>OX422207.1:436894434-438201101 GCA_949130495.1 Sambucus nigra
TTAAAAATCATAAATAAAGCAGAATCACCATCATTTTTAACATGAAATTAGGAAAAAAATTTAAAAATTTAAAATAAAAAATTAATTTTAGTTGTCCAAAGCGTGTCCCAACGTGTCCTTTTACGTATCCAAAGCTTATGTCATGGACGTGTCCCAGCGTGTCCAATCTAAAAAAAAGGACTCGCGTGTCCCAGCGTGTCGCGTGCCCGACTTGAGTCAAAACTGACTCGTGGATTCGAGAGAGTATCCATGCTTCATAGATTAATACACAGGGTACAAAGGCTAATAATGTGTTAAGACTTGTGGCAACTAAGCTCTTTGATCATGTGAAGGTTTGGTGGAAGGTCTTTGTCAATAGTGTCAAGAAGAGGGAAAAGGACCCATAACTACGTGAAAAAGATGAAAAAAAACCCTTTGGGCAGCATGTATTCCTGCTAAATATGAGAGGGACTTGTTTACCACAGTTCAAAGCCTTTGACAGAATGTATCGGAGGAGTAGAAAGTTAGTCGTTATATTAACGGCCTCCAATTACGTATCAAATCGGAGCTTTATCCTTCATCCCCTGATTGAGTTCTTGCTCAAATCGAAACCTTTATACGTTGGTAGTCTTTCGACTCAATCTAATAGCCTACCTATCGGGCACTAATACAAGAAAAAGTTGGAAAATGGGACCATTGAAAAGGCGGTGGAGTATGCCTGTAAAGTGGAGGAGTACTTTTGTGTGGCCGCAAACTTACCAAGCAACAGGAAACTAAATACTACCATTTCCATCACAAACGAAGCAACGACGACCCCAACCATCACATTCGGTGTTATGAGTGGTGTCATTGGTCACAAAGTGTTTGAATGTTCAAAATGAAAAGATAACCGGTGACCGTGGGAATGGAGAAGAAGGTGAAGCCATGGAGTTACAAGTTTTGGTCATTCGCCTTATTGTACTACAGGAGGCGAGCAGTTATCCATTCATCATCGGAATCCATACCGATAGACAAATTGGATCATATGTCTCACCCCTTTGTTGTCGCTTCAAAAGTCGCATCTCGAGTTGAATGTTGTACTTGATAAAGACGAGCATTCAATCTTTGTTGCTCCAAACGATTTCTTTTCTTTGAGTGCACGTGGTCAAACGTGCTCCAATTTCGCTCACATCCCGTGGCACTACAAGTTAGGCTTAACACTCTTATTGCCAACCGTTGGAGTTCCTTGCACTCTTCTCCGTAATTTTCCCACCATATGCCTAGAATAAATAGGCAAAACCAACGAAAATATAAACATAATTAAGAGGTCAAAAAACAGCAACAAAAATAGGCCAAAACAAGGGCATATGGTTGCCCCAAATCAACAATAAAAATAGGCCAAAAACAGGGGCATATTGCTGCCCAAAAACAACAATAAAAATAGACCAAAACAGGGCCAAAAAACGACGAAAAAAGCAACTAATTACTTGGTTGTGTCTTATCTCTTGTCAAGACGGCCATGCTCACTCCACCGCCCGACGAAATTTCGCAATTTTGCTCTCAACATCCGGAGACATTTTCTAAATGGTTTGGTACAACCCTCTCTTGACTTCCCTATCCGCATTGAGCCCCTCGCTATATTGGAATCTAAATAAATTATACACATGCATATGCATTATGTTAGAAAAGTTACACAATAAATAAACACATTATACAAATACAATTTATGATAAAAAGTTACCTTGGGTTGAGAAAGTAACCCGCCGCATGAAGTGGTTGATGGAGTTGCATGTCTCATCTTGTATCAATAATTTTCCATATTCTTCGGTACCTTGCCTCATTATGGTTGAATTCTTTTGCAATTGCCTCCTTGGCCCCATCCATAGCTTCATAAATGTACCCCATTGCCGGTTTCAAATCACCATCTACAAGCCTTAAAACCTTAGTGAGGGGGATAACGCATTTCAAGCAATATTTGATTGCCCTTCAAAATTTGCTATCACGTAAAATTATGTTTTCAACATGCTTGGCATCAAACTTATGTGCATATGGTCCTGTGGCCCACTCCTCCGATGCAAACATGTGCCTAAGAGGAATCTTCTTCATTTGGAAGCTCTTTAAAGTCAAGAAAGATGTAGCAAATCTTGTACCCCCCCGTCCTTGTGAGTTCTTTCTTTTTTGTGAATTTTCCAAACAAATCAAGAACCCAAGTATGTCGATATATATAGACGGTTATCTCCTTTGCTTTTTTAATGGTGTCATGAAAAATTGGTAGATCACCTATATCACTTAACATTTAAATCAATGAGGTGAGCCGAACAAGGAGACCAAAATAAATTTTTTCTTTTGTTTTCCAACTTTTCTCCGGCCAAAACATAAGCCGACGCACTATCGGTAATTACTTGGACCACATTCTCGTTCCCTATCTCCTCAACAAGCGAATCAAGTAATTCACATAGTTTGTCGGCATCCTTTACAAAGGAGGAAGTATCCAAGGATTTGAGAAAAACCGTTCCACGAGGGCTATTCACAAGGAAATTAGTTAAGGACCTTGATTTCCCATTGGTCCATCCATCCGACATAAGAGTGCATCCCGTCTTCTTCTATTCTTGTTTATATTTTTCCAAATTTACTTCAACATTTTCAACTTCCTTCTTTAAGTAAGTAACCCTCGTCTCATGGTAAGACGGAGGCTTTAGCCCATAACCACCAATTGATTTTACCATCTTTGTAAACAAGGGGATTTTTACTACATTAAAAGCTATACCATTCCCATAAAAAAACCTACAAATGTCACTAATTACCGCCCCCCCCTTTTTTAACATTGCATTTATTGTTGTTTGTTTTACCAAACCTTGTTTTTTCTTCCCTTTAATGACATATGCATCCATAGTTCCCTTCTTTGATTTTCGAAATTTTCCTCAACTTCTAATTCCTCTTCTTCACCCTCATTTTGTTGTGCACCTTCTTCATTATACTCCTCCTCATTTACACGTAAAATGTTTACAATTTTTTTTCTAACATCTTCGGGGCATTGCATACATTTTTTGGCATCTTTCCCCTTTTTGGCAAGATGGTGCTTCATTCTAAAAAATCCCACCCCATTTTGCATCCTTACAAAAATTACATCTTAAATGCAATCTATTATCATTCACTTTTTCACAATAATCCCATGTGGGGGTCAATCACAACTTTTCTCTTTTGTTTAGTCATTTCCTAAATAAATAAAGAGGAAAAAGAATTAAATATACTTGAATAAATAAATAAATAGGAACTCTAAATGAATAAGTGAGAAACAATAAATAAATAAACCTTGGGTTTATTTATTTATTAATGGTGGAGAGAGAGAGAGCACAAAGTTGAAGAAAAAGGCAAGAAAAGTGAGGAAAAGAAAAGTGAGAAAAGGACCTAGGGTTACTTACCAAATCGAAGGATGGAAGCTTCACTTGACAAAAAGTTGAAGAAAAAGACAAGAAAGATGAGTATATTAATGGTGGACAAAATATTAAGGTGGGGAACACAAGAAAAGTGAGAAAATGACCTTTTATACCTAGGATTTTGATCATTTATGTGTTGTAAAGTCTTTAAAGGACATTAAAGTCATTTTCGGCCATAAAAAATAAAATAAAGTTTTTTTTTGACTTTTGAAAAGACAGATGCCGACAGAAAAAAAAGACGAGATGTTATGAATCGCGACTGAATCGCGAGTCATACGAGTCACGTGTCGACTCGCGATTCAGGTCCGATACATCCGATTCAAAGAGATTTTCGATTCAACATGCCGATTCGATTCGTTTCTTTGATGTATCGAACCGTATCATACGATTCGTATCGTGAATCGCACGATACTGACAACAGAGCCGGGGATAAGCTTTCTTGAAAAGTGGTGTGTTGTGTGACGTGATTAACGGATAAGGGAGGGACAGAGAAAGAAAAACAATAGTTTTGGGTGGATAAGGAGGGGGAGGTTTGCATTTGCTTTGGTTTTAAACTTTTTACCTATCTTCATTTGCTTTGGTTTTAAACTCTTTAATTATCTTTAGGATATTATAAGTTGAGTCCCGCTCATGTGCGGGATTAGTATGCGGACTCGCTATGTGGAATTTAAAAAAAAAATCCAATTTTTATTCTTTTTTGTGGTGTCTAAACATTTCGGGGGACTTGTAAAAAAAAATCAGTTCAAAATATTTTTTTTGCTATTTAAAAAAAAATGGATCAATATTTGACAATTTTTAAGCAGCTTAAAACACTATAAAAAATATCTACACATTTTTTTAAAATAGCAAAAAAAATCATTTGGAGTTGATTTTTTTTAGAAAACCCATGAAATGTTTAAACACCACAAAAAAGCATTTTTGGGATTTGTTTTAAAAAATTCCGCACAGTGAGTCCGCATACTTCCCCACCCCTGAGATTTCTTGATTATAGGTTATTTAGTGTTAATTTAGGCATTTTATTTATTTCCTCATTTATCTATTAGTTTCGTAATTCTAATAGCACTCCAGTTTAGCAGCCTATAATTAAAGGCCTCTTGTTGTCGTTAATTCATAATAATTAATTCATTTTTGCTGTATGCATTATTTGTGAAATCACTTCTGCTCTTTACATCAGTTTTTATATGAATATCTGTAATACTAGCATACGCAATCATCTGAAAGAGAGAAATAAAAGTATTGCAACAAGTGATAGCTTTACAATTCAAATATATACATGAAAAGCAGAACGAACATGAAATTCGCTTCTATTGTTTTGTTTTGTATATGATCTTTTCTTTAAATTTCTAAGTTTCCTAATAAACTTTCCAAAATTACCCCTATGCTCATTCGTTTGTATACATAATTATGGATTAACGCACTCGTATCCATGCCGTATCCAAAATTTTAAAATTGTCAATTGTGTCAACGGATGCTTATTTAACTATTAGATAATAATCATAATATATTTTGGGCTGTTTCCAAACTCTACCCATATCCAATACTCTATTTATGTCATTTTTAGAGTATTCGTGCTTCTTCGCAATGCAAAGTCCTGGTTCTAGGGCTGTTTTCCCATTTTTGAAATTAAACTTGCTGATCTCATGATATGGTGAAGTATTTTGATTTGGTTTGATTTATATAAGATGCGTTTTCTGAGTACAATGATTGTTTGCTAAATTTGCATGTTTATTGTCATCCATTCCCAGTATAGTGACCTTGCTGAAGCAGAGCGTGCTCTGGTTTTAGATAAATTTCGCCAAGCAACTATGAAGTGGAACCAAAATACCACTGTTGAATTTGGAGAAGACGCTGAAGCTGGAAAAGAAGAGCAAAAGTCTCGAATGATAATTGTAACAGATGCTTGCCTTCCAATTCTTGCTTCAGGGGAGTCACCTATTGGTGCTCGTGTTTTGATAAATTATGAGTTACCAACAAAGAAGGTACATTTATTGATTCTTTGCCTGGTTTATATGTGCCACAACTCTATGCACTCATTTGGTATATACTTGTAGGGTTCTTTTGACCCCCCCCCCCCCCCCCCCCCCAAAATAAATAAATAATATACAAAAGATATTTGTGTCACACCCTCAGAAGTATCACAAATGTTCTCAGTGAGTCACAAAAGACCCTCGAAAAGTGTCAGAAACCTGAATGGAGTTGTAGATCAGTTTTTATTTTTTGGGGTAACTTAAAAGTGGTACTACTGGTGGGTGTTAAACTCAAAATAATTCATATTTGTGTTTTTGTATTCTTTTGAGTTAAATAGTGTATTTTATAAACTATCTACATAGTAAAAACCCATGTTTTATTCTTCTGCTTTTGGACTCGAAGCAATTTTTTCAATAGCGGTCGCGCAAGCCATAGCCGAGTGAGGCTTAGGCCTCAAATAAAGACCCTAAAGCTTAAGCCTCAAGAAAATTTTCCGCGCGTCTCCTCCAGGCATATGCCTCAACAGCTTTCTAAAACTTTGATAACACCATTTGTTTTGCCTCTCGCTTTGACCAATGGATTAGCTGCTCTGTCGCACGCATCTGAAGTGTGCGCCATGGCACCAGCCACCAGGAGCGTCTCTAATCATCTGCATTCGCCATCCCCCAACGACGCTTTCCAGTGCCTCACTGTCCATCGCCATCCTCTGGCAATGCCGAAAACAGCCCAAAAGCTGATCCAGTTAACCCACCCATGAACCTCTCCGACCCTCTAAAAAATCTACCCCACTCCTCTACAAATCTTTGGCGACCCTTGTCAAAGATCGGCAGGGTCAGCCAGAGCTCCAACGGGCATTCTGTGAAAGCCACCAGAGGCGCCAACTAAGAACGACCTACAAAATCCCATCGCATCTGGCTTATGCCACTCGACCCTCACGCATGCACAGTCGTCAACCTTCAACGACCTTCGTGGGAGCGGCACAACTCTCACCGGAGGACCGACAAATCGATTGGGACCATAGTTCAAAGTCAAGGCCAATACCGCAACGATACAGCTGAGTTGACTAGGTATCAGCTCCCACTGATCCGATTCCAAGTTACGAGTTGAGTTTTCGATTATTGGTGTGAATTGATCCTATATCGGTAATTTCTTTGTAGTATCGGATCATATCGGTGATAGCGTGGTAGACTCGGCTCATATTAGCGATATCACGGTAGTATCAACCCACATCGGTGATATATCGACCGAGATGGTATAAGTTACCAAGCATCGATCTTTATCTCAACTTTTAACTCACTCAATTAAGCCTCGATTTTGCATCCATGTCACGATCCGAGCAATCGCTTTCAATTCGGTACAGGGTATATGATGTTTCTTCGTCGCAAATCGATTTTTTTGGTTGAATCTCTTCATTTCTTTTCTTGTAGTGTTACTAAAGAGGTTATCTACATTCAACCTTCCTTTTGTATTTACTTAATTTGTATTAAAATGTATCATTATTCATCTATCCTTAAAGTATATGATTATTTAATATAATATCTTTAATTAGTATTAGGTACAACTATAACATTCACGAATAATAAATTACTAAATATATATTGATTTAGACAATGTTATGCATACTAAATGATGATTCAGAATAAACAAGTAGACAATGTTATGCATATTAAATGATAATTTTGTACTTGTTTAATTGCCATATTAATCTTATTTTTCTGAACTTTTTTGTATTTTTTTCAAATTTTTTTGAGTTCTATAAATAGTGTATAGTTGCGTATCGCTTGAGACGGAGATGGAGATCGAGACCGAAACCGATACTAATACCGATACCTAGTCAAAAATTGAGCTTCCGAGTCATATACCAATACTGCGACTTTGACCATGATTGGGACCCTTGGCAGCTGACCAACCTGTTTTACACAAATCTAGCACGCATACGAGAGCTTTTTTTTCAAGTTAATTCTAGCTCTACCCCCATAATTTTGAGCATAAGTCCTATCGTGTCGTCGAGGGGTGGCAATTCGGGTTAGTCGTGTCATTTTCGGGTCGTGATGATTTTGATTTTATTATAAGTTTTAGGTAATATTAAATCTATACAAGCTAATCGTGTCATGTTCGGGTTATTACCATAAACGGGTTATCGTGTCAAAAATTGCCAGCCCTTGTCGACCTTACAAACACCCCCCAAAACTTTTGAAGCTCAGCCCTTTTACAAAAAATCTTTAAAGCTCGCCCCCCAAATCTTTAAAGCTCGCCCCCTTTACAAAAATCATGTTCTTATTCCCCAACTTTGAAGCCCCTCAATTAAAACTTCCGATTCCGTACCATTTTCACACACTATCCGCAAGATGGGTTCATTGAGGAGATCATGTATGATTGTTCCGAGTACGTGGATGCAGGATGCAACAGGCTACCTGGAACTTGAGAGGCCAAGCCGCGTGGCCATCGAAGCCCTCTAATATAGCTTCTTGTGCGGTCATGGCATATGTCACCATCAATGTGATGTCATGCATGACACCACAAGATACTAGAACATTCTGTTAGTTGTTCGGTTATTAGGTGGGGTATTCCCTTACCCTCTCCATATATATTATAGACCCTTTATTGTGAGAGCATTAAATTCTTTTGAAAATAGATGAGATTATGAGAGATCAAAATGAAAACCCTATTTCTTTATATTTGTGGTTGTAGTTGTGTGTAATTCTTCCGCGGCGTATATCACTATATGTCACCGCTGCTGTTCCATATGTGCAATAGTGTGTTTTAGAGGGGCAAAACACATTTACGCACATTTTAAAACACCAATTGTAAGCCTATTGCAAGCATAATGCAAACCAACAAGTGTATGTTTATATACACACGCTATCTTGTACACATGGTAGTATGCAAATGTTGGATCAACTTGTTTGCTTGTTTCTAAAATCATTATGCAATTGGAGGGATACTACTACTACTACTTGGTTGAGTAAATCGGATTATTATGCGTTTAATTGCTTCAAAATGTAGAAGATTTAAAGCTTGACATTCGTTGCTGGACCCGATTTCTGATATCATAAGAAGTGGTAGTTTAAAGTGATGTCCGAACTTTGTTTATGCGAGGTTTTGGGTTCAATCCTTCTTTTTATATATTGATTTTTTTAATTTACTTTTGCATTTGGTCCTCCCCTCATTATGTTTGTTTCTTCACCGTTGGTGCCGCTCTATTGACTTGTACCTCCACGTTCAGGGGGGGTGGGGGGGGGTGGGGGGGGGGGGGTGATGTGGGGACTGAGTTCAATATTTTTCTAATGATGTAATCCGTATTTGCTTACCTCACCCTTAAGTGAATCCTCTCTTTAAACAAAATTTGTGGGTGTGATTTAGAATTGGTCATACGTTTGGTGCCCTGAATTTCAGTGTATTGGTCATTGGGCTGGACATTGTTTTAACTCAAATACACATTGAACTTGTTGTAGAGGAAAGCCCTAGTTGAACTTATAGTCCCCATATAAGGTCAAGTTGCATGCGAACAGGAACACCGAGATAACGTGTATGTCAGCAGATGCATTGATTCCATTGTTCCAAAGCTCTCTAGTGGGCCCACAAAGTTTCAGGTATTCATAGAACCCACAAGAAATGTGCTCGTGGGAAGGATAAGTAGGATTTTTGATTCAAAAGAAAATGCAAATCCTGCCATTAGAATTTAAAAGAAGTTAAATCAAGTACACAGTTACAAGTCATATTATAAATGTTAGCATATGTTAGTATGACTTCAATTGGAAATTTGCAGAAACGCTTTCATTGAACATGAACAAATGAACAAATGAACAAATGAACAAATGAACAGGGCCAGTGAACCGACCCAAACCAAACCGAGAACCATTGGTTTGGTTTGGTTCGGTTCTATATATATTTTGGTTAGGTTCTGGTTCCAAAACCAGAGAACCGAACCATTTCGGTTCTGGTTCTAGTTCTATAATGGAACCGAACCAACCCGAACCATGCACAGCCCTAGCAATGATGATGAATTTTTCAAAGGGTCCTAAAGATCAAAGGTTTTTTTTGTTATCAGCAAGGTGGAAGTTTAACCACCTATCTCAAATAATTAGATACTAAGTAGTGCTTCAATACAGTTTCTCCTCCTTGCTCTGCTTTACCTTTTCATTGCACACATGATTGTACTTCAGCTTTATCATACAGATGTGATATTTATGTGAGTGTGCATTTATTTCTTTGTTCCCTTTTAAAATTTCATTGTCGTTAGTGTTTGCAGGAAACATATATGAGGCGCATGGCAACTTGTTTGGCGGCAGGTTATTTCTTGTCTGCGATAACAGTTTCTATTATATAGTGTATGGATTTGCTCTTGACAGTACTCTTCATAAACATATGCAGATGGAATTGTGATCAATATGGTTGTCGGGGGTGAAGTGGTGATTCTTAAAAGCATAGAAGAAAGTAGCGGGCTTGTCATAGTGGAAATGCCTATACATGTAAGTTTGTATATGGGATCTTACTTACCTTGACGCCACCACCCCCAACCCCACTCCCTCCTTTCGGCGATTGCCATTCGCCCTACTTCCTCTATTTTCATTTTTCTTCTCTTCTTCATCTCAGATATGCAATAATGACCCCCCACCCCCCCCAACAACCACACCACACCACATGCGGAAACTCCAAATCCACCCCCCCGTCTTATAGAGTCATAATTGACAACCATCTCTCTTCTTTTTTCCATAGATATGTTGATTAGAGAATGAATCCAATGATTCTCACGCACGCACACACGCACGCACACGCATATATATATATATATATATATATATATATATCTTTCGAACCATGTATATATACATTTGTATATAGTGAGCTATATGTATTTATACACGCCGTTGATTTTGGTGGCATTTCAGGGCTGTGGATATGGAGTTTGATCAATATATATCACCAGAAATGTTGAAGTTGATAGGTTAATAAAAGCAGATATAGTTAGATGCTTTGAAAATATCGGTCATGCTCAGTGTATACATGCGTTTTGAGATGATTCTTATATATATATATATATATATATATATATTAGAAGAGCATCTACAAAAAAAAAATCATCCAACAATTCAACTCGGAGGTGGGAGAGATGATGATTAAAATTTTGAACGGTCGATAATGCACATATATACCCACCCAGTAAATGATTGAATTTTATTATGAATATTTTTTTCGATGATCTCCTTATTGTATAGATAATCTATACCAAGTTTGTTTCAAAAATTCAATTTTTTAGTATTTTTAAAAATTGTTATACTCGTTAGGTATGTTTAATAAGGTATGTTGGAGAGCCTGACTCATATATATATATACATATGTGTGTGTGTGTCTCACCAAAAACGATGAAGTTGATTTGTTAATAAAAGCTGATATAGGTAGATGTCTTGGCATTATCAATCGTGCGCAGTGTATACATGCGTTTTGAGATGATTCCGGTAGCAGAAGGGTTTTGGAATATGTGGGTTCTGGATTTGGGAATAGGGAATTTGAGTTTGTGGGCTTCAGGCCAGAAAGTGACTTAGGTAAGTTGGGTGTTTTCTTGTCTCCAAATATAGGGGAAGACACAAAGGCCACTCTTTGTCATCTTATGGGGGTAAAGCCTATAAGCTTAAAACCTAAATATTTAGGTTTTCCATCAGTATGGGGAAAATCTAAGATTGAAGCTTTGTCCTACATTTTGGAAAGGGTGGCCCAGAAGCTGTATTGATGGAAACAAAACCTCCTATCCCCAGGTGGTAGAAAGGTGTTAATTAAGGCTGTTATTCAAGTGATACCTAGCTTTGCATTCAACTTCCTTTAGGTTCTGGTGGCGTGGGTCAGAAGAGAGGAACAAAATTCATTAGAAGAATTGGGAGGAAATCGGATGGGGATATTGGTTTCAGAGATTTCCGAAGCTTCCATCTCGCCCTCCTTGCTAAACGAGGGTGGAGACTATTAAATAGTCCCGACTCCATGTGGGATCAAATGCTAAAGGCTATTTACTTCCCTCATGGTACTTTCTTCTCAACAAAAAATGGGTCCAGACCATCACGGATATGGGCTAGTTTAGTAAAAGGTAGAGATCTCCTAGCTAGAGGAATCAAATGGTAAGTGGCTAGTCCTTTGAATACTGCTAAAGAATGGGCGTCAAAGTTGATCGATAAAGACTTGAAACTTTGGAAGTCTCATAAAGTGAGAGAGCTATTTAGTAGGAACGAATGCCAAATTTTTTTATCAACCCCCATCTATGTCGGGTTGAGGATCGCTTAACTTGGACTTACATGAAAAGTGAAATATACACCGTTAGATCTGGGTATATAGACGTAGAAAAATGGAAAAGAGAGAACAAGAAAGATACACCTTCCTCCTCCTCTTGCCCCAACTAGAAGCTATGGAAATTTATATGGAGATTGGAAGTCCCCGTAAAGTGAAACTGCTGTAGAATGGGGTTTATATTTTAGTTGTGTTAGTTGTTAGTGTTAGATGAAATAAAAGGGGTTTAGTCCTCTTTAGTCGATATTAAGATAAGTGAAGGCTATTTTAGTTTTTCATACTTTCCTAGTTAGAGTAGGATTACTACTAATATAAATAGGTTATGATGTAATAGGGATCTAATTACTCTTTAGTTTGTTAATACAATTTTCAGAATTGTGCTTGTGTTTTCTCTCTTTTATGGATCCAATTGGTGGTGTTTGCATCAAGTTGGTATCAGACCAAGGAAAGCTCCTTGGTGTGTGTGGGTGTGTCCGCCCATTACATCTCCATTAACGACTCCCAAGAAGAGGAATCAAAACATAGATTCTGAAAATCGAATGGCAGACCTTGAAGAAGCTATGACTCTTTTCATGAGACAATAAATCCTAATATTGTCAAAATTAGAGGGTTTTGTTTCTCCTCAACCTCCCATTCAAACCCTAACCCCAATCTTGAAACCTAATCTCATAATTCATCAAGAATTGCCTCAATCAAACCTTTCTCTTAATAACGATATCCCCAAACCTTCAAGAACCTCACAAACCCTAATTACAACCCAAGAAAACATCCAAGAGCCCCTAAAAATCTCATCCGCTACAAGGGATGTGACGATAAAGAACAAAAAGAAAATGAAACGGAGCATGAAATCTCGCAATTCGTGGCCCCATTTTGAACTTGGGGCAAAATTAAAGAAAGAGAAGAAAAATGAGAAGAAATGGAACAAAAAAGAGGTTCGATCGACTTACCTCACTGCAGATTCTTCTCCAGCAGACCTTTCATCTGGCAAGCTATGAAAATGGCGAGTCAATTCAACGGGGCTGAAGAGGCATTGACCTGGGGTTTCGGCTCCCTAGGGTGATTTTTGACCCAGGAGGACACTTCTTCAACATATCAAATAGGGCCAGAGTTCTGTCCATTTTGGGCGCTTCCAAATATGGCCAAAATTATTTTTGGGTTCCCATATTTTTTTCCCTTCTTCCCGGCTGCATATTTTGGGAATTTTAGCACTTCGGCTGCATCTTCGAGTTCGAGGAGTAACTCTTTCAAAGGAGGGGAGAATGATGTCAAATAGGGTTTATAGTTTAGTTTTGTCAACTGTTAGTATTAAATGTAATAAAAGGGGTTTAGTCTCTTTAGTAGATATTAGAATAAGTGAAGGCTATTTTAGTCTTTTATACTGTAATAGCCCGTACATTTATGGATAATTAAATTACACGAGTGGGTGTAATTTAATAATTTGTGAATTTAAAGTATATAGTAAATATTAATTTTTCAAGTGACAGATTAATATTTACATGTGTTATATTTACTTACGGGAATAAGTAAATGAGATGGACTATTTTTATTTCATGTTGCAGGTGAACAAAAGCGACATGTGATGTTATTGTATTCGGAAAACACGTGTGGAGATGTGTTGGGTTTAAGACGTGAATTTTTGTTAAGTGACCCGGATGGGAATATCGAGTGCACGGTTGGTCTCGGAAGGGCCGCGATAGTCAGAATAGAGTACCCGGGGGTAGTGTTTGGGTTCCGAGGACTTTTTGGATCACTAGAGACTCGCATTTGTGTATACGAGTCAATTTTGGGTTTATTAAGTGGATAACCCTTATTTTCTCTCTTGTAAGTCACGAGAGAAAGAGAAAAGAGGAAAGAAAAGAAAGAAAGAAGAAAGAAGAGAAAGAAGGAAGAAAAGGGAGAAAAAGAGGAGACTCAGGCCAAGCTCCGGCGGATTCCGGCACGAGATCGTCGGATTTATCCAACCAGGCAAGTGTTTAACTTGCTTTAACTATTTACTGTGTTTATTGTTCATATTATAGTTGGTGATGAAAACTATAAGATTTTGGGTTTGGGATTCTTGCATAAAAATGGGTTTGGGGAGATGATTTCATATGATTTAGATGTGATAATAATCCCACATGAAATCTAAGTTAAAAACCATGTTAATGGTGTGAATTATTGGTGAGAAATTGGTAGGGTTGAGTAAAAACTAAGGTTTAATTAAGATAGGGTTTAAATCTTAATTAACTTGATGAATCCCAAGAATATTGTTGTGTTGGGTATATCTAAGTGTGTAGATGTTTATAGAATGGTTGGTGAGGGTAAAAACCATAAATTTTGGAGTTTGAGAAGAAGATGAACTCCCGATCTGATCAGATCGTCGGATCGATTCGTTTTATTGGTCATCGATTCGGTTCGTTTTTGGGACACCGGATCGGTTTGTTTTTGGGCTATAGGTTCGGTTCGATTATGTCAGAACCGGATCGGTTCGTTTTTGGGATATGGGTTCGATTCGGTTACAACAGAAAAGCTGGAGATATTTTACTAAAACGGATTGGAGAAGAATTTCTTTTGGAGATGAATAGTAGGGGATCCAATATAGAGTGTGAGGACCTCTAAGTGATGAAGTGAGTGATGTATAAATCTCGGGTTAGTGTGAATAAGATCCGGGGTATGAGTTTAAGGAGTGTTTTGGGATGAATAACACTCGGGAGAGTATATATATATATATATATATATATATATATATATATATATATATATATATATATAGGCGCGTAGAATATATATATATACCGATAGTATATGTGAATAATATCCGAATGTGCGAGTAGGATGAAATTAGAATACTAGCTAGTGGTGGATAAGCTATTATTGGGTTAGTTTTTGTGTGTGAATCTATACACTAGTTATGGTACACCCTGACTATCAACCACTTACTTAAAAGACATGTTATGTAGAAAATATTAAAACATAGTTATAATAATTAATAAATATAATTATTTTACGGATACGGATATCCGTCAATATGGATATTCCGTCTCGAATACGGATTATCCATCACGGATACCAGCATTATCCATATCCGTATCCGTTTTTTCGGATATTTAAAACGTCTCCGAATCCGCTCTTTCGAATAATGATTCGGATAAATATTCGCTAAATTCGGATACGAATACCAGACGGATTCGGATTTTCGAATATCCGTTTTCACCCCTACATGTTTATATGAAGGATGTTCAATGCCGACAGGCGAACAAGCGTTATTTGATTCGATGGGTTGGCCGTCCCGCGGTGTAGAACACCTGAATATCTGAGAATACGTGACAACTTTTTGATCGTTACAACATCATATGGTGGACCTTTAGAGGGGGGGAGGGGGGAAAGGGAGTGAAGTAGGAGCCTCCCACGCATGCCTGTCTTTTATTGCCTGTGTATTTAGTTTGTTGCTCTTAGTTAATATTATATTGAGGACATTATTGTATTTTAGGCGTCCCTAGTATATAAAGGGGTTTACGGTTTGCCTCCATTATTTATTAAATTAATTTTGGGAGCGATTTGTGTGTAATTTGTGTCTATTGCACCCATTATACGTAATTTTATAATTTTCCTCTCAACTCTTTAAGAATTTACTGTTAAATATGGTGATACTCGAGTAATTGAATATCTAGTTGGGGCGGGTTTTGGGTTGGTTACCTTAAAACCCGCTTCGCCCAACTCTGACAAGGTTTTCAACACTTACCTGACTTGTTAAGAAGAACCTCCCAAATCCACCTATTAGGGGCCAGTGCGGTGTTCACTGATTACCCCACCCCATTGCCATTCCTACTGCCCGTCCAGAGGGGATATGTTGGCACTGCAATTGTTTCCATATTAAGCTGTTTTCTGTAATTCGATTTTGCAATTCCTTTTTTTTGGCCCCCATTTATTTGGCCCCATTCTGATTGCCACCATGATTTCCACTTCTTGGACTTTTTTTTCCTTCCAGAAGTCAACTTGTTGGACTTTGGCACTCATAAGCGTAACAAATACTTATAAAACACTACACAAGATCGTCACAAAATCTCCCCAAAAAATATTTTCATTGGCCAAAGTGAATGTGACAAAAATGGGGGCCATCCCAAATAATCTTTTCCCCCCTTCTCTTTCCCAATTTTGCAATGCAAGTTGTTGCTAGGGGGTTGCACTTCTTAGTCGCTGGCTATGGTGGCTGTCCTCGGTGGATGGAGCTGAATGAGGATTTAGTCTAATGAGAAAGACTTTGGTAAATTTAGACATTTGACAATATGGGGGTTCAACAAATGAGTTACAATTTAACCACCAGACTAGGAGGAACAGTCCAATTACACTTAACATAAGGACCCTAAGACACGCATAAAATCCCATATATAGTATTACTATGTTACCGTTGTTAAACTAGGCACACTTCCCATAAAAGATTATAGCATTTTAGGGCTCAGTCCTCTGTGAATAACTCGGTTTAATAAAAAATCCCACCGACTTTTATTTTTGGGTACAGTCCTGTAACCGTAGACAACTGCCTAAACTTCTATGTTTCAATGTCTATAATACCCTTTAACCACCCACACACATCCGGATCTCACAACTGTCTAAAAGAAAATCAGTTTTATATTCTGTCATCAATATGCCTCTGCAAATATCTACGGACACGTTTACGATTTCACATGAATCATTCAAAAGAGTTGTGTAAGAAGCATTCTGTGTGAGTCATGCTAAAATGCCTTTCCGAAAGTCTCGTAATGATTGCAAATTTGAAAAAAAAAAGTCTGTACAGACGTTAAAATGACTTTGCAGCTGTGAATTGTCAAAATGTTAAAATGCCGTTAAGGGTATTTTTGTCTAGTAAAATACAACTAAAATACAGCTAGAACTTTAAAACAAAAGAAAAGAAGTATAGGATCAGATGCTAATAAATTTTTAAAAGTGGGACCAAAACCTAGTTCTCCCAAAAGATTACACCCGTCTTCTCTCTTGTTTTAAATGTTGCACTTACCTGCCCTCACGGTTTGTCTTCGTAACACCCACTACCCCTCTTGCATTAGTATCGAGTATGCAAATTTCGAACTAAAAGGGGAGGCGAGTGTAAGTTTTGATATAAGAAAGGTTTCATATGTAATATTTAAAACAAGGGAGAAATATTTAATTATACCAAACATGATGTCATCGTCATTATAAATGTTATTAGGGTAAATTATACCAACCCCCCGAACTATAGATGTAATTACATATTATCCAAAATGTAAAAAAATTAATATTTTTTATGCATAAGAACAAATTTATACATTTTGGGTAGTCCGTAAGACATCTATAGTTCCGGGGCTAGGGGTGGGGGTGGGGGTGGGGAGGGTACTGTAATTATTATTATTATTATTATTATTATTATTATTATTATTATTATTATTATTATTATTATTATTATTATTATTATTATTATTATTTCGGCCTTTGACCCCACATTACTTTGTGGCTCATTCAGTTTGACTTATAATTTTCATTTTTTTGATTTTGGCACCTGAAAAATGTCATAAATAATCATAAAGCCTAACAAAAAGTGTTTGTATGATGCTTTTGGGTGCCAAAATCCACTAAGTGAAGATTAGGCAAATTAATGTGGCAAAACAAATGGGGGCTAAAACTAAAATTGCTTTCACAACCTGCCCTTGACCCATGACTTATAATGTTGTGGGCAGATATTTGAGATGTTGTGAAGATCTTAGATATCTCCGTATCTGGGTCTGTCAAAAGCCGCGAGGACTTGATCAATTGGGCTCTCTTTCGGATGGATTGAAGTGCTGTAGCCTGTTTGTTCACGCGAAACTTACTTGGTTCCATACCGTGTGCATTGTTAAATATTGTCCTGAATTACATTTAAATTACAAATGGATGCAGTTTCTGTTCGATTAAGGTGCTGTGTCTTCAAGTGCAAGTCTGCAACCTTGTACTTTAATATGTTGCTAATAGAGAATTTGTCGGGGGTTTACTGTGCGTTCCAACTATTCTAAGGGTCTATTTGGCAATCCAATTCCAAGCCATTAAAATGGCGCCAATTTTAATTCCACGGGTTCCAATTTCAATTCCAAGCCTTGGAATCGGATTACCAAACGGGTCGTAAGTGTTTAATAAATGTGTGATAATACAAGTGTGTGGGAATTTCCCCCACAAACCCTTAAATTCCTCCCCCACACCTTTTTCATATATCTAATATACAAAGACAAAATTGCCCTCTCCTCGTTCTTTAAAATATAACATGATTTTAAAACATAACATGATTTTAAAACATAACATCATTTTAAGTAAAATAAAATTTACACTTTAAGATAAAATATGATTTTATTATTATTGTTGTTATTTCGATTTTTGACTTTTAACACATTGATAATTTTTTTTAATTTGACTATAGTATATTTTTATGAATTTATTAGACTTAGTTATATTTTTCGTCGCTAAATATGAAACTCTCTATGTAAAGTGATAAATGGAGTTTTTGCAATAAAATCCATAGTTCACGTGTTTTTTTACGGGGCATATACCAAATAGTTCCTCAAATTTTTTTCGATACACGTTTAGTTCAAGTCTTTTTATTTTGCACCAAAAAGCTCTTCACCATGCCAAAAAAAATTTACCATGCCGCTGGGGCGGACCTTTAAAGATAAGAGAATAAATGACTTTTTGGTACAAAATAAAAGATTTGGACTAAGTGTGTATTAAAAAATGTTTGAGCGACTTTTTTTATAGATGATTCTTTTTTTATTGTTATTTTGAGTCAAATTAGCTAAAGCAGAATACTTTGAGATTTTTTTGTTACACTTTCCCCCAGTATTTCATGGTATGGATTTTCTTATTTATTCCTTTGTCTGCCTGGCCCAAATTAAACATTGGCTTAATTATTACTTCAGAAAAGTTACTAATGATTAGATCCTCAAATTGTTTATTCTATTTGTTATAATATCGTTTCCCACAAAAGAGTTCAGAAAAAGGCGGAGCCACTGAAATTTAAAAATAAGTGTTCTTCAGAGACCATGACTAAGGAATTGAAAGAAAATATGGACTCGAAGATACTATTTTCTGGTGGAAAAATTGACGTTGTCATGAAATTGTGGGTAAAGTATATTTTATTAGTTTTATACTATGCTTAAATATCACACAGCTAAGCGCATTCATAATGTTGGAACTAAAAAACAAGGAATCAAGCAAAAATACGGTGGGATCTACAGTGTGAAATCGGTTAACCATCAGCTAGCCAGTCTTCATATTTAGAGAATGGCTACCCTCGGAAAAGTATATTTATTGTCTGGGAGGTTAGGCAACGGGGTTACTTGACCAATGGGTATTCCTAATTACAATAAAAATAGTGATATAAATATATAAAAAAATATCTTGCACATCATATGAGGAAACATATAAAAAATAAATGCGTCTTTACCGGTCAACATCGTGAAGTCGAATGGTGTCAATCCTATCTCAACTGAAGGCAACTAAAAGGTATGGCATCATCGTTCGATCATGATCGCAACTATACATTTGCCGGGGTTCGACATCATTATCTAAAAGAGCAAAGTAATAAGCCTGACGCCGTCTATTAATTCCTTTACGCGCGTATTATTTTCGACAGTGATTTTATACAGACACATCGGCTTGCAATTCCCACGAAAATCAAACTTTTGGCCGTGTTAATTACAGAGTTTTATCGTCAGAAGTGTGTGTGTTGTCATTGATGATTCACATAGAATTATTATATGCGGGACGGGGAATATTTTTGGGCATCAGTTGTGAAGATGATGTACCTTGGCTATGATACCCCGAAGACTTTTCCATTTCTTTTACCCCCCGTTCCATTTTTTCAGTAGATAATATTGATTGTATGGCGAGTAAGTAAAAAAATGTTATGAGTTTGTTGGTTTGGGTTCGATGGATGAAAATGGTGGTGTGAGGAGGTGGGAATGCAAGGTGGTGTGAGGAGGTGGGAATAAGGTTGCTATTTAATTAAACGGACAAACTAGCCGTTTATAGTCATCATAATTCATACGATTAACTGAAGTTCGTATGGTTTCATACGAACAACAGTTAATCATATGAAATGTTAAAGGGTTAATAGTAAATAGAAGGTTTTAGTGTTTGTAGTTTTGGCCTATTGTAATACCCCGTATTTTTACGCATAATTAGTTTTATGGAAAATTGGGATAAATTAAAGGGAGAAAATTTAAATTGAAATTAATTCGATTTTATGATAATAATCACTAGTGGGATGAGAGTTAGTAATTATTGAAATAATAGTATGGCCGGGAATGAAATACACGACAGTTATGTTATAAATAATTAGGACGCGTATGAGTCGCATCATTTGTATATATTTGGAGTATCAAAAGATAATTTATTTTTGTATAACTCGGACGACTATTTTGAGTGCGCCAGAGTGTCCGGAATGGTCGAAATAGTCAGAAAACACTATTCGGGTATTTTATTTGGAATTCGGGGAATTTTAACCCAAAACGACACCCCGAAGTGGTATTTTGGTCTTTAGGAATTTTAAGGTAATTAAATGGACGAAAATTGGGTTTAATTAAAAGGCATTTAAGGTTAGTGGCCGTCAGTTTCAACCTACGTGAGAAGAGATGAAAAAGGAGAGAACCAATGAAGAAGAAGGAGACTCCATTAGAGCGTTAGCCAAGAACTCAACCTTTCACAATAAAAAGTACACCAGCGCGTAGATCGTATCAGGAGGATCGTTCCTAGACCAATTTCAACCCGTGAATCAGAAGTTCATTTTAAGGCAAGTGATTATCTTGCTCTTCTTTTAGCAATTATTACTCTTGTTAATGTATGTTGAGGTTTTAGAAAAACAAATACCACTTTGGGTCTACCTATGTTGAGATTGTGTAGGAAAGTTAGAAAATCTGATGGGGTTTTGCATGTAGAGGAATTTCCCCTTAATAAGAATGAGAAATTGGTGAATTAGATGTAAATCACAAAATAAATCAGAGTTTTTATGGACAAATAATTATAGGTTTATGTTAATATGGTTGATGGTAAAATTTAGGAATTTATTGAAAATTAAATGATGATTAGAATGATTTAACCCCAAAACTATGCTAAGAAATGTTCTAGGGTGACTTAGAGTAGTTTGGGAACCTTGTAATTGGGTTGGAATGGATTTGGGGTGATATTGGAGAAGAGAAAATCTGGAAAAACGAACTTTGGAGATGAACTGGGCGACTTCGAAAATTTCGTTAGAAGTCCAACCCAGGTCGTTCGAACGACCTCGTTCGAACGAGACTTCTAACGAGATTCCAGTAGCCCTTCTAACGAGTTTGGTGGTTCTTTTGAAGTACCTTCGTTCGAACAAGATTTTCGGGTCTTCTAACGAGATTCCGGAATGACCCTTTTTAGGCCGATTTTTGCTCAAACTTTTCGTAGGCTTATTTATGTGAGTGTTAAACCAGTATGATCGTCGAGTGACTTATATTAATAATTAATAGTGAGCGGAGAATATGTCGACCCTCGGAAGGTATAAAATCCATAGAATTAAGGAGGTACGAAAATACAAGGTAGAGTATACACGAATAAAGTACAAGTCATAATAAGAGATATAATATATGTGCTACAAACACAAGACTGTGGGAAAGCTAATGAATTTAAATAAGTTGTGTGTATGCTTATTGATTAAAGTATTATGTGTATGACATACCTAGCTACTGGTTATCGAACGGAGGTTAACGCGTTGTGGATGACCGGATCTTGTGTGCCTTCGGGGGATTTAGAGTCATACCACTAGAGCATGGAATCTAGGTACGGGCTATCAGTGAGAACGATAGTGATGACGGTCGTATGGGTGCGTAGGTATGTGCGTAGCCCATCGGCTTGGGACTATGTTCGCCTCCAATAGGTGTTTATGTTTTTATTGGTTCTCGAGAGATTGAACCTGTTGTCATATATGCGTGAGCTTTGCAAATGGACTAGATAGCCGAGTATGCGTAGCACTAAGGGGTTTCTCAACCAAGGTGTAATACCCCGTATTTTTGGCGATATTTATTTTTGGGATTAATTAATTAAATGAGAATTAATTCGGATAAAATACTAGCGAGATGTGAGTTGGTATTTGACTATATTGAGTATATATGATGTTATATGAATTTTGAGTTATGAAATTTGTCGTGAGATTGATATACGGCAATTTGAACATTTTATTGGGACGCGTGAGACAGTCGCGTCAGGATATAATTATTTTGATTATAAAAGTGAATTTAAATTCTATTAACCGTATGGTCGTTTTGAGTGCGCCAACGCATCCGGAAGGGTCGAGATAGTCAGAAAACACTAGCCGGGGGTTTAGTTTGGGACCCGGGGTATTTTTAGGCCATACCGGCATCTTATAAGGGTAGTTTGGTAATATTATATTTTTGGGATTTAATAGTGACGAAAATTAAGAGTTTTATCTGATTGGGAAGTTACCCACTAAACCCACTAACCAACCCTTAATAACCCAATAAGCTACGGGGGTTAATAGATTAGGTTTCCAAAACTTTCCCAAAGAAAACCCTAGCCACCATAGCCACCTTTAGAGAAGAAAGCTTGTAGAGAAGGAATTCTGCAGATAGAGAGAGATAACTTCAGCAAATCAACATCAAAATCAGAGATAAACTCAAGGCAAGTGATTTAATTTCGTTTAATTTCAGAGAATGCCTTTCCATGCGTAGGAATTTAATAAAGATTGAATTGTTCTTGGAGTGCTATGAAAACCCATGTATTTTGGAACTTAGAACTTGAAATCTTGAAGAGAAATTGCATGTAGAATGGTAGGTAGATGATTATTCTGATGACATTAGATATTGGATGAAATTAAAACGGATTTAATTGGGTAAATTAATGATTATAAATTCTAGGGTTTATATTCTTGGAAATTTGGGGAAAAGTGTAGAGACTTGAGGATTTAATGATATTTAGGATGGATTGATTCCCTAAAATATGTTAGTATGTGACCTAGGTACGTTTAGGGATGATTAGAGACCTTAAACAATCGTTGGTTTGATGTTTAGATGAGTTTTGAAGAGATAAAAATGGTGAAAAACGAAACTAGGGAAATCTGGGCTCGGAACTGGTCGTTCGTTAGAAGACCTCCCCAGGTCGTTCGAACGAACTCGTTCGAACGAGCTTCTAACGAGTTGACCAGTCGCTTCTAACGAGAGGAAATTTCGTTCGATACCTTCGTTCGAATGAGATGTCGTTAGAAGGTGCAGTTCGTTCGAACGAACTGAATCTCGTTCGAACAGCCTCGTTCGAACGAGACTTCGAACGAGTTGACAGTTTAGGCCTTGTTGGCCTGTTTTGATTTTGGGAGTCCCGTAAACTTGTTCGAGGATAGAGATAACATTCCTTTGATGATGTATTGGTATACTTGGGACATTTGGGATATAATGAGGAGTAAACTATATAATTGTGGAACGAATCAAATGAACATTATGGATTGAGACGTGAGTGCCTACTACGACGTGAGAATAAATTATGGCGCGTATAAATATGGACCGGGATTATATAAGTTGTATATATATTAAGTTGGTACGAGAATGCGATATGTACTACAATTAAATTACGGTGATTACTAAGATGCGTGTTTACTTAGTATTGGTATATGATTTGTGTGTATGACATACCTACCATACTTGCTATCACGGGAGGTTTGCGTTCGCTTAGGGCCCTCTAATCCTTGTGTTGCCCGGATTTAGACTGGTTACCTCGATGAACATAGGTCAGAGAAAGACTTATTGGGATGTTAATAAGTCCGCTGATCGTGGGAGCGTAGGTATGTGCGTGACCCATGTGATGTGATTGTGTTCGCCTCCATTATTTGTGATGTTGTTATCTATGAACTATTCCTGAGAGACTCAGAATATGTGATCCTTATGTACGTGATGTACCGGGATGGATAGCAGAGTATGTGTGCACCGCAGCTTAGTTCTCGGGGTGCTTGTATTGTATATTTATGATGTGAATAATATACACTTAATTAATGGGAACCTTCATGTTAATACTGTGAATATAATTATGGTATTGTTTTGAGAAAAACATAACGGGTTAACTGATAGTGAAATATATTACATATTGAGAATCTGAGAGTAAGAGAAGTCCTTTAATTATTTGATAAGATTAGAATGTTAATGGGAACCGAGTAATAAGAGTAGGACCTATGACAGTCTAGCTAGATATGATGTCACTTAGCTAGTGGTTTGTGTCATTTTAGATGGGTACTTACGTTAGGAGTGCACAGTTAGACGAGAGGTGAGAATTTCATGTGAGTGCACGTTCTAACATGTACTTTGCATTTAATGTTTTAAATGATTTTAAAGCACTTGCAGGTTTTTAAAATATCTCCACATTCGGGCTCTGACCCGTTTGCTTTCAAATCTATTTTTTTGTAAAACCATTTTAGGTGCCCAGCCACAAGGATACCATGCATAGGATACTCATTCAGGTGACGAGCTGTAGCTGTTTGTGGAAGCTACAGGGATTTGCTTTTAGACGCTTCTATCATTTGGATTCCAGATTCAGTATCTATTAGTTGTAGGGCATGTTGCCCATTTCTATTAGAGACATCTTTTCATTACAGTTTTTCAGACTTTGGCATGTATTGATTCAGTATTCAGTTTAGTTATTTCAGTTTGTGGTTTTGTTGTGAGGAATTTTCCTCCAGACTTTATTTACATTATGTGATGGTTATTCTATTTACTTCGTTATGGTGAATGGTGTTATTATTCTTTATTTCACTTGTTGCATGTTATTCAGATTTAAATTAAAATTTAACGACTTACTTTTTAAATACTAGGTGGTTAGTAATAATAAAATGTTTTCGACAGTGATGCTATTAACTGAGCCAACTTGGCATTTTGGTTTAATTTAATAAAGGAGTAGCTACCCAGTATTTAATTAGTCGGGGTGTCACAGGTGGTATCAAAGCATCAGGTTCTAGTGTCCTTTAAGATCTGTACGGCTATTATGTTTCCGCTAAGTTTTCTTTGATATAGAGCCCTATATTTTAGGACTGTTGTACTCTTTTTGTGTATGCTTAGTTCTTCAGCTATTTTAAGTTTATAACTGCGAACTTATAAACTTCATTCTTATTTCAGATGCCTCCACGACGTGCACGACGAGTTCCCAGGGATGCAACGCCCGAACCCCAGCCCGCTCCAGTTCAGGGCATGATGAACGCCGCTGAGGTTGCAGCTATAGTAGCCCAAGCGGTAAATGCCGCAATTGCCGTAGTTCAGCAGGCACCGCCTCAGGCGCCGGTTGCCGCGCCAGTACAGGCAAATGCATTCCCGTCTGCTTGGGAACGTGTACGTGATGCTTTTCAGAAAGCGCATCCGCCAGAGTTTGCAGGTAGCTCAGATGTGGTAGTCTCGAGCCAATGGAGGAAGGATATACAGAGTCACTTGAGGATGTATGAGTGCACGGACGTTCAGAAGCAGGTGCTAGCTACTTTCAAGCTAGTTGGATCTGCACTGCAGTGGTGGGAGTCTATTACCACCGTGGAGGAGAGAGATACTCTCACTATTCAGGACTTTTGGGTGCGGTTTGACCGCAAGTACTTTCCGTCCGCTGTTCATACGGAAATGAGGAGGAAATTGATGAGCCTGAAGCAGGAGGGTAAGACCGTGGCCGAGTATGAGGCCGAGTTCACGAATCTGTTGAATATCGTTCCGGATGAGATACCGACAGAAAAGAAGAAGATTGAGAAATTCACCGACGGGTTGACATGGAGGATCCGTCAGCATCTGTTAGGGAACCTTTCGTTGGCCACTTATTCTGATGTGGTTAACGCTGCTTTATTACACTGCCAGGACCACCGCTTTCATATGGCCGAGGGCAAAAGATCCAGAGAGTCTAGCCATCAGGGCAGGACTGGAGGACATGGTGCCGGTGGGGCACAACCTGTTCAGGGGCAGAGACAGGGTGAGCAGGGTTCCCAGCAGGGGGATCAGAAGAGGTTCAGATCAGGGAATTATAGGCACGGACAGGGAGGTTTCTGTCAGGGCTATCAGGGTCCAAACGGCCATCAGGGCCAACAGGGGCAGAATGGGCAGCAGTTTCACTAGGGCCAGCAGGGCCAAGGGAGGAACGGTAACGGCCACCAGGGCCGGGGACAGTAGGGGCAGAGAGGAGGGAACTTCCCAGGGAAGTGTTTTGTTTGTGGCAAGACTGGCCATAAACGACAGGATTGTCCTGATAGGGGCAGGGCCCCACAGCAGCAGCAGCAGGGTGCTCGCCAGGAGCCGCAGAGGCCTATGTTTCCCGCCGCTCTCCCCGCACCGCCACAGATGGCAGCATTGCCACCCATTCCAGCGGTCCCAGCTCAGCAGGGGCAGCTACAGTATGGACGTGTCTATAACGTCCACCAGGCAGCAGTTCCACAGGCACCGCCTGCGATTGAGGGTACGTTTCCTATCCATGGCACTATGGGTCGGGTATTGTTTGATACGGGGGCTACACATTGTTTTATAGCTACACATTTCGCGAACGCTTTAGGGTTGTTAGCCACAGCGGAGAGCACAGTGACGTGTGTCGACTCACCATTGGGGAGTGGGTCACTTATTTTCTTTATATGCCGGGGAGTGGGGGTAGAGATTGGTGGTTTGGTATTACCTGCAGACATGTTGGTATTAGATATGCATGTGCACGATGTGATTATCGGTATGGATTGGCTCGTAGCTTATAGGGCCATGATTGATTGCTTCAGCGGGAGCATTGTTTTTGCCATTCCGGGGTAAGAGATGTTTGTAGTGGCGATGCCTCGCCCAGAGGGAGGTTCGACCGCTCATCTGTATTACATAGAGGAGGATACCTCTAAGGAGGTTGTGATTCCTTTAGATTCTATCCCAGTTGTCAGGGAGTATTCGGATGTGTTTCAGGAAATACCAGGCCTACCCCCCAGTCGAGAGATAGACTTTGTTATAGATTTGCTGCCAGGTACGAGACCTATAGCACGCGCACCGTATCGTATGGCTCCGACAGAGATGCGAGAGCTATGAGATCAGATAGAGCAGCTGTTAGGTCAGGGCTTTATTCGCAGGAGTACCTCACCTTGGGGCGCTCCAATTTTGTTTGTGAAGAAGAGGGACGGTTCACTGAGATTGTGTGTGGACTACCGAGAGTTGAATAAGGTCACGATACGGAATAAGTATCCGTTGCCTCGAATCGATGACTTATTCGACCAGTTGAGAGGAGCTTCCTTCTTCTCAAAGATTGATTTGAGATCGGGATACCATCAGTTGCGTATCAGGGAGGAGGATGTCTCGAAGATTGCGTTCTTGTCGAGATATGGTTCTTACGAGTTTCGAGTTATGCCTTTTGGTTTGACCAACGCTCTATCAGTGTTTATGGACTTGATGAACAGAGTGTTCAGGGATTACCTAGATCAGTTTGTCATTGTCTTCATCGATGATATTCTGGTTTACTCCCAGACAGAGGAGGAGCACGCCGAGCATTTGAGGCAAGTTTTGCAGACACTCCGTCAGAACGAGTTGTATGCAAAATATGAGAAGTGCGGGTTTTGGTTGAAGGAGGTTCAGTTTTTGGGACATATTATTTCCGACCGGGGAATATCTGTTGATCCGGGAAAAGTATCCGCGGTGAGGGAGTGGGGACAGCCCACGACACCGACTGAGATTCGTAGTTTCTTGGGCCTAGCAGGATACTACAGGAGGTTTATTCGGGGTTTCTCGAAGATAGCAGGTCCTTTGACACATCTGACTCGTAAGGGTGTGCCATTCATCTGGAGTGATGCCTGTCAGTTGGCATTCGATGAATTGAAGGATAAATTGACCTCAGCACCTGTGTTAGCATTGCCGAGATCGGGAGTTGAGTATTTGGTTTACACCGATGCGTCTTTGCAAGGACTTGGAGGTGTATTGCAGCAGGAGAGACATGCCATAGCTTATGCTTCCCGTAAGCTTAAATCTCATGAGAAGAATTACCCCACGCATTATTTGGAGTTGGCGGCAGTGGTATTTGCCCTACGGATTTGGAGGCACTACCTTTTGGGGGAGAAGTTCCAATTGTTCACGGACCACAAGTCCCTACAGTACCTGTTCACGCGGAAGGAGTTGAACATGCGGCAAAGGAGGTGGCTTGAGTTTGTGAAGGACTACCAGTTCGATATCCAGTATCACCCGGGTAAGGCTAACGTGGTGGCAGACGCGTTGAGCCGTAGGCCAGCAGATGAAGTGGCAGAAGTGTGGAAGGCCAAGTGGAAGGAATTGGGACACCAGGATGCAGTGGCCCGATCTTTCATGTCTGTGATGACTGTCACACCACAGATTGTCACGAAGGTAGTACGGGCACAGGCTAATGACTCGTTCTGTCAGGAGCAGATAGTTCGATTACTAGCAGAGGGAGCCGAGTCCTATACCGTTAGCTCATACGGGGGATTACGCTTCAATGGGAGATTAGTGGTTTCGGAAGGGGAGGAATTACGACACGATGTGATGGCAGAGTCGCACGACTCACGGTTCGCGGTACATCCCGGAGGGGACAAAATGTACCAAGACATGAGATGCCAGTATTGCTGGATCGGTATGAAGAGAGATATCGCTGAGTTTGTTTCGAAATGCGCCACTTGTCAGCTTGTAAAAGTGGATCATCAGAGTACGGCAGGACTGCTACAGCCGTTGGAGGTCCCGATGTGGATGTGGGAGAGCATATCCATGGACTTTATCACGGGGTTGCCTACGTCGCAGAGGGGTCACGACTCCGTTTGGGTAATTGTGGACAGATTGTCCAAAGTCGCTCACTTTTTACCCGTAAGGACTAACTACACTACGGGACAGTATGCCCAGCTCTTCATTTCAGAGATTGTGAGACTTCACGGTGTACCCCTAAATATCGTGTCTGACAGAGACAAGATATTTGTTTCGCGGTTTTGGGAGAGTTTCCAGGAGGCCATGGGCACGGAATTGCGGTTGAGTACGGCTTATCATCCGCAGACCGATGGGCAGACCGAGCGCACAAATCAGATGTTGGAGGACATGCTACGCATGTGCATTATTGACTTTGGGGGTGGATGGGAGCAGTACCTTCCACTGGTGGAGTTTGCTTACAACAACTCCTATCAGTTCACTATTGTCATGGCTCCGTTTGAGGCGTTGTACGGTAGGCCTTGTCGTTCCCCAGCATGTTGGTTGGAGGTGGGGGACAACAAACTACTTGGGCCGGAAGTAATTCAGGATACTTCGGCAAGGATTGAGTTGATTCGAAGTCGCATTCGGGTAGCTCAAGACAGGCAGAAGAGCTATGCTGATGCGAAGAGGTTTTTCAGAGAGTTCCAAGTAGGGGACCAGGTTTTGCTCAGAGTATCTCCTATGAAGGGGATTATGCGTTTCGGGAAGAAAGGAAAGTTGGCACCGAGATATGTGGGACAATTTCCTATTATTGAGCGGATTGGACCGGTTGCGTATAGGCTTGGATTACCGGAGCATTTGCATCGGATTCACGATGTGTTTCATATTTCCTCGCTAAGGAAATATCTTAGAGACAATTTGGCTCATTCTCATATTGCTTTGGAGGACATCGATCTCCAACCCGATAGCTCCTACGAGGAGGGGCCGATTGATATTTTGGACCAAAGTGAGCGGAAACTGCGGTCAAAGATAGTCCCGTTAGTGCGTGTTCAGTGGCGACATCATAATGTCGAGGAGTCCACATGGGAGCGCGAGGATGAGATGCGCGAACGTTATCCAGAGTTGTTCTTACTAGGTACTTTCTAGTTCCGAATTTCGGGACGAAATTCTGTTATTAGGGGGGAAGTATGTAATACCCCGTATTTTTGGCGATATTTATTTTTGGAATTAATTAATTAAATGAGAATTAATTCGGATAAAATACTAGCGAGATGTGAGTTGGTATTTGACTATATTGAGTATATATGATGTTATATGAATTTTGAGTTATGAAATTTGTCGTGAGATTGATATACGACAATTTGAACATTTTATTGGAACGCGTGAGACAGTCGCGTCAGGATATAATTATTTTGATTATAAAAGTGAATTTAAATTCTATTAACCGTATGGTCGTTTTGAGTACGCCAACGCGTCCGGAAGGGTCGAGATAGTCAGAAAACACTAGCCGGGAGTTTAGTTTGGGACCCGGGGTATTTTTAGGCCATACCCGCATCTTATAAGGGTAGTTTGGTAATATTATATTTTTGGGATTTAATAGTGACGAAAATTAAGAGTTTTATCTGATTGGGAAGTTACCCACTAAACCCACTAACAAACCCTTAATAACCCAATAAGCTACGGGGGTTATTAGATTAGGTTTCCAAAACTTTCCCAAAGAAAACCCTAGCCACCATAGCCACCTTTGGAGAAGAAAGCTTGTAGAGAAGGAATTCTGCAGATAGAGAGAGATAACTTCAGCAAATCAACATCAAAATCAGAGATAAACTCAAGGCAAGTGATTTAATTTCGTTTAATTTCAGAGAATGCCTTTCCATGCGTAGGAATTTAATAAAGATTGAATTGTTCTTGGAGTGCTATTAAAACCCATGTATTTTGGAACTTAGAACTTGAAATCTTGAAGAGAAATTGCATGTAGAATGGTAGGTAGATGATTATTCTGATGACATTAGATATTGGATGAAATTAAAACGGATTTAATTGGGTAAATTAATGATTATAAATTCTAGGGTTTATATTCTTGGAAATTTGGGGAAAAGTGTAGAGACTTGAGGATTTAATGATATTTAAGATGGATTGATTCCCTAAAATATGTTAGTATGTGACCTAGGTACGTTTAGGGATGATTAGAGACCTTAAACAATCGTTGGTTTGATGTTTAGATGAGTTTTGAAGAGATAAAAATGGTGAAAAACGAAACTAGGGAAATCTGGGCTCGGAACTGGTCGTTTGTTAGAAGACCTCCCCAGGTCGTTCGAACGAACTCGTTCGAACGAGCTTCTAACGAGTTGACCAGTCGCTTCTAACGAGAGGAAATTTCGTTCGATACCTTCGTTCGAACGAGATGTCGTTAGAAGGTGCAGTTCGTTCGAACGAACTGAATCTCGTTCGAACAGCCTCGTTCGAACGAGACTTCGAACGAGTTGACAGTTTAGGCCTTGTTGGCCTGTTTTGATTTTGGGAGTCCCGTAAACTTGTTCGAGGATAGAGATAACATTCCTTTGATGATGTATTGGTATACTTGGGACATTTGGGATATAATGAGGAGTAAACTATATAATTGTGGAACGAATCAAATGAACATTATGGATTGAGACGTGAGTGCCTACTACGACGTGAGAATAAATTATGGCGCGTATAAATATGGACCGGGATTATATAAGTTGTATATATATTAAGTTGGTACGAGAATGCGATATGTACTACAATTAAATTACGGTGATTACTAAGATGCGTGTTTACTTAGTATTGGTATATGATTTGTGTGTATGACATACCTACCATACTTGCTATCACGGGAGGTTTGCGTTCGCTTAGGGCCCTCTAATCCTTGTGTTGCCCGAATTTAGACTGGTTACCTCGATGAACATAGGTCAGAGAAAGACTTATTGGGATGTTAATAAGTCCGCTGATCGTGGGAGCGTAGGTATGTGCGTGACCCATGTGATGTGATTGTGTTCGCCTCCATTATTTGTGATGTTGTTACCTGTGAACTATTCCTGAGAGACTCGGAATATGTGATCCTTATGTACGTGATGTACCGGGATGGATAGCAGAGTATGTGTGCACCGCAGCTTAGTTCTCGGGGTGCTTGTATTGTATATTTATGATGTGAATAATATACACTTAATTAATGGGAACCTTCATGTTAATACCGTGAATATAATTATGGTATTGTTTTGAGAAAAACATGACGGGTTAACTGATAGTGAAATATATTACATATTGAGAATCTGAGAGTAAGCGAAGCCCTTTAATTATTTGATAAGATTAGAATGTTAATGGGAACCGAGTAATAAGAGTAGGACCTATGACAGTCTAGCTAGATATGATGTCACTTAGCTAGTGGTTTGTGTCATTTTAGATGGGTACTTACGTTAGGAGTGCACAGTTAGACGAGAGGTGAGAATTTCATGTGAGTGCACGTCCTAACATGTACTTTGCATTTAATGTTTTAAATGATTTTAAAGCACTTGCAGGTTTTTAAAATATCTCCACATTCGGGCTCTGACCCGTTTGCTTTCAAATCTATTTTTTTGTAAAACCATTTTAGGTGCCCTGCCACAAGGATACCATGCATAGGATACTCATTCAGGTGACGAGCTGTAGCTGTTTGTGGAAGCTACAGGGATTTGCTTTTAGACGCTTCTATCATTTGGATTCCAGATTCAGTATCTATTAGTTGTAGGGCATGTTGCCCATTTCTATTAGAGACATCTTTTCATTACAGTTTTTCAGACTTTGGCATGTATTGATTCAGTATTCAGTTTAGTTATTTCAGTTTGTGGTTTTGTTGTGAGGAATTTTCCTCCAAACTTTATTTACATTATGTGATGGATATTCTATTTACTTCGTTATGGTGAATGGTGTTATTATTCTTCATTACACTTGTTGCATGTTATTCAGATTTAAATTAAAATTTGACGACTTACTTTTTAAATACTAGGTGGTTAGTAATAATAAAATGTTTTCGACAGTGATGCTATTAACTGAGCCAACTTGGCATTTTGGTTTAATTTAATAAAGGAGTAGCTACCCGGTATTTAATTAGTCGGGGTGTCACAGGTGGTATCAGAGCATCAGGTTCTAGTGTCCTTTAGGATCTGTACGGCTATTATGTTTCCGCTAAGTTTTCTTTGATATAGAGCCCTATATTTTAGGACTGTTGTACTCTTTTTGTGTATGCTTCGTTCTTCAGCTATTTTAAGTTTATAACTGCGAACTTATAAACTTCATTCTTATTTCAGATGCCTCCACGACGTGCACAACGAGTTCCCAGGGATGCAACGCCCGAACCCCAGCCCGCTCCAGTTCAGGGCATGATGAACGCTGCTGAGGTTGCACTATAGTAGCCCGAGCGGTAAATGCCGCAATTGCCGTAGTTCAGCAGGCACCGCCTCAGGCGCCGGTTGCCGCGCCAGTACAGACAAATGCATTCCCGTCTGCTTGGGAACGTGTACGTGATGCTTTTCAGAAAGCGCATCCGCCAGAGTTTGCAGGTAGCTCAGATGTGGTAGTCTCGAGCCAATGGAGGAAGGATATACAGAGTCACTTGAGGATGTATGAGTGCACGGACGTTCAGAAGCAGGTGCTAGCTACTTTCAAGCTAGTTGGATCTGCACTGCAGTGGTGGGAGTCTATTACCACCGTGGAGGAGAGGGATACTCTCACTATTCAGGACTTTTGGGTGCGGTTTGACCGCAAGTACTTTCCGTCCGCTGTTCATACGGAAATGAGGAGGAAATTGATGAGCCTGAAGCAGGAGGGTAAGACCGTGGCCGAGTATGAGGCCGAGTTCACGAATCTGTTGAATATCGTTCCGGATGAGATACCGACAGAAAAGAAGAAGATTGAGAAATTCACCGACGGGTTGACATGGAGGATCCGTCAGCATCTGTTAGGGAACCTTTCGTTGGCCACTTATTCTGATGTGGTTAACGCTGCTTTATTACACTGCTAGGACCACCGCTTTCATATGGCTGAGGGCAAAAGATCCGGAGAGTCTAGCCATCAGGGCAGGACTGGAGTACGTTGGCTTTGAGTTATTTAGTGGGACTTTAAACCATAATATTTTACACTTAGTAGTCAGTTAGGGTATCATGATTAGTATAAGTAGTTAGGCTCGTTAGACGTGCACACTAGATCGATGGGTGAGTATCTCAAGTGAGTACGCTAAGTTAACTTGAAGAATAATTGTGCTAATTGAATCAATTTAAGCACTTGCTATTTTAAACTGTTTTCAACTCGGGCTCTAACCCGTTTTTCTGTCTATCTTTCTATTGTTCCATTATTTTATGTGCCCAGCCACAGGGACACCAGCCTTAGGAGACTCTATTCAGTCGTCGTGCTGTAGCTGCTGTGGAAGCTGTGGAATTATTGCTAGTAGACTACTCAACTCATTCTTTCCTTTTCAGTGCTCCATTATTGTTGGACATGTCGTCCTTACTTATGTTTACTTTCAGAGATTTAGTCGTTTTAAATTCTCTCTCTTAGATTTGGTCTCTTTTATTGGATTTATTGTATGGGATTGTTCCTGGAGATGTTTACTCCAGACATTTATTTTACTTCAGTCAGACTTTACTTATGTTACTGTGATGCATGGTATTTATTGGTATTCTTTTGGTAGTAGTTAATGACAAGATAAAATTTGGACATCACCCTTTTTAAATATTAGGTGGTTAGCTTTATGAAATTAAAATTTAAGTTTTCGACAACGGTGCAATATCTGAACCAACTTGATATTCTGAAATTGATTAATTAAGGACTGATCACTCGATAATTAATTAGGCGGGGTGTCACACCTATTAGTTATGCTAAATGGTGCAAAGCATGAGCTAAAGCTATTCTTTTATTAACCATCAATTAGATTTCTTTTTACGGTTTATTTGGCTTAATTTCCTAGTCATTAACTTTTTTTTAGGTTAAGGACACCAATAGTATGTACTTGATTTTTGAGTTTATATATATATATATATATATATTAAATTGTGTAATTTGTACATGAATTATTTGTAATTTTTTTGAAAAAATTATAATTTGTGTAAAAGAGTGGGTAATTGAAATCCTCAAGTGACCAGCTGTTATGTTATGTGGCGCAACATGTGCGTTAGCACCTTTACGACCAACTGTTTCAACAAACGATCACTGCTTGAGGCACGTTTGATTTGACATGTTTTATGTATGGTATGACGTCACACAAATCTTTTATGGAAAGATACTATTTTTCGTGCCAAAACTCTGTGGCTGAGAAATAGGTTGAGCCATGGTTTATCGAGTAGTGCTCATTCGGGCTAGTTGGGTGTTTTATCTAGTGTATTTAAAATGGTTTAGCTCAATCGCCTTAACGATGAATTTTCTCTATCCTCCAAATCAACTACCTCAAAGGTTCCCCGTAGTGAGTTTCCTCGCATACAACATAAAAGCTCTCCCAGGTTTTGCCAAGCCTGGTCCATAGTTGGTACTGGGTAACCTCACAAATATGAAAACATAACTCATAAGTACATAAAAATAGACAATATATGATGGGTCAATGAGCTTCTTCGGGAAGGCTTCATTAGTCTTTGATTAAGCTTCACTTTGTCTTAATTTATCATTAATCTCTTAATAAGTAAGTTATCTCTAGTTATGGAGGATTATCTCTAAGTGAGGAGGATTATCTTTAATCCCCTCCTACATTTGCCTCCTTGTAGAGAGTGTTATTGTGTAAACAAAAAGTTTTTGTACGAAACATCTTCAACTGACACATTATAATTCGAAACACCTTCATCCAACGCATCAACTGACACATTATAATTCGAAACAACTTTAAGCGACATATCATAAGTCGAAACACCTTCAATTGACACATCACGTGCCGACAAAATCTTTTGCATTTAATGCTGAAGTCCCATCATTTGTTAACTCTGTTCCCTTTTAACACGTGGTGGCTTGGGGTGAACTCTGAACTACCTTGGTTCGCACAACAATCATTTTTCCCCAATTTTCAAAATATTCGTTGGGTAGTGAACCGTAAAAAAACTTCAACAGTTATTTTTCCAACCCTTTAAATAACTATTCGTCTCTTCATTTCAAACTTTCTTATAACTTTCGCCATTGAAGAACTCATAGTTTTTTTTGTCCAGAGAGAGAAAATGCTCACCGTGACCTCAAACCTCCATCAAAATCTCTACCAATCATTTTCTACCGGCCTCATTTCTACAGCATTCTCCTTACCTTTTGACTACTAAAACCCTTATAAATCGAAATGGCTGCCTGTACAAGAAAGTCTGGAAAGGTTTCCATCAAGCATGCCACCGTAGAGCTGGCGGAGGGAAAATCATTGTATAGACTCTATGTCCATGATCCCTTCTTTGGGAAGGGTGGTTTATTTTCCAAAATGTCAAAGACGTTTCAAAACACCATTGAGGGCATTGATGAGCCTCTATTAGAGGCAGAGGAGCCATCGGACAACACCCAAGGTGGATATCTCTCTTCTTTTGGTATTATGAGATTTAGGTTTGATCGGGGAGATTTTCCTTATTCCCACATTGAGTTCGAGGGAGAAAGTGGTTCTCTTGATAGATTTTATGCTTGGTCAAGCTACATATATGGAAAATATAAGGAAACGATACTCAAAGTTGGTCTTAGACATGCAACTCGTTTATTGATCTTATGCTCGAGTGTGATTTCTCACACATTTGTGTCATCTTGGGGAGAATTTACCATCACACTTGTAGATATGTGTGGAAGTTGTTGGGCTTAGAGCCTTGTGGCCACTTTCCTTATGATGTCACACCACTCAATGGAGATGCGACATAGGAACGACATGAACTGGACAAACTTGTTCGTGAGTCTGTAAGTGATACTACCAAGGTCACTTTTGGCCAATCTATCAAGTATTTCTAGAAGCACCGTGTGAAGCTCACTCAGGAGAAGAAAGACCAGGGGGATAAGCCAGATGTACCTTTCGGTGAAGGTTATGGAAGTTTCTCCAAACTAGCGACATATATTCTTTACCTGCTTTCATGTTTTTTTATTCTCGAAAAATCCAACGATAGTCAAAATTTCAGTCTGATAGTATCGTGGAGTCAATATTCTTCTAGTAGCTCTTACTCTTGGGTAGTTGTATACTTGGCTGTACATGTGTTATCTTGACATGGTGCGCTCAGTCGACCGTTACGATGTGTCTAATTTTTCCAACACCATTCTGTTAATGGGTTTCCTCTATGCTAGGTTCCCCAGCTTGCCCCCAAATCTCAGCCCATTAGCCCCTTGCTCTAAAACGTCCATTCATAACACAAAAGGAAAAAAAACATTTCTTGCCTTTAAACTATGATTATGACTATTTTGAGGATCGTTCATACGCTTCAGAGACCAACGCTCACACTTGGTCATTCTTCAAGAAGTAAGCTTCCTCGGTACAGATTCTCCTAGGAGAAAAAGATGTGATGGAAGATCTTTCACTAGATATGGTTCTTCCAGTAATGCCTAATCATATTTCAACTCACACTGAGTGGGAGGTTGAGAGTGAAGCTTATTACCCTCACAAATGTTCCAGATAATTTGGTTACGATTAAGGTATACCAAAACCTTTATGTGGGTTTGATAGGGTAGATGAATAATTTTTATCTACTAATATTGACTTCACAAGGTGAAGTGTGGTTGCTTGATGTGTGGAGTTTTAAGGTATGGCCATTCTCGCGAAGGACAAAATATGAGATGCTTCATTAGGTTGGTATTATCATCATTGGACTATGCAACTCAAAGTCTTCAAAGACTTTATTCAAATTGAGCCCAGGCACCCTCTTATAGAGAGATTTAGTCCTCTTGAAATTGGTCTGAAGAACCTCTCTACCAAAGGTATATAATTTCCTTTTAAGTCTTACATGGAGGCTTTATCCCAAAGAGTTTCCTCCTTTGGCACCAACTTCTGAGGTTTCTCATGTGACAGCTAAAGAGAAGAAGAAAGGTTCCTCGACTGTCAGTGGAATAAAAATGAAATCTTCCTCAGTCGCAGGTTCATCTATGGGTGAGTTTGCTCCCAAAGCTGCCAAAAAACCTAAGGCCATTAAAGGTTCCTCTAACCTTGTCAGTGATCCTCCTCCAAATCCAGAGTTAGTAGAGAAAGCAAAAACCTTAGTTTTCGAGGTTATTTTTAGGAAGGAGTCTGCTGATGTGACTCCAAATGAGATCTTTGTTGGTTTGTAAAGACACCATCCAACTGATGATTTTTTGGTTCCTCAGCTTGCTAAGAATAAGGTTGATCTTACGGAGCAGGTAGAATAGGTTCTTTCAGTTGACGTGCCTCAGTAACGCAAGACGATGTTGTACAAAAGGCTTTCTGTAAAACGTGTGGTTACAACTACCACGCCAACAACTTCTGCGAAAAAAACTCTGGATGACAGACCCAATGATGATGTGGTCAATTTCCACCCCAACTAGTCCGTTGTTCCCCTTTTTGAGACTCAATAGGTAGCCATTCTGTTCCCCTATTTGTTGCATTTTTATCTAAATGTTGAATTGATTCTGTATTGCCTTAACACTATTGTTCTTTCTTTAGGGTGCCTCTTCCCTCAATGTATAAGTTGTGTCTATTCCAGATGAAACTCCTCCTGAGGGAGGTCATTTGAGTCTAGTTTTAGAAGAAGACACCGTTCCAGCTTCTCTCTCTCCCCCATATTCAGTAATTGGGCGAGCTTCTTCGAGGAGTGCTCTTTCAAGGTCTGCTTTGTCAGAGGCAAAAAAGTTACCAATGAGCGAAGAAGCATGTGGGATTCGGGTGGAACTCTAGAAGTGAAAAATTCCATTATTCCATCAGTTTCATCTGAGTCACCATTAATCATTATTTCCCTAGTTTCATATAAGTCACCATTAATCGTTATTCCCCCAACTCATTCTACTCGGGTAATTCAGATTGAACTTTGACTTGATCACTTGTCTACTTTCAACATTTGTGATTTCTCAAGACTTAGTTTGGTTTTGTGTATCATAAGGAACTGAATATCTTCTTTTCCTTACTCCCTTTGTGGATGTGCTAACCCTCATAAAGTCTATCAATGAGGAAATCCTTCCTCATAGCCTTGTGAGTCCAGTTATGAGGGACAGAGGGAGATTACCGACATGATTATCTACTCTATCTTATTAAGTAATGTTTACAAAAAGTTAAATTTTTTCACCTGCTTGGTGATGTACCCTACTTCGGTGTGGTTTATCTAAGCATACACCTGTTTGGGTATGATATATCTAAAAAATACACCTACTTAGTGACTTGGATTCATACTTGCTAGGGTTTTATAGTTTTACTTGCTTGGTAAAACAAAAATTTTGAAATTTTATCCAACTCTTTTGCTTCCTTTATTTTATAGCCTTTAAACGAGAACAATACTCCCGAAGCACCGGCAGTGGCACATCCCGTTGTTGATGTGCCTTCTCAAGAGATGGAGGTTTATCACATTGTAGTTGAACCAAATGAAGATGAATCGCCAAATCATAGTGATCATGGATCAATGACCAATGTAAACAAGGAGGATAGTGAGTCGACATATGGTGTCCCGCTTCCTGATATATCAGTAGTAGAGTATTGCCGTTAGCTTGTTCAAGACAATGCCTATATCCCTGACCCTCTTCGATCTATGCTTGTTCATTTATTTAATTCTTATCCTGAGACATTCACATATGAATGTCTAAGGATGAATAATTTACCTATGGCCTATCACCTTCTTTGTGTAGCGGTCGTGGTAGTTGATATTATAAACACTCCATCCTCTTCTCTTGATAAGTCTATCATAAATGGTCATTTGAACTCTTTAAAAGATATTCAAAAGGATGATTTTAATTTCTTATGGATCATCAACAATCTGAAATATCTCAAGGATCCCCACATGTTAACTTATTGCACTCAATATTTAAAGAATGTAGGGGACTTGAAGATCTAAGAAGAGAAGAGAAGTTTAAGGAAATTTCCCCCCCAAATTGAAGAATGTTCCCAAGATTTGAAGGCAACCGAAGAAGCTTTGGCCCAAACCAAAAGAACACATGAGGCCAAACTCAAGCAGAAGTCAGAAGCTGAATCTTGTATTTCAGCTATGTCTGACTATCAAAGGTAATTCTGTTTTTATGTAACGGCTTCGATTGGGGAGGGATTCTTCATCACTGAAAATTTATTATTCCTTATAGGATAAATCTTCTTCTTTGTTATATACTGTTGGGCAATATTCCCCTTTTGCATGTAAATGTTTACAAGTGAAATATAAAAGTGTTTGTTTTTGAACATATATGTACTTTGCTCCTTCTGATTTCTTCAACACTTTTTTATATATTATAAACTGTAAACAAAAAATTTACATGTGTTTCCTCGCAATATCTAAGTAAAAATAAGAACACAAAATTTACATGTCCTCTTTCTACATGCTAAACCTTCAATCATTTGCTGCTAATTTTGGATGGCCTGTCATCCTCAATCTTTGAAATCAAACATTAACCTGAATCATGTGCATCCTTAACAACATATGGTCCTTCCCAATTTGCTGCAAACATTGGCAAATGGAGTCCTCTATTGTGGTTGACAACAACCTTTAACACCAGGTCACCTTCTACGAATTTTCTTGGGTTCACCAAGTTTTCATAAGCTCTGGAGAGTTATTTCGTATAGATCTGGAAATGCCTTCTCGCACTATCTCTCTATTCATCTAGTGCTTCTAGTTGAATGTGCCTACTCTGTGGAAGCATGCTGCTTCACAACATCTCTGTTAAAATATTTTAACCCTTTAATGGGTGAGATTATGATACCAAATTTCAACGATCGAAAATGCATATTTATATTCAATATGAATTTTACCCACTAATGGCTAATTTTTTTTTTTTCGAAATTCGATGGAATTCGATGAGACTATCTACACCAAATTGCATAAAAAAAATCATCTATTAACCCCCACTAAAAGTGGATGTATAATTTTTAGATATGTTAAATGTGTTATAGTGGAGAGCTTGACTTTACCTTCATATATGTCACATTCACGACAAAGATCGAGAGGATGATAGAGACCCAACTTTTTAGAGGATTGGAGTGCTATGTTATGATAATTTAATCAATTAATGGAAAAAAATGTCTAAACAATATTAAGATTAGTAATAACTACAATCATAGATAATATATATATATATATATATATATATATGTGTGTGTGTGTGTGTGTGTGTGTGTGTGTGTGTGTGTCACTTTCAGAGATAAATATAATGAAGCAGGTATATCGAGGGTTTTAGGGGATTATAATGGAAATTTTGGGGTTTGAATAAGTTAAGGGTAAAAACGTTAAAATAAAATTTTATTGATTAAGACACTAGGCCTCACAAGGACAAATGGTGACATTTGGTATGCTATGACCATTTGAGTAATGATAAGGTGACAATGAATAAACGTCTTATGTGATATAAAGAAAAATTGGGTTAGAGAGAGAAAAAAATGATTGCGAGATTTACAATGGGTATTGCATTGGATTTATGTGAGAGTACACACACACACACACACACACACACACACACACACACACATATATATATATATATATATATATATATATATATATATATATATATATAGAGAGAGAGAGAGAGAGAGAGAGAGAGAGAGAGAGGTAACTTATAAGAGATTAAAATTTTGTCTTGCATGTAAACTTACAATGAGAGACATAAAAACAATAGAAATAATAATAAAATTAAAGAATAATAACATATAATATATGACTATACATACAGATATGTCAATTTCAAGAGGGAGGAAAATTTCTAGTTTTAGGGTATTATAGTGGAGAGGTGCTTTTTTAATAAATCAATGGCCAAAAATGTTAATATAAATACTTGATAGTAAAATAATAATGAATAATATACAATGAGACAAACATGTATGCAGTTTTGGGTAGGTGGATAGATTGTAAGAGGAAATTGATGATTTTAAGGGTTTGTAATGGAAAGTTAGTTTTTAAAAATAATTTAATTGTGACAATTTTCCAAAAAATAGGAATAATAATAATAATAATAATAATAATAATAATAATAATAATAAAAATAATAGTAATAATAATTATAACAACTACAACAACAATAATAAATAATTTATATTTGTACATATTATGAACTTAAATGAAATTAAAAAATTAAACAATTTGTTTTGATGATAGCTGATAAGGGGTATTTTCGATCGGACCAAGGCCGAACGAATGGCATCATGATTGAGAGAGTACAATAGTAGTCGGAATCTAAACAAAGGGACGAAGGACCGAAATTAGCGATCGGATTGATGACCGAACGAGATATTGGTCGAACATACGAACAATAGGAGGACTGAATCCATTAGGAAAAATGACTTGTCATAGTCGACCGAAGACTTAGCCTCACCAGATGAACGCTCCACTCCAGTCAGCAGGGCATTCAATTTCGTTGGACGAATGACGCCCGAAGCATTTGAACCTCCAAGACTTTTTCAACATGCCGTTACTTCAAACGAATAACACATTTCTTATTAACACGTTCAGAAATTTCAGAGAACAGGCAACGTGGGAATGTATGAGGGAATCAGGGATGAACACGTGTCTTCTTCAAATTCAAACTCTTCCAACGTACATGCTATGAATTAGGAGAGACGTTGTAAAGGATAAGTATGTAAATCCTTTAGTAGTGTGGAATGATTTTGATAAGTTCATAGGCTCTTTAACTCATTATACCCGTCCATTTTCCCAAAGTAATAAAAGATAACCCTCGCCCCTTCACCCCATGGACGCAGGTCAAACCCGACCGAACCATGTATACTTGTTGTTTCTCCTATTTTCTCATCTCCTTCACTTGATTGACATTACACTTACAAGTTTATTTTTTCGTGTGTGCAAAATTATTTTTTCACCTTAACATAATTGGAGCTGTCCATGGGAATGATTATTTCCAAAGCCATGAACAAAAATCAGGTGACACAGGCCATCAACAGCCTCAGATAACAATAATAAGCACTCTAAGATTAGCTCTTACTCGAAGAATATCCAAGCAATAGTGAACATGAGGAGCCCAAAAACAGTGAAGGAAGTCCAATTATTGATCGGGAAGGTGGTGATGCTAAATCGATTCTTAAGCAAAGCAACAAACAAGTGCATTCTTTTTTTTTGAACTCAGAAAAAGGCATTCATTTGGAAGAACGAGTGTGAGGAATCGTTTCAAGAACTGAAATCCTACTTGACATATGTACTGCTCCTATCAAAGATGATAGTTGGAGAATAACTATGCCTTTATCTCCCCATTTATCTAACGACAGTCAGTTCGGTCCTGGTCTGGGACGACGAAGGGGTTCAATGACCAGTCTATTATGTGAGTAAAGTATTTCGAGGAGAGGAATCAAGATATCCAAGGTTGGAAAAGCTCTTATTTGTGTTAATAGTGTTCGATATAAAGTTAATGTCATATTTCTAAGACTATACCATTATCGTCCTAAATGATTACCTGCTGAGGTAGGTCCTCCACAAGCCGAAAGTTTTCGTAAGGTTGAGAAATGATCGATCGCGCTCGAGGAGTTCATCATACATTACAGGTCGAGAGTAGCAGTTAAAGGGAAAGCCGTCGTCGATTTCACTACAGAGTTTACTAGTGTCGAGGGGGAGAAGGCACCCCAGAAAACTAGTGAAGGAAAGCCAATATGGGTGGTTCATGTTGATTGATCCTCCAATTGTGAGTAAGACCCAAATGGACCAACGTGGAGTATGCACTAAGATTTAACTTTAAAGCTTCCAACAACAAAGCCGAATATGAAGTGCTGATCGCTAGAGCAAAACTCACGCTATCCCTCATGGATAATCAATCACCATTATTTAGCGACTCCAATGTGGTCGTTCAGTAGGTGATGGGTGAATATGAGGCCCAAGGGAGGAACATAATGGCATAATCAAATCATTTTGAAGAGATTGCGAGGAAGTTTGAGAGGTTCACCATCTAGCACATTTCGAGGGAAAATAACACCAAGGCTGACCATTTAGCTAGGTTATCATCAATAGAGCACGTGAACCCCCTTGTAGAGATCCTGGATTGCCCCAATATTTATACTGAGGAAGTAAAAAAAATTAATGTCGCAGAAGAAGGACCTATTTGGATGGATAAGTACATCTAGTACATAAGAGAAGGGGAATTTACAGAGGATCATCCAGAGGCAAGAAAGGTACGAGTCAAGGCGATGAAGTACCTAATGTACGAATGGGTTTTATACCGAAGGGGATATGCCCGAACGATCCTTCGCTGTATTCACCCAGCAGAAGTGACGATAATACTGACAAGACTCCATGAAGGTGCCTATAGAGGGAATCTGAACAAGAAAAGCTTAGCCTATAAGGCCCTATCATAAGGTTGTTACTAGCTGACAATGAGTAAGGGTGTTGATCACTATGTCAGAAGGTGTGACAGGTGCCAAAGGACATCAAATGACATCCATTAGAAGTTAAAGAGTTATCAACAATTATCTCTCCTTGGACGTTTGCTCTCTGGGGGAGGACATCATGGGTCCATTTATAATCGGGGAAGGGTCAATGTAAGTTCCTATTAGTGACGATTGACTACTTCATAAAATGGGTGGAGGCAGAGCCACTAGCTAGGATCATTGATTATAAAGTACACTCATTCATCAGAAGTTCATCATCAGTAGGTTCAGTGTTCCACACACCATTATTTCAGATAATAGGAGACAGTTTGATAGCGCGAGGATCGATAAACTTTGCTTCCAGTTTATAATCAAACACCGGCTTCAAGTCATTCTAGGTGTAATAGTCAGGTTGAGGTAATAAAGTCGAAGGCTCCTCTATCGGATCGATATAAAACTCGCCAATTTAAAAGGACTTTGGGTCAAAAAGATGGTCTCTATCCTCTGGGCCTACCGAATGACAATGAGGGGGGTGATTAGGTCACACCCTTTACCCTGAATTATGGTATTAAAGAAGTGATCCCAGTTGATATGGAAATGCCTACCTTGAGGGTGAATTATTTCGATTAAGAGTAGAACGATGAATATCTCCAGATAAACTTCGAACCCTTAGATAAACATAGAGAGGAAGCAACCCTGAGGATGGCTGTAACGCAATAAAATTTCGCTCGATACTACAACCTAAGTGTAAAGAACCGATCTTTTCAAGATGGTGACCTGGTCCTAAGGAAGATGATGTAGTTGACCAAGAATCCAAGTCTTAGAAAGCTGAACGACAATTGGGAGGCCCCTTACATGGTGGCAAGCATCATACGACCAGGAATAAACGGCCTCCGAAATTATGATGGTCACTCCCTCCCTCATCTGTGGAATGTTAAAAACCTTAACCTCTACTACCAGTAAAAGCAATCTCCAATCAGACGACCCGAAGCACTCCTTAATTTCAGTTATTTCTTCATGTTTTATCATTTAGGTGTTTAATCCATGTATTTCCTTTTCTCTATCTTCTGTAAGATGTAACTCCATCGGAACTGCAATTAATAAAAGGATTTTTTTCTCCAATTGATTTATTTTTCTCCATTGGTTGGCTAATCTCCATTAACGCATTTTTTTCAAATACCCACCCTACATAGAGAATACCATATTATGCACTAGTACATCGGTTAGATGTCCATCTAAGTATTCGGATCATACCAGATTAATAACCAACCACTATGTCAGAAGAAGGCTCAAACTAAGCCATATCTTGGTATGCCTTTTCCAGGCTCAAAGTCTTTGGAAGAACAACTTTGTTGATCCCCAAGTTAACTCATGGCACCCTTAGATCTGATCCATTCTGCATAGCATGGTCGAGCAATTATAAATAGGGTTAACTCTGAGTCAAGAAGGGCTGTCGATAATCATTTATTTATTTTCAAATAAAAGAAGGGGTGTATGGTGGTGAATAAGCAGGATTGGTGTAATTAGGAGCAAAAAATTTATTTCAACAAAAACTAGTGATCAGAATATAAATGGTTGTCGCACCACCCTTTATCAACCGATCTTTGGAGTATAAGGCAGGAGTGCTATAATTTAGAGCAAAAAATTTATTTTAACAAAAATTTGTGATCGAAACACAAATGGTCGTCTGCACCACCCTTTATCAATTGACCTTTGGATTATAAATAACTCGGTTCATCAACCGAGTATAAACAACAATTTGGTTCATCAACAAGTATAAAAAACACGTTTGACCACATTCAACATCAGATTAGACCATCAAATAATTTGGTATTCACCGATCAAGTTACCATAATTTGCCCAAAGACTAGCAAATCAACTAAAGAATAACCATTACTAGTATATAAAACTAATATGTTTCTCACCTGTAGGAAAGTAGTCTGCTCGAAAAACATTCTAAGCATTCCACCCACGTGAACAATTTAATTCATTAATCGATAACCGAACAAGGTTACTCAACCAAGTATAAACAATCTTTAGAGCTGTCTCAGCAATCACCGACCACATTACATGCATCAATTATAGAAAATCATATAGTTTTAACAAATATGGGACAAGTCAAGTCAAATAAAGAAGTAGTCAGAGCATGCTCGGAAATAAGGAATTTTTTTATAGCAACAGTAAACAAAAAGGTCGAATACGACCACAATATTCATATTGTAATGAATTCAGGCTGAAGCTGATATTCAAAGGTCAAAACCCATATTACGAACAATGTTCAAAAAATAAAAGTGTTCATTAATCAGGGAAACTATGGAGCTGGGAGTGGAGCAGATAAGCCACGAGCCGACCCATCGCCTTGCGCATTAAGATATGAAGATCTTCACCTTTGAAGTTCATCGAGGGCCATTAGAAGCCCCTGATACTGACCATATCCAAGTTCTTCCAAGCATGATGGGGAAGGAATTAACTTCTATTCGACCTCGTAGTCATCGGGTTTGAAGAAGGAAAGGTCCTAGTGAGGGTGAACCTTTTTGACCCGATTGACCATTTCGGTGTAGCCGTTGATGAAGGATTGATACTTCATCATACCACAATAATTATAAGTTAAGAAATAATTCAAATACCTAAATCTGATCAAAGGGGACAAATCTTGCTCGGCTCTCTCAACATCAGCCTTCTCTTTATTTTTCTCAACTAGCTACTTCTTTAGTTTAGTGACCTCTTATCGAAGCAGGTCCTTTTCCCCTATGATATCATTCTTCTTCTTGATGGCCTCATCCCTCTCCTTAATAGCGATGTCCATGGACTTTTTCTTAATGTACCTATCCCCTTGGACGGTCGTAAGATCCACATCGGTGTCATCCTTGTCCTTCTTGAAGTCTCCCAGCTCAGCCTCTAGTCCCGAGATCCTCCTTGACTCATCTTTCCTCTTCAACCACTTCTGGAACATATAAGTTCCCATATAACATATCTGAAGAAGAATGATATAATTAGAAGGGCGAACATTAACATAAATGATTAGAGGGAAAGATAAACACTTACACTAGACTCCACTTGCATCATCTCTTTAGAGTTGGCAATAGGGCCTCCGCTTAGATTGTCTATATCGTCAAGAAAATAAGCCACCTAGAGGGCCAAAGTAAGTTTCATCTCGCTCGTCATATCGAAGGTAGGGGTTACGAACCTCTCCCCTTCAGTGGGAACTCTTTCGCGCCCTTGACATTCTCCTCTTCTTCCTCAATAACCAGTCTACGTCGAGCTAAGGTAAGAGTGGTATCAATTTGGGACTCGATTTACAAAGGTCTCTTTTCATGCCTCCTCATATAAAGGGACTTTCATTAACCAGATGAACATAAGAGGTTTCGTCAACAACATTGAGGGGGATAACAATCTCAGAAACATCATCCCAGGGGGATTGAAGGGTTCTCAGAAGATGATGGTGGGTTATGGTAGGCCGAGGGGTACTCGGTGCCTAGGTTGGTCTGCGCAACGCCACACGATATCCTCAGCAAGCCATGACGTCAGATTTTATAAAGATAAAAAGGAGAGTTAGTTCGAAAATCCATATCAATAAGTTGTTTAATATGGAAGGAGTATATCTAATGAACGGTTACAATACGCATGTTGAAATTTGATGAGTATGAGACGTGCCTCTTCGGTGTCATCTAGGAGCCAAAGTGCATCGTGTACCTTAACCTTCTTGCCCCGGGCAATGAAATCAAGGTCTTTCAACCTCTTCAAATCATAAAGTTTATTGAATGGATGGCCCTTGCTGATAGCCTCCTCAACCCTCTCATTTTGATTCACAGGAATGTTAGGTAGCTTGTTAAAGATCTTTGAAAAACATCACAAGGTAAATTAGTTAGTATGGTATAAAAAGAAACTAACAATTCCCAAATGATTAAATCATGTGAAGTAAGCTCACTAAGATTGTTTTTTTTCTATGTCAAATGAAATGTGAACAGAAGACCCGTGAGGTCATTCTGTTCATCATGCTCCCATCCTCCCCCTCGAATATAAAGGAAGTGGTGTCTCTCGTCACGATTAGATGAGTGAAGGGAGGTGATGAAGCCTTCACACTTACGTATACAAACCAAGGTATGCAAACCCCTTGTGAGGCATGAGTTTGTACAGAATAAATAGTTCTCCTACAGTTATGGGGTCGTCATTGCAAAATAAATTAGGAAAATAAACCGTGGAGCCGACCAGAATTCTCCATGCATTCGAGATAAGTTATGAATAGGAAAGATTAACAAAAGAAAGAACATATTTGATTAACTTTGGGGGAAGAATTCCAAGTCCTTCTTTGAAACAATGCTCATAAAAGCATACTTTGCCTTCAGGGGAAATTGGAACCCTATCGGTTTCATCAGCCAGACGAATAGATAGGTCCCTCAAAAGGGCAAGGCATTCATCCCATTCGTTAGTGGAGTCCTCAGACATGTGATTGATGGCTTGGTAGGGACTTACAAGATTTCCCCTGGAAGAAGTGGCTCTAGGGGTCCGATGGCCCAACCCTTGGGATATTTTGATGGGTTAGGTTTTGTGACCTAGAGGGGTAACTTCGCCTGAAGGGGTTTGACGAAGACGCCTCTCTAGTGGAGGCCCTACGCTTAATATGTTCAGGACCAAAAGCCTCAAATATCTTCACTATGTTTTCTAAATCCCGTTGGAGTCAAAAAATTTCTTACTGGGCAAGGATGAGAGTCAGACTGAATGGATGAAGCCATTCAAGGTATATGAACAAAGGAGAATTGGGAGCGGTGAAGTTTGAAATGTGAGGATTTCCCTTCGAAAATTGAGACACAAGCTTACTAATCCTAGTAAAGTGGAAAGTGAAGCCCAAACTGTGATAAGCTAGATTTCCTAAGGAAAGAAGATTGAAAAAAATAAAAATGAAAGGAAAAAAGGGCCGTACCAGTGACAATGAGGAATACGATGATGAAAACACATACATTGAAGAGACAAACGTTGAAGGAAAAAATGTTAAAGCCTCCAAATGAGCAGATAAAAAATGAGAGTAATGTAGCAAGTAAAAGGAGATTTTGAGAACAGAGGCTCTGGTTCTGTGATTATAAAACGCAAAAGTTTGAGAAGTAAATTAGGGAAGCCTTTTATATCAAGTGGAGAAACCGATTGGAATTCAATGGGTGGATTTAAATGAATCAGATGATCCCTGATGGTTTGGTGGAACACATACGATTAGGGAATGTAAGATGGGTCCATGCGCCCACATGCACCTCAGGAAGCTACATGTTCTCAGGCGAGCAATGATTATGGAAATAGTTTATACTGAATTCAAATATTCTCATAGATAATGATGTCAGCATGACATACAAAACAAATCATGATGAATCAAGAGCAAGCCAGTTATCACACTCGTTGTTAAACACCATAGGAAAGTTGACACGTGGAATGGACTTCCTTCGGCTATAAGACCTAATGGAATTCGTTTGTCTATAACTCTTTGGCTCATTCCGAGAACACAAAGCGTCAGGGGGTAACGGATGAGGGGTAATTTTTATCGAATTGAGGCCGAACGAATGGCATCATAATTGAAAGATTACATCAGTAGCCAACATCTAAAAAGCCAGATGAAGGAATGATAGATTAACGATCGAATTTATGATCGAACGGGATATTAATCAAGCATATGAACATCGAAATCTCTGTTGGGATTAATATCATAGTCAAACGATAGCTTCACCATATGAATGGTCCACTCTGGTTAGTAGGGCATTTAGCTTCGTCGGACGAAAAATGTCCGAATTATTTGAACCTCCAAGACTTTATCAATATGTGGTTACTTCAAATGAATAACACGTTCTCTATTAGCATAATATGAAATCTGAAAGAATAAGTAATGTGGGAATGTATGAAGGAATCAAGAACGAAAATATGTCTTCTTCAAATTCAAATTCTTCCAACGTGCGTGCTATGAATTAGGTGAGATATTATAAAACCTCTAGTAGTGTAGAATGCTTTTGAAAAGTTCATATGCTTTGTAACTCATTATACCCCTCTATTTTCCCAAAGTAATAAAAGACAACCCTCTCCCCTTCACCCCGTGGACGTAGGTCAAGTCCTGCTGAACCATGTATACTTTTTATTTCTCCTCTTCTCTCATCTCATTCACTTGATTGGAATTATAATTACAAGTTTATTGTGTCATGTGTGCAAACTCAATAGTTCACCTCAATAATAACAATTCAATTGACTATTATCTGCCATTATGCCAAGATCAACACTCTCAAGACATGATGAGAAAAACCTCATTACAAAGGAGTCCAAGCAACCTATTCATAAAACTAAGACTACACCAAGGAAGATAAACATCATCCTCCATCAAGTTCAACTAAGAAGATAAAAATTTACACCAATGATAATCAAACTCTCTCAACAAAATCAAAATCACAAGCTCAAGACTCACTAAGTAATGATCTCTTATACATACATGCATCATACACTAGTAAAAATACTCAATGAATGACAAATCTTCATCATCACTCAAGATATGAATAAACTAAGTTAAAAAGCATGGGATTTATATGGATTCACTTGTATACTAGGTCACACACACAAATATCACTTTTTACCAAATTTTGTCTTGATTTAATTTAAAGTAAATATGCAACGGTGATGTGAAGCCAACAATCAAATTAAATCTCCAAACCAAGAAGAAGAAGAAGAACTAAAGGAAAAATTCCTTTCGGGCAAAACCTTTAATTCAACATTGTTTAAAACTCAACAAAACACAAGAAACTTACAGAAAACTTAGAGATCAACTAAGTTTAATGCTATGGCATCTTCGAATCTTCAATAGAAAGTGATGCAGTCCAGTACCACCCATAGGAAACAAATATTCCTTCGGTATCCACCGATCAGCCTTTGGAATATGCAATTCCATTCTTCTTCAGCCGTAGAGCCTTGACTCCACAAATCACCAGTAGATAATTTCTTTATAAGAGTTTAGAACTTTAGATTGTGTTCTTCTTGGTTTTGAAAAAGGATCCTAAAAGATCCAAGGGGTTTATATGAAAAAATTATAGAATTTGATCACAAAAAGAACTCTAAAAAGGCTTGTAGAAAAGTCTAATTCCGCATCTCTATTTATAAGTGTCACAAAGAATTAGGTCTTAAAGATTTGGAAAAGATTTGTTTAAAAAACAAAACATGTGTACTCGTTCGAATGGTGTACCTTATCTCATTTGAATGGTTTCTAATGAAACTTGGAACAACATTATAGAGTGACAAAAAAGGTGACGTTCCAGATCTCGTTCGAACGTGAGAACCTCATTCTAATGACCTGTTGAATCTCATTCAAATGACATGTCATTTTGTTCTAACGATCCGATGCGTTTTTAAAAAAAACTTAAAAAAATAATTTAAAAAATATTTAAATGCAAACTCTTTTGAAAACAGCGCATGGATATTTAAAGCTTTACCACACCACCTTATAACTCTTCGCGGGTAAAGTTGTGGCGAATGATCTTCAATATTCGCTATTGTCACCAATGTTTCTTCTCTTTGAAGACTTGAGAACGGCCATGAAGGTTCATTATGCTATTCAAGAGAGTCCGTTGTGTAAACCCATTGATGTTCTACTTTATAACACCCTCAAAATCTCACATAAGAATTCACTCTCAAATTTTTGAAGATATCATAATGCTCATGTGTAGCGAAGCATCAATGAAATAATAATGTGGCCTTAGCACTTCTATTTTTGTGTGACGTCAATCTTTTAGGCTCTTTTTAGCAAATGATGGTTTAATGCAAAGCGAATTTCCTCTTTCGTAGCCCCTTTCCATTGCATAACATAAAATAAATTATTTCTGGAAATGAAATCTGGGAAATGGTTCTTACAAGCACAACTTATCCCTAGTACATTTGGTTCTTTATTAAATACTATTCGACATATGACAAGGAAGTACAATATTTAAAAAGTCCATGCACGTGTATTGGTGGATCCAGGGTTTTTTATCAAGTGGGGCGAATTTCGAGTGGTACGGGGGGCGGGAGCCCTCGAGGCTATTTTTTTGGGGTTATTTCGAGTTTTATGCAAATTATAGCTTTATAATGCAGAAACAACTTCTCTCAAGTATTATTAACAATATGTAATTAATTTCAAGAAATAAACAACGCTTAATAAATATTCGCAATGCCCAAATTTTAGTGGTGGTAACAATTGAATTTTGCTTAATATGAAGTATAAAAATGAGTTAACTCACCTGACACCATTAAATTTCAATTCAAGAAAACCTGATGGAATAAAAAACCATCACCCACTACCAAACCAACCTGTCTACCATTATCAAACCATCAGCCATTTTAAACCAACCAACATCAAGTCTCCCATGTTACACAACCTTTCACAAAACCACAGAGACGAACAACCAAGAACAAAGGCAAATATAGAAACCCCAAAATAGAATTAAGTATTAAAGTCCAAGAAAATTAAAGAAATGATGGAATCACCTACCTTGAATTGTTTTGGCTATTGTGTGTATCAGTTTAGGGTTTTGGACCAGATAAAAAAGAATAAAAAAAATATAAAATCAAATCTGAACGGGGCGACCGCCCCAGTTGGGCCTAATGTGGATCCGCCCATGTGTACGTGTGCAATAAAGGTGATAAAAAATTCTAGCATGAAATTCTTGCCGCGCATAACGAAATGAAGCCATGTATCAAAACATCATGTAAAAGTCACATGAATGGATGGAGTGTAGGGGTGAAAAGAAAAATAAAAAAATCTTTTTGTCCTTTTCAATTTTTTGGGAAAGAATAAAATCTTTTTGGAATTTTTTAAACTTTTTCTTAAAAATAAAAAATCTTTTTGAATTTTTCAAGATTATATAAAAAAGCATAAACATGTATAATCATAGAACTACACTTAAAATACAATCTAGTAATAGGAAAAAATGATATGAACATGATAAATACCCTATACTAGATAAAATGTCATAATCTCAATCATTAGGCCAAGAGGAGTTCTCAAAAGGAGTAGACATCCTTTTAAATTCCTCGATCAAGCTTTGAGAATTCTCGAATAAAAATTCCACTTGCTCTAAAAAACTCTCAAAATATCTATGGTGATGTGTGGGAGCATGTGTGGAACCATGTGTTGGAGCACGTGCGGGAATACGTGTGTGTAAACTCTTCCTATCTTAAAACAAAAATTTCCTAAGGTGACCTCTTTGTTTGCAATGGGAACAAACATAAACATGGTTGAGTCTACCTTGGTCAAAACCTCTTGGACGTGCTCTCCTTGGTGGGTTAGGTCGAGGCCCACAAGGATCCATTATAGATTCGGGAGCTGGATCGTGTGCGTCATTACAAATGTAAGCACCACCGTAACCTATTCCTTGCCTCTCATTAAAGCCTAACGCAGGACTGAGTAACATATTTCCAACCTTCTTAGATGTGTCCTCTACAGTGATTTTGACCTCCCGAGCACGTTCGAGATCTTTCTCGAGTTGGGAAACATGGGCCTCAAGTTTCTCAAGAGTCTCCAATAAAATTTTAAGATCTCTCGTTAGCTATCCACAGTGTTTGTCAAATCGATCTTTTCCCTTCCAACCACAATCAATTGCTCACACAAAGAAACTTTTCACTTTTCGAGTTGACTCACAGACGCCTCACATGCTCTCGAAACTTTCACCTCCTTATCCAAATCATAAAAGTCAAACTCCTATTTTTCCTTTTGGTTCTCAAAAACTCTTTGTAAAGTTCACCGTAGGTGCGTTGAAGTCCACCTTCTCCCTCACTCAAATTCTCATCATCACTCTCACTCTTTTCAAAATGGTTTGATAAAGTGTCGAGGCTATCGCACTTAGAAATGTCCTCATCAACATAGGACGAACTCTAAGTACTAATGTGACTGGCTATGAAAGTAAAACACGGTTCATGTGGGGATTCATCCCCGGAATCCATTGATTAGACGTCATGATCGCTAAGAGTGTCTTTGTATGCAACTTTGCCTTTTCCCTGTCTCTTTAGCCTAGTGGGACACTCCTGAAATTTGTGTCCTTTCCCTTCAAATTCAAAACATCTCACTTAATCATTCTCATCAAAATCAAACTCGGAGTCAGAGTAAAAAACATTTCCCTTTTTATTTTTAGACCAGGCTAGCAATACCTACTTCCTTTTTCTTTTTAGTTTTGGAAAACATATCGATTTCATAAGTTTGCAGGTCTCCTACGAGTTCTTCTAACCTAAGCGTATCTAAAATTCCCAACGAATTAAGGACCGTGGCTTTAGGGATAAAACAGGACAACAGGGATCTCAAAATCTTTTTCATAACTCTCATCTAAGGAATTCTCTTACCCAAATTAAAACTAGAATTGACGATATCAAATAATCAAGTATAAAATTCATCAAAAGTCTCAGATTCTAGCATAGTGATAGTTTCAAAATATTTGGTGAGATTTTGTAACGTAAAAGCTTTGATAGTGTTGGTTCACTCGTGAGTGAGTTAGACAGTATCCCACGCTTCCTTAGATGTGGTACATGTCATAATCCGATGAAACTCATCGAGAGTGACAACACCAGAAATTATGCTCAAGCCACGGGAGCAAAAAATACTCCATTTAAAATCATCCTATGTCCAAGAAGTGACAAGTTTAAGACTTTTAACATTGTCGATAGTCACAGTGGGTGGTTTCCACCTTCTTTCACAAACAAGCTAGACTCTCCCGTCAATCAACTTCCGTCCTGACCTCTTTTGAGCTTTCCAATAAGCATAATTTGACCCATCAAAAATCTGTAGGCTATTATACAAATTATCCTTATTAATCCCAAAATTAAGATCACACAATAAATTAGTGTAATATGCTCTGATACCAATTTGAAAAAATTAAAATCTAAAAATAATCTACACATAAAATAAGGATCACACAATAATTTAGTGTAACCAGCTCTGATACCAATTTGAGAAAGGATGGATTTTATATGGATTCACTTATATATTAGGTCACATACACAAATATCACTTTTCACCAAATTTATCTTGATTTAATTTAAAGCCAACATGAAATGGTGAAGTGAAACCAATAAAAAAATTAAATCTCTAAACCAATTAGAAGAAGAAGAAATAGAGAAAAAATACCTTTCAGGCAAAACTTTTAGTTCAGCACTGTTTGAGACTCAACAGAACGCTCCAAACTTAGAAACAGCTTAGACATCCACTAAGTTTAATGCTATGTCATCTTAGAATCTTCAATAGAAAGTGATGCAGTCCAGTCACACCCAAAAAAAGCAAATCTTCCCTTGGTATCCACCGATTAGCTTTTGGAATATGCAATTCCCTTCTTCGTCAGCCATAGAGCCTTGACTCCGAAAATCAGCAGTAGAGAATTTCTTTACAAGAGTTTAGAACTTTCAATTGTGTTCTTCTTGGTTTTGAAAAGTGATCCTAATAGATCTAAATTGGATGTGAAAATTGAAAAGTTTGATCACAAAAATAACTCTAAAAAGGCTTATAGAAAAGTCTAATGCCGTATCTCTATTTATAAAAGTTGTTGCAAATGGATAGGAGCTTAAGATTTGGAAAAAAATTGTTTGAAAAACAAAAACACGCATACTCGTTCGAACGAACTGCCACCTCATTCGAACAATGTACCTTATCTCGTTGAAATGGTTTCTAAAGAAACTTCGAACGACATTTAAGAGCGGACCAAAAAGGCGACGTTCCAGATCTCGTTCGAATGTGGGAACCTCATTTTAACGACCTGCCGAATCTCGTTCGAACGACATGTCAATTTGTTTTAACGAGCCAACGAGTTTTTTAAAAAAATTAAAAAAAATATTTTAAAAACATTTAAATGCAAACTCTTTTAAAAAAAACCCCAAGATATTTGCTAATGTCACCAACGTTTCTTCTCGAGTAAAGTTATGACAAACGATCTTCAATCTTTGCTAATGTCACCAACGTTTCTTCTCTTCGAAGACTTGAGAATGGTCATGAAGGTGCAGTGTGGTATAACGGGATAAGCTAAATAAAATGAAAGGATCAATAATAAAACTACCTCTTACACTAAGCTTCAAGATACACGAGGGTGTTATAAACGACATCGTAAGGCATACCACTATTAATTAATCACACATTGATCGAGATATATATATTTACACACATACCCTTTGTAGAAATCTCATACAACACATTTTCAGCAATCATAGTCGACTACAATAATAACAGAGTCGACTACATTAGTTATTTTTGGACTGACTCAAATTTATTTCTAAAAAAGAGCACCATAGTCGACTACACTACATCATATAATGGACTACCTTGTGAAACAATCAACTATGCCTCCCAAAAAACTCAAATAACATTTACTTTTCAAAAACGTCAAAAATTAACTTTACTAAAAAAAATCCATACTACTACTTTTCATCTCCACACTTTTTATGCCTCACCTGAAAACCTTTTTACAAAAATAAAAGAATATCAACTAAATTTCCAAACATATTAATTACATTGACTCAACAAAAATCTCCACTAAAGAGCTTTAAAAGCTTCATTAAATCTAGTAAAGTTATATTAAAGTTTGCGAATGTTTCAACAGATCCATCACACAATCTATTACACTCATCGAGCCATAATTTCATCATTTTGAGAGTGTTTTACAATTTGTGAGATTTTATATTCAAATCAAAGTTTGTGTTATCTATTTTCCTTAAGGATTATTCAAATTATTTGTTGGAAATTCATTGTATCTTTGAGTCCTTTAGTATATTGGTTATAAGTTTCCAAAAGGTGTTCATTACCTCGGGGTTTACATGTTTACTTTGGCAAGGTAGTACATAAAAAATCCTACCAGGAATGGTTTTCAGCTACGCTATACCGTATCTGGCACATTTTCGAACTATGACAAAATTAGCCAAACCTAATGTTTTGGCATAGTGAAAAATGTGATATTTTTATGAAAGCATATCCATTTCCATATTTTTGGTCCATTTTTAAAATTTATAGAAAACATGTCAGCAAATTAATTAGTGGAAAGATAACATTTGTACACTTTTTATGCAAATAATTTATTGGTTACCTATCATTAAGATATAATAAAAGGACACATGCGAATATTATGTCGTTATGTTTCCTTATATCTAGAATTCTTTTGGAATGACTCGCAACCATGCTAATATTTGTTAATAAATTTCTACATTAATACTATCCAATTTAAATAAATTTATAAGAATGGGCAAAGGGTAAACGTTTACCTTTTCCACTCATCAACACAATGGTGTTGAAACATAACTTCTTTGTGCTTTCTCATACTAAACTTTATTTAGGATATATACCTTACCTTTACCCAAAACTCGCTGACTCACTAAGTCATCAACCTCTTCATGAAGAGAGTCCTCAAGATTCCCCCTCACCTCTTTTCAACATGTACCCCATGGCATATAAAGAAGTTTCAAGTAATAAATATGCTTTAACAATGCTCAATTCAATGTGCCTATTATTTCATTACCATTTTACTTAAATTTTTTTTATTTCTCTTTTAAATTACACATATCACTATATTTATGGGGTAAGTTGTTAATGCTTCAATGACTAAGCGGTGCACGAGGTGGATCATTATCACAAATAAGGCGGGTGGAACATATATTTCCACGACTCAAAATGTCTATAATTCTTTCTTTTGTTTCAAAAGATGTTCCCTAAAAATCACTTTGCACACAAAAGAATCAAAGAATATGGTTATTCATTGTATAGATTTAAAGAGCCTTATGCTTTAAAAATTAATTCAAAAGCAATCTAGGAAGAAACCGTTTTATAAGGATGTGATATGCAAGACTTGGAATTAGTAAATTCAATAATTTAGTGGAATTTTAAAAGTCAATTGGGACCTTCAATATTTTCAAGTTATGATAAAATGAAAATTTTCTTTATTTTTTGCCAAATCTAACTTCTGTCATTTTCCTTTTGACGCTACAATCAACATATTGCATCCATAATTTCTCTTCAAATTCAACAGATTATCCAACTCCTCCCCTACTTTAAAGGTATCCTTATTTAAAGATCCTTTAATTGAGAGAATGGTGTCTAAAATAGTCTTTAGGACATGTTTTCAATAGTCATAATGTTTATATTATGATGAATATCATGATTCTTCTAGTAATTTAAATAATATAAAATGGATCTTTTCAAGAAACCCTAGATACCTAATGGAACCTCTCCATCACCCTTGTCTGGGAAGTCATCGGTAACTTAATGTACGTCTAATACTATTACTAATTTCCCTTCCATATTCCCTTTATCCACTACCTTTAAATTCCCCTTCCATTTTACCATTCCCATTCCCTTTACCTCTTTCTCTCATATCCTTTTTGATCTCCTTCCTTCTGAACTCTTTCCTCAATGATAACTAATACAAGTTGATCAACCTCTAAAAACATCCTTTATTTAGTAATTAAATGTTTACTTAGATATGTCGTACGTGTAACAATGGTTTTGGGGTAAGTAACATGAGATATTGTAAAGAACAACATTTCTTAGACTTTAGAAGATATTCAGGTGTATTTGTAGAGAAAATAGGAAATGCATAATAACCTTGGTTTGAATAACCTAATACCATCCAATAGGTATGGAAATCATGAATATCTCACATCAACATGGAATTTAATTCAAATATTAATTTTTTGTTTTCATCCTAAGCCTCCACTCTAGACCATAAGGCCTTCAACTCATCAACCAATGGTTAGAGAAAAACAACAATACTACTTGCTAGTGACTAAAACCTATAAATTAACACAATAAACATTGATAACTCACTCTTCACACATAACGATGGGGAAGTTTAGGAGGTTGAATGATCACTAGCCAACATCTATAACTAATACCAAACATGTTATTATGGTTAAAACCATCAATCACTATTATAAGTTAAACATTTCACGAGACCTTAGCAAATTGTCTCGGTATGATGTTTGCATATATACCCATATTTCGAATCTTAAGGATTATGAAAAATTCCATATAAGAGTTTTCTTAAGAGTGACAAGACATTTTTATAACATATTATACAACCTTTATAGCCTAGGGATTATAGAAAAACATGTCTCATTACCTTCCAAAAAGATTTATGGTACTTCAATTGTCCTTTGACATTTCTAATTTTCACCCCATCCTCCTCTTGTGAAGTATACTTAAATCATATAGCACCACCTTGTATACATATCTTATTTTGTTAAAGGTCTTTCCAAAATAACATGCAATTTGTAAGGACAAATTTCATATCGAGTCAATCCATATGTATATTGGCTTTATTCCGTTTGGACAAAACCGTTTGAGTCATAGGTTAGGATTTGAGTTCAATTTATCCTTCAAGCCTATGACGCATATTGAATACCATAGCGGCCAAGTAAAGCGACAGTCATACTATTTTGAGTTTCGTGTCGAGTTTCATCTTCAATATCCATGGAATCTTGATATAGTATGAATACGTATTATGTTTGATTCCTGAATACATTTTTGGGTGTTAGTGTTTTAAAATGTTTCTTGTGGCCTTTTTCTTCCAAAAGTTTTTTAAAGAACAAATATTTTGGTTTTTTACGTCGCTTGAAAGAGAAACATAGTTTCGTTCAAATGATGTTGGGGTTTTGTTCGAACGAGTTTCCAACAAGCTCTGAGAAAAAAATTTATGCTTCACAGAAAGTTATCGTGCAAAGGTCGTTTAAACGAGGTTTGGTATTTTGTTCGAACAAGATTGGTTTCATTCAAACGAATATGTCTAACTCATTTAAACGACATACTGGTTTTCATTCGATTGAGTTACCTTAAAATTTGTGTTGCTGACGTTTCATGTTTTTTATATGTTAAAGGTCCACCAAAGTGTTTTTAAAAAGAGAGGTTCTACAAAAATTATTTTCAGAAGAAAATCTTGAGCCTCTTAAACCTTAGTTTACACTCATAAGTTTGAGATGCAAGTTTCAACATAACATGTGTGTTTGAGATCATATGTGTCTTAAACTAAGATTTTTTACTCTACATTTTTATGAGAGTTTGTTTTGTGCTGTGGATTTAATGTTTGTTACAGTTTGACACGGTGGATTTTGTGTGCAGTGGAAGACGATTAAAACTAGATAAGCAAAGGAAATATCGATGAGATACTGGGATATGAGAGGCGCCTGTGTTGTGATTACAATTGAAAGGCATCCAACTGGGACTATAAATGAGGTTCAAATAGAAAAGAAGCATAAATGCTTGAAAAAGTCGAGTTGAGTATGTTTAATTTGTCCTTGTGATATATATATATATATTTCCTAGTGGATTTGCGTAACTGGGCCGTTTGAGTTTCTTCCCGTTATGAGTTTTCCTTGTACATTGCCATGTTGTGTGATTGTTTATTTTACTCTTGTTATATCACTAATATACAAGTTTAGGTAAAGATAAAACTGAACAAATTGTTTACACAACTTTGGCTTAATTGGTGCAAAAATTAAAATTGGAATTAATTGATTATTTGCTAAATTAATTAATTTGGAATATTGAAAATTGGTATAACCCTAGTGTAATGCCTCATAATTCTGAGGATATAGAATTTAACTAAATTGGTGGTTTGAAATTTATTTAATTCGGAGAATTTACTTAATTCGGTGATTTAGATTTAATTAATTCAGTTTATTTTTAATTTTCACATGGACCGTATTTTGAAGTTGAAATAAGAAAATTGATATAGAGTGAATCGGATGATGATTTAGAACTCACGATTGATTTCAAAATGGTTAAAATAGTCAGAATAATATACCTGGGTGTATAGTTTGGGTCCTGAGGCGATTTTAGACCTACCCGACACCGTATAAGGGTGTTTCAATCATTTGGGAGTTTGGGGTAGAAGGAACTCCGAGAATTGAAAGAATATTTTCGTCCCTTTGGTTTATAGGACAGGGTTCACACTAATTAGAGAGAGAAGAGGCCATAAGAGGTGAAGGAGAGGAGAAAACCTAAGCTTCCCACACCAATTCTTACCCCCAAACATGATGAAATCAAAATCGGAGCAAGGGGAGATCAATCACATCAGCCTATCAAAGAATTTTAGACCTACAATTGAAGGCAAGTGTCTATCTTGCATGTTTCTAAAAGGTTATAATACCCATGCAATGTAGGGTTTGTATTTTGATGATACATTGGTGTTATTGGAGTTTTTAAAAATTAAACACATGAATCTTAGGTAGGATTTGCATGTAGATTTAATCCCTATGTGAATAGAAAATGAAATTTGAATATATGTGATGAGATAAATGGAAGAAATCTAGGTTCTCGATAGGGTTTTTGTGCATATTTAGTTTTGATCTGTTCTTGAATTGAATTCTAGAGGATTTAATGTGTTATTTACTTTCAAAGTTGTCCCTACACCTATAATAGATGATTGGTTAGGTTGGTTGGGAGTTTGAAGAAGTTTAATGGAGTTTTGAAGAAGATTTCATTAAGAAAATTGTAACTGCGTAAGAAAAGTAGAGACTTGTACACTTTCAAATCGATTCGGGTCAAGGTCGAATCGATTCAGTTTCCCAGATTTTAGAAAATTTCCTCATTTTATCCTAGAATTTTTAAATAATGATCGGGAGAACTTTTGAGGTAACTTTTAAATATAGTGAGGGATATTTTGAGTACCGATAGGATGATGGTAGGGTTGGGGCTTGGTCTTAAAATGAGAAGAATTAAGGCTAAGATTAATTAAGCATAAATTCTAATGTAATTGAATTTGGGAGAATGAGACCGAGGCATAGAGGATTTGAGTGAACCTATGACTTAGACTAGTAGAGTATGAGTGTAGTATCTACTGAAATAAATTAAGGGGTAAATAGGGCCCTTCGGGTAGGGAATAATACTCTGGAAAATGCGATGGAGAGTTATAATCTTATATTAACAGTACGTTGCATTTTCGAGAGATATATTACGTACTAATTATATTTATAGGTTGAGTATATACCTATACGGATTATATTTATAGGTTGAGTGTATGCCTATACGAGTTATATTTATAGGTTGAGTGTATACCTATATGAATTATTTTTATAGGTTGAGTGTATACTTATACAGATTACGTATATGGGTTATGTGTATACCTATATGCGACATTTGGACAGGTTGTGTGTATGGAAATTATGTGCTTTCTTTTGTGTGAACATATCTACGCTGCCTACTATCACGGAGGTTCTGCGCAGAGGGCAATCCCACCTTGACGATTCCAGTGAGGTCTGAATTAGTGGCCCAAAATATAGAACCTAGGTACGTACTATCCGAGTGTATGATAGTTTTGACGATCAATTGGGTACATTAGGTGTGTGCGTCACCCATAGGCTTGGAACTATGTTTGCCTCCAATATGTGTTGATTTGATTTATTGTTCGAGGTCCGAACCGGTTGTCCTTAATTTGGTACGCGAGGTACATGGACTTCATAGCAGAGTATGCAAGTGTGCATCGCGGTGGAAAGTTTGGGAGATGATGTATATATATATATATATATATATATATAGTGAGTCTCCTGTGCATACCAAATGGTACATACCAACAGTGCTTACTGATTTTTTAAAATAGTAAAACAACTATTTTTTATATGAAGTTTAAACAATTCAATAGGCCCATATAAAAAAAATCATCTAAAAATAACGTCTTTTGCTGTTTTAAAAAAATCGGTCAAACTTTCGCAGCTTTTAAAGCACTTTAAAAGTTGCAAAAGTTTATCGATTTTTTTAAAATAACAAAAAATATTATTTTGAGTTGATTTTTTTTATATGGGTCTATTGAAATGTTTAAACATCATATAAAAAAATTCAACTCAAAATCATTTATAAAATGGGTCCGCGCTAGCGATATGCATCGTTGGTATGTATAGGAGCCTGACTCTCTCTCTCTCTCTCTCTCTCTCTATATATATATATATATATATATATATATATATATATATATATTTGGGTAATTTATCCTACTTGTGTGTATGTAGGAAGGACATATAATGTATATCTAAAAGTGACTTAATTATGAGATAATCTACTTAGTGTGTGATAGTAGTAAACTTAGATAGCGTATATCTAAAGACGATTTAAGTAGAGAAACTTAACTAAATGGTTTAATGATAATATAAATGAAATGTTAATGATGATTTAATAAAAAAAATATGTGACACGTTAATTATTAGTTTATGATAGCGTATTATATTGGCGGTACGGGTGAGCTAAACCTGTTAGTGGTTAGTGAGATACTTATGAGGTCTAGTTAGTATGGGTAGCATAACTAGGTGGGATAAGTAGGAGACGTTAGGTGTGCACTATATATAAGAGGTGAGGAGCACAAAAAAGTCTACGCGGACTAACATGTGTAATCAATAACTGCTTTTAAATTGTGATTTAAATACTTGAAAAATATTTTCAAAAGGTTTTCTTGGGCTCTGACCCATATGCAAAATATTTTCAAAACCTTTTAGGTGTCTAGCCACATGGACGCCTAACTTGATGATCTGTTCTAGGGATGTGTAGCTGCAGCACTTGTGGATGCTTGCAGGATTTGGATTAGATGCTTTAGTTACTTCATTCCTCGAGTAGGATTCAGTTTTAGTTATTCATTTCGGCGTGTCACCCCTTCGACTATTTCTTTTATTGAGTTTATCTGACTTTGTATTTGTGGACTTAAATTGATTTCATTATATGTTTAATTGGATTTTGTATTTGGAACAGATGGTTTATTCGTTATTATTTTATTTAAGTTATTTATCTGGTGTTTGGTTCAGATTATTTTACTGCGTGGATGGTTTAGTTATTGTTTTTTAATTTTTGCACGCTGTTTTTGTTTAATGAAAGATTAAATTTAGTACCGACTTTTGAATACTAGGTGGTTAGTAAACTTTAAAATGTTTTCGACAATGATGTTAAGAATGAACCAAGTGAAATTCCTGTTTTATTTTTATAAAGGATTGATCACCCGGTATTTAAATAGGCGGGGTGTCACAAACGGTATCAGAGCATCAAGTTCTAATGTCCTAAGGATCTGTGCGTCTTTTTACGTTTCAGCTTAGCTATTCATTGATATAGAGCCTTATTGTAGGGTGATTGTATTCTCCCTTATGTATGTGCATTTACGTTATTTTGTCGATTACTTTGTATTTGATGGTGAACTGATACAATTCGATCTGATTTCATATGCCACCCTAGAGAGGACGACCAGCTAGAGCAGCAATGAAGGTTGGTGAAGAGAGGGAGGCACAACAGGAGCCACAAGTACCACAACCACAGTCGTCACAGGGGATGGTGACGACTGCACTGGTGGTCGAGATAGTGTTATAGGCAGTCAACGCAGCTATGACTGCCATGGAAGTTTACTTTTCATAGGTAGAGCCACAACTGCCATTGTCACTAGTAGTTCAGGCCCATCCGGGGCCATCGGTTTAGCAGAAGGTTAGGGAGGCTTTTTCTAAGGGACAACCATCGAAATTTTAGGGAGGCTCAGATGTGATTGTAGCATACCAATGGAAGAAGGACCTACAGTGACATCTTCGGATGATTGAGTGCAGTGATACTCAGAAAGAAATGTTGACAACGTTCAAGCCCGTGGGATTAACGCTATAGTGGTGGGAGTCAGTTACCACTATTGAGGAGAGAGATAGATGTCGATTGCACAGTTTTAGGAGCGGTTCGACCGCAAATACTTTCCATCAGCGATCCAGACAAAGACGAGGAAAAAGTTCATTGATGTGGTGCAGGGAGATCACATAGTGTTAGAGTATGAGGAATAGTTCACTCGTCTAACTAAATTTGTACCAGATGAGGTAAACAGTGAAGGAAAAAAAAGATTAAGTTTGTGGATGGACTAGCTTGGAGGATTAGGACAAATTTGATTAGAAACCTAACATTAGAGACTTATAATGACGTCATTAATGCTGCCCTACTTCACTTCCAGGATCAATGCTTCTATATAAAGGGAAGCAAGAGAGTGGGATAATCTAGCCAATTAGGCGGATCAGGAGGGAGAGGTGTTAGTGGGGCATTGCAGCACCAGGGGTAGGATTCACGACATGGGAATGATGCCAAGAGGTTTAGACCAGGATCTTACAAGCTTGAAAATCAGGGTTTTAGATAGGGATAGTAGGGTCCTAAGCATAAGTAGCACGTTCTTCAGGGCCGTCAGGGCCAAAGGAACAATGAGGGAGGCCAGTAGGGCCATGGCCAGAGGTAGGGAGATTTTTCAGACTAATGTTTCACTTGTGGGTGTGTGGGACATAAAAGGAAGGATTTCCCACAACGAGGTTGGGGAAAATAAAGGATGAGTTCCTAGATGTACAACCATTACAGCAAATCTTGGGTCAGTTCCGACGCGAGAATTATGTTCAAGAATCGATCGACCAGACGAGATAAATAGAAATTGGAGGTAATATTTTATTTTCATCCTTATAAGTACGGGATTAGTTCTGGTGACATGGGTGTGTCCTAATACATGATTCTTAACACTAAAATTCGCGGGTGAGTCGGGTTTAGTGGGAGCGTTGGCAGCGTCATCCTTATTATGAATATATTTACCGTGAGGTTGCGGGGCTCTTTGGTGTCACCTGTAGGTGAACGAGTGTGGGCACCAAGGGAATTTATTTTTATGTTATAATTTGATACTTTTGAGAGTTAGTAAAGTAGGGTTTATTATGATCATGTGTAGCAACTGGATAACGAGAGTTTGAGCGATAGTAGATTGTGTGATAAGACTATCGTGCTTGTTATTCTAGGGTGAGATATATTATTTTATGAGGCACCATCGGAATGAGATTCGGGCCTATATATATAAATTGTATTGTATCATAGATTTCGATGTGTATGTGGTCTTGTTATATTTGATCCCGGTGCGTAGGGAATTCTTACTGATGTGATTCAGGGTGCTTTGTGTTCATTATTGAGCGGAGAGATATAACTCGTGATTTATTTGCCCTAAGAAACTAGTGATAGTAAGAGGGCCTTGATGTACGTTGTATTTTGTAACATAGAAGTGGACGATTATACTTTTATGTTAAGAGATGGGGATTTGGGGGTACGTGCTATGGACTTAAGGCCTAATGGATCTCGACGACCGACAATGTTAGGTAGTAGTGTATCGGGAGGGGGGGTCCTTATTTGGATTTTTCTTTACGAGACATCCCATGCATCAAACTTAGCGCAACGTTGGAAGTGGGGAGATGTTTGGTCATTAGGACATGGGTTAAGTGCCTTGGTTATTATACGTATATATAGTTATAACTGAGAGTGAATAGTTATATTGTGATATATGGCTAGTGTAGCCAGGTAGTAATTGTGTAGATATGCACGAGTATATGGCGTATGGGCACCCTAGGTAGTTGAATTCTTTTTAATATTATCCGTGATTAGAAGAGGTATAAATGTATGTAGTGATCTTAAGAGTATATGATTAAGGAAATGTAGATAGCTTTGAGTACCAGACTTACCCAAATTTCGTGGACAAAATTCCTTTGTAAGGGGGGAAGTATGTAATACCTCGTAATTCCGAGGATATAGAATTTAACTAAATTGGTGGTTTGGAATTTATTTAATTTGGATAATTTATTTAATTTAGTGATTTAGATTTTATTAATTCAGTTTATTTTAAATTTTCACATGGTTCATATTTTGAAGTGCAAATAAGAAAATTAGTATAAAGTGAATTGGATGTTGATTTAGAGGCCACAGTTGATTTTGAATGGGTCTAAATAGTTGGAATAGTATACCCGTGTGTATAATTTGGGTCCCAAGGCGATTTTAGACCAACCCGGCACCGTATCAGGGTATTTCAGTCATTTGGGAGTTTAGGGTAGAAGAAACTCCGAAAATTGAAAGAGTATTTTTGCCCCTTTGGATTAGAGGCTAGGGTTAACACTAAATAGAGAGAAGAGTCCATAGGAGGAGAAGGAGAGGAAAAAAACCTAAGCTTTCCACACCAATTCTCACCCCGAACGTGACGGAATCGAAATCGAAGCAAGGAATCATATCAGCCTATCAATGAATTTCAGACCTGTAATTAAAGGTAAGTGTTTATCTTACATGTTTCTAAAAGGTTATAATACCCATGTAGTCTAGGTCTTTTATTTTGATGATAAATTGATGTTATTGGAGTTTTTGAAAATTAAACACATGAATCTGGGGAGGATTTGCATGTAGATTTAATCCCTATGTGAACAGCAAATGAAATTTGAATACATGTGATGAGATGAATGGAAGAAATATGGGTTCTTAATTAAAAGAGATGAACAACATGAGAAACTAGGATTTTTGTGCATATTTAGTTTTGATTTGTTCTTGAATTGAATTATAGAGGATTTAATATGTTACTTACGTTTAAAGTTGTCCCTACACCTATAATAGATGATTGATTAGTTTGGTTGGGATTTTAAAGAAGTTGAATGGAGTTTTGAAGAAGATTTGATGTTGAGAATCGTAATTGCATAAGAAAAGTAGAGACCTGTACAGTTTTGAATCGATTCAGCTCCTTCGTCGAATTTATTTTTCTCCTTGACCGAATCGATTTGGTTAGCGAATCGATTCGGGCCAAGGCCGAATCAATTTGGTTTCCCGAATATTGACAAATTTCTCCATTTTAGCCTATAACTTATAAATAACGACCGTGAGAACTTTTGAGGTAACTTTTAAATATAGCGAGGGATATTTTGAGTACCAGTAGGCTGATGGTAGGGTTGGGGCTTAGGCTTAAAATGAGAATAATTAAGTCTAAGGTTAATTGAGCATAAATTATAATGTAATTGAATTCGGGAGAATGAGATCGAGGCACGAAGGATTTGAGTGAACCTATGACTTAGACCAGTAGAGTATGAGTGTAGTATCTACTAAAATAACTTAATAGGTAACTAGGGCCCTTTGGGTAGAGATTAAAACTCGAAAAAATGCGATAGAGAGTTAATATTGTATATCGATAATATGTCGCGTATTCGAGAGATATATTACGTACAGATTATATTTATAGGTTGATTGTATACCTATACAGATTATATTTATAGGTTGAGTGTATACCTATATGGATTACATTTATGGGTTGTGTATATGCCTATTTACGATATATGAATAGGTTGTGTGTATGCCTATTATGTGCTTTCTTACGTGTGAACATACCTGCGCTGCCTGCTATCACGGAGGATTCGTGTAGAGGGCGATCCCACCTTGACGATTCCGGTGAGGTCTGGATTAGTGACCTTGAACATAGAACCTAGGTAAATACTATCTAAGTGTATGATAGTTTTTACAGTCAATTAGGTACGTTAGGTGTATACGTGACCCATAGGCTTGGAACTATGTTAGCCTCAAATATGTGTTGATTTGATTATGGTTTGAGGGTGATATCTGAACCGGTAGTCCTTGATTTAGTATGCGAGGTACATACACTTGATAGCAGAGTATGCAAGTGTGCATCATGATGGCTAGTCCAGGAGATGCTGTATATATATATACTTGGGTAATTTATCCTACTTGTGTGTTGTGTAGGAATGACATATAGTGTATATCTAAAAGTGACTTAATTATGAGATAATCTACTTAGTTTGTGATAGTAGTGAACTTAGATAGCGTATCTCTAAAGACGATTTAAGTAGAGCAACTTAACTAAATGGTTTAATGATAACATACGTGAAATGATAACGATGGTTTAATAATAACATATGTGACATGTTAATTATTAGTTTACGATAGCGTACTATATAGGCGGTATGGTTCAGCTAAACCTGTTAGTGGTTAGTGAGATACTTATGAGGTCTAGTTAGGCTAGGTAGCATAACCTGGTGGGATCAATAGGAGACGTTAGGTGTATACTATAGATGAGAGGTGAGGAACTCAAGAGAGTGTACGCGGACTAACATGTGTAATCAATAACGGCTTTCAAACTTTGAATTAAATGCTTGAAAAATACTTTCAAAAGGTTTTCTTGGGCTTTGACCCATATGGAAAATATTTTCAAAACCTTTTAGGTGTCCAGCCACATGGACACCCAACTTGATGATCTGTTCCAGGGATGCGCAACTGCAACCCTTGTGGATGCTTGCAGGATTTGGATTAAACGCTTTAATTACTTGATTCCTAGAGTACGATTCAGTTTCAGTTATTCATTTGGGCGTGTTTCCCCTTCAGCTATTTCTTTTATTCAGTTTATTAGACTTTTTATTTGTGGACTCAGTTTGATTTCATTAGATGTTTAGTTAGATTTTGTATTTGGAACCGACGGTTTATTCGTTACTATTCAATTTCAGTTACTTATCTGGTGTTTGTCTTAGATTATTTTACTGCGTAGCTGGTTTAGTTATTGTATTCATTTCCGCACGTTATTGTTTTTTAATGAAAGATAAAATTTGGCAACGACTTTTTGAATACTAGGTGGGTAGTAAAGTTTAAAATTTTTCGACAATGATGCTAATAATGAACCAAATGAGATTCCTATTTTATTTTTATAAAGGATTGGTCACCCGATATTTATATAGGTGGAGTGTCACACCTTGTACTATAGGCGTTTATCAAATTGCTATGAAAGCAGGTTGCATTAGTTTATTGTGTTTAATCCTTGTTTAGTGCTGTTTTAGGGTCTTGTCATGGAGTTCAACTGTGAGGGTAGTTCTATAACCCGACCTCCCATGTTTCACGGTTCAGACTTTACCCATTAGAAGATGCGGATGTGATTTTTCTTAAAATTTATAGATAAGAATGTTTGGAACTCGATTGAGCAAGTGTGGTCTCCTCTCACCAAGGGTGGTTTATCGAAAGCATATTCTCTTTGGACAATGGTTGCAAAGAATGCCTCGACATTTAATTTCAAAGGAGTAAATGCTATTTCTCCGCGCTGTCACTGTGGAAGAGTTTAGACCTATCATGATTTGTGAGAGTGAAAATTTCACATGCAAAATTTTGAAATCCAGACATGAGGGAACCGACATTGTTAGGGTTTTGAAGTTATAAAGTTTGAAATGATTAAGATGTTAGATCATGAGTCGTTTGATGAGTTTTATGCTAAGTTGTTTAATATTGGCAAATCCTCATTTAACTTAGGTGAGATTATCCCTACCTTGAGAGTGGTGGGCAAAGTCTTTATATCGTTGCCTGAAAGATTTAACACCAAGGTAACAGTCCTAAATTCTCTAGGTGCTATTGATTCTATGAGGGTCCAAGAACTTGTAGGTGATCTCCAAACCTATGATGTGCACATGTTTCCTCCCAAAAAAGATAAGAAAGAGAACAATGTAGACTTAAAAACTAGAAAGGAGGATGGTTTGGATTCCGATTATGAGGGCGAGGGCGAGTTCGAGATCTAGGTTTTCTTGGAAGTTCACGAAGTTTATTAACCTTAAAGAAGATACGAAGTTTGATAATAAATCAAAGAACTTTGTGAATGGTCATGTTAGGAAGAAAATGGATAACCCTAAGAATGTGGATGACCGAAACAAGTGTTACGAATGCCAAGGGTTTGGGCATGGCATTATGCATGTGAGTGTCCCACTAAATTAAAGAATAAAGGTAAGAATCCTAAACTATACAATTCTACCCTTAGTAATAGTGAGTAAGAAGAGGAACGTGATTCGTCCATCGGGCATAACTTCACCACTTTCGTGGCTAGTCATGCGGGATTAAATGATAAGTCTTCTATCATTGAAGATAATCATATACATGACGATTTCGAGGTGTAGTCTTGCAATTCTCAAGAAATTGACGAGGAGGAAGAAGAGGTGAGTGACGAGGAAGAGAGTAAGCTTTAAGTTTCCTTCTGTGAGTTATACACCGAGTCGTTGAAGTTAAAAAGGGCGAAATTGAAGTTGAAATCTAAGTTTAACAAACTTGCCGTATGAAACAATGCTGCAAAATTGATTGATGATTTGAGGGAACGTGATAAGACTCTTAAGGATAAGCTCAAGTACATTTAGGAAGAGAAAGATAACCTTAGAGAATTGTTTGAAAATTTAAAAAAGTAGTCCCTAATGTTTGACGAGTCTAGGACTTTGCTTGAGTCAGAATTATGGAGTTAGAATAGAAACTAAGAGACTCGAGTTACATCAAATTTGATTTGGAATCTAGGTCGGAGAAGTTAGATAAGATTTAAGCACTGTCCAAATAAAAAAAATGACAAGGTTGGAATTGGCTTCTGTAATCCAAATGCTTTCGCTACTAAAGCCAAGACCAAAATTTTGAGAGAGTCGACTGTAGACAAGGACATTAAAAAAGGTCAGCCCAAGGGTAACATTTCTCGTCGTGTCTTCACTTGCACACATTGTGGTAGGAAAGGTCACCTTAGGCCTTTTTTATTATGATTTTGGAAAAGGTCCTAGGAAGTTTAAGTCTAGTGTCACCAAGGTTCCCCAAATCCAATTTTGTCACGTTACACCTATGTGGGTTAGGAAGTTTAATTTGAATGCACTAAATGTTGAACTTTTTGATTCTCACATGCTTGCACATGATTCTTTATATGCTATACCTTATGAGTGATTATGTTTGCATACTTTCCATACCCTAGCTTTTGCGCTTCATGTTATGTGTTATTTCTAGTTGTATGATGTTTGTATCTTTTATATTTTTATTTTTCATTTATTGTGTCTTATGAGAAAAATACAAAAACATTTTATTTATTTTTTGAGTTGTTTTTAAAAAATGTTTAAAAACTCAAAAATATACTTATTTGTTTTATGTATTTGATTTTATACATTTTGTGTGTTATATCGGTGTGTTTGAATACCATTCATTCCATGTTTTCCATGTGACTAGGACATTTGATTAGCATTTACATTTCTTTGGATTGTTCTTAGTCATGCTTGCATGGAGTCGTTTGAATTTGATATTCTTAATGGATTCATCTTTGCATATGTCTCCGAACACACTTGCACGAGCTCTTTTAGATTTTAATTATTTATGTTACATGAGCTAAATGAGGTGTTCTTCTATTAATATTGTCAATACATATCTATATCTATGGGGGAATTGTGCACGTAAGAACCATTTCCCATGAGAATATTTTAGGAATGCAAAACATGAGTGAGAAATGGAAATGGATATGAAGGGAGTATATATCCTTTGCACAAAAGGCCACCACTGGCAAGATCCTTAGAAAAGGAAAAAAGAGATAAAAGAAAAGAAAAAGTATTACTAAGGCCAAGTTTAGAATTGATCATCAAAAGTGTGATATCTTTAAAAAGAAAAAATAAAAAATATATTTTTTGAGGGTGTTATAAGTTGAAGATTAATGGGTTTTCACAATAAGTCCTAGTTAATTTTAAATGTTTGAAGCTATTGATTTGAGAATAATCAATATTATCTAGGCTATTGTGCACTGAGAATGTTTGTCCATTATGAGTTCACATTATTTATCACTTGTGGATAAGTCTAAGTTTGACAACTTAATGCGATCAAATAAAACTCCTTGGACTATATTGAGTATTTAAAATATATTTCTTTTATTTTCTAGTTCACGCACCTTCACTCCGTATCACATTTGGTTTAAAAACATTTATGCCATACGAGTGTGGAAAGCTACGTTTTTATGTCTTTTATGGTGTGTTATAACTATATATGCTTATGCGTTGCTGTTATATGTGCGCGTATATATATATATATTTGTTTTGAATATTTTCCTACATTTAATCTATTTTTTCCACATGCTTTATCTTCGTATCAAATTGGCATCTTATATGATTAAATTGATATCTTTTGTTCCATGTTTACATTGGTATCATTTGTTTCATAATTTGGATTATTTGTGCTTGTGCTTCCGTGCTTGTCCTTGACGTTTCACTTCACTTCACTTCACTTCACTTCATTGCATGATATACTCATTTCCTTTATGTTCACATGTTTCACATTAAGGTGGAGAAGTTGTTAATATTGTGTACCTTTACCTTTGTCTATTCCCGGACAAAAAGGAGGAGAAATTCTACCTTAGAAGGAAACGTCTTACCGTAGGTGGAATTATTTAACAGGGAATTATTTTCATATGTGGTTTATATTTATTATATTCTCTTTAAATTCGAAAGGTATGTTAAGTGTGTTGATTTAAGCGACGATGCAATAAAGATTTACAAGAGCAAAGCTACTCAAGTGTTTGTGTCAGTCAAGTGTATGTAATTTTTCCTTTTGGGGTTGGGATTGAGTCTTTAGAGAGCTTGACGACCCAACAGGTTTTTATTTTTTGGTTTTATCACGGAATAGCCAATGGGGGGAGATTTGTAAAGAAAATTTTCACATCAAGTATATTTTTATATATATTAGATTTATTCCATTGGGACAAAATCATTTGAGTCAAAGGTTCAGATTTGAGTTCAGTTTGTCCATCAAGCCTATGCTGCATATTGAAGATCATATCGTCCAAGTAAAGTGACGATAACATCATTTTGAGTTTTGTGCTGAGTTTCATCTTCAACATCCATGGGATCTCGATTAGATATGAATGAATATTATGTTTGATTTCTGGATACGTTTTTGGGTGTTAGTGTTTTAAAATGTTTCTTAAGGCATTTTTTTTTCCGTGAAAGTTTTTTAAGGAAAAAATATTTTTGTTTTCTAGGTTGTTGGAATGAGAAACATAGTTTTATTCAAACGAGTTTGTATAAGTCGTTCGAACGAGTTGATGTTCAGTTCAAACGATGTTTGGGGTTTCATTTGAATGAGCTTTAAGAAAAAAATTTCTGATTCGTAAAAAGTTATCCCCAATGGTCATTTAAAGGCTGTTCAAACGAGGTTTGATATTAAGCTCGAACGAGATTGGTTTCGTTCAAACGAATATGCATTTGTTCAAACGAGTTACATAAAAATTTATGCCACCAACTTTTTATGACACCCACCAAATTAAATACCGGGTGGTCAGTCCTTTATTAAATTAAATCAAAGTATCCAGTTGGTTCAGTCTTAGTGTCACTGTCGAAAACATTTATTTTTATTAATCTCCTAATTGTTAATTAAGCTAGTGTCAAAACATTTTTGTCCAAAGATTAATGTTAATTAATTTAAACCATTCAACACATTCACTATTTTTATGAATAAACAATTAATGAATAAACATCATCTAACTGACTATGATAAAACTGGCATAATCATTCCAATTAATAAAATGCAAACTGTCAATTGTAATAATACCAAATCCAACTAAAACTGAAATACTCAAATAAAATGAGTACAATATCTCTCTAACATAAATAAAATGAGAAAGGGGTGACACATGCCCTGACTGAGAAGCCTAAAACAAAGAACTGAAGTCATAGATAAGAAGGCGCCTAAATACGAGAACCCGCAACTCCCACAATAGCTGCAGCATGTCAAAAGGCCGACGGACTAAGCTTGGCACCCCTGTGTCCGGACACCTAAAATAATTTCATAAGAAAAAGAGATTTTGCAAGATACGGGTCAGAGCCCGAGTGTAAAATATTTTAAAACAATTTAGTGAGTATTTAAAAATTACAATAAATCAATATTATGTGCATGTTAGCTTTTCGAGCACTCACTTGAGATTCTCACCTCTCAACTATTGTGCACTCCTAACGTATACTTCTTACTCATACTAGATACGCTATCACACTTAACTATCTTAAATTAAGTCTCTTACTATAATATTTAAGTTATTATGCCAACCCATACTACCTGAATAATACATTCTCGCATTTCCATTATTAATCAATCGAACTCAAGCACTTAATTAATTATTTAAGTTTTCGTATCCTTAAATAATATTATATGTCATAATCTTTTTCATATATAAAGAAACAAAGTATAATAATCACAAGTGTACATATGCATATCACTATCATAACATATATACTAATACAACACCCCAAAAGGCTAAACTTGCGGTGCATACATACTTTGCTATGAGATCCCAGTACATCACATATATAAGGATTACGAATTCCGAATCACGCTGGAATCGTATTAATACAAATCACACATATTGGGGGAGAACATAATTCCAAGCCTATGGGTTACGCACATACCTACACACCTATATGACCGTCATTACTATCATTCGCACAGATAGCACATACCTAGGTTCTATGTTCTGAGGCACCAATCTAAATCCCCCCGAAGACTCCTCAAGATAAGACCGCCCTCTCTTCAAGACACCCCCCCGTGATAGCAAGTATGGTAGGTATGCCATACACAAAATTAATAGTATTATTAGGTATTCACATAAACCCATCAAGATCATTAGGTATAAACACAACCCAAAATATATGAGTTCATACATAGTATTACTCTCATTACTAATTACGATATATTCATTTAATTATGAATACTCTCTCTCATAATTATCAAGGATAACTCACCGCTATAAACACCTTAAAGTTTTATTTCCAAATAACTTTTAATAATTCTTCCCTATACCGAAATTAATTCCGCATTATTTAATCTCACTCGAATTAACCACGTCACACAAATTGAAGTCAAAAGAAATTTCCAAAAAAATCCGACACGTCGTTCGAACTAGGAATGATCTCATTTGAACGAGATAGCAGATCATTTGAATGACCTCTTCACATGACAAACCATCTGGTTCGAACGAGGCTTCATGCGACCTGGCTCCGTTTCATCTTCAACCTCTAACAGTTGGATTATCCACCATTTTTGATCCTAAAAACCTCTACAGATTTCTCCCAAACTCCCAACAATCAATTCTAATCATTATTCCAACATATAGGGATGATTTCTAATAACCTAGGATCATTTAATCATGCATAATCTTGAAAAATTCTGAAAATCCCCAAATTAACAAGATAAACCTTAGTTCTTCAAATTTCTGTTCAAGAACATAATAATTCCAAATTCATTCATCACAATCAATCATCGATTCGTGATTTCTAACCTACGTACAGGAGGGATTCAACCTAAATCAATTTTATATTTTAGTTGATTATCTTAACTCTCCAATTTCATCAAAAATTATGAATAATACATAGGTATTATACCTATATACTAACATGAACATGATTATTGATACTGTTTTACAGGAATTAAACACTTGCCTCAAAGAAGAAGGTCTAATCCATTAATGTAGTTGGTATGGTTACAAACCTCGCTCTCCTATCTACGTGGTGGTGGTCTTGGTGGTGTAAAAGGTGCACTCGTGGTTGTTCTAGCCGTTGAAACCTCTCCTACTGCTTCCTCCTTTTGGACTCTCTGTGTCTAACAGTGATAACCCTAATCTAACCCACATACCTGATATTTTATTGATTTAATTTTCGTCCTTAATTATACTCCAAAAATACAAATTACTAAAATGCCCGCTCGGGATGCCGGTTTGGCCTAAAATTTTCTCGGGATCCAAACTAAACCCTTGGATAGACTTTTCTAACTATTTTAACCCTTCCAGACACATTGGCGCACTCAAAATGATCATTTGGGTGACTTACAAATAATTTACATTTTTTTATTAATTTAGTCCCGACACAACTGACATGTGCGTCTCGACTTAATTTCCGTAATTGTCGTATTTTTCACTCGTGACAATTCTTATAAATTCACAATTATATATTAATTTAGTTGCTCAACAATATACAATATAATTCTCATCAATAAATACTAACCCTTTGCTCGCTAGTTAATTTTTATTTTAATATGGATTAATTATCAATTAAATTTTCCATATTTAAATTTCAATTAATCCCTTGTTTTAAAAATTTTCAAAATTACGAGGTATTACGTACTTCGCCCAGTAACGGAATTTTGTCCCAAAATTCAAAAATAAAAGCATACGTGGTAAAAATAACTCTAGATATTTCTCGCGCATCTCATCGTTTTGCTCCCAAGTAGACTCCTAGAAGTTATGGTGCTCCCACTGAACACGTATAAGTGGAACTACCTTTGATCTCAATCTCCTCTCGCTATGGTCTAAGATAGCCACCGGTCTCTCCTCGCATGCTGTAAGTCAATCTGCTCCAGCGCGATGTGAGTGTGAGTTAACTCATCCCGAAGATACCGTCGAAGTGAAGAAATATGGAACATGTCATGAATCATATGCAAGTGCTCGAGCAACCCAAGTCTATACGCTACTGATCCAATCCTCTCGATGATAAAAAATGGCTCCGCGTATCTCGGTGCCAATTTCCCTTTCTTCCCGAGCCTCATAATCCCTTTCATAGGACATACTCAATGTAATACCTGGTCCCCCATACTGAACTCCCTGAAGAACCCCTTGGCATCGACGTAAATCTTCTGTCTATCCTGAGCAACCCGTATGTGACTCCTAATCATTTGAATTTTGGCTGACGTATGTTGGATCACCTTGGTCCCTAGTAGATTATTGTCTCCCACCTCCAACCAACAAGAAGGAGAACGATAGATCTACTGTACAATGCCTCGAATAGGGCCATGCCAATAGTAAACTGATAGGAGTTATTATAGGCAAACTCCACCAGTGGAAGGTATTGCTCATAACCTCCCCCAAAGTCGAGGATACACATCAGTAAGAAGTCCTCCAACATCTAATTCGTCCACTCTGTCTGCCCATCCATCTATGGGTGATAAGATAAACTCAATTTCAACTTAGTACCCATAGCCTCCTGAAAACTCTCCCAAAATCGAGACACAAAAATCTTGTCCCTATCGGACACAATATCAAGGGGCACTCCTTATAATCTCACTATGTTCACAATAAAGATATGAGCATACTGTTCCATTCTAAAATCCGTTCAGACTGGCAGATTCTGGTCTACCTTAGTTAATCGATCCATAATAACCTATATGGAATCGCAACCTCTATGAGAAGTAGGCAACCCTATGATGAAATCCATGGAAATGCTTGACACGACTCAGAATGTGTATCTAAAGTGTGTGCTCTCTAGGCTCAAGTGCAAGCCTATCGTTCAAATAATAATCCGACAAGTCGGGTATCGATCCTCAGGGAAAAAGGACAACGAAGTTGTGACGACGGGATAAGATTGAGGAATCCTAGCGATGACTCTAAGAAGAAAAGAAAAAGATTGATTTGGCTTTTTGAGATGGATTAAACTAAATGCAATTATGAAACTATAATGAAAAATGCAATTAACTAAATTATCTAGATTAAGAATGAAGGTTTGATTTGAAACTGTTTAACTAAAGGATGAGAAAACAGGATGGGAATACAATCCCCCAACCCTAGTGTAATGCAGTGACAACGCCAATCATAAATTTATCCGATTAATCCAAACCCGGAATTTAGTACTCCCAAGCATTATATATACGAGGTTCAAGCCCGCGTCATACCTAATCTGAGGATGAGTAAATCGGTATCGCGGTAATTACACTCAAATTGTACTCTAAATCATCACGAGTACCCTAGGGCAAACGAGATATAAAGATCTACAATTCTTATGAAATTACGCGATACGATCAAAATTAATCATTAAATTCAGCGGATCGACGTTATACACATGCACTAACACATCAGGTTGGGTTCATGCATCCCAACCTTGAAAAACCTAGCCGGACATGTTACTTTGACTAATGCATGAAATAATAACGTTGCATGTGTATGAATTCATGATAAAACTAGATCTAAACATGTAAATACGTATTATGAATGCAAAAACAAGTTGAATCTAATGGGAAAACAAAGCATACAAGAGCAATAATAAGAAACAAGAATCTTGAATTAAAACTTGCAAAAACAAACCCGAAACAATGAATTCTTGAAGTAATTTGTGCCCTTGATGTTCCTAGATATTTCTCCCCTTTTTCTCTATCAAAAACTCTCTAAAAATAGCCCTAAAAGCTGCCCCTAGGTTAATGCCTTCGTTCCCCACAAGTTTGGAGTGTTTTAAACCTATTAGGAGACTTGGAGACCAATCCAAATGAAAGACAAAATTCGCGTGTCAGGTACAGCGAACCGGTTCGCATGTACCAGCCTGGTCTTGCTCTCAACACTTAGATTTTTTTTCTGGTTTTTCTCTTCTTTTCTTGGATTTTTCTTCAACTTCAACTGAGCATAACTTTTCAACCGTAGCTCGGATTTGGGTGCCGTTTTTTCCACTGTGCTCGTTGTTCCGAGATCTTCAACTTTCCAGAAGGCCCCACGTCCATAATCGGTCTGTAAAATTACGAAAATGCCCTTGAACTTGCCTTCCTAGCCTTTCTTGTATGATTTTTCCGCAACTTCAAGGGGTCATAACTCTTTCATTGTAGCTCGGATTGAGGTGCCGTTTTTTATGGTGTTCTTGTAATTGAAAGATATTAAACTTTCTAGTTGGACCCACTTCCAGACTAAGGCTGAAAAATTACGAAAATGCCCTTGAACTTGACTTCCTAGCTTTTCTTGCACTGTCTTGCTTCCTCCTTTGCACTGCTTGCATAATTAACCTGTGAAACCAATAGGAGAAGCACAAAACACGCAATACTCACCAAGAAGGTTAGAAGCATAAAAGTGAATCAAATCCATATATGTTATATCATTCGGGTTCACAAAAGTACTGAAATTAGGGGGATAAATATACAATATTTATGCCCAATCAAACCCCCCTAACTTAGAACTTTGCGCGTCCCGAGCAATGTAAAAGAATGAAAGTAAGAGTTAAGGACACTTCAAGGGCTTTATTGGGATAGAATACCACTTTCGCGGGCAAGCGATTGCATTTAGCGTATGCAACAAGCCTTTAAACCTCTAGGTTACCCTAGTAGGACGAGTTGTGTCTCGTGAGGGTTTCCAGTGAATATACCAACAAAATTCGACTCAAAAAAATTCAAAATATGCAAAAATTTGTACAATTCAAACTTTTCCATAAAATAGTCATCATCAAGTCATATTTACAAGTCTCAAACCGTAGTGTGTGTGCGCGAAGCCAGAAATATAACCGCCAATTTTCATCGATTGATCATTACGTTACTTATCCAAAAATTCGTTTTGATTTCAATTTCTCACTGAATGCACTCACAAATGAATCTCTCGGATTATGGCTATTCTCTCGGCTTGTGTGATATAAAGAGTAAATATAATGGAAGCAAATACACGCATGCATTTAGAAAGACGGAAATTTTATGGTGAAGGGATCTCTTCAACGGATTACGGTTTTAAAAATGGGAACATCGCCTCTATTTCGCGCATTTAACCTCTTATATTATCTTTTGGTGTCTTAGCTCTCCACGCGGTAATCAATTTTCGCAATTTGGACTCGGTTAGGACTTTTTCGGGTTGTAGGGTGTATAGGGTAAAATGAAGGAGGTATGGAAGGTTGGAATTGGAAAAGTCATTCGTGATGTCCGTTTGTGCATTTTTCGGGCTATTGCTCATTTTTTTCTTCTTTCTCTATTTTTTCCTTTTCTTTTTTTCTTTGTTGCTATTTTTGTTGAGCATTCTTCTATTTTTTTTTCTTGCTCCCTTTTTGTTGCACTTTTCGGACTTTATTTGATAAATATTCGATTTTCACAATTCCGGGCTTTTTTGGGTTTTTCGGGTTGTCAAACGAGAGGAAAAATATTCGGCTCAATTTGGGTTGCAAAGGGTAATTTTTCGCTACTTTTTCTGGCCAATATTTTTGGGTGACAAACAAGGGCCTACTTCATTGTCCAAAATGTCAATTGCGTTACCATATGCGTTTCGAGGTGAATTTAAGTTTAGAGATTAATTTGGCACGATTTTCAAGGCAACATTGCACACATTTTTCAAAACCGATCAAATGAAAAAATTTGAGATCCTTGACAACTTATTAAGCGCTAAAAAGAACTTTGAGTTAACAATTAACTCGGATTGATTTAAAATCTCGCAAAACGTGATAGGCTCGAATCTCACCGGGTTTGTTAATCTCCACATTTATTCGTTAAGTCGTCAATTTTCGCACAATTTCCATCTTTGGTCAATTTCGGCTTTGTGTATGTTGGATATTTACAATTTGAGACTTTAAACCGACTTTTAATGATATTTTTGAAAAATTTGAATTCCAATTTTTATTTATTTTGAAGAAAAATATTTTTGGATTTTTTCAAAATTTTATGATTTTTTTGGAAATTTTGGGCATTTTTGAAAATTTGTGAAGTTTTAGAAATACGCACTTGTGACCCCTCCTAACTTAGACTTTTGCATTGTCCTCAAGCAAAAAGGACGAAAATCTAACTCAAGGCGAATGAAAAGTGCGGAAAAGTAAAACAAACAAATATTAAAAATGCAACAAGACACTATATGACACTCATGCATGACTCAAAAATACGACAACAATCACCCCATACGCGTCGGGGGTGCGACGACCTCTCATCTCTCCATAAACTCACCCGACCCCACTTATGGGGGTTGATGCTCTCCTTGTGGCTCCCGTCCTGGGATCATATTCCAATAATCGAAACAAGTTGGGACCTCGCCCATAGATAAAGGATAAACCGGGAGACTCGTCGTGACTAATTGGAAAGGGATCCTCGTGATGCTGACTCAAAGCATGGTCAACGTGCACTGACTCGGAGGGGACACCTAGGTTTCTTTCAATTTTTAAGACGCATGGATCGGGCTCTAAGTCGTATGAACCACAACTTTTCTCCTCACTCGCCTTCGGGACCTCTAGTGGTATGGGTGGATGGTCACAAAGAAGAAATTCATTGATTTTATCTTCCCATTCACTTTCTTTTAGGTGTCTAAATGAATCCATTAGAGTTTGGACTTGGTCGTTAAGGCTCTCATCTAGGCTCTCATCCACCGGACCGAATTCTTTTTCAAATTCTTCCATGCTCATGTCCCCTAGATCTCTCTCTCTCGCGGTGCCAACGTCCTCTCTAACTTGCTCGCTTTCTAACTCCACCATTTTTCTCTCTTCTAACCCCTCTCTCTCTCGCTCTATTGCGGTCACTACACACCTCTCCCCCTCTTTGCTCTCATCGTCACATCTACCACTATTACCTGATGAAATAGGGCACACCCCTAACGGCTCTCTCTTGTGGGACCTCTCATTCTCATGGCTCGACACTAAGCAGGACCCCGAAGCATCTCCACAATCATTTTCCTCAAAGTACTCCCCTACAACCTCATCTATGAAGCTCACCGTGTGAAGGTCATCTTCTTCTTCCGTATGTTGGGTGACATGGAAGATGTTGGTCTCTAAAGTCATGTTCCCAAAGGTGAGTTGCATTCGCCCATTCCGAGTATTAATGATGGCGTTAGCCGTAGCTAAGAAAGGGCGCCCAAGGATGATGGGAACATGGTTACTCCAGTTAAATGAGGGCTCCGTGTCCCAAATGACAAAGTCAACCGGGAAGTAGAAAGTGTCATCTTGGACGATCACGTCCTCGACTATGCCTCTTGGGATCTTCACGGTTCGATCCGCTAATTGGAGAGTGACCTTAGTGGGCTTGAGGTCGCCCAAGTCAAGTTGCCTATAAATGGAGTAAGGAAGTATGTTTACACTTGCTCCCAAGTCAAGTAGGGCTTTCTCAATTTTATTATCTCCAATGATGCATGATATGGTGGGTGCACCGGGATCTTTGAATTTAGGCGGGAGATCATTTAGTAGAATGGAACTCACGTTCTGAGCTAGAAAGACATTCTTTTTAACCTTCATCTTACTTTTTACCGTCAACAAATCTTTGATAACTTTGCCGTAGGCTGGAATTTTCTTGATGGCATCAAGGAAAGGTAAATTCAGCTTAACTTGTTTTAGCACGTCTAGCACTTCATCACGTGGGCATCCTTTCTGTGAAGGAATCAACCTTTGAGGAAATGGTGCCGCGGTGGGTGGTTTCACTACTACCTCGGCCTCAATAGTGTTTTCTTTATCACTCTCATTCAAGGGGACATCTTCGGCCTCTTTCGTGCCGGGCGAAATCTCCTTGCTTTTAGGTACGACTTGTGGAAGGGGTGACAAGTCAACTACTCTCCCACTACGTAGAGTGGTAATTGCGCTACATTGCTCAGTATGGTCATGTGGTGTCGAGCTGACACTAGTTTGACCTTGGAGAGGTCTTTGGCCTTGGGCAGGAAACTTACCCTTCTCTTGAACACTTAACGAGGATTGTATTTTAGACAGATTCGCATTTATGTCACCGATCAGACGATCATATTTGGCATTGGTTGCGGTCTGGTTTGCAATGAATTGATTCACGGTATCCTCGAACGTTCTCCGCTGTGGCGGGATATTATTTCCATGAGGTGGAGGTGCTTGCATATGTCCCTGCATGTGCGGAGCTTGTTGAAAATGGTGTGGTGGAGGAGGGGCAACATGAGTAGGAGGGTTCATTGCGGCATGTTGTTGCCCGTAGCTAAAACCGGGATGATTTTTCCACGAAGGGTTGTATGAATTCCCGTGCGGGGCATCGAAATTACCCTTATAGCCTCCTATACCACTAACTTGCTCTTGCAACATTACTTTGTAGGCGGGTATCGTCGGACATTCCTCAGTTGAATGTCCCGCCTCACAAATCGCACACACCTTCACGACAGGGTTTTGGATAGATCCAACTAACTCACATAAGTCTCGCAATCCTTTCTCCATAGTGTCCAATCGACTGTCCGTCATAGAATGCTTATCTACGTGGAATAGGCTGGACGCCGATGGAGCAGTGGTGGATTGTCGATTTTGATTTTGAGCGTTCGGGTCAGAGGTATCCCAAGATTGGGTAGTCTCGGCGACATACCTCATGTGAAGATCAGCATCATGGCCATCTAGATCGACAAACGGACCGCTTCCCATAGTTTCAACAAGTTGTTTGGAGTATAGATTTAACCCATTATAGATAAAGGAGATGATTTGCGACGGATCAAATCCATGATGGGGGCATGAAGCCACTAACTCGTTGAAACGTTCATAACATCGATGGAATGGCTCATTTTCATGTTGTCTAAACGCTTGAATTTGAGCCTTGATAGAGATTGTTCGATGTGTTGGGAAGAATTTCTTGAGAAATTTTGATTGTAGCTCATTCCAGGATGGAATCGAGCTTGGAGGTAAAGACCATAGCCAAGCTTTGGCTTTATCTTTAAGCGAGAAGGGAAAGAGTTTGAGGCGGATTACCTCTTGTGTGCAGGTTTGATCATTGAGAGTATCACACACGTCCTCAAATTCCCTTATGTGGAGGTATGGCTTTTCAGAATCCATGCCGTGATAATGTGGTAGTGTCTGGATCATCCCATATTTGAAACGGAATTGCCCGACATTATACGGGAGTATAATGCATCCCGGAGTGACAGTGCGCTCGGGATATAAGAATTCTCTCAACGGGCGGTACGGGGGCTCATCCTCACCAGTAGCTGCATTGCTATATTGCGACATCTCTATCTCACTTGACGATTCGGCGTTCTCACTGGGTGTGCACGACGTGTGTCCTACGAAGGAGAAGGGAGTGTTGCTAGAGATTGAGTGTGACGGTGTGGGAGGTGGGATCCAGAATTGTGGGGCTTGTGGAGTGTGGGGACTATCAGGATTATACTCAACAAGTGGATTTTCGTGAATGCTGGTTGGAGTATTATGGGGTGTGGGAGTGGTTTCAGAATTTTGCATTAAGTTCAGGAGAGATGATGGTGAATCTTTTTGGATTTTTTTTTTTTTTTTTATAATTTTTTTTGGATTTTTGGTCAAAGTTTTGGATTAACTCGATCTAATCCTAAGTCTACCTAATTCCCTGGCAACGGCGCCAAAAACTTGACACGACTCAGAATGTGTATCTAAAGTGTGTGCTCTCTAGGCTCAAGTGCAAGCCTATCGTTCAAGTAATAATCCGACAAGTCGGGTATCGATCCTCAGGGAAAAAGGACAACGAAGTTGTGACGACGGGATAAGATTGAGGAATCCTAGCGATGACTCTAAGAAGAAAAGAAAAAGATTGATTTGGCTTTTTGAGATGGATTAAACTAAATGCAATTATGAAACTATAATGAAAAATGCAATTAACTAAATTATCTAGATTAAGAATGAAGGTTTGATTTGAAACTGTTTAACTAAAGGATGAGAAAACAGGATGGGAATACAATCCCCCAACCCTAGTGTAATGCAGTGACAACGTCAATCATAAATTTATCCGATTAATCCAAACCCGGAATTTAGTACTCCCAAGCATTATGTATACGAGGTTCAAGCCCGCGTCATACCTAATCTGAGGATGAGTAAATCGGTATCGCGGTAATTACACTCAAATTGTACTCTAAATCATCACGAGTACCCCAGGGCAAACGAGATATAAAGATCTACAATTCTTATGAAATTACGCGATACGATCAAAATTAATCATTAAATTCAGCGGATCGACGTTATACACATGCACTAACACATCAGGTTGGGTTCATGCATCCCAACCTTGAAAAACCTAGCCGGACATGTTACTTTGACTAATGCATGAAATAATAACGTTGCATGTGTATGAATTCATGATAAAACTAGATCTAAACATGTAAATACGTATTATGAATGCAAAAACAAGTTGAATCTAATGGGAAAACAAAGCATACAAGAGCAATAATAAGAAACAAGAATCTTGAATTAAAACTTGCAAAAACAAACCCGAAACAATGAATTCTTGAAGTAATTTGTGCCCTTGATGTTCCTAGATATTTCTCCCCTTTTTCTCTATCAAAAACTCTCTAAAAATAGCCCTAAAAGCTGCCCCTAGGTTAATGCCTTCGTTCCCCACAAGTTTGGAGTGTTTTAAACCTATTAGGAGACTTGGAGACCAATCCAAATGAAAGACAAAATTCGCGTGTTAGGTACAGCGAACCGGTTCGCAGGTACCAGCCTGGTCTTGCTCTCAACACTTAGATTTTTTTTCTGGTTTTTCTCTTCTTTTCTTGAATTTTTCTTCAACTTCAACTGAGCATAACTTTTCAACCGTAGCTCGGATTTGGGTGCCGTTTTTTCCAGTGTGCTCGTTGTTCCGAGATCTTCAACTTTCCAGAAGGCCCCACCTCCAGAATCGGTCTGTAAAATTACGAAAATGCCCTTGAACTTGCCTTTCTAGCCTTTCTTCTATGATTTTTCCGCAACTTCAAGGGGTCATAACTCTTTCATCGTAGCTCGGATTGAGGTGCCGTTTTTTATGGTGTTCTTGTAATTGAAAGATATTAAACTTTCTAGTTGGACCCACTTCCGGACTAAGGTTGAAAAATTACGAAAATGCCCTTGAACTTGACTTCCTAGCTTTTCTTGCACTGTCTTGCTTCCTCCTTTGCACTGCTTGCATAATTAACCTGTAAAACCAATAGGAGAAGCACGAAACACGCAATACTCACCAAGAAGGTTAGAAGCATAAAAGTGAATCAAATCCATATATGTTACATCATTCGGGTTCACAAAAGTACTGAAATTAGGGGGATAAATATACAATATTTATGCCCAATCAATGCTCTCCAATTTCCACATAGGATTATCTAGTGACTGAAGAAAGCCTGCCAATTTTCTGATGGTCCACCTTCACCAGCTGACAGGTGGAACATTTCGAGAAAAACTTTGCAATATCCCTCTTCATCCTGCTCCACCAATACTGTCACCTAATATACTGTACATCTTATCCCCACTAGGATGTATAATAAATCGAGATCCATGCGACTCTGTCATCACTGCGTGTCACAAATCTTCCCCCTTAGGGCTAATCAGTCTACTATTGAAGCGTAAGCCTCCCTAGAAACTCACTGAGTAGGATTATTCTCCCCCGACTAAAAGTTATCAAATCCTATCCTGACAAAATTGATCCACTGCCTGGGCCTGTACCACCCTCATCACAATATGGGGTGGAACGGTCAGGGCTAACATGAACGATCTGGGAATTGCATCCTGATGTCCTAACTCCTTCCATTTCACCTTACACACCTCGGCTACCTCACCCCCTGGCCTACGGCTCAACGCATCCTCTACCACGTTATCCTTCCCAGGATGGTAATGGATATCAAACTGGTAATCTTTCACAAATTCAAGCCACCTGCGCTGACGCATATTCAGCTCCTTCTGAGTGAACAGGTACTGCAGTGACTTGTGATCTGTGAATAGGAAAAAATTCTCCCCCAACAAATAATGTCGCCAAATTGGAAGTGCGAACACGACTGCAGCCAACTCCAAGTCGTGGGTGGGGTAATTTATGTCATGTGGGTTAAGCTTGTGGGAAGCATAAGCTATAGCCTGATCCTCCTGCTGCAACACCTAACCAAGCCCCTATAACGGTGCGTCAGTAAAAATGAGGTACTCCACACCTTCCCTGGGGAGTGCTAAAACTGGTGCCGAAGTCAAATTATTCTTCAGCTCATCAAATGCCAACTGACACGCATCATCCCAAATAAATGGTACATCCTTATGAGTCAGATTAGTCATCGGACCCGCAATCTTAGAAAAACCCCGAATAAATCATTTGTAGTACCCAGCTAGGCCCAAGAAGCTACGCACCTATGTCGGTGTTGTGGGCTATCCCCACTCCCTCACCGCTGATATTTTTCTCGGGTCCACTAATATCCCTAACTCAGAAATGATATTCCCCCAAAACTGAACCTCTCGCAGCCAGAATCCACATTTTTCTTACTTAGCATACAACTGATGCTCATGTAATGTCTGTAGAACCCGACACAAATGCTCGGCATTCTCCTCCTCAGTACGGGAATAAATCAGGATGTCATCTATGAAGATAATGATAAACATATCTAGTAACTCTCTGGACACCCTATTCATCAAGTCCATAAATACCGCCGGCGCTTTAGTTAGCCCAAACGGCATAACTCGAAACTCGTAGGACCCATATTTCTCCAGAAAATCAGTCTTAGACACATCCTGCTCCCTGAGTCGTAACTGGTGATAATCGGACCTCAAGTCTATCTTCGAGAAGTAGGATGCTCCTTTTAGCTGATCGAATAAGTTGTCGATGCGAGGTAACGGATATTTATTTCGTATCGTGACTTTATTTAACTCCTGATAATCCACACATAGCCGTAAGGATCCATCCCTCTTCTTCACAAACAGAACCAGGGCACCCCAATGTGAGGTACTCCTCCGGATGAAGCCTTGTCCCAATAACTTTTCAATCTGATCCGTCAGCTCTCTCATCTCCGTAGGAGCCATACGGTAAGGTGCATGGGCTATCGGTCGATTTCCCATCGCTAAATCAATCACGAATTCTATCTCTCTACTCGGTGGTAGTCCTGGTATATCCTGAAACACGTCAGTGAACTCCCTAGAAATCAAAATCAAATCAAGGGGGATCACAACTCCCGTAGAGGTCTCCTCCTCTGTGTAATCTAAGTGAGTGGACGATCCTCCCTCGGGGCGAGGCATCGACACTAAAAATATCTCCTGACCAGGGATAGCGAAAATAATGATCCTACTAAATCAGTCAATCATGGACCTATACGTGATTAGTAAATCCATGCCAATAATGGCTTTGTACTCAGATATATCCAAGACAAGCATGTCGACAGGCAAAATAAGACTTCCCATCTCTATACCCACACCCCGACATGTAAAGAAAATCAATGTCTTATTACCCAACGATGAGTCTACACACATAACAATACTATCCACTGTATCTAGTAACCCTATATAACGTGAAATTCTAGTGGCAATAAATGAGTGTGAAGATCCCGTGTCAACTAAAATGCGCCCCAAAGTCCCCTTAATAAAAAACATACCCTCAACAGTGGGTGGAGCCTGTGGGACTGCTGCCTAGTGGATGTTGTAAACACGTCCATACTGTAACTGCCCCTGATGAACTGGAACTTCTGGAATGGAAGGAAAATCTAGGACTGGTGCTGGTGCTAGGAGGGCAGCAGGAAATATCGATCTCTGGGCTCCTGATGAGGGCCCTGCTGTTACTGTTGGATCCTATCCTTCTACGTCCACTCCTGACGTTTGTGGCCAGTGTTGCCACATACGAAACACCTACCAGCAAAAAATTTCCTCCCCTTTGATTCTGCTATCCTCCACTCTACTGGCCATTACCACCCTCCCTTGGCCCTGATGGCCCTGCTGTAACTTCTGTTGGCCCGGGTGGCTCTGATGGCCATGTTGACCCTAGTGGCCATGACTCAAACCTCCCTGCCCCTAACAAAAACCCCCTAATCTGAATATCTTAGCAGAATCCCCCTACTGGGAACCCTGCTCCCCTTGTCTCTGCTGACTCTGAGCTACTAGTGCCCCATTGGCACTACGTCCCCTAGTCTTACCCTGTTGGTTGGACTCTCCAACTCGCTTGCTCCCCTTAACATGGAAACGAGGATCCTAGCAATGTAGTAAAGCAGCATTAAGTACATCTGCATAAGACTGTAAGGAAAGGTTACCCAAAATATGCTGTCTAATCCTCCAGGTCATTCCATCCATGAACATCTAAATCTTCTTCTCTTTCGTAGGCACCTCAGCTGGCACCAGGTTTACCAATCTAGTAAACTACTCCTCATATTCTGCTACAGTCTTCCCCTCATGGGTGAGTTTTAGTAAATTCTTCCTCATCTCAGTTTGAATGACGGAAGGAAAATATTTAGGTCAAACCGTACCCAGAAGTCCTGGATCATCAAAACATCACGTTCCTTTGTAGTAGTAGTGGATTCCCACCACTGTAACGCTACTCAAACTAGCTTGAAGGTAGATAACATATGTTTTTTCACCTCCGTGCACTCATACATTTGTAGGTGCCTATGTATGTCCCTTTTCCATTGGCTGGTTGCCACCACATCTGAGCTCCCCGAGAACTCTAGAGGGTGTTCCTTTTGGAAGGCATCTTTGACTCATTCCCAAGCAGAAGGGAGCACATGTATCGGGGCAGGTGCCACTGCCTGCAAGTGTGGTGGGGCCTACTAAACCACGGCTAATGCCGCATTAACTGCCTGTGCAACTATGGCGGCTACCTTGACAGCATTCATTGTACCCTGGGCCGGAGCTGGCTGTGGCTCGAGCTGGGTATTTCTGTACCGCGGTGCTCGTCTTCGAGGTATCTGAAGTGAGAAAGAATTTATAAGTTCACAATTTAATAACTCTTAATATAGTTGAAGACATATAAAAATTTATAATGCAACAATCCTAATAATAGGGCTCTATATCAAAGAACGCTAAGCTGGAAGCATAACAAGCCGTACATATCCTAAAGAACTCTAGAACCTGATGCTCTGATACCACATGTGACACCTATACTAACATGAACATGATTATTGCTACTATTTTGCAAGAATTAAACACTTGCCTCAAAGAAGAAGGTCTGATCCATTGATGTAGTTGGTATGGTTGCGATCCTTGCTCTCCGATCTATGCGGTGGTGGTCTTGGTGGTGTAAAAGGTGCACCGGTGGTGGTTCTAGCCCTAGAAACCTCTCCTCCTCCTTCCTCCTTTTGGCCTCTCTGTGTCTAACAGTTATAACCCTAATCTAACCCACGTACATGATATTTTATTCCTTTGATTTTCGTCCTTAACTATACTCCAAAAATACAAATTACCAAAACGGCCTCTCGGGATGCCAATTTGGCCTAAAACTGTCCCGGGACCCAAACAAACCCCTGAATAGACTTTTTTTTTTTGACTATTTTGACCCTTTTTGACACATTGTCAACCTCTAAACGATCATTTGGATGACTTATAATTAATTTACTTTTTTTATTCCATTAATTTAGTCCCAACACGACTGACACGCACATCCCGACTTAATTACCATAATTGTCGTATTTTTCACTCATGACAATTCTCAGAAATTCATAATTATATATTACTTTATTCAGTCAGTAATATTCAATATAATTCTCTTCAATAAATACTAACCCTTAACTCGCTAGTTAATATTTATTTTAATCCGAATTAATTATCAATTAAATTTGCCATATTTAAATTTAAATTCATCCCTTGTTTTAAAAATCTTCAAAATTACGGTTTTCACATTTTCTATAAATTAAAGGGCCGCCAAAGTATTTTAAAAAATAGAGGTTATGCGAAAATGATTTTTAGAGAAAAATCTTGAGATTACACCCATAAGTTTGAGATCCAAGTTTCAACATATCATGTGTTTGAGATCTCATGTTTCTTGTACTAAGACTGTTTACTCTATATCTTTGTGAGAGTTTGTTTCAAGTGGTGTATTATGCGTTTCTTGCGATTTGACATGGTGGATTCTGTGTACGGTGGGTGATGCTTAGAACTAGCTAAGAAAAAAATAGATCTGTGAAATACAAAGACGTGGGAGGTTCTTGCATTGTGATTACCGTAATGGGTGTGTGTGAAGAAGTTTCAAGGAACAATGAATCACGTCAAGGCTTGAAGTCATCGAGTTTGTGAATAAGTCTAATTTTTCCTTATATGATACCTATATCCTAGTTGATTTGTATAGTTGGGCCATCCGAGGTTTTTCTTGTACATCGCCGTGTTATGTGACTGTTTATTTTACTCTTGCTATATCACCTAAATGCATGCTTAGAGAAATATAAAATTGGAAAAATTATTTAAACAACTTTGGTTTAATTGGTGAAAATATTAAAATTGGAAGTAATTTATTATCCAGTAAATTAATTAATTTGGAAAATTAAAATTGGTATAACCATATCACTATAGGTGTTTCTGACAATTGCTAACACCTACATCATATTTAGCATAGTTCATACCAAGATTTATAGCCATGTTCTTCAGTTTAGGATAAATAGTTGTAAAGTTGTTCTCTTTAGAAGTAACTAGTTTAACAATCAAATGATCTAACACGTATTTCTATATTACAAATGAAATTGTGTCTTCAAATCATTTAACTTCGCAAGAGCATGCATTATTGTATGACACAATGCACTGATAGGATGGTGCATGGGTTCCATTGTGAGCCGATGTAAATATTCATACTCCTTGCCTGTGTATGAGGATCGGTGAGAACATTAGAAATTTTATGTCTTTTCATCAACACTTGCAAAATTAGGGAAAAAGGGGACTTATTTAACTGTGAACATCTCACAAAAATCATTCACAAGGGTATATATCCACAAAAAAATTGTTATATAAATGCGTTTTGCAATATTAGTTGCACTCCCACATTATGGTGATAGAGGGACTTGATTTACAAGTGGTGTTTCCCCATGCCTATAAAATAAGGTGTAGTTCATACTATATTACAACCCATAAAATGAATAAAGATATCGTCCAGAGTAATACACCCTTTCCCATTTTGACAATGCCTATATGGACATAAATTATTATCCCTAGTCTTATTTTTATGCACACATAGAAACTATAAACCCTATCCATATGCGATTAGTCTAAAGTTTTTCTCATTTATCTAGTATTTATTGATCCTTGATGACATTTTAAATGAAGTTTTAGAAAGATAGTTTAATAGGGAAAACTTAAGTTCATTTCTTTGAACATTACAACCAAAGAGATAAGGTGAAACCTTTTTTTGAAATATAGTATATGACATTTTGTTTTCTCGGAGAAAGAAAAAAATAACTCCTTTACAACAAAAAGAAATAAGGCTCCATCATCACAACGATAAACATAAATGACAATAAAGTATGTGAAACAAAGTTATTGACTAAAAAAGACAAAATTAATTTCTTTTGAAAATGATAATTACACAAGACTTTACATAATTTATTTAGTCTAACTAAAAGGAACACATGAAAAACAAAAAAAAAATAGATTTAGATCAACAGATCTAGATTTTGAAATTATTATGAGACATACAAAATCAACCCCCTTAAAACACTAAATTAGTAAGGTAAATAATTCTTCTTTTTTATTTTATTTTAGGCAACGAAGATATCTATATATTCAAATTAAACATTTAAAAATCATTAAACCCAACATTTATGTATATATAACATTTGAATCTACTAGATAATCAAGAAACTAATGAAGATATATAATTCAAAAATAAAACAACTAAAAAGATATTGGTTCCTACTCATAACATGCATGAATTTTTTTACACACTACACAATTAAGTATATAGATATTCATACACAATTACACATATTACACCCCACCTTTTTAATTTTGAGGTATGCACAACTTCCATTTTGAGCTGCTCAATTATATAGGCATTTCAATACCATCAATAATGTAATGTACTATAACTTGTTCATAACAATAAGTTATATATAAGAAGATCATATAAATCAAGTAAATGACATATTAGTGGCAAATGAAAAAGGACTTTCCCTTCATCATTTGCAATTTAGGCAAGAAAACATACAACATATTGTACCTGCTTAATAAAGTCAACAAATAAAATAAAATTATATACAAAATACAAGGGTATAGTTCTAAGAAAGACTCATTAACCTCTCAACAAACACTATCAATAAAAAGTATTTGCATAGTTTTGTATAAGTTATAATATGGATAGTTGTTTCCTCAGATATAAGGAAATCCACATCTCTCTTATTACAAATTTTGATCCATACAAAATGTAAACCCTAATCAATTAATACCTATTAAAGACATAATCCTTAATATTTGTAAATCTAATACGAGAGAAATTAAATTTTATCTAAAATTAAGTTTGAGGTGAGAGTGGCGGTGCTATAATTGTGAGAGTGCGAGTTGAGGAAAATGAGTAATAGTCAAAGGAGATTCTCGTTAAAAGTTTCACTATGTCTCTTGCTATGAAGTTTGATTAAACAAAACATAATAAATTATCTCAAGTTATAACACATAATATATAGTACATATATATGTAACTCCCCAAAGGTTTCAATCCTAAGAATGGATTGTTTTATTTAACCAAGCCTCAATTCTCTAATTAAGAAAACCATTATAGTGAAATAAACAAATTATCAATTTTTTTAAACTCAAAGTAAATAAATTTCTCTTGTTAGTATTAAATTTCCCACACAATAGAGGGTATTAATCATAGTATCATGTTATTTTTAAAAGTCATGAAGGGTAATTCCTTAATATTAAGTGTAAGTATGTTCGATCCCCACAACGGAGAAGTTTTATATGAACATATTTAATTTTAGAGTACGGACCAATGAGAATTTGTAAGCACTGATGTTGGATGATGACTCTAAAGTTAAGGAATTATTTTTTTAAGATGTTTCTCATCTCGGGTGAACTAGAGATTTATTGTATTAGAAATTTATGGTAAATCCTGAATTGATTCGTAATCCAATAGCGAGCGTAATCGAAAGCCAAGTCATGGCAAGAGTTGTCGAGAAGCACTCAATTTCTTTCCGGAAGGGGTGGAAGAAGGATAAGGCTAAGTCTCAAGTGCAATGGTTTGTGGTTAAGAAAGATCATAATCCTCGGGGAGTAGTCAAAAATCCTAAAGTAAAGTATTTCAACTGCAAGTAGTTAGAACACTGATAGCAATGGTATCTGGTTTTCCTACCACTTTAAAGAAAATGACTAGGTAGTGGTTATTTCTCTTAACAATAGAAGCTTGATTTATGGTCCGGTCTACATAAACCTGGTGTGTAGATTTGTGATCCACAAGAAAGGTCTGCAACTCTTTGCAAATGTTCCAGTTAACCGGACAACTACTTAAAAGAGAGATGTTTATAATAATGGGAAATAAAAATAAGGAAACAATAATAGTAGTAAGGTATCTATTTTTTAATTTTGGCGAAGATAAAAAGATAATGTTGGAAAATTATTTATGTACTTTTTTTGGAATAAACATTGTTTGCAATTTCTAAGTTGGTTTTGAACAAATATTCAATTATTTTAAAAATATTTTTTTATCAAAATTGGCAAATCCTTGACCCTCACTGAAACATTGGAAAATAATTTATACATTCGAAAGTCTTTCTCACCAATACTGCTAAATGCTGAAATGAATAATATTAATGGACAATCGTTAAATAAAAAGTTTCCTTCTTAGATGAACCATACATAGTTTTAGCACTTATGGTTAGATTATTTTAATCTGAAAGGATTTTAAAGACTGGTATAAAATGGACAATTGAGTTAATTAGAATTGGAGGAACTTCCAATCTATGAATCTTGTTTAGAAGGTAAAATGACCAAGCGACACTTCACGACCATAAAGTTAAAAAATAAAAAATGTGTTATAAATGGTTCATTTGGATTCATATGGTCCTATGACTATCCGGTAAAGATATGATTATGAGTACTTTATTGATTTCATTTATGGTTACAAAATGAACGGATATGTTTACCTTATGCACCAAAAGTGTGAAGCCTTTGATTTATTCGAAGTGTAAATGGATAAAGTGGAGCATATATGTGGTTAACTAATCCGTATCATATGATCGGACCGTGGGAGTGTAAACCTATTGGGAGAGTTTAGAAATTATTTATTAGAGGTGGGGATTATATCCCAGTTTTCAACACTGGGTACTCCACTGCAGAATGGTATAACAGAAAGGAGGAATAAGACTCTTTTGGGTATGATAAGGTCCATGGTTAGTTATTCAAGATTAAAACATTCTATGACACCCCGCCTAATAAAATACCGGGCGATCACTCCTGTACCAAATTAAAACAGGAGTCGCATATGGATCATTCTCGTCATCACTGTCGAAAACCAAATTAATTACTAATAACCTATTAGGCTGGCGTCAAAATTTTTATTTAACTAATCTTGTAAACAAATTAAATCAATTAAAACATTCACAAAGTTTATATAAATGAAACTGAAAGGAAATAAAATAACCGAACACTCGGTTCAACAATAATACAACCAAATCGAATGCCGCACAAAAAGGCGGTGAAAGAATAAATAACTGCATTTGGTCTTTTGACCCGAGTATTTATAGAGTAACTCCTATCTAGATTACAAGGATAAAAGCGTCTAAAGAAAACATTCATGCATCCACAGCTACTGCAGAAGACGTCTGACTCGAAAGGATCATCATCCAGGCGTCCCTGTGTCAGGACACCTATATATATAATATATAGCAAGAGAGGAAAAAATATAGAAATGGGTCAGAGCCGAGTTATGAAAATATTTTGCAAGTGCATAAATGCTTTATTTAGAAAATATGTTTTATCTCATATTTAAATTGGTATCGCACACCCATGAGATGCCCCTTACCCCTCTTCTAGTAGTGCACTCCTAGCGCATCCCTCTAAACATTCTAGTAAAGCAACTCTGCGTAACTAATCCGTCACCCTAAACTCTAGAAATCCTAAGCAAACCGAGTACTAAGGGCTAAACTTATCCCCAGTCTCAACACTATGCCATGTTCGTGCGTGGGGTGTCTCGTGAAGCGAAATCCAAACAATGAACCCCTCGATACACTACTACTTGGCAAGGTTGATCGTCGAGATCCATTAGACCCTCAGTACACAATGTATATAGGTATACTCATCTAATTATATACATTATCATACTTACTTTTATATGCATATCATTATACACGCTCGGATATAATCTCCCGAAATGAGAATTAATACTTTTTCATTTGATCTCTTTACTCTAGTAGAGATATATAATATATTGTTCTCATGCACAAGAAAAATAATATACACACGAGTAATATAACCATCCCAATGAGCTATAACTTGAGGATGCGGTCTCTCAATGCTATCATCTTCCAGGGCAACACTCACATACCATCCTGGGGACCAGCGGTCGGACTCAATATCATCGACATCGCGATCATAAATCACAACGTCTGGGAAGCAGTCATAGTTCCTCCCCGGAAATGAGACGAAACATATCCACCACGTCTCATCCATAATAAAAAATCACACAATATAACAACGGACGCTATGACCTAGGGACTATACGCTCCCTGCTCCTCAATCCAGGGGCCTCACCCACATCGTGCAACTTCCCATGATAGCATTAGAGGGGGTATGCTTCACATATATATATATATATATATATACCATCCACACACACACACACACACACACACATACACACACACACACACACACACACAAACACACACACACACACACATATATATATATATATATATATATATATATCCGTATCATATTATATATATACTTTAATCACATCGTATATATATATTCTACATCATTCCTCTAATATAAACGGCCATAATTATCAATCATGCATAACGATGACCAATAATCCCAAAGATTCTCACAAATAATATCATTTAAGTATTCGCACACTCACGATACTAAACCCAAAATTATTCCATCACTTGATAATTAACTTGTACGTTATTCGCGTTTAAGGATTTACACACATCTAATCCCGAAGATACAAATCCCTAGGATTTACTCAAATGTATTCATCTCATGTACATTCAAATATCGTAAATACCTATGCTCGATGGTAGAAGAACTCTCTCTCTCAAATGTCTTTCATCCCTAACGATTACTAGGTCCGTTCCCCGGATTACGTCCTACACCAATATAAGGTCTTCTCTTTCATCTAAAGGTTTACTTACCCTCAAAACCATCATTTAGGAGTCCCGATATCATAACTAGGATCCCCGATATAAAATCCTAAATTGTAATTTAACTCCTCATACTCTTAAGGGAAGAAAACTAACAAATCTGGCCAAAGCGAATCGATTCGCCCTTATTGCGAATCGATTCGGGTGGGCGAATTGATTCGACCCCCAATCCGAATCAATTCAAAAAGTATTATGCAAGAAGGTCCTTAAAGGTGAATCAATTTGGTCTAAATCCAAATCGATTCGGCCCAAGGCAGTCTTACAAATCCCCTTAGGCGAATCGATTCGGCATGTTCGAGGGGCATTGTTTAGGCGACGTTTCAATCTCCAAAATACCCAATTATCAACTCAACCTCCATTTGTATGGTTGCTAATCTCAACCACCAACTCTATAATTATCCTAAAACTAATTTCTAACTAACATATAAATTTCTTTTCTCCCAATGTCAAGTTTGATTTCAAAATAACGATTTCGATCTCGGATAGCCTTCCATAGAAAAATCATTATAAATCCAAAAAAAAAAATCAGAAAAATACTCGGTCAGCGCCCTCGTGACCGTATCGAAAAGATTTACAAATTTAATTCTTTGACCAAGAGCCTAATCGATTCACTTCTTAGCCGAATCGATTCGGAAGTGATGCTGGTCACTATTCACCATCTTCGCCAAAAATCCCAAACCTCCATTAATACACCTCCAAGCTTTTTATTTCTTCTCCCAACCTCATTTACTCATAACCAACTATACTTACACACACAAAAAGGGTTCTAATCATCCTAGAACCAAAAATCAACCATTAATTTCTACGAATTTCTATGGTTCTCCAATTTAATATTTTTTGGGGTTTACCCGTTAAACTTTTGAAAAACCCATTTGATTCATGAAAACCCAATCCCAAAATCATATAATTTGTTATTACCAACTATGATATGATATTGATGCTCAAAAAGAAATAAAGCAAGTAAACTCTTGCCTCGTGGATAAAATCCGACGACCTTGAGTCGAATCCCGCGGAGCTTGGCCGGAACCTCCATTTTCTGCCTCTTTTTCTTTCTTCTTTTCCTCTCCTATTTCCTTTCTATCTTTTCTTTCCTTTCTCCCACTCTCTCTTGCCTTAAACAGGAGAGAATTAAGGGTTTATCCCTTTAAACCCAAAAATTTCTTGTTTACTCAATTACGAGTCCCTACTGGTCCAAAAATTCCTAGAGTCCAAACAATACCCCCGGATACTCTATTATGAATATCTCTACCATTCTAAGACCAACCGCACAATCAAAATTTCCATCCGAGTCACTTAACCGCAAATCACTAATTCGACCCAACACAACTTAATGCGATTTTTTAATTAAAATATTATCCTTTGTCGCTTTACCCAACTGCGACATATAATAAAAATGCTCCGACTCATTTACTTAATCCCAAAAGTAAATATAACAGACATAAAAAATCATTAACTCCTTGAAAACCTCAAAATTTACTATTCACGACAATTTCTTAAATTCCCAAATTGCACTTAATTATTAAACTTAATTTTCCATAAAAGTGTGGGGTATTACCTTCTCCCCCCCTTATAACAGAATTTCTCCCTCGAAATTCAGATACAACTAATACTACCAACACCAACCTAGGATCGTGAATCACTCTACATCCTAACGGCTCAATGGGAACGGTACTAACCCGATGGCTCTCAACCATACACTCAATCAGCACTCACCTCTATCAAGGTTTATACTGTACTATGCTACCATCTCGGCATAATCTTCAACTCTATATACTACGTCCCTTCTATCTCAGGCGGTATATAAGATCAACTTACTAAGGTGCCCACACACCTTATAACCCGTCCTTCTCTGCACAACAATAATAAACGTCTAATACGTACACTCTATCTAAACAATAGGCCTTATTTCCTCGGTGTAATACTCATACATGGCTCTTCCCAACCCGCAAAATCCCATCCTTCTCATGGTTATCCAACCAATCTTTCTATATCGGTGCCACTAACTCCACTGGCTTTACTTCCCAATAATTCTAAGATCGAAGTGTTTCCTACCTATGTGAAATAGTACTATCCTAAATTAGGTCCCTAGTGACCAAAACCTTTCTCAACTCCTGACATTTACTCGATTTCATGTGTGGGACGTCTCGCAAAGCGAAATCCACATAAGGAACCCTCCCGTTACAGTACTCCCTCGCGTCATCGGTCATTGAGATATAACGGCCTAAGGCACACCGGTGGGACGTCCTAAGTGATCCCTCGTGAACCTATGAATGCTTTTCTACTATTCTATCCTTCCACCTAGGCGAAAAGGAAAGTCTAACTAATCGAGGTACCAACTCTCTACAAAAGCGTTACGAACATCATACCCAAAACATACTTCCTCCAAAATTTGCCTTTTCATTAAAGGCCTGGATATAAGCCTCAAATCAATTTCTCCAACTCCTGCTTCACCCACCTACTTGCGGTGAGAGAACCATTTTAGTGCTTCTCCATAGCATTATATTTCCATAAGCATACCATCACCATACGGCTCACAGTCTACAGTGTTTCCTCCACCCTATATAACTTATCGACAAAACCAACATCCTTGTATCCTATAACATCTCTCCACTCCCGACGTCATTAAGGTTCATACGTGGAGCGCCATGCAAAGCGAAATCCAAACAAGGAAACCCTCCAATACACTACTAGTTAACATTGTCGGTCGTGGAGGTCCGTTAACTTCAAATATGCTATCGGGGTAACACTATCCCCTCTTTCAACAAAATGTGGTCTGAACTCCTATCTCTGTCTAGGAGCCACACCACTAAGCGCTCGCACTAACACTAAGTCCTTGCACAAACAATAATAAGCTTAAACTTATAGCTTAACAAATAAATTTTGTATACCTTAAATCATATCTATAAGGTCGCCACACACTCAAATCACGATAATGAAACATCAACTCACCGAAGTTCCATCTATACATATAATATAGGCGAACTCAACCTATATTTAGGTAAGATATCACAACAACAACCTGTTCTATCCTGGAACCGTGGACACGATAGTCTTGCAATCATTAGTCTGCTATCGCTCCGATCTACAAAGGACATATAATACTCAAAATATTACTATACTCATATATCACACATAAAACGAGCAATACCAATCTGATATAGACTCAGAATACTAAAACCCGCTCTTCACTGTGAACGAAAAAAAATAGATTCCCGCTATTGCGGAAAAATACATAAACATATACTATATAACGTTATCAATACTATTTGTAAACTCGAATCACACACGAATCTAGGGTTAATAAAACACTGTGACTCAATCTTGTCACGCAGAACAAGCTCATTCAACTAAGGTGAAACTCATAACAACGTTCTTGCCAAAGGCCTTGGCTACTCCAAATGGTTCTTGGACATGGTACACTTGTCCTAACTGAACCAAAATTACTTTAATCAATTCCCCATCTTGGCACCCTACTCTTTCCCTTTAACTCCCACTGGGCAATGACTAACCGTATGGTTCTACACTCCACATTACAACATTACCCATCTCGAATCACCCTGACCCTTTTAAGGTTATCAGTATCTTGGACTCCATAGCCGCGATCCTGACAATCACTTTACGAGTTCCCCTTAACTTCTTCATAAAAAGGAAACTCCACCATCGGCCTCAACAACCCTGTTTCAACGAATTCCCCGAGTGGATGTTCACCAATGGTGTCCACGAACACACATATTCTCCATAAGTGTTAGCAACACTTCTCTAGTGAGCCTATCATTCCTCGGAATGACTCTCTCTTTATTGTACTTACCTTGATTCAGTACAAAATTCACTTATCCATAACTTTCTTTATTCACTGTCAGCCTCTAACCGATCCTTACGTGAATAATTAAAACTGCCTTCATTTCATTCCTGCTAAATCATGGGGACTCATGGTTAAAACTATCCGTAAGATCACTTTAGGGGAAAAACATCCTACTCCCCCGAATATTGTGATCATCGTTCCCACCATTTCAATTATTGCTCCTACGAGTGAAAAATTTTCCTCAAATTTTCACATCTGGGTATTTCCATACCCTTCTCTAAGTCAAAACCCTTCGAATGAATTAACTTTAAAGTATGGCCCTTTTCAAAGACCCCTTTTGAACCCTTAGCTTCACCGGGTAATTCAACTTCAGTAACACTTTTTACTACAGTGGTACTGGGGTACTTACAGCTACTATACTTTTAGAAGTTGTGGCAACAACTGTTAGCAAATGCCACAAAAGGAGTGACCTCTGATGCGGTCCTCATCCCCCAACTTTAACTTATACCTCCCACTAAGCCCCACCTCCTGCCGCCTTCTATGATCAGCACACGAATCTCGAACGAGCGCGCAACCGATTACTATAATCTCACCATATGGAAGGAGAACGAAATCTCACAAGAGGAATCAATAATCCTAATCATAAGGCTCTATGACAAATCGAGAGCAACGCTGAAAGCGTAGTATAGCTGCACAGATTCCTAAGGACACTAGAACCTTATGCTCTGATACCATCTGTCACACCCCACCAAGTAAAACCGTGCCATCACTCCTGTACCAAATTAAAACAGGAGTCGGATATGGATCATTCTCAGCATCACTGTCGAAAGCCAAATTAATTACTAATAACCTATTAGGCTAGCGTTAAAATTTTATTTAACTAATCTTTTAAATAAATGTAACAACTCGCGTAATTTTGGGTATTTTCAAAATATAGAGGAAAATAAAGTTTTTAGTAAAATTAGTTTTATTGCTCAAATATGTTGGATTTTATTATTAAAGATGAGAATTTCAAACGGCTTCGGAATTGGAATTAAAATGGAGTTTTAATTGAATTTTTATTATATAGAAGAGTCCTCAAAACATAAAACTCTCTAAAAAAAACTATTTAAAAATATTGAACGGTCCGATCGAGCTGAATTTTTTTTGTAGCTTCCTCTCATCTTTAGCTAATTCTCTGTAAAATTTCATCCAATTCTAACGGTCCGATTGTTCGGAATAAATATTTTAGTGTTTGTATATGATTAGAACTCTTTTCTTAATCGAACTCTTAATCCTTTATATATCAACTAATTCGTGGCTTGGCTTTTCAAATCACCTTTTCTCAAACTTTTCAACCAGAAGACCTCTCTAAAATTACTCCCTTTCATATACAAACCATAGCCCCAAACTTATTCAAGATTTCAACCTTAGATTAGAAAGCTTATTTGGTGTTTTCTCGAGTTTGGGCTAGAACGAGATTTGATTATTTTCGCGAGAGGAAGGTGATGGTGTGATTAGATTTTGAGGCTGAATTATGTGATGATTTTGAGGTATGGGGTTTTACACAATATGCTCCTTAATCTCGCGAGTGTTATTCCCGTTGTTTTCTTGTGATTATTGACTCATATTCAAATTGATAAATTCATTGGAATCTGAAAATTTTTGTTGGAATCTAATTTTGATTCATGTGGTATTATTTTGGCGTTGAGCATGTTGTCATGAGATTTTAATATGGCACTGAAGTTGAGCACCCGCCAATATCCTTTTTCCGGATATGCTAGAAAAATGCATAGGCGCGGTACGGTGGTGAGGCCTGGTGACTCGGTTAATGTGTTATTGAGAAATTATATTGATATAATTGCCTGTGTGATTCACATTTAATTTGAATATTCGTATTCGTATTGTTACGTTTTATTCATCGCTAATAGTTGTTGAGCATCTTTCCCGTCGTATTGTGTACTTCCCCATATTTTCTTTTAGTGGCAGGTTAGCGCGGATTTTGGGGCGCTATGGTGATTGATTTTAGCGAGGATTATTTTGGGAAGATTTTTAATACAAGTTGGGAAGATTGTATTATTTTGATGTATAGAGCATTGGAGATTTGTATTTTATTTTCGAGTTAGATGCTGAAATTTATTCGAGAGAATTATTGTATTTATTTGAAGAGATTTGAGATTAGTGATTTCTTTTTCTATTATGGGATTTAGATGCTCTATACCTTGTTATTTGTGGATTTGATTAGTTTTATCGATAGTAGCGCTCCGTTCGCTCTCCCCGGGCGGGCGGGGTGTTACAATAAATTAAATCAATTAAAACATTCACATAGTTTATATAAATGAAACTGAAAGGAAATAAAATAACCGAACACTTGGTTCAACAATAACACAACCAAATCGAATGCCGCACAAAAAAGGAGGTGAAAGAATAAATAACTTCATTTGGGCTTTTGACCCGAGTATTTATACAGTAACTCCTATCTAGATTACAAGGATAAAAGCGTCTAAAGAAAACATGCATGCATCCACAGCTACTGTAGCAGACGTCTGACTCGAAAGGATCATCATCCAAGCGTCCCTGTGTCTGGACACCTATATATATATATGATATAGCAAGAGAGGAAAAAAATATAGAAATGGGTCAGAGCTCGAGTTATGAAAATATTTTGCAAGTGCATAAATACTTCATTTAGAAAAATATGTTTTATCTCATATTTCAATTGGTATTGCACTCCCATGAGATACCCCTTACCTCTCTTCTAATAGTGCACTCCTAACGTATCCATCTAAACATCCTAGTCAAGCAACTCTGCGTAACTAATCCGTCACCCCTAAACTCTAGAAATCCTGAGCAAACCGAGTACTAAGGGCTAAACTTCTCCCCAATCTCAACACTATGCCATGTTCATGCATGGGGTGTCTCGCGAAGCGAAATCCAAACAATGAACCCCCCGATACACTACTACTTGGCAAGGTCGATCGTCGAGATCCATTAGACCCTCAGTACACAATGTATATAGGTATACTCATCTAATTATATACATTATCATACTTACTTTTATATGCATATCATTATACACGTCCGGATATAATCTCCCGGAATGAGAATTAGTCGTTTTTCATTTTATCTGTTTACTCTAATAGAGATATATAATATATTGTTCTCATGCACAAGCAATATACTATACACACCAGTAATATAACCATCCCAACGAGCTATAACTCGAGGATGCGGTCTCTAAATTCTATCATCTTCCAGGGCATCACTCACATACCATCCTGGGGACCAGCGGTCGGACTCAATATAATCGACATCGCGATCATAAATCACAACGTCTGGGAAGCGGTCATAGTTCCTCCCCGGAAATGAGAAGAAACATACCCACCACGTCTCATCCATAATAAAAAATCACATAATATAACAATGGACGCTATGACCTGGGGACTATACGCTCCCTGCTCCTCAAGCCAAGGGCCTCACCCACATCGCACAACTTCCCATGATAGCATTAGAGGGGGTATGCTTCACATATATATATACCATCCACACACACACACACACACACACACACACACACATATATATATATATATATATATATATATATATATATATATATATATATATATATATATATATATCCGTATTATATTATATATATACTTTAATCACATCGTATATATATTCTACATCGTTCCTCTAATATAAACGGCCATAATTGTCAATCATGCATAACGATGACCAATAATCCCAAAGATTCTCACAAATAATATCATTTAAGTATTCGCACACTCACGATACTAAACCCAAAAGTATTCCCTCACTTGATAATTAACTTGTACGTTATTCACGTTTAAGGATGTAACACCTCGCCCGCCCGGGGAGAGCGAACGGAGCGCTACTATCGATAAATCTAACCAATTCCACAATTTACAAGGTATAGAGCATCTAAATCCCAATATAGAAAAGAAACTACTAAACTCATTTTCAAATTAATACAACAAATCTCTCGAATAAATTACAGCATCTAACTCGAAAATAAAATACAAATCTCCAATGCTCTATACATCAAAATAATACAATCTTCTCATCTTGTATTAAAAATCTTCCCAAAATAATCCTCGCTAAAATCAATCTCCATAGCTCCCTAAAATCCGCGCTAACCTGCCACAAAAAGAAAATATGGGGAAATACACAATACGACAGGAAAGATGCTTAATAAATATGTTAGCGTTGAATAAAACGTAACAATACGAATACGAATATTCAAATCAAATGAAAATCTCAATAGCATTTTATCAATAAATTTCTCAACAACACATTAACCGGGTCACCAGGCATCACCCCATCTGCATATGCTTTATCAAGCCATAGCCCTTGGAAGCAAGAATTTTGGCGGGTGCCCAACGTCAGTGCCATATTAAAATCTCATGACAACATGCTCAACACCAAATATAATACCACATGAATCGAAATCAGATTCCAACAAATATTTTTGAGAATTTCAATGAATTTATCAATTCAAATATGAGTTCAAATAAACATGAAACCAACGGAATAACACTCGCGAGATTGCAAAGCATATTGTGTAAAACCCCATACCTTAAAATCATCGCATGAATCATCACATAATTTCAGCCTCAAAATCTAATCACACCATCACGTTCTTCTCGCAAAAATAATCAAATCGCGTTTTAGCCCATACTCAGGAGCATATTGTGTAAAACCCCATACCTTAAAATCATCACATAATTCCAGCTTCAAAATCTAATCACACCATCACATTCTTCTCGCGAAAATAATCAAATCTCGTTTTAGCCCATACTCGAGAAAACACCAAATAAGCCTTCTAATCTAAGGTTGAAATCTTGAATAAATTTGGGGCTATGGTTTGTATATGAAAGGGAGTAATTTTGGAGAGGTCTTCTGGTTGAAAAGTTTGAGAAAAATTGATTTGAAAATCCAAGCCACGAATTTGTTGATATATAAAGGATTAAGAGTTTGATTAAGAAAAGAGTTCTAATCAGATGCAAACACTAAAAATTTTACTTCGGACGATCGGACCATTGGAATTGGATGAAATTTTATAGAGAATTAGCTGAAGATAAGAGGAAGATGTTCAAAAAATTTTAGCTCGATCGGACCGTTAAATATTTTTAAATATTTTTTTTGCTAGAGAGTTCTATGTTTTGAGAACTCTTAGAGAGTTTTATATTTTGTGGACTCTTCTATATAATAAAAATTCAATTAAAACTCCATTTTAATTCCGATTTTTAAACCGTTTGAAATTATCTCCTTTAAAAATAATAACCAACATATTTGAGCAATAAAAATAATTTTATCTCAAAATTTATTTTTTCCTCTTAATTTCGAAAATACCCAAAAAAATTACGCGGGTTGTTACAAAGGATTTACACACATCTAATCTCGAAGATACAAATCCCTAGAAATCGCGTCCTAGGATTTACTCAGATGTATTCAGCTCACATACATTCAAATATCATAAATACCTATCCTCGATGGTAGAAGAACTCTCTCTCTCAAATGTTGTTCATCCTGAACGTTTACTAGGTCCGCTCCTCGGATTATGCCCTACACCAATCCAAGGTCTTCTCTTTCATCTAAAGGTTTACTTACCCTCAAAACCATCATTTAGGAGTCACGATATCATAACTAGGACCCCACATATAAAACCCTAAATTGTAATTTAACTCCCCGTACTCTTAAGGGAAGAAAACTAACAAATCTGGCCAAAGAGAATCAATTTGCCCTTATTACGAATCGATTAGGCCCAAGGTAGCCTTACAGATCCCCTTAGGTGAATCGATTTGGCCTGGACCCGAATCGATTCGGCTTGTTCAAGGGGAACTATTTGGGCAACTTTTCAATCTCCAAAATACCCAAATATCAACTTAACCTCCATCTGTATGGTTTCTATTCTCAACCACCAACTCTATAATCATCCTAACACTGATTTCTAACTAACACATAAATTTCTTTTCTCCCAATGTCAAGTTTGATTTCTAAATAACGATTTCGATCTCGGATAGCCTTCCGTAGAAAAATCATTATAAATCCAAAAAAAAAATCAAAAAAATACGCGGTTAGTTCCCACGCGACCGTATCAAAAATATCTACAAATTTAATTATTTGATCAAGAGCCTAATCGATTCGCTTCCTAGCCGAATTGATTCAGAAGTGACGCTGGTCACTATTCACCATCTTCTCCAAATACCCAAACCTCCATTAATACACCTCCAAGCTTTTTATTTCTTCTCCGAACCTCATTTAATCACAACCAACTATACTTACACACATAAAAAGGGTTCTAATCATCCTAGAACCAAAAATCAACCATTAATTTCTACGAATTTCTAAGTTTCTCCAATTTAATATTTTTCGGGGTTTACCCGTTAAACTTCCGAAAAACCCGTTTGATTCATGAAAACCCAATCCCAAGATCATATAATTTTTTATTACCAACTATGATATGAGATTGATGCTCAAAAAGATATAAAGCAAGTAAACACTTGCCTCGTGGATAAAATGCAACGACCTCGAGTCGAATCCCGCGAAGTTTGGCCGGAACCTCCCTTTTCTTCCTCTTTTTCTCTCTTCTTTTCCTCTCCTCTTTCTTTTCTTTCTTTTCTCTCTTTTCTTTCCTTTCTCCCACTCTCTCTTTCCTTAAATAGGAGAGAATTAAGGGTTTATCCCTTTAAACCCAAACATGACTCGTTTACTCAATTACGAGTCCCTACTAGTCCAAAAATTCCCGGAGTCCAAATAATACCCCCAGATACTCTATTCTGACTATCTCTGCCATTCTGAGACCAACCGCACAATCAAAATTTTCATCTGAGTCACTTAACCGCAAATCACTGATTCGACCCAACATAACTTAATGCGATTTTTTAATTAAAATATTATCCTTTGTTGCTTTACCCAACTGCGACATATAATAAAAATGCTCCGGCTCGTTTACTTAATCCCCAAAGTAAATATAACAGACATCGAAAATCATTAAATCCTTGAAAACCTCAAAATTTACTATTCACAATAATTTCTTAAATTCCTAAGTTGCCCTTAATTATTAAATTTAATTTTCCATAAAAGTGCGGGGTATTACACATTCTTGTTGGTATTTTTACATTAGACATGGCTATATTCATTATGAATTTATTTTCATCTAAATTGGTCTCTTTTGAAATCCAATGGAACTATGGAATATGTGCAATCCCATTCTAAGACATATTCGAATCCGGGGTTCTAGGCACTTGTGCCGTGGAAGGAGCCAAGGAAGTTGGAATCAAGAACAAAAGTACGTCTCTTTATTAGTTATGGCAAAGGTTTTAAAGGTGGGTTATTTCATAGTCCTAAGAAAAAGAAGGTCATTGATGGTATTTATGTTCAATTCTTGGAAAAAAGGATTATGTAATAAACCACATGCCTATGAGTAAATAAAACTTACAAGAGATTATAAGGAAACATATTATCAATGTTGTTAGACCACCTGTACAAGGAGAAATACAACCTAATATTCATAATATGTTACCAAACGCTATTGGGAATATCCCCGATGATTAGGTGTGTCACTTACTGGATCATAAGTGGAGCCACGTTGTAGTGAGAGGGTAAAGAGACATATTGATAAGTTAGTTTTTTTAGGTGAACATTTAAGTGAGATCCTTAGAAAACACCAATTATGTCCCAATAACTACAATGAGGTGTTCCAAGATAAGGAATTTTAGCTTTAACTTAATACTATAAATACCACAATAGATTCGATATGTTCGAATTAGGTTTGAGAGCTTGTAGACTTGCTGATGACATAAAACCCATTGGGAGCAAGTGGATCTAAAAGTAGTTGAAATATTGATATATGGGAAGATGGAAACCTTCAAGACAAGGCTTGCAGCGAAAGGGTTTACTAAAAAAGAAAGGTATTGACTATGAGAAATCCTTACCATCGATAGCCATGATAAAGTATGTCGGGCATTTTTTAACATAAAGACTGCATTCTTAAATGGAGGTCTTGATAATTCCATCTATATGGTGAAACTGAAGGACTCATAGTAAGAAGTCAGGAAAGCAAGGTGTGTAAGCTTAAAAAATTCATTTATGAACTTAAGCTAACATCAAGATATTGGTATATTAGGTTTGATCAAGCAATCAGATTTTTGATTTTGATAAAAGAACGAATGATTTTTCTTTAGATAAAAATAATGGGAGAAGGTGGTAGTATTGTTGGTATATCTTATGGATAATATTTGACTAATTGGGAATGAGGTGGGTATATTATATTAAAAAAGATTATGGTTATATAGGTAACTCGATATGAAGAACGAAGAACTTAGGACAAGATAGTTATATTCTTAAGATCAAGATTTTGCTAGATAGGATAAAAAGAATCTTGATCTTATCCCAAGACACTTATGTTGATGATGTGCTCACATGTTTAGCACGTGTAATTCCAAGAAAGGATTTGTTATTTTCAAGCGTGGAATCACTCAATCTAAGGATTAGTGTTCAACAATACCAGATAGAGAAGATGATGAATATACCTTATGCCTTGAGAATGTACAACCTCATGTATGCTATGTTGTGTATAAGATCAAACATCTGCTTTTACATTGGCATGACCAACATATTTTATTATAACCTAGAAGTGGAGCATTGGACAGTAATAAAGCACATTATCAAGTACCTTAAAAGGACTAGAGATTAAGCGCTGATTTACATAGCAGATAGTCTTGTACCTTTTAGGTCGAAAGGCTCAATTTCAATCATATAAGGATTCTAAGATTTCTACCTCAAGTTATGTGTTTACTCTAAGTGGTAGAGATGTAATTTTATGGAGTGTGAAGAAATCATGTATTGCTGAATACACTATAGAGGCCGAAGTTGTTGCCACTTTAGAGGTAACTATAAAGAGGATATATGGCTTAGGAGGTAAGGCTCCTTTAGTGTGATTGAAAGTTACATTATATTGGGTTAATAACATAATGATTGAAAGTTGGAGAGAACTCAAAACCAACAAAAGGAGTTTTAATTGACTGGATTTTGCCATGGTGTTGCATCACCGACGCTGGCCATTTATATTAGGCTCACCAACTCAATACAAAAAACCTAAACTATGACTACACACTTTTAAGAGAGTACATCGGCCAGTCAGGGTATCCAAAATCCACAGAAAAAAGTTGTTAGAATTATATTAATTTAATACTTTAGGAATAAAAGTGTAAAAGGTGATGTTGACAAAAAGGAAAAGATAACTAGGCGAGTGTAATTAAACTAGCTTAACAAAAGGAATAAAAACTATAGGTTGCGATATATATCCCCCACCCCGAGTTTATTGCTATAAATGGTTACATGGGTACACAAGTTATTAAGATTGAATCTCATTTCAATAATTAATTAAATCTAGAGTTGTCGCCCCCTATATTCGCATAAAAGCCTAATATAATTTTGGCGTTAACAAATACCCCAAAAATTACACACGGAAGGTCGTAAATATGGAGCACATGATATACCCCGTTAAATCTCCTAAGTGTAATAACCAGGACAACCCAATCAAAATAAACTCATGAAAACCCATCACCATAGAAAATCAACCAAATCAACCATAGGTGATTTTAATCCAACACAACCTAATTTAAATTAGCCACTAAGCATGATGAAATACATAAATAGACTAAGTTAAGACAACTAGTTAATTAAAACAAACACTAAATAAATTAACCAAAATAATTAACTAGGCAAGAAATAAATAAGAAGCATGAAAATAAGGAACAAAGAATAAATAAGAGAGAATAAGACAATGAAAAGTAGAGTTCTTATATAAATGGGTGAAAACTCCAAAAAGATGGAGTAGGGTGAGCTCCAACAAAATCCCAAAATATTTCTAACCCTAGGTCCTAAACTAAAAAGAAGAGAAAAAAAGATAACCTTTATAAATAAACAAGTATTTGTTTATTTAGTAATTGGGAAGAAAAATAAAAAAAAGAAAATAGAAAAATAAAGGAAGCAACAAAGTCAGCCAAAAGAAACAGGGGACCGGTCGACCGGTGAAATGGAACCAAGACTATTGTCCTTGACGCAAGCCAAAATAAAAAAACCCTGTCGATCGGGGGACGGGGCCGATCTACCGACAGTTGCAGAACTTGTGACCCAAGTTTGCAGCAATCTTGCTGCTATCTTCACAACACCACTTGGGTTTTGGCTAAAACCAACACAAAAGCATTTGGCCGATGCCATAATCATCAAATACCCCCTTTGCTGCTATGATCGAAGCAATAAATATATTAAACCAAGACCCGAGCCATTATCGTGTTTGGCCAAAGAACCATCTCAATCGACAAAGACCTGCTGCTATTTCTCATTTGGGGAAAGACATGCTATTGCAAATTTGGGGCCAGGACAAGATGGTATTTTATTTAATTGTTAACCTTTTGTAATTTTCTTATAGACCCCCCTCCGCTTAAAGGCCCATATAATATTCATTTGGATTCTGATTCGTGCACCATTAATGGCCACGTGAAGCTTGTCCTAAGAGATTCAAATTCCATGAAGACTTTGGGCAAAAAGCCCAATGTGTGAATTTACTAAATTTCCCCTGAAATTGTAACCAAACTTCATACTAAGCACCTTAATACTTATAAACACTCAACAATACCTAAAATAACATGTTAATATATAAAATGGAGGTTGTCTGGTTAATGAGCATAATTATAGGCATTAAAGTACCCGGGGAGGGGCTGAAATGCATAAGTTAAAAGTGTAATAATTGTAATATTCGGAACGAATCAAGGACCTAAGAACATTGGGCGTAAGCATCACTTGTTCGGGGAATTGAATAAGGGAATATGAATTTAAGACTAAGTGAGAGATTGTTAGAGTTTTATTATTAAAACCATATTTATGATATTTATTTTCCAATAAAGGAGAGTCAAGTTAATTTTGAAATAAGAATCATATTTGTGAGAATGCCATATATTTGATTTATATACGTTGTATAAATTTAGATCCTTGGAATTATTAGGAATTCTGGTAAGTAGACTTCGACTTGATCACTTAAGAGAATATTAGTTCTATTTCAATTGAATAGTTTGCAACCTATATATGGATTTAACATCCTATAGATAAAGCTACATGTACAATCTTAGTAGTTTATATTAACTATGAGAACCTGCCTGATGATTCATAATCATTTTTGATAGTTCAAATAGGATTGTACATGTATATCAAGAATGTATTGAACATGACTATATGTGATATTCAAGTCTAGTTTCTAAAGAGATTTGACTTGCACATTCTCCCAAAGTTTGGTAATGGTGCATAAATTCTTAATCCCAATGATTTTGATGATTAGAACGTTCACAATTATGACTTTGATTTTCAATGGGTGCCACTAGATTAAATTGGGTCTAAATTTTTATACATTGGGCAATCCTTGTGTCGGTATATCTAAAAGATCATATACCAAATGAATTTTCATCCAAGAAATATCTTGGATTGCGATACTCCCTTGATAAACTTATAAGTTTTGTATCTATCAGTATACCCAACTAATGAATTTTATAATCTAGTAGAGTATTAAATAAGTTAAGTTTGAGATAAAGGAATAAATAAGATGTTGGTGAAAATCGATTAATGATGGATTGAATTTTACAAAGAGGATATTGTATACTTTACATGGGGAATCATATTATATTTTATCCAACTTTGCAAACTATGCCTCTTTATTCGAGTAATATTGAAACAATTATATTAGAGTGCAACTATAATTATTTAGTTGAATTAATGATAATAAAATGGAGAAGAAAATATATTATATAGTGTAATATGGTATTTTCATATTTATGTTTGGAAGTCAATTTAATTATTATCCTTGGGTCTCTAGTATAGTCCATGTACTAAGTATCAACCTAAACCTCCCTAAATACCCTATTTAGACCAAACCCACATCATGTACCTATATATATGGGTAAAGGGAACGGGTTAAAGCTATTTGAGCCATTCACAAGGGTTAGATAGGGAGAAGAAAGACACTATTCTCATTTTTGTGATTGGGTAATGAGAGACAACGTGATGTGACACTCCGCTTATTAAAATAAGAGGTGGCCACCCAATCAATCCAATAGAACAGGAATCTTAAATGGTTCATTCTTAGCATCACTATCGCAAAAATAATAATACGAGACAACCACCAAATATTTTGAAAACGGATGTCATATATAATTTTGCAAATTTGATAAAAGCAATTTCCATAAATCAGTTTATGGCAAAATGTTGATATTTATATACACATAACAGTTTAACAACATTTCTACAAAATATAATCGAATAAGCTGTTGGTTAACAGACTGAATACAAAATATACGAATAGTAAACTTGGGCGACACACCCGAATATACAGACAAATCATAGATAGAGTATCAAAATAAATGATGCGTCCACTAAAAAAGTCCTACAACATTCGCATAATGTCGTAGCTCCTTAACACTGGGAGGAAAGTCTCATCGGGCACCCATGCGACAGAGCACTTGAACGTATATAAGAACCACACAAGAAGGAGAAATATAAACGGTCCAGGGCCCGGTTTGATATGATATACATGTGAATAAATGCATGACAGTTATGAATACTACTTTCATAAACAATACAATTCGCTCTTCATTCAAGGAATTATCCTCACCTCTCTTCTAAGTGAACATCCTAACGCGTACAATTCATTTTAAGTTAAACTACCCATCTACTTAATATGAGTAACCTAACTATTATTCCACATGCCAAGTTTATCAATTGAAGATATATCTACAAGTCAATAATCATTAGGGACCATGGGCAATTAAAGTTGATTTACAGTTTCCTTCAGTCAATTAATCACTTGGGTGAAATACCATTTTAATGAGAATAGTTACAATCATAATAATAACGGTTCTAAGACCATCCTTCCGAGGGTCACCCCACTGGATACGCCCCTAAATACTATCATCTTTCAGGGCCTATAACCAAGACCACCTGTGTATCCTAAAACGCAACGCGGGGGAAGTGGCCATATACCTTCGATAGCGAGCCATAACCATACCCAGAATTATCCCACTTCGAACTATACAATCATACAATGTAACAACTGGTATCATGGCCTGAGGACTATACTCTCCCTGCAACATTAACCAGGGGATTCCCCTCTAACGCGTACTTACCCTATGATAGTATTTGGAGAGGTATGTATAAATGTGACATAGTTACAAAGTATGTTAAGTTAAACATACGGTCCTTAAATTCCGAAACCATAGGTACATACAATTTTGGCTACAAGAGATAATTATTATCATTCTAGCCCTCGAAGGTCCATCACACACTACCCGATCCTACACTAGTCCTACTCTCGTTTACTAGACGAAATGAGACATTATACCTTTATAAATAGTCCTCAAAAGCCCAGACACTCCCGTACTATCCTAGAATACCACTCTCCTTATATGAGGTCATATTACTTCTCAATACATCCTAAGAGAAGGTTCCTAAGCCTTAAACCCAAAAGAAAAGGAGTAGAAAGAAAGTCCAATTCTTGGGATGAAAATAGAGTACCGGTCGACCGGCCCTGACCCCCGATCGATCGCGTAACTGAAATTTACCTTGCGAGGCAACCAGTAGGCTTTTCCCTTTAGGACCGGTCAACCGGCTGCTTGGACGCAGTCGACCGGTCGCACCAAATAATTCGGCCAAACCCTATTTTTCTTACAAAACCTAAATCTTCCAACTCTTCTTCTTCCCTCTACACCAACTATCATCAACCAATATTATCAACAAATCATTTCTATATGATGACCTAACAATATACAACCTCAAACCATATCTAACTTATCTAGGTGGAGGTTTGAACAACAAACTCAATCAAAACCCAAAATGGGTTAAATTTTAAGAACAACAACTAATCACACAATTTATTCAACATAATCATAAGGTATTGCAAGTGTAATACTTTCCTTATTGTTGGAGTCTCGAATTCTTCCTCGTAGCAACGATTTCCAAGATCAAATGGACAATTTCTTCTCTTTCTCTTCTTTCTCTCAAGCTCTCACTTCTCTATAACTTCTAGGTTTATAAAATACACAAATGAGGTATAAACACTCTTGCAAGACTAAATACCTAAATATAACTTAAATACATTAAGTCCAACATTAAATGCTACTACATCCTTAAAATGACTCGTAACATCATATTTAAGCCATTACTAGATAAAAGTACCCCGGAACCCAAAAACAACCCTAGCACTTATTTTGAAAACCTCGACCCTTCCCGGACTAACTGCGCCCTCTAAAATGACATCCGGGATATCGTTTGTTATTTTCTATTCCAGCGTCATATTAACATTCTTCTAATAATCCAATCGGAATATAAATTATACCCGTCGCCTCAAATCATAGCGACTCAACATTAACATAATATTACATTATTTACATTCGCATAAAGGTAAATATGCAATACTAATAAATATTAACTCTTAAATTACTTAAATTAATGTTTAATCCAATTTCCTTTATTTATATAAGTAACCCACATGGAAAATTAATATAAAAATAAATGCTCAAAAGTAAGGGGTATTGCACGTGATTTCTCTCACATTTCACCACTATTTCATCTTTAAAAGTTCACACACACATGACTTTATTTGTGTGGATTATATACTATAGGATATTGTAACACCCCATATTTTCAAATATTGAATTTAATTAATTCGACAATTAATTAGTTTTATTCTAAATTATGCGAGAGAAGTAATTTAATTGAATTGAATGATAATGTGATTATTTAATATTAATAGAGAGAGAGATAATGATTAATATTATGCATTTAATTTACTAAGTGAAAATAGTAAATAGCGTATGGAAATTATTACGCAAAATAGCGAGTGATATTGGCGTAACTGGAATTTATCTCAACCGGGAGTCGCGTGAGACTAGTTTGGGGTCGAGATGAAATAATTATGTATAGTGACTCAGATAATGGTTTCGAGGTCAAGAATGACTCTATAAGAGTCGAAATAGTCAAAATAGTATACCCGAGGGTGTCGATAGGGTCTCGGGGCATTTTTAGGCTAAACCGACACCGTATAGGGGTGTTTTAGTCATTGAAGAAATGAGGGTTAGGAGACCCACAAATTTCTAACTCCTTTATCAGATGTTAGATAAGAGGGACTAGGGTTAGAAACTCAAAATACAATGGGAGTCCATTGGAGAGCAAAATGAGAGAGTCCTTGGATCTTTTGAGGAGATTCTTGGAGCTTTTCATCTCAATATTGCACCACAAACAACCTAAGAGTAAGGATTGATAGGGAAGACAATCAAATCCATCATCCCAACAACGAAATCATACCCTACTGATCAAAGGCAAGTGGTTTATTTCAATTCAATATGAAGTTATAATACCCATGTGACTAGGGTTTCAATTATATTAATTAAATGAATGTTATTGGAAGAAAATAATGATTTTTATACATGTTATGGGTAGGGATTTCATGTAAAATGATTCAATATCTGTAGAGGAGTAGAAATCAGAAGATATGTGATATAACCATGGATCAAATTTGATTTTTTGAATGAATATGTGAGAAGAACACAAAACTAGGGTTTTTGATGATTATTGAGTTTGATTCATTCTTGACTGAATTTCTTGAGGATTTAATGTGTTTAGAACTTTAGAAATCATCCTAATGCATGTAAAAAAGGGTTGGAAAAGTTGATTTTGAATTTGGTGAAGAAATAAATAAGACACATATGTGAGAATGGTGAGAAACGCATGAAAAACCAACGAATAATACGAAATGGTGAAATCAAATCCATTCGGCCCAAGATTGAATCGATTCGGTAAGGCGAATCGATTCGATATTTGGCCGAATCGATTCGGCCCTGCCAATTTTACCTATTTTGCCTATTTAAGCCTTGAAACTTTGTGTAAATGTTTGGGTGACCTTTGGGGCCTCTTTAAATTATTATGAGGGACTTATGGGATTAGAGTAGGACCTTGATAAGGGCACGTGGTAGTCTTATGGAGGGAGTTAAGGCTAGAATTATTCGGGCTTAAATGGGAGTGTAATTAGTTCGATAATATGATAATAAAATTATGGGAAAGCGTGAGTGAGCTGTTGGTTGGACTAGTAGCATAAGGAAGACTTAGCTACTGAAATAAAATTAGGGGTAAGTAGGGCCCTTAGAGTAGAGAATCATACACCATTAAATGTGATAGTGGGAATAATCGTATATTAAATGTACAGTGTGTATTCGAGGGATATATACTATGTACAAATGATAATAATCAGGTTGTGTGAATACCTACTGAATATATATAGGTTGTGTGTGTCCCTATTATATGATTGATGATATATGTTAACATGCCTATGATGCCTGCTATCACAAAGGTTCCCGTGTAGTGGGTGATCCCACCTTGTCGTTTCCAGGGTGGTATGGATTTATTCCCTAGAACTTAGAACTTAGGTAGGCTCACTATGTGTCGTGATTAGCGTATCCGTCATGTCGTTTGGGTACGTTAGGTATGTGCGTACTCCAAAGGCTTAGAACTATGTTCGCCTCCACTATTTGTTATTTGATTTTGGGTTCATGGAGATGTACCGAACCATTTTTCCCTATTTTGTACGAGAGGTACTTGAACTGATATCAGAGTATGCTCGTGTTTCACGGTGGTCCTTTTGAGCGACGCCATAATGATATATATATATATATATATATATATATATATATAGACAGTTAGGTAGTGGATATCTAAAGATTGAATTATGTAGTGGAACTTAATTAATTGAGAAATGAGAATATAAGTGAAATGGTAATTTCAACTATTATAACGTATGAGAAACTTTAACTAACGGGTGAAGTACTGCATGGGCGGTACGGGAATAGAGACGTGTTCGTATTAAAAAATACTTAAGTCTAGTTATCTTGCGTAGAATAGCTAGGTGGGATAAGTAGAAACGTTAGGCACGCACCATAGTTGAGAGGTGAGGAAACTCAAGTGAGTGTAAGTGAGCCTAACATGTGTAATCAATAACTGATTTTAAATTGTATTAAATACTTGCTAAATATTTTCAAAATGTTTTGGGTTCTACCCTTGCTATAAAATATTTTCAAAAACTTTTTGGTGTCCAGTCACATGGATGCCAGACTTGATGATTCCTTACAGGGACGTATAGCTGCATCACTATGGAGGCTTGTAGGGTTTTGATTAGGCGCATCATTCCTTCATTTCTAGTGTAGGACCTTCAACATTTTTCAGTATTTCAGTTTGGGCGTGTTGACCCATTTGAGACTTTATTTATTCAGTATTTCAGTTTCAGACTTGTATTTAGATATTCTTATTAGTTGGATTTATTATTCTGGTTTTCGGATTTTTAGCCGATGATTTATTCTACAAGACTTTATTTATTTATTAACTTGAGATGGTTTGGACTATAGTATCATGTGAATGCTGTAATTAAGTATTCCACATATTATTATTTTCCCGTTTAATGCAAGATTAAATTTGGCACCAACTTAATTAACTAATAAGTGATTAGTAATTAATTTTGTTTTCAATAATGATGCTAAGAATGAACCATTTTGTAAATTCTATTTTAATTTCATAAAGGCATGATCACTCGATATTTAATTAGGCAAGGTGTCACAGATATAAGACATATTCCATATTTAAGGAAGTATTTTGAGCATGAATAAGAGCAGCAACACCAACCTTTTCATGAAATCTATCTCTTAGTATGAATCACCTCCAAGATCCACAAAGGTATCATGATCTGAAGCCTTGATTTATTCTTTAGATATGTTTATTTTTATTTATAATCCGAAACATTGTCAATCAAAGTTTTTAGGCAGAAAAGTTTTTAATAATATCAATCCCCATCATTACTAAAGAATTTTTCATGCATTATGGGTTTTTGGTCGAATTAATTGTCTTTGTTCATGAACTCCTAATAAAGTTGAGTTAGATTTGCTTGATTGGATATGAATTAAACTTCATGTACTTTTCATTGTGATTATAAAAACCCTATTCATATGGATTGCTTTCTATGTATAAGGTAACTTTGCTTGCTCTGGTATGCATTGACTTTGTTTCTTGTCCACTAGTATATTATTAATGTAATAATTCCACTTATATATTTAGTTTTCATAGTGATACTTTCTTGGTACAATGTCTCATCATGTCTTTAGTTCTTGCTTTTATATCAATGACAATATATAGTAGATATTGAAGCACATACTCAATTGAATTATTGCCTTACAAAAATAATTTCTTTTACTTTGAAAATTATTTTTGATCATACCAATAAGATATTCAACTCCAAAGACCTCAATAAGTGATCTACACCCCAATTCTAGGTCATAAGATAATTTCATAACCCTCAATCATATTGCTCTAGATCTCAGTGGTAGGATAAGAGCCTCAAGCAACACGTATTGGCAATGGGAGATCCATACTAGGCCTCATCAGAGCCATGGATGTACAATCATACACCAACATCCAATGATGTGGTATGAACCAAACTTGATAGACCTTATCACCATTGCATGATGATCATCGGGCCACTCAAAGTCTAAGAAAGGGTGACCAACCTTCCCTAACGGTCTAATTAGTGATCAAAACCTCAAAAGTACTTCACTAGAGGTTAAATACAAATATGACAATTAGATGCCATCCTCAGTAACTCTCTTCATGATTAAATAGGGTCTAAACTCATTGGTAAATGGTTAAAACATCACCAACACCTCATTTTGTCAAACTTAAGCTCACGAATGCTCAGAGACAACAGTGCTAAATCTCCCCTCCATTCTAATGGGTTGGTAAGAAAGTAACCTCATCATTTCACGAACCACACTCACTATATGCAGTTTGTCTGACGCTCCCACCAACCGCCACTACCGACCTGTAACTCCTTCCACCAACACTCTATGTATTTACTGTAGAGGAAGTGCTTAGATCATGTATATCCATTGTAACACACTGACTCAAAATTTGGGGGGGGTGCTCGTGGGTCTACCCAATTTGGTTCGACTGCGTTAATTGTGAAGTGATGTGAAATAACCTAAGTAATATTTCTAGTCCATTTTAATTTATTCGAGCAGTTACATTGTCAAGATGTATAACATAATGATGACAAGTGTTGAACGTATTAGGAAATATCCAGGGTTCAATTGATCAGAGCTACTAGCCTAAGATTAAGAAATTACTTTCCTATAAAATTATCTCAAAAGAAGAAATATCAATTATCCTACCGTAACAAAGGGAACGAGGTGAGTCGATGCCCAGTAGGGGTTCCCAACAAAATGAAATACATAAACGTTCATAAGAAAAAAATGAATGCAATACTATAACCAATATAATTTTACCCAACTCTACATGCAAATACTATACAATATATGCATTAATCATGTTTTATTTCTAAAATGTTAACTTTAAATTAGGTTAAATACTCTCCCAGGTCCGAACATGGGTTAAGGTTTGTTCTTTTAGACCAGGGGATGAAATTTCCCTAAACTATAAGGAACACCACAAACATACTAAAGGGGACCACCATCCTCCTTACCTAGTTTTAATGGAGGTCTCATTTCATTTATTGCTTTAACAAATATATCTCAATGGTTTTTTTGATAGATGGTTGAATAATAGGTACATTGTCATGCTTCTTCCCAACATGCAAGACCTAAGTAGGGTGGGAAATATTAAAGAGTTTAACCACTTTGTTCTTTTCCCCTTCCACATCATCGATGACAATGTAGTTTGCACGAAATACTGTTTAGAAGTCTTTTGTGACCTATCCTATCCACTATAGGCTCTATAGATTAAAAATAAATTAATGAAGCTCACAATAAATTTAAGCAAAAGTCAGAGGCAAGTATCTAATATTTTCCAGGACTAGGCTCAAAGTCCCCATCACAAGTTATTAAATGATCAATGAAGTCCTTTATAACATTGTCCAAGTCTGGGGGAAGAGTGAGGTCACCTTCGATAGCCCCCTCTTCCCCATAGACGGCTTTGGCGAAGTTTGCATATGAAATAACACTCTCATAAGTAATGGAACCATTAAGGCCATACCTAACCCCGAATAATGCATACACCCCAGCACCACTAATACCAATGAAAGTAGAATCAATGGGGGTACAACCCTTTCAGCTTTGTATTCGAACCCAAACTAATATTAGAAAGCTTCTCTAGTGTCACAAAGGAGTCGAATGAATCCCCTACCATTTCTAAATCATTTTCCCCTAAAGACTTAATCAAGGGAAATGGGAAGATCATCAATAGGGGAAAAATTACAGAGTATGGGAATCCCCATAATAGTTCCACTTTTGTACACCCAGTTAGCCCTTACAAGAAAAAAAAATTCAAATTACCGTTCTTAATGGCATTATGTATGTCATTCACGATGAACTGTACCCCTGGATTGGACATAATTACTTCAATCCCTTGTCATCCTTTTTCTTTTGTTCTTAAAAATAATACAAACTAAAAAAATGGGCAGGACCCATATTATATACCCCTTTTTTAATTCCCTAAATGTTAAAACCACAACCATTAGTGAACTCCAAGAGTTGGACACAAAATGATAGAAAGTAGGACAATAATGATGAAGATGTCCCTCACATTCTAAGAAAGGACGTAAATGAGCTCCATACTCTAGGAAGATATCATTTAAACACATGAAGTTGGTAACTAGGGAACATGTCCTCTTATGGGGCTCAGTTACTCTTAGAGTAACAAAATTAGGAATCTGGTACCTCCATCTCAAGGTATTGATATGCTTAGTAGTAATAAAGGAGACCTCATGAGCCCCCAAAGAATTTAGGGTTTAGAGGAACCTAATATTTTAGGACTCAAGACTAGTTAGCCATATAGATGGTCGGAGTTTGGCATAATAAGGGATTTTGGATGCTCTCCCCAAATGTTAGTCTGGAGATTTCCTTAAAAGGAAAAATTGCCGACAGGGGAGTGTGGTTTATAACTCGAGGATAAGATCTCTTAGGAGCCATGGAAAATATAAGGAATAAAATGGGAAATGAGTGAAGAAGATAAGGAAAGAGAGTGAGAGAGTTTGAGAAAATCAAGTTTGTTAGAAAGCATGAAGTGGACATGTGATGACTAACGAGCAATTTTAGACAATGAGAAACCAATGTAACACTGCGAGAGGTGCTACTAAAAATAAAGTAGAATACGAACCAATTTAAAACTTTTCCCAACACATTTTGAAACCATTTAATAATTACCAATGGATAAGTTAAACATTTGCAAAAGCATAAAGTGAATAAATAAAAATCTTTTGTGTCATTAATCTTAAAATAACTTTTACAATTATTCTTTATAATAAAAGGTACAATGCTTTAAAATAATTACGAATAAACTAGAGAGGTGTCTAATCATCCCTAGCTTCCCGATAATCTGAAATATTTCATAAAATCAAAATAAACCACTACTCAAACTTAAATCTAAAATGCATATAAATTGTAAGGGTCTGACCGCAAAACTCAAAAGTATTGCATAAATACTGTAAGTGAACTACACATACTTGTGCGTGCACATGCGTATTCCCACTCAAATAAAATCCAAAGATAAACATCATAAATCCTAAGATCTCACCACCTATACACTTACCAAACCAAATATCAAATTCCCCTTGACACTTCCCTCAGTTCGGTATGGACTCTTATTTAGTCTCTTATCAATTATCATTCGAACAATCCAATGGCCCTCAACATGAACAATCTCATAATAAAATCACAAGGCATGATGGGGTGATTCCCTCACTGTCATATCATAGTGGGTTAACAACCCATAACGAATATTCTTAACAGCCTTAGGGGTCTATGTCATAGTTACTCTAATCGAAGATAAAATCATAGCCCGAAAGCACACTCCGTCCAGCGGGTAATTTGGCTAAGGGATGCCTACACATCCTCCAAATCTATAGTCATGGTCATTTGCTTGATTTCATTTTTAAACAATTAGATTCCATGTCCACAATTTAGATATAAATTCTATACCCAAATGTATGTCCGAAAAAGCCATATAAATTAATCTAATCACATTATCTCAACTACACGACATGAAAATAATATCACATAATCATAAGTGCAACAATTATGATATTTACATACAATGATATCAAATAAAGATGTAACACACACTATGGAATATATGTATACAAAAAAGGTGAACATGTATAGAACATAAACTATGATATTTATATACAAGTATAATATATAAAGATGAAATACATATCATTATATATATACAGACACATATATAAAAATGAATAAACATTTATAATGCACAAAAGAACCATGGTATAATGAACCTACCTCATTATGCAAAATAATACAATTAATATGTAAGAAATTTTAGCCCTATGCGCTGTTGAAAAAATATTCATAAGATATTCAAACAAGCTTCGAAAATTACAAAACTAGATCCCGTGCATTCTTAATTCAATTATCCAGGACATAAAGTTACTATGAAAATTAGATTTACAACTTTATAACACGAAAAAGATTCTCGAAGTGACAAGTTTAATTCCACTACACCAAAAAGGTTAAATTGTCACTTTTGATCCGGCCAGCCTTGTCACGGTCATTGACCGTGATAAAAAAATGCATTTTTTGTAATTTAAAGAGTTGACACGGTTAAAGACATTGATAGGTTTGTGAAAACTCTTTTAACTAAAAACCCTAGGCGCCTATTCTTTTCCCACCATTTTCATTTGCCTCCATTTTCTCTCTTTAATGCTCGAGCGACGGTTCTCTCCATCTCTACGTTTTAGGTCATTTTTCTTCTCTCTATCTTTCCTTTATATATATATATATATATATATATATATATATATATATATATATATATATATATATATATATATATATATATATGTGTGTGTGTGTGTGTGTGTGTGTGTGTGTGTATGCGTATATATGTATGTGTACATGTGGGGATGTGTGCATGTGTGTGTAGGGGTCTGCGTGCGTGTGTGTGTGTGTAGGTGGATGGGGGCAGTGGGGGTGGTGGGAGGGGGGGGGGGGCAGGGGGAGTGGTGTGGGGGTAGTGTGTGTGTGTGTGTGTGTGTGTAGGTGGGGGGGGGGGGGGGGCAGTGGGTGCACTCCCCTCTTCTTTTGAACAGAATAAAAAAAATCTCCTTTTTTTGTTATTATCTCTGGGCTAATGAAACTAATTTTAAGCAATTGAATGTTTAAAGGGACTGAATCACAAATTTTAGGGCGGGGGAGTGTGTGTAGGTGTGTAGGGGGGTGTGAATTAGTGTATGCGATATTGAATTTGAATTTAAATTTGAATTAAACGATTCGATGTGCCTCGGCCTTATAACATGAATTGCATTGGTATTGATATTGAATTTGAATTGAATAAAATTGAATTGAAATTGAATGAAATTGAAATTGAAGTTGAAGTTGAAATTGAAATTGAAATTGAAATTCAATTTCAATTGAATTGAGTTGGTATAAATTGAAATTGAATTTGAATTGATATTGATATTGGTGTAAATTGGTATAAATTGAATTTGAATTTGAATTTGAATTAAATGAAACATACTTTAAATTAAATGAAACATACTTCAAATTACATAATTAAATGAAACATACTTTAAATTAAACATACTTCAAATTACATAATTAAATGAAACATACTTTATATTAAACATACTTTAAATTACATATAGTACGCATAGATACTAGCCTTCAAGTTCTTATGTGTTTGAATTCAATATCCCTTAGATCCGTTTGAGAGTCATTACCGTTGTAATGAGATCTCTCAAATGATCCCATTTGGACAGTTTGGGACAACATAGTTTCTGTATAATAATATTCTTAGTGGCTTAAACTTGTTAGTTTGGGGGAAGTCCTACAGTCGTATCTTAATGTTCTCTGGGTACATACTAGATGACGCGATGTTAAATGTTATTTAAATTGATAAATTGAAATAACACTCACACTTGCGAATCTATGTCGTGTACTTGGAAAACTATTGGGATATGCTGTTGATTTTTTCTCAAATTGGAGCAATGTGCATGAGCTGTTAAGTATATTACAGAAATATACGGTCTTGAATGGGATAGGACCACTCACCCTTTAGAGGAGATGGAGGAAATAGGAATTTGAATACATGACATTTATAACTAATTTAAATTACATATAGTGTGCATAGATACTAGCCTTCTAGTTATTATGTGTACGTATTCAATATCTGATTGTTTATACTAATGGAAACTAAATGTTCACACTTTTGTTTATACTTATCCATGAATATACGCTTCTTACCCATAATAGGTGATTGTTTGTAGTATCTATGATGGGATATCCTAAATACAAAGAGTGTATGGGTGAAACAAATAGATTGGGGGATGTGTTTCGAAGAGGTGCTAATGAATTTATGAAATACGCAAAGAGATGTCATGATGATGAAGAGTTTTCGTGTCCGTGTGCTAGGTGTAAGAATGATAAGGTGTTTGAGTGAAAAAAAGTTGAACTACATTTGTTATGATGGGGTATGCAAGATAGTTATCGAATTTGGTTTTTTTTATGGGGAATCGAAAGTTCCTTTCGTCCCTGAGTAACCTTCACAACAACCTTCAATAAGTAGCATATATGTACAAGGGGAGGATGACACTGTAGATCATAATATACTAGAGGATTTAGTTGATGACACATATGGAGTTCATGAAATGGAAGAGAATAAGGTCACTGACGATGTACAAGGTTCAGGTGGTCATGATGATATCGAGATAAACCTTGCCGATGACTACCAAAGTTTAAAATTTAAGGTGACACAGCCGTTATACTCTGGCTGTGAAAAAGATCAAACAAATTTACATGCCATGGTTGGTTTGAATAGTTTGAAGACCCAATATGATTTGTCTAGCAATAGCGTGACAGGAATTTTAAATTGGGTGAAGGGCTTGTCACCCAAGCAGAATACGCTTCCAAATAGTTATCCGACTATGAAAAACAGTTTTAAAGGTTTGGGAAGGAAGTATAAATCAATTCATTCTTAGGTGTATGACTGCATATTGTACCGAAAGGAGTATGAAAATCTTGATCGGTGTTCAATATGCGATGAACCTAGATATGTCCAATCTATTGGCAAGGAAGGCATAAGCTCAAAATTGCCTCAAAAAGTGTTGAAATATTTTCCCGTTGGGCCTGGATTAAAGTGTTTTTTCACAGTACCATGGATATAGTAGTCAATGACTTGGTATGCTAGGAAAGAAGCAGGGGATAATCTCATGCGTCATCCTTTTGATTCTACAGCTTAAAAGAGGTTGATTTTCGAGTATCCCAATTTTGCTTGAGAATAGCGTAACATTCGTTTGGCAATATTGATAGATGGTTTCAATCTATTTAAAAATCTAAGAACTAATCAGAGTGTATGGACAGTGATCCTAACCCCACTCAACCTCCCTCCTTCACAATGTATGAGTCTTGAATTTTCGATGCAGTCTTTATTGATACCTTGGACAAAGGCACCAAGTGAGGACATTGATGTCTACCTGTCACCTTTGGTAGAAGAATTAAATGAGTTGTGGGAAGAGGGTGTGCAAGCATTTAAATCTTTTAGAAATGAAGTGTTTATGCTGAACGCTATGTTGATGTGGGCAATTCATAATTTTCCAGTTTATGGGATATTATCCGGTCGTGTAGTACATGGTTATTTGGGGTGTCCTATTTTTAGAGAGGAGAATAAATCTCTTCATCTCCCCGTTATATAAAAAGATGTATATCATTTCCATAGGAGGTTTTTACCCCCCGCTCATAGTTTTATATTTGAGAAAGGTTCTAATGTTTTATCGGGTAGGGTTGAACATAGGCTACCATCGAGAAAACTTTCAGGCTCAAAAATTGAAAGTAAATCTTCTGATTGTGGCCTTAATATGCCAGGTAAGAATCCTGAATTTAAGAATGTCAAGCATAAGAAGACCCCAACTGGGAATGAAACTGAGACAAAAAAATCATGGTCTAGGAGGTCAATTTTATTTGACTTTGTCGTAATGGAAGAATAACCCTGTGTCCATGTATTGGATGTGATGCACGTAACTGCCTTGGGGGGAGTCGTTCAAAGAATGAAGAAAATACACGAAATACCTTAAAGCATTGAAACTCAAGCCACAACTATGGTTAAAACAAGATAGTAGGGGAAGGAAAATAATTCCCCCTAGTGTATTGTGACACCCTGTCTAATTAAATACCGGGTGATCAGTCCTTTATTAAATTATAATCAAGGTGAACAGTTGGTTCATTCTTAGCATCATTATCGCAAAATAAAATTTCCAATTTAAACACCCTAAATAATTAATCTAAGTGTCAAAACCATTTAAAACATTATTTCCATTTTATTAAATCCAATTATGAAAACCTTTAATAAGTAACAGTTTAAGAATCACACAATTATTAAGACTGGAAATAAACACCCATGAATTTAACCATTCAGATAAACCAATACCAACTTTAAAACCACAAAGGAAAACCATCCTGACAGTAATCAAATCCCAAAGAGTAAAAATACTACAGATAAATGAATATAATCTCTGACAAATCCAACGGAATAAGGAAACGGGCGACACATGCCCAACTAATTAGAACTGAAATAAGAGTGGAATCAACAATGAGGTCGTCTAAGCAAATGACCTGCAACTCCCACATAAGCTGCAGCACATCAAATCCAAAGAACCTAAGCATGATGCCCTTGTGGCTCGGCACCTGTAATATATACATATATATATATATATATATATATATATACAAGAGAGAAAAGATGATAAGAGACGGGTCAAATCCCGATTGTAAAACAGTTTAAATTTAGTTTAGCAAGTTTTTAAAATGCTTACTGACGAATGCAATAATCATGTTAGTATGCGACACTCTCTTGAGAAATTCTCACCTCTCACCTAGTGTGCACAGCTACCGCACTATTAACCCCGAAAGTTCATTTTAATGTAAATCTCTCATAAGGTTTCATGTTGACAATTTCTATGGCTAAGATAATTATTTTCTGAGAATAAGGTTCGCACAACTATCTCATTTCATTTGAAAAATATACCAGTGTTGTCACAACATTTCCAAACACTTATATTAAAGTCGGAGTATTGATTCGTTACTGAACTACTTTTTATACACAGATGAAAGTTCCCAGTTTCATGTCTATATATATATATATATATATATTAAATCACTCATATAATATATATACTATAGGCACCCCACATAAACTTTATGGTGCTAGCATACTCTGCTATCAAGTCCCCGTATCACTTGCACTAAGGGAAATACTAGTTCGGAATCACTCTCGAATTGTATTAACACAAAACACTTAAGAAAAGAGGCGAATCATAGTTCCAAGTCACTAAGAGGTCAGCATATACCCTCACGTATCTTAGGACCGTCTGACTATCAATCAGATAGCCTGTACCAAGGATTCCTATGTTCTAGGGTACAAGTCAATATCCCCCATAAAGGTTCCATCGAGATAAGACCGTCCCGGCGTGGTAACCTCCGTGATAGTAAGTAGCGCGGACAGGATTTTTCACATATATAATATATGAACAAACACACAGTCATATATATATATATATATATATATATATATATATATATATATATATATATATATATATATATATATATATATATATATATATATATATATATTACTATCCCCATTTCTAAATTAGGTACACCTACGACCCATAATTATGATTATTCATTCTTAGTACACTTAATTCGATTTTCCCATATAACGGACTCGTCCTTTTTATTCTTATTTATAGGATATTCCAAACTTACTTCTTTTGTTTCGAAGTGTTCTATCTCCCTAAGTATAATTTTAGTAGGTACTCTCACATACTCTCTAGGCTAGCTTCCTTATGAGTCTCAATCGTTTATTTGAACGTTCGCATAATTTCATAAAAATCACTCCCCGTTAACCCTTAAATTCATATTACATTAAGTACACTTATGGGTGTTTACTAAAACCCTACTGGCCTTATTTATGTCCCAAAATGTTATAACAATGATGATCAAGGGTTACCACGCATATTAACCGGAATAAGTTATAAGAAAAGGAATATGCAGTTTTCCAGGAGGGGTTGATCGATCGATGGGAGGGGGTCGATCGATCGATGTTCTTGGGTCGATCGATCGATCAAGAAGGTATGGAGAAACTGCAGGTAACCCAGTTACGGGAATGCTCCTCCAACCTCCGCCACATCACCATTTTTAACTCCCAAACTCCCATATAATGATACTACCAATACTATATACCCAAATACATATTTTTCTACGTAAAACATGTGGGTTTTAATCAAGTATAACAATTTAAAGGGAAAAATCTACATAAACCTCAAGAACCCTAATCTTTTCTTTAAGTTTTAATTCTTTTTCCTGATTTTCTACTTCTAAAACCATGAAATTTCGTGGTATATCCTCTACATGTAGATTGGATGTCCAGAATATGATTATTACCTCTACAACATACGAATTCTAATCTCCAAATTACATTTTCTTTCATGAAACTAGTTCTAATCAACCGTAGACTAACATAATTGAGCCATCAACTAAAAATAAAGCAAGATAGATACTTGCCTGAAAATTTTGTTTCTGATTTGTAGAAGAAAGTGGTGTGGTTGTGTTCCTCGTCGCGCGATCTAAAATTTGGCGGTGACGGCGGTGCAAACGACGGAGTTTTTTGGCCTAGAACTCCTTGGAAAGCTTCGTCACTTCTTCTCCAATGGCCGTTCTTTGGTGTTGCTTATGTTAACCCTAGATGATAACCCATAGTACATGATATAGCCTTGGTAAATTCGTGGGTCTCATTGCCCAAAAATACGAAATGTCCAAAACGCCCTCCCGGGATGTTAATTATGCTTAAAAACGTCCCGAGACCCAAACTAAACCCCCGGGTACATTACTTTGACTATAAATGACCATACAAGTGACTTATAATTTATTCACTTTTAATAATACTAATTTAATTCCGACACGATACAGGCGCATCCCGATTAAATTTCCACAATTATCAAATTAGATACTCGTGATAATTTTAATAAATTCGATTATACATATTACTTTATCCATTAAGTAATATTCAACAAAATCCTAATAATTATTAACTCTTATCACGGTAGTAAATATTTAAAATAATTTTCGGATTAATATTAAATTAATATCTCAAATTAAATTTAATAAATCCCTAAATTTAAAAGTCATAAAAATACGGGGTATCACATATTTCCCCCATAATAACGGAATTTCATCCCGAAATTCAAAAAATAAGGCATACCTGGTAAGAATAACTCTAGGTATTTCTCTCGCATGTCTGCCTCATGCTCTCAAGTGGATTCCTCCACATTATGATGCTCCCACTGGACCCGTACAAGTGAAAATACCTTTGACCTCAATCTCCTTTCACTATGGTCTAGGATAACCACTGGTCTCTCCTCGTAAGAGCTGTTGGACTGTAAGTCAATCTCCTCTATCGCGATGTGGGTGTGGGCCATATCATCCCAAAGGTATCGTCTCAATGATGAAATGTGGAATACATCATGAATGCGGTGCAAGTGCTCTGGCAGACCCAATCTGTATGCTACCGGGCCAATCCTCTCGATAATGGGAAATGATCCCACGTACCTTGGGGCCAACTTCCCCTTCTTACCAAAACTCATCACTCCTCTCATAGGAGACACAAGCAGTAATACTTGGTCCCCCCCACATTAAATTCTCGGAAAGACCTGTTTGAATCGGCATAGCTTTTCTGCCTGTCCTGGGCTACCCGAATGCGACTCCTGATAAGCTCAATCCTAGATGAGGTTTCCTGAATTACCTATGGTCCGAGCAACTTGTTGTCCCCCACCTTTAGCTAATAAGTTGTAGAATGACAAGGCCTACCATACAATGCCTCAAATGGGGCCATGGCGATCGTGAACTGATAGGAGTTATTGTAAGCAAACTCCACTAGTGGAAGATGCGGCTCCTATCCTCCTTCATAATCAAGGACACACATGCGTAGCATATCTTCCAATATCTGATTGGTACGCTCCGTTTGTCCATCCGTCTGTGGCTGATAAGCTGAACTCAATCTCAACTATGTACCCATGGCCTCCTGAAAGCTCTCCCAGAAACGCGACATGAAAATCTTGTCTCTATCTGACACAATATCTATGGGCACCCCATGTAGCCTAACAATATTGAAAATAAACAACTGAGCATACTGGCCCGTGGTATAGTCTGTCCGTACTGGCAGAAAATGAGCCACCTTGGTCAAACGGTCCACGATCACCCAGATGGAGTCGTGATCCCGCTGTGATGTAAGCAGCCCAGTAATGAAGTCCATGGAAATACTTTGCCACTTCCATGTGGGTATCTCCAATGGCTGAAGAAACTCCGACGGTTTTAGAATGCCAATAAGTTGTAGAATGACAAGGCCTACCATACAATGCCTCAAATGGGGCCATGGCGATCGTGAACTGATAGGAGTTATTGTAAGCAAACTCCACTAGTGGAAGATGCGGATCCTATCCTCCTTCATAATCAAGGACACACATGCGTAGCATATCTTCCAATATCTGATTGGTATGCTCCGTTTGTCCATCCGTCTGTGGCTGATAAGCTGAACTCAATCTCAACTATGTACCCATGGCCTCCTGAAAGCTCTCCCAGAAACGCGACATGAAAATCTTGTCTCTATCTGACACAATATCCATGGGCACCCCATGTAGCCTAACAATATTGAAAATGAACAACTGAGCATACTGGCCCGTGGTATAGTCTGTCCGTACTGGCAGAAAATGAGCCACCTTGGTCAAACGGTCAACGATCACCCAGATGGAGTCGTGATCCCGCTGTGATGTAAGCAGCCCAGTAATGGAGTCCATGTTAATACTTTGCCACTTCCATGTGGGTATCTCCAATGGATGAAGCAACTCCGACGGTCTCTGGTGGTCTACCTTTACCATCTGGTAAGTAGAACACTTGGACATAAACTCAACAATGTCATTCTTCATCCCACTCTACCAGTACTGTCGCCTCATATCCTCGTATATCTTATCTCCTCCTGGATGTACTACAAATCTGGACCCATGAGACTGTGTCATCACTGCATGACGTAAGTCTTATCCTTCTGGAACCACCAATCTCCCATTAAACCTCAAACCTCCATCAGAACTTATTCAATAGGACTCAACGCCCTCAGCTAAGAGCCATACAATCTGCTCCTGATAAAATGAGTTCGCTGACTGTTCCTGTATCACCCTCGTAACAATATCGTGTGTGATTGTCATGACAAATATAATGGAACGAGATACCCCATCCTAGTGACCCAACTCTTTACACTTCGCTTTCCAAATTCCTGTTATGTCGCCTACCGATCTACGTCTCAACGCATCAGCAACCACGTTAGCCTTTCCTGGATGGTACTGAATTTCGAACTGGTAGTCTTTTACAAACTCTAACCATCTGCGCTGATGCATATTCAGCTCTCGTTGAGTGAACGGGTACTTCAGTGACTTATGATCTGTGAACAACCAAAACTTCTCCGCCAATAGATAATGTCTCCATATCCTCAATGCAAAAATGACCGCTGTTAGCTCTAGGTCGTGGGTGCGGTAATTTCTTTCGTGTCACTTAAGCTTACGGGAGGCAAAGGCTATAGACTTCTCCTCCTGCTGAAGTACTCCCCCGAGTCCCCATAAAGAGGCGTCGGTGTAAACCAAATACTCCACTCTCGACTTGGGTAAAGAAAGAACTGGTGCTGAAGTCAGCTTATCTTTCAGCTCATCGAAAGCCAATTGATAAGCATCGTCCCAAACACACGGCACCCCCTTACGATTTAGATTCGTTAATGGACCTACTATCTTTGAGAAACCTCAGATGAATCTACTGCAGTACCCGGCTAACCCTAAGAAATTATGCACTCCCGTCAGCGTCGTGGGATGTCCCCACTGCCTCACTGTCGACACTTTGCTCGGGTCAACCGATATCCCCAATTCTGACACAATATGCCCCAAAAACTGCACCTCCCGTAACCAAAATTCGTACCCCTCGTACTTAGCATACAACTGATGCTCTTATAGAGTCTGAAGAACCTGCCTCAAGTGCTCAGTATGTTCATCCTCAGTGTGTGAATATATCAGGATGTCATCTATGAAGATGATGAAAAATTGATCTAAGAACTCTTTGAACACTCGGTTCATCAAGTCCATGAATATGGCTGGAGTATTTGTCAGCCCAAACGGCATGATTCGAAAGTTATAGGACCCATATCTCATCAAGAAAGCCGTCTTTGACACATCCTGCTCCCTAATCCGTAGCTGATGGAATCTTGATCTCAAATCTATCTTCGAAAAGAAGGTTTCTCCTCTCAGCTGGTCGAACAGGTCATCGATTCGAGGTAACGAATATTTGTTTCGTATCGTGACCTTGTTCAGCTACCCTAATCCATGCATAACCTCAGTGAACCATCTCTCTTCTTCACAAACAAAACTGGAGTGCCCCAAGGCGAGGTGCTCCTATGAATGAAACCCTGACCTAACAGTTGCTCAATCTGATCTCGTAACTCCCCCATTTTCACTGGAGCCATACGGTATGGAGTATGTGCTACCAGTCGAGTATCCGACATCAAGTCTATGATAAAATATCTCTCTCGACTAGGGGGTAGGCCTGGTATCTCCTGAAATACATCAGAATACTCACGAACGACTGGGATCGAATGTAAGGGAGTCATGACCTCCTTAGATGTATCCTCCTCTATGTAATACAAATGAGCGAAAGAGCCTCCCTCTGGGAGAGGCATTGCTACCAAAAACATCTCCTGCCCCGAAATGGCAAAGATAATACTCCCACCGAAATAATCTATCATGGCTCTGTATGTGGCGAGCCAATCCATGCCAATAATAACATCGTGCTCATGCATCTCTAAGACTAACATGCCTGCTGGTAAAATAAATCTACTAATCTCTACTCCCACACCCCGATATATAAAGAAAATCAATGACCCATTCCCCAGTGGTGAGCCTACGCATGTCACAGTGCTCTCTGCTATGGCTAATAATCGTAAGGCCTTTACAAAATGAGTAGCTATAAAATAGTGTGTCTCCCTAGTATCAGATAAAACCCGACCCATAGTTCCATGGATAGGAAACATACCCCCAATCACGGATGATGCCTGAGGAGCTGCCGCCTGGTGGACATTGTAGACACGTCCGTACTGCAACTGCCCCTGCTGTACTAGAGCTGCTGGGATAGCTGGTAGGGCTGGTACCTGAGCTGGCACTGGGAGGACGGCTGAAAAGAGTGGCCTTTGTGGCTCATTATGGGCACCTTGCTGTTATGGGGCCCTATCCCCCTCGGGACAATATTGGAGCCTATGGTCATTCTTGCCACATCCGAAACATCGGCCCCTGAAGTTACCTCCCCTCTGTCCCTGCTGACCACGACCCTGTTGGCCGTTACCACCCCGCCACTGGCCCTGTTGAAAATGATGTTGGCCCTGATGGCCCTGCTTCTGTCCTTGCTGCTGATGGTGTTGGCCCTGTTGATTAGACTGGCCCTGCTAGCCCTACCTAAATCCCCCAAATCCCTGTCTGGAGTCACCTGATCGGAACCGTTTGGTAGGGTCCCCCTGATGGGAACTCTGCTCACTGTGATGAGTCTGCCCCTGGGCTACTGGTGTCCCACCAATATTACTTCCCCCTGCCTTGCTCGTTTGCTTCCCTGCAGATGGAAGCGGTGATCCTGACAGTGTAATAATGCAGTGTTGAGTACATCCGTATAGGTACTCAGTGATAGATTACGTATGAGATGTTGGTGGATCCTCCAGGCAATTATATCAACAAACATCAATATCTTCTTCCCCTCTGTGGGTGCCTCATCTGACACTATAGTGAGAAGTCTAGTAAACTCCTCCTCGTACTCAGCAACAGTCATATTCTCCTATTTCAGATTCAGTAACTTCCACCTCATCTCAGTCTGCACGGTGGATGTAAAGTATTTACGATCAAACTGCGCCCAGAATGACTGAATCGTGATGATGTCCCTCTCCTCCAAGGTAGTGGTGGACTCTCACCACTGCAAAGCGGCCCCCATCAGCTTAAAGGAAGCCAACAGCTGACTTTATACGTCCAAGCACTCATACATGCGGAAATGCCTCTGGATATCTTTCTTCCATTGGTTGGTGACTATGATATCTGAACTACCCGAGAACTCCGGGGGATAAGCCTTTTGAAAGGCATCCCTAACCCGCTCCCATGCATATGGAAGCAGTGATGGTACTGGCGCCACTGCCTGAATCTGGGGTGGAGCCTGCTGCATTATCGCCAATGCGGCATTCACCGCATGAGAAATAATAGCGGCTACCTCGGTTACATTCATCGTCCCCTGAGCCGGAGCTGCTGGCTGCTCGACCTGGATATTTCTATCTCGAGGAGCACGTCTCGGAGGCATCTAAAACGAGAAAGAAGTTTATTAGTCTATAGTTATTATCAAATCTCGAATAACTGAAGACGTAAGTGTAGATAAAAGAATACAACAATCCTAAAATAGGGCTCTATATCAAGAACGCTAAGCTGGAAGCGAAATAAGCCGTACAGATCTTAAAGGAAACTAGAACATGATGCTCTGATACCACTTGTGACACCCCGTCTAATTAAATACCGGATGATCAGTCCTTTATTAAATTATAATCAAGGTGAACAGTTGGTTCATTCTTAGCATCACTGTCGCAGAATAAACTTTCCAATTTAAACACCCTAAATAATTAAGCTAAGTGTCAAAACCATTTAAAACATTATTTCCATTTTAATACGAAATTTCCAAAACACCCTCCCGGGATATTAATTAGGCCTAAAAACGCCCCGAGACCCAAACTAAACCCTCGGGTATATTATTTTGACTATCTCGATCCTTCCGGACCCATTGGCGCACTCGAAATGACCATATGGGTGACTTATAATTTATTCACTTTTAATAAAACTAATTTAATCCTGACACGACACATGTGCGTTCCGATTAAATTTCCACAATTATCAAATTAGATACTCGTGATAATTTTAATAAATTCGATTATACATATTACTTTATTCATTAAGTAATATTAAATAAAATTCCAATAATTACTAACTCTTATCACGCTAGTAAATATTTAAAATAATTTCCAGATTAATATTTAATTAATATCTCAAATTAAATGTAATAAATCCCTAAATTTAAAAGTCATAAAAATATGGGGTATTACATTTATTTACTTTGACGAGTGAGGAAAGGAAGGTGCTTTTAGACACAGTATATAATTTGAAGGTTCCATCTAATTATTTTTCCATCTTGCAAAAGGATTATGAATTATGTTATCCATGATTTACATAAGTGTAAGTCCCACGATTGCCATGTGATCATGCAATTGGTTCTTTTTGGTTTAAGCATTGTTTCTCTAAGAACAACGATTTGCAGAGGGCTATTATACCAATTAGTATATGCTCTCACTTTTATGTGAGAAGGTAGTCAATCGAGATCACATCGTGGCAGCAAAATTGGCAGTGAATGAAGCAATTTTCGTGTTGGCGAAGTAATTTACCCCACCTTTATTTGACATAAGTGTTCACTTGTTGGTACACCTATGCGACGAGGCACTTCTTTGCGGCCCAGTTCGATATCGGTGCATGTATCCAATTAAAAGATTGATGAAAGTTTTCAAAGATTACGTTTAGAATACACGATACATTAAAGGATTAATTGAATGGGAATACATCTCTTTGGAGTCATCAATCTACACTCGGGAATATATGCCTGACTCGACCAACATGGATGACATTGATGAGTTCATCGATGAGGGTGGTCATGTTATGGGAAAACAAGTGAAATGAATGAGTTTGCAACATGAATAAATAGCTCGTTATCTATTTGACACACATGAAGATGTCGTAGAATGAAAAAAAGTAAGTTTAAATTATTCTAACTTTTACATTATTTTAATTTTTACATGATTAATTTTGTAATACATTCGTCATGATCTATGCAGAAAATATAAAGCATGTGAGAACAATAAAAGATGAAAAATAATGGTACAATCAGACAGCGAATTTAGACGGTGGTTGTCACACGAGGTAATTATGATAAAAATAGTTGTTATTAAATGGCACATTACAAGAAAGCTTTACAACTAACTGTGGGTACCCGAATTTACCATTATGGGCCCGGACAAGTAGCCTAGTAAAAACGACCTAAAATTCGAACCTTAACTAAATAGAATTACGATTAAGTCTTCTCCTAGGTTCTCGTATAGAGATATTCCAGGAGAAAATGGTGGACGTGGGGGAGTCCAACACCCCCACTCCCCAAGGACAGACATATATATAAGCCTGGGGCAAATGGCACACACTATATTCTCTGTAAACGCTCCCCATAGTATATAGAAATAATACTCATTGCACCTCCGTGGACATAGGCATTTTTGCTGAACCACGTACATACTGTGTTGTGTGATTGGCACTTTATCTTCTTTATTTTCCTTGGTGATTGCGCTTCTCTCATTTATTTGTGTTGAATATAATTGTCACCACAATTAGCACCGTCTGTGGGAACGTTTGTCGTCCCTGAGAAATCCCACACCAACAAAGAAGTTCGAAATGTCTGGTCACAGCAGTAATGCTCCTTAGGCAGGAGATATCCAAGAACAACCTTCTCCTCGCAGGATCAGATCTGACATTCGGTGTTCAGATCATAGGGCTCGCCCAGAGAGGCTAGCCTCAGAGGAAAGCCAAGGACCAGGGAGGTCCAAGCAAATCTCTAGACTGATTGATGCCTATGAGGAGAGGCTCCAACAACAAAGGGAGTCCTCTCGCAAGCAGAAGGCTGAAAATGCTCGCCTCAAAAGGAAATTAGAAAGGACGGAGAAAGAGCTCCATCGCAGCACCAGGCGACGTCCGTACCGCACTCCTAACCCTCAGGCGAGCAAGTCTCGCAGCCGAGGAAGGATCCCTAGGCGTGGATCCCAAAAGAATGAGAGGCACGAGTTAAGCAAAGACTCACTCGAGCACCAGTGACCGGTTCCCCGTTACAGGAGCCCAGCTCGCAATAATGAGAACATACAAAATTTGGTCCGAAGGGAGATGGACCAACATCCAGCACATCGCGACGCAAGATCGACCAGGGAGCTTGCTAGACAAGATCTCAAGACCCAGATGAAATCACCTTTCTCAAGGGAAATAGAAGAAGAGGAAGCCCCCAAGAAATTTGCTATTCCAAGATTCAAGATTTATGATGGAAAAACTGATCCCATTGATCACGTTAGGTAGTAAAAACAAGCCATGACCCTCTGGAACCACCGGGATGCACTGATGTGCCATATTTTCCCCTCAAGCCTGCATGACGTGGTGTAGAAATGGTTCGAAAGGCTCCCTCACAGGTCTATCAGGAGCTTTGAGTCCCTGACCAAGCTCTTTACAACCCGCTTCATTACTAGTAGCTCCCATCCCAAAAGGATGGATGCTTTGCTAATAATAAGAAAGACACCTCAAGAGACCCTCCGAGACTACGTGAAGAGGTACTGGGAGTTATTCAATGAGGTCGAGGACTGCTCGGAGAAAGTAGCAGTGGCCTCCTTCAAAATTGGGCTAGCCAGCTCTTCCCTTCTGTACCGGTCCCTGACGAAGAAAGAGGCCACGACCATCGACGACCTGATGGCTCGCATCGAGAAATACGCCAAGGTGGAGGATGTGACCCGCCTTAGCACAGGGGAAAACGATCGAACTAAGCTCGCTGCCAAAGGCAACGACAAAGCTAAGAACCAGAAGAAAGGAGGAAAGAATGGGGGAAAGAATGGATCCAAGAACGGAGGCAAGAACGATGTGTTAAAAGCATTTCAGGCAGTCAACACTGTCTTTAGAGAACCAATTTACAAGATTCTAGCAAAGATCAAAGACGAGCCATTTATTGAGTGGCCTAGAAAGATGGGAGGAGATCCCTCAAAGAGAAACAACGCGCTGAGATGCGCTTTTCATAAAGAGGGAGGACATAAGACTGAGCATTACAAAGCTCTTAAGTCCCACCTCGAAGAACTAGTCCAGTCTATCCATCTAAACGAGTTTATGGAGAGGAAGGCAGAGAAAGTTGCTGCCAATGGAGAAGCAAGACCTGACAACGTACTCGAAGACGATGCTGTCCATGAATTCGCAGTAATCCATGGGGCATTTGATATAAAGCAGATTCAGGGGAATTCAGCTCGGATGGAGGTAAAAAAGCTTACCGTGGTAATGTAAGCTTTTCAAATCGATCCAACAAAGACCCAATCAGGAAAGCGTCGGCGAGCAGATAACGTTGACTATAGCAAGCATATCGTGTTTACAGATGAAGATCTGGTGGGAGTAAGAACCCCACACCATGACAGCTTGATCATTATGCTCAGGATTTCCAATTATGACATCGATAAGTTACTCGTCGAACAAGGAAGCTCATCCGAGGTAATGTATCTCGATCTGTTCAAAAAATTAAAGCTGACATCACCGACCTGAAGGAGGCCACTGTCCCTCTAGTTGGCTTCGCTGGAAAAGTGACTATCCCACTGGGAAAGATTGTGCTACTGGTAATGGCAGGATGTGTATCCAAGATGATTGAGTTTCTGGTAGTCGACATTGACTCGCCATACCAAGCTATCCTCGGTAGAGGATGGCTATATGCGATGAAGGCAGTCCCCTCAATCTACCATCAGAAACTCAAGTATGTGACCGAGCGAGGAGTAATGGAGATCCATAGCGATCAAGTGATGGATAAAAGGTGCTTCATAGCGGCCATCCTACCTAGACCAGAGAAGAAGGCCGAAAAGCCCAAGGAGCAGGTCGAAGAACAAGAAGGTCTGATACCTTCAAAATAGCAGTTAAGGTACGGAAGACCCAAAATGGAGGAGACCAGGCTCCTCCCCTCTGAGCGGGTCGTGGAAAACCTGGTGGAGGTTACAGCTGGTGGTAGCAAGAAGGACAGGGTATTCATGATCGGAGCTTCTCTCATAGATCAAGAAAAAAAGGAATTGATGATCTTATTGAGAAGCAACGTAGATATTTTCGCATGGGAACCATACGAGCTGCCTGGAATTGATCCCAGTGTGGTTTTTCATCGGTTGCATGTCAACCCCACTTTCAAACCTATCACCCAAAAGGCATGACGAACTGCGCCCGAGAAAGAAAAAGCCGTAGAAAAAGAAGTTGAAAAATTACTGGATGCAGGATCCATACGGGAGGTCCAATTCCCCAAATGGTTATCCAACCCAGTAGTAGTTCCAAAGAATAACGATAAATGGAGAGTTTGCATCGACTTCACTGACCTCAACAGGGCTTGCCCTAAGGACAGTTTCCCCCTCCCAAAAATTGACCAATTGGTGGACGCCACAACAGCTCACGAAAGAATGAGTTTTCTGGATGCATATTCGGGGTATCATCAGATCCCTCTGTATGCACCAGACCAGGACAAGACAACATTCATCACCACCGTCGAATTATAATGTTACCAAGTCATGCTCTTTGGGCTAAAAAATGCAGGGATAACCTACCAGCGGCTGGTCACCAAGATGTTGAAATACCAAATGGGGGACACCATGGAGGTCTACATCGACGATATGCTCGTCAAGAGAAGAAATAAAGAAGACCACCTCTCAGACCTATCGAGAACCTTCGAGATCCTCAGGAAATAACGAATGAAACTCAACGCGAGCAAGTGTTCTTTCAATGTCCAGTCAGAAAAATTACTTGGGTACTTGGTCAGTAAGAGAGACATCGAGGCTAACCCGGACCAGATCGACGCAATCAATAGGGTGAAACCCCCTCGCACAATACGAGATGTACAGAAACTCACCGGAATACTCGCTGCCTTGAACCGCTTCATCTCGAAGTCCTCTGAGAAATGCAAACCATTCTTCCAACTCTTGAAGGAAAACAAGACAGTAGAATGGAATCAAGATTGCTCGCAAGCATTGAATGAGCTCAAGGACTACCTTAGCTCACCACCCCTGCTCATCATACCCAAGGAAAGAGATTCCTTATACTTATACCTCGCCTTTTCGAACCACGTCGTGAGTTCTGCGCTGGTGTGCGAGGAAGCAGGAATTCAACACCCCGTTTATTACACGAGCAAGACTCTATTAGAGGCTGAGCAACGATACCTACCATTAGAAAAGCTCTCCTTTGTACTTGTAGTAGCTTCAAGGAAGTTGAAGTACTATTTTGAAGCCCACACCATCATTGTTCTTACATCGCACCCCCTTAAAGCAATCCTGAGGAAAACAGATCTATCGGGCAGGCTGACTAAATGGTCAGTCGAGCTTGGACGATTTGACATCTAATTTCAACCAAGGAATGCAATCAAGGGACACGTCCTTACTGACTTCATAGCTTAATTCATAGGCGAACATCCTCTGGACCAACTTCAACCCATGAAGCAAGGAGAGAACCACGTAACAGAGGGAGTTTGGAAATTATTTGTTGATGGAGCCTCCAATTCAAGGGCGCAGGAGTGGGCATTGTGCTTGTTACTCCAGAAGATACAACCCTCGAATAGGGAATCAGGCTTGGATTTGAAGTCTCCAACAATGAAGCGGAATATGAAGCTTTGATAGCCGGCCTCCAGAAATCACACACTTTAGGAGCAAAGTAGTTACAGGTGTTCGACGACTCATAATTAGTCTCCAATCAGATAAGTGGGGACTACAACGCAAGAGGTGAAAGAATGGCATCCTATCTCACCTTGGCCAAGAGGCTAATGGCCAGCTTCGAGGAAGTTAGTGTCCAGTAGTTTCCCAGAGGACAGAATAGCCATGTTGATGCCCTGGCAGCCCTGATTTTGGAGATTAATTCTGACTTGAAAAGAACGATCCCCATCGACTTCCTCACTCACCCGAGCATCAACCAGAGCGATGAGCTGCCGGGAGTGGAACATGTGCTCCAGATTGAGTTAGCACCCAATTGGATGGACCCTTTAAGGGACTATTTGAAGGATGGTGTAGTTCCAAATGATAAGAAGACTGCTCATCAGATAAGAGTCAAAGCTGCTCGCTTTCACTTATCTCCTGAGGGCAAGCTGTATAAGAGATCGTTCTCCGGCCCTTACCTACAATGTGTTCACCCGAGGGATGTCGAAAAGATTCTACACAAGCTCCACGAAAGAATCTGTGGGAGCCATATTAGAGGAAGATCACTAGATTTTCGAGTTATGAAGGAAGGCTACTAGTGGCCATATATGCAAAAAGATTCAGCAGTGTGTGCTCGCACGTGCAAAAAATGTCAACTACATGCTCCTATGGTTCACCAACCTGCCAGCGACCTGAGATCACTCACCAGCCCCTAGCCCTTTGCCCAATGGGGAATGAAAATTGTAGGACCACTTCCTATCGCCGTCGGTAACCGCAAGTATCTGTTGGTCGCAACAGATTACTTCACCAAATGGATCGAGGCAGAGCCACTGGCAAACATTCGAGATGCAGATATGATGAGGTTCATATGGAAAAACATAATTACCCATTTTGGAATCCCCAGAACCATCATCACTGACAACGGAACAGAGTTCAAAAGTGCCCCTTTCCAAAGCTTCTACAATGAGCACGGTATCAGACATTATTTCAGCTCGGTGGCATATCCTCAGAGCAACAGTCAAGCTGAAGCTTCCAACAAAACAGTGATCGATGGGTTAAAAAAATGATTAGAGCGAGCCAAAGGCGCATGGGTGAACGAACTGCCACATATTCTGTGGGCTTACCGCACTACCCCACGTCGAGAAATGGGGGAAACCCCATTCTCACTAACATATGGAATGGAAGCGGTCAGCCCATTAGAAGCAGGCCTACCAACTATGAGGTCCACCCTTATCGACCAGGGCCAGAATGATGCAGTATTGCTCGCTGAACTCGACCTAGCCGATGAACGCAGAGAACTTGCCTTAGTGAAATTAGCGAGCTATCAGTAATAGCTCGCGAAACACTATAACAAGAAGGTCAATCCATGGGTATTCCAAATTGGTGACTATGTCCTAAGGAAATTCTTTGGCAGAGCAGTAAAACCATCAGATGGCAAGTTGGGGCCAAACTGGGATGGACCATTCAAGATAATAAGAGACGACCTGCAAGGAGCCTATCACTTAGAAACACTGGAGGGTAGAGAGATATCCCGAGCATGGAATGCGGTAAATCTTGAGAAATTCTATTTCTAGTTTTTTCTTTTGCTTTTTTACCAGATTTATAAAAATGGCAACTCATTTACTTGTGATTAATAAAAGTTATTTGGCAGTTGCATTCTATGAGGTGTTAGTTAACTAATATATGGACTTTATAACTTGCACACCTTTTCCAAGTGAAAGGCACACTATTCAGTACGCTATAGTAGGGAAAACACTCACCTCAGGTTTTCGTTATGAAACACGAACAACCTCTTATCATTGCCCCTGGCAATATATGAAGCCCTACAAGAGATCCTTAGGCAATTCGGCCAAGTCAAATTGGTCGCGAAACAATGTTTGGTCAGCAAAACCTTGATCGGATAGAGCATCCAACACCAGGTGTGTCCTCGCCAATTGCCACACTTAGGCCTAAGGGAGTGTGACGATATGACCTAAAAGGTAAAGTAAGGCAGAATGGTATCTCATAAGCATACTGGACTGGAGGGACACTTACTCGACAATGCAAACTTACCAATCTAGTCGGCCAAGAGAGGCCCAATATTATTAAGAAAAGAATAAATGATACAAAAAATATGGAACACTTGTTTAGTCGGCGAGTTCACCCAAAACATAAATTTTATATTACTTCGTCACAACAGAAATGGACAACCCATGTATAATCGACGAAACCGCCCAAAGCATCAACATTACATTGCTTCATTACATACGTGTACAGAGTTACAACTGGTAAAATCTTAATGAGGCTGAGGACTCTGAACAAGATAATTAGCAACTTGTGCTCTTCGACCGTCATTCGGATGAGGAGCTAGTCCCTCCTCGATCTCATTCGCATCTGACTCCAATAGCTGCCGAGGGATGGCATCGATGGGGATCCACTGATCATCCCTCCTAAAGGGGTTAGGACTTAAAGTGGAATGGGAGATCTCATGACGATACCAGACTATTGAGTTTCTTGAAACTTGTACCTCCCTTAGGGCACTCAACCATCCCCTGATAAAGGTGAGCTCTTCAAACTCTGTCAGCCTTGTCGGACCATCTACCCAACCTTGGTCATAACCATCAGCCCATACTCGTCAAGGTCCTCTCTTAAACAGATGCCTCAGCCGTGTTACATCCCTTTGAAGCCCAACAATAATAACGTAAGCTTGACGAATATCTTCACGAAGCTCATCCATTTCCCTAGCTGGGCCTCTTGCATTTGTACCAGCTCATGGAACGGTCGATGGGGTAGAACCTCGTATCACCGGAGGAACGTCGCTCGGTCCTACGCCAGCTCGTGATGAGGAGGAACCCCTTAAAATGCGAGGTAAAATGCTCGGTGCATGTTACGTGAGGAGCAACACTTCCCTCCTCAAAGACTTATTTTCTTATTACAGAACTTCTCCAACTTGGCTAATCTCAGTAGTGTCGAGGAGTCTTGCTCTTAGGGTATTCATTTCCTCTTGAACAGAAGCTCCAACTTCTTCCATCTCCTGAACCCTTTCTTTCAGTTTAATAACAACCTCCGTCTGCTCTATGAAGCGCTTATTTCATAATCGCAGCGATTTGCAAATTCTTACGAAGGTATGAAGAACTTCGGGACTCACATCAGGACCAAGCATTCTTCCCAATTGAGAAGTGGTTGGTATATAGTCATCTACATTAGTCCACTACAGGCCATAAAAGAGCAGTAAAGGATAAAATGATTCAGTACACTGAGGGAAAAAACCTTCTCATTTCATTAATACATAAAAGGATCAGCGTACATCGAGAAACAAAAAGGAACATTACAAACAAAAATACAAAAGTAATCCTAAGGATAAATTAGCTGGTGACCTCAGGTTGTTCAGAGGAAGCTGGTTACTTCCCCTTATCAGCGGCAGTAGGAGCATCTCCTTCAGTAGGGACAACTTCTGTCGCCCGAACAGGAAGGGTGTCAATAGGAATTGACTGAGAGGCAGGGTTAACACCTTCGACGGCTGGGGCAGGGGCTTCATCCATGATTGACTTTGGGCCTGAATCGTGCTCATCGAATAAGGGAGAGGAAACATCCACCTCGGCAGCCAAAAGGGCTTTGTTCCAGCCTTTCTTGAAGTTCATACGACTGATGTAGCCTAACTGAACCTCAGCATCTTCATATGCAGTAGCCCCCCTAGAGTTATATGAGTCTTCCTTAACGGTGTCTGCCTCGGAATATTTCTCCTTTAGATTCTCGTTTAGCACCTTGTTCTCCTCCACTACTGCCATCTTTCTAGAGCAGACTAAGTCATAGGCCTATCGTAGTTCATTCAGTTCTTTGACCGCTGCCTCCCTCTCTCGATTGGCTTTAACAAAGTCCAGATCAAAGGACGTCTGAGCAACGTTAGTGACCTTCAAGCTGGCCTCGATCTCGGTACCCTTCACTTTTAAAGCAATGTTCTACTTCTCCAGCTCACCATTCTTATTCACCAGCTCATCGTGAGAGCGATAGAGCATGGCAAAGTCAGTCACAAAATGCAAGTAAAAGAAGATATTAGAAAAAAGAAACAGACAGAATTTGACGAGCATTAGAAAAGATAAATAGACTTACTAAGGCTAGCCTCTGACTCGCTTACAAGGCTAACTGGTCAGTCCCCATCGCCTATTGGCGATTAGCAGGAAGGACTGCTCTCTCGAGCAGCGCAGGGGCCAGTTGAGGAGAAATGTCAACCGAGGCCCCCTATGGAAATACGAACACAGGCACTAAGGCCTACCCAGCCTTCTTCCTCGCTTCCATCTTTCTCCTCTCCTCCTCCCTTTCCTTCTCCTTCTCTACCCTCTTCCTCTCCTCAACCTTCATCTTCTCCTCAGTTTTCTTCTTCTCCTCTTCCCTCTCTCTCTCTCTCTCTCTCTCCCACCTTCTCTTCTTCCTTTCTCTTCTTCTCCTGCTCCTGAGCAGCATATCGAGAACCAGTGGCAATAGCCCCACTGCTGGACTTCTTCTTCTTCGACCTCTGAGCGAGAAGCACATCATCATCATCCCGGATCAAGTTTTTTCTTGGGGGAACCATTTCCTCACTAGATATGCCGAATGTACATGAAGGTTCTTGGGCTTCAAAAACCTTTTCTAAGCTAGAAGAACTGTCACTGCTGGAGCTCTCCCCACCAGAACCACCTTCATCACCCCCTCTGATATCACTCTCAGAACTGCTCTCTTCCTCGTCCAACTGGATGGGATCGACAGCAGCCTTTTCAGAAGTATCAAATTCAGGAATGCTATCCACATGCCTCGAAATAAAATTGGACCCAATGTTCTTGTACTTGCGAAGGAAAGCAGCAGACCGGGTATGTTCACCGTCAGCTAAAGGTTCCCTGATATTCCAAGCTTTAATCAACTCGGAAGTTTGAACCTCGCTGAGGGCAGGCTCCAAGTTCTTTGTCCTCGCTGAAAATAAAATAGGAAAGTGTCAGAAAATCACACATTAACAAAGAGATCGAAAGGGCAGATCAAAGATTCCTATGTACTCTTTCCCATAAAAGGGAACAGTGAATCTATCAGACCTCGACCCCTCAGTCTTGGGGGAGAACTGCCAATTCCTAGAAAGAAATCCATCTTTCCAGTAGTCCTTATGGGAATCAGGTAAATTTACTACCAATACCCTGTCAGGACTCCTGGCCTTGAGGTAAAGAAGACCAGAACTAGTTCGAGAGAAGGAATAACAAAAACAAACTTAGGCGAGCCCTAACTTAGTACCATAAAGTTGATTTATTCTATGGACACCATTGATTATCTTCCACACATTAGGCGAACACTGTGGAGGGACAATGTTGAAATAACCAAAGAAATGAAGGAACAAATTGTTTGGAGGAAAAGTAAGCCCCTTTGAGAAAGCAACAAGGCGTGAATCCAATGAGCACCCTCTATCTCTCTAACATTCTTAGGAAGAGAGGCGCACTCAATCTCTACCCATTCTGGGATATTATAGAACTTTCTGAACTCAGAGACTAATCTATTACCTATCTTTGACATTTATAAACCCTTAATCACAAATTCAGAGAAAACTCAACAAAGAAAGCACAAAGAAAGAGCAAAGAGGACTTACGAGATAAAATATCACAAGCCCAGATGACGAGGGAGATTGGAAGTGAAGAAAGTGAAGGCCTGAAGAAGAAGACACAACAACTAAAACTCGTAGAAGATGAGTGAATGCAAAGAAATTTGAAACGACAACTATGGAACACTACTCCAAATAGCTTTTAAATGTTCCCAATCATCGCGCACAGGACACGAAGCAACTACCACCTAAATCAGTCCTCGACTTTGGAAAGAGTTACACGATTCACAAAAGTGTCATTATGACAAATCATTTAAATTTATTGAGCCCAAATTGTGGCCCAACAACTTTAGGGGCAATTGTGGGTACCCAAATTTTCCATTATGGGCCCGAACGAGTAGCCTAGTAAAAACGACCCAAAATCCGGACCTTAACTAAATAGAATTATGATTTAATCTCCTCCTAGGTTCTCGTATAGAGATATTCCAGGAGAAGATGGTGGACGTGGGGGAGTCCAACACCCCCACTCCCCGAGGACAAACATGTATATAATAAACCTTAAGCCCGGGGCAAAGGGCACGCACTGCATTCTCTGTAAACGCTCCCCGGAGTATATAGAAATAATACTGACTGCACCTCCGTGGACGTAGGCATTCTTGCTTAACCACGTACATACTGTGTTGTGTGATTGACATTTTATCTTCTTTAGTTTCCTTGGTGATTGCGCTTCTCTCATTTATTTGTGTTGAATATAATTGTCACCACACTAACCTAATTAATTTATCGATATTCTCAGCTCTTAACGACGGGTGATGCGACATCAAGGCTTGTTCGTGTAGCCACTGGACCCTTATTCATGGCACAAGCGTATAAAAAGTATCAATTGAACGGTTATGTATTCGGTGCAAGGGTGTACGAGGAAAATACGAACTCGGACATTTCAAGCAAGGCTCTTACTTTATTTCGAGCGAGCACAAAAGATAAAAACCTCATTGAAGATGATATGACTTACTATGGTGTAATTCAAAATATATTTCAATTGGAATTTTTAAGCTTCAAAGAGGTGGTATTTTACTGTGATTGGGTAAGAGTCGTGGATAAAATTTCTTGTAAAGTTGATCCTGGCACCAATTTGATCATGGTTGACTTGTCTAAGTTGAAGAGCAACGAATATGTGAGCGATGAGTCGTGTGTTTATTCTTCTTAAAAGGTCAAGAAAGTGTTTTACTCGAAGTATATCAACAACGAGCCGTGGTCAATCATCATACATGCACCAAAGCGTCTAAACAGTAGTGTGGATAAGTTGGTTGCTTCTACCGAATATCACTCCATTTTTTATGATAACCCGAATTTGAAACAAATTATAGATTTGTACTAAGTATACACTTTATTTGTAATGACGAGTGGCTGTATTATTCTAGAGCTTTATTATAATCGAACACCAATTTAATGCTTTTCACTCATTTATAGTTGATTATTTTAATGCTTGTGATAACCAAGTGAATATGTTAATTAGGATTTTAATCATTTTAAGCATCAATTCAAAGTCCATGACCCGTGAGTGTGTGTACATGGGGGGCGGGGTAATGTGCGTGTGTGTAAATTGAATTTGGCATTGGGTATTGGTATTGGTATAAATTAAAATTGATATAAATTGGTATTGATATTGGTATAAATTGAAATTGATATCATATGTATTGTTATTATCGAATTTGAGCATTAATTCAAAGTCTATATACATGTTTTCACTAATAATAGCAATTTTTGTAGAAAATGACTTCATCCCAGCACGGTAGAGGAGGCGACGAGGGCACCTTGGCTAGTAGGCCCCCAAAGTGGGGTAAATTGGGGTCCGTCGTTGAGAATAAGGAGCCGATCTCATTGGGACAGTGGCAAAAGTTTATTGACAATGAGATCGATGAGCGAAAATTGGCATCTCGCCAATCGGGGAAGGACAACCGAGCGAAAAAGTTGGATGCGCACTACTCCAGGCGGATATCTTATGCTGAGATGAGAACACGATGGTAAGTTTTTATTTTTCTTTAATTTTAGTTTGATGTTATTCTAATTTAGCATTACTGTGCGTTACTTACTAATTCTGTATTATTTTATTTTAAGATATGGTGAGTGGCCCTAGGGGTCAGCCACATAGGCTCGATGACTATGTGGCAATTCAGACGAAAAATGCCTAGGAAAAGGAGGTGGCCCCAAGCATCGCAACCACCATTGTAAGTTATAAATATTTACTTAATTACTTAATTACTTAATTAACTAATCGTGTACTTTTTTTCTTTTCAATCAAAGCTTAAGTTAGTGCACATGTCGTAGTATGATGCCGGTAAAGCATCTTTGGCTGCGGACGCACTCGACCAAGTACTCGGAATGGATCGCAAGGGGAGGACTAAGAAGTGAGCTCACGGTGGGGAAGTCGAGGATCATTGTAATGGTGACGAGCAACACCAGGTTGGCACATAAGGTGGACACCCATGACGATAAGCTATCAAGGTTGGAGGCGACGGTCCTAGATATGTACGCCTTCTTGAAACGTTAGTTAGACAAGGACAAGGGCAAGGGGGAGGGAAGGAGAATAAGATAGAGGTAGGCGAGGATGAGGACGAGGACGTCACTGCTTCATCACCGATACGCACGGACTCGTCGCCATTTGATCAATTTTCTATCGTGACCCCCGTCGAGCGGCCTATGCCAACAATCGGTTGGCTGAGCGTGTTTCTACTCGATATATATTGTGGAGAGATGATAGCGAGGGGGTTGAGGGACCCGAGCTTCCTCCCGAGTATGATGGTTCATGGACGTCCCCTCCAAGACATTGAGGCAAGGGTGCTTGTCACGCACGTGGTGTCCCAAAAGGAGAACCCACCTTTGTGGTTGCACGAACAATGTGGCGTGACGTATATTGAGGGATGTGTCAATGCATATGTCTTGTGGCATTCCTTCCTCCTCCAACCTGCTAAAGACCCTATGCCATGACATTATTTCGATCTATTATTTTTGGATATTGGATTATACTTGTATTTGTTTGATTTGGTACATGTGTGTTTAAATATGGATATTTGTATTTCTATTTTATTTGGATATGGATTACATATGCCATGTTTTGGTACATTATTTCTATTTTATTTGGATATATGATGTTTGGCAAGTACAATTTTGTTATAAGAGGTACAAATATACTGCTGGACAGTAGGAGTGGGAGTGCTAGTGGCCATATTGCCCAGCCAGTTTTTTTAAATTCTACCTAGAATTGTCACGATCAAAGACTGTCATTGATAAAAAAACTTGTCATGGACTTGTCACAGTCTTTGACCATGATATTTTTATAGGTTTTGTCACGGGTTTGTCATGATCTTTGACCATGACAAAACTTGTCAAGGTCAAAGACTATGATAGGAGCGTCTCAAGTCCGTGACAAAGGCGGTTGTCACCATAGACTTGTCACGGTCAAAGACCTCGACAAGTCGACTGTTTTGGTGTAGTGTTGAAAATAATTTATAACCTCTTTTAGTCCCTTCATCTTCCTCTCCAACTCTTAAATTTGTAGAAATCTCATTTTTTTCATGTTGTGTTTTATCTTTTTATATAATGTTATATAGCCTACTATAGCCTTCTCTCAAACCCTAGGTAAAATATCTTTGCTAAGAGGTGACTAACTAGGATTTTAAAAATGTTAATCCCGTTTTTATTATATGAGCTTCCAGTAAGGTATTCAAATGGGCTCCAAATACATATATTTATCAACTAATAACTATTACAAAGGGGTCCATAACCCATGGATACTTCTATTATTTTGAGTGGCTCCAACTAACAAGTCTCAAATTAAGCTGCCACCAAAACTAGCTAAATAAACCATAATAAAAAAAAAACTCACTACATATATTAAAATTCATTCATTCCAAACTTTCCAATATAATTTTTTAAAAGGCCATAATTAACCCATAAGATTTTCAACCTTAGACTCAAACAAATACAAATCTCGACTTAGGCACAAAAACTAACTTACCTAATTTTACAATTCTCTTAATCTAATAATGTCCAGATAAATTATCCACTTAACTTAATATGTTAACCCATTATATAAGTTAAATAACAAAACTCAATCCATATATCTTAAGTTGAATATAAAATCCAAATAGATATGAGTTAATCTCAAATATATATTTTTTTCAAAAATAAGGGGTATTGCAACCGACATCATTCCCCCACGCATGCCAATGGTCCAATTAATCCGAATCTCTAACTTTTTTACTATAACGACTATTCTCCCTCACCAAATCTCATTTATGACAAAATATTCTAGTAAAATACCACAATGTACTTTAAATAATTTTTCAGTAGTAATGCCCCATCCATGTTATAAAATAAGTAATATGGGGCTTCTTATAATATCATATATGATATTCAAGCCTCAAACCCACTGAAGAGATACCAAGTCCTAGGTCGAGGTCTAAACATGAGGAAAAGGACCTCAGATTTTTGGTGTAAGACTTTAACAGCGTGTCGGACCCCATAACTCAGACAAAAGGACTTATAAGGATTTTATTATGCTGTGTTAGACATGTAACACCTTCACAAGACCTCGGATCCTAATAATAGACCTTACGTCACAATATAGAGACCTCAACAGTCCCTTGAACACATGTATAAGCTTGATAAGTTCATGAAGGAACTCTTTTACCTCCATAAAGGGTCCATGTCTCACAAAAATGATTACTAGGGTCCATTAAAGCCTCATCGAAGTGGAATCTTCCTCAGTTAGTCTTCTTAGACCTTCGCATGACTGGGGCCCATCACTCATGAAGATACCTCCAACCCGTCTCTCTACCATCCTCAGGCTTAAAAATGCTCACAAATAGTGAGACAAGGCTCCCACGACTAACCTTACGGGTTAGTAAAAAGTACACTCAATGCTATACCAACCCCCATTGACTCTTGGCAGCCTGCCTTAGAGCATTAAACCCAATAACCAGGGCCGACTCTGGCCAAGTGATAGGTGAGTGACACAAGACCTATTTTATAATAAATGTTAGTATATGTATATTTTAGCGGTTCAAAAATATTTTATGTATATTAAAAATATTTTTTTAAATGAGTTTAGTTTTTTAGGGGCCCATTTTTTCAACTATTAAAAAAAAAATGATACAACTTCTCAAAAAAATCTCACCCAACTCATTTAAGATATTACCATTTTTTAGGAGCTATTTTCTCAACTACCAACAAAATCTTTTTGGTTCCCTCTCTCTCTCTCTTTCTTTTGCACGCCGCCCACTTTCTCCTTCTCTCGTCTCTCCTTACGTCCCTCTCTCTCTGTTGTTGCACAGTGCAAGCTTTCTTTTGCAGCAAAGGTGTTTATGTTGCATTTGCATCTTGTCTTCTTTTACAGCAAAAGACAAATGTAAAGAAAGGCATGAGATACTTATTTAATTTATTATTTTTTTATACATGTGCTAATCTTTTTTATTACTATATTTTTTTTAATAATCTATTTTTTTAAATTCATCAATGTTTTACTAATCTATTTTTAATGTAATTAATTTTTTTCATTAGGTTGTTTCTTTCTACATTAATCAAGTCGATGAAATTGGAGAGGGAATAAACGGCTCAAACCAAGTGACATTTTTTCATATTTTTTATATTCCATCAATTGAGATATTTCTAGACTAAACTTATCTATTAGATTCGTTGTTAATTGCGTGTTTTATTGTTATTTATAAATTTATAATTTTTTGAAATGTTACCAAAAAAACAAACATCCGAATATTAAAAATGGAAAAAACAATTTTATACAAGTCAAAATGTTAGAAGAACAATTTTTCAATGAGTTTTTAGGTATTTAATATTTTTGTACAATATTTTTTGGAAGGGTTCTAAATTGAATATCGCACAGGGTACTACAAATCTCAGGACCGGCCCTCCAATAACCACTACTTCCAGCCTGTAACTCCTTCCAATAATACTCCACCTCTCCACAATAGAAGAAGAGCTCAACCATAACAACCCATATTGCAAACGTCAGTTCTCACTAACTCAAACTAGTTGTCTATATAAGGGGACACTTGAGGCGGGTTGTAGGGATCCCAATTCAAGTGGTATGCATGTGTTTATGAGTGTAACACCTTCAATTCGCATTCTTAAGAGAGTTAGGGACAACTTCCTAGTCTTACACTATATTCTTATGTCCACACTTGGGTGAGTTATCTTTATTTCTTCCTTACGACTCCTAAGAAAGAAAGTACTTAGAGAAATCATTAAGTAACTTCCTAAAAGCTCTTTTCTTGTTACAAAGACCTAAAACCCTTGCTTCTAACCTTATTGAATTCCCAAGGTCAAACATATATATATTGTTCACCATTATACTAGATATACAAGAGAGAAACACTTAAGAGTGGATGTGGGAACCTAATACAAGAGAGAGACACTTTAAGAGTGGATTTGGGAACCTAATTAGACTTACTGAACCACTTTACATTTGTCTCCTATTCATACTTGTTGGGTGATTTTGTATTTAGAACAAGTTGTATAAGAAAGAAGAGGAATTTGTATTCTGGAGAGAGAGAGATGAGAAAGACTTAATTTATGAAAGCTTTGTTTTTCTTTCATCCGTTGCATTCCTTACCAATTCAACACACATATATAATACATAATAATGCAATGGGTCACATCCCATAAATTAAGGAGACACACTCCATAAAACATTCTCCACAAAACATGAGTGGAATTATGCACTAAACATTAAATAATAAATCATGGCATGAGTGAACCATAAATTATGGCAGGATTTATGCTAGACCCATATCACATTAAATACCATTCTCCCTCTTAATGTGATGCTCCTTAATTCCCAAGAGTTTCCTTAATTGCTGAAATTTTCCTGGTGACAGAGCTTTGGTGAAAATGTCTGCAACTTGATCTTTCGACTTGCAATATTTGAGTTTTATATCCCCATTTGTAATTGCTTCCCTGATGAAATGATATTTGATAGCAATGTGTCTTGTCCTGCTATGATAGACTGGATTGTTTGCCATTGCTATTGCTGATTTGTTGTCGCAAAATAACTTTGTGCCTTCTTCTTCCTTTTTTTTCACGTCTTCTAAAATTCTCTGTAGCCAAATAGCTTGATAAGTTGCTAATGATGTAGATATGTACTCCGCTTCAGCTGAGGATTGAGCCACAGTTTGTTGTTTCTTTGACACCCATGAAAATATACCAGAACCTAGAGAGAACGCATAACCCGAGGTGCTTTTCATGTCATCAACACAGCCACCCCAGTCACTATCACAAAATCCAGTTAACTTCACATTCACTTTTTTGTAATACTTGATTCCATATTCAGTGTGCCTTGCAAGTATCTTAACACTCTTTTTCCTGCCCCAAGATGGAAATGGCTAGGACAATGCATAAATCTAGAAAGTAGACTTGATGCAAATATGATATCTGGTCTTGTTGATGTTAAATATAACAAATTTCCAACCAAACTTCTGTAGAGAGTTTCATCAACCTTTTTTCCTCCATCTTCCTTCACGAGTTTTTCATTTACAACAAGTGGTGTTGTCATCGGTTTGTACCCAAATATTCCAAACTTCTTAAGAATGTTTTCAGCATGCTTTGTTTGACAAATGAACACACTATCTTTTTCTTGATAAATTTCAATACCCAGAAAATAATGTAGCAAGCCCATATCACTCATTTCATACTTCTTCATCATTTCATTCTTAAAATCTTCAACCATCTTTTCACTACTTTCAGTAAAAATTAGATCATCAACGTAAAGTGCAACGATAAGAATATCAGATGTACCTTTGCATTTGACATACAAGGTAGGATCGTTCTTACTTTTGTTAAATCCATTCCCAGTGAAATATCCATCAATGTTACTGTACCATGCTCGTGGAGCTTGCTTTAGACCATACAATGCCTTCTGCAACTTGTACACCTTTTCTTCTTCTCCTTTGGTAACAAAACCCAAAGGTTGTTCAACATAAATTTCTTCTTCCAACTTTCCATTCAGGAATGCTGATTTAACATCAAGTTGGTATAATGACCAATCTTTTTGAGCCGCCATAGCAATAATGGCTCTTACAGTGTCAAGACGTGCAACTGGTGCAAATGTTTCATTAAAATCGATACCGGGTTGTTGTGTGTAGCCCTTTGCTACCAATCTTGCTTTATTTCTTTGCATGGTGCCATCAGAATGATACTTGACCCTGTAAATCCACTTCACCCCAATGATATCTTTGTCTATTGGCTTTTCAACAAGATGCCATGTATTGTTCTTCTCAATAACATTAATTTCCTCCTCCATCGCTTTTTTCCAAGTTTCTTCTTTTACGGCTTCTTCGAAACGTTCTGGCTCAATGGTACAAAAGTTGCATCTCTCATATACATCACTTAAACTCCTCATTTTTTTTGGAGTTATGGTTGGTGATGATGAGAATGAACTTGGAGAACCATTTGACGATGGTGATGATGAGTGTTGATACCAAAATTAGTATGCTGATATGGACGAATAATAAGAAGACACGTGTCAATCTACGTGTCACAATAGCAACGAGGAAGTTCATTCCCCCGACCTAGTCATATTCACTCCGAGAAACAGGTGTACTCCGAGGAACTCCAGCTCTCCGAGGAACTCCAGCCCTCCGAGAAACTCTTGAACGATGAGCAACTAAAGGCGGTTCGAGCTGCATCTCGACCACAACGTTGATTGCTAGATAATCAACAGTTCAACTATTCATTGAATGCTTATTATCTTGACGCACACGCTTGAAGAGCATTAAATGAATTACCCTTTCATATGTATATCATTTAATGTATCACCCTTTCATGTACAGCCTAAGGGCTATAAATACCTTGTATCCCCCTCATTCAAAGGGACCGGAATTTCTTGATAGAATTACATATCGAGAATTCTAAAACACTTGGCAATAACATACACAGTGGACGTAGGCCATTCTTACAAGGCTGAACCACTTTAAAATTCTTTGTCTCATTTATATTTATCTGTGATTAAATAATTAGAAGCAACCTAATTTTTTACATCAACAGATTGGCGCCGTCTGTGGGAAACGACTGTTGTTATCATTTTTCACCAAAAATCATTCATCATCAATGGCAGATAATCCGGAATCTAGCAATCGAAATGTTGGAAATGCTGAAAATCTTCCAAATCCTTCTGCACCTCCAGATCTGGCTGGAATTATGACGAATCTGGCTCAAGGACAAACCGCCATGCAAGATACAATGCGGTAACTCATACAAACCCTTCATGGCAGTGCACCTGCACATTTGGGACAACGAAGTGGTCAGAGGCAAACCTATTTACTTTCTTCATGATCTAGGCGTACAGATGCGTATCGTAATGAAGAATCTGATGATTTCTCTTATCAACCTGGGCGAACTTCGTTAATGCGGGCTACAGATACTGAGCAACGTATCACTCTCTCTCCAGAGAGACCCAGTGCCTTGGAGAGATTAAGCAGGGTATCTCCTTTCAGCCGATTAGGTCCTAGGGGGAATAGGAGTTCGCCTAAGACCATGTCGAGGAGTTTTCAACAACCATCAGATCTAAGAGAAGGATCAGCGCAATCACGACCAATTGCTCGTCAAGATAGATCTCAAGAGTCCACTTCAGAGAAATCAATTGCTCGAACTAATAGACCCGAGGAAGGAAATGATGCGTGGAAAGGTTCCATTCAACGGTTGGAGGATAGATTAGGAGAAATGGCTAAGACGAAGAATCCCCTACAACGAACTTTTGTTCAAGGGACACCTTTTGTCAAGGCTATTGTGGATTTTCCTACACCGTCAAAGTTTAAAGCACCCGTAGTAACCCCCAAATATGATGGAAAGACAGATCCTGTTCTTCACATAGAGTAATATCAAGCTACTGCCGACATCTATGCCGTCCCTGACGAGATGAGATGTAGAGCATTCTCAGGAACTCTTACTGGATCTGCTCAGATATGGTACAACAATCTTCCTCGGGGTAAGATTTCAACTTTCTTCCAATTAGCCGAGTTATTCATCGGCAATTTCTATTTTAGAGCAAAGCCAGTAAAACGAGTAGCACACTTGTTAAGTGTTAGACAAAAATCTGGTGAGAATACTAGAGATTACATAACTCGTTTTAATAACGAGAAGATGGAGGTCATAGATTATGATGAAAAAACAGCAATCATCGCTTTGATGAGTGGGTTGTTGCCTAACAAGTTGTATTACACTTTGGCCAAAGATCCACCTACAACTATGTCAGAGTTGATGGCTAAAGCGGCCAAAATCATGAATGCCGAGGAGGCTATGGCTGCGAAGAAGAATATGGATAAAGAGACTAAGGTGGAAGTTGACAAATCTAAGAAGAAAGAGCATAAGGGCAATGGCGGTGACAAGCATTCCAAGAATAGTAGGTCGTCATGGGAAGTCCTGAAAAAATTCAATAATTATACTCCTTTGAAAATGGGTATTAATTATGTCTTGGAAGAAATCAAGAATAGCGAGGAGGTAAAGTGGCAGAAGAAACTGAGGTCAGACCCTGATACGAGGAATAGAGAGAAATATTACGAGTTCCATAAGGATCATGGTCATATGACCAAAAATTGCATAGCTCTTCAGAACGAGATTGAAACACTCATCCGAAGAGGGAAACTAGCAAAGTATGTTGATCGGGGAGGCGAAAGAAGAAATAATGACCGAACTAGAGAAAGATCCAGATCTCCTCGTCGAGCAGAGGAGAAAAAGAAGAGAGACCATGAAGATGATCCAGATGATGACCCCGATCTTCCCAAGAAACCAAGGCAGCCAGAACGAGAGGTATTTTCCATACATTTTGGGTTATTTGATTGTAATTCCATTACAGGAGGAGATGCAGGAGGAGGAGACCTTACTGCAGAAAGAAAGGCTTACCTTGGAGAGGCTCAAGCTTGTTCATATATTCAGTGAATAAATTTGGCTGAGGAGGATCGCCCGAGGAAGATAAATAAAGAGAAGCTGGTCATTGGCTTTTCAAAAAACGACCTGGCAGGTGTCCTTTACCCTCACGACGACCCTTTGGTAATCAAAATGAGGATGAAAGAAGTAGTGATTTCAAGGGTTTTGGTAGATAATGGTAGTTCGACTGACATCATGTACTACTCATGCTTTGACAGTTTAAATTTGAAATTATCTCAATTGGAACCTTATCACAGACCTCTCCTGGGTTTTGCTGGCGAAAAAGTTTTTCCACTTGGGACGATCAAGTTGGATATATTCATTGGAACTTGGCCTGCTTGTCGAACAGAGAGAATATGCTTCTTTGTGATGGGTAAGAATGTGAAGTCAACTTACAACATCATCATGGGAAGAGTTGGTTTGAAGAAGTTCGAAGTAGTCCCATCTACAGTACATCAGTGCTTAAAATTCCCAACAAATTTCGGAGTAGGAGTTGTGAAAGGTGATCAAAAAGTAGCTCGGGAATGCTATTATTCATCTGCCGAGCAAGAGGAGCTTGAAGAGTCAAGGAAAAAGACTACTACCTACCAGGTGGAGGAAGGTACAGAAATTGAAACACTTGATCCCAGAGATGAATCCCAACTTGTAAAAGGACAGGTGGTGGAATCTACAGAAAATGTTATTCAGGACGACGAGCACCCTGAACGAGTAACCCAGATAGGTTCGTCGTTGGATGTTTCAATAAAACAGGAGTTGATAACTTTTTTGAGAAACAGAAAGAAAACTTTTGCATGGAGTCATGAAGACATGCCAGGAATAGATCCGAACTTCTTATGTCATGAGCTCAATGTGAATAAGGAGATCAAACCTGTAAAGCAGAGAAGAAGAGTATTTAGTCCCGAGAAGAATCAAGCTATACAGGAGGAGGTCAAGAAGCTCCAGAAAGCCCAATTCATTGAAGATGTGAAATATCCAGACTGGTTAGCAAATATGGTGATGGTAAAGAAGAAAAATAATAAATGGAGAATGTGTGTTGATTTCACCGATCTCAACAAGGCATGCCCAAAGGATCACTTTCCATTGCCCAGAATTGATCAACTAGTGGATGCTACCTCGGGACACGAGTTGCTCAGCTTCATGGACGCTTACTCTGGCTACAACTAGATCAAAATGAAACCTGAAGACAGGGAAAGCACTTCTTTTATTACCCCTAGGGGAACTTATTGTTATAATGTTATGCCTTTTGGTTTGAAAAATGCAGGAGCGACATACCAGCGGCTGATGAACAAGGTTTTTGCCGAACAAATCAGTTCCAATATGGAAGTCTATGTCAATGATATGCTGACAAAGAGCAAGAAAGCTGCTAATCATCTAGTTGACTTAGGTCAAACCTTTGATCAACTGGATAAATACCAGATGAAGCTCAACCCGACGAAGTGCACATTTGGAGTAGGAGAAGGAATGTTCCTCGGGTACATCGTCAACCAACGAGACATTGAGGCGAATCCAGAAAAGATCAAAGCTCTTTTAGGGTTGCGATCTCCAACGACGAAGAAAGAGGTGCAAAGTCTTACAGGACGAGTTATATCGCTCAATAGATTTGTATCCCGAGTAACTGATAGATGCCTCCCATTCTTCAAAACACTTCAAAAAACTTTCGAGTGGAATGATGAATGTGAAAAAGCCTTTCAAGGCTTGAAGAAATATTTGGGAGCACCTCCACTGTTGTCCAGGCCAGTAATGGGAGAAAATTTATACTTATACCTGGCAGTATCAGAGAATGCAGTCAGCTCAGCATTGATCAGATTGGAAAATGGAGTCCAGAAACCAATTTATTACACAAGTAAGGCTTTCCGTGGTGCAGAGGTCAGGTACCCAAAGCTGGAAAAATTGGCATTGACACTAATTGAAGAAAGTAGAAGAATGAGGCCATATTTCCAAGCCCATATCATCGTCGTGTATACAGACATGCCATTAAGACAAGCCCTTCATAAGCCAGAAAAATCAGGGAGACTGATGTACTGGGCAATAGAGCTCGGAGAATATGATATTGTGTATGAACCCAGATCATCATTAAAAGGGCAGGCTATAGCAGATTTTATCGCAGAGTTTACATATCCTGATACCCCCGAGGAACAAAAGTTGCTCGCTGATCAACCTGTGGATGTTACAGGATCATCAAACACAAGCCCAGACCAACTCCGGTTGGTAAAAGGTCTTGTGGATATTGAAGGATCATCAAATTCGAGCCCAGACCAACTTCGGTTGGTAAAAGGACGAGAAAAGATGGTCGACGAAGAGCGAAAAATATCAGGGGAGGATGAAAGGAAACAATAAATATTTCACTGAGGAACTTTGTCAGATAAGAAATTTGAAGACGAGTTACCTATATGGAGGTTATATGTAGATGGCTCATCTTGCACTGCAGGATTTGGCGCAGGAATAGTTCTGAGCACTCCAGACGAGATTGACATGGAATATGCCCGGCGATTTCAATTCAAAGCCTCTAATAATGAGGCTGAGTATGAGGCCATGATAGCAGGTCTTAATTTAGCAAAGATTATGGAATCACAATAAGTGATGGTATTCAGTGATTCTCAATTAATTGTGAATCAGATGATAGGAATATATGCTGTTAAAGGAGAATTAATGGTCAGGTATCATGCAAAGGTGATGGAGTTATTGGCAGAATTTGATGCCATTCAGTTGATCAGAATACCAAGATTGGAGAATGCACGAGCAGACGTGCTGGCCCGACTAGCATCAGCTACTCGTACCGAGCTGCGAAGAACGATACCAATTGAAGTATTAGAAAGTCGGAGCATAGATGAAAACCTGACGATGAATATTATTACCCTTGATTTAGGACCATCTTGGATGGATCCCATCAGGGCATACATTGAGGAGGGAGAATTACCAGAGGATAAGCTCGCTGCCAAGAAATTAAAGTTTAAAGCTGTTCGGTATGTACTAACTAATGGTGTTTTGTATAGACAAGGAATTATGGAAGGTTTACAAATATGTGTACATCCCTCTGAGGTTAAAGAGTTGATTGAAGGGATCCATGAAGGGTCCTGTGGAGCCCATGTAGCAGGTCGGACACTTTTGCAAAGGGTGATGACGCAGGGATATTACTGGCCAACGATGAGGGCTGATTGTATAGCCTATGCTAAGAGATGTGATAAATGCCAACGTTTTTCCTCTATCCGACGAACTCCACAAGCATTGTTGACACCCATAACTTCCCCATGGCCATTTGCCATGTGGGGAATGGATTTGGTTGGACCACTACAAATGACCCGAGGAAGATTCAAGTACCTCGTCGTCGCAGTGGATTACTTTACTAAGTGGGTAGAAGCTGAGCCTCTGATTGATATGACATACGAGAAGGTATACCAGTTCATCTAGAAGAACATAATCTGTCGATATGGTCTCCCTCATGCTTTCATCACAGACCATGGAACACAATTCGATAACGAGGAGTTTGCCGCCTATTATCATCAGTCAAACATCTTGAAGATTCATTCAGCACCCGGCCATCCTCAAAGCAATGGACAGACTGAAGTGACGAACAGAACATTACTAAATGTTTTGAAGAAGAGGCTAAGTGAGGCTAAGGCTAATTGGATTAATGAGCTACAGTCAGTATTGTGGGCTTACCGAATAACTCCCCGAGCAGCAATTGGAGAATCACCATATATGCTGGCATTTGGAAGTGAGGCTGTAATACCTGCCGAGTTGGGTCTTCCAACACACAGAGTGCTCAATTTTAATTCCCCAGTCAGCGACTTAATGAGAAGATTGGATTTGAATATGCTCGAGGAGGTTAGAGAAGAGGCAACCATTAAGAATGATGCTTACCAACAACGAACAACTCTGTTCTATAACAAGAGGGTGAAGAAATGCGACTTAAAAGAAGGAGATTACGTGCTAAAGAAGGTCATTCAGAAGCACAATAAATTGGAAGCAAACTGGCATGGACCTTACCGAGTTACAGAAGTTGTTCGACCAGGAACTTACCGCATAGCAACTCTAGAAGGAGAGGAATTTAAGAATGCATGGAATGCTGAACACCTACGCAAGTATTATCAGTGATGTAAAATGTAAAGAAGTTCCATCAATATGAATAAAACGATGATGTTTCGCCATCTTCTTTCTTTTATTGAAAGTTTTTCGGGGAATACTAGTGTGCAACACTACGCTGTTTAGCAATAAAAGCAACATGATAGTTCAAACCCAGATCAACTCCGGTTGGTAAAAGGGCGAGAACAAACTATACTCCTTTGGTTAGGAGGCGTACACTAGCTCAGACCAACTCCGGTTGGTAAAAGAGTTAGTGGACATGATAGTTCGAACTCAGACCAACTCCGGTTGGTAAAAGAGCGAGAACACGATAGTTCGAACCCAGACCAACTTCGGTTGGTAAAAGGGCGAGAACACCCCATACTCCTTTGGTTAGGAGGCGTACATTAGCTCAGACCAACTCCGGTTGGTAAAAGAGTTAGTGGACATGATAGTTCGAACTCAGACCAACTCCGGTTGGTAAAAGAGCGAGAACACGATAGTTCGAACTCAGACCAACTCCGGTTGGTAAAAGGGCGAGAACAACATCAACATTCCTAAAAATGCCAACGTGTTTGGCTAGGAAGCAAGATATGCTCTCAAATACCAACTTATGTTGGTCGGGAGGTAAGATTATTACAAAAAGTTCCTCGAAGAACAAAATATTCCAAACTGAATCAAGTATGGTTGGTCGGAGATAAAAATCCACTAACTGTAGTTGGTCGACGAGGAGAAAATATTTTAAACAGTACCAAGTATAGCTGGTCGGGGATAAAAACCCATTAACTATAATTGGTCGACGAGCACAATTTAACAACCTTGATTGGTTGGAAGAAATTTTAAATATTTTTATACTCATTACTTTATTATTAAGTGATAGAGCAACATTACTAATACTTGTAATTTTTTATTACTAAGTTGGTCGATGAACCACACAATATTGTTATGCAAGCACAAATATAAAGTGTTTGACAAATACAAGACAACAGCAATACATATTTGCAAATAAAAATGAAAGTCTTTCATTAAAATTCAAAATAAATTACAAGTTACATTGATAATTATATGGATATGTATACTAACTGTTACATAAGAATTTTCTATTCTACTGGTCTTTTCCCTTTTGCTTTTGAAATAGGCTCCTCGCCAGTAGGAGGATCTTCCAGGCAAAGGGGAGAATTAATGAAGTTAAGATCTCGCAGCATTCTGACGTTCATTATTGAAGGTGTATCCAGTAAATGCTCCGGACGAGATAATTCAACCTGCGAATGAAGGGCATAGTCACCAAGATACTGGGAAATCAAACAACGAGGGATGGCCCGAGCAGGGATCCAACTCATATCAAGCTTGAATGGTGGATTTAATAGATTGAGCAACCCAGGAGCATGATAATCCCATAAATAATGGCCCTGCTCTAGTTTTAATACACCCAGGGCGTTCAACCATCCCTGTTTATAACCTTCATTATTGGCATTTTCAATGCGAGCATCCAAGTGACAAAGGGCCTCATTGTAGCCTGCCATCCAGAACTCACGAGGTTGTTTGTGGAATTGGAAAGTTATTCTCTCTAACTGCTCGTGAAGGTTTCTGGCAAAAACATCCTTATTATCCAGAGCAGACTTTGTCAAAGCAAGTTGATCCTCTAGAGTTTGGATTTTCTTAGACATTTTAGACAAAGCCCGATCTTTTGCATTTAATTGGAACGCTTGAGTTTCCAATGTTGATTGAGTACGAGCTTCTTCAACAGTACGACGAAGACCTCTTGGTCGTCCCCGAGCAGGTTGAATACTTTGTTCCTCGTTAACATTCTGAGCAACTCTTCCTCGTCCACGAGAACCTCTTCCTCTTCCCCGAATAGCAGTGGAAGGCACAACTCTTCTCAAAGCCTCTAATTCTTGCCTCAATTTGGCATTCTCGACCTCTAAAAATGAGAATCCTTCATCGGTGACCGGTACCAAGGGAGTAGAAGATGAAGCTACAGACTTATACTGTGCCAACTCTTTCTGCAAATTATTATTCTCTTGCTCTAGCAGCTCGGCGATCTGTCTACATGCTTCGACTTCACCCTTTAGGGTTCTCTCTCTCACTTCATAGCCAGCAAGCATCTTGTCATAACCTGTTTCAGCACTAAGTTGTTTGAGTTTCCTCTCATACCCTTCATGCAAAAGAACTGAAGACTCTTTATACTGCTGCTGAAGTTCATCGAGAGTACCTTGCAAATCTTCAATCATTTCGTAATAAGCCACATTGTTGGCTACAACACGATCAAGAAGACATTTCAAGTATTGATATGCCTCCACTGCTTGGTCTGAAGCATCATGACCAAGGATATCAGCAATTTATGATGCACTCAGGTCAGTATGGCCAGCTTTAAAATATTCATGGCATTGCTGCATCAATTTTGTATCATTGGCAGACAGCAATTCCATTCTAGCCATAAACTAATAATGAAGAGAAGGCAAGAGTTAATAAAAAAAGCAGACAGAGCATCAACAATGTAGAGAAACAAAAAAGGTAATTTTATTACATCATCAAAAGGAGTACAGCGTTCAGAATACAGAGTATAAGTAAAAGAAAATAAAATAGATACCGAACAACTTCACACCTTTTCCTTATCTCCCAAGACTTTCTCGGGAGGCTGGGACGAGGAGCTTGGTTGCTCGGTGGGAACAATGAGTTGGTTGGTAGAAGTTGGGACTTGTTCAGGAGGAGCAGGAAAAGACGAAATCTCCTCGGTGGCTGTCTGATTGGGTTGTGGAGCAAGGACTTGATCACCCACTGTCATTGAAGACTCCTCGGATGCAGCTTCGTCTTCATCCTCATCTTCAATTCTAGGAGGAGGACCGGGAAGATGTTGTTGAAATAGCTCAGAGTCCTCGCTCACCTTCAATTCTTGCAGGGCAGTAACCCAACCATCTCGGAAGTATTTAAAACTCCCATACTACACCTAGGTCATCATTGCTTCTACCCCCTGTCCCATCCTTTATCCCAACCGGTACGAAAAGATTTTTTCACAGCCACTTTTCTCTTCATTTTCTCCGAGGAGAGCTTCTCGTATAGAAGATCCTCGGAGGCTTTCAACTTGGCCTCCACCTCCTCCTTCTGACGATTTACTTCTCGCAGAAAGGTTAGCTCTTCCTCAGCCGATTTCAACTTATTTTCAAGCTCCCCAAAGTTTGTGAGCTTCTCGGCATATTTCTTATTCTCTCTCTCCAAGTCTTTTACTTTGTTTCCCAACTGCACCTTCTCTGTCTCAGATGCAACCAACTTCTTCTCCCATTCACCCCTATCCTCGTCATATTTTTGACGAGAATCCTTCAAAGACTGGGCCAAACCCAGAAAAGCATCGTCCACTCCAGACGAGGAGCTAGAAGCCTTAAGTGCTTCATCTTTCTTCACTATGGTGTTAAAGCATCTCACCAGCTGGAAAAAGACGAAGATAATGATAAATCAGCACAGAGACATATGTATTGATGGAAAGAAAGAAAAATTTAGGATAAGAGAAACTTACTGAAGCAATGTGACGAGTAGCTAGGGATGTCAGCATATCCCTAGACATGTTCTCCTCAATACCTTAGACTTCAAAAATCTAGGGATGGTTGGAACACCAGCTCCACTAGCTTGGAGCTGGGGAATGGTTTCAGAAAAACTGACCGAGGAGGATTTCTTCAATCTCCTCAGTGGCACTTCAACAGTTTCAACCAAAGAGGAACTTTTGGTTGGGGAGATGGTGATCACTCCTGCTGGTACATCCTTTTTGTTAGAAGCCAATGGGGGCTTCACGGCAACCTTCTGAGGAGCAACAGAAGGGGCATCATCTACTTTCTTTGTCCCCTTTAGGACATTATTCTTGTTTCCTTTTCCATCTCCAGCTGAGGAAGTCTCCTTGAAGATAGCAGGAACTCTTCTTTTGCCCATTTTCTGACTCAAAGGAATGTGAGAGTCTGGTGAAGAATCCTCAGAAGATGGCAATGGTTCACTAATGCTGACCACAGGACGAGCAGTAAAGAATGATGTATAGCTCCTGTACTGCAACAAGTATGAAGCAGACCTGACGTGCTCGTCTGTAACTTTCTGATGCAAACTCCAGATATGTTTTAAATGCTTGATATTAACTTCTGATTCTTTTGGAGTCGTTCTTTTGCTGTCAACTGCAAACAAATATATACTGAAATGTCTATCACGCATTTATTCAAACATAATGAAATCATAATTTCAGAAATAAAATAAAATGAAAATAACCTATCCCATTGCCATATGGAGGGCATTTGGGACCTTCATATACTTCATCTCCAACCAAAGGGGCATGTTGACAATTTTTGATAACTACCCCATGTTCAAAATAATCCCTATTAGCATTAGGGAGATTGACTACTAAAGCCTTATTCAAAAATCTAGTTTTTAGATAATAAACATTGTCTAGAACAGCCCATCTATAACAGTACATAATCTCAGGAATTCCTATACGGTTTCCATGAGTTTGATTTAACCTATACACCCCATTAACTATTCTCCATGTGTTGGGGGCTATTTTTGCAGGAACAACATCGAAATAATGACAGAACTCTAAGCACAAGGGGTTTCGTGGAAAAGAAAATCCACATTCAGCAATAAAGAGGCTGGGGAACCAATGTCCCTCAGCCAAATTAAAATAATTTGAAGGTTCAGAAAGATCCTCCAGAATTACCCAAGATGGAATAGAAAAATCAGAGCGGAATTTCTCAAGAGATTCAATAACATAAACCATGGAGAATAAAAGAAATGAAGAAGAAGGAAGAAGAGCTTATAGGAAAAAGGGAGATCTGTTGACAATGAACAAAGAAAAGGATGAACGCACAAGAGAGAGAAAGACTATGGAAAACTCGAAAACGGAAATTGGAAAAGGTAGAAGACGGTGATATTGTCTATGAGGTTTAAATACTTTGCCTTGGGAAATGGCGAAAGAAATGATTACAAAAAGGAAACTATTACGCTACCGGCGGCTAAAAGGACAAAAAACGCACGAGGATCGAAGCGCTTATAAAAATGCAAAAAGGCGGATTCTGCGAATTTGGAAGAAAATTCAAATACGAAGAAAATTCTCTTAAAACCCAGGAAGGTCATTAATATTGCCATATACCGAGAAAGAATGTTCCATACTCCTCAAAGTTCGAAATATGAAACATTGGGGGCTTCTGTTGATACCAAAATTAGTATGCTGATATGGACGAATAATAAGAAGACACGTGTCAATCTACATGGCACAATAGCAACGAGAAAGTTCATTCCCCCGACCTAGTCATATTCACTTCGAGAAACAGGTGTACTCTGAGGAACTCCAGCTCTCCGAAGAACTCCAGCCCTCCGAGGAACTCTTGAACGACGAGCAACTAAAGGCGGTTCGAGCTGCATCTCGACCACAACATTGATTGCCAGATAATCAACAGTTCAACTATTCATTGAATGCTTATCATCTTGACGCACACGCTTGAAGAGCATTAAATGAATTACCCTTTCATATGTATATCATTTAATGTATCACCCTTTCATGTACAGCCTAAGGGCTATAAATACCTTGTATCCCCCTCATTCAAAGGGACCGAAATTTCTTGATAGAATTACATATCGAGAATTCCAAAACACTTGGCAATAACAGAAACAGTGGACGTAGGCCATTCTTACAAGGCTGAACCACTTTAAAATTCTTTGTCTCATTTATATTTATCTGTGATTAAATAATTAGAAGCAACCTAATTTTTTACATCAACAATGAGCTTGATCGTGGAGATGTTTGAGGTGAATCTTCATTGCTCTCATTATCAATTGTTGATTTTTGTTGCTCTTCCTCAATAAGAATTGTCTTCTCCTTGACTTTGCCTTCTTCCTAGTTCCAAATAGCACCTTCGTCAAATAACACATCACGGCTTGTGATCACTTTGTTGCTTTTCAAACTAAATAGCCTATAGCCCTTGGATTGAGAGCTATAGCCCATAAATATGCACTTCTCACTTGTTTCATCTAGATTTTGCCGCTTCTCTTTTGGAATCTGAGCATAACATACGCAACCAAAGATTTTAAGATGACTCACTGATGGCTTTCTCCCACTCCAGGCTTCAATGGGGGTCTGATTCCAGACCGCTTTTGTTGGACATCGATTTATCAAATATATAGCTGTGTATACTGCTTCTGCCCAAAATACTTTAGGCAGTCCCTTTTCATGAAGCATTGATTTTTCCATCTCCATCACGGTTTTATTTTTCCTTTCTGATACTCCATTTTGTTATGGAGTATAACTAATCGTGAGTTATCTTTCTACACCTTCATCTTCACAAAACTTTCCAAATTCATTGAAAGTATATTCTTTCCCATTGCCACTTCTCAAAACTGTGATAAATGCCCACTTTGTTTTTCCACAAAACTTTTGAACTTCTTGAAAATTGTAAAAACTTCAGATTTTTGCCTCATAAAAAATACCCATGTCATTCTTATGAAATCATCAATAAAGAGTATGAAGTACTTATTTTCTCCATGATAAGGAGTAGTCATTGGATCACATACGTCAGTGTGAACTAGCTCGAGTACTTCTTTTGCTCTCCATGCAACTCCTTTTGGAAAAGGCTTTCTGTGATGCTTCCCGAGAGCATAACCTTCACATACTTCATTGTTTTCTTCAATGCAAGTGGGTAGACCTTGAACCATATTCTTTTGGCAAAGTAACTTGAGGCCATGAAAATTCAAATGACCAAGTCTTCTGTGTCACAACCACGATTCATCAACAGATTCTGCCTTCAAGGCAAAATTTCCACCATATTTGAAAATTAATTAATGGAAAGCTACGGTTCTTCTCCATCTTTATCTTCTTTACGACTTGTTTTCCTTGTCCTTTGTCATAAATAGTGCACCCGTTTTCTTCAAAGTGGACAGCATATCAATGTTCTACTAGTTGTCCAACACTTAGCAAATTTTTTGCTAAGTCCGAAACAAGTAAAACATCATGAATGAACTTAGCTCCTTTGTTGGTTTGAACACCAATTGTTCCTTTTCCCTTTACAATGACTAACGCACCATTTCCCATTTTTACTTGAGAGTTGATGGTTGTATCTATGTCAACAAACACGTTTTTGTCACCGGTCATGTGATTGCTACAACCACTATCAAGAAACTAAACATCATTCTTTTGCTCAGAGGCACTTTGACATGCATAAAATAAATTTCCTTCACCTTCTTTTTCTTCCGCACAACTTGCTTATTGATTGTTCTTGTATCTACAGTCCTTTTGCAAATGACCAAAGCCTTTGCAATTGTGACATTGAGGCTTTCCTTTGAACCAACAGTCTTTCTCCACATGGATACTTTTGTTGCATATATTACATCGTTGAGACCGTAAGAAATCTTCATTTCTAAAATTTCTGAAATTATTGAATCTTCCTCTGCCTTTGCTTCTTCCTCTTCCTCGGCCCCTTGCTTGTCTGCCACCTCTTTCAAACTCTCTTCCATCATGACTTGAAGAGTCTCTTTCACTATTTTGGGGTTTGAAACTGAGTTTAGATTGAAACGCGCTCTCAATAGATTTTTCACAGCATTGTAACAATCTTTGCTCGAATGACTTTAAGGACCCCAACAATTCTTGGACTGTCATCTTAGAAGTATCCTTAGTATGCTTAATAATAGCCACCAGAGAATCAAATTTTGGAGGTAGGCTATTTTAAAGTTTCTCTACAGCTCTTCCGTCGGTTATTTGATCACAATGCACCTTCATTTGGTTGAGAAGTTCTGTGAATCTGGAAGAGAACTCTTTTGGAGTTTCATTTTGCTTCATTTTCATACTTTCCAACTCCCTCCTAAGAGCTTGAAGTTTAATAGCTCTTACTTGTGTATTTCCTTGAAACTTCTCTTGAATAATGTCCCATGCTTCCTTGGCCTTGGTTGCTCCCATGATTCTTGGAAAAATGGAGTTTCCTAGGCCTTGTTGAATGTGAAGGAGAGCTTTAGCATCCATCTTCCTTGAAACTTTCAATTCATCCTTTTGAGCGGCTGACAACGTTGCCGTTGATTCGGGTTCGTCATACCCATTTTGGACTAAATCCCAAACATCTTGGGATATAAAGAGAGTCTTCATTTTGATACACCAGAAATCATAATTCTCACCTTCAAATATTGGGATTGAAGGTTGTTGAATATTTAGAGCGGAATTGCTTGAGCTGGCCATGATAATTTTTCTTCAAATCTTTTACTCCTTGGCTTTTTGAATTTTTTGACAGCAACTTCTTGAATTTTTGACAGTAATAGAAATTTTTTGGACAGCAACTTGTTGAAATTTTTTTGGACAGCAACTTGATTTTTTTTTTTGGACAGATTTAGGCCCTGTTGATACAAAGCTCTGATACCGTTTATGTTGGGTGATTTTGTATTTAGAACAAGTTGTATAAGAAAGAAGAGGAATTTGTATTCTGGAGAGAGAGAGAGAGAGAGATGAGAAAGACTTAATTTATGAAATCTTTGTTTTTCTTTCATCCGTTGCATTCCTTACCAATTCAACACACATATATAATACATAATAATACAATGGGTCACATCCCATAAATTAAGGAGACACACTCCATAAAACATTCTCCACAAAACATGAGTGAAATTATGCACTAAACATTAAATAATAAATCATGACATGAGTGAACCATAAATTATGGCATGATTTATGCTAGACCCATATCACATTAAATAACAATACTTAAGAACACGTCCTTGTATCTTGAGGAGGAAGATTTTGCGAGGCTAATGTTTTGACCAATATCATCCTCGTGATAACTCAATTTCAAATAATTCCAGGGTTTTTGGTCCATGAATCCTATGATCCAATTAAACACCTCAACATGAACATAAAGTTTTGAAGAATGTTCAAGCTATATAAACTTAATAAAGTCATGTATTTTTTTTTTGTTTAATGAATGTATAACTGGTTTCCCCATGCGCAAATTTTTATATAACTCTAAAGGTGAAATGTTTTTATATAATCATATGTGGAGCGAACTTTATATTGGTTTAGAACCTGAGCTCTAGTTGCATTTTTGGGATGTTTAGGCACAAGCGTGTGCACGGTGCAAAAATACAAAATTGCACACAATTGTTGTATCTTTCTTAGATCTCATTTAAAACATGAACCATTTGTGTTAAATAAGATTTGTAGCATGTGTACAGTGCCCCGTTTTTTGACAAAATCTTATATACACTAATTTTTGGCTCAAATTATGTACGAAGCTCAATTTACTATAATTTCTAGGTCAGTATTTTAGAATTCTTCATTTAATGATTAAATTTTTTTACCTCGATTGTTTTCATCTAAAAACCTAGATTTACTTAGATCTATAGATCTTCTTGGATATGGATATTAAGTGACATCCCCATTACCTATCATTTATATTCACCAATTCCTATGTTGTGTGGTGCTAATTTTTTTTTTATTGAAGATCAGATATAATTGGTTAATTTCTTAATGGATGAGATTTCCAACCAGTGTGTGATGATTGGAGATCCTCCCAATTATGGCGGATTTCCATGAGACGATCCTTGCACATATGGGGAAGATTCAAGGTTTTAAAAGATAAAGATCACATGAATAGAGTTATGCATTTCCCCATGTAAAACATTCTTTTAAAGTCTAGTGAGAGAGAGGATGTATCCTAATATTCCCCCCTCCCCCCAAGTGGGGTTCTTCCTCGTAAATTTGGGCTTATGATCATATTTGATCAAAATTTATTTCCACACCCTAGATAACTTTTATTTGATGCATTGTTGATCTGTTTTAGGTAAATTTTGGGATTAGTTCATTTTTTTACTAAAATTGAGAGTACCATTTTCTTACCATGAACCAAAATTTTCACACATAAATGGATCTACGAGCGTGTTGCATTTAGATTATTTGATTGATTTTAATTTTTATGTGTCAATGTTGTTGTTGAATTGAAATTGAAGAAGTTTTTATATTACGAATTATAATATTGCTCTTATTTTTCTTTTTTTTTAAATGTCCAATTGACCCCTTTTTGGAGATAGTCGCATAAAATTTACTTGAATCTCAAGTAGTATCAGAGTGGGTTGGTCATTTGTGTGAACACTCACGAGTTACATATTTGTGTGCCTTTTTTCTTGTGTGCTAGTCTCGTGATTTGTGATAATCATGAGTATAGATGATTGTTATGTATTAAGACGAAGAATTGTGTAAGTTGATGCAAAGCAAGCATCTTCAATTGATGAAGAATATGTACGCTCTACACATGGCTCTAGTGTATCAATTTTTTTTATTAATGATGATTCTTTAACTCAAGATGAGATCATTAGTTAATTCAATTACGAATATTATAAAATCTTTCATAAATCACTTAAGATAAATAAATTGAATGCTAAGATTAAGAATAAGATCAAATAATTTTAGGATGAAATGTTTAAAATAAAGAGGATTGTGAGCTTATTCTTTAAGGCTCAATTGTTAGAGTGAACGCAATAAGTCTCTTGATAAGTAGAACAAATAACTTTTGAATGAAATTGAGAATACCAAAAAGGATTTATTGGATTTTAAATTGGGAAAAAAGGTATTTTGTTTGAAGTTAGATTGATAGATGGGTGATTTGGATAATGCCAAAGGTTAAGATTTCACTTAGAGAAAAGTCTGAGAAATTAAAGAGCAATAAGATACTATGATATAGTGATTTTGATACGCCTTTTAGCTCAAATACAACATTTGTAAATAGTGATGCCAAGACTAATGAAACAAAATATTTCTTCATAAGTTAATGAGTATACATAGAAAAAAGTTGAGTCTTTAGCACAAAACAAAGGAAAATGTCTTGATAAAACTAATTTACTCAATATATACAAATATATGGATGATTTGAAAACTATAGGCAAATTACACTATGAGAATCAATAGAAATCATTAATCTCAACCTAATCAAATAAGTTTTGGCAGTTATCCAACTCATGAACAAAATTTGGTACAAATATTTTTGAAAGTATAATGTTTTTGGGAAAAAGGAATTATAATTTTTTTGGATATTTGTTAAAAATTCTTTTCAGATTTACGACCGTACCTATTGCTATAAAAAATGGCCACTTGAAAAGTTTGTCATACGTTTGAAGAACAAGATTAAAACTCACATTTCCAAGGTCCAAAAGGAAATATGAAAAGTTCATCAAATTAATTTAAAAAGGAAATTAAAAATTTTGAATTATCAATATTGGAAATTGATTGGTGACATGATAAAGGTTGTCAAAACAAAACCACTTTGGTTAAGAAAAAGTAATCACAAGTGTATAGTTATCCGCGCGACTCTTAAAGACACCGATAGCTGGTAATGGTATTTCGATAATGATTGTTCCTGACACATGACGGATATCAAATATTTGTTCACTACCTTTGAGTAACACAATGTTGGTTTGGTGACTAAGTGATGTGCGTGTGAAGGTGCACAATTCGGCTATGAATAACAATGTGCTTTATACTAATGGTTTGGCGAAAAATCTGAAAAACATTAGTCAAATAAGTGATGATGGTCATCTTATGATTTTTAAAAAGTTATAATCACCTTTGAAAAATGAGAGTCATGATATCGTGTTAAGATGGATACATTCAAATGAGGATTGTTACATGTTAGTAAGTGAACCTTTTATTGGTATGTCAAAGTGCTAACTTATATTTGTTCATTCCAAGTCATCAAAGTCTTGGACAAATGAACTTTAAAGATTTGGGAAGTTTAGTGAAGAAAGAAAGAGTGAGGGAAATACCTAAGTTTGGTAAATCCTAAGTGAAATTGTGTGTCACTTGTCAAAAGGGAAAGAAATTCAAATATCCACGTAACATATTGAATGCTCTACACCTAGGCCATTAATGTCAGTTCACATACCTTTGATGGGTATAGTGAGCACATAGAGTGTTGGTTGTAAAAGGTACTCATTTTTTCATATAAATGATTATTATCGTTTGTCATATGTTGTTTTATGCTTATAAATAGTGATTCATTTGATTTACTCACTGACATTTTCACGAGAATTAAAAAAAAACAGTCAATGCCTAATGCTCGTATGGGGAGTGATCATGGAACAAACTTTTAATGCTCTAAAGTTGAGTTATATTACAATGATGTGAGAATTAAACATGAATTTTCATTCGGTAGAACACCTCAAGAAAATGGGGTTATTGAAAGGGAAAAAATTAAACTTTGTAAGAGATGGCAAGGAATACGCTGGAAGGAAAAGGTTTTCCTAAGATATTTAGGACTGAAGTTATTCACACCACTTGTAATATTTACAATAAGTGTTTATATTCATCCATTTAATAATAAAACACCTTATGTACTTTGGAAAGAAAATAAACCCTCAATCAAGTACATCAAAGTTTTTGGGAGTATATGGTATATCTTGGAACAGCGGGGGAATATTATACCATGATTGACTCTAAGATTAATGTAGGTATTTTCTCAGGTTATTCATCAAATAGTTGCTGTTATTGTGTGCATAACATAGAAAGTATTAAAGTTATGGATTCAATAAATGTGGTTGTGGATGGTGATGCATCTCTAAACGTCACTTTTAAAGAAGAAGTGGAGGAAGTAAATAGAATTTTAAGGGATAATGGATCCAGGAAAAAATATATGAAAGGATAATGAGGTGGGAAATTTATCTCAAGGAGTGACACAAAATGAGAGAGGTATACCAACACGGGTTCTAAAATATCATGCTCCTTCCAAAATCATTAGAAATTTGGAAAGTAAAGTTCGTGCTCGAAACTAACTCTTGAATGAGTTTATCATTCAATGTTTTACTTCCAAGATTGAGCATAATTTTTTTAAAGAATATCTACTTTATAAGAGTTGTATATCATCAACGCAAGTGAAGCAATGTTAATTTGAGATATTGAGAGTTTAGGAATTTATGTAAAGACTATGAAAACATAATTGGTACTAAATGGGTGTTTAAGAACAAAATGGATGAAAGTGGAGTGATCTTGAGAAAAAAAGAAAGGCTAGTTGCCTAAGGCTATTAACAAGTTAAGGGTAATGATTTGATGGTACATTTACAACACTTGCACTTTCAAAGAGTGTGATACTCATGTTAGACATGGCGTGTTTACTGAAATTTAAGCTTTTTTAAATTGATTGTAAAAGTGAATTTTTGAATGAAGTGCTACAAGAATAGGTGTGTGATGATAAAGCAATATGATTTGAATATCCTAAACATCCTATTCATATTTTGAGGATTCACAAAGCCTTTTATGGGTTAAAATAAGATCAAAGATCTTGGTATGGGAGACTTATGACTTATCTTCTCAAAAGCAGATTCAAGATATGAGGAATTACAAGAACTTTATTTTTAAGGAGAGAAAAATATCACATTCTTATTATACTAATTTATGTTGATGACATTGCTTTTATGTCAACATGTGGTAAGTATAAAAAAGATTCTTCAAAGGAAATTAAATATATGTTTAGAATGTGTATGGTGGGTGAGATGACATTTTTCGTAGAACATCAAGTTAAAAAAAAATAAGATTTGTGATATTCATATCTTAAATAAAATATGCAGAAGAAGTAGTGTAAGAGTTTGGTACTTAATTGATAAATCACATTAAGACACTAATGGGTGTTGATTTGAAACTTTGAAAGGATTTAGGGTGAAAGGAAGTTGAATAAAATATTTATAATAACATGATAGATAATTTGCTATACCTAAGACTTAGTCGTGCTGACATTCACTATAGCTTAGTTGTTTTTGTTAGGTTTAAAGTGAATCCTAAAGAGTCACAATTTCAAGCTATGAATAGGTTTATTAAGTATGTTAGTGGAATCCACAAGTTTATATTATTGTATACTTTTGATACAAGCTATGAAGAGTTTTATGAAGTTTGCCTCTGAAAAGACTATTGTTCTCAATGATATTATGCATACTTGAGAGATGAAGAAGGACATATTTTTCGAGTATCTCATTAACAAGTCTGGATTCTCTAATATGGGAGTTGAACTTTTTACTTTTACTAGTAATGGGTCTTTTCAGACAAAAGGTTATAACACTGATGGAATCTTCAAATTGAATGTTAATACTAATAAAATTTCCTATGTTGCGTATTCATATAGTAAGTCCCAAGATAGTCTTTATCATGTTAATAAACCAATTGCTAAGAATATGAGTATCTCATGATTGATTCCAAATTTATCACTAAACTATTTTGAAAAATATTATTTGTGCAGTCATTAAAATAATTAAAACCCTACATAGATACATTTTTAGAGAATTTGAACCACTTGATTTGATTCATTTCGATATATGTGAATTTGATGAAGTTATGACTATAAATGGCAAACATTATTCTATTATTTTTATTCTCGATTGTTCCAATTACTCATTGGTTTATTTAATAAAAAGTGAAGCATGTCACATGTTCTAAGTTTTTTTTAAAGAAATTTGAAAAAAACAATAATTAGAATTTAAATTATTGCATAGAGGCACCGAATATGATTATAGACCATTTATTGAATTTTATCGAATGCACAATATTATTCATGAAAAACAAATACTTATTCCCCAAAGATTAATGTAAATCTAAAAGAGAAAAGTTGGGCATATGTTGATTTAGTAATTTTTATTTTACTAGATTCAAAGACTGCCTAATATTGGTGGAGAGAATTTTTTTTAACTGTATGTCAAGGGTTAATAGAGTTTGTAACTCCAAAGATACAATTTCTCCATATGAAATTGGAAAAATAATAAAATTAACATGTCATATTTCATAATGTGGGGATTTTTACATACGTGCATATTACTGACCCTAAGATGTTCAATTTGTCAAATAAATCATATGAGTGTGTCTTTATTGGCTACAACATTATACGAATCATATTGGTTTTATGATTTGAAAAATCATGTAATAATTAAAATATATGGTGTTGTGTTTTATGAAGAATTTTTTTATTTTAAAATGTGAATTAGCGAGGGGCTCAACATAACTAGAGCTTCTCTTCTTAAAATTTCATAACCAAATGAATTTGTTTCAGATGCAATAAAAACTAAAAGAAATCGTATCGAGAAGGATTTGGACTTGAATTTTATGCTTACACCTTATAGGAGGACCATGGTACCCTTCTGGTTGACTTATCTTCTTTAGGTGTTGATTTGTGGCAAGAGTTTATAAAATGATCAAATAAACTTTTTATATTCATACAAGACATGGCATCTAGTGGATATTCCACCAGGGCATAAAACAATTCGTTTTAAATGGATTCTTAAAAAGAAACTAAAAATCGATAGTTCTGTTGAAAAATATAAGGTCCGTCTTATAGCCAAAGGTTTTACACAACGTGAAAATATGGAATTCTTGACTTTTAACTTGACTAGAAGAACATCTACACATATACTATTTTTGTCAATTTCCCTACATAATCTTATTGTGCACTAAATGGATGTTAAAACTTCTTTTTTAAATGGTGAATTAGATTAAGAGAGTTATATGGACCGGCCTAAGAGTTGATTATTCCTATCCAAGTATATAAAGTGTGTGTAAATGAGATAAATCTCTTCATAGACTAAAACAAGTACCCAACCATAGACACACTGAATTTAATATCTTAGTAATCTCTAATGAGTTTGAAATTAATGAAAGCGAAAAATGTATTTATTACAAGTCTGAAAATAATGTTTCTCATATCATATGTTTTAGTATGGATGGCTTAAGTATATTTAGATCTAACATTCGTGTCGTAAAATAATGTTAAATCTTTGTTTTGTGTTAACTTTGATATGAAATATTTGGGTGAAGTTAGTGTAAATTTTATAATTAGAATTACTAGGTCTAAAAATTTACTTTTTTTTGTAGCAATCTCATTATAGTGAAAAAATTCTATAGGAATACGATTACTTTAACTATAATTCCTGTAGTACTCTATTTGATCCTAATATAAATTTGTTTAATAACATCGGTGAAATATTAGACAAACTAAGTATGTGATCATCATTAGTAGCCTTCATTACGTTACTATTGACACTAGACCTGATATGACTTATGTCATACGATTACTGTAGATTTTCTTATACACCTAATATAGAGATTTTACATGCTATTAAGTAGGTCGTGGGGTCCCTAAAGAGGATAATGAACCTCAGATAATATTGTCAAAAGATTCCCACTATTATTGAAGAATTTAGCGATGATGATTGGGTCACTCTATCAAATGAGTGTAAGGCCACTTTTGGATACACTTTTAGTATCATCGGTGACACAATCTTATGGAAGTATAAAGAATTAAACATTTTAGCTTAATCAACGATAGATAGAGATGATAAAGATATCTACGACTAGTAAGGATATAGGTTACTTGAGAAACCTCATATCAAAGAGATTGATACCAACCATTCTTATCCATTGCGATAGTATCATAACTATTGGGAAAGTAGATAACTTTTATTACAACGGTTAGAAGTGAAAGATACGTCATTTGTGATGGTAAGCCTACATTATATCCAGAAAAAATTAACGTTGAGTTAATTATAACTCTTAATAAAATCTTTAGCTCTATGTTGAGTGGGGTAACTAGATATAAGAGTATCTGTGCCAGACTTACAATGTAGAAGTGTGATCGCTTCCTGTGATAATTTTGGACAAATAAATTTATCCTAATATAACCTTATAACCTTTAAAAGATAAAAAATATCAAGAGTCATACCTAATATAACCTTAAGATCTTAGATCAACATGATTATTACAAATTGCGTAAACTAAAAGATCAAAACTCATAACTTGATCCTATTTAAAAATAAAGTATCAAGAGTCTTAATCCAAACGAGGAAGAAGTTCAAAATATTATCATCCACTTGAATATGTTAGATACCCAAGAGTCTTTTTAACTCTTGGTATTTGGAGTACCATTTCATTAACCAAAGTGACTCTTAGTATTAATATAATTGTGGAACACATTATAGAGAATATAATTTCAAATAATTATAAAATTCTCCCATTTAATCCATAATTATCATAAGGTGCGCAATAATATTTGAGTCATCCTTAGACAGTTTTTCATAAATACCTAAATTAAATAAAACATCATTGTGAGTTATAGTAGTTCCATACTAATTCAAGAGTATGGCTCCTTCTATGTACTACAACATTAACATTTTATTTAATAAGGGATATCATAATGGTCCAATAATGTCTTATGTGAAAGACTATTTCTGTCATATTTATCAATTCACATGCATGTAAACTTATATTGCAAGACAGAAATTGAAATGTTCAGAATACACTTTAACTGATGTAAAATACACTATCAAAATTAAGCACCAAACAATCCACAACACTTATACTTAATTGGCTACACTCAAGACTTGTATCTTAAGCATGCTTCATGAATGTCATTTGATGATAACCTATTTATTAGTGAATATGTTATATTAACACTTGTATAAATGTGTTCACTAACACTTGTTGTTTCTGAACTTCTTCGCTCCTAGATATGTATTATATCTCAATGTGTTTGAGTTCTTTGAAATACCTATAAGTTTTTCGTAGCGAAGATTGCATCGGCATTATTATAATACTTCAACAACTTGTTAATAGTGTTGACAGCTTCGAGTCCCAAAATGAATTTTCGCAGTCATGACCATAAATTGTAGCTTCAAATCATATTACATACAATATTTAATTGTTTCTCACTTTATCATAATATTAGCCATTATGCCAAAACAAATTTACTTAACCAAGAGATAATTTTAAGTAGTGATCATATGTATATGAACAGTTATCAAAAGTGTGAACATCTAATATTTTAGGATTCTAATTATTTCATACTCGTAAAAATATTTTATTTATCTAATTTATCTTTCATTACTGATGTATATATAATTCTAAAATACATAAGCTTACTTCCACTGACCTTTATATATATACTAAAATAAATACATAAAGTATTCTTAAAATACGATTAGTGGAAAATTGACATAAGTTTGTATATTAATTTCTCAATCAATATGGTTCTTTTCTTAAATTCTCATAAGTATTCATATTAAATATAACTCTTAATAAAAAGGAGTTACTAAATCCATAAGAAGTTCATATTTTAAGAAATAGGTGAAAATATTTATTTACACCCGTCTCTATCGATAAAGAAACCTTGATCATAAGTCTAACTTTATATTATTGATTATTAGCAGGGTCGTGTTTAGTTTTAAATATGTATTTACATTCGACTCCAGTGTGTCAATTAGACACTATACCAAAACGCTCATTTAGTAACAGACTATTATTGTTATTACTAACAGTATTATACCATTACTATTTCTCACAATACATTACCGTTAGTAATCTCACATAAGTGTTACTAATATTAGTTCAATATTTTAAAATTAATTTTTTTCTTAGAAAGAAGGGTTAATTTTCCCTCTCCCAAAGAATTGCCCCGTCTACACATACTTTCTCTCCAAACGAGACCTCTTCTCCAAATCGAGACCTTTTCTTCTTGTCCAAATCGTTCCCTTCTCCAAATCGAGTCCTCTTCCTCTTTTCCAAATCGCAACCTCCTCCTCTTCTCCAAATCACGACCTCTTTCTCTTCCTCTTCTCTAAATCGCGACCTAGGGGTTGGTAGAACCGTGACCTAGGGTTTGGTGTGTTTTTCTCTCTCTCTATAGATCTTATGTTTATTTATTTGAGTTCAACAACTTGTTTGCTGATTTATGTTATATTATATTGTTCGTTGATTTTATTGTGATTGTAGATCTTTTGTTTTGCTTGATTTGTAGTTGAGTTATGAAAATGTTAGAAAAGGTTTTGGATATTGAAATATAAAGACCCATTGATTTTATATTTATTTTTATGAATTAAAACACTATATTGACATAAATTTCTCTCTATTAGTCTTTACTTTATCTAGAATATACTGATAACGGGCTCAGTACTTTCATTGTTAATGTTTGAGAACCATTTGTGAGCTTTTGGGTGGTTAGGATGGGTACGAAATATCTTTTAATTCAGTGTATCTTCATTTGGTTCTCTTTTTGTGTGAGTAAATGGCTCAAAGTGCTTCAGTTTCTCTATGCGTAGTCTTCTAATTCCATGATCTTATTTACAACTTTTATCTTTTGGTATTAAAAGATAAACCTCTTTTCTATTACTTATCAATTTGGGGCGTTCGTTCGATATTATATGTGGATTTGAGTATTCAAGTTGTTTATAATCATGTACTTTAGTCATTTTATTTAAAATTTTCTTAACCAATTTAGAGATGATGTATGTGAGTTTTCTTTTTATCTGTCTATGCAATCCCAATTAAAAAGTTGTAATTTAGAGGAAACATATTGTTGTTGTTTTGCATCCTAATGCTACTTTAACTTATTATTGCAACATATCTTCTATTATTGCAAATGGGGGTGATGATATGGGCCTACTAAGATCACTAAGAAGAAAAGTATTTTGTTTGTACTACTACAAACATATACCTTACCACGGAGCATATCACATAAGGTAAAATTTTAACCGTAAGTTAACATTTAACTTTATTTTATATTGTTGTGTTTTTCATTCTATTTTTTTTGTATATAATGGATGGAATCTGTTTGTGATACAGTTACCACGCCTCACAATTGAATCTGATATAATCATTAACCGAAATCGTTGGATGCAAAAGGTATTAGGTCCCAACTCTGTTTCAATCTTATGCTTATGAATAAAAATGATGATTATTTATTACAATTCAAACGGGGGCTTCTTATATAGAGAAATTTACTCTTTGGAGATCGATGGGGGAAAACTTGTTTGGAATAATGGAAAAAAATCAACTTTCTTTAAGGCTTCTTTTCACTTTTTCCAAAAACTTCGACATAAGACTGCTCAATTTGAACAAAAATCCACAAATTCGCAAACCCAAATCCACAAATCGCTCATAAGGAAGTGGAATGACTAGAGCGTCTGGTGGTGAAGGATCTCCAGAGCCACCGTGTTCGCAACTTCGGTGGTAGTGAAGGATCGATCAAATCACTTCCACCACTCACAAACTCACACTCCCTAATTACCCTTAACATTACTTTTTTTATATTTCTTTCTACCAATCACAAGTTTAATAATTGGTTGTAGTTTCATTAGAAAAAAAGGAAGTTTTCCCTCCTGCCTAAAAGATAAGCCTTTACTCTCACACACCCAAACGAAAAGTCCCAACGTATCACTTAGTGTTCTCTTACCCCTTTGCTATTCTCATCCCGTCGAAACCGTTTAAAGCATTGGAGCAACTATTTTGTTATCTTAAGTGATATTTGGGGCCAGTGGTTATCATCAGTTTCTCATATTTGATTAATTTTCAGAAACTTGGAGGGCAGGAGGTGTATAAAAACATCTCGTTCTTTTGGAAATCGCACGATGAAGAATTCTCTGTGGCAGATTCAGGTAATACTCTAAAACCATTATGTATTTCTAGTAGAGTACATCAATGGTGAAGATTGATATAGCTTCTATACATGGTATGTAGCTTATGGTGATATTTACCCTCTTGGCGTATTTCTTTGTATTCACTATAGTTGGTTTGGAAGAGTTTAAGTCTGACCCCCTTAAACTGTGCATTTTGTTCCAAATTATTTCCTTTGGAGACTTTTTCGCGATAATAATTAGGTTCAAGGGCTTTTCGCATTACAAATAGGACTTTCTTGCAAGATTTGCATAATTCAAAGGAGTTATATGAAGTTGACTTATTGATTATTGTTTGTGTGCAGCTGTGATATATTATTGATGCCCTCGAGATTCAAGTCATGTGGTTTAAACCAATTATATGCAATTTGATATGGCACTGTACCTGTAGTTCACAGCACCGGTGGACTTAAAGTGAGTTAACATTTCAAGTGTTCTTTTTCTTATATTAAAAAATGGTAATAATTCTCAACTAGTTATTTTCTTATATTTGGAGTTGCAAATGAGGTTACTGTACATCGACAATAATCCACCAAGACAATTCCTTACATCTTCGTCATATGTGCAGATTTTATATGTTTTTAATTTTTTTAATTTACAGATTCAAATGCATCACTGCCAGAGGGCGTTAAGCCAGTTGAGGCTACATCACTTGCCCAGTGTTACGTTGCAAGCCTGCGTGAGCCTTTAACAACGTTTGAGCCACACGAGAAAATTAGGGGTGCTTGTTCTAGCATACAAGTGATGAGAAACATATTGAAGAGGCTTCCCACGGTTAACTACATGACACTAGAATTAATTACTGAACACTACTTCTACGTGTTAGTGAAAAGTCAATTCTTAGGATGTTATATTGGATGCTTTTATTAAATTAATGTACCTTTCAAGGTGATTGTATTACGATATTTCATTTGTTTGGTTTAAGTTTCTTTTGTAAATAAAGAGTGAACGCTTATATAAATGTAAATGTTGAATATAATGCCCTTGTTTTTGTGGACTATTTTTGTATATGTTCTTAGGATTTAAATAGCGCGGTAAGAATAATTGAATTTGTTTAAATTCAGGCTATTGGATCTTGAAAAATATTTTTTTTAAAAATGTGTTAATATTAGTAACATAATTTTACCGTTACTATTAGTAACATAACTTTATCGTTACTAATTTTTTTTATTGTTACTATTAGTAACCCAATGTACCGTTATTAATTTATATTTTACCGTTACTATTAGTAACCAAATTTTACCGTTACTAATTTTTCATTTTTTCGTTACTAATAGTAACATAATTTTACCGTTATTAATTATGAATTTATCCGTTACTATTAGTGACAGAATTTTTCTGTTACTAATTCTAATTTTTCCGTTACTATTAGTAACAGAATTTTACCGTTACTAGCTTCGTGCCCCACGCCTTTTTTCTAACGGAAAAATTGTGTTACTAATATTTTTAGTAATGGTAAAATTGTGTTACTAATGGCGTGTTTTGGTGTAGTGAGATTATTCAACATGATCCTAAACTTCATTTTGGTAAATTAATGGCTTTATAATTTTAAAACTTTTGAATATAAAATCGAATATTTTTTTACTCCTCTATCAATTCACATTCCTGTGATAAATCTCATAATCATTTAGAATAACAAACTCATCTCAAAGCTTCTTAAAATTATTCATATCCAGTAACCAAAAGAACAATTACTTTGGATGCTAAGGGAATGACAAGAGTATCTTAATTTCTTTTATGATCATATTAGGTTATTTAATACTCCCACTAATTTCACCATTCTTTAAGGAATTTGAAAATTTTGATTTCAACAGTAAATAGTGTACCCTCTTAAAAGTCTAGAAACATAATTCTAAAATCGAATTCTTTTAGTTAATTCTAAATCCATGCATTTAATAGACATCCCAAGCATGGGGGACTATCAAATTGGGTAAGTAAAGTGAAATTTATATAATATACTTCTAACCGTATATATTCATTTTCATGTGAATAACTATTGTGGAGATATCGACACTGTTACGTTTAACTTGTTCTATTGTAATGACATGATCTATGTAGGTCCACTATCCAAGGACTATAATCTCCCACTTAATCCACATAGATTTTTCTAAAATTGTAAAACCTTAATAGCTCAAATGTGAGTGTCAAGATTCATAATTGACAACTCAAAGATAATCTAATTTATTAAATCATCAATGTAAGTCTAGATTTAAAAGAGTATGATATTCAGTTATGCCATAAGATTAAAGAGTTTTAACAAAGCTACTTCCATGTTCAACATTATGATATAGGATCCAAATTATTTTCCTTCTAAAATTTACATAAAAAAATATAATTATACAAGCCACTAATGAGAATACCATATTTAAGAAAACATATTCTCATATAAACTTAAAGATCTTTTGTATAATCGAAAAAATATATCACGATAAAATTGAGAGAAAATATTTTGAAAGGTCATCAGGGATTTTTGAAATAATTTCAAAATAACATACAAAAAGGAATCCAATAATTTATGGTTTGTCTTGTATGCATCCTCATATCGATTTAGAACTATTTTTCGTAGCACTCTAGTTTTGAAAAATAAGACAAATTATTTCTTTCATATTGAACGACACATTATAATTCACACACACACACACACACACACACACACACACATATATATATATATATATATATATATATATGTTACATAATAAGTACTCATATTTTAATCTCCAACATTATGAGATTTTGTATAAACTTTATGCCTAATCCATTTAAAAATTCTTTAAATTTTTAAAAGAATATCACAGACTAATTTATTCATTAATAGTGGGTCGTCAAGTGAAACTGAAATATAATGATTTAAAACTTATAAGTGAAACTTAGCTTCTCCACTTCATTCTAAGAAGTTAGTCTTGAGAGCATTAAAGCGGATAAAACATGAAATTTTAGATAAATAAAATAATATACAATTAATGAGATAAATTGCTCATTACATTAATGCTATGCGTCGACAATACATATATTAATAACATTATATAGATGTGGAATTTCGTTTGTAATAACTTTGAATATTTACATATGAATTTATTAGGTACCATATTATATAATTTAGATGGACATGTTATCTAGGATAACCTTTCACCACCTAATTGCATAATTCCTTAATATTTATTTCAGTTACTCAAAATTAATTTTCTTTCAAAAATTATCTTTCTTGACAAAATTAACCAAATATACTCCAATTAATGTCTTTACGTATATAAGCATGATGAGTTATTATCACTTTTATCTTTAAATTTAATATTAAGAATCTTTCTAGTTGGATCATTTTGGTGACTACCAAACTATTCATGGTATTAATGTTATATTATTTTATGGATTATATAATAATTTCAACATGCATTAATGTTTTCAAAATGCAGAATGGATAGTGTGATTATAAATTAAGGAAGGTTATGGACTCTTTGGAGAAACCAAATCACAATGGCTTAATCATAATGAATTCATTAATAATCTGAATACTCAAAATCATATCCGGACTCTTTAGAGAAACCAAAATATATTATTTGAATGCTATGTCAAAATTCAGCATTTAAAGTTTATTAGATTAGATCACTTTAGTGGAATCAAAATCGAATCGGGACATAAATACTGAGATACAAACCTTAAGACATGCTTTTAATGTTCCATAACTCATAGTGGACATTATATGCAAATAGATTAATTTAAAATTTACAATTTTAGAGAAATTTTGAGCACCTAATTAAACTATCATCAGAAGATGCTATAATAAGATTGATCGTATTAAAATCAACACAGAGTGGGTTAACAATTGTGCTAACATCGCCCTCCACACTAACAATTACTTTATATCTCCTTTTCTAATTCCAACAACCCTTTTCATAAAGATATGTTTTCTGACTTCAACTACCCACGCTTTGAATATTTAGACAATAATATCTTGGACCACCCTCTTTCCCTTGAGGAGGTCAGGAGGGTTGTGTTTAACATGAATGGGTTCAAAGCCCCAGGCCCGAACAACATCCAACGTATGTTTTATCATACTTTTTAGGACACTACCAAACTCAATCTTTATAAATTCCTAAATGAATGCTTTACTTCTCAGTCCTTCCCCGAAGAGGGGAACGCTAGCCATATCACCTTGATGCCCAAAATGGACAACCCTGAAAATATCACTCAATTCAGACCTATCACCCTCTGTAACGTGACTTATAAAATCCTGGCCAAGATCATTCTGAATAGACTTCGTCCGATTCTCCGTAGGATTATCAGCCCCAACGAAGCCAGTTTTCTACCTGGTCGCCAGACCTCGGACAATATCATCATTACCCAGGAAATTATTCACTCTCTTAATAAGAAGAAATGCAAGAAATGGGGTACTATATTCAAAATCAACCTTGAGAAATCCTATGACAAGATTAACTGGGATTTCTTGGGTCACACTCTCTTATGGTTCAATGTCAGCCCTAACCTCAGACGTCTCATCCTTAACTGCATCACCAGCGCGTTCACTTATGTTCTGTGGAATGGGGCACCCCTCCTAAACTTCAAACCCTCCAGAGGACTTCGGCATGGTGACCCCCTATTTATTTGTCATGTGCATGGAGTACCCGGGCGCAACCATCAATAATCAGGTGGACCAGGGGAACTGGAAGGGACTTAGGGCCTCCCCTAATGGCCCGACCATCTCCCACCTCTTCTTTGCCGATGACCTCATTCTCTTCACGAAACCTTCCCCCACGAGCTGCGATGTGGTCCTGAAAATTCTCCATAATTTTTGCGATATATCTGGCCAGACCCTCAGCCTCTCGAAATTAAAATTTTACGTGTCACATAATATTCCTAAATAGAGTGCCTGTAACATTGGTAGAAGCTGTGGGATTAACATAACCAAGGACCTTGGCATGTACCTTGGTACAAATCTCGTTCATGGGAAGGTCACTATTAGCCATTTCAACCATATCATTGAGAAAGTTCAGAAGTGACTCTCGGGATGGAAAGCCAATCTCCTATCCCTAGCCGGTAGAACTACTCTTATCCAGGCCGTCAACTCTACCATCCCCGTCTATAATATGCAAATCTCGGTTTTCCCTAAGAAGATAAATGATAAACTTGATAACCTCAATAGGAATTTCCTCTGGGGAGATTCAAAAGACAAAAAGAAGATTCACCTTATAAATTGGAATACTGTCTGCCGCCCTAAAGACTTGGGAGGTATGAGGATTAGGAGTAGTGAAGAGAATAATCGTTCCATTATTTCTAAGATTTGTTGGAAACTTCTTAATGACAAAATCTCCCTTTGGGTTCGTGTTCTAAGCTCGAAGTACAAGACTCAAACACAAGCCCGACAATTGGACCAGAAAATCTCAGGCCTCCCATATCTGGAGGGGCATTCTAAAATGCAAACACGATATTGTTAAGAACACGAAATGGGTGATTGGTGATGGGAAGTCTACTAACATTTTCATTGATTGGTGGTCGATAACTCCCCCATCCCTAATACCCACAACAACTTCCATGTGTCTCTAGCTAGTGATCTGATCAGAGATGGGGCTTGGAACGAGCAGTTGATTAAAGACACCTTCATTCATGATACTGCCAATCATATCTTAGGAACCCCCCTCCCCCACACTCCTGGAAAAATTGATAGTCCTAGCTGGGGTCCATCCGCCAACGGGAAGTTCACTATAAAATCAGCTTATGATTACCTTGTCAAGATCGACCTGAATACTTCCTCCCCGATCAACTAGAAAAGCATTTGGAAACTTAAAATTCCCCCCAAACTCAAAACCTTTCTCTGGCTCATTTTTCACAATAAATTACTTACTAATTGCCAGAGATTTAAAAGATGCCTTACTGATTCCAAAAAATGTGAGTTTTATTCGTACGATGAAGATATCGACCATGTGCTTAGAAACTGCCACTTTGCCACTACAGTGTGGGAGACCACCTATTCCCATTAGGAGTGGAACAACCTTAGATGCACTTACTTTTTTGAATAGATTAAAGAGAACATATGGGATAATACTGTTCAGAATGGAAATAATCTCTTTATTTCTACTCTTTGGCATATTTGGACTGCGCGTAATAAACGCATTTTTGAAAAGAAAAATATCACCCCGACTATGGTCAGTACTAACTCTATTACCCTCTCCACGGAACTAGATCTCATTACTAAACCTAAAATTATTACTGACCACAGCCCGGGTAATATTCCTAACACCTCCTTAAGTGATGTTATTTTTTTTGATTATGAAATTTTCACGTATGGCAGCTGTTGATGTAAAAAATTAGATTACTCTAATTATTCAATCACAGATAAATAAATGAGACAAAGAATTTTAAAGTGGTTCAGCCTTATAAGAATGGCCTACGTCTAGTGTTGTTTTATTGCTGAGTGTTTGGGAATTCTTGATTATAAGTTCTATCAAGAAATTCCGATTTGGATTCAGGGTCCCTTACAATGAGGATTGTACAATGTATTTATAGCCCCGAGTTTGTAATGTCAAAGGATAATACATTAAATGATATGCATATGAAAGGGTAATCCATTTAATGCCCTTTTTGCGTGTGCGTCCAAATGATAAGCATTTAATGAGCAGTTAAACTGTTGGTATCCTGCTTCGAGGTGTAGCTCGGACCGCTTGAGCTTCTCGATGCTAAAGAGTTCCTCAGAGAGGTCTGTTCCTCGGAGCGTATGAGTTCCTCGGAGTAACATGGTTCCTCGGAGCGTGTGATTATCTCGGAAGTGCTTGTTGTTAGCCACGTGTCTTCATATGATTGGTCCATGTCACAAGATTAAATTTGGTATCAATAGAAGCCCCCAATGTTTCATAGTTCGAAATTTGAGGAGTATGGAACATTCTTTCTCGGAATATGGTAGCTTTAAATAGTCTTCCTGATTTTTAGGAGCTTTTCCCTTGTATTTATTTCTCCTTCCCAATTCGTAGAATCATGCTTTTTTGGACTTTTCTGCGTGCTTCGATTCCCGCGTCACTTTTCATCTTTTTAGCCGCTGTTGCCCACTCTGATTCCCGCTCCACTTTTTATCTTTTTAGCCGTCGGTAACGTAATCATCCTTTTTTGTAATCATTACTTCACCATTTCCCAAGGCAAGGTAAACTTCACAGATACTCCCATCGTCTTTTACTTTTCAAATTTTTATCTTCGAGTTTTACGTCGTCTCTTCCTACTCTCTTGTACATTCATCTTTTTCGTCGTTCGTTGTCAGTAGATCCATTCTTTTCCTGTAAGATCTTCTTCCTTCTTCTTAATTTCTTTATTCACCATGGTTTAACCTGTTGAGTCTCTTGAAAAGTTTCGTTCTGATTTCTCCATTCCCTCATGGGTTGTTTTGGAAGAGCTTTCTGAGCCTTCTAATTACTTAGATTTGGCTGAGGGACATTGGTATCCCAGTCTCTTTTTTACTGAGTGTGGATTTTCTTTTCCACCAAATCCCTTGTGTCTGGAATTTTGTTATTACTTTGACGTCGTTCCTGCAAGAATAGCCCCCAACACATGGAGAATAGTTAATGGGGTGCATAAATTAAATCAAGTCCATGGAACTCGCATAGGAATTCCAGAGATCATGTACTGCTATAGATGGGCAGCTAATGATAATATTTTTTATTTAAAAACTAGATTTTTAAATAGAGCCTTAGTAGTCAATCTCCCTGATGCCAATAGGGATTATTTTGAACACGGGGTTGTCATAAAAAATTGGCAACACCCTCCATTAACTGGAGATGAGGTTTACCAGGGTCCCAGATGCCCTCCTTATGGCAATGGGATAGGTTATTTTTATTTCATTTTATTTATTTTGAAATCATGTTTCTTTTATGTTTGATAAAATGTGCCACTGATATCTCAATGTTTGTTTATTTGCAGTTGATAACAAAAGAAAGTGCCCAAAGGAAGCAGATGTTAATGTAATACATCTGAAACTTATCTGGAGTCTGCATCAGAGTGTTGCTGACGAGCACATTAGGTCGGCTTCGTATCTGCTCCATTACAAGAGCTACACCACTTCTTTCACTGCTCGTCCAGTGATAAGTGAATCAGATCCAGTACCAGCTTCCACAAGCTCATCGCCTGAATCCCATATTCCTTTAAGTGAAAGGATGAAGAAGAGAAGACCTCCTACCCTGTTTGAGTAAACTGCCTCCGGTTCTGGGGAGGCAAAAAGGAGTAGGATTGATGTCCCAAGGGAGGGGACGAAGAAGAATGATGCACCTTCCTCAACTGCTGCAGTTAAAGTTGTCGAGAAGCCCGCAGTGGCTCCGAGCAGCTCTGCTGCTCATGGAGAGGTGATTGTGATATCATCGACCAAGGGTTCTTCCTTGGTTAAATCTGTACCTATTCCCCCGAGGAGGCTTAAGAAAAGCTCCTCGGTCAATTTGGCTGACACCATTACTCAACCCCCAGCTGTTGGGGCTGGAGTTCCCACTTTTATTCCCCCGAGCTCTGCCATGAGCTCGGTAAAGTCCTGGATCATTCCTGAGGTCCAAGGTACTGAAGAAAACCTTACTCGGGATATGGTCACCTCGCTAGCTGCTCGTCATCTTGCTTCTGTAAGTCTCTTTACTTTGAATTTTTCATATTTCCTTTGTTATTTCTGTCTCTAACTTGTTTTCTTTTTCTGTTGACAGTTGACGAGCTGCTTCAATGTAATCCTAAAGAAGGATAAAGTGATTAAGGCTTTGTGCTCCTCGTCCAGTATGGAGGGAGCTCTGGAAGAAGCTACCAAGTCTCTGGTAGATTCTCGCCAGAAATATGCTGATGACAAATTTGTCTGGGAGAAGAAGCTTGCCTCCGCCGAGCAAGAAAAAGCTTGAGCTGCTGATGCCTCCAAGGAGTTGGAGAAGAGAATAAATGCCTTGGAGAAGGCAAATAAGGATCTTGAAGAGAAGCTCAAAACTGCAGGAGAGTTTTAAGATAAACTCAAGGCTGCCGAGGAGGAGTTGGCTCAACTTCGGGAAGTAGGTCGGCAGAAGGAGGAAACTGAACAAAAATTGAAAGTTGCTGATGACTTGCTGTCCGAAAAGCTTGCCTTGGATAAGACCAAGAGGAAGATGGCTGTGAAGAAGTCCTTCAGCTCTGGCTGGGACAAGGGGTGGAATAAGGGGTTGGCTGCCATGGTGTCGCAAGTGGACTATGGCAGTCTCAAATACTTTAGGGATGGATGGGTTGCTTCCCTTCAGGAGATGAAGGTCGACGAGTCTTCCGAGCTCTTCCAGAGACATATCCCTGGTCCCCCTCCAACTTCAGAAGACTTAAAAGAGGACGAAGCTACCTCCGAAGAGTCTTCGATGGTGATGGGAGATCATGCCCTAGCCATTCAGCCTACTACCGAGGAACTTCAGCAGATTGTCAGTTCCTTCGAGCAATTGTCAGTGTTGCCCGAGCAACTATCCATTCCCTCCGAGCAACCTATATCTTCATCCCAGCCTCCCGAGAAGGTTTTGGGAGATAAGGAGAAGGTGTAGAATTACTCGTGTTTATCTTTATTTTCTTTCTCTTTATCAAATGTAACCCAGAAGATGTAACTCTGAACTATGATCTAATAAAACTTAAAATTTTTGCATACTATTGTCTATTTTCTATTCATACTCTGCTTGTAACTCTTATTTATGATTTCTCTTCTTTCTCTGCTAGTTTCTGGCCAGGATGGAACTGCTATCTGCCCATGATACAAAGTTGCTATGACAATGTAATGAATACTTCAAGGCTGGTCACACAGACCTGAGTGCTGCACGAGTTGTCGACATCCTCGGCCAAGATGCTTCAGAACAGGCAGTGGAAGCATATCAATATCTGAAGTGTCTGCTTGATCGGGCTGTAGCCAATAACGTTACCTATTATGAAATGATCGAGGATCTTCAAAGCACCCTCGAGGACCTTCAGCTTCAATACAAATAATCCACTGCTTTGTTGCATGAGGGGTACGAGAAGAAGTACCATCAAATCATTGCCGACAAGGGCTACGAGAAGCTTTTTGCTGGGTACGATGTAAGAGAGAGAACCTTGAGAGGTGAGGTCGAAGAATGTAGACAAATTGCTGAGTTGGTGGAAAAGGAAAATAACAACCTGCAAAAGGAGCTGTCACAATTGAAGTCTGCAGCTTCCACTTCTAGTGCCTTGATCCCAGTGACCAATGAGGGATTTTTGTTCTTAGAGGTTGAGAATGCCAAGTTAAGGGAAGAGTTGGACACCTTGAAGAGGTCGGGCCCTACCACATCTTCTCGGGGACGAGCAAGAGCTCCTCGGGTTCTTGTCGAGGAACATAGGACTCAGTCTGCCTTAGAGAACCAAGCCTTCCAACTAATGGCGAAGAACCAGGCGTTGTCTGATATGTCAAAGAAGATTAGGGACCTGGAAAAACAGCTCTTCGTGCAGAAGTCAGTCTTGGAGAATAAGGAGCTTTTTATCAAGAATCTCCACGAGCAGCTAGAAAGGCTAACATATCAATTCCACAAACAGCCCAGGGAGTTCTGGATGGCTGGATACAACGAAGCACTATTCCACTTGGACGATCGTATCCAGAATGCCAACAATGAGGGCTACAAACAAGGCTGGCTGAATGCCTTAGGTGTGATGAAGCTCGAAAAAGGTCATTATCTGTGGGACTACCATGATTCCGAGTTGCTCGACTTGCCTGTGCCACCATACAATTTGGACATGGATTGGATCCCTACTCGGGCCATTCCTCGGAGCTTAATTTCAAAGTATCTTGGTGACTACAATTTACATTCTCAAATCGAGGTATCTTGTCCCGAGCATCTCTTAGATAGACCATCCGTGATGAATGTCAGGATGTTGAAGGTTCTCAACTTCATCAATTCTCCTCTGTCTTTAAATGATCCGCCTGCTGGCGAGGAACCTGTGTCAAAAGCAGAGGGGAAGAGACCAGTAGAATAGGAATTTTTGATGTAATAGTTAGTATACATGTCAATGTAACTGTAATTTCATTATCAATGTAATTTATTTTGAATTCAATGAAAGACTTTCATTTTTGTTTGCAAATCTTGATTGCTATTGTCTTGTAGTTATCAAACACTTTATATTTATGCATATCTGTTAAAAAAAATAACAATATTGTGTTGTTTGTCGACTAACTCAGTAATAATTAAAAAGTTTCAAGTTTCAATAATATTGCTCGATCACTTAATAATAAAGTCACGAGTATAAAAAATGTTTAAAATTTTTCCAACCAACCAAGGTCGTTAAATTATGCTTGTCGACCAACTACAGTTAGTGGGTTTTTATCCCCGACCAGCCATAGTTGGTAGACTTTTGTCTTAAATGTTTCCGACCAACCAAGCTCGGTAAATTTTCTTTGTCGACCAACTACGGTTGGTGGGTTTTTATCCCCGACTAGCCATAGTTAGCAACTTTTGCACTTTCTGGAATAATCTTACCTCCCGACCAACATAAGTTGGCATTTTCGAGAATATATGTACCTCCCGACCAACATAAGTTGACATTTGCGAGAATATTTTGTTTCCTAGCCAAACAGGTTGGCATTTTTAGGAATATTTTGTTTCCTAGCCAAACATGTTGGCATTTTTAGGAATATTTGTTTCCTAGCCAAACAGGTTGGCATTTTTAGGAATATTTTTTTTTCCTATCCAAACAGGTTGGCATTTTTAGGAATATTTTGTTTCCTATCCAAACAGGTTGGCATTTTTAGGAATATTTTTTTTCTAGCCAAACAGGTTGGTATTTTTAGGAATATTTTGTTTCCTAACCAACCGAAGTTGGCATTTTTAGGAATATTTTGCTGAGCAGTTTGATCTTTGCCGAGTTTTGCCGAGTAGTGTGTAGCACTAGTATTCCCCAAAAAATTCTCAATAAAAAGGAGAGACTTTGGCAGAAAATCTTCATTTTATTCATACTGATGGAACTGTGTTACATATACATCACTGATAATACTTGCGTAGGTGCTCTGCGTTCCATGCATTCTTAAACTCCTCGCCTTCTAAAGTTGTTATTCGATAAGTTCCTGGTCGAACAACTTCTGTAACTCGGTATGGTCCATGCCAGTTTGCTTCCAGCTTATTGTGCTTTTGAATTACTTTCTTCAGCACATAGTCTCCTTCTTTTAGGTCGCACTTCTTCACCCTTTTATTGTAGAACAAAGCTGTTCGCTGCTGGTAAGCAGCATTTCTAATGGCTGCTTCTTCTCTAACTTCTTCGAGCATGTCTAAATCCAATCTTCTTATTAAGTCGCTGACAGGGGAATTGAAATTCAGTACCCTGTGTGTTGGGAGGCCCAACTCGACAGGTATGACGGCTTCACTTCCAAACGCCAGCATGTATGGTGATTCTCCAGTTGCTACTCGGGGAGTAGTTCGGTAAGCCCAAAGTACTGATTGTAACTCGTTGATACAGTTTGCGTTTGCATCATCCAATCTTTTCTTCAAACCATTTAGCAGCGTTCTGTTTGTCACCTCAGTTTGTCCATTGCTTTGAGGATAGCCTGGTGCTGAGTGGACCTTCAAAATATTTGATTGATGACAATAGGTGGCAAACTCCTCGTTATCAAATTGTGTTCCATGGTCTGTGATGAAGGCATGAGGTAGACCATATCTATAAATGATGTTCTTCCAAACAAATTGGTACACCTTCTCATACGTCATGTCAATGAGTGGCTCAGCTTCTACCCATTTAGTAAAATAATCCACTGCGACGACGAGGTACTTGAACCTTCCTCGGGTCGTTGGCAGTGGCCCAACCAAGTCAATTCCCCACATGGCAAATGGCCAAGGGGAAGTTATGGGTGTCAACAATGCTTGTGGAGTTCTTCGGATGGAGGAAAAGCGCTGGCACTTGTCACACTTCTTGGCGTAGGCTATACAATCAGCCCTCATCGTCGGCCAGTAGTATCCTTGCATCATTACCCTTTATAAAAGCGTCCGACCTGCTACATGTGCTCCACAAGACCCTTCGTGGATCTCTTCAATTAATTCTTTCACCTCGAAGGGGTGTACACATCTCTGCAAACCTGCCATAATTCCTCGTCTATATAAAACACCATTAGTTAATACATACCGAGCAGCTTTAAACTTCAATTTTTTGGTAGCGAGCTTGTCAATTGGCAATTCTCCCTCCTCGATATACGCCCTGATGGAATCCATCCAAGATGGTCCTAAATCAAGGGTGACAAAGTTCATCATCAGATCTTCATCTATGCTCCGACCAGCTAACACTTCAATTGGGATTGTTCGTCGTAGCTCGGTGCGAGTAGCTGATGCTAGTCGAGCTAGGGCGTCTGCTCTCGCATTCTCCATTCTTGGTATTCTAACCAACTTAATATCGGCAAATTCTGACACCAGATCTTTTGCCTTTGCATGATATCTGATCATTAATTCTCCTCTAACTGCATATACTCCCATCATTTGGTTTACGATCAATTGAGAGTCACTGAAGATCATAACCTGTTGCGCCTCCATAATTTTGGCCAAATTAAGCCCGACAATCATGGCCTCGTATTCAGCCTCATTGTTGGAAGCTTTGAATTGGAAACGCAAGGCGTATTCCATATCGACCTCATCCGGAGTGCTCAAAACTATCCCCGCACTGCATCCTACAGTGCAAGATGAGACATCTACATATAGTCTCCATATAGGTAACTCGTCTTCAAATTTCTGATCAGTTAGAGTTCCTCGGTGAAATATTTGTTGCTTCATTTCCTCCTCGGATTCTTCTTGCTCTTCGTCGATCATTTCTTCTTGCCCTTTTACCAACCGGAGTTGGTCTGAGCCCGAATTCAATGATCTTGTAACATCCACTTGCCCTTTTACCAACCGGAGTTGGTCTGAGCTAGTGTTTGTTGATCCTATAACATCCACAGGTTGATCAGCGAGCAACTCTTGTTTCTCGTCCGGAGTCCTCACAACTATCTCTGCGTCACATCCTGTAACATCCACACGCCCTTTTACCAATCAGAATTTGTCTGAGCCTGTGTTTGTTGATCCTGTAACATCCACAGGTTGATCAGCGAGCAACTTTTGTTCCTCGGAGTTATCAGGATAGGTGAACTCTGCTAAAAAATCTGCTACAGCCTGCCCTTTAAGCGATGATCTGGGTTCATAGACTATATCATATTCACCGAGCTCTATTGCCCAGTACATCAATCTTCCTGATTTTTCTGGCTTATGCAGGGCTTGCCTCAATTGCATATCAGTATATACTACTATGGTATGAGCCTGGAAATATGGCCTCATTCTCCTACTTGCTTCAATAAGCGCTAGTGCTAACTTTTCCAGCCTTGGATATCTGATCTCTGCTCCTCGAAAGGCCTTACTTGTGTAGTAAATTGGTTTTTGCACTCCATTCTCCACTTTGATCAACGCCGAGCTAACTGCATTCTCGGACACTGCGAGATACAAGTACAATTTTTCTCCCATCACTGGCTTGGACAACAGTGGAGGTGGTCCCAAGTATTTCTTCAAGTCTTGAAAAGCCTTCTCACATTTATCATTCCACTCAAAAGTCTTTCTGAGTTTCTTGAAGAATGGGAGACATTTATTAGTTGCTCGCGATACAAATCTGTTGAGTGCTGCTACTCGTCCTGTAAGACTTTGCACCTCTTTCTTCGTCGTTGGGGATCGCAGCCCTAATAGAGCTTTGATCTTTTTAAGATTTGCCTCAATTCCTCATTGATTGACAATCTACCCGAGGAACATGACTTCTCGTACTCCAAATATGCACTACGTCGGGTTCAGCTTCATTTGATATTTATCCAGTTGATCAAAAGTCTGACTTAAGTCAACTAGATGATCGGCAGCTTTCTTGATTTTCATCAGCATATCATCAACATAGACTTCCATATTGTCACTGATTTGTTCAGCAAAGACCTTGTTCATCAGCCTCTGATATATCGCACCTGCATTTTTCAAACTAAAAGGCATAACATTATAACAATAAGTTCCCCTAAGGGTAATGAAAGAAGTACTCTCCCTATCTTCAGGTTTCATTTTGAACTGATTGTAACCAGAATAAGCATCCATGAAGCTTAGCAACTCGTGTCCCGAGGTAGCATCCACCAGTTGATCAATTCGGGGAAATGGAAAGTGATCCTTTGGGCATGCTTTGTTGAGGTCGGTGAAGTCTACACACATCCTCCACTTGTTGTTCTTCTTCTTTACCATCACCACATTAGCTAACCAATCTGGATATTTAACATCTTCAATGAAACAAGCTTTCTGGAGCTTCTCGACTTCCTCCTGTATAGCTTGATTCTTCTAGGGACCGAATACTCTTCTTCTCTGCTTCACAGGCTTGATCTCCTTATTCACATTGAGCTCGTGACATAAGAAGTTTGGGTCTATCCCAGGCATATCTTCATGACTCCACGCAAAAGTTTATCTTCTGCTTCTAAGGAAAGTTATCAATTCCTGTTTTAATGAGGCTTCCAACGATGAACCTATTTGAGTAGTTCGCTCAGGGTGCTCGTCGTCCAAAATGATGTTTTCAGTAACTTCCACCACTTGACCCTTCACGAGTTGCAACTCATCTCGAGGATCCAGTGTTTCAATTTCTGCACCTTCATCCACTTGATAAGTAGTGGTCTTTTTCTTTGATTCTTCCAGTTCTTCTTGCTCGGCGGATGAATAATAACATTCCCGAGCTACTTTCTGATCACCTTTCACAACTCCCACTCCAAAGTTTGTTGGAAATTTTAGGCACTGATGCACTGTAGATGGTACAGCCTCGAACTTCTTCAATCATACTCTTCCCATGATGATATTGTACGATGATTGGACATTCTTATCCATCACGAAGAAACGTATTCTTTCTGTCTGACAAGCAGGCCACGTACCAATGAATATATCCAACTTGATCGTCCCAAGTGATAATACTTTCTCGCCAGCAAAACCAATGAGGGGTCTGTGGTAAGGCTCCAGTTGAGATAGCTTTAGATTTAAACTATCGAAGCACGAGTAGAACATGATGTCTGCCGAGCTACCATTGTCGACCAGTACTCTTGAAATCATGACCTCCTTCATTCTCATTTTGATCACCAGCGGGTCATCATGAGGATATAAAGCACCTACAAGGTCATTTTTGAAAAATCGATAACCAATTTCTCCTTATTCACCTTTCTCGGGCGATCTTCCTCAGCTAGATTTATTCGCTGAATGTACGAGCAAGCTTGAGCCTCACCGAGGTAAGATTTTCTTTCTACAGTAAGGTCTCCTACTCCCGCATCTCCTCCTGTAATAACATTACAATCAAATGACCCAAAGCGTATTGAAAATACCTCTCGTTCTGGCTGCCTTAGTTTTTTGGGAAGATCGGGGTCATCCTCTGGATCAACTTCATGGTTTCTCTTCTTGTTCTCCTCTGCTCGATGAGGAGATCTAGACCTTTCTCTAGTTCGGTCGTTATTTCTTCTTTCGCCTCCCCGATCAACATACTTTGCTAGCTTTCCTCATCAGATGAGTGCTTCAATCTCATTCTGAAGAGCTATGCAATTTTTGGTCATATGGCCATGATCCTTGTGTAACTCGCAATATTTTTCCTTATTCCTCGTGTCAGGGTCTGCCTTCATTTTCTTTGGCCAGTTTAACTCCTCGCTGTTCTTAATTTCTTCCAGGACGTGGTTGATATTTGCCTTCAAAGGTGTGTAATTATCAAATTTCCTCAAGACCTCCCATGACGACCTATTTTTGGATTGTTTGTCACCACCATTGTTCTTATGTTCTTTCTTCTTAGCTTTATCACCTTCCACCTTGGTTTCTTTGGCGTCCATATTCTTCTTCGCAGACATAGCCTCATCGGCATTCATAATCTTAGACACTTTTCCCATCAAGTTCGACATGGTTCGAGGTGGATCTTTGGACAAAGTGTAGTACAACTTGTTTGGCAGTAGTCCACTCATCAAAGCGATAATCGCTGTCTTCTCCTCATAATCAATGACTTCGAGTTTCTCGTTATTAAAAAGAGTTATATAATCTCTGGTACTTTCACCAGCTTTTTGTCTAACACTTAACAAATGTGCTACTCGTTTAACTGGCTTTGCTCCAAAGCAGAAATTCCCAATGAATAACTCGGCCAGTTGAAGAAAAGTTGAAATCTTACCCCGAGGAAGATTATTATACCATATTTGAGCAGATCCGGTAAGTGTTCCTAAGAATTCTCTGCATCTCATCTCATCTGGGACAGCATAGATGTCGGCTGCAGCTTGGTATTGTTCTATATGAAGGCCAGGGTCAGCCTTTCCATCATACTTGGGAGTCACAACAGGTGCTTTGAACTTTGATGGTGTTGGAAAATCAATAATATCCTGGAAAAAAGGTGTTCCTCGAACAAAGGTTCATTGTAGAGGGTTCTTGGCCTTAGCCATTTCCCCTAATCTATCCTCCAGCCTCTGAATAAATCATTTCCATGCATCATTTCCCTCATCGGGCCTATTGGTTCGAGCAACTGATCGCGTTGAAGTGGCTTCCTGAGATTTATCTTGACGAGCAACTGGTCGGTCATAGGATTTATCTTGACGAGCAGCTGGTCGCGACTGGGCAAATCCTTCCCTTAAATCTGATGGTCGTCGAAAGCTCCTCGACGCTGTATTAAGAGGACTTTTGTTCCTCCTAGGGCCTAATCGGTCGAAAGGAGAAACCCTACTTAATATTTCCAATGCGCTGGTCCTTTCTGTGGAGAGGGTGACACGTTGTTCAGTATCTGTGGCCCGTACTGACGAAGTTCGTCTAGGTTGATAAGAAAAATCTTCAGATTCCTCATTGCGATATGAATTAGTAAGCCTAGTATGCGAAGATGGCGCACGAGTATTTCTTTGAATGCTTCGTGGTCCGAAATGGGCTGATGCACCGCCATGGAGGGTTTGGATGAGTTGTCGCATTGTTTCTTGCATGACGGTCTGGCCCTGAGCCAGATTTGCCATTACTCCAGTCAGATCTGGAATAATTGGTGGAGCAGATGGATTTGGAGGGGTTCCAACATTTCAATTGCTGGATAGCATATCAGCCATTGGCAATGGATTATTTTTGATGAAAAACGATATTATTAGTCATTTCCCACAGACGGCGCCAATCTGTTGATGTAAAAAATTAGATTACTCTGATTATTCAATCACAGATAAATAAATGAGATAAAGAATTTTAAAGTGGTTCAGCCTTATAAGAATGGCCTACGTCCACTGTTGTTTTATTGCTGAGTGTTTGGGAATTCTTGATTATAAGTTCTATCAAGAAATTCTGGTCTGGATTCAGGGTCCCTTACAATGAGGATTGTACAATGTATTTATAGCCCTGAGGTTGTAATGTGAAAGGGTAATACATTAAATGATATACATATGAAAGGGTAATACATTTAATGCCCTTTTTGCGTGTGCGTCCAAATGATAAGCATTTAATGAGCAGTTAAACTGTTGGTATCCTGCTTTGAGGTGCAGCTCGGACCGCCTGAGCTTCTCGGTGCTAAAGAGTTCCTCGGAGAGGTTTGTTCCTCGGAGCGTATGAGTTCCTCGGAGTAACATGGTTCCTCGGAGCGTGTGATCATCTCGGAAGTGATTGTTGTTAGCCACGTGTCTTCATATGATTGGTCCATGTCAACAGATTAAATTTGGTATCAACAACAACTATGACCCATTTAGCAATATAGTCTAGAATTGAAGAAAAAGTGTTGAATAATTGATAATTTATGAATTTGGAGAATTTAATCTTAAAATTTGGTTGGTTTTGCATATAGATGAATATTTGGAATTAATAGAAAAATGAAATCATAATCTAAGAGTTGGGAATTTCGAATTTAAATCTGAGATCTATGGTGTTCTTGAATAAAGATTGAGGAACTAGGGTTTTTAAGAAATATTCATGATTTAATCCAAGAAAATTATGCCCCATAATGAGTTAATGATTCTGATATGTTAAAACTTATGTATTTATGTTGGTGTAACATTTAGTATAATAATTTGGGAGTTTAGGACATTGTAATGGTTGATTTGAGGTTTAAAATTTAAAAAACCCATAGGCAAAATTATGAAGAAATCGTAGGCCAATATCTGATGGATTGATCAATTGACTCCCCTGTAATTTTTGACTTATTTTTCCTTTTAAGTTTCGATCCAACCTCAACTTTTAAGAACCCTTAATGTTGATTAATTGAATATAATGGGACATAAGGAAAGTCAGTAGGGTTGTATTTAAGGAGCGAAAAGTATATTTATGTATGGGATCGAATGGGGAAAGTTACGAGTGTTCTTCGAATGCGTTACAATTGGAAATTTGATGGATTGGGGTCTAATTCGAATAAATGATGACTTAGGGTTAATAACAGCAGTAGGGAGACACTATAGTACAGAATTAACCTAAGGAATAATTGGGTGACTTCGTAAACCTTTGGGATAGGGAAAGGTGCTTGAAATTTATATGACGAGAGTTATGGCGTTAATTAAATTTACGTATGATATACGGGTTATAAATACAACGTGTGAGACTTGTAATATGAGATATGTGTACACCCATATTAAACGTATAAATACTTAGGCTGTGTGAATACCTATTGTATGAATTTTTATGTGTATGACATACGTACCATACATGCTATCGTCGGGAGGTCTTGAAGGGGACAGTCTTTTCTTGAGGAACCCTATGGATGGCATTATAGATTGGTACCTCAGAGCATGGGATCAAAGGAGGACTTACCTGCGAGTGGATAAGTTTGGGTTATATGGGTACGTAGGTATGTGTGCCACCCATTATACCGTGGTCCATGTTCGCCTCCAGTTTGTGTGTGATTTGTTTTATTACGATTCCTAAGAGATTTGGAATCGATAGTCCTTATTATGTACACGAGGTACCGGGACTTGATAGCAGATTATGTATTCACCGTTAGTTTCTCCTATGTGGGGTGCGGTGTTTGTATATATATATATATATATATATATATATATATATAATAAAGCAGGAGGGTGTTTTGCCACATCATACAAATTTTGCCACGTCATATCGCCACATCATACAACTATTTTTATCTCCTCCAATTACGTCTCGAGAAATTTGATCTTTGTCTCTTGACGAGATTGCCTCCAAAATCGTTTGTCCAAAATCAATTGTGAACCATTTGTACTCGCTAAAAACCACAATCTGAATGAAGCTGAGCACAAGGCTCAAGAAGAAAGTACATATCTCAGAAGTTGAGCACAAGGCTCAAGGCTCACGGAACAATGCACAATCTGAATGAAGCTACATATTTTATTAATTGATATTTTTAACATGACAGAGCCCAAGGCTCGAGAAAAAAGGAAGGTCAAATTTTCCACAAAACATATATATCTGATGTTTTTTTACTTTCTCCCATAATCCAAATCCACCCCCACGCATAAAACATATATCTCTGATGTTGGGTGCTCTACTCCCCTCCCTACAACCCCAGTCGTCCCCCACTCCCCCCCAACCATCCCACTGTGTTAAACACCCACTCCCTCAAACACCCACTCCCTCAAACATATATCTCTGATGTTGGCAGAAACTGAAGCATGTGGGCGGTGGAAACATACCACCATCTTCGATTTCTTCTTTGGGTAGGGAGTCCACTGGGAAGCCCACTGAGATTTCTTCTTTGGCCAGATATCGTCGGAGTGGATACGAATGACGCGGAGGCTTTTTACGGCGCCGGAGGTGGAGATCATTTGTGGGATTTGTTTTTTTCTACCCCGACATTTTTGGGAGGGGGTGGAGAGGGTTTGTTCGGGTTGGAATGGAGTTCAGTGTTGGAGTTTCAGATCCCTCTCTACCTTAGCTTTCCCATTTTTTTCAGGTACAAAACCCATTTATTTCGATACAAATATCAGATCTTCAATTTAGGTACAAATATCAGCTCTATTTCCAGGTACCTTAGCTTTCACCATTTTGTCTCTCTTTCAGGCACAAATATCAGATCAATGGGGTTTTTTGTATATACGTTTTTTTTTGTGTTTTTAGTTTCAATCAAGATCTGAGGTACTCTCTCTCTCTCTCTCTCTCTCTCTCTCTCTCTCTTAATGAAACTCTGAACACGGGTTTAGATTATTGCCACCGTTAGGTTGTGGTTAAGGGAGAAAAAACAGATCTCGGGTTGGGAGTTTTCTTCGCACCATATTTAGAGCCACCGTCAAGTTCAGCTGCTAGCAACACTGGCCCACTGGGTTGATATTTTTTCTTCGCACACACCAAGCCAAAGCCAAAGTCATAAATCTCAGTTTGTTCACAAGATCCATTAATTTGCAAATTTGATGTTAAGGCATTCTATTTCAACAGGTGAGATAGACCCAATAAGTTACAAAGTCATAGATCTCAGGTTGATTGTGTTTTTCTATTTCAACAGGTGGCTAGATCTGAGGTTCTCTCTCTCTCTCTCTCTCTCACTACAACTTTAAATGATTTTGATTTTAATTATGCATTTTAGATGGGTTTGGATTATTGCAACTTTGAAGTCTTATTTATTTTTCTTCTTCACCGTTTATTTAAGTGTGGAGCAGAAAATATAAATTACACCTTTTACAGTTTATTTATGTTTCTTCTATTCGAAACGATGTTCTCTCACTCTGATCTTTCCTTTTATTTTTTCATTTTGCAGGTACTTCTATGGCTATTTAAATTATTTAAGGGTTTTGAAATTTCTGCTATTTGGTAGTTCATTGATTTTTTTTTGTAATTCGGGTTCCGAATTAATGTTCACAACCAGTGTATGTGAGATCTAATCGTTTTTCTGTAAAATCAATAAAAATAGATGGAATCATTTTGTGTGTTTCAAAGGCAGGTTTACTACTCGGTTGGCCTAAATGTTTGGGTTTGTGTTGTGTTTGAGATTCAATTTGGTTTGTTGGGTTGTGTGTCCATGAGAGAAGTACGGAGTCGTTTTGAGTGAATAATAAATGTTGGTACAGTACATGGGGCTCAAGAAATGCAGGTACACTGCAAGGGCTAAAAAAGTAAGTTATTGAACCGAGTGCTACGCGCCTTACCGGCCATTAGCACACTCTTAGTACTCTTAGTACACATTGCTAAGTGTCACTTTTTTATTGAATATTTTTTTTTCTCTTTGAAAAAATATGGTATAGTTTTAATAAGGTTTTTTGTTTGTTTTTTCATTTTAGAAAAAAATGTTCTAATTAGAAAAAAAGATATTATTAAAAAACACTATTTTAATATAATAAATATTTTTTTTGAGAAAAACTGTTTAAAAAAATAAAAGTTAGTTTAGTATAAATAATTTTTTTTTTACATTTTTAAGCAGTTTTAAGAAATAAAAAATTTGTTTTAAATATTGTAAAATTAAAATAACAATTAAGTTTAAAAATAAAGGGTGCCGCTGGCGCGGACCTTTAAAAATAAAGGAATATTGGGTAAATGGGTGTTTGCGGAACTAATTGATTTAAAAATAATTAAAAAAAAATAAGTTTAAAAATAAGGGGTACCGCTGGCTTGCACCTTTAAAAATAAGAGAATATTGGGTAAATGGTTGTTTGAATGACTAAATGAGTTAAAAATAATTTTAAAAAATTAAGTTTAAAAATAAGGGGTGTTGTTGGTGCGGATCTTTAAAAATAAGAGAATATTTAATAAATAGTTGTTTGAGGGACTACATGAGTTAAAAATCATTTTAAAAAATTAAGTTTAAAAATAAGAGGTGCCGCTGGCGCGGAGCTTAAAAAACAAGAGAATATTGGGTAAATGGGTGTTTGAGTGACTCAATAAGTTGAAAATAATTAAAAACATAATTTTTTTAGATTAGATTTTTAATGAAAAATATAGAAATTATTTTAAATGTTGTAAAATTAAAAAAAAAAGTTTAAAATACAAATAATAAATATTTATGATCAACTCAAAGCAGTCCCAATTTGTATTTCTATTAGCTTCTCAAATGTGCATTGAAGTTATGATTTGAACTTTAAAATTACTCTTGACATTACGTATATAGTTTTTTAAGAATTTTTTTGGTTATTATTTTTTTTCTAGTCACGTTATAAATACTCATGTTTAATTGAGTTTTTATTAGTGCTCATTACGTATTATAATGTTGTACGTATGTTGTTAAAAATTTATATGGTTGTTTTCCTTACGTTTTTGATAAAATACAAATGATAATTTACGTTTTAAATTGTTTACAACAATAATTCTATTCTCCATCGGCACATGAATAAATTTATCACGGGAACAAATTTATTATCGTGCTATCGATACGGATACAAAATATTTTGAAAACAAATTTATCGTCGTGTCATCACCATGGGTATGCCCTAATCACAAATGAATAATACCATACATGGGAGTGAGTGTTTTACAACCACATACTCGAGAGAAAATTTATTACTGTGCCATCAACACGGGTACGAGTGTGAGCAAATCATAAATATTCGGGAATAAATTTATCACCGTGTTATCGTTACAGGTACACCCTATTATACATGTAAGAATAAAAGGTAATAGAAGTATGTGATATGTACTGTAAAAATGAGAGTATGATTACATATGTGGAAAAATTCATACTACACATAATGCTCTAATTAAAGATGATTTCAAAAGTAACTTGAAATATAAATAAAAAAGATTAAATCAGAGATTTAATATTTTGTTAGTATTTTTTGTAAAGTTATGCAAAACAATCATAATATTCTGTAGTTGAAGCAACTCGGGGTACTTTGAGAATGTATAATTTTAAAACCTTATTTGATGGATAATTTTTATTTACCCGAGTGAAATGAGTATCTTAGGCAATTATTTTTTTCTCTATTTTCGGTAGTGTTCGTGTTTTATAACCACAAATATTCGGGAGAAAATTTATCCCCGTGCTATCACGTTTAAAATATAGTATTTATATTTGAAATATTGGTGACATGTTTAAAATACAAAATATCATGGGAACAAATTTATCGTCGAGCCATCGGCACGGAGACAAAATATAATGGGAACAAATTTATCGTCGTACCATCGACATGGGGACAAAATATCATGGGGGCAAATATATCATCGTGCCATCGGCACGGGTACACCCTAGTATACACACACACACACACACACACACACACACACACACACACACACTTGTGTTTATTCTACTGTGTTCCTTAGTAGAACATGATGGTAATGATGTCAAAAATATATTAAGTGCGTGAAAACTCAAGGGATTAAAAAGATACTTGAATTCGATGAATTAATATGGGAAATGCAAGAATCTATTATTTGGGTGGGCAAAATGTCTGAGGCATCATAGTAAGAGACTTGATTCAAACTGGTTAAGTGGGGTAGCGAACTTGGATTGGTTAGGTGAATGTGTTAGGCGTGCACAATAGTTGAGAGGTGATAACCTCAAGTGTGACCACGTGACTAACATGTATATAATATTTATTGTTTAATGCAATTTAAACACTTGCTATTTTAAAACTATTTTTAACTTGGGCTTTGACCCGTTTCTTGCAAATCTCTTCCATCTCTCTCTCTCTCTCTCTCTCTATATATATATATATATATATGCCCAGCCATAGAGACACCAAGCTTAAAGTTCCCATCAATTGACGTTCGGTAATTGCTGTGGAAGTTACATGACCTTGGTATTAGATGCCTCCACTTATCCTTGACTCATTCGATGCACTTTATATCAGTCAAGGCATGTTGCCCATTCTTGTTAGAGATTGTTACTTTAGAATGTTGTTTTTATTTAAGTTATTAAGCTTTATGTAATATCAGACTATTATAGTGGGATTTTATTCTAGAAGTGTTTACTCCAGACTCCGTTTATTTCATTATGTCATTTCAATTCCTAGGAGATTGTTATTGGATGATGGATGTTTAGTTAATCATTTAATTGCTTGCATGTTATATTAGAAGATGAAATTGGACATCTGATTTTTAAATACTAGGTGGTCAGTAATTAATAAAAAGTTTTCGACAGTGATGCTAAGACTAATCCAATCAAATATTTTATTTTAAATTTAATAAAGGACTGATCACCCGATATTTAATTTGACTGGGTGTTACATAGTTCTTGGGATCTGGTTCGTGTTCCCCTATGATCTCACATATAATACCCCGTATTTTATGTACATGATTCAATTGTGGAAATAAGTCATGTATGCTTGGTGCGACATGCGATTTCACTATATATTATTTATATGTATTATATAATTTATGTTTGAAGTCGAAATTAATACATGACAATGCATTAATTAAATATTGGAAATGACTTAGCATTATAGGTGATTATGGTATAATCATGGACTAGGTGTTGGGGATTTCCTTATTTGGATTATCTCATCGGTATCGAGCTGCACCAATGGTGAAGTAGTTTCTTATAATACCGTAGAGTTAATTAATAATTAAATTTCAATTAATTGGACTCGTACTAGCTTATAACATAAGTTAATGAGTACATTAATTTATTATAAATTTTATTATTTTGTGTTGACAATTGGGATGCATAGAATGTTCGTTTTGACTTAAAATAGTGGATTTTAAGTATATCGGGTTAGTATATGTCTTGGGTAGAGTTTTAGACTATTTAGGGTGGTATTTGTGCTTATTAGGTTGAGGCCCATATAGGGCCTAAGGTTAATTTCGTGGAAGTTATCCTAAGAGGTCATTAGTCTTAACCTAAAACATATTTGAAGCATTAGAGAAACCCTAAAAGGCTAAAGATGGAAGAGGCACACAAGGGTGAAGGTATTTGAGGGTTGATTTCTTAATCAATCCCTAGGGGAGTGTGATTTATTTAAGAATATAATTGGGATTGTGTTATGATAGTAGCAGTTCGTTGGATTTTGAACTAATACATTGTGTGGCCATCCCGAGCGTTTCTCCGGGGGTCCAGGGGAAATTCATATCCCGAGGTGGATCCCTCATTTCTTCCCCTTTTTTCGACATACACACGGGACTGCATCCTTTATTGGGGTGCCCGATCATCGTCGATGTGGGGTAATGTGTATCGATAGAGTCGCCAACCTATTTTGCACAAAATAGGCAGAAGAAATGTTGCCGCCTTGAGAGAATGACATTAATTACGATACTGATGATTGTGAAACCAAGTAGTTCAAGGTTTTGGGGACTAAGTTACGGAATGGAACGGTGTTAGGCACCAATCCCGCCCTTTTGGTCTCTCATGGGAATGTGTTAATCTTCTCGTGTAAAACTCTATGATGTGTATGCTTACTTATGTGCATAATATAAATGAAGGATGGAATAACTCGACTCGCATCATGGGTTAAGGTAGAGCGAGGTCATCCTTAGAGTATGAAATGGATGGAAGGAATGTGCAAGATGGGATTTTAAGGAAAGAACAACTCTGAATTTGAGATAATTCTCTCTGAATTGCTAAGAGGGATGTTCAGGGGTACTTTTCCAAGTGAGGTCATGGACTTTATTTATAATTCCAAGGGGGTGCCGATCGACATGGTCCTAGACCTTCCTATCATCATAGATCTCTATACACGTGGCCAATAGGCAGGGTCCTGGTGTTTCCATTCCAGAGTCTAAGGTAGGTTTTTCAGAAAAATGGTTGTAAAATGCAAACTGTTAGACATATTCGTACCTGGGAAAAACCATTGGAAAGGGTATTCGAAGCCCTTTAAATATCCATTGAGCCACTCCACGTTTGAGAGGTGGTCAAAGTCAGACGAGGGTCGAAAGTGTCCATTGGTCACTAGATATAAAATTCTCAGAGGAAAATGGATCATTCGTCCAAATAGTAAGTCCAATTCATGCACGAGATTGACCGTTGGAAAGGGTATTCAGTTCCCTTAGAGTTTTCATTCAGATTTATTCGGTTCGGAGACTGACCTTAGTCAAATGGAGCTCAGAAGCGCTCGGTGAATTTTGGAGTAAAATGGGGCGTTTGTCCGTACCGTAAGGCTGATTTGTACATGGGGATGACTATTGGAAAGGGTATTAAAATACCTTTAAAGATTCATTAAGCTTCATTTGAGCTGAAGAGTTAACCGAAATCAAACGGAGCTCGAGGGGGCCCGGTGGCCTCTTGAATAATTTTTGAGAGAAAATAAATCGTTTGTCCGAATCGTGAAGTTAATTCGTACACTGGGTGGATCATTATAAAGGGGATTCAAATCCCTTTGAAGACTCATTGAGATTTTTCTCAGGTGAGAAAGTTGACCCCAGTCAAACAGGGTTTGAGAGTGCTCGATGCCCCAAAATCAGTTTTTGATAGTAAAACGGACTGTTCGTCCGAATCATAAGGCTGATTTGAGCACGGGCAGAACATACGAAAGGGGATTCATAGCCCTTTAAATATTTATTGAGTTTTTACTCAGGCAAGAAAGTTGATATGAGTCAAATGGGCCTCTAGGTCGGTACTCAGAGTATGACCTAGTGTTCGTGGTGAATAAGTGAGTGCTAGGGGACTAAAGAGGTGCTTAGGGGGGGGGGGCGGTCCTAGGATGGGTTGTCTATAGAGAACCTCTCGACGGGCTAGTTTAGAACAAGTTAAGGCCTTCAAATGATAAACCCTACATCGACGTTGGGTAAGAGGATTTTAGGTTGATTCTGTGGACCTAAAGGGTGGGATTGACCGATCCATAGGGTCGAGGTCTGTTTCAATGGGTCGAGGTCAATTCTGATGACCTAAGGAGACGAGGATAACCGATTCAGTGGGTCATGGTCAGTATTGAAGACCTAAGGATAAAAGGATGGTCGATTCAACGGGTTAATTTTAACTTTAAAGTTGTGCCGGGGATGACCAATTCAGTGGGTCGAAGTCAATTCTGAGGACCTTAAGTTGGGATGACCAATTCTAAGAATCGAGGTCAGTTTTGTTATAATGACAAATTCTGAGGGTCAAGGTCAATTCTGAGGACCTTATGTTATGACGATCAATTTTGCGAGTTGAGGTCAATTATGAGGACCTTAAGTTGTGATGACCAATTTTGAGAGTTGAGGTTAATTCTAAGGACCTTAAGTTGTAATGACCAATTTTGGGGGTCGAGGTTGATTTTGAGGACCTTAAGTTGGGACGATCGATTCTGAAGGTCGAGGTCAATTCTAAGAAACTGAAGTTGGGGGGACCGATTCTGAGGGTCGAGGCCAATTTTGAGAACTTAAAGTCGTAAAGGCCAATTCTAAAGGTCGAGATCAATTCTGAGGACCATAAGTTATAATGCGGGGAATTACTTTCCTGGGGATTTTTAGATTATCCTGGGGGGGGGGGGGGGAGGTGAAAATGCATCGGTTGTTCCACTAGGGATTGTGTTTTCTTAAGACTACATTGGGGGATGTTTAAGCTTGGGAACTGTAGTAGACTTAGATGCAAGAGCATCATTCAATATATTGAGGATATATGTGTAAGATTAATTCGGTTGGGGATTATGCTGGGGATAAGAGCGTAATATTGATCGTGCTGGGGATTCCGAGAGTTTTTATGTGGCTTAATGTACTAAAAAAATTATTTTCTTAAGGGAAATGAGATTCCATGTTTTCCTAGGATGTTTGGGAATTTTTTGGCTAATGTTTAGATTTTTTTGGATTTTTTTTAGAATTTTTTCCCCGAAATTTGGAAGGGGGTGCCGCTAGGAAGTTCTAGGAGGGTGCCACTTGGCAAGGGCACGTAATCCTGGGCTTCCTCGGGAAGAGGAAAAGACAATTGCCGATCGACATGGTTAGGGGGTTGCTAATTGGCAGGCCCCTAAGCCTTCTATAAAAAGGGGGAGAATCCTCCCCATTTTCACACCTTCAAGTGTTTGGATATTTTGTTTTCCCTCTCTAAAAACCGTTTGAAAGTCCTTTTTTCTTCAAGACTTCAAATGGCTGGTTCTTCAAGCGAGGTGTAAAACAATGAGTTACTGGTCGTTGATGATTGGGCTAACCTGGAGTGGTAGTCTAGGGCGCCTCTTACTTTGTGCAATGAAAATGCCTTTAATTTTTTTCATGATTTTAGGTGATGAACGTACTCTAAGCTGGCATACTACCATTCATCTAGGGTGAGGAACCCTAGTGGCTATATAAGTTCAGTGACCTTTGGTATTCCATTTCATTTTTCTCTTTCTTGTTTGTGCTAATGAAGGGTTTTTCTTCTTTTTCTTCTTCTTTTGTAGACTGACATTGCTCTTTCGAGCATTCAGTCTAGGGGGACGACGGGGCTGAATGAGGTTTGGGAGAATATCCCTACTTTGGTGCACTGGATATTTTTTTATGCGGGTTTTTATCGTTTGGGAGAGGCTTTAGATGAGACATCGCTATCTACTGCAGTATTATGTGCTTTGGGAGAGAGGCGGTGGGACACTACCATGCATTTCATCTTGGCTTAGAGGAGACGAAGGTCATTACTATAGATGTTCAGCAGTTAACGAGGGTTAATTGTGAGGGATTATAGATAGTGGTGGACCGCACATTGAGGGTGATACCGAAGGCAGTGCATACATCTTTTGAAGATGTGGGTAAGACTGTATGAGGGGATTCGATCTGTATTTTTGCTTTAAGGGAGACACTTCTGAAGATGAGGGTGGATGTGACTGATGGGTAAAAGGTGAGGTAGATAACCCGCTTGTCTATTTTTCTTCAGTTCGATAGATTTTTGACGACGATGAGTAGTGATGTCGTCCATCTCTGGTTCTTACAGTATTTGAGGACGATGTTGGACGTCCATTTGTTTGATTGGGGGAGCTTGACCTTGGCATCCCTTTATTATTATTTGGATGATCTGAACTGATGATACGGATAAACTTTTATGGGGACACGTATCTTTTGGATGTAATTTTGAATTTATTTTCCTCTTTATGCATTTCCTTCCATTCTTATTTTATTCTTTTTTACTGATTCCTATCTTTTGCTAACATGACTTTATGAGGTGATCGGGTACAATGCGGGGTTTAGACCCTTAAAGGATGAGGTTTGGGGGAACTTCTGTTAAATGTTCTAATGGTGGAAGTCTAACCGGAGGTTGAATCAGTATTTCTCCTTGGCGGATGTGCAACAGGCTCTGAATGCCCTGATGAGTGATCAAGTTATTTTGGTCTTTTCTGAGTCCTTTTTGCGTATTCATTCCTTAAGTAGATATTAATTCTATGTTGGGGATTACAGGTGATCTTCTACCCCTGGGGGTGACTCCGCAGGATATGGGGTGATGGGATTACATGCGCATATGCGGTGGTTGATCGCTCATGAGTTTGGGTACGTCTGGTACCTAGGGGAGAGGGTAGTGAGGCATATTTTGGAGAAGGAGGTGTAGGTCCCACCATCGATGCCCACCTGTATTTTGTGACAAGCTATGATTATATGGATTTTGTGACGAGCTGGTTGATGCCCGTCTGCATCCATGATATGGAGAATATGGCTTCACCCTCCATAGCTTCAGGCAGGGGGCTAGCGCACTAGTGGGATTATCCCACAACGCAGATGGTGGTACATCAGCGACAACGACAACGACAACGACAATGGTAGTGGAGGTTTAGATCATTCAGGTTACTCGCTCTTTCTATAACTTTTGATCGAGTATCAGGGAGTCACTGAGCGTGCCGCATCGTCCTAATGAATCCATGTCTGGGTTGATGGGACTTACAGATGAGGCCCTTAGGCCTTAGGTATATTCTCTCTTTCTTGTCTTGTTTTGTTGACTTTTCTTTGCTTCTTGGCTGATTGATTTGACTTTTTTCTTATTGTTTCTTTTCTTATAGTATGTTCAGGTGTCGACCACATGGCTGCGTGATATTAAGGATTTCATGTTCTCCATATCGTAGTATATCAAGAATTCGGCTTCTTCCAGCATTGTTTCGCCTTCTACCTCAAATGAGGTATCGGGTTCTGGGAGTGGAGGATCCATAGATTATTGTAGGGGATAACGCGTCCGTCGTGGGGGTTGAGAGTTGGAGAGAGAGAGAGAGAGAGAGATAGAGAGAGAGAGAGAGTTTGAGGGTTCGAGTGAAATCTCGTTTGTATTTTTCTATTTTTCTTATCTGCAAAATGTAACCAAGTGAAGCCAAATATATGGAATGCGCATTTTCTTTTTTGACATTTTTATTGATTTAGTGACTTATCCTATATGCACTTTTAATTTTCTACTCCGATTGTTTTTTTTATACAAAGATGGAGATAAGTGCGGAATTGAGAATGAAAGTCAAAACATTTATTATATTTTAAAAAAGGAGTAAAAGTAATTAATTAATGAAAGTTTTTTGAGTAAGGATTTATTTTGAGAATTAAAAATGATTGTTTCTTGAGAGAAAAATGAGTAAATAACCTGGGGATAATTTTCCAAAATGAGGATTTTTCTGAAATTGATTTTGATAAAAGAGGAAAGATGGAATTTTCCAAAGTAGGGTGATTATCAATCAACATACCCCTTGACCTACCTATCGGCATGGGGGTCAAGCAAATCATCCTTAGGACTTGAGTTCACTTTCCTGCACTTCAGAGTACTCTTGCGGAGTTAAATTTTAATCTAGAGTTCGTCTTTTGCCAAAGATTTTGAGTATAAAAGGAGGTGTGTGGGATGGATTTTATCCACCAATACCCATGTTTCTTGCTTCATATTTCTCATTCTCAAATGGCTCTTAACATGTATGAGGGATTTGATTCTTACCTTAATGGTCAGGAGCCCACGTGCTTATATTATGTGGATTACGATGCTTTCAACCTGCATCGAGTTTTTTATGGTCTAACCGAGCCATAGATTGGATTGTGTTGACCACATCGGTACAGTTCATGTCTTTCGTTTCGATCCGGCACGGTCAGTCGCACCTATGAGGAGTTCTCGGGCATGTTAGGGGTCAACCCCAGTGTGGCAACGACCATGCCTGATTTTTCCCATTCTCCCCAGTTCTTCCTATCGGAGTTTCTTCACATTTTCCCTGGGCGGCTCGATCGTTGGTTATCAGAGGGACTATTTATCTTCAGGCAGTTATGTATTTAGTTCTCCTGAGGGGTTTTGAGGATGCTGGATTTGCCGGAGCTATCTTCTTGGGTCTTACTATGAGTTTATTACTAGTGACGAGGGATTTGGTAACGGTTCCCCAGATTCATACGATAATGGCATGGATATCTTATCACCATAATCCTACGGCGGTGGTGATGGTTGACACCTTGAACAATCGGGATGCTTGGAAGGAGGGACGTTTCAATTTTCTGAGGGGGAGCCCAGTAAGGCTATTTATGTGGCTTACAGAGAGGTTTCATCTAGAAGCCCCTCTTGAGTCCCCCTTGGCAGTTATACCTAATTTCTTTGTCTGGCCTTTCTTTAGCTTCGGTCCATCTGTAGAGAGTTGGGTTAACTATTTTTTAGAGCATGGTGCTCAATGTCTTCGCTGGTCAGTGCCATGGTAGGGGGACTTATTGACTGTTTTGCAGGTTGGATAGTATCGATATATGTGGTTGGTGGGCCTTCGGTTGACTTTTTCTATATGTTCTAACGGCTATTACTCTAAGTCGGGTGGGAACAAATTGTGCCTCCTCACATAACAAACTTCTTCTCGATGGAGGATTTGACTAAACCACTAAGGATGATGCTGGGCTCTTTGTGGAAGCACCGTCAACCGTCTATCCATTAGTCATAATCTATGGGAGGGGCATGGCATGTGTCTTGGGACTACCTAAAGTGGTTATAGAAGTGAGTAGTAGAGAAGATCATGGCGGAAGAGACCAATCAAAGGTAGTTCATTGCCTTAAACACCATGGAAGACGGTGTTTTGGTTCTGTCCTGGCTTGTTAGGGTATACCTCTCCATGGAGAGCATATGGAATATCAACCAGGAGTTGAAAACTTCGGGACCTCCAAGGGCTGGTAACGATGATGAAGCGGGCCATCGGGTAGTTGAAGGCAGTGTTTTCTAAAGCTTGGGTATTTTTTGTGAAGTTATGGTGATTTCGATGTTCTTATATCTTACGGTTTGGAATAATTTTATGTATCTTGGATTAGGGTTGGGTTTTAGGAATAGTTGGGTCAGTGGAAAGGGGCGGTTGGTTTAACTCCCTTCTTTGGTAATTAATGTAACATCGATGTATTCCTTATTTAGAAATAAAAAAATGATTTTGATCATATTTTGTTGTTCCTCTTGTTGAGTTTTTTCATTTTAATTATCTATACCAATCACTAAGTCATACATAATCCTTTTGTTCATGGAAATGATAAAATGGACCCCCATTCTCGGAGGTTGGAAAATAATAGCATTTTGTGAAAAAGAAGGGGATCAGACCCATGCATAGCGTATGGGCTTCCTATGTACCTTTGGGAGTTTTAAAAAATTTCATGATTCTAATTTCGAAAAGAAATGGTTTTTGAGAGGATCAGGTCCCATGTAGTTTTGGGTAGGGGAAATGAAAATTTATTTTAATAGAAGGGGGATGAGAAGAGTCGTAGCACACTAAGATTTCAGACTAAGGATCAAATTTCGTGAGACGGTACAGGTTGACTGGATGCCATCTCTTCTCCGTTAAGGTTTGTGAGCATATCGACACCTCCTGAGAGAATTTTCTTCATGATGTAGGGGCCTCTCTAATTCAGTTTGAATTTCCTTTTGAGGTACCAAACGGTTTCTATGATCTCTTTGAGCTGAAATTCTCCTTCCTGGACACCACGGTTCTTGAACTTTCTGTTGAATGATTGTACCACTGACGATGGTACCCATGTATCTGATATAGAGCCTTCAGTCTCTTTTCATCCAAGAGTGATAATTCTTCAAAGCAACTCTGATGAGATTCTTCTTCATCATTTTTCTTTCGAATAGGACGCAAATGGAAGGTATCTCCAGCTTAACGGGTAGCTTCCATGCCATACACTAGAGAATAAAATGTAGCCCCAGTAGGTGTTCTAATTGAAGTGCGTTATCCCCAGAAGGCGTAAGTGATTTGATTAGCCCAATCCCTATAGCTCTCATTCATTTTGTTGATTGTGGTATTAAGGCTTTTATTGGCGTCTTTGATGAAGCCATTAGTTTGGGGTCTGAAGGGAGAATATTTATGTCTTTGATTCCCGTACTCGTCGACTAGTTTCGTGACTTTAGCTTCAAAATGGAGACCATTATCTAAAACTAACTCATGGGGAACTTCGTATCGACAGATGATGTTTATTCTGATAAACTTGAGGACTTTATTAGCATTTAACACATCGCATGACTCGTCTTCCACCCATTTAGTGAAGCAATCAAATGTGACCAGGATGAATTCTTGATTGTTTAAAGCTTTGGGAATAACCTTCCCTATGATGTTAATTCCCCAGGTGGAGAAAGGCTAGTGAGAGATCATGTTTTATAGTTCTCGGGGAGGCAAGTGTTGGAGGTTGGCAAACTGTTTGCATTTGAGGCATCTTTGGACATAGGTTGTGCAATATTGAACTATAGTAATCCAATAATATCCTCGATGGATGGTCTTTTTGGCAAGCATGTAACCGTTTATACGGGGCCTGCATTACCCACTATGGATCTTCTGCATCATTTATTCCCCATCATCCCCTTCTATGCAATGCAAATGGGTTCCATCGAAGTTTCTCTTAAATAGTAGTTTATCACAGATGATGTATTAGCCAGCCTGCTTGCGAAGGATCACACGATCTTTCTTACCGACGTCTTGATGATACCTACCATGTTTGAGGAGGCGTCAAATGTCATAGCACCATAATTTGGACATGTCGAAATCTTCCTCAGTAATAAGTTTGATGTGGTAGCAATGGATATGTTTAGCCTATTTCTGAACCAGAAAAGGGCCATTAGTATTATCTCAGGCATGTCTATGATGTAGGTCAGGGTAGTAAGGGAATCAACTGGGCTATTCTTTGCACGAGGCAAATAGTGAAATGTGACATCAATGAACTAGGAGACCAACTCTTCTAGGTGGGCATAGAAGGGTAGGAGCTTCTCATTTTTAACTTTCCATTTTTCGAGGATTTGGTCAGTGATAAGGGCAGAGTTTCTGTAGAAGTCTAGGTGTCGAATCCCTTTCTTGAAGGTGATCTTCAAGCTCACAGTGCAAGCCTTATTCCCAGTCATATTGTTTGTGTAGGGAAAGTCTAGTTTGATGGCAATAGGGGTGTAAGAGTCATCAAGGGCGATTAGGAGTATCCTAATGTCGTATCCTTTCTTATTGGTAGCTCCATCAACGAACATTTTCCATCTGAGGTCCTCTTGACAGGTGAAAATAATATCTTTGTCTGAGAATTCAGAGACCTAAACATCGACTTCTTCCACGGGGTATCAACAAGTAAGTCATAGATGGCTCTCCCTTTAATATATTTCTGCCTGATGTATATAATATAGAACTAGCAACATCAACCAATAGGACATTCAACTGGATAAAGTGGGATTATCTTACAAGTACTTAATGTGATCCATAGGGGATATTAGTTTGATAGGGAAGGCAAGCATGTAGCACCGTAATTTCTACGTGACCCAGACTAGGGCGACACAGGCTTTCTCCAATGCAATGTAGTTGACTTCGTACCCAGAAAATTTTTAGCTGGCATAGTAAATTGCTCTTTCCTTATGGGATTCTTCAATGTATGGTCAAGTAAATCCCCTGCTTTGGTATCTTTGAGAGTTAAGTACATGAATAGGGGGATACCTAGCTGTTGAAGCATAAGCACCAGAGGTCGGGTAAAACATCTCTTGATCCAGTCAAAGTCTTTTCGACAAAACTCATTCCAGACTTTAATCGAGTCCTTCCAAAAAGTTTGAAAATGGGTTCATAGATAAAAGTCACCTGGTTGATGAACCGACAGATGTATTGTAGTTTACCATAAAATCCTCGGAGTTCCTTCTCCGTCCTTTGTGATGGAATCTCAGGTATGGCTTTCAGCTTGGAGGGGTCTACTTCGATTCCTTTTTCACTGACCATGGATCCCAAGAGTTTTCCTTTCGTCATTCCCGGAACACAATTCTATGGGCTTAGTCGCATCTGCTATTACCACATTTGTTCAAAGAACGTTCGAAGGGCGAGAATATGAGTTTCTCGAGTCTTAGACTTGATAATCATATCATACACATAGATTTTGACATCCTTGTGAATAAGGTCATGCAGGGTGGTTGTGGCGTTCCTTTGGTAGGTATCCCCGACATTCTTGAGTCCGAATAGCATGGCAGTATAGTACAAGGTTACTTATGGGGTACTGAAGGCAGTTTTCTCCAGATGGTCAGGTTACATCTTGATTTGGTTATATCCGATAAATTCATCAATAAATGAATTGAGGGCATGGATAGCTGTGTTATCCACGATCATATCAACATTTTGTTCATGATCATGTCAACATTGGGTAATGTTAACCATCCTTTGGGGATGCTTTATTCAAATATCAACAATTAACGAACATCCGGACTTTTCCTCCCAACTTTGATATGAGGACGACATTGATGAGCCATGTAGGATATTCAACTATGTGAATGAAATGAAATTTCAATTTCTTGGCTACTTCCTCTTTGACTTTGAGTTCCCATTCGGTGCAGAGATGACTTAGCTTCTGTTTAATTGGTTTGCATTTTAGGAATATTGGGATCTTGTGCTGAGCTATTTTTGGATCAATATTGGGCATGTCATCACAGGACCACGTGAAGACGTCTTACGCACGCTGATGCTCATTAAGGGTGGACCCTATCATATTCTTGCGCTGATGGCTACTAGAACCGAGATTAATAACAACAGTATCATCATCATTAATTTGAATGCGGTTATGTTACTTTCTATTATCCAAGTTAAGATCAATTAAGAATTTTTTATTTGCAAAATCATCATCATCAAAGGTTTGATTAGAATCAAGACAATTAATGTAAGGCACATGAAGATTCTCAAAATCTTTGCTTATTTTATTTTTCGAGAAAAGAAACATTGAGAACCTTGTCAAAAGAGGTCTCCGTTACACTAATATTAAAAAAAGGAATAACAGCATCAGGTAAAGAGAGTAGTATATGGTGAATAGTAGGGTTTGGTTGAATTTAGGTAAATTGGATAGACACGACATTCCAATTGAGAAGAGGCATGTCAGCAGCTTTGAATTGAGTAGACGAGTCCGACGGCGTGACATCTGAGAGGATCATGCATAGACTTACCCACTGCCTGCAAGTTGAATGATTCCTATAATTATTTTCCTCAAAATTATCGATAATTATCACAACTTTCTAGGTGAGAGGTTGCATTTCATGTTGGCAGTCTTCGAACTAAAGCTACTGTCCTGAAAGAAGATTTTTGCCCCAGTTTCATCTTCTTATCGACATGGGCAAACCATGGTTCAGGGAAGATAAAGAAAGGTAAGTCTTCACCCTCCTTAATAAACCTTCCATCCAAAGAGTATCTCGAAATAATCTTTTCTTCTTTTAAGCTTCTTTTTGATCGGGGTCACTGGGGTGCTTTGAGTTCTTCTAGTGAGGGCTGGTAACCCAGGACACATGGGGGAAAGGTATTTTTTAGGACTATGGGCTCAAAGATACCTTATTTGCATTCCCCTAGACCCATTCTGAGCATGAAATGCATATTCTTGAACATCTGAATCACATTGACGTTTCCATGAGGGTTGTGTTCAGGACAAACTCGCTTTTTAAAAATTTCTGATGATAGAATGTGAAGTGGATCAACTCTGAAGCCACAGAGGAGCATTTCATTCATCTCATGATGGATTTCTAATACTGGGTTGCTAGTGCTAGAAGTGTCTGAATCGTCTCCATCCCCTAAAATGGTGATAACCTAGCATTTGGCGAAGAATTTCAATTTTCGATAAAGAGAAGAAGATACCCCTCAGATTCTATGAAGTCATGGACGACCAAGGAGCAGGTTGACACATACAGTTATGTCAACGACTTGGAGCTCGAAGATAGGATTGATAGGGCCAACCCTTACCGTGAGTTTTATGGACCCCATTACCTCTCTACGGGTATTTTTATAAGCATGCACGATGGTGGAAGTGGGAGTGGGATCTTTCTCTTTTAATCCTAAGTAGTTAAAGGTTCTAAGAGGAGGGCAAATCCTTTATCAACGAGTGAGAGTTTGACCATCTTTCCCAATAATTCAATGGAGATGTGGACGGCATAATTGTGATCAGGCATAATATTCGGTATTTCTACTTTGGAAAAGGATAGGAGTTTGGAAAAGGTCAAGGACCCAACCATGTTTATGGATTTTTGGGAGTGGTGGAAGAAGGGACCGTTGCCTATGACACCCCATCTAATTAAATATAGGGTAGCTACTCCTTTATTAAATTAATACAGAATATCAAGTTGGTTTAGTCTTAGCATCACTATCAAAAAACATTTAATTAGTTACTAGCCTCCTAATATTTAAAAAGTAAGATGACAAATTTTATTAATTAAATTATCTTAGAACTAATTAACGAATAACCAACCATTCAAAATTCACATAAATAATCTTATAAGAATAATCAATAGAAAGAAATATCAGAGTCTGGTGTAACACTCCAAATATAATCTCAATGCCAAATGATCCCAATATAAGAGTCTGAATAAAATAAATCCAATAACTGAAATAAATGAACGTCTAAAACTGCTATCTCTGAATGAGAATGGGCAACATGCCCTAACTGATATGAATAACTCCGAAGGAAGCATAGATAGATATGGAGGTGTCTAATACTGAGATCCTGTAACTTCCACAGCAACTACAACACATCAATAGAATGGAACTCCTATGCGTGGCATCCCTGTGGCTGGGCACCTAAAATTATTTTTTACAAAAATAAAATAGATTTGGAAGAAAACGGGTCAGAGCCCGAGGTGAAAACATTTTAAAAATAGTAAGTGTTTAATTGCATTAAACAGTAAATATTATATACATGTTAGTCACATTCTCTCAATTTAGATTCTCACCCCTCAACTATTGTGCACTCCTAACGTATGCCCTTAGCCCATCCTCATTATTCTACTAATTAACTAGTTTGTATTAAATCTGACTATATGGATTACTGCATGGGTCCACCCGTACTACTCAATTAAGACATACTTACATTACAAATACTCGTTATTTGAATCTATTATCTCATGTATTATTTTAGTTCCCATATTTTTAAGTCATTTAGATATCTTAGACATTATCATATATTAAGTAATAGTGAATAATCACAAGTATATATTTATATCACACTCAGTACATAAATACGCATATGGCACCCCTAGGCTAAGCTGCGGTGCACGCAAACTTTGCTATAGAATCCCGGTACATCACGTACATAAGGATTATGAGTTTTGAATCACTCAGGAACCGTATCAATACAAATCAAACATATTGGAGGTGAACATATTTCATTTACCTATGGGTCACCTACGCTCCCATGTTCAGCTGACTTATCAACTCACAAATAAATCTTCATAGTCCTATGCTCTTGAGGTACCAAATCTAAATCCCCTCGAAGGCACACAATATAAGATTATCCTCTTCTTACAACCTCCCGTGATAGCAAGTATCATAGGTACGTCATACACATAATAATCCATATACTAGATAATCACACAACCTAAATAATCATCATTTCAATATAGGTATACTCTTGTCCTATATTACAAGTCTCATATGCAGTATAGTTTCATTCCGATTATTTTATGTATTATGTTTAGCGTGATAACTCTCGTCATATGAATCTGAGTACCTAAACCTATCCCCAAAAGGTTAGTAAGTCTCCCACTTGTCTATAAGGTTATTTCAGTAATCTAAAGTCCCTCTACTATTTCACCTAACCTTGAGTTATTATTTCTCCGAATTAAATCCAAGTTCCCGTAATTTCCAACCGTAACACTCTCGTCAGACACTCGTAAGTTCATCATTTAATCCCAAACCAAACTAATATTTTTCGAGCCTCAAATATATCCCTACTGACCTTCCCTAAGTCCCAATATGTTCAAATAGTACATACCAATAATTCTTAAAAGTCGGGATTGGTTAAACCTTAAAAGGAAAATATAACACAAATTCAGGAGGAGGAGTCGATCGATCGATCCAATCGATCCATTAGATGTTAGCCTACGGTTTTTGCATAAATAAGCCTACGAGTTTAATCATTTTTAACCCTCAAATCCTCTATTAAAGTGTCCCAAGCTCACAAATATTTATACCAAACGTTATAGCAACATAAACACATAAATTCTAATGCCTTAGAATCATCAAATCATTATAGGTTGTCAATTTCTTGGATCAAATCATGTATATTCCATAAATACCCTATTTCCTCTATTTTGTTAAAAAATAATCATATATCTCAACATAAATTCGTAATTCTCTACACATGGATGATGATTTCGTGTTTACTATTTTTTCAGAAGTTAATCTACATGCAAAACCTTCCAAGATTTAGTTTTAAATCTCCAAATCCATTAATTCATCATTTTCAAGGTTTTTATCCAATTATAAACTATAATGGATAATATATATACCGAATTATTGCAAGTTAAATCACTTTACTGTAAATAGAAATTTTGATCCTTTGAGGAAGATGATATGGTGGTGGTGTTTTCTCTCCGGTCACAAATTCGGCGGTGGTGGTTGTATAAGATGGTTGTTTGGCCCTAGTAACCTTTGGAAACCCTTCCTTTCTCTCTACTTCTCTATCTTAATTTTGTAGCAGCCAATAAACCTAATTACCCTAAGGGTTGTCTAATATAATACTCTTAATTTTCGTAGGTTACTATTCATCAAATACTAAAATGACTAAAATAGCCTCCCAGGTAGCCGGTTTGGCCTAAAACTACCATGGAACCCAAACTAAATCCCCGGGTAGACTTTTCTGACTATCTCGATACTCATGAACACATTGGTGCACTCAAAATGACCATAATGATGACATAAAAATAAATTACTTTATAATTCATTAAATTGGTCCCGATACGACTGACATGCGCGTCCCAACTTAATTTCCAAAACTATCGTATTTTTCACACGTGACAATTTTAATAAATTCAAAATCATATATTTCTATACTCGCTTAGTAATATTCAACATAATTATAATAATAAAATACTAACTCTCATCTCGTTAGTATTTAAATCCGGATTAATTACCAATTAATTCACATTTTTAATTCAATTAATTCTATAATTAAAGTTAACAAAAATACGAGGTATTACATACTTCCCCCTAATAATGGAATTTCGTCCCGAAATTAAGAAAAAAACGTATTACCTGGAAAAAATAATTCGGGATATTTGTCGCACATTTCATCATTGCACTCCCAGGTAGAGTCCTCGGCATTATGATGCTGCTACTGAACACGTACTAGCGTACTATCTTCGATCTACATTTTCTCTTGCTACGGTAGAGGATAAAAATCAACCCCTCCTTGTAGGAACTATCGGGCTGCAAATCAATCTCCTCCAAAGCAATATGAGTATGGGACAAATCATCCCGAAGATATCTCCTCAGAGAAGAAATATGGAACATGTCGTGGATCCTATGCAAGTGCTCTGATAACCCAACTCTATAGGGAACTGGTCCAATCGCACGATAATAGGGAATGGCCTCACATATCTCAGTGCCAACTTCCCTTTCTTACCAAAACGTATTATCCCCTTCATAGGAAATACTCTCAGCAACACCTGGTCTCCCACATTAAACTCCCGGAAGAACCTCTTGGCATCGACTTAACTCTTCTGTCTATCCTGAGCAACCTGAATACAAGTCTGAATCATCTTTATTCTGGCCGAAGTATCCTGTATCACCTCTGACCCAAGTAGCTTGTCGTCCCCCACCTCAAACCAACATGTTGGAGAATGACAAGGTCTATCGTATAACACCTCGAATGGAGCCATGCTAATCGTAAACTGGTAGGAGTTATTATAGGAAAACTCCACTAGTGGAAGATATTGCTCCCATCCTCTGCCAAAATCTTGGATACACATCCGCAACATATCCTCTAACATCTGATTCGTTCACTCAATCTGCCTATCAGTTTGTGAGTGATAGGCTGAACTCAATCTTAACTCCGTACCCATGGCATCCTTAAAACATTCCTAAAATCTGGACATAAAAATCTTTTCCCGATCGGACACAATATCAAGAGGCACCTTGTGAAGTCTCACTATCTCCGTAATGAACATCTGAGCATATTTCCCTGTAGTATAATCGATCCGAATTGGAAAAAAGTGAGCTACCTTAGTCAAACGATCCATAACCACCCATATCGAATCGTGACCTCGCTGAGATGTAGGCAACCCTGTTATGAAATCCCTGGAGATGCTCTCCCATTTCCACATTGGGATCTCTAACGGTTGTAGGAGCCCTGGCGGTCTCTGGTGGTCCACTTTTACCAGCTGAAAAATGGCACACTTAAAAAAAAACTCAACAATATCTTTCTTTATTCCACTCCACCAAACTGTCGGCTCATATCCTGGTACATCATATCCTCACCAGGATATACCGAAAAACGTTAACCATGCAGCTCTGTCATCACCTCATGTTACAAGTTCTAACCTTCAGGAACAACCATTCTCCTATTGAAGTGTAACCCTCCATATGAACCAATTGTGTAAGACTCACCCCCCTGTTCTAGAAGCTGCACTATCCGATCATGGCCGAACGGATCTGTTGCCTGAGCCTATACCACCTTCGTAATAATTTGAGTCATAACTTTCATAACAGATATAAGTGATCGGGCTACTATGTCTTGGTGTCCCAACTCCTTCCATTTTGGTTTCCACACCTCGGCCACCTCACCTACTGGCCTACGGCTCAACGCATCTACTACCACGTTAGCCTTCCCGGAATGATATTAGATATCTAACTGATAATCCTTCACAAATTCAAGCCACCTACACTGATGCATATTCAACTCCTTCTGGGTGAAGAGGTACTATAGTGACTTGTGATCTGTGAATAAGAAAAATTTCTCCTTCAAAAGATAATGTCTCCATATCGGAAGTGCAAACACGACTGCCGCTAACTCCAAGCCGGGGGTGGGGTAGTTCCTCTCATTAGGCTTAAGCTTTCGAGAAGCATAAGCTATAACATGTTCCTCCTACTGAAGCACACCCACGATTCCCACTAAGGAAGCATCAGTATATACTAGATACTCCACTCCAACCTTGGGCAGTGATAGAACATGTTTCGAAGTAAACTTAGCCTTCATATCATCAAAGGCTAACTGACAGGTAGTATTCTAGATGAATGGCACCCCTTTGTGAGTCAGGTGTGTCAACAAACTTTCTATCTTTGAGAATCCCTGAATAAACCTCCTGTAGTATCCTGCTAGGCCCCAAAAAAGTATGTATCTCTGTCGGTGTCATAGGCTACCCCCACTCCCTCACCGCTGACACTTTCCCCTGATCCACGGATATAACTTTGTCATATACAATGTACCCCAAAAACTGGACCTCCTTCAGCCTAAACCCACACTTTTCATATTTCGCATACAACTCGTGCTAGTGTAGTGTCTACAACTCTTGTCGCAAATGTTCAGCATGCTCCTCCTCAGTTTGAGAATATATCAGAATGTGATCTATGAAGATAATGATAAATTGATCAAGGAACTCTCTGAACACCCGGTTCATCATGTCCATGAATACGGATGGTGCATTTGTTAGCCCAAATGGCATAACCCTGAACTCGTAAGATCCATTTCTCGTCAAGAATGCAGTTTTAGACACGTCCTGCTCCCTGATATGCAACTGATGTTATCCTGATCTCAAATCTATCTTTGATAAGAATGCAACTCCTCGCAACTGATCGGATAAGTCATCGCTTCGAGGAAATGGATACTTATTTAGTATCGTGACTTTATTCAACTCTCGATAATCAACACACAACCGTAAGGATCCATCCTTTTTCTTCACAAATAGAATGGGTGCACCCCAAGGTGAGATAATCCTCTCGTAACTCCTTCATCTCTACCGAATCCATATGGTAAGGTGCGTGGGCTATCAGCCTAGTGCCCGGTGTCGAATCTATAACAAAGTCTATCTCTCTACTAGGTGGCAATCCTAGTATCTCCTGGAATACACCAGCGAACTCCCGTACAACAGGAATCGAATCAAGTGGGAGTAATACCTCCTTAGAGGTATCCTCCTCTATATAATATAAGTGAGTGGATGATCCTCCCTCAGGATGAGGCATCGCCACCAAGAACATCTCCTGACCCAGTATAGAAAATATAATACTCATACTAAAGCAATAGTTCATGGCCCTATATGCAACGAGCCAATACATACTGATAATCACATCATACTCATGCATATCTAAGACAAGCATATATGTCGATAATAATAATCTCCCATTCTCTATGCCTACTCCCCTACATATAAAGAGAATCAGTGACCCATAGACCAACAGTGAATCTACACTAGTAACCGTGCTCTTTGTCGTGTCTAATAACCCCGTGACGCATGGAAAACTAGTGGAAATGAAACTATGTGATGCCCCTATGTCAAACAAAATATGCCCCAAAGTCCCCTGGATAAAAAACATGCCCTCAATCGTGGGTGGAGCCTGTGGGACTGCAGTCGGATGAACGTTATAAACACGCCCATACTGTAACTACCACTACTGAACTAGGATCGCTGGTATTGATGGTAAAGTTAGCATCAGTGGTGGTGTTGGGAGGGCGACGGGAAATATCTGTCTCTGAGGCTCTTATCGTGTACCCTGCTGTTGCGGCTGTGAGGCCCTGCCCTTCTCAGGATAATTATTATGCTTCTGGCCAGTCTTGCCACATATGAAATATTATCCACCAAAGTTTCCCCTTCTCTGTCTTTGTTGCCATCGACCTTGTTGGCCGTTACCACCTCTCACTTGGCCCTGCTGATACTGTTGCCGGCCCATATGGCCATGATGAACCTACTGGACATGCCTATAACCTCACTAATCATGTCGAAAACCTCCTGATTTGAAATGCTTAGAATCCCCCTGCTAGGAATTCTGATCACCCTGCCTCTGCTGGCCCTGAGCTGGCTGTTCTCCACTAGCACCACTACCTCCTGTCGTACCCTACTGGCTAGACTCCCTTACTCGCTTGCTCCTTGACAGATGGAAGCGATGGTCCTAGCAGTGAACTAGCACTGCATTAAGCACACATCAGTATAGGTTTGCAATGAGAGGTTACCCAGAAGATGCTAACGAATCCTCTAGGTAAGGCCATCCATAAACATCTGTATTTTCTTCTCCTCAGTAGGTACCTCTACTGGTACCGTATTAACCAGCCTAGTAAACTCTTCCTCGTACTCAGCTACGGTCTTCCCTTTTGGGTTTGGTTTAGTAATTTTTGCCTCATCTCAGTCTGAATGGTCGAAGGGAAATATTTGCGGTTGAAACGCACCCAGAAATCCTGAATAGTAAAGATATATCTTTCCTCATCAGTGGTAATAAACTCCCACCACTGCAGCGCTGCTCCAACTAGCTTAAATGTATCTAGTACCTACCTCTGTACATCTGTGCATTCATACATCCTCAAGTTCCTCTGGATGTCTTTCTTCCATTGGCTTTCCACTACAACATCGGAGCTCCCTTCAAACTATGGAGGATGTGAATTTTGAAAGGCATATCCAACATGCTCCCAAGAAGACAGGAATGCATGAGCCTGAACTGGGGCTACCACTGGTGCCTGAGGTGGTGCCTGCTATACTACTGCTAAAGCTGTGTTCACCGCCTATGCTACTATAATGGTAACTTCAACTACGTTCATAGAAGCCTGAACTGGTGTTGGTCGAGGCTTGGGTTAGGCACCCCTAGGAGCTCGCTGTGCACGTCGAGGAGGCATCTGAAATGAGAGAGAAGCTTTATAAGTCTACAATCATTATCACAAAATGGGTAAAGACATAAAATACGCAATTAATGAATACAACAGTCCAAAAACATAGGGCTCTATATTAAAGGACGCTACGCGAAAAGCATAACAAGTCGTACAAATACAAAAGACTCAAGAACCTGGTGCTTTGATACCACCTGTGACATCTTGTATAATTAAATACCAGGTAGCTACTCCTCTATTAAATTAATATAGAATATTAAGTTGGTTCAGTCTTAGCATCACTGTTGAAAAAAATTTAATTAGTTACTAGCCACCTAATATTTAAAAAGTGAGATGAAAAATTTTATTAATTAAATTATCTTACACCTAATTAATGAATAACCAACCATTCAACATTCACTTAAATAATTTCATAGGAATAATCAACAGAGTCCAGAGTAACACTCCAAATATAATCTCAATGCCAAATGATCCGAATATAAGTGTCTGAATAAAATAAATCCAATAACTGAAATAAATGAACGTCTAAAACTGCTATCTCTGAATAAGAATGGTCAACATGCCCAAACTGATATGTATAAATCCGAAGGAAGCAAAGATATATGTGGAGGCGTCTAATATCGAGATCTTGTAACTTCCATAGTAGCTACAGCACGTCAACATAATGGAACTCCTATGCTTGGCGTTCCTGTGGATGGGCACCTAAAAGGTTTTTTTACAAAAATAATATAAATTTGTAAGCAAACGGGTTAGATCCCGAAGTGAAAATATTTTAAAAACAGTAAGTATTTAATTGCATTAAATAGTAAATATTATATATATGTTAGTCAAGTGCTCTCACTTGAGATTCTCACCCCTCAACTATTGTGCATGCCTAACGTATGCCCTTAACCTATCCTTGTTATTCTACTAACTAACTAGTCTATATTAAATCCGACTATAGGCATTACTCCATGGATCCACTCGTATTACTCAATTAAGACATACTTACATTTCAAATACTCGTTATTTGAATCCATTATCTCATGTATTATTTTAGTTCCCATATCTTTAAGTCATTTACATATATTAACCATTATCATTTATTAAGTAACAATGAATAATCACATGTATATATTTATATCACTCTCAGTACATAAATACACATATGTCTCCCCTAGGCTAAGCTGCGGTGCAAGCATACTCTGCTATCGAATCCCAGTACATCCACCTACATAAGGATCACGAGTTTCGAATCACTCAGGAACCGTATCAATACAAATCACACATATTGGAGGCAAACATAGTTCACATACCCATGGCTTACACACATACCTACGCTCCCATGGTCAGCTGACTTATCAACTCACAAATAAATCTTCATAGTCCTATGCTCTTGAGGTACCAAATCTAAATCCCCTCGAAGGCACACAAGATAAGATTATCCTCTTCTTACAACCTCCCGTGATAGCAAGTATCATAGGTGCGTCATACACATAATAAGCCATATACTAGGTAATCACACAACCTAAATAATCATCATTTCAATATAGGTATACTCTTGTCCTATATTACAAGTCTCATATGCAGTATAGTTTCATTCCGATTATTTTATGTAATATTTTTAGCGTGATAACTCTCGTCATATGAATCTGAGTACCTAAACCTATCCCCAAAAGGTTAGTAAGTCTCCCACTTTTCTATAAGGTTATTTCAGTAATCTAAAGTCCCTTTACTATTGCACCTAACCTTGAGTTATTATTTCTCCAAATTAAATCCAAGTTCCCGTAATTTCCAACCGTAACACTCTCGTCGGACACTCGTAAGTTCATCGTTTAATCCCAAACCAAACTAATATTTTTTGGGCCTCAAATATATCCCTACTTACCTTCCCTAAGTTCCAATATGTTCAAATAGTCCATACCAATAATTCTTAAAAGTCGAGATTGGTTAAACCTTAAAAGGAAAATATAACACAAATTCAGGAGGAGTCGATCGATCAAAGGAAAAGGTCGATCGATCGATCCAGTCGATTGATTGACATTCTTAAGTCGATCGATCGATCCATCAGATATTGGCCTACGATTTCTACATATTTAAGCCTACGGTTTTCATCATTTTTAACCCTCAAATCCTTTATTAAAATTTCCCAAACTCCCAAATATTTATACCAAATAGCAACATAAGCACATAAATTCTAACGTCTTAGAATCATCAAATTATCATGGGTTTTCAATTTTTTGGATCTAATCATGTATATTTCATAAAAAACCTATTTCCTCCATTTTCTTCTAGAATCATCATATATCTCACCATGAATCCGTGTTTCTCTACACATGGATCATGATTTCATGTCCACTATTTTTCCAGAAGTTAATCTACATGCAAAACCTACCACGATTTATATTTAAATCTCCAAATCCATTAATTCATTGTTTTTTAATATTTTTCTCCAATTATAAACGATCATGGATAATATATACTGAATTATTTCAAGTTAAATCACTTTCCTGGAAATAAAAGTTTTGATCCTTTGAGGAAGATGCTATGGTGGTGGTGTACTCTCTCTGGTGACAAATGCGGCGATGGTGGTGGTGTAAAATGGTTGTTTGGCCCTAGCAACCTTTGGAAACCCTTCTTTTCTCTCTATTTTTCTCTCTCAATTTTGTAGCATCCAATAAACCTAATAACCCTAAGGGTGGGAAACTATTCATCAAATAGTAAAATGATTAAAATACCCTCCCGAGTAGCCAGTTTTGCCTAAAGTTGCCCCGGGACCCAAATTAAACCCTCGGGTAAAATTTTCTGACTATTTCGATACTCCCAAACACATTGGCACAGTCAGAATGACCATAAGGATGACATACAAATAAATTACTTTATAATCCATTGAATTGGTCCCGACACGACTGACATGCGCATCACAACTTAATTTCTGAAACTGTTATATATTTTCCACTCGTAACAATTTTAATAAATTCGAAATCATATATTACTATACTCGATTTGTAATATTCAACATAATTATAATAATAAAATACTAACTTTCATCTCCCTTGTATTTAAATATGGATTAAATACCAATTAATTCACATTTTAATTCAATTAATCCCATAATTAAAATTAGTAAATAAACGGGGTATTACATAGGCCTGGTGAGGAGTTTTATCAGAGAATTTCGATGCCGATACGAGGACATTAAAATACCCACAGGGTGTTATTATCCCGGGTTTTCTTGAGTGGCTCAAGGACTTTTCTTTCTTCAAAGATCATTTTTAGCATGGAAAGTTCTTCGGCAACTACCTTTCCTTTATTTATCTAAATCACATGAGGAAACAAATCTGTGTAGCGTCTCCTCACCTGGTTATGCGATTTACTAAGGTGGGGAAGAACAAGAACCCCGTGTCTTCATCTACGTCTGGCTGAATATCCCCCTTGTTGATTTCCCCCAACAGCTCTCCGAAGGATATTATTCTGCACAGACTTGCTACTAGAATGGGTTCTTCCCGACTGTATTCGTCATCTAAGTTGTCAAAGAAATCCCCCCATTTGATGGAGACTACGTCCTCTTGTCAAGATAAATCAATACATTCAATAACCTCAATGGCTTTATCGTACAAATATTCCTACTCAGCGGGGAGGTGAAAGAGTTAAGGGACCAACCGTTCTCGAAGCTTCAAAGTAGTGAATAGCCCACCATTACTGCAAATTTCACTTGTCGTCCAAATGCATCGGCCATAATCTATACTACATCATATAGACTGACTTCTTTAATAGGTAAATCCCGTACATCTGATTAACAAACCCATTTTTGGAATTACATGAATAAGCTACTGAATTTTAGACAATCAATATTCATCTCGGTGGGAAATTTTAGTCCAAACTCCAAGAGTTGGTTCAAGAGAGTTGGTAATTCCATTTCGTTCCCTTCAGACCAGGTACGAAAGATAGTATAGGCCCTTGTAAGGAGTGATAAAGCTTGATCGGTGAAATAGGTAGGGTGTAGGTGAATATATGGGCAAGCCTTTAGTGGTTTGGGTGAGATTATGGGTATGTTGGGTGCTTTACGGGAACAATTTGAGCAGATGGATCAAATTCTAGGTCACTCTCCAGAAAGATGGCATTCGTATAGTTTGAAAGTGGGTTATGCGTGGTATTGGGTTTAGGATTAGCTGGTGGGGAGATAATACCATGGTCAATTAAACCTTGATTCACATTTCGACGGTGGAAACATTGATGGGTAGTATCGCCAACAGACTGCTGGAAATCACAACGGGCATCGACATTCAATTTTGTAAGGAGTGGATTTGGTAGTGGACGAGGGTCCAAGAATTTGATGAGGTTTCGATTCAACAAGGCTGGGTAGACATTGGATAGGGGAGCATGGACCTCGGTGTACTCTTTGTTGGTAGGGTTGTGGTAAATCTGTAATGCCCAAGAAGTAAAAGGATGAGAAATGTTATTGATGGTTGAGACAATAGCACTAGCGGGCTTCTTATATTTCTAGGAAGTCAACTGGCTGGTCACTTTCTTTGGCGTAGATTTGACTTTGGTAATGACTTCCTCAATTTCTACACCAACCCCTTGGAGGGCTCGAAATTCCGGGTAATATTGTCCTCCCATAGATGCTTGTATACGAGGTGATAAGTTCTTCTTCACAATACGAACCAATTCCTCCTCGGAGGGTCTGTTGGTCATGGTAGCAACTTTCTCTCTCCATCTTCCTAAGAAGCTATTAATTGTTTCCCCTGGGCTTTGCTTAAGAAGCTCTAGATCTCGATGCGTAACCTCTAGCTCCTCATTATACTTGTACTGAGACATTAATTCTCATGTGACATCATCCCAACTACGAATTCTGGACTCTTCGAGGGATAGAAACCAACGAAGGGATCTTTCTTTCAAGGTCTAATGGAATATTTAGGCTATTATCTCTTCCAAGGCACCGAGGAGGGTCATGGCTTAGTGATTCAGTTTCCCCTGAACTTCTCGATGTCTGACATTTTGAACTTCTCTGGCAGTTTGTCTTTGGGATAGGGATACATGTGGGTTTAGTGTGTATAGTTCCTAGATATCTTAACTTGGTCGAACTTCTTTGATAGAAGTTTATGTTCTTCCTTAACCTTGTTCAGTTACTCCTCCTTAGGATCCGTGGATACTGGCAGGTTAGCCCCTAGTTGGGCAAGGTTTGGAATAGGGAGTTAAGATGGCAGTGACCCATTGGTAGGCGGGGCATGGGAGCATGCTGATACACTTCTGGGACCCAAACAAGATCTAGCGCGGGTGGACCCATGGCATGAGGAAAAAGAACCTCGAGTTTTTTTGGGAATCAGGTCTCGGTGCCACTACATCTCATGGACCTTGGTTTGAAGGTTATCAATCTTGGCACTGAGCTGGCTAAAGATGGTGATAAAATTGGGCTGCATATTCGATGCTTTGTCGGTGTTCTCCATAAAGATCTAGTGAAGGTAATGCCCAAACTCGAATGAGGTATCATGACAATAGGCAGAGCTTTGGGACGATTTGACGGAAGGCTAAAGCCAATAGGTATGCAGGACAAAATTGAGAATGCGACTGACCTGAGAGGGAAAATGGTTTGAATTTATTTTTTAAAGGAAGAGGGTGAAATTTTTTGGGTATTCGAAAGGAGGCAAATTTTTTTTTTTGTATTTTTTGATTTTCAAAAAAGGAGGGAAAAGGAGAGGAATCTCAGGATGATTGTTATTAATGTAATTGTTAGGTTCTCACTTGTATTTGGTTTGCCTAAATGCAGAAAAAAATGTTGAACAGGACCCGAGCATAGGAAAATAGGGTTTGAAAATATGTAAGACGCCGTTCGACTTGTTTCCAAACTCCTAGATGGGGTCTTATTTTGAAAAAGTATACGCAAATTCGAGTTGTATGTTAACCCAAAATTTAGGCCGAGTTTCAGATGGTAACCAAAAAACTAGATATGAGTGTCCTAGGATTGACACTTATTTGAGGTTTATGAAATTGTTAGGTTAGTGGAAGGGTTACCCAGTTTAGCATGACTTTAATGATATATCCCTTGCCTATAAGGGCAATCATTCTTTGGTACGTGTGGACAAGCCATTTGATATACCTAAGTGTACATGAATTTCCTCTTTATATTCCTTGTGAGGATAGTACGTGTGAGAGTGAATTATATAAACTCACCATACGTTAATTAGTTCCCTGCTATATACCTCCTATTGTGAGTTCGATCAAGTGGTACTATGCGAGGGGAATCGTTCGATATACGCCGAAGGTACATAGCCAATGGAAAGTGAGATTCATATCGCTTAGGCCGACTGCGACCCGCAAGAACAGAGCCCATCAAAAAGTGACCCCCTTGTAACACCCCGCATTTTCATGCATTAAATATTTAATTAATTCGGGAATTGAAAATTACTTGTGAGTCGTAATTTAATTGAATTAATTAGGGGAATTTTATTTAAATATTAATCGAGGAGTAAATGGTTAATATTTATGGGAAGTTATTTACTAAGTGAATAGTAATTATTTATTTAAGTCATTTCGAGTATTAATGACAGGGTATGCACTTATCTCAACCGGGAGTCGGTATAGACTAAAGGGGTGAGGGGATAAATATTTTTATAAATTAATTCGGATGCCAATTCTGAGTGAACAGTTGAGTCCGAATGGGCCGAGATACTCGGAAAAGTGTACCCGAGGGTTGTAAACGGGTCACGGGGCATTTTTAGACATAACCGGGCCCACACGGGGGCATTTGGGTCACTTGGGCTTGGCCCATTAGGCAAAAAACGGGATTAAGTAAATTAAGGAATTGGGAGGAATAATAAAACGGCTGATAGGGTTTTAGAAAAGGCTAAGTGTATTAAGGAACCCTAATAGCAGTTAAAGGCAGTTTTGGGATCACTAGAGAGCCAACAAGGATCGTCTTCAACCTTGGAAATTCATCTCCGAATCAGACACTACGAAACCTAAGCCAAGTGGATAGCTTGCAATAGTATTGAATCTGTTTTGAAATTCATATTCATGTGATGTGTTTGATCAAAATTCATTTTGGGTGTTCATGGAATTAACATGAGGTTTTGAAAAATAATAATCTGATTTACGAATTTGAATGAGGATTCTAGTAGAAATCTAATATTATAAATTGATACATATCTGGTAGAATGATATCTGGATAATTAGAAATGAATTTGGTGAAGGGATTTGGGATGTAAATGGGTAAGGAATTAAAGATGGATATTTCCCCAAATTCAGAAATTGTAGTTAATGGACGAATTAATGATGTTGGTGGACATTCTGGAGGTCCCTAATAAGGTTTCTAACATGTATTAATGCTAAGAGGGCTTGAGGTTACTGGTAGAAGAAATTAGGGTTTGAGAAATTTCATCCATGGCTGATTCTGTCTTCGCGAAGAAGACGAAGACCTGCTCGATCGATCGATCGAAGGTCTGGGGTCGATCGATCGAAGGTCGGCAGATTTTGGCAGCTTTGCCCAGTTATGTTTATAAAAGGGAATTTATATAATAATCCTTTTGTAATTAATTATTGAGAAATTAATACATGAGTTTAAACCTAATTAATCATGAGTAAAGTTAATTAGGATTTGAGGGATTTTTGGGTGTCACGTCATGATTAAAAATTCGAGAGTCGGGAATTTAGACTCGGGTGAGGTTATTTCGGACTACGAGAGTACGTCCACTTTTATGGTGGGGGTGAAACCAAAGGTGATTTAATTAATTAATGTGCGAATTAATTAATAATTAGGGTTGGACCATAACTCTGAATTTTAAATAGGCTTGTGTCACGGATTTAGTACATGGTGTAGCAGGGACATTTTATATTTTTTTTATACATATATATATATACGGAGTGTGATAGTATATATATATATATATATATATATATATATATATATATAGTGTGGGCATTAATATCAGTGATTGAATATTACTAATGTATACTCTAGTGCTATAGGGGGAGGTTGCGCGCAGTGGATGAATCCCCTAGCTTGAGGAGTAGGGCGAGTATAATCCCAGGTCATAGCGTCCGTTATATGGGTGAGGGGCATCTCACTTTCAGGGAAGGAATATGACCGCCTCCAATTCGTATGTTAAACTAAGTTCGTGAGCGAATCTAACTTATATAACTAGGTTACGTGAATACACCTAGTGGGATAACACTTGGGAAAGTTTATATTTTGTGAGTATTCTTACTCGGTCTAAAGTGTGTATTAAATGTTATTTCAATATGTTTGTGAATACTATAATATGATTAAATATATAATTAGGTAAATAATTATATATGGGATAATTAATACATAGTGAAAAATGTATTATGTGCATAACAGGTGTGAATGTTATATGAAATTAAAAGGAGTAATGATTCAATTAAGTTGACGTTTATAATAACTTAAAAATCATGAATTAAGGCATAATCGGTTAGAGTAGGTAAAATTCAAGGGTTAAAATAAGCATTGGGTCAGGAGCGTAGGACCTAGTAAATTAAATGGAAGCGTTAGTAGTGCACATTAGAGGAGGGGTGAGGAAGTCCTCAAGAGAGTGCGACACTAACTAAAATATGAAGAGCATGCATATTTATTTATTACTGCAAGTTAATCATTTGTTAAATGTTTTCAAATGTTTTTGGGTACTAACCCTTGCTATAAAATTCTTTTAAAAACCTTTTAGGTGTCCAACCACAAGGGCGCCAAGCTTAACTCTATTCCAGGTATCCTTTGCTGAAGCACATGTGGATGTTGCGGGGTTTTGATAGACGCCTCCTTCTTTCATTCGTGTAGAGACTCTATAGTAGTTATCTGAGCTTGTCGCTCACAGTTCATTTATCAGTATTAGACTTGTTGAGATGTTTTTCTGATATTTACTTGTATTGGATATTTGGACCGATGGTTTATTCGGTTATGTGTTTTATTTGTGGATGGTTATTTTAATCAACTGTGATTGTGTATTATTTTATGTTCCGCATGAGTTTTATTTAATTAATTGAAAGATAAAAATTGGCACCAGTATACTTTTCTCACTTAGGCGGTTAGTAATTAAAAAGACGACAGTGATGCTAAGAATGGACCAACTGAGAAACCTTTTCTAACTTGATTTAGGACTGATCACCCGGGATTAATTAGGCGGGGTGTCACAGATGGTATCAGAGCATCAGGTTCTAGTGTCCTTAGGATCTGTGCGGCTTTCTACGTTTAAGTGTAGCACTCGTTTGTTATTGAGCCCTATTATTAGGACTGTTGATTCATTTTCCGCTTGTGAGATATCGTATTTCTGCTGTGTATATTTTTGTGTAAATTGTGTACTTATACAATTCAATCTATTTCAGATGCCACTGTGGAGACTGAGAGCAAAGAGTGCTGAGGCTAGGGATGAAATCAGGGAGGCTCATCAGGAGCCACAGGTACCTCTACCACCACCCCCACTCGAGTTGATTTCGATTACTCAGGTGGCAGTGATAGTGGCCCAGGCGGTCGAAACAGCAATGAGAGCTATGGCAGCTCACTTTCCACAGCCCCAGGCACCGCCTCCAGTGGCACCAGCTGTTCAGGGTCCAGTGGGGCCACCATCTTGGCAGAGAGTTAGGGAGACCTTTCAGAAGGGCCACCCACCTGAATTTCGGGGTAGTACTGATGTGATAGAGGCTTGTGACTGGAAGAAGAACATTCAGCGCCATCTGCGCATGCTAGAGTGTACCGAGGTGCAGAAGCAGATGCTTGCTACTTTTCGTCTATCAGGGGAAGCCTTACAGTGGTGGGAGTCAGTTACCACCGCCGGGGAGCGAGACTTGATGCCGATAGCAGAGTTTTGGGTGTGGTTCGACCGCAAATACTTTCCACCAGCAGTAGAGACTAAGATGAGGAAGAAATTCAGTGATTTAGTTCCGGGTGACCGATCAGTGGCAGACTACGAGGAAGAGTTCACCCGTTTGGCAAACTTTGTGCCAAATGAGGTGAGCGATGAGGAGCGGAAGAAATCGAGGTTTATGGACGGTTTAGCTTGGCAAATCAGGCAACAATTGATTGGGAATCCGACGTTAGTAACGTATACAAACGTCGTTAATGCCGCACTTGTACACTTCCAGGACCATCGCTTCTATGCGAAGGGGATCAAGTGAACAGGGGAGCCAAGCCAACAGGGCAAGGCTGTTACTAGTAGTGACACAAGTGGTGCTCAGCAGCAGGCGGGTAGTCAGCAAGGGAATCAGGCTAAGAAGTTTAAGCCTGGTGGTTTCCGACAGAGAGGACAGGGGTTCAGGTAGGGGTAGTAGGGCCCGAATCAGAAGCAACAGGTTCCTCAGGGCCGTGAGCGCCAAAGGAACAATGGGGGAGGCCAGCAGGGCCAGGGCCAGCCGCGTCAGGGCCAACAGGGCCAACGACAGGGGGATGGTCAGAGACGCTGTTTTGTGTGTGGCCAGCCAGGACATTTCAAGAGGGAATGCCCACAGAGCGGCAGATGTCAACAGCAGGAGGCCCAACAGGGGCAACAGGGGCAATTACCACCAGCAACACCAGCCCCACCCGCCCCACCTTAGCAGGGGAAGATGCACTACGGACGTGTGTATAACGTCCGGGATGTTCCTAATCCCCCAGCGCAGCAAGCACCGCCAGCAGTTGAGGGTATGTTTCTCATTCATGGTTATGAGGGTAGTATTCTCTTTGATACGGGAGCATCACATTCATTCATTAAATTAATTTTGCTAAACGGACCGGACTACTAGAGACCGCGAGAGGTTTTAGGATGTGTGTAGAGTCGCCAGTTGGCAGCGGGGTTACGATTCACTCGATTTGTCGGGGTGTGGACATTTTTATCGGGAGACTTAGTTTAGCAGCGGACCTACTAGTTTTAGATATGGAGGGGTACGATGTCATCTTGGGTATGGATTGGTTGGTAGGTTATCGAGCGATGGTGGATTGCTACGAGAGGACTATCGTGTTCTCCATTCCAAGGCAGGAGATGTTCTTAATAGCAATGCCACTACCCGAGGGAGGGTCACGCACACACTTGTATTAAATTGAGGAGGAAACCTCACAGGAGGTGGCTATTCCATTGGATTCAATCCTAGTGGTGAGAGACTTTGAGGATGTGTTTCAGTAGATACCAGGGTTGCCACCTAGCAGGGAAATAGAATTTGTGATCGATTTAGCACCGGGGACGAGGCCAATTGCTCGAGCCCCATACCGTATGGCCCCTTCAGAGATGCGTGAGCTGAGGGAGCAGATTCAGCAGCTTCTGGGTCAGGGTTTCATACGACGGAGTACATCGCCGTGGGGTGCACTAGTGTTATTTGTGAAAAAGCGAGATGGCTCACTACGGTTATGCGTGGACTATAGAGAGCTGAATAAGGCCACGATACGGAATAAGTATCCGTTGCCTAGGATTGACGACCTATTTGACCAGTTGAGAGGGGCATCTTATTTCTCTAAGGTCGACTTAAGGTCAGGATATCATCAACTACGTATCCGACAGGAAGATGTTCCGAAGACCGCTTTCCTGTCGCGGTATGGATCTTACGAGTTCAGGGTGATGCCATTCGAACTCACCAATGCACCAGCAGTGTTCATGGACCTCATGAACAGAGTATTCAGGGAGTTTCTCGATCAGTTCGTTATCGTGTTCATTGATGACATCATGATCTACTCGTGTACCGAGGAGGAGCACACAGAGCACCTACATATAGTGTTACAGACATTACGGGATCACCAACTCTATGATAAATTCGGTAAGTGTGGATTTTGGCTACGGGAAGCCCAGTTCCTTGGCCACGTGGTGTCAGACCGGGGTATTACGGTGGATCCAAGTAAAGTATCGGTGGTGAGGGAGTGGGGACATCCCACGACACCGACAAAAGTGCGCAGTTTTCTGGGGTTGGTCGGTTATTATAGAAGGTTCATCAAAGGATTCTCAAAGATTGCGGGCCCTTTGACGAATCTTACCCGAAAAGGGGTACCTTTCACTTGTAATGATCACTGTCAATTAGCCTTTGACGAGTTAAAGGACAAGTTGACATCTGCACCCATGCTTGCATTGCCGAAAGGAGGATTAGAGTATCGGGTTTACACTGACGCATCCTTACAGGGACTTGGGGGTGTGCTTCAGCAGGAGGAAAGGGCTATAGCTTATGCGTCCAGGAAGCTAAATCCCCACGGGAGGAATTACCCTACTCACGACCTGGAGTTAGCAGCAGTCATTTTTGCTTTGAGGATATGGAGACATTATCTCCTGGGGAAGCAGTTCACGCTATTCACGGATCACAAATCACTTCAGTATCTCTTCACTCAGAAGGATTTGAATATGAGACAATGGCGATGGCTAGAATTCGTGAAAGACTATCAGTTTGATATTCAGTATCATCCTTGTAAGGCTAATGTGGTGGCAGATGCATTGAGTCGGAGACCGACGGGGGAAATATCAGAAGTCTGGAAAGCGAAGTGGAGAGAACTTCGATACGAGGATGATGTAGCCAGGGCTTGCATGTCAGCATTATCCATCACACCCGAGATCATTATGCGGGTTGTGAGGGCTCAGGCAGAGGATAAGACCTGTCGGGATAGGGTGAGCCAGTTGCTAACTGAGGGAGTAGAGGGCTACTCGATCAGCTCGGAGGGAGGCTTACGCCATAATGGGAGGTTGATTGTGCCAGAGGATGCGGAATTGAGGCACGCTGTTATGACGGAGTCTTATGGATCGAGATTCATGGTACATCCCGGTGGGGATAAGATGTATCAAGATATGAGGAGGCAGTATTGGTGGGCAGGGATGAAACGGGACATAGCAGAATTTGTTTCGAAATGTGCCACCTGTCAACTTGTGAAAGTTGACCATCAGAGACCATCAGGGATGCTACAGCCACTTGAAATTCCTGTGTGGAAGTGGGAGAGAATCTCTATGGACTTCATTATAGGGTTACCGACATCATAGAAGGGTCACGATTCCATATGGGTTATTATGGATCGGTTGAACAAAGTGGCCCACTTCCTACCGGTTCACACAGACTTTGAGACGATGCGTTATGCATAGCTATTCATAGTGAAGATTGTTAAACTACACGGGGTACCGATTAATATTGTGTCGGATAGGGACAAGATATTTGTGGCCCATTTTTGGCAGAGTTTTCAGGAGGCCATGGGCACGGAGTTACATTTGAGTACAGCCTATCACCCATAGACTGATGGGTAGACCGAGAGAGTCAATAAGATATTGGAAGATATGCTCAGAATGTGTATACTAGACTTTGGGGGAGGTTGGGAGAAATATCTTCCTCTGGTAGAGTTTGCGTATAATAACTCTTACCAATTCACGATCGACATGGCACCATTCGAGGCATTATACGGGAGACCTTGTCGTTCACCCGCTTGTTGGTTAGAGGTGGGGGACAACAAACTGTTGGGGCCGGAGATTTTTCAGGAGACATCTTCCAAGATAGATCTGATCCGAGGGAGGATTCGGATAGCTCAGGATAGGAAGAAAAGTTATGCTGATGCTTCACGGAGACACGTGGAGTTAGAGGTTGGGGATCAGGTATTGGTCAGGGTGTCCCCCATGAAAGGGGTGATGAGGTTCGGCAAGAAGGGTAAGCTAGCATCGAGGTACATGGGACCTTTCCCTATTATCGAGAGGGTGGGGCCTGTAGCCTACAGGCTGGGATTACCGGAGCATCTTCAGCGGATACACGACGTGTTCCATGTAGCATCGCTGAAGAAATATCACCGGAGTGAGACGGCCTTCTGGAACATTCCACTCGAAGAAATTTATTTACAGCCAAACATCTCATATGAGGAGTGGCCGGTGGCTATCCTAGACCGTGGCGAGCGAAAATTACGATCCAAGGTTGTTCCACTAGTTAGAGTATAGTGGGGTCATCACAACATTGATGAGTCTACCTGGGAACGGGAGGAGGATATGCGGGAGCATTATCCAGAGCTTTTCATCACAGGTATGACCTAATTTTGGGGACGAAATTCCTTTGTTAGGGGGGGAGTATGTAACACCCCACATTTTTCATGCATAAAATATTTAATTAATTCGGGAATTGAAAATTACTTGTGAGTCGTAATTTAATTGAATTAATTAGGGAAATTTTATTTAAATATTAATCGAGGATTAAATGGTTAATATTTAAGGGAAGTTATTTACTAAGTGAATAGTAATTATTTATTTAAGTCATTTCGAGTATTAATGACAGGGTATGCACTTATCTCAACCGGGAGTCGGTATAGACTAAAGGGGTGAGGGGATAAATATTTTTATAAATTAATTCGGATACGAATTCTGAGTGTACGGTTGAGTCCAGATGGGCCGAGATAGTCGGAAAAGTGTACCCGGGGGTAGTAAACGGGTCACGGGACATTTTTAGACATAGCCGGGCCCACACGGGGGCATTTGGGTCACTTGGGCTTGGACCATTAGGCAAAAAACGGGATTAAGTAAATTAAGGAATTGGGAGGAATAATAAAACGGATGATAGGGTTTTAGAAAAGGCTAAGTGTATTAAGGAACCCTAATAGCAGTTAAAGGCAGTTTTGGGATCACTAGAGAGCCAACAAGGATCGTCTTCAACCTTGGAAATTCATCTCCGAATCAGACACTACGAAACCTAAGGCAAGTGCATAACTTGCAATAGTATTGAATCTGTTTTGAAATTCATATTCATGTGATGTGTTTGATCAAAATTCGTTTTGGGTGTTCATGGCATAAACATGAGGTTTTGAAAAATAATAATCTGATTTACGAATTTGAATGAGGATTCTTGTAGAAATCTGATATTATAAATTGATACATATCTGGTAGGATGATATCTGGATAATTAGAAACGAATTTGGTGAAGGGATTTGGGATGTAAATGGGTAAGGAATTAAAGATGGATATTTCCCCAAATTCAGAAATTGTAGTTAATGGACAAATTAATGATGTTGGTGGACATTCTGGAGGTCCCTAATAAGGTTTCTAACATGTATTAATGCTAAGAGGGCTTGAGGTTACTGGTAGAAGAAATGAGGGTTTGAGAAATTTTGTCCATGGCTGATTCTGTCTTCGCGAAGAAGACGAAGACCTGCTCGATCGATCGATCAAAGATCGGCAGATTTTGGCAGCTTTGCCCAGTTATGTTTATAAAAGGGAATCTATATAATAATCCTTTTGTAATTAATTATTGAGAAATTAATACATGAGTTTAAACCTAATTAATCACGAGTAAAGTTAATTAGGATTTGAGGGATTTTTGGGTGTCACGTCATGATTAAAAATTCGGGAGTCGGGAATTTAGACTCGGGTGAGGTTATTTCGGACTACGAGAGTACGTCCACTTTTATGGTGGGGGCGACACCAAAGGTGATTTAATTAATTAATGTGCGAATTAATTAATAATTAGGGTTGGACCATAACTCTGAATTTTAAATAGGCTTGTGTCACGGATTTAGTACATGGTGTAGCCGGGACATTTTATATTTTTTTTATACATACATACATACATATATATATATATATATATATATATATATATATATATATATATATACGGAGTGTGATAGTATATATATATAGTGTGGGCATTAATATCAATGATTGAATATTACTAGTGTATACTCTAGTGCTATAGGGGAAGCTTGAGCGCAGTGGATGAATCCCCTAGCTTGAGGAGTAGGGCGAGTATAATCCCAGGTCATAGTGTCCGTTATATGGGTGAGGGGCATCTCACTTTCCGGGAAGGAATATGACCGCCTCCAATTCGTATGTTAAACTAAGTTAGTGAGCGAATCTAACTTGGATAACTAGGTTACGTGAATACACCTAGTGGGATAACACTTGGGAAAATTTATATTTTGTGAGTATTCTTACTCGGTCGAAAGTTTGTATTAAATGTTATTTCAATATGTTTGTGAATACTGTAATATGATTAAATATATAATTAGGTAAATAATTATATATGGGATAATTAATACATAGTGAAAAATGTATTATGTGCATAACAGGTGTTAATGTTATATGAAATTAAAAGGAGTAATGATTCAATTAAGTTGACGTTTATAATAACTTAAAAATCATGAATTAAGGCATACTCGATTAGAGTAGGTAAAATTCAAGGGTTAAAATAAGCATTGGGTCAGGAGCGTAGGACCTAGTAAATTAAATGGAAGCGTTAGTAGTGCACATTAGAGGAGGGGTGAGGAAGTCCTCAAGAGAGTGCGACACTAACTAAAATATGAAGAGCATGCATATTTATTTATTACTGCAAGTTAATCATTTGTTAAATATTTTCAAATGTTTTTGGGTACTAACCCTTGCTATAAAATTCTTTTAAAAACCTTTTAGGTGTCCAACCACAAGGGCGCCAAGCTTGACCAGGTATCCTTTGCTGCAACACATGTGGATGTTGCGGGGTTTTAATAGACGCCTCCTTCTTTCATTCGTGTAGAGACTCTATAGTAGTTATCTGCGCTTGTCGCTCACAGTTCATTTATCAGTATTAGACTTGTTGAGATGTTTTTCTGATATTTACTTGTATTGGATATTTGGACCGATGGTTTATTCGGTTAGGTGTTTTATTTGTGGATGGTTATTTTAATCAACTGTGATTGTGTATTATTTTATGTTCCGCATGAGTTTTATTTAATTAATTGAAATATAAAAATTGGCACCAGTCTACTTTTCTCACTTAGGTGGTTAGTAATTAAAAAGACGACAGTGATGCTAAGAATGGACCAACTGAGAAACCTTTTCTAACTTGATTTAGGACTGATCACCCGGGATTAATTAGGCGGGGTGTCACACCCCTCAGGACGGGATAAATTTTCGTCAATATAGCCATACTCTTGGTGATGTAATGGGGAAAAAATTGTACGAGTCTTAATTAACATATTATGAAAAGAGAGTATTTTTTATCATTTTTTATTTGCATGCTGAGTAATGGGAATACTTCACTAATGGGGAGCATATACAAGTAAATATAGCATGGAAACTATACTACGCATGGATACATGTGCGTGAGTAGGTGACATAGGAATATATACAAGTGAGTGTATGTAGTTGTGAGACTATACATAGATCCACTACAAGTTATGTGTGATATGTGTAAGTGAGAAAATATATAGGTGTAGGAAGTGTGGTTATGCGCTAATGAAGCCTAAGCATGGATACTCTAAGTGGTGTGTGAAGCATGTGAGTATAAATTGAAGCTAAGTGTAAGTGTGTGAAGTATACATAGAAAGTATATACAAGTGTGTGAAGTGTATAAGTGAGTGGAAAGTGATATATATATGAGAGAGAGATATAAAAAAGGTAAATAAAGGAGAAAATGGGACATACAAGTAGGTGCATATGCACACATACCGAAAAGAATAACACCCTTGCAGAAATAGAGTCTAATCCTCTGAAAAAGTCCACAACGGAGTCGCCAATGTGGCCATCCCGAAGGTTTCTCCGGGGGAAATACATCTTTCGATGTGGGTCCCTCCCTCCTTCCCCTTTTTCCAGCATGTGCGGGGGATTGCGTTCTTTATTGGGGTGCTCAGTCGTCGTCGATGTGGGATGATATGTAAAGATAGAGTCTCCATCTTATTTTACACAAACAGGAAAAATAGATGTTGCCGTCTCGAGAGAATGACATTAAGGACAATACTAATGCTTATAAAACCAAGTAGTTCTAGGGTTAGAGAACTAAGTTACGGAATGGGAAGGTGTTAGGCACCCATTCCACCCTTTTGGTCTCTTATGGGCATGTGATAATCTTCACATGTGAAATTCAGTGATGTGTGTGCTTATGTGCATAATATAAATTAAGGATGTAATCACTCGACTCGCGTCATGGGTAAAGGCTAAGCAAGGTTATCCTTAGGAGTGTTCTCGAAATAGTAATTCAAAGTATGATGTAAATGTTTGTTGATTCAAAAGTTGTTATAGAAGAATGATTGCATATATCGGTCAAGACACAAGCAAGCAAGCATATAAAATATACTTACTATGAATGTATAATAACAACAAAGTAATAAATGTATGTGGGATGACTTGAGTCTAGGGATTTACCCAAGATGCCTATGTAGATGGGGGGCATCAAAGTCCACGTACTTAGAAAAAAATATGAGATGGGGTTTAACCCATATATCCAATCGAGGACTTTAGTATGTGTGTGTGTGTGTGTAGAAAAAGGTGTTTTAGTGTGAGAAAGTGTGATAATAAATTCCCGTTTGGAATTTACAAGTGAACCCTCTTTTTCTGATTTTTGGGTTTTTCTATAAAAATAAAGTATGTGAGAATACTAATAATTAAAAGTTTAAAATTACGATGTGTAATGTAATGAAGTAAAAGACTAAAGTGAAAATGATGTAATTGATGCAAAAATAGGAGAACTTAAAGACAAAAGGGAAGAATTAGACCTCCTTGTGACGACCTGAAGTGGATCTTAATTGTAGATACACTGATCTCACGATGAGATGATGGTGGTTTGAGGAGGTGAGTGGGAATTTACTCAAAATAGTATGAAAAGGACTGAAGGATTGTGGAAAATGGGCTTTTAAGGAAGGAACAACTCTGAATTTGTGAGAATTCTATCTGAATTGCATAGAGGGATGTTCAGGGATGCTTTTTAAAGTGAGGTCATGGCCTCTATTTATTGGGCCAAGGGGGTGCCGATTGGCATGGTACTAGACTTGCCTATCGGTATAGAGCCCTAGACTCACTATCGATAGGTAGGGTCCTCGGGTTGCCATTCGGTAGTTTGAGGCAGGTTTTTAGAAAAACGATCATAAAATGTGAGCCATAAGTTAGAATCGTGCAGGGTGCGTACCTTGGAAATTTTATTCAGAGATCTTTAAGAATTCATTGAGCCACTCCCGGGTTCAAGAGTTACCAAAGTCTAATGGGACTCGAAAGTGCCCGTTGGTCACTAGACAGGATATTCCCAAAGGAAACTGGATCATTTGTTCAAACCGTAGGACCTATTCTCACATGGGATGGACCTTTGGAAAGGGTATTCAGTGACCTTGAATATTTCATTCAGCTTTGTTCGCTTCGAAGAGTTGACCTATGTCAAACAAGGCCCAAAAGTTCTCGGTAACCTTTTGGAGTGAAACGGGTCGTTCCTCCATACCGTAAAGATGATTTATCCATGGGGTGGACCATTGTAAAGGGTATTCAGAGACCTTCTAAGATTCATTTAGCTTCATTCAAGATGAAGAGTAGACATGAGTCAAAAGGAACCCGAGAGCACCCGGTGGCCTTCGAATCAGTTTTCGGGATAAAATGGATCGTTCGTCTAAATCGTAAAAATACTTCATACATGGGGTATACCATTGGAAAGGGGATTCAGGGAATTTCAATGATTAATTGAGCCTTTGCTCAGCAAGAAAGGTGATCGGAGTTAAATGGGTCCCAGGAGCACTCGGTGGTCTCCAAATCAGTTTTTGATAGTAAAATGAATCGTTCGTCCGAACTGTAAGGCCAATTCATGCATGGAAAAGACCGTTGGAAAAGGTATTCAGAGCCCTTCGAATATCCATCGAGATTTAGCTTAGGCGAGAAAGTTGATCGGAGTCGAATGGGTCCCGGGAGCGCCCGATGGCCTCTAAATCGATACTCAGAGTATGACTTAGGGTTTGTGGTGAATGAATGAGTGCTAGGGACCTAAGGAGGTTCTTAAGGGGGGAGGGGTCTTAGTATTGGTTATCTACACGTTAATATTCTAATTTTAATCTTACAAAAGCTAATTTTCAAAATTGTTTAATTGATAAATTAAACTTTAATATCATGATATCGCATTAGGATAGTTTAATGTCAAATCCAATTATTTAAACCTTAAAATAAAAAATAAATTGTTGTATTCTGAATCATGTTAATGGATCTTGTAAAAGACCCTTGATTAATTTGAATATTGAAACAAATATGAGATTTAATTCTTAAAAATGTGAAGTTAGGGTTCTTAAGCCTAGAATATGAAATTGGTACTTAAATTTTTGTTAAATCATCTAAGAGTTGTCGAGATAACTTGGACATTGATCTATTTGTGTTTTTTGGCCATATTTGCGTTTATATAAGGTAATAGAATCCTAGTTCAGGACATTAATGTAAGTTTTGGTGTCTGGGTTTATAACAATGGACTTAGGTTTTAAAACATATGTGTTAATAAGTTTTTAAAATTTTTAGGCTATGCGGAAGGTAGCATTTTGGGTGTGTGTGCATGGATAAGGATAAGTTGTGTGATTATTTAGTTCTAATGGGACTTTAGGGAAAGTTCATGACATGAGGTTTTGGATTTTCTCGATTAATAGTTAAAGAACTAAGAATGATATTGGTATGTCTATTGGATTCTAAATAAAATATATTAGTTCTTAATTAATCAGAGTTAATTAATTTATAACTTATGGCACTTTTAGCCATTCGTAAATAAATTGGATTCATGTAACTTAATGACCTTGGGTATAGGGCCGAGGGTTGAGGTGTTTTATGATAATGTTAGATTTTTAGTGATTGTGTTGGTCACTTGTTATTTTAGAATTCCTTATATCATCTGACCTATACAGAAGTGTATGGGGGGTGCCCTTATTTGGGTTTTATTTATGAGATGTCCCATGCATGGAGTTTAGGAACGGTCGAGAGTTTTTAGTATCTATATATGTCATCCATTAATTATAATTTCTATATAACCATTAAGTACGGTATTATATATATTAAGATATTTATCGTAAAAGTTAGGTGTGAGATGATACCTAGATTTCGAGAGCCCTGGGAGTTTGGGATATTGTTATATATAATTGAAGATAATTAATGTATGTATTAACTAATAATAGTAAGAGACTTTATGTGTAACCCAGATGATTGGGGTTTGTATTTTTTAGTTTGGACCAGTTCGTAGGGACATATTTGTTTACTTGCTTTATGTGCAATCATACCAGGGTGGTGTGTGTGCTCTTGGTGAATGTACAAGGAAGGGTTTGATGTGGCACGTACGATGTCGACCACGTGTGGTATTTTTCGGTGATGTGATGGTCTCTGCATATGTCTTATTTTATCCAATTCCAATGTGTTTAAAGTGCCCGTTTCCCAACTGGGACTGAGGTAAGGATCCTCTTATATAACCTTAGGTATGAGGCCCGTACATTTGGTGTGAAGGCGTAGTTATTTCCCATGTGCTGATGATGCTATGAGGTTATAGGGTTGGGATGCCCTATAACTCTGCCTAGTATACACGAGTGATCCGTGAAGGTAATAGAGATAGGCCCTCGAACTTTTATTTATGAGCGCGATCATAGCCCATTTAATTTTACATGTCAGTAACCTTATTTGGATGTTAAATGTAAATATTGTCTTTCCCCTATTTATGTGATTTGGTGATGCGGTACTTACGTTGGTCATTCTGGTTTGTGTTATATGATTTATACTAAAGATATATAACTCTAAAATTATTTCTTGAGAATCACGTAAGGAATATACTAGGGACTATTATCCTAAATTATTGGCCTATGACTTATTTAGACTATGAGACTTGAGACTCCCTTTTAAAGATCATAAGTAGGGATATTTTTTATGCTACTGTTTGTTGTTGAGATACTCTTAATGAAAGAGATATGAGTATAATAAATAATTCTTAAATCAAAGATAAACTTAAGAACGTGAAAGTGAAAAACACTTAATTAAGAGATATTTATATCACAGGGGACTCATGGGGCTTATGAGTTCAACCGCATGCTCATTTTAGGTTGTTTGGTTTGGGTAACTTATATGTCTTAAAAGATACTTAACACGGGAGGAAGATGCACTATTATTATTATTATTATTATTATTATTATTATTATTATTATTATTATTATTATTATTATTATTATTATTATTATTATTATTATTATTATTATTATTATTATTATTATTATTATTATTATTATTATTATTATTATTATGTCCTAACTTCAATTTAATTATTTTTCTTTTGGAACTTGTTGTTTACGTTGTCATTGAATAAATTTTACATGTCTTAGGTTGTGGTTTTGCTATAGACTTGGGTTGATCATTGGAGGAGTATATTTAGTGAAATTCTATTCATCTTTCCTAGGGCATAAAATAATTATTGTATTTGTTTTATCTTTTTACAACAGGAAGTTATATTTTATAGTTTACCTTGAGTAAGATATTATACACGTGGTACTTGTAGTTAGAGATGATTATTAAATTTTGAGAAACATTTTATATCCAGAATTGGTTTTATTTTGTATTGGGAGATTTTAGTATGAGAAAAGTTGTATTTATTTCAGTAGTTGGTATCATGTTGTACATTTATTTATTTCCTTTCCATTCAGTTTTGTTACGTATGTAACCAAATATTTTTTTATTCCCGTGATTTTTATATTAGATTTGATTAATTTATTTATTAATTTATGGGGATCACAATTGGTATCAGAGCATTCCAGGTTCTAGTTTCCTATGGTCTTGAGTGCATCCGTCGCCTTTCCTCGTTGCATTCTTTGATTACTTTAGAGCTATACCGTTTAGGATTTGTACTATGTATAATGAAGAGAACTTAAGCGGTATCATGTCACTATCCCAGATGAAAGATTGAAATAAGATCGAAGTGTATCAGGAGGGTTCCTTATTTTGATTTCCTTTGTGAGATGTTCTACACATGAGGCTGATGCCAATCGTAAGTTAGGGACTTATGGGCATGGGGCCTTTCGTAAGTGTATAACGTTTAGCTTGAGGGGAAGTTCTTTCCACTTACCGCCCGTCTAAAAGCAAGCTTTATAATTACTCAATAAATATTTTAATTTGGTGTATTTCGTATACAACTTTATCATCGTGTACTTCTCAACAAACTTCAAAGTGAAAACAAGTTAGTGACCGAGCAACACTAAAATGCGTTGAAATCATCACTGCATTGATCGACAAGGTATATGTTTTTTATTTATGCATAAACACTTTATTCAAGGATTTTTTTGTAATTTGTTTGAGGCAAGTTTTTAAAATATTTTTTCAAAAGAAGTTTATTATATTTTTACAGTTGTTCGAATGACTTTAGGCTTTCGTTCGAATGAGAATGAGAGTTCGTCCAAATGGACTTCCAACGAACTCAAGTGATCGTGGTTTGTTTAATTGAACCTAATTTGTTTGAAGCTCATTTGAATGAGATTGGCTCTTCATTCGATTGATATTTGACTTGGTTCGAATGGGATGCTATTTTCGTTCGCACGAAGTCTAGTTTCGTTCGAATGACTTTGATTGAAATTTGTGCCACCTCAAAATTTATGTTTTTTTAAATAAAATGGGATCTGGAGATCAGTTTTTATCAGAACTTTTGGCGAGATTTGTTTTTTGTTGAATTTCTATGGCTAAAGAAGTTAGGAATATCAATTCCTGAGGCTGATTGAGGGATACCAAGGCAAGATGAAGCTTGTTGTGGGACGGTGTTAGATTTGCATCATTGATGTGGATAACTTGAAAACAATATTGAGTAACTTAGTGGACCTCTAAGTCTTTGTAAGTCTGTGTACATCTGTCTAGTTGAAAACAATGCTGATTATAAGTTTTCCTTGAAAGGAATTTTTTCCTCATCCTTATCTTTTGTTTGGTTCGTTTGTGTTTTTTTTATTTAGATTCAAAATATCTTGCATGTGTAACTTAATCAAGATAAAATTTGGACTAAATTGAATTTGGTATGTGTGACCCAGTCTATGAATTATACATATAATCAGACCACCTCGCTATATATTCAAATTGGTATTAGAGCTTGTTTCGACATGTTATGTGGACGAATCCTGGTGGTTACATGGATAATTCTTAAAATTGGCCACCTATGTTTAATAGGTCTATTTATGCCTATTAGAAAGCTTGAATGATATTAGTACTGAAACTGATTGGCGAGTGAGTCTAGATTGTTGTTAAAAGAGGGTGAACACCACCCAATATGACTAATAATGACGTCGATGCTCTGAAAGCTGTCAGTATATGGGATTTGGATGAGTTTAGATGGACTAACTTTAACTCCGGAGTCTTAAGTGTAATTTTTGGTGTTGTCACACCCGACGAATTTTGTCGTATCATGATGTATACTATGTCTAAGGAAGCATGGGATATCCGCCAACTCACTCATGAGGGTATCCATGCTATGAAAGATTATAAGTTATAAAATCATGCCACACAATTTGAGAGCATTAGAATGATTGATTCTGAAATATTTGATGAAATTTATTCACGCCTGTCTAACATTGTGAACTTTAGTTATAATTTGGGTTAGAGAATTCCTGAGACGAGGGTAGTTAACAAAATTTTTTGATCTCTTTCTTCCCACATTAATGTGAAAGTCACCGTCCTTAATTCTTTAGAAATATTAGATACTCTTAGTCTAGAAGAACTGTTCAAAAAAAATTCAAACTTACGAAATAGATTTGTTCCCCAAAACTCAAAAGAAGAAAGAAAATGCATCACTTTAAAATCCAAATCAAAGAAAAAAGAGGAGGTTTTGACTCCGAGTTTGATTTTGATCAGACGATCTTGCCTTATTTGAGAAAAAAATTTCAAAAAACTTCTTAAATTAAGAAATCAAAATTCTTCCAAAGTGAAAAATAAATGTTTTGAGAAAGACAAAAAATTTAAATCGAGCAAGAATGTTCTTGATCATGATCAAAGGAAAGCGAGAGGAGAGTATTGTCATGACCCCGTCCTAATATTTGTAATAGGGAACGAGTGTCTTGACATGTTACCAAGGCAACATATATTCGGCATTAAATTGCTTCCTTAAATAAATGCAGCAAAAATACAATCACATGGTTATGAATCGTAAAATACTAAAATTAAAGGAATTACGTCATCAGATCTTTCTAAAGGAAACCTCATTTATATTAAAAGTAAAGATGAATTACAGCTTAAGACAAAATTTAAAGCTTATTACAAGAGAGCCAAACATGCTCTAAATGATAAAACAAACATAATAACAAAAAGAGCTCTAAAAGATGAATCTTAAACACAGTCCTTTTTCGTTCCCTCCGCGAAACTACTTATTTCCAGAAAATGTTATTCATACAACATCAGCTAAAATCCGAGAGAGATTTAATCTCTAGACATTCAAGGGTTTTTCAAAAAATTGATACCTATTCAATTTACAACATAAGGCATATACATATATGGGCATAAATTTGCAGTAAAATATATAAAGTAAACTGGCAGTATATATTTTCAGAATAATCAGTTCAGAACAGAACATATAAAACAATTTGAGCAATATGTCAATTATTCAATTTTATTTTGATGGCCATGTACGCTCTAATAACCTGATAAATAGATAGTGTTACTAAATACTTCCACCCGACAAGAACACAGACAGAAAATCATGATCTCTGGAACAACGCCTTATTTAGGGCACACCAGCGATAAACTAGCTGGGAAGGTACCACCCACATATTTCCACCCGGTAGTCAAGGACAACATAGTAAAAGAGTTTCCATAAGCCGAATAAAAAATTTTAGAATTCAAATCAGATGTTTATATCGAGAGATATAAACATATAACAAACGACGAAATCATCGGTATCAGATGAATTTTGAGGATAAAATATTTCACAAAATATATATAGTTTGTATAATATCATATAATTAAAATACACAAGGAATGTGAGAGAGTACTCACCTAGAACAGAAATCCGAAGTTACAGATACAGAGTCTTGGATCGCTTATTAATCTTAAGACGAAACTTCTTCTTAAAATTCCTCACACTTTCTCTCACATTTTATTTTTTATATTTGGAATGAATTTATTGTAAGAATTGATCCTAAGGCTTATATTTATAGTTTCGCAAAGTTATTAGGGTGTTGACATGTGTCCTGATGACTAAGCATCCATTTCGGTGAGTCGACAATGATGTGTTGGGTAATGGGACTATCTTGCAATCTTTATTTCACCCGACACTGACACGTATTTTAGGTTTATTTAACTTAATTACATGTGTTTTATCTTATTCATATGGATGACACGTTTAAGGTGTGGTGGCAAAAGTATAACACGAGGTGTCAAGCACGAGGTGTAAAGTTATTAAGGGTATACGAGTCATTTTACACATGAAGGGTACTTTAGTAATTTTACACCCTACATTTTCAATATTTATTAGAGGTACTTGAAAATATATTATTTACAAAATGGTCCTTTTACATTTTCATTTTAGTCCCTCAAACTTTCTTTATTTAAAATCAAGTCCCTAAAGTTTGATAAATTTATATTTTGTACCCCAGAACTTATCATTTAGCTTAGGATATGCCATAAGACTTTGATTTAATCAATTTTACTGAAAAAGGAGGTTATTTCAAAGTGTTTAAGTCGGTCAAACCAGCCTCCCCTTCTACCAATCAAAATATTACACATGGTGTGGTAATAAGACAAAATATGACTTAAAGGATGGATATATTTTCCCTTATTTTGTAATTTCGGTATAACTTCTTGCTCGGACCTCTGTTTAACACACCGTTTGTTGTGTTACCATACTAATTCATAAATCTATAACTTTTAGTTTTTACCTCAAGTCAATTATTATATTATAATGGTTAAACTAGTCTCTAATGTGAACATTCCTACCGGAACTTTAAAATTTTATGTTTGTAACTAATTTGATATTTCATGATTTATGAAGGGAGGATTAGACTAAAATAATAAATTAACGTTATCCATATCACATATGAAATAATACAACATTTAAAACTATATATGAACATATAAAAGTGGGGTCATTACATCCTACCCTCCTTATAAAAAGTTTGGTCCCCAATACCAACATTAATTTTCAAACAAGTATGGATATTTCTCCTTTATTTCATCTTCCCGATACCATGTTTCTTGTTCAATGGAATGATTATGCCATAACACTTAGACCAATGGAATTACCTTGGTTCGTAATATTTTATCTTTATGGTCCGAAATTTCTATCGGATGCTCAATGTATGACAAATCTTCTCTAACTTGAAGAGTTTCGTGACTTAGGATATGCGTTGGATCTGGAACGTATTTCTTCATCATTGAAATGTGGAACACATTATGTACAATAGAGAGTTAAGGGGGTAAAGATATTCTATACACAACAGCTCCTATCCTTTTAAGAATTTCAAAAGGTCCTAGTATCTTGGACTCAATTTTCCTTTCTTCCCAAATCGGATTACTCTCTTTGCTGGTGATACTCGTAAGAACACATAATATCCTCTTTGGAATTCCAACTCTTGTCGACGATTGTCAACAAGACTCTTTTGACAGCTTTGAGCGATTCGAAGTCGGTCTTGTATCAAATTCACTTTCTCTGTTGTGATCTGGATCAGTTCTGGTCCCAATAATTTTCTTTCTCCAACTTCTACCCAACATGTAGGGGAACAACACATTCTTCCATAGAGTTCCTCATACGGAGCCATTTGAATACTTCATTGATAACTATTATTATATGCAAATTTTCCTAATGGTAAATGATCATCCCAATTCCCCTTCAGATCAATTACACATGCCTTAAGCATATCCTCTAAGGTTTGAATAGTTCTCTCAGATTGTTCATCTGTTTGAGAATGAAAAGCGGTGCTAAAATTCAATTGTGTTCCCATGGCTTCTTGTACGCTTTTCCAAAAGCGAGACACTAATCTAGGGTCACGATTAGAAACAATTGAAACTGGGGTTCCATGAAGCCTAATAATTTCCCGCACATACAACTTAGCTAACTTTTATAAGGAATGGGTAATATTAATGGCAAGAAAATGAGTAGATTTAGTTAACCTATCAATAATTACCCAAATAGAATCATTACCATTTGAACTCCTCGGTAAACTTTTCACAAAATCCATAGTAATATGTTCCCATTTCCACTCAGGGATAGGTAAGGGTTGTAGTAATCCTGATGGTTTCTGATGTTCACCTTTTACTTGTTGACAAACTAAACACCGAGATAAAAATTTTGCTATCTCCCTTTTCATGTTATTTCACCAAAATACTTCTCGAATATCCTTATACATCTTTGTACATCTGGGATGAAATGTGAATCTTAAGTAATGACTTTCCTCCAAAATTTGCCTCTTTAGTTGGGCATCAGATGGTACACACACTCTATTTCCAAATCTCAATATATCATCTCGTATCACAAATTCAATCCTCTTCCCTTCAATAACTTCTTCTCTAATCTTCTTTAGTTGTGGGTCATTTACTTGTGCAATTTTGATCATTTCCATCAACATGGGCTGTACTTATAAATTTGCCATTATTCCTCCTTTACTATAAATACGTACATCTATTTCCATACTTCTCAAATCCATCAACAGTGCTTCTTGGCTTGTAATAAGACACGCTAAATTTGTTTTAGACTTCCTACTTAAAGCGTCAGCTACTATATTAGCTTTCCCCAGGTGATAATGAATATTAAAATTATAATGCTTCATTAATTCTAACCAACTCCTTGGTCTTATGTTCAATTCTTTTTGGGTAAAAATATATTTCAAACTCTTATGATCATTATAAATCTCACAAGTCTCACCATATAAATAATGTCTCCAAATCTTAAGAGCAAAAATTACAGCTGCTAATTCTAGGTCATGGGTTGGATAATTTTGCTCATGCGATTTTAACTGTCTCGAGGCATAAGCTACTACTTTTCCATTTTACATTAGCACACATCCTAAACCATTTTTAGAAGCATCACTATAAATCACAAATCCTCTTGTCCCGGAAGGAATAGTAAAAATTGGGGCAGTTACTAATCGATTCTTAAGTTATTGAAAACTATTCTCAACTTCCTCATACCATTCATATTTCACCTTCTTTTGGGTTAACCTAGATACAGGTTTGGCAATACTAGAAAATCCTTCAACAAATCTTCGATAACAACATGTTAATCCTAGAAAACTACGAATCTCCGTCACATTAGTTGGTTTAGGCCAATCCAGTGTAACTTTGATCTTTTGATGGTCAACCGACACTCCCTCCTTAGAAATGACATGTCCTAGAAAAGAAACGCTAGGCAACCAAAACTCACACTTCTTTAATTTCGCATATAATTTTTACTTCCTAAGGATTTGTAGCACCGTCTCTAAATGCTTTTTGTATTCTTCAATACTTTTGGAATAAATAAGGATGTCATCAATGAAAACAACCACACATTGATCCAAATACTTCCTAAACACCCTATTCATCATATCCATAAAAGCGGATGGTGCGTTAGTCCAAATGGCATCACAAGAAATTCATAGTGACCATATCTAGTACGAAAAGCTAATTTTGAAATATCATCTTTCGTAATCTTCAATTGGTGATAGCCTGACCTAAGGTCAATCTTTGAAAATACTTGCGCACCTTGAAGTTGGTTAAACAAATCATCTATACGAGGTAAGGGGTATTTATTATTAATGGTCACCTTATTTAGTTCATGATAATCTATACATAACCTCATCGTCCCATCCTTTTTTTTAATACATAACACTGGAGCCCCCCAAGGGGATACACTTGGTCTAATAAAACCCTTGTCTAACAGATCTTATAATTGAACTTTTAATTACCTTAATTCAAAAGGTGCCATACGTTAAGGTGGTTTCGAGATTGGTATAGTTCCGGGATTAAAATCAATGGTAAACTCTATTTCTCTACTAGGAGGAAGACTGGGTAAATCATCTGGAAAATGTTTAGCTATAGGAATATCTTCTAAAATAGGCTCTTTTGTTTGCAAATCAATACCACTCACAAGGAATCCTTAACATACATTCTTAAGAAAACTACAAGCTTGCATTGCAGAGATAATACGAATGGGAGATAGGATGCCTGTTCTTTCAAAACTGAATTCTGGTTGGTTAGGTATTTGGAAAGTAACTCTCTTCTCAAAATAATCTACTTTAGCATGATACAATGCTAACCAATCCATCCCCAAAATGACTTCAAAGTATTTTATGCCTAAAACTATCAAATCAGTAAATAGTTTATGACTACTAACATCTATAGGGCAGGACTTATATACCAAGGTTCCCATCAATAACTGAACCTAATGAGTATAAGCGTGCATGCTATGATTCAACGGTTTGGGCCTATTAGGATAGAGATTAACAAAATGCGCATAAACAAATGAATAGGTAGAACCAGGATCTATTAAAACTTGAAAAGGTTGTGCACATATTGAAAGTATATCTGACATTACTGCATTAGAACCTTAGGTATTAGAAAGTGCAAAAACTCTACCTTGTCTTCCTTGGTCCTTCTTTTCACCTAAAGGTTGTATCGGAATCCTTGCTGGGGTTAGGCAGTATTTTATCTGATGTCCTCTATGTCCACATATAAAATAAGCTCCCGTATCCTTGTAACAAGGCCGCCCTCCATGCATCTTCCCACATCGCTGACATATCTTATCATTAAACTGTTTGTTATCACTAGCTCCCCCAACATTGGCTGTACTTCTAATATTATTTCTATTATTTGGGATCTTCCCTATTTATTCCCCAACCTTCCTCTTACCATATCTAATTCTACTGTACTCCTCTCCATCCCTCTCAGCTATCGTAGCACTATCCACGACGTCACTATATGATGTCAACTTCAGGACGGAAATTCGACTACAAATACTCAACCTTAACCCACGTTCAAATTTTTTGGCTTTTAAAACATCAGTTGCCACAACATAAGGTGAAAAAAGGGATAACTCAGTAAACTTAGCCTCGTATTGACTAACCATTATGTTCCCTTGCACGAGACTCGTGAACTTAGCTGCCATTTCATCCTTCACCGTTTCAGGGAAATATTTCTCATAAAAGATCACCAAGAAGTCATTCAAACCTATACAAGTATTTCTCTCCTCATGTATTCTCTTAGTCATTCTCCACCAATGTTCGACTTCACCTTTTAACATAAATGTTGCAAATGAAACCCTTTGTTCAATGATACAATTAAGAACATCGAGCCTCTTTTCCATCTGCATCACCTAACTTTCTGCTTCAGTGGGGTTGGGAGTACATTTAAAAGAAGGCGGGTTCAACTTCTTGAAATTCTCAATGGTGCAGCTAGTTAGTTCAAGATTCCTTGGTGATCCATTATTTACATGATGCTCCACAATCTTTGCTGGACTCTCAATCGCCTTGTATGCACCTTCCAGTCCTTCCATACTTGAACCACTTGTTCTCCCAGTTGATCTTGGCTAAGTCATTTTCTACAGTCATGGCCAAACATAAGACGTATTAAACTAACTCAAGATTTCAAATTAGAAGAACAATTATATGTAGACTATAAGACATATGGAGGGTTATCACATAAGCCGGATATTTAATCCTATATCCTATATATGGAAACATAAAATCGATAACGTTCGAAACTTATGTTCAGTAGTCTATGGGTTCATAACCTATGCTCTGAAAAACGTGACTGTGTGATAATTGATTTAAATTCGCAACTTTCTACGTTGGAACACTTATTTAATTAGAGTATATTTTTAAACCAAATTAACCCATCCCCGAAACATGCATCTAAAAGTGCGTGTGTCAACCCATAAATAAATAAATCACGTGACACAAATATTCAGGAAAAATCCCCGAAGGGTAAAACCTTTTATTTCACTATAATTTTGTAAGAAAACGGCTTACACGGATTACAATGAAATAAGGTGACATACGAAATACCCGCAGGTGTCGGTTCCGATGTCTCGGATGGAACTTTCCCTTTCCAGGAGGGCAGCAATGAAGAAGAGAAATGGCTTCTCCACAAGATGTGAACTTTATAAGGTCTCCCTCCACAATAACACGTAGCTGTCGGTTGTAGAGCTCACCCCACAAAGTATGAACAAATAACAAAATATATTCTTGGGTTCCACAAAACAATTCACATAAAAGTAATTGGGATTTTATGAATTAAAAACAAAACATTTGAACCCTTAAAATTGTTGGAGAAAAACTTTCTGCCAAAAGGTATTGAATTAAAACTGGGAAGATACACAAAAGTTTCAAAAAGATAAAACACTTTAAAGCTGAAACTGTTCTCCCGGAAATACAAAGGCTGGTAGATCTCTTTTATAGGAAAATTGAGTCGGTCAAGGGATCAGGATGAAGTCAGACGTGTCAGCCAAAAGCAGGGTCGTTCGAACGAGAACCCCATCTCGCTTGAACGAGATCACGTGTCGTTTGAACGACTACGCGTGACTTCCCAATGTTGTTCGAACGAGATTGAGATCTCTCTTGAACGACCTTGGCGTCGAAACCGAGGTACGTTTACTGCTGTAGCAGATTTTCACAAATAATTATAAAACCTCTTTAAAAAACAAACATTTATAAAAAATAATTTTTATAACAAAGTTTATTTAAAACCCTTTTAAAAATATCCCAACACTCTTAATATGAAATGTAAATGAAACTTTAAAACAATATCTTACCAAAGTTCATATTGTTGGGATTGAATGTTGAAGGGAACTGGTAATTCGGATCTGTCTTTTGTAGATCCAATCTTCATAATTCTTAGACGACTTGTAGCAGTATACGACATAATTAATTGTGACAGACTTATTAAAAATACGTCCTTACAAATCTCCCCTATGTCTATGCCAGTATATACATAAAAACATCTGAATTATCAAAAACCAAAATGCCTATACAAATCTACCCTCCCATGAATCCCAAAACTAAAAAGGTAAAATTTGCAAGTTCTCAAATTTTTCTTCAACATCAACACTCTCAAAGCTTTTCTCATGAGGCTGTGAAACATCATGATCTTCAATCTTTGTACCTACACACATGAGAAAAAGCAAAAACCTTCGTGACGCATCGAGTTTGAAATGATATAAGAATAAAGCATTAATAAATCAAATCTCCCTCATAATGCAAAAAAAAACTTACCCATAACATGATAATTCTTTCTCCCCCTTTTTATGATGTCCCCAAATAGACAGATAAGAAGAAACAATAAAAAACATGGAGTGTCACGATGCATAGCAAACCAGAATCAAACTGACAGCATGCAAAGGAGTATCTCACAAATTTCACAAACTTTTTTTGAATTTTCAATTTTTCATACAAAATGATACAAAAAAATCACACCATGGATTTCAACTAAAACAACCACGTCATGGATATGGAATGTATGGGTGTGAACACATTCGATAGGTAAATAAACTCGATCAATCATATGTGCACGATGCATACGTGTACCCCTAACGAATGAACATCAAAAGTATCCTTAGGTGTAAAAATTGTTGAATTTAAATGACATCGTCTTAATCAAATCAACAAATCAAAGTCTAAATGATTTTCACACCAATAACGTCCAAAACTATTTAGTGTTGTTTCGAGAACTTTTCAAAGGACGTGCAAACCCATTGATATATCCATCCAAAACTCCCTCATATATAATAATGCAATTTTTTATATCTAAAGAGATACTAAATTCTCAACTTAGAGAAAATCTATTGGCCCAAATTTTTGGCATATTTCATCTTTTTATTGCCTTAATTTTTTTTTGTGTGGGCTCTTTTCAAACGGTGGCTTTCACGACGTGATTATTATTCACTCGCAACCCTTTCCCGTGTTCACTCATCATTTTTTCAAACTAAACAATTTATTCCTCACGGGCAATGGTTTTTACATGCACTACTTTTATTACTCTCGTATTATTGCACTTGGTTCGTTTTAAGGACAGGATTGAGATGAAAACACCCAACCAACATGTGATAAGTCAAGCACAATAATCAAACAAATCCGTGCATGTGTGCAATAAAAGAAATTATGAGTCAAACATGTAGGAAGTGACACTTAATTACATCTTAATGACTCCAAACATTATAAAGCACATGGATGAATTGACCTATTATCTCAAAACACTATCAAATAGTCACATGGATAAATGGAATGAAATTGTGACTCGGTCATCCTAAGTGTTCATCCATAAAAGGTGTAAACAAAATACTAAAATCTTTTTGGATTTTCAAAAATTTTGTCAAAATAAAATATTTTTGTATTTTTCAAAATTTTCAAACAAAAAAAATATAACTACAAAATGATATAACCAACAATAGGCATATAATATCGATATACGCAACATCCTATGCTAGCAAACACTAATCACACAAGAGAATCTACAATGAAAGCAGATGTGATACACGAGTAATGCAGTGTTATCAATTAAGCATGGATACCAAGAATAACTGCATATAAACTGACCAGAAGCAAACCTACCAGTACCAAAAGTCTAAGCATATGAACACCGGGTACTGGAATCAGAAGGGAAGCAAAAATAGAATTTTTAGACAGGTCGCTCAAACGATATTCCTCTGTCGCTCGAACGACAAGGGCATGTCGCGAGATGCCACTTCGCGCGAGATAGATGTCGCTCAAACGACAATACATTTATCTCGAACGAGAAAATAAAAAATTCTCAGTATTCCCAAAAAATCATACAGTTTTTCCCAGTGCAAAAATTTCGTGAAAACAGTACCTGAAAGGGGCAAACAGATCCAAAACAGTGCTAAATCAGTAGCGAAACACACAAATGCAACAAATATACCATTGTGTGCTACATCAAAGTGAGTCATAACACTAGAAAGAGTATAACATGATGTGTCGCTAGTGTATGACAAACATCCAACACAATCAGCCAAAAGATTTCACATAGGGTGAATCACGTGCAAGCAAACGGGAATCGTGGACAAGTAAATGATAAGCCTCTAAATCCGATTTCTTGACCCAAATCGATGTGTAACGAGGTGTGGGGGTGTGGGGAATCGAATTTATTCTTCTATTAACCTTCCTAGGATCATTTAAAAGATTGTAATAAAATCGCCTACGATGACCTTGCCTACCGCAATGTGTGCAAGTATAAATCGGCAGTGTGTGTTACCTAAAGGTGGCCCTTTCCTCAAATTTCTCGGTTGCTCTCTCCGAATTTGACTAGGTGGGTGTCTCCTAATGATCCTAGGAGGTTCTCTCACGATGTTCTTAGGGGGATCTTTCCTAACAACCTTAGGTGTCTCTTTCTTAAGAATCCTAGGAGGCTCTCTCACACGTGTGGGAATGGGTGCAACATGTTTTTCAAGACCAATCCCACCCCTATCCTTTTTTATCTCGACGGTGCCTAAAACCTTATCAAGTTTTTCAGACCTAGACTCCAAATCAAATTTCACTTTACTTGAATCTTTCAATTTCACCTCAAGTTCACCTATACTAGATTCAAGTACACGTCTAGAATTCTCAAACTCTAAAAGCTCCTTTTTCATAGTCTCCATCAACCCTCTAAGACTATCTCTCTCACCCTCAACGTACTCAAGCTTCTTTTTCAAAATTTTCTTACGTGCTCTAAGTTCTTCAACTAAAACATCATTATTTTTTAAGGCACACTCTTTCAATTGAGCTTCAAGTTTCAAGTTTGCCTTTTTTCTCTTTAAACATTCAAAATACAAATTATTGTAGGCAACTTGCAACTCACTCAATTCTTCTTCTTCCTCCTCACTCTTTTCACCCTCACTCTCATCACTAATCACATGGATCGGAAAATCTCTCCTCGAAGCATAAAATACTTCTTCTTCCGAATCACAATCACTAAGGGTAGAAGCATGAGAAACCGGTTTATTCAATTTCTTATTTAAATTTGTGGTACACTCATCTAACGTGTGACCATCATCCCCACAATAAGAACACCTCTCAGATTCGTTTTCAACAGAAGATTTAAAACAAGAGTTCGTGTGAATTTTCCAATTAAATTTTTCAAAAATTTGACACCGAAGATCATCAAAACCACCAAAAGCCATTTTTGAAAAAATCAGGATCAAAACACAATAACTTAGTGCAACAGGCTCTGATACCAATTTGAAAATGTGAGTAGACAAATTGTATCAGAAAGTAAATCCTCGAAAAAAAATCAGGATCACGCGATAAATTAGCGTAACCCGCTCTGATACCAATTTGAAAAACGTGACTGTGTGATAATTTATTTAAATTCGCAACTTTCTACATTGGCACACTTATTTAATTAGAGTATATTTTAAAACCAAATTAATCCATCCCCTAGATATGCATCTAAAAGTGCGTGTGTCAACCCATAAATAAATATAGCATGTGACACAAATATTCAGGAAAAATCCCCGAAGGGAAAAACCTTTTATTTCACTATAATTTTGTAAGAAAACGGCTTACACGGATTACAATGAAATAAGGTGACATACGAAATACCCGCAGGTGTCGGTTTCGTTGTCTCGGCTGGAACTTTCCCTTTCCAGGAGGGCGGCAATGAAGAAGAGAAACGGCTTCTCCACAAGATGTGAACTTTATAAGGTCTCCCTCCACAATAGCACGAAGCTATCGATTGTAGATCCCCACAAAGTATGAACAAATAACAAAATATGTTCTTGGGTTCCACAAAACAATTCACATAAAAGTAATTGGGATTTAGAAACAAAACATTTGAACCCTTAAAATTGTTGAAGAAAAACTTTTTGCCAAAAGGTATTGAATTAAAACTGGGCAGATACACAAAAGTTTCAAAAAGATAAAACACTTTAAAGCTGAAACTGTTCTCCCCTTAATACAAAGGCTGACAGATCTCTTTTATAGGAAAATTGAGTCAATCAAGGGATCAGGATGAAGTCAGACGTGTCAGGCAAAAGCAAGGTCGTTCGAACGAGAACCCCATCTCGCTTGAACGAGATCGCGTGTCATTTGAACGACTATGCGTGACATACCAATGTTGTTCGAACGAGATTGAGATCTCTCTTGAACGACCTTGGCGTCGAAACTGAGGTACGTTTCCTGTTGTAACAGATTTTCACAAACAATTATAAAGGCTCTTTAAAAAACAAAGATTTATAAAAACTATTTTTATAACAAAGTTTATTTAAAACCCTTTTAAAAATATCCCAACACTCTTAATATGAAATGTAAATGAAACTTTAAAACAATATCTTACCAAAGTTCATATTGTTGGGATTGAATGTTGAAGGGAGCTGGTAATTCGGATCCGTCTTTTGTAGATGCAATCTTCATAATTCTTCAACGGCTTGTAGCGATATACGACATAATTAATTATGACGAACTTATTAAAAATACGTCCTTACATGCTCTGATACCACCTCTATCACGACCCCGTCCCAATATTTGTAGTAGGGAACGAGTGTCTTGACATGTTACCAAGGCAACAAATATTTAGCATTAAATTATTTCCTTAAATAAATGCAGCAAAAATACAATCACATGGTTATGAATCGTAAAATCCTGAAATTAAAGGAATTACGTCATCAGATATTTCTAAAGAAACCTCATTTATATTAAAAGTAACGATGAATTACAACTTAAGACAAAATTTAAAGCTTATTACAAGAGAGTCAAACATGCTCTAAATGATAAAACAAACATAATAACAAAAAGAGCTCTAAAAGATGAATCTTCAACACAGTCCTTTTTCGTTCCCTCCGCGAACCTACTTATTTCCTGAAAAATGGTTATTTCTACAACATTAGCTAAAAGCCAAGTGAGATTTAATCTCCAGACATTCCAGGGTTTTTTAGAAAATTGGTACCTATTCAATTTCCAACAGAAGGCATATACATATATGGACATAAATTTGCAGTAAAATATATAAAGTAAGCTGGCAGTATATATTTTCAGAATAATCAGTTTAGAACGAAACAGATAAAACCATTTGAGCAATATGTTAATTATTCAATTTTATTTTGATGGTCATGTATGCTCTAATACCCCGATAAACAGATAGTGTTACTAAATATTTTCACCCGGCAACAACATAGACAAAAAATCATGATCTCTGGAAGAACGCCTTATTTAGGAGACACCAACGATAAACCAGATGGGAAGGTACCACCTAAATATTTCCACCCGGTAGTCAAGGCCAAATATTAAAAGAGTTTCCATCAGCCAAATAGAAAATTTCAGAATTCAAATTAGATGTTTATATCGACAGATATAGATATATAACAAATGACGGAATCATCGGTATCAGATGAATTTTGAGGATTCAACATTTCACAAAATAGATATAGTTTGTATAATATCATATAATCAAAATATGCAAGGAATGTCACAGAGTACTCACCTAGAACAGAAATCCGAAGTTATAGATACAGCGTCATGGATCGCTCGTTAATCTTAAGACGAAACTTCTTCTTAAACTTCCTCTCACTTTCTTTTTGATATTTGGAATGAATTTCATGTAAGAACTGATCATAAGTATTCTACTTATAGTTTCTCAAAGTTATTAGGGTGTTGACATGTGTCCTGATGACTAAGCATCCATTTTGGTGAGTCGACATTGACGTGTCGCGTAACGGGACTAGCTTGCAATCTTTATTTCACCCGGTGGCAACACATGTTTTAGCCTTATTTAACTGAATGACATGTGTTTTATCCTTATTCATATGGATGACACGTGTAAGGTGTGGTGGTAAAAGTATAGCACGAGGTGTAAAGTTATTAAGGGTATAAGGGTCATTTTACACACGAAGGGTATTTTAGTAATTTTACACCCTACATTTTCAATATTTTTTGAGAGGTCCGTGAATTTTTTTTACAAAATGGTCATTTATATTTTCATTTTAGTCCCTAAATCTTGATAAATTTATATTTTCCACCCCATAACTTATCATTTAACTTAGGATATGCCATAAGACTTTGATTTAATCAATTTTAATGAAAAAGGAGGTTATTTCAAAGTGTTTAAGTCTTCCAAATCAGCCTCCCCTTCAACCAATCAAAATATTATACATGGTGTGGTAATAAGACAAAATATGACTTAAAGGATGGTCAGATTTGCCCTTATTTCATAATTTTGGTATAACTTCTTGCTCGGACCTATTTTTAACACCCCGTTTGTTGTGTTACCAACCTAATTCATATATCTACAACTTTTAGTTTTTGCCTCTACTCAATTGTTATATTATAATGGTCCAAACTAGTCTCTAATGTGAACATTCCTACTAAAACTTTAAAATTTTATGTTTGTAATTAATTTTATATTTCGTGATTTATGAAGGGAGGATTAGACAAAAATAATAAATTAACATTATCCATATCACATATGAAATAATACAACATTTAAAACTCTATATGAACATATAAAAGTGAGGTTATTACAAGTACCCTAAGAAAGGCGATTTGGAGAAATGCTATGAGTGCAAGGGTAAGGATCACAAAGCCCACGAGTGTGCTATTTGTCTTCAGAGACGCGACAAAGGTAAAGCTACTTATAAGGCCATTCTAAGAGATAGCGGTGTCGATTCAGTGGATTCCGAGGATGAATCACCGCATTGGAATAACTTCACCGAGTTCATGGCTAGTTATGTTAGAACTTCATGTATGTCCCACTCCGATGAGGATGTTTCTAAACATGATAGCCTCGATAGTGACTCAAACCATTCTGGAGAGAGTGATGGAGATGATGTTCTGAGTGAGAGACGACATGACCTCTGACATGCCTATGCCGAGATTTACACCGAGTCGTTTAAAACCAAAAATAAAAATAAGAATTTGTCTCTTAGGGAGTTATCTTTAGAAAAGAGTATAATGTGTTGAGAGAGAGTGAGTCCTCAGTGAGGATTTTTTTGAGTGATCAGTTAGTTTTAGTGGCGAGGTAAAATAGTGACTAGACCAATAAAGTGGATAGCCTTACGAGAGATATTCAAGATCCATTGGAGACTCATGAGAAACTTGAAGCCCATGTTTCCCAACTTAAGAAAGATGTCGAATGTTCTAGAAAAGTCAATGTTACTTTAGAGTACATATCTAAGAAGGATGGAAAGATATTCCTCGGTCCCTACTTATGTTTTAAAGAGATACAAGGTATTGGTTACATTGGCACAACCACTTCCCATAACGCACCCGAATTGGTTTATAAGTTTATGATGGGTCCATATGGTCCTCGACCTAGCCCACTAAGGAGAACTCATCCTAAACATGTTAACCAAGTTAGATCCAAACAAGTCTATGCTTGTACCCATTGCAAATAAAGAGGTCACCTTAGGGAATTTTAATATAAGGTGGAAGAGTTTATCGCACACATGACCCCACACATCACCATACAGACTTTGTTAGTCTTAGAGAGCAAGTTGAGTATCTAGTCGCGACTTCTAAAGCATAATAAAAGGAACTCAAATGATGTTTACGCTTTTCGAGAACACTTCCAATGTTGTGTCTAGAGTCAATAATGATAAATTCAAGAAAATGGTTACCTCCGCATGGGTACCTAAGAATGATGATAATGCCGTTGTTGTTCACATTGCTCTCAAGGTTCAAGATACTTCTAAATGGTATTTTGACACTCGGGTGCGTAAGGCATGTGATCGAAGATAAGTCATATTTTAGCAACCTTATGGATCGCAAGGAAGGATAATTCACCTTCGAAGATGGGAGTAGGTATTGCCTCTTAGGATATGATTTCATTGAGATACCCGATTTTCCTAATCTAAACAATGTGTTGTACGTTGAAGGGTTAAAAGGGAACAATATTACTATAAGCCAACTTTGTGATGCTAACTTTGCAATAAAGTTTGATCGATCAGAGTGTAACATTTGTGATCAATCCAGTAAACTTTTTCTATAAGGTGTGAGGATAAACAATAATTGTTTTGGGATCATTCCCAAGTCCTCTTTAGTGTGAAATAATACTAAGGTCTCCACTATGGACCTTTGGCATAAAAGACTAGGTCATGCCAATTTTAGGGATGTTGAGAGATTATTCAAGAAGGTCCTAGTTCGTGGATTACCATCGATTGGGGAACCAACTTCCTTGGTTTGTAGCCCTTGCCAATAAGGAAAAGAAATCAAGAGTCCCCATCAGAGGTTGAATACCATTACCGCCTCCATGTTTTGGAGTTTATACATATTAATATTATGGTTCCCACACATACGGAGAGTATAGGTGGTAAGAATTATATCCTAGTGATGGTTGGTGACTTTTCAAGATATTCCATCATTTTATTTCTTAGAGAAAAGTTCAATGACGTTGAGTTCCTAACAACTAAGTGTTGTATCCTATAGAATCAACATGGTGTCTCTATCAATCGAATTTGTAGTGACAGTGGTAATGAATTTAAAGATGCCAGTGTGGTTAGCTTTTATGATGAAGTCATCATCAAATAATGAGTTTTCGACCATTTGTACTCCTCATCAAAGTAGGGTTGCTGATAGGAAGAATCAAACAATTCAAGAGATGGGTAGATCCATGCTTCTTGGGAGAAATGGGCCTAGATAATTTTGGTCCAAGGCGATTAATACTGCATGCAATACGGTGAATAGGGTATATCTTCATCCATATTCACACTCTATATGAGTTGTGGATAGGGAAGAAGCCGAACTGGTAATATTTTTGAGTTTTAAGGAGTCCTTGCTACATCCTTAGAGATAGAGAGCACTTACGAAAGTTTGACTCTAGAAGCAATGTGGGGATATTTTTAGGGTATTAATCGTCTAGTAGAGCCTATAAGGTGTTTAACCTTAAAAGATTTAAGTTTATTGAATCACTAAACGTCACGATTAGAGACGATATGCCGATCACGTTTATTGATCATAGCCTTGAGTGGGAGAAAAATTCACCCCTAATGACAATCTCATTGTTCCTCACACCACTCTAGTGGACCCTACTCTTAATATAGAGGATCAAACCTCTTGGGTTCAAAAGTGTCATGACCCTTTCGACATACTTAGTGATCTTACACTAGGTTTCCAGACTTACGCTTAAATAAAGAATGTGGTTTGATACTTTTGCTAAACCTCCATAGTAGAGCCTATGAATATGAAGTAATCACTCAAAGATGAGCATTGGATATATACTATTCAAGATAAGTTGCTTTAATTCTATAACAATGATATTTGGTAATTGGTCCCCCGACCTAGCGAGACCAATGTGATTGGTACCAAGTGGGTGTACAAGAGCAAGATGGACAAGAATGGTACCATCATCATCATCATATGGGGTTGGCCACATGGGTAATCCTTTCCATTCCAATTTATAATATGCATTATTGTCATTCACGTTTAATTACTTAAGGTCTATCCTAATAATTTCTTCCCACGATAGCTTAGGGTGACCTCTTTTAATTTTACCCTCTATTTCCAACAATCTTCCTCTTGTTATAGGGGAATCTACTGGTCTACGCAACACATGTACATACCACCTAAGTCTTCTTTCTCTAAATTTATCGTTAATGGAAGCTACTCCTAACTTTTTTCTCACGTATTGGTTATTAATTTTTTCCTTTCTAGTAGTTACTATCATTCACCGGAGCATCCTCATCTCACTAACATGAAGACTTTGTTCACGTTTCTTCTTTAACGCCCAACACGTCGCTCCATACAAGGTCATTGGCCTAACAATTGTTCAATAAAATTTTCCTTTTAATTTATTAGTTATCCTCTTATTGCATAACACTCCACTCTCTTATCTCCAATTCATCTAAGTAGTGGATATTCTACTCTTAACATTCTCATAAATATCCCTAATACTTTGCAACACTGAACCTAGATAATGAAATTTATTAGTTTGGTTTATCACTTTTTCTTCAATATTTAACATTATGTTACTTAACTCCTCATTATTAATTTTATATTCCTTAAATTCCATTTTATTTCTACTAATTTTAGTCCCTTAGACTCTAAGGCTTTTCTCTAAGTATATACTCTCATCGCTAAGCTTTCCTTTGAAGTGTCTATTAACACTATATCATCCGCAAACAACATACACCATGGTACATATTCTTGTATGCCCTTAGTTATCTCATCCAAAACTACGACAACTAAATAAGGAATTAAGGCCGATCCTTGATGTAAACCCACTTGAATCGAAAATTTATTAGTTTCTCCACTTATAGTCCTTACTCCAGTCTTTGTGTTATCATACATATCTTCAATAACTTTAATATAACTCATAGGGATTATTTTCCTCCTTAAATCCCACCAAATTATATCCCTAGGTACTCTATCATAAGCCTTTTCTAAATCTATAAAGACCGCATATAAGTTTTTATTCTTACTTCTACATTTCTCTATTAACTATCTTAATAAGTAAATAGCTTCCATGGTGGATCTCCCTCGCATAAATTGAAATTGATTTTTTGAGATAGTTGACTCATTTCTTAATATATGTTCTATAGCATTTTCTCATAATTTCATAGTGTGACTCATCAATTTGATTCCTCTATAATTATCACAATTTTATATATACACTTTATTTTTTTTATAAAAGAGTATTATGGTGTTTTTCCTCCACTCATCTCTCACATTTCTTTCTCTTAAAATTTTATTAAATAAGCCTAATAACCATTCTACCCCAAGACTTCCAAGGTTTATACATACCTCTATGGGTATTTTATCCAGGACAATTGCTTTATTCTTTCCCACTTTCCTTATTAATATATCTTCTTCTTTTTCAGTAATCAAACATAACATTCCTATATTTTGTTCAATGTTCTCGACATCTTTTTTCGGATATTCTTCATTCAATAATCCATGAAAATACTCTTCATATCTATATAGAATTTATTTATCGTTAATTAATATATTTTGATTTACGTATTTAATACACTTAACTGGACCCATATCCCTTATCAAATTATCTCTATTCTTTGTCAATTTATATATTTCCTTTTCACCTTCATTGGTACCGAATTTATTATAAAGATTATTTGGTGCATTTTGTCACTCATTTCTAATAATATATTTTACTTTATTTTTAACTTCTTATACTTTTCTAATTCTTCTTGATTTTTACTCTTTTGCCACTTTTAAAACTTACTCGTTTGTTTTGTATTATCTTTTGCGCTTCCTCATTCCATCACCACGTATCTTTTTTATGAATATTTTTCCTTTAGTCTCACCTAAAACTTGCTTATCTATTTTCTCGATACCATTCTTTGTTTTTAACCAAATGTTGTCAACATTATCATTCCAATTCCACTTCATGTTGAATATGAACTTCTGTCTAAATGCAATCTCTTTGCATCTTTTTAAATCCTTCCATTCTATATTTTGATAACCTATTTTATCTATTCGATACTTAAATCCTTTAATTTCTAAATCTATTACTAATAGACTATGTTTATTTGTTATGCTTTCACTTGGTATAACTTTACATTCTCCATTGTTCGTAATGAGTCTAGGTTGGTCCCTTATGGATGCACACAAATTGAGGGTGTAGACTTTGACGAGACATTCCCTCCTGTTTCTAGGCTTGGGTCCATCTGTATAAAACTATATATGACATTTACATTTAAGTAAAGGTATGTCTGTTCATTTTGAAATAACAATCATGGCTACGAGAATGCCAAATTAGTTTTAAATATACTGTAGACATGTCGGTCAACGGTACTTAGGTTTAACTTGATGACAAGAGATAGGAATTCTAGTTCTAGAACTATTGAACAGATCACAACCTAGATAGGGATTTGACATACTATCATAGTAGTTACGATATAATCCTAGTGGTTAATCTCAGACTATGGGAGCCTAACAAATGGTTTAAGAACTTGTGTGATACTTAGAATGAGGATTGTGATCGATTCACGAAGGAATGCATTGAACAAGATTACTCATGAGAATTTATATCTAAGTGTTGTCTTGATTAGACGTAGGTAACCTCACACCATTTTCAAATGCTGAATAGATTCTTAATCCTAAGAATTATGAGTATTAGATTGCTTGCACAATTATTTCTTTGACTATAATGGGGGCAATTCAATTTTCTATGTGGTTAATAGATCCCCATAGATTAAATAATCATTTTGTGAGTGGGTCTGAGATCATAATTTAGGGGAATCCTCTTTCAGAAGATATCCTGAATTATGATACCCCATTGATAGACTTATATATTTTTTAGACCAGTAAAATCTGACATGTGGATTTTATAATTCGGTGAATTAGCAAATAAGGTAAGTTCGAGAATCAAGGAATTGTTTAGAGGTTGGTTAAAAGTGATTAGCAAAAAATTGATTTGACTAAAGGGTATCAAAAACTTAACGTTGGAATTCATATTATGTACGATAATCAACTTTGCAAATAAGACCTCTTTATATCCCAGTGATTTGAGAGAAAATTAAATTGGAGTGCAGACGTGATTTTTTAGTGGAGTAGATCACAATTAAACCAAAAATGGAAATAAATACAATAAAGGTAATTGGGATTTTCAAGTATTTATTTGGAAGCCAAATTAAATATTAGTTTTGGATCCAACCAAAGTAGTCGACCCAAAAATCTCTGGAAGTCAAGTTTGGCTAAAGCCTATGAGTTATACCTATTTATATTGGTGTGATTCAGGCTTTTAGGTCAACGATCCATTATGGATGGTTAGAGGGGGAGAGAAACACATTATTCATGATTTTCTTAAGGGGTGAGGAGAGAAAAAATAATTATATTTTTCATCGAGTTTTAATCTCCAAGAGTGCCCACACACCATCTTACTTTTGGTGGATCATACACTAAAAGATTTGAGATGTTCGAAGATTTCTTACAACAATTTTGGGGGCCTTAAAGGGAAGCAAGATCTTCACCATCTTCTATCATTCTCCCTTCATAAGAATCATAACATGATACGTTATGGTATTGTATTATAAAACTTGGGTTTTTTCTTTAAATTTAGTTCATGTTTTTTTTCCAACGTATGATTAATAAAAGATTTTAGGGCAAAGATTTTTCCTCATTTTAAATGTCAATCCCGATATGTTTCTCAACACCCTCACCTCAATGGTATACCAATAATCAAACCCTTTGAAATCTAACATCAGCCATATGGTCTCAAAGAATAACCAAGCCCAAAATTTATAATACATAACATAATGAACACATGTGATATCTCATGACACTAGTATACTGAATGCCCGTCCGATTCCTGAAATCCATATTATACCAAAGTAATTAGAGGTTTGTTAGCTTTATGATCTAGTTAAATCACATCTTTGAGTTCACATAACTAACCAAATTGTAAATATATATAAACCTCTATAATTATATATAACCGAAACCCTTTGGATTTATACAAGGTCAAAACCCAAAGTTCCTGGGTCAAAACCTTGTAAAAACCAAAACTGGTCATATCTTCCCCATGGCTAATTGATCGAGTAGAAACCCTGATCAATCGACCATAAACATCGATTTGTATACCAATCAGTCCCAGAGCGGTAGTTGTTTCCCTAGCTCCTGAGTTGCTGGTAGAGCTAGTGGAATATAACCTAGTGCTGGGAACTTTGTAGTTGGTAGGATCATTTGAAGTGGTATTATCCTATTACCCTTCTCATCTAACTCTCCTTGGTTGGTATTTGGACACCTCTTGGCCAAATGAACCTCCTCTCCACAATCGCAGAAATTTCCCCTTGAAGATTCCCTTATGAACCCTTTGTTGTTGGCCCACTACTTCCTCTTTATGTTTATTTCACACACGGTAGTCTCCCTACTGATCCTAATGTAATGACTATTTATCCTCTTTGCAGTGAAATTAATTTCTACAATTTTCCCCACCCTTTTTTATCCTGAAAAATATCAGTCCTTTTTCTATTATCTTCCTACTCTTTGACTTCTTTAAGTTTGAGTTCTCCTACATTGCAAAAGATTAACATTCCCCACCTGCATATATGTGGTGTATGTTACATTCCGCAATAGTTACTCTTTGGTCCTCCAGGTTAATCCTTGATGAAACAGTCCATCCGTTTCTCCTCAATGCTCATGTCCTCAAGTGCGAATAAAGAGATATTGGTGAACTCCTGCTCGTATTCGGACACCGTGCGACTCCTTTAAACCAAGGTCAGAAAGTCCTTTTTCTTTGTTTTTTACTAGTGGCATACAATAATTATCTTCAAACCTCTTCCAAAATTCATCTATGTCCCCGTTTCTCCTCTCCTCGATAGTGGTGGTAGACTCCTACACTTATAATGCCACACCCACTAGCTTAAAGCTGGAAAGCATCTACCTATGAACCTATGTTCACTCTAACATCCTCAAGTTCATTTAAATATCTTTCCTCCATTGGTATTCCACCAAAATATTCGTGGTCCTTGGAAACTCCGATGGTTTACCCTTAGCAAATATACCACATTCCCTTTACCAAATAGAAAACTGTGGATGAGTAGGAACCACTACCTATGGCTGGGGCTGTGGGAAGTGCTCCAAAATGATGGTCATCCCTATTGTGACTGCTTGGGAAATTATGACAACCAAGTTAACTCGGATTGCCTGTGGTGCTTGTTGATCCGACTCAGACTTCTAGATGGAATCCTTAGTGGCAATTGTATGTTCTCTCATACCTCAAGTGGTTACCCTCTGAAAGCAAACAAGGAAGATCCCATAACATATAGATCACTAATAGTGAATACAAATGATCCTAAACATAGATCTCACATCACCTGGGTGAGGCATAGTAATGGTTCATAGATGTAGATTTTCACTCTTTTAAAACCGAGGACTTTTACCTCCATTGGTATGGAATATGATTAGTGATGCACATGTCAAGGGTTCAAACCCCACTAACACCAGTTTATGGATTTAGAGCTAATCAAATCCCATGTCGTTGTGTGCAGTGGTCAAAGTGGGGACAATATTAGTGGTGGAAGAGTGGGGTGTTACATAATAGCATCAGAGCTTGTACCCAACCAGAATAAAGTGTGCCAGCATGTTGGGTGGTGGTTGATTTCATGTCAATGAGCATGTTGGGCACCCTAAGGGGGTGGATTATAATAGACTGATGCCACAGTTGGTTTGGTAGACAAAGAGTTACATCCCATATATATTGGGTAAGGGAAACCAATGGATATGGCATGTGATTGGTGATGCACATGTCAGGGGTTTGTGGATTTAGAGCTAATTAAATTTCATATCACTGTGTGCGGTGGTTAAAGTGTGGACAATATTAGTGGTGGAAGAGTGGGGTGTTATACCTAGATGCTCTGATACCAACCATAACAAGCCCTCTTTTCCATGTGCAGATGATCAGGCTAACACGCTAAAGATAGGGCGTGCTATGAAATTTATATCATTCTCAGCATTAACGGTAAACAAAAATGATAGTATATAAAAACCATCCATGATATACACATACACATACACATACACATACACATAAACATAATAAACATAAACATAAACATAAACATAAACATAATAGGCATAAACATAAACATAAACGTAAACATAAACGTAAACAACATAATAATAAACATAAACAACATCATAAACAACATAATAATAATAAACATAAACATAAACATAAACATAATAATAATAATAAAAATAATAATAATAATAAACATAATAATAATAATAATATTAATAATAATAATAATAATAATAATAATAATAATAATAATAATAATAATAATAATAATAATAATAAACATATTATTATAAACATAAACATGAACATAAACATAAACATAAACATAAACATAAACATAAACATAAACATAAACATAAACATAAACATAAACATAAACATAATAATAATAATAGTAATAATAATAATAATAATAATAATAATAATAATAATAATAATAATAATAATAATAATAATAATAATAATAATAATAATAATAATGGACAAGAAAATAAATAACTGAAATGTGATAAAATAAATGTGTCTCCACTAAAACTGAATCCATCGCTATAATAAATTCCATAATACAATAGTCTCAAACTGAAATGTAAATAAACTGCAACCACTTTATTTTATAAATAAACTCTTAAATTCAAATACTAGAATGCCAACTCTAATGAAATAAACATCATTTACTAAGGATTATGAACTAGATCTCCGACCATTGTAACTCTGATTGCTCACTCCTAGTGCTCCTCTGTAATAGTAATAATACCTAGGGCGAAGTTTTCTTTTATAGATTTTGGTTAGGTTTCAAAGCTTGCAAGAAATATCTATAATAGTTATCAATATTAAATGTGACCCATTTACGCCTCAATTCGTCTCCCATCGGCACTCATATAAACAATCCCTCACCTTTCCCCTAACATAATACTGTTCTAATTGACTGTAGACATCCATACCTTACCATACTAAGGTTCCATTTCCATATAAATAAAACATGAACTAAAAATCAATAATCCTAGTGATCCATCGTATCTCAACTACCAACCTTACTAAGCTTCGTTCATGGGACATCTCATAAATGAAATCCAAAAGGAATCCCCCAATATACATATGTTTAACTTAGGTGGTCGTTAAGATCCGTTGGCCCAGGACTTAACATATACAATGGAAATATCAACACATACTAAATCATCCTTCACCAAGTAGGTCATAACGATCTCATACCAAAATGATCCAAACTCCCGACCAAACTAGACTCTGAGAGAGGGACGTCTTGCGATCAAAATTGAAACAAGGAGCCCACAACCCCCGATACACTTTTGTTTATCTATATTGTTCGTTCGAGATAATAGTAACACATACTAAGTGTTGAAGCTCAAATCGACAAAATGTGTCTTCTGGTTCAGAACAGGGAAATTCTTGGGGTTCATCGTTAATCAAAGAGGCATTGAGGCCAATCCTGAGAAGATAAAATCCCTCCTAGAAATGAAGACCCCTAGGACCATTAAAGATGTTCAGAGGCTCACAGGGCGAGTGGTTGCTTTGAATAGGTTCGTATCTAGAGCCACAAACAAGTGTTTACCATTCTTCAAAATTCTCAGAAAGGCCTTTGAATGGAATAAAGAGTGTGACCAGGCTTTCAAAGAATTGAAGTCATACCTAGGGTGTCCCTTGCTGTTGTCATGGCCAGTGCAGGGAGAATGACTATATGTATACCTAGTCATCTCAAAATCGGCCATCAGCGTAGCCATTGTGAGAAAAGAGGATAGGGTACAGAAGCCTTTGTATTTCAACAGTAAAGCACTCTAAGGGGCAGAGAAAAGATACCCAAATATGGAGAAGTTAGCCTATGCCTTGATCCATGCATCAAGAAAGATGAAGTCATACTTCCAATCCCATACAATGGTCATCCTCACTGACTCTCCTCTTAGGCAGGTCTTACACAAACCAGAAAAATCGGGGAGGCTAATGGCCTGGGTTATAGAGCTGGGAGAGTTTGACATTTTATATCAACCTAGGGTGGCCATTAAGGTTCAAATTCAAAGCCTCCAACAATGAGTCTGAATAATGAAGCATGTGACACCCCGCCTAATTAAATACCGGGCGATAACTCCTTTATTAAATTAAAATCAAGGTGAACAGTTGATTCACTCTTAGCATCACTGTCGTGAAAATAATTTTTTTCAATTTAAAACACTACTTAATTAAGCTAAGTGTCAAAACTCTTTTTCAACATTATTAACCAATTTTATTTTTAAAGGAAAATTATTTATTTAATTAGTAACAACATTTTCAATAAGTAAGAATCATACAAAAATTATCCTGGAGCATAATCCAATTGATTTAAACATTCAACATCCAAAATCCCAACATTTAAAACTTAATGTAAAACATACATGCTGAATAAATCCCAAAGTAACAGTACTAGAAATAACTGAAATACAAATGTCCCAACAGAATAGATAAATAGTGGAAAGGGCGACACATGCCCAAATAACTGAGAATCATAGAAGTGGAATCAAGTAAATGAAATCGTCTAAGCAAGTGGCCTGCAACTCCCACCTAAGCTGCAGCACGTTCCTTCCAAGGGATCCTAAGCAAGACGCCCTTGTGGCTGGGCACCTGTAGTATATACATATATATACAAGAGAGAGAGAGAGAGAGAGAGAAAACGGGTCAGATCCCGATAGTGTATATGATTTAAAAATTGTTTAGCAAGTATTTAAATTGATACAGGCCAATGCAACAACATATGAGTGCGACACTCTCTTGAAAAATTCTCACCTCTCTTCTAATGTGCACACCTATCGCACTAACCTTCCCAGTGGTCTATCTCATCATATATCACGCTATCCTTTCCCAATGGTTTAACTTATCTTAGGTTATTCCCAGGATTCAAAATTTAATGATTCAATTGTTTGAAAAGAATATTTCTATTAGTAACCAAAGTTCTCATTTTAACTTTATTAATCAATAAAGTTTTCCGGCGTCATATTATACTTTCTCAAAACAAGTATATACAATTTGAGTCATCAACCATGTCCTACATATCAAATCACAGTAGGCAGTTCCATATTTCAGAAATTCATATATATATATTAACTACTCGTAAAATATATATATCATAACAGCACCCCAAATAAAAACTATGGTGCGGGCATACTCTACTATCCAAACCCCGTATCACTCGTATTAAGGGGAATACAAATTCGGAATCACTCTCGAATTGTATTAACACATACACAACAATATTGAGGCGAATCATAGATTCCAAGTCTCTAAGAGGATAGCACATACCCGCGTCTCTTAGGACCGTCTGAACTATCAAATCGATAGCCTGTACCAAGGAAATCTATCTTATAGGGTACAAGTCAATATCCCCCATAAAGGTCCCATCGAGATAAGACTGTCCCAACGCGGTAACCTCAGGGATAGCAAGTAGCGTGGGTATGTTTTTCACACATAGATAGCATATGCATACACAACCATATAACTATACTAATATTACCATATCAATATTGGGTATATTCTCAAATCCCATAATTACGACTTTTATCCATATTATCATATTTTAGTAAACACTTATAACGGTTCGTTTCTAACCTTGATTCGGTATTATTCCAACGTACCACACAACTCTCATGGCTTTATTCTCCAAATTATAAAATTCAGTAGGTATACACATTTTTCCCAAAGTAACTCTCTTATGTGTCTCTCTCTATAAATCATAAATTCACCGACCCTTATGTAATTATCCCAAAATAAAATCTTTGCCCGACATCAATGGTCCCAAATTTATTCACATGTCCTACTGGTCTTCCCTATCTCCCAAAACATTTTATTAAGGATGCCCAAGAATTATTTCGCAATAAATTAAATTTAACTAACTTAAAAAGGGAAATAGGAGTCTGCCAGGAGGGGTCGATCGATCGAGGTCTGGGGCTCGATCGAGCGAACCTTCGATCGATCGAAGCTTTGGGCTCGATCGATCGATCAAGCAGGTATTGCGATTTCTGCAGTTTTGCAGTTACGGGTTCTAACACATATCTTCATCCAAATTCAAGTTTTTCATTCCCAAACGTCCAAAGATTCATACTACTAACATTATATCTCCATATTAGGTATTTCCAACGTAAAGCATGTGGATTTCTATCATTATACATGGATTAAGAGCCCAAAAATTATTATAATTATCAAGAACCCTAGAATTCTCTTAAACATGGTTCTAACAAGTATTTCCAGAAATTTCTTCTCATAAACATCATAATTTCGTGGGTAATTCCACTACATGGCAAGGGTTTCCAGAATTATCATTTAAACCATAACTACATGTGATTCCTATCTCAAATCTTTGGTTTTCTTCCATAAAAACTCATTCTAATTACTCCTAAACTAATATGAAATATGCACCAACGAAATAAGAAAGATAAACACTTGCCTGGGGTTTTTGGTGTTCTGATTTGCAGATGATTTTGGTGTGGTTGCGTTCCCCGTCGCGCGATCTACGCGTTGGTAGTGGTGGCGGTGCAAACAAATGGATTTTTAGCCTTGTATTGCCTTGGAAGCTCTCTCCTTCCCTCTCCTATGGCCGTCACTTGTCTTTGGTTGTTCTAACCCTAGAAGACAACCTTAGACATCTGATATAACCCTTAGAATTTCGTGGGTTTAATTACCCATAATTGCGAAATGTCCAAAACCCCCTCCCGGGGTACTCATTAGGCCTATAAATGCCCCGAGACCCAAATCAAACCCCCGGGTATACTTTTCCGACTATCTCGACCCTTACGGACGCGTTGGCGCACTAAAAATGACCATACGAACGACTTATAAAATATTCACTTTTATTTATCAATGTTTAGTCCCGACACGACGCGGGCGCGTCCCGACTCAAATTTTCAAAATTGTCATTTTATTCACTCGTGACATTCAATATAACCAATATTACATATTACTTTGCTCATTAGTAATATTCAACAAATTTCCCATAATTACTAACTCTCGTCACGTTAATAATTATAACATAATTAATATCCAGATTTTTATTAAATAATTAACTCACATTAAATTTTATAAATCCCCAAATTTATATAGCATAAAAATGTCGGGTATTACATACTCCCCCCCTAATAACGGAATTTCATCCCGAAATTCAGAAAACAAGGCGTACCTGGTAAGAACAAATCTGGATATCTCTCGCGCATATCGGCCTCGCGCTCCCAAGTGGATTCCTCCATATTATGATGCTCCCACTGGACTCGCATAAGTGGAACTATCTTCGACCTCAATCTCCTCTCATTATAGTCTAGGATAGCCACCGGTCTCTTCTCGTAAGAGCTATCAAGCTGTAAGTCTATCTCATCTATCGCAATGTGAGTATGGGCCATATCATCCCGAAGATACTGTCTCAATGAAGAGATGTGGAATACATCGTGAATGCGATACAAATGTTCTGGCAGTCCCAATCTGTATGCTACTGGCCCAATCCTCTCGATGATGGGAAATGGTCCCACGTACCTCAGGGCCAATTTCCCTTTCTTCCCGAACCTCATCACTCCTTTCATAGGAGATACACACAGTAACACTTGGTCCCCCACATTAAACTCCTGGAAGAACCGTTTCGCATCGGCGTAGCTCTTCTGCCTGTCCTGGGCTACTCGAATGCGACTCCTGATCATCTCAGTCCTCGCGGAGGTTTCCTGAATCACCTCTGGTCCTAGCAACTTGTTATCCCCCACCTCGAGCCAACAAGTTGGAGAACGACAAGGCCTGCCATACAAAGCCTCAAATGGAGCCATGCCAATCGTGAACTGATAAGAGTTATTATAAGCAAACTCGACCAGTGGAAGATGTGGCTCCCAACCTCCTCCAAAATCAAGAACACACATGCGTAGCATATCCTCCAACATCTTATTAGTACGCTCTGTCTGTTCATCAGTCTGTTGGTGATAAGCTGAACTCAACCTCAACTCAGTACCCATAGCCTCTGAAAAGATTTCCCAGAAACGTGACACGAAAATCTTATCTCTATCTGACACAATATTTAGGGGCACCCCATGTAATCTGACAATCTCATTAATGAACAATTGAGCATACTGACCCGTGGTATAGTCTGTCCGTACCGGCAGAAAATGAGCCACCTTGGTCAAACGGTCTACAATCACCCAGATAGAGTCGTGGCCCCGCTGTGATGTAGGTAACCCTGTAATAAAATCCATGGAAATACTCTCCCACTTCCACGCAGGTACTTCCAATGGCTGAAGCAACCCTGACGGTTTCTGATGATCCACCTTCACCAGCTGGCAGGTAGAACACTTGGACACAAACTCAACAATGCCCTTCTTCATCCCACTCCACCAGTATTGCCTCCTTATATCCTGGTACATCTTATCTCCTCCAGGATGTAGTGCAAATCGGGACCCGTGAGATTGGGTCATCATTGCATGATGCAATTCTGCCCCTTCTGGAACCACTAACCTCCAATTAAACCTCAAACCCCATCAGAACTAACAGAATAGGACTCAGCACCCTCGGCTAAAAGTCGTACAATCTGCTCCTGGCAAAACGAGTCTGTGGTCTGTGCCTGTATCACCCTTGTAACAATCTTGGGTGTAACTTTCATAACAGATATGAAGGAACGGGCTACTGCGTCCTAGTGGCCTAACTCCTTCCACTTTGCTTTCCAGACGTCCGCTACCTCATTTACCGGTCTACGGCTTAACGCATCAGCAACTACGTTGGCTTTCCCCGGATGATACTGTATGTCAAACTGATAGTCCTTCACAAACTCTAACCATCCGCGCTGTCGCATATTCAGCTCTCGCTGAGTGAATAGGTACTGCAGTGACTTGTGGTCTGTGAATAAACGGAATTTCTCCCCCAATAAGTAGTACATCCATATCCTCAATGCAAAAATGATCGCTGCTAACTCCAGATCGTGGGTGGTGTAATTCTTCTCATGCGGCTTAAGCTTGCGGGAGGCAAAAGCTATAGCCTTCTCCTCCTGTTGAAGTAATCCCCCAAGTCCCCGTAAAGAGGCATCAGTGTAAACCAGGTACTCCACGACCGTCTTCGGTAGATCAAGGACTGGTGCTGAAGTAAGCTTATCTTTCAGCTCATCAAAAGCCAATTGACAAGCATCATCCCAAACATATGGTACCCCTTTGAAAGTCCGATTCGTCAATGGACCCACTATTTTGGAGAATCCTCGGTTGAATCTCCTGTAGTAACCGGCTAACCCCAAGGAACTAGGCACTTCCGTCGGTGTCATGGGCTGTCCCCACTCCCTCATCGCTGACACTCTACTCGGGTCGACTGCTATCCCCTGCTCAGAAACAACATGCCCCAAGAATTGTACTTCTCGTAACCAGAATCCACACTTCTCATACTTAGCATACAACTGATGCTCTCGTAGAGTCTGAAGAACCTGCCTCAAGTGCTCGGCATGCTCCTCCTCGGAGTGTGAATATATCAAAATGTCATCTATGAAGACGATGACAAACTGACCCAAGAACTCTCAGAATACTTGGTTTATTAAGTCCATGAACACGGCTGGAGCATTTGTGAGACCGAATGGCATCACTCTGAACTCGTAAGACCCATATCTCGTCAAGAAGGCAGTTCCTGAAACATCATGCTCTTTAATACGTAGTTGTTGGTACCTCGATCTCAGATCTATCTTCGAAAAGAATGTTGCTCCCCTCAGCTGGTCGAACAGATCATCGATTCGAGGCAACGGATACTTATTCCGTATCGTGACCTTGTTCAACTCCCAGTAGTCCACACACAACCTCAGTGAACCATCTCTCTTCTTCACAAACAGAACTGGAGCGCCCCAAGGTGAGGTACTCCTGCGAATGAAGTTCTGACCTAACAGCTGCTCTATCTGATCTCGTAACTCTCGCATCTCCGCCGGAGCCATACGGTATGGAGCGCATGCTATAGGTCTAGTAACCGGTAATAAGTCTATGAAAAAGTCTATCTCTCGACTGGGGGGTAGGCTTGGTATTTCCTGAAACACATCGGAATACTCACGAATAACTGGAATCGAGTCTAACGGAATCACAACCTCCTTAGAGGTATCCTCCTCTATATAATACAAATGAGCGGTCGAACCTCCCTCAGGGCGAGGCATCGCCACTACAAACATCTCTTGCCCCGGAATGGAAAAAACAATGCTCCCACCGAAGAAATCAATCATGGCTCTATAATCTGCGAGCCAATCCATACTAATAATAACATCATGCTCATGCATATCTAAGACTAACATGTCTGCAGGTAATACCAAACTACCAATCTCTACCCCCACATCCCAACATATAAAGAAGATGAGCGACCCACTCCCTAGTGGTGAGTCTACACACGTCACTGTGCTCTCTTCTGTGGCTAACAACCCTAAGGCCTTCACAAAATGCGTAGCTATAAAACAATGTGTCTCCCCAGTATCAAACAAAACCCGACACATAGTACCATGGATAGGAAACATACCCTCAATCGCGGGTGGTGCCTGTGGAGCTGCTGCCTGGTGGACGTTGTAGACATGTCTGTACTGTAACTGCCCCTGCTGCACTGGAGCTGCTGGAATGGCTGGTAAGGCTGGCACCTGGGCTGGAGCTGGGAGGGCAGCCGAAAAAAGTGTTCTCTGTGGCTCATTAAGGGCACCCTGCTGCTGTGGGGCCCTATCTCCCTTCGGAAAATCCTGGCGCCTATGGCCGTGTCTACCACACCTAAAACATCGGCCTTTGAAGTTTCCTCCCCTCTGACCCTATTGACCACGGCCCTGCTGGCCGTTACCTCCCCGCCACTGGCCCTGTTGGCCCTGCTGCTGACCCTACTGTCGGTGTTGACCTTGCTGGCCCTGATGATTAGGCTGGCCCTGCTGACCCTGCCTATAACCCCCAAATCCCTTCCTGGAATCACCTGAACGGAATCACTTAGCAGGGCCCTGTGATGGGAACTCTGCTCATGCTGACGAGTCTGTCCATGAGATGGTGCTCCACTAGCAATATTACCCCCGGCCCTGCTCTGCTGGCTGGACTCTCCTGCTCTCTTGCTTCCCTGCAGATGGAAGCGGTGATCCTGGCAATGTAGTAACGCAGCATTGAGTACATCAGTAAAAGTACTCAGAGATAGATTCCCTATAAGATGCTGACGGATCCTCCAAGCTAACTCGTCCATAAACAACATAATCTTCTTGCCCTCAGTGGGTGACTCATCTGGCACGATGGTGAGAAGTCTTGTAAATTCCTCCTCATACTCAGCTACGGTGGAATTCTCCTATTTCAAACTCAGTAATTTCTGCCTCATCTCAGTCTGCACGACGGGTGGAAAATACTTGCAGTCAAACCGCTCCCAGAACAACTGAATAGGGATCGTGTCCCTCTCCTCCAAAGTGGTAGTGGACTCCCACCACTGCAAAGCGGCCCCCACCAGCTTAAAGGAAGCCAACAACTATTTTTGCATGTCAGTGCACTCATACATATGAAGATGCCGCTGGATGTCTTTCTTCCATTGGCTGACTGTGACGATATCTGAGCTACTAGAGAACTCATGGGGATGCGCCTTCTGAAAAGTATCCCTAACCCTCTCCCATGCAGATGGAAGCTGTACTGGTACTGGCGCTACTGCCTGAATCTAGGGTGGAGCCTGCTAGACCACCGCTAGCGCGGCATTCACCGCCTGAGCAACAATGGCGGCTACTTCATTAGCATTCATAGTGCCTTGTGCCGGAGCTGCTGGCTGCTCGGCCTGGGCATGCCTATCCTTCGGTGCACGTCTCAGAGGCATCTAAAACGTGAAGAAGTTTATTAGTCTATAGTTATGAACAAATCTCAAATAGCTGAAGACGTAAACTTGAAAGCAAGAATACAACCATCCTATAATAGGGCTCTATAGCAAAAATGTTAAGCTGAAAGAGAAATAATCCGTACAGATCCTATGGACACTAGAACCTGATGCTCTGATACCACCTGTGACACCCCGCCTAATTAAATACCGGGAGATCACTCCTTTATTAAACTAAAATCAAGGTGAACAGTTGGTTCATTCTTAGCATCACTGTCGTGAAAATAAAATTTTCCAATTTAACACCCTACTTAATTAAGCTAAGTGTCAAAACCCTTTTTCAAAATTATTCACCAATTTTATTTTTAAAGGAAAATTATTTATTTAATTAGTAACAACATTTTCAATAAGTAAGAATCATACAACAATTATCCTGGAACATAATCCAATTGATTTAAACATTCAACATCCAAAATCCCAACATTTAAAACTTAATGTAAAACATACATGCTGAATAAATCCCAAAGTAACAGTACTAGAAATAACTGAAATACAAATGTCCCAACATAATAGATAAATAGTGGAAAGGGCGACACATGCCCAAATAACTGAGAATCATAGAAGTGGAATCAAGTAAATGAAATCGTCTAAGCAAGTGGCCTGCAACTCCCACCTAAGCTTCAGCACGTTCCTTCCAAGGGATCCTAAGCAAGACGCCCCTATGGCTGGGCACCTGTAGTACATACATATATATACGAGAGAGAGAGAGAGAGAGAGAGAGAGAGAGAGAGAGAGAGAGAGAGAGAAAACGGGTCAGATCCCGATAGTGTATATGATTTAAAAATTGTTTAGCAAGTATTTAAATTGATACAGGCCAATGCAACAACATATTTGTGCAACACTCTCTTGAGAAATTCTCACCTCTCTTCTAATGTGCACACCTATCGTACTAACCTTCCCAGTGGTCTATCTCATCATATATCACGCTATCCTTTCCCAATGGTTTAAATTATCTTAGGTTATTCGCCGGATTCAAAATTTAACGATTCAATTGTTTGAAAAGAATATTTCTATTAGTAACCAAAGTTCTCATTTTAACTTTATTAATCAATAAATTTTTCCAGTGTCATATTATACTTTCTCAAAACAAGTATATACAATTTGAGTCATCAACCATGTCCTACATATCAAATCACAGTAGGCAGTTCCAGATTTCAGAATTTCATATATATATTAACTACTCGTAAAATATATATATCATAACAGCACCCCAAATAAAAACTATGGTGCGGGCATACTCTACTATCCAAACCCCGTATCACTCGTATTAAGGGGAATACAAATTCGGAATCACTCTCGAATTGTATTAACACATACACAACAATATTGATGCGACGCATAGATTCCAAGTCTCTAAGAGGATGGCACATACCCACATCTCTTAGGACCGTCTGAACTATCAAATAGATAGCCTGTACCAAGGATATCTATCATCTAGGGTACAAGTCAATATACCCCATAAAGGTCCCATCGAGATAAGACTGTCCCAGCGCAGTAACCTCAGGGATAGCAAGTAGCGTGGGTATGTTATTCACACATAGATAGCATATGCATACACAACCATATAACTATACTAATATTAACATATCAATATTTGGTATATTCTCAAATCCCATAATTACGACTTTTATCCATATTATCATATTTAAGTAAACACTTATAACGGTTCGTTTCTAACCTTGATTCGGTATTATTCCAACATACCACACAACTCTCATGGCTTTATTCTCCAAATTATAAAATTCAGTAGGTATACACATTTTTCCCAAAGTAACTCTCTTACGTGTCTCTCTCTTTAAATCATAAATTCACCGACCCTTATGTAATTATCCCAAAATACAATTTTTGCCCGACATCAAGGGTCCCAAAATTTATTCACATGTCCTACTAGTCTTCCCTATCTCCCAAAACATTTTATTAAGGATGCCCAGGAATTATTTCATAATAAATTGAATTTAACTAACTTAAAAAGGGAAATAGGAGTCTACCAGGAGGGGTCGATCGATCGAGGTCTGGGGCTCGATCGAGTGAACCTTCGATCGATCGAAGCTCTGGGCTCGATCGATCGATCAAGCAGGTATTGCGATTTCTGCAATTTTGCAGTTACGGGTTCTAACACATATCTTCATCCAAATTCATTTTTTCCATTCCCAAACGTTTAAAGATTCATACTACTAACATTATATCTCCATATTAGGTATTTCCAACGTAAAGCATGTGGATTTCTATCATTATACATGGATTAACAACCCAAAAATTATTATAATTATCAAGAAGCCTAGAATTCTCTTAAACATGGTTCTAACAAGTATTTCCAGAAATTTCTTCTCATAAACATCATAATTTCGTGGGTAATTCCTCTACACGGCAAGGGTTTCCAGAATTATCATTTAAACCATTACTACATGCGATTCCTATCTCAAATCTTTGGTTTTCTTCCATAAAAACTCATTCTAATTACTCCTAAACTAATATGAAATATGCACCAACGAAATAAGAAAGATAAACACTTTCCTGGGGTTTTTGGTGTTCTGATTCGTAGATGATTTTGGTGTGGTTGCGTTCCCCGTCGCGCGATCTACGCGTTGGTAGTGGTGGCGGTGCAAACGGATGGATTTTTAGCCTTGTATTGCCTTAGAAGCTCTCTCCTTCCCTCTCCTATGGACGTCACTTGTCTTTGGTTGTTCTAACCCTATAAGACAACCTTAGACATCTAATATAACCCTTAGAATTTCGTGGGTTTAATTACCCATAATTGCGAAATGTCCAAAACGCCCTCCCGGGGTACTCATTAGGCTTATAAATGCCCCGAGACCCAAATCAAACCCCCGGGTATACTTTTCGGACTATCTCGACCCTTTCGGACGCGTTGACGCACTCAAAATGACCATACGAATGACTTATAAAATATTCACTTTTATTTATCAATTTTTAGTCCCGACGTGACACGAGCGCGTCCCGACTCAAATTTTTAAAATTGTCATTTTATTCACTCGTGACATTCAATATAACCAATATTACATATTACTTTGCTCATTAGTAATATTCAACAAATTTCCCATAATTACTAACTCTCGTCACGTTAATAATTATAGCATAATTAATTTCCGGATTTTTATTAAATAATTAACTCACATTAAATTTAATAAATCCCCAAATTAATATAGCATAAAAATACGGGGTATTACAAAGCCCTGATAGCAGACCTCTCCTTAGCTAGGTCTCTTAGTGTTGGCCAGATTTTGGTCCATAGTGATTCAAGACTTGTGGTGAATCAAATTCTAGGAGCATACGAGGCTAAGGATGAGAGAATGGCCAAATATTTTGAAAGAGTGAAGTCACTATTGAAGAGCTTCAGAGAATTGAAGTTGAAGAGGATACCTAGGCTTGATAATGGACGAGACAATGCGCTTGGTAGGCTAGCCTTAACAACTAGGACATATATTAGGAGGGCAATCCCAGTGAAAATATTACTTCGGCCAACAATTGAAGATGCAATGGGAACACTTGTCCCTTGCTTAAATATCAACAGGGAAGCTTCATGGATGGACCCTCTAATCAGATACATTAAAGAGGGGGAGATGCCAGAAGCAAAACAAGAAAGGAAGAAGTTGAGATACAGAGCCACAAAATTCACTGTCATCGGTGACACCTTATACAAAAAGGGGTTCTTGCTCCCCTTGCTCAAGTGTGTGAACCCATCTGAAGTCCCACGCATTTTTCAAGATGTGCACGAGGGGTCATGTTCAAGCCACATTGGGGGTTAGGTTGTGAGAAAAGAGGATAGTAACCTAGGGATACTGGTGGCCGACCTTGGGAAAATATGCCACGACATACGTAAAAAAATGCGATAAATGTCAGAGGTTCACCATAATCCCTCACCAGCCCCATCAGCCTCTTACCTCCATCACATCCCCATGGACATTCTCAATATGGGGGATTGATCTAGAAGGGCCATTGCCTAGGGCCATCAATAACTATCGATACTTGATCGTAGCAATTGACTATTTCTCAAAATGAGTGGAGGCGGAGCCGATGGTAATGATCACCGAGCAGAAGACCTTCCAATTTATCTGGAAAGGCATTATATTCAGATATGGTCTACCCAACACCCTCATCTCAGATAACGGGACTCAATTCAAGAATGCATCTCTGGAGAAATACTACGAAAGGACGGGGGTAAAACAGTTCTTCTCTACCCCAAGACAACCTTAGGCTAATGGGCAAACTGAAGTCACAAATAGAAAAATCCTAGATGGGATCAAGAAGAAACTCGAGGAGGCAAAAGGAAGATGGTTTGAGGAGTTGTACGCTGTATTGTGAGCCCATAGGACGACGACAAAGACTCCTACCGGAGAAACCCCTATCATGCTGGCGTATGGCTCAGAAGCCGTCAACCCCACCGAGATTGGTTTTCCTACTCACAGAGTTTAAATGTATGACCCTCGGAGGAATATGAAAGAAAGGAGACTTGATCTAGACTGGATCGAGGAGAGAAGAGAAGATGATGAGATAAGGCAAACATCCTATCAGCAAAGGACTACCAGGTTTTACAACCAAAGGGTGAAGCAAAGGCCAATCGTCGTCGGGGACCCAGTCCTCAAGAAGACATGACAAAAACCTAACAAGAACCACCCAAATTGGCATGGCCCATATAGGGTCATTGGTGAAGTTGTTCCTGGAACCTATAGACTAGATAAACTGAAAGGGAATCTTTTTCCAACCCCCGGAATGCAGATCATTTGAAGAAGTACTATCAATAATGTAATGCCCTATCGGGCCACAGTTGTAATGAATGTGTTGCTCCAACAGAACAAATGATGATTAATAAGAATGTCATATTGGCCTCTCATCCTATGTTTGTTAATGATAGCATGATTGGGGTTATCCTTGTTGAACCACCCTCGGCTATGATGAGGGAAAATGGTGGGGACGACCCCCCATTTACCCTCAAGAAAGACGGGGCGGGGGGGGGGGGACTTGAAATAATTAAAAACATCATTTAGTTAATGGAAACCACCCTCCGCTATGATGATGACAAATGGTGGGGACAACCCCCCATTTACCCCCAAGAAAGACGAGGGGGACTTGAAATAACTGAAAACATCATTTAGTTGGTGGAAATACCCTCGCCTATGATGAGGGAAAATGGTGGGGAAGACCCCACATTTACCCTCAAGAAAGATGGTGGGGGACTTGAAATAATTGAAAACATCATTTAGTTGGTGGAAACCACCCTCGGCTATGATGAGGACAAATGGTGGGGACGACCCCCCATTTACCCTCGAGAAAGACGAGGGGGACTTGAAATAATTGAAAACATCATTTAGTTGGTGGAAACCACCCTCGGCTATGATGAGGGCAAATGGTGGGGAAGACCCCCCATTTACCCTCAAGAAAGACGAGGGGGGACTTGAAATAATTGAAAACATCATTTAGTTGGTGGAAACCACCCTCGGCTATGATGAGGACAAATGGTGGGGACGACCTCCCATTTACCCTCAAGAAAGATGAGGGGGGGACTTAAAGTAATTGAAAACATCATTTAGTTGGTGGAAACCACCCTCGGCTATGATGAGGGAAAATGGTGGGGATGACCCCCCATTTCCCCTCAAGAAATACGAGGGGGGACTTCAAATAATTGAAAACATCATTTACTTGGTGGAAACCACCCATGGCCATGTTGAGGGGAAATGGTGGGGATGGCCCCCCATTTACCCTCAAGAAAGACGAGGGGGGACTTCAAATAATTGAAAATATCATTTAGTTGATGGAAACCACCCTCTGCTATGATGAGGAAAAATGGTGGGGATGACCCCCCATTTACGTTCAAGAAAGACGAGGGGGACTTGAAATAATTGAAAACATCATTTACTTGATGGAAACCACCCTCAGCTGTGATGAGGGCAAATGGTTGGAACAATCTCCCATTTACCGTCAAGAAAGACGAGGGGGGACTGCAAATAATTGAAAACATCATTTAGTTGGTGGAAACCACACTCGGCTATGATGAGGGAAAATGGTGGGGATGACCTCCCATTTACCCTCGAGAAAGACGAGGGGGACTTGAAATAATTGAAAACATCATTTAGTTGGTGGAAAGCACCCTCGGCTATGATGAGGGCAAATGGTGGGGACAACCCCCCATTTACCCTCAAGAAAGACGATGGGGGACTTGAAATAACTGAAAACATCATTTAGTTGGTGGAAACCACCCTCGGTTATGATGAGGGCAAATGGTGGGTACAACCCCCCATTTACCCTCAAGAAAGACGATGGGGGACTTGAAATAATTGAAAGGATCATTAAGTTGGTGGAAACCACCCTCGCCTATGATGATGGTAAATGGTGGGGACGACCCCCCACTCACCCTCAAGAAAGACGAGGGGGGAGTTAATGGGATGGTTAATTCAAAATATCATGAGCTAAGATAAATCACGCAAGAGGCAAGCATAGAAAACAGGAAGAGGCATTGTATTATAAACCAAGTGTTACAAATTCTTTTCCAACAAAAATAAAGTATAAAAATATTTTTACAAGAAGAGGGTATTGGCTATAGACAGCCACCCTACTAAGTAGTATCAGCAAGCAAGGTTTCAACGTCAATCAAAGGAGTTCCTTCAGTGACCAAAATAGGCCGATCCTCAGAGGTGTCGATGACTTCAACATTCACTTGAGACTCCACATGGTCCAGAGCCTCAGCAATAAGTGGATCGTCCAACTCCACCGCTTCCAGAGAGGGGCGAACGAATGATACAACATCAACAAACTTCAGGATGAGCCACTGACAGGCCATTGTGATCCCCCTCTCCAAGTACTCAGGACCGAAGCCTTGAAACTCATTTGAGAGTTTATAAGTCTCCACTGCATCGGCCTCGGATTTCTTCACTGCCTTATTAAGTTAATCCTTGAATCGGGCCCCCTAGTTGGTCAAGGCTTCTTCCTTTTATTTGATAAGGGTGTCCTTCACATACATGTCATCCTGATGCTGCTTCACCGCTCATCCAAGACACTTCCATGCTCAGTCCTTGCACTCTTCAGCTCAGCCCAGGCAGTCTCCAATTTAGTCTTCAAATCGGCCTCATATTGGATAGCCCTCTCAGCCTCGTGAAACTTTTGTTGATTCTCAGCCGTCCACTTGGTGGCCGAGGTGAAGGTGCAGATAGACTCCATAGAAAAACATATGTTAAAAGGGGTCGAGGGAATAGTTCATGAAATGATACATAAAAAAGAATGAAATCGAAAGAGGTACCTGAGACAAAGTGCGCAGACCGTAATCATAGACCTTGGCCAGGGGCATCTTTAATAAGAATTCATAATTTACGATCGAGGGTGCAGAAAACATGGAGGCTTTGGCTGCCCTCAGGTTGGCTATAAGGGTTCGACTTTGAGGAAAGTCAGATTCTGAGACTAATAGGGGCCCATAATGGAGGAGCTGGTCCCCTTAGTGTGTGCCTGAGACACTTCTACCCTCACCCTCGTCCTTGAATCAGGCTGAGAGCCCCCAGGAGCTTCAGGCTCCTTACTTTTGCGACTGTCGGTTGATGGTTCCACTTCTGTCGGCCCCATGGCCTTTATTTTTCTTGGAGGCTGCTGAGGCTATTTGCCTTTTTTCTTTCCCAAGCAAGACAGTAAACTCGGAGCAGTCATCTCCCAGAGTTGATCAGATATATTTACAGGAAAATATATCAAAAAGATGGAGTGGCAAAGAGGAAACACTTGGAAAAAAATTATAAATAGAACAAAAAAGTAACTCACTTAATTCTGTCAGGGGGGCCGACCCTCAAACTAGCTTCTTTGAGGAAACGAGGGGTCATTAAATCTTCAAATTTGGTGAGATGACCCTCTTTCCCCTATTCCCTCAGGTACTCAACTATGTCCCATTCTTCCAATCTTAGCCCAGGGTTGGACCGTGCTTTCATTGAAGGGTTAGCCCATGCCCTTGGGACCCTCAGACTGTCTTCCACGGGCTCATCCCCAGCGGGGAATTCCCAATCCCCAGAGATGAAGAAATACCTCTTCTTCCAGTCATGATTGGAAGTTTGAGGTACGTGAAGAAGTTTCTTGTCGGACTTCCTAGCCCCCAGATGAAAATACCCAGGCTACTTGGATGACAAAGTGATATTGTAACAGGCTATGAATAAATCGGCCGAGGGCTCGTTGGTGAACGTATTATTCTAAAGGGATACATAGCCGATGATAGTCCTCTATGAGTTGGGAGGAAGTTAATAAGGAGCAACCCCAAGGGCAGATAATATGTCGATTATAGCAGGGTGCAGAGGGAACCCAACACCTACCCTGAGCATCTGCTCATAAACAGCAACTTCCCCCTCATTCCCCTGGAAGACTCTCTCGTCTGAATTTGGGACCATCATAATCGCATTAGGATTTATACCAAACGTGTGCCTCGACAGTAAGAGTTCACGATCCCTAACAGCGGAGACATATGCTGAGGCACTAGAAGTATCAACTTGATCAACATCCATATCCTCACTATCATCCCCATGACCCTCGTCCCCAGATCTCTCAGCCTCAATGCCTATCGGTGGTTCATCTGGAAAGGTCACCTGGAAGGCAAGAGGGGACAGGGCTGTTGTAGGGATAGCCTCAGAGTGTACTGTTCCCTCGGCCTATCGACTCGGGTCAGGAGTGGACGCCTCTCTCCTCCCAGAAGGCCCATCACCTGCTGGTGACGATGCTTTCTCATTCATCTCTCCCTCGTAGACCTGACTCTCGGGTGGATGACAAGACGACCCACAGAACTCAGTGGGTATTATGGTGGATAGCGAAATGGGGAAGATGGGTCATACCCAATTAGGGTCGACCCCTCGTCTGTGCTCGTACTCCTCTTTTAGGCGTCTGATCTCAGCGAAGAATTTCTCCCTCAAGGTTGGAAAATCCTCGGCTAAGTCAAAAAGTATTCTAAGCATTAAGGGGAAGATCCCACACTTAGGCAATTGGTTTAAACTAACTACAAACAAGTTTCCAGTTTTACCAATTTAACTTTTGGATTAAAATTAAAGAAATAAAGGGTTTTGCTGATGAACACCCAAGAACGAAGGAAACTTAGTTCGCCGGAGATGAATGGCGAAGAACACAAAAACCTAAGAAATGTAACAAGGAAGGGATAAACCACCACTAAAAGGTGGGGGAAGGAACCCTAAAGAGACTAAAGCCTAATGATCAGCCCTACGACCACCACAGCAAGGCGGGCCTCTATGCCGGAATGTATAAAATGCTAAGAAAAACTAGGAAGAAACCCAAATTCAAGAAACAAAATGAAAAAAGAAGCTAAAAAGGGAATTAGTGGCAGAAGAATTACCTGAAGACGAAGATGACAACTGAATGAAGCTTAAAACGCAGAAGCAAAGGGATGGAGTTGCAGAAAACGATGGTTGAGCTGTTAAAAAGCTAGGGAGAGATAGCTTGGGCGTGAAGAAGAAGAAAGTGATTATTTAAACAGTTTAAGTACTTTATTATTTGTGGTCCCTTAAATCAAGGCGGTGCATAGCCCACGAGGAAATGCATCATTAGGGCACCAAGCCCCACACATAGTCTAAGGCCGCCACACCTGGGAAACTGAAACGACGATGGGCACCTGACAATATGCAACTTGACAGATGTCACTTATCCATCTGACCACACACGATAATTCCTAAGAAACATTACCCCTCAACCATATCAACAAACAATGATGGAAAAGGGTTGGGGGTGATTGATATACCCATATATACCCTCGGCCAGGCCGAGGGTGTCCTCCACCAAGACGAGGGCTTAGGCCCAGGATGAGTCCAATGACCATAGTACCATTGCAGGAAGGATCGGCTAGGATCCCTCAACCAAGATCAGACGACCCTTCAAGGGGACGACCCCTCATCATGGCCCAAATGACCATACGAGGGGCCGACCTCTTAGAGTGGCCCAAACAACCCTTCTAGGGGCCGACCTCTTAGAGTGGCCCAGACGACCCCTCAAGGGGCCGACCTCTTAGAATGGCCCAGATGACCCTATAAGGGGACAAACCCTCATCATAGACCAGACGACCCTATGAGGGGATGACAGTATGAGGCAACATCCAGGTGGGCCTAATGCCAGCGTCAGCTTTAGCCTCGATCGGGCATCTTAGGCGGAGGGTGACGTCATCACAGCGTATAACTTGGGAGATGCGTAGAACAGTGCGCGTGGGACTCATATAGCACGTGGTCTAGACCGTTATAACAATATCATCCTCTCACGTGAGGGAATATTTTGGCATCTTTAATCACTAGTGGCACAGCTAGGTGTCAGTAAGGAATTGGCTAGATCATCATTCACATGCTCCATTCATGCTTTAGGGGTACACTGCACCCCCCAAGACCTATATATACTTGTCATCTTCAACCTTGTAAAGGGATTGATAATTGTAACCCTAGCAAAAACTCTGCTTGTACACACATTAAAGAGAGAGTGAGCTTATGTGCATTATATCCAAGGCCATTAGTGCCCATATTTATTGGATCACACATTCACAGTGGATGTAGGCCTAATTGGATGAACCACTATACATCATTGTCTTGTTGCTCTTATTATCATCCCCTTCTATACACTTATATACACGTATACATCTATGGCTTCCATTGTTATTACTATTTGAGCTATCCACCTCTCATCTTGTGGTGCTAAATCTTAGCATCATCAATATTTAATCATATGGTAAACCTAGTTTGGTAATGAAGAGTTATTGTAACCTTAGTATTGAACCATAAAATCATGTAATATGGACCTAAAATATTTGATCTGTATCATAATATTGTTATTCTGTAAAATCCCTCACCTTTAATTGATTATTGAATTAAATCCATATACATTGGCCAATTCGATTAATCTTGCTTAGATCATGAACTTAGGGTTAAATCCTTAACATCTGTAATTCAATCCTTAAAAGTAGTTTAATTCATCTAAATCCTTTTAGTACATGTTCGTATTACTTCTATGTAGGTTGTATTATACGGGGACATGATAATTTAATGTTTAGAGGATTTAAATTTGTGTCAAGATTTGGATATGGTTGCCACTATTCATATGAAGAAGAAGGGAACTGCATTAATATCATTTGAACGACATTAGAGTCTCGTGTGAATGAGAGATGGCATCTCGTTTGAATGAATTAGGACTTTCATTCAAAATAATTTGGGTATTTCATTCGAATGACTTAGGATTATCGTTCGATTGACATTAGGTCAGCGTATTATTTAACTTTTAAAACTTAACTTGTATTATAATTAGATATTGAAGAGATGGTTTTATAAATTCCAAGGGTATGTTTGTGCTCATGGGATACCTACTAGGAGGGATTTTATGGTATGCAAACCAAGCTCCTATATATCCCTATCCTACGTATTGAGCTACCCATCTCCCAAGTTGGACAACGAGGAAGATCCTTTCGTACTGCCTTTGGTATGGGGATATACATTTGGTGTGATGGGATACTAATTTCCATTTTTATTACACTTTGAGGTTATAGGATTAGGAAGTCCTATAACTATACCTAGTATGCATGAGTGACCCCTGAAAGAATTAGGAATAAGCCTTTGTACTTTTATATACGGGCTTGAGAATAAACCATACGATTTTCATGTGTCTGGGACATACTTATTTGGTTATTCAATTATGTGATTTTATTCATTACACTTGTGATTATACTAGAGATGTATAGTTAAGATTCTTGATTTTGTAACCATGTATGTAATAAACACTCGAGAAAAGGTATAATTATGTAATATGGGTTTCACTTGGGATTGGGATTAAAACTGCATGATTTATTTAGGTTTTTGTGTTGGGATAACTTTAAAACAACTAAAATAAGGGAGGAAGATGTATTATTATTATTGTTGTTGTTGTTGCCCAAATTTAGTTATATTTTTACTCATTGTATACTTAATGCGTTTAATCATGTTTGTGGAACTGTTTTTTTAGGTCTAGGCATTAATAGTTACCTCACCCCTGATCTATCTTAGTTGGAGATTCATAACTCTAGCACTTTCAGTTCCGGCTTTCTACCCTTAGGATGTAGGTGTTGAACTTGTAACTCACTTTTATATTATGAATTTCCTTTGTACTTAGACTTACTTTAAGTATTCAGTTGAGTAATATTATTGTATTGAGGAGTATTAGTTTATTCAGAGTTTGGATATTAATTTATTTGAGATATTATATTCTCGTACGGAGTTTGATTTTAGTATGGATTGGATTGGTATTAGAGTTATGTTATAGATTAATTCATTATTATATTTCTATATTGTTAGCATATTTATTATTTTATTTTGTCTAGTCATGATGATAATGTTACTAGTTATTTTAACTCTCATATTATTTATCTTTGGTTCTAATTAATATATTTATGAATCTTTCGTGGTGTCACAGTTGGTTTTTAATCATTCTAGGTTCTAGTGTCCTTGGGTCTTGAGTGCGTCCATCACTTTTCCTTGTTGTGTTCTTTGATACTTTAAAGAAAAACTATTTAAGCTTTGTATTATTATCCCTTATGTTACTGATACGCTTTTGTTTATTTCCTTTTAGATGGAGAACATGAAGATAGGAGTATCATATCATAGATATAGCGAACTGTCAAGTCAAAGGCATCTGAAGTCGAGCCACAAGCATAGGGGAAAGCGCCATCCATTACACTAACTAATTTGGCTTCCATCATAGCACAGAGTATTGTTTCTACTATGGACACCATGCATCAAGATCAGGCACCACCCCCACCACCAGTGGTAATACCTGCCCCACATGCCACGACAACTTAAGAGAAGGTGATGAGTGCCTTCGACAAGGAAATCCATCCTAGTTTTCTTATTCTACATATATTATTGTCTCACAGCCGTGAAGGAGAGACATTGAGATGCACCTACATCCGGTAGAGTTCCCTAATGTACAAAATCATATGCTACCTTGTTTTAAGCTACTAGAAGTTGCGATATAGTGGTGGGATTTAGTCACCACTAATGTGTAATACCCCATATTTTTGAGGGATTTTATTTTAATTATGGAATTAGGATTAATTAATTTAAATGGAGAAAATTTATTTATAATCAATACAGATTTAAAATTTAATAATTACTAGCATGACGAGAGTTAGTATTTGTTAGTAATAATTATGTTGAATATTACTTAGCGAGTAAAGTAATATATGGTTAAGAAAATATTATTATGGTCGGGAGTGAAAAATGCGACAGTTGCAATAACTTAGTTGGGACGCGCATGTGAGTCATGTCGGTATCACTTTATTGGGTTAAAAGATAATTTATTTTTAAGTAACTTGTATGACCATTTCGAGTGCACCGATGATTTGATAAGGGTCGAGATAGTCAAAAAACTTTACTCGGGTGTTTTATTTGGATTTCGGGGCAATTTAGGCCAAACCGACACCCCAGAGGGGTGTTTTGGTCTTTTGAGATTTTTGGGAATTAAAATGGACGAAACTTGAAAATTAATGAGGAAGTGTACGTGGGTAAATAGGCTATCTATCAGTTCACAAACCTAAGTGAGAGAAAGAGAGAGAACCAAAGAGGAAGAAGCAGAACTCCATAGGAGCCCTGGGATAAAGACTCAAAAATCACACCAAAAATCACACCAACGTGTAGATCGTGAAGTGAGGATCACCCCTATACCAGCTTCATTCAACGAATCAGAAGTCCACAAAAGGCAAGTGTTTATCTTGCTGTATTTTTAGAGCATATATGATTCATGTTAATTTAGTTGATGGATTAATCATAATATCATGTAATTAGGACTAAAATTGGGAATTTATTCATGATTGTGGTATAGGAATTGCATGTTGTTGAATGCATATTTTTTTGGGGATTAAATACCTAAATTTTATATGTTGGAACCACGAAATTGTATCTGAGGTTAATTGGTCATTAATGGTGATTATATGAAATTAGGGCATGTTGAAGATTTGGGAAATTTATCAAAATTCAGGTTGAAATTTTTGGGATTTGATGTTAAAAATGGATGGGAAAGTGTTCTAATACTGGGGGATATAGATTAGATTTGTTGAATGTGAATTAGGATGGATTTGATGCAATTTTTTTATTGAATGAATTGGGAGAACGAAACTTTTGGAAGACATGGAAACTTTCAGAATTCTCGTTCGAAGACATGCCCTGGTCATTCGAACGACCTTGTTCAAACAAGAATTCCAACAAGATTACAAACGAGATTTTAGATTTCGTTCGAAGTGAGATTCTCATTCGAATGAGCTAGTTTGAACGAGAATTTCTAGGTTTTAACGAGATTTCAGAAATTCTAATTTTATCCCGACGAGCTATAAATCCTTCAAGGGTAATTCAAATGAGAGAATAGGAGCTACGCTATTATGAAGTGGATTCATTTCTTAGTCTAGTAGTGAGGTAAATTGTGTAACTACTACGGGAATGTGTTGGAATAAGAGAGCCTTAAAGAGTATATACGATAGAGAGATAAGTCATACATTTAGGTATTGTGAGTAGTAAAGACGATAATACAACATATAAATTTCGGGACTTGGGTTGCGTGAATACCTAATGAATATAATAAGTTGTGTGTATTATTATTGATTGAACTATTATGTGTATAACATACCTACGCTTCTTTCTATCGAGTGGAGGTTATGCGTTTTGGATGATCATGCCTTGAGGAGTCTTCGGGTTGTACCACTAGAGCATAGAACCTAGGTACGGGCTATCTGTGAGAATGAGAGTGATGACGGTCGTATGGGTGCGTAGGTATCTGCGTAGCCCATCGGCTTGGAACTATGCCCGCCTCCAATATGTGCATTTGTTTTTGTGGTTTGCGAGAGATTGAACCTATAGTCCTCTATGCAATGAGCGATGCGCCAGGACATGATAGCAGAGTATGCACGCACTGTAGCTATGTCTCGGGGTGCAATATTGTGTGTGTGTGTGTGTGTGTGTGTGTATATATATATATATATATAATATAGTGTATGTATATATATACTTGTGATACTACCTACTGTGTGAATTAAGTAGACATGAATAATAATGAAATATGGAATGAATTAAGTTGGTGAACACTTTATTTGTATTAAATTGAAAAAAAGCGCTCATCCATGTTAAAGAGAAAATTGATTATAGGTATTATGTATGTTGCGAGGGTTGTACATGGGAATGATATTAGACGCTGACTTGATAATAGACTGGAAAGAACTAGTTAGAATGGGAATAGAAACTCGTAGGGTTTGATGGTACATTAGGCATGCACATTAGATGAGAGGTGAGCATCTCAAGTGAGTACGATAATGTAACATGACTAATATATGTGCTATTAACTCATTTTAAGCACTTGGTGATTTTTAAACTGTTTTCAACTCAGGCTCTGACCCGTTTTCTGCAAATCTCTTTTCTTGACAAATTATTTTAGGTGCCCATCTACGGGGACACCAATCATAGGGATTCCATTCACTCGACGAGTTGTAGCTGTTGTGGAAGTTACATAACCTTGGTAATAGACGCCTATATGTCTATCATTTCTTCCTTTTGAGTTATTTCATCAGTGAGGGCATGTGGCCTCTTTTCTATTCAAACAGTCAAAGATGTTAGATTCAGTTATTTAATTCTTTCAGTTGTTGGTTTATTTTTGTTGGATTATTGTATTTGGTACTTAGACTGGAAGTGTTTACTCTAGTTCCATTTATTATTGCAGTTATTTCCTATCATATGAGATTGGTGTGAATGGTGAATGTTTAATTATTTCGTTAGCCTAGTTTGATATTAATTAAAAGATAATATTTTGACATCAACATTATTAAATATTACGTGGTTAGTGTTTAATAACAAAGTTTTCGATAGTGATGCATAATCTGAACCAACTGGATATTCTGATTTAATTTAATAAAGGACTGATCACCCAGTATTTAATTAAGCGGGGTGTCTCATAATGTAGAGAGGCATTGAATGTCCATCAGATAGTTCTGGATGAAGTTTGAGGGAAAGAATTTCCCACCATCTATCTGAGCGAGTATGCGAGCTGATTTTTTGAGATTATTTTAGGGTGACCATACTGCATTTAAGTACGAGTGAGAGTTCACTATTCTTTCATTATTTGACCCATAGGAGGTTGACACGGAGGCAAATAAGATGGATAGGATTATCAAGGGCCTTGCATGGAGTATCAAACAGGTGTTTCTCGGTAACCCGACCTTCACTACATACATTCAAGTAGTGTATCCACAACCCTACATTGTTAGGATCACTAGAACTTTTAAGGAGACATGTCTCGTAAGAAGGAGAAATAAGGGACTAACCAAAGCTCTAATACAAGATAGGTTAGTGAGTTTTCTTGAGCTCAGGGAGTTTTATATCAGCTGAGCGGACTTCCGTATGGGAGAAGTCCTTTAACAGGTTTGAACGTTTGATGATCAGCATTGGTAGGGAAGTAAGGGGAAGAGTTAGTATGGCCATCAGAGCCAAGGATACCATGGCCAACAGTTATAGGGACATTAGGTCCAGTCGGGCTACCACTAAATGGGATAGGGTAAACAAGGTCAAGGTTAGTAGGACCATGTCCATGGATAAGGAAAGTAAGGCAGCTAATAGGGTCTCCAAATTATTGGCTGGAGATGAGGGATAGAGGATCTTAGTGCTAGACTATGTTCGGGACACCTTCGAGAAGGTGGACCTCATCAGGGAGCATATGAAGACAGCCTAGAGAAGGTAGAATAGCTACACAAATAGGAAGAATAAACTATAGTTTTCAAGTGGGATATCTGGTGATTTTGATGGTTTCCCGGATTAATGGAATTATGATATCTGGATCTAAGGGGAATTTAACTGCTTGGTATATAGGCCCCTTCACAATCTTTGATAGGGTAGGACCAGTTTAATATCATTTGGCCTTACCTGACCATCTTCAACATGTACATAATGCCTCCTATACGTCTATGCGAAGGAAGGACTTGAGGAACGAGTTATCATACCATAAAATTAACTTCAATTGGATTAAGTTACAACCAAATGTGAGTTGCGAGGAATGACCACAAGGTATTCTTGGCCAGGGAGAGTAGACATTGTGATCAAAGATCATACCTTTAGTCCGTGTTTAATAGGGACACCATAGCAAGACCATATCTACTTGGGATATATAGGATGATATGTAGGTGAAATATCCTGAGATCTTCGAGTCAGGTAAACAATAGTCAAGTTTTTAGGACAAAATACCTTGTTTTAGGGGGGGGGGGGGGGGGAGGTGTAATACCCCATATTTTCCTTGCATTAGATTAATTGTTTATATAATCATTTGAATTGCCTGTTGTGACTTGCGATATGTCATTTAGTAAATTTATTTATGTATTTCTTATTTAGTAATATTACATGATTTTTATTTGTGCTACGTGAATGCATGACCTTTAGAAATTATCAAACACACTTTAACTCACTAAGTAAATATTTTAAGTGGCTTATTATAATGGATGGCTATGGTATTTAGATTATTCCCTCGATATTGGGTCCCAACAACCGTGAAGTAGGTTCTTATAATAACAAGTCACACTTAACTAATTAATAATTAATTTCTAACTTAATTAATTCGTGTTGACTAATAAATCAATTTAATGAGATAATTAATTTATAAAATATGTTCCCTTCCGATTTTTGTTTTTTTTTACACCATAATAATCCAAACCAATAGTGTTTTTCCACGTAATATTTAAATCATCAAAAATAAACAAATTATTATGTAAAAATATAAAATAGCCATCAACATGCATGTGTGACATCTGGTATAAGTTGGGACGTGTTATTCAAAGTGGGAACTTACTCCAATTTAAATTGGGGCGTTAGTGCACCAAACCTAGAAAATGCAAATGGGTGAGCAACCATCCTGCAGTTCCCATAGAAGTTATGTTGAATGGGTGAGAGACATAGTTCTTTGGGTTTTAGTCCCATTTTCAAGGTTTTGTTGGGCTCCCATCTCATGTATTTTTTAAATTGTTCCCATAATTACCCATAACCTCTCTGTAACTGCTTCTAACCACTCATCTTTAATTTCGCATAGAATGACATTTGTCCCATTGTTATTATATTAGGACCAACAACTAAAAAACAAAAATATGGGAGTGACTACAAATGAAACATAGGAGTGGCTAAATTAGGATTAAATACTTAAGATCCCTTCGAAACACCATATATAAGCAATGGACCGAATAAGTAAGAGAGGAGCCCCTCCCGAAAAATGTACTTATATTACTTTTATCCTTTTCACCTTCTCTTTTCTTTCTCTTTCTTTATTTACAATATTTCTTTCAATTTCGTAAGTAAATTGTAAGGGGGTTATAATCCTTTCTTTAATAGTTTCTTGACTTTACATTTGTTGTTCTTTATTTTCCCAGAAATATTTACTTCAGTCATAATTTACTTTCTTGCAAATATTTACTTTAATCACATTTTCTTTTCTCTTATTTACAAATCTTTACTTTTCTTTCAATTCATACAATTAAATTTTTTTGTCCTAGTTAATTACTACAACTTAACACTCACTTCAAAGTCTTCCCTAATGGAAGCATATGTCCTCTTAATTGAGGTATCAAATGCAACACAATCGCCTGGTAATTATCGTTAGGCTAAAATCTTTGGTTGGAAAGTCCACAAATCTTCTTAGCATGCTCATAATCCTAATTAACTTTAATTATCAAAGCGAGTGAAAACCCAAACAAATTTCTGGCATGCCCAGTGGGACACAAGTGTTGTACGAAGGTTACACATGGCTAGGACACATCAAAGTGAAGACATAATTGGAAATTTTAGGGATATTGGGTTGGCTAACCAACATATTGCCACTTTAGATCAACTATTGGTCGTAAAAACTCAAGAGTTAGGATTAATGACTTGTAGTTAAGAGTTGAATATTCCAATGGCTCCCAGAGCCAGTAATATTTAAAATACACCAGCAGTTGGTGTGCCCACAAAGATTCAATACCAACTGATCAACCATTTTAGCCCAATTTTTTTATCACTTTGGGAATATGGTACAAAATTTTCACAATATGATCACCACCATGACCAGTATATTTTCCTTCCCTAATTGTATGATAACTAGTAGTCAGACCTATGCATCACAGTTTGGAAAAAAATACAACTACTCAACCAAATCCCTGCCATCTTGTCTATTATAGACCTAATAACGGTGAAGCCAATTTTAGAAATAATCTTATGCTAGGAAGATATGTTTATACTAATGGTCTAAATTTAAGCAATCCAATGGAAATAGAAAGACCCTCTAACACCAATCACTAAGTGGGTTACAATAACCCAATTGGGATAACATCTTTCCCTAATGTAAGAAGGTCTAGGACTTATCCAAATAAGACCAATGCAGTCTTACCAAGTACTTCAAACTATGGAATTATTAATAATCCAGTGTTAGAACTAGAACTTAGGGGGGGTTAGGGAACTCTAGGAGGGTGGATAACCAAACTCCTCTAGTATCCCAACCTATGCCTTACTAAACACAATAAATTGTGCCTCCACAAATTCCACCGACTTTGGTGCAACCAACAGTTTTGGTAAACCATGTAACTATCCCAAAAACTAGACAACTACTTGGGGGGTGGGAAGGAATGAAATTGTGGACTTGATACATGAAATATGTGGACCATTATCCCGGGGGTAAAGACCCTAGGTTATAAAAAGCCATATCTAGAATGGATAGATAGGAGTCAACTTCATAAGAGCTTTAAATTCCCAAACATTAACCTCTCCGAAGGGAATATGAATCAGTCTACAGTGGAACGCATTGCGAGGTTCATTAATCAATGTGTTGATGTTGGAAGAAATTATTACATAAGGATACGTTTGTTTTCCCTATTCCCTCATAGATCCATCCTTTGCGTGAGTCATAAGTTTGCCACCAAACTCTCTTCAATCTTGGCAAAAAGTGGAAGATATGTTACATGCTCAATTCTTCCAAACTAAACTATAGGTTTCCATGTTGACTTGGCTAAATTTACCCAAAATCCTAATGAAAAGGATATTATATTCATAAGTAGATTCAAAAAGACTAAGAATAAGTGCATGTAGGTACAGATTTCCAATTGAGTCAATTTGTATGTAATTGGCTTAATTCCATTTGGACAAACCCATATAAGTTCGGTCTTGAGTTTGTAATTGGCTTAATACCCATATACATGGAATTGGCTTAATTCCATGTATGTAATTGGCTTAAGAATAAGACAAAATATGTATGTTAGAGTTATAGGTTCGGTATTGAGTATATTTATCTTTCAAAGCCTATTACATGTGTTATTGAAGACTATTACGACCATGTGTTATCATCTACATCATCATGTCGTATTTCATGACATGTTTCATCTTCACCGTTCTTGGATCTCATGAGGTATGAATCCATATATTTTTTATCATTGGTATTTAATTTAGGTGTTGTTTTTGTTTTTAAAACAATGCTTGAGGCCATTTTTAATAAAAATGTTTTTTGAAGAAAAATATTTCTAAACAAAGTCGTTCGAATGAATTTTTAACTCTCTTCAAATGAAAATACATAGTTCTTTCGAAAGACATTCCCGTCTAGTTTAAATAAGTCTCATCATTTCGTCCAAATGAACATCGAATGAGTATCAAATGATTTTTGTCTATCTTACAAAAGATTTTTATTCGAAGGTCATTTGAAATTTATTAAGACGAGATATGGCAGATCGTTAGAACGAGCTCAACTTCGTTTCGAATGACATATAAAATCTCTTTCAAATGACCCCTTGTTTTCATTAAAATGAGATGCCTGATATTGTGTAATGTTATATTTTTTAAGTTTTCTATAAATTGGATTGCCGACAATAATTTTCATTAAGAGGTTTTTGTGAAAATACTTCCTAAGAAATTGGGTTAACTGTAAAGCTTAAATTAATTTTAAAAAATTAATATTTAGTGTTTGTGTATGTGTATGTGTATGTGTATGTGTGACAATCCATGTAGAACATAATATTTTCCAAATTGGTATCGGAGCGAGTACACTAAGTTATTGTGTTGATTTATTGTTTCGTGCCGTTTTAGGGTTGTTTGTTTGTCTCTATCTTGTTGTTTGTTTATTTCTCTTGAAGGGTGATCATAGTGATAAGTGATAAAATGTGTTTAGTGATGATCACAATTTTGATATCCGAGAGGAGTTTAATGAGGTTCATAGTTATGTTGAGAAGTTAAGTCATTTGAATTTTAAGTTTGCAAAAAGAGTTAAATTTGTTAGAAACGAAAATTCGTGGTTAAAGGATGAAATTGAATTTTTTCAAAACTATTCAAATTTAAAGAGCCATTCTTACTGAGAAGATCATGGACATGAACCGTGATTTAAATATTTTAGAAGTGTCCAGGAAAGATAGTGAGGATAAAGTCTATGTTTCAGAGAATGAATTAGAGGACTTTTAATTATTTGATGCTAGTGTGATTAATCATGTCGGAGTGGATGATGATAAATTATTTATTAATTTTAGGGCACGTGAGAAGACCCTTAGGGATAATTTTTCTTACATTGGGGGGAGGGAGATAAACATCTAGGTATAACTAAAGTTTCGAAAAAGGAGTTCCAAACGTTTGAAGAGTCTAAATCTTTGCTTGAGTCTAGAGTTTTGAAGTTAGATGAAGAATAAAAAGACTCAAGTCGCTTTGGTATTGGCTATGATAATCTGAATGTTTCTGCATCTAAATCCAAGACCATGTGTTCAAGAGTGTCAATTATTCCCCAAAGCATTCGAAAAGGTCAATCCAAAGGTCGTCTTACTCGTGTTAACACATCTTCGCATTGTGGTAAGAAGAATCAACTTAGGAAATTTGGTTATGAGCTTAAAATTGGTCCAGGGAAGTCTAGATTCAGTGTCATCATCGTTACCCAGACCCGAGGCGCTAAGAAATCATCTTTTTGGGTTAGGAAATCAATTTTGGAGGCGCTAAATGTTATATTGGTTGACTCTCGCATGCTTGCACAAATTCATCACATGATATATCTTGTGGTTAATTGTGTTTGCGTGATTTTCATACACTATATTTTGTACTTCATGATATTATTATTGCTAGTTGTATGAATTTTATCATTTGTATTTTGATTTTTTTATTAGGTTTTATTGAGGAAAAGACAAGAATATTTTGTTTGTCTTTTGAGTTGTTTTTTATTAAATTGGTGTCATTTTTTTAAAAAATATTTGAAACTAAAAGAGATCCTTTGTTTTTTTTATGTTTGACACATTTTGTGTGAGATATTGGTGTGTTTGAATCTCATTCGTTCCATGTTTCATGTGGAAGGATAATGGATTATGATTTTTAATGCTTAGGATTATTCTTATTCATGCTTTCATAGAGTTTTTTGAAAATTGATTTGATTAATGGATTACTTTGCATGTACCTCCAAGCACAGTTTTCACGAACTCTTTTGTATTTTGACTATCTATGTTGCATGAGGTAAGTGAGATCTTCCTTTTATCAATCTTGCCATTTATATATCTTTTGACTATGGGGGATTTGTGCATGTAAGAACCACATCTCAAGAGTTTATTTTTATCTCATAAATATGAGGGTGCAATTGAAAAGGGTTACAACGAAAGAAATCTTTCTTACACAAAAGGCCACTATTGGCACGAGCCAAAAACAAAAGATAGGCAAAAGAAAAGAAAAAAATGTCAAGGCCAAAAGTTTTGCATTAATACTTCATAATTGACATCTCCAAAGAGTCGAAAAATGATATATGTTTATTTTGAGGGTGTTAAAGTTGAAGATCAAATTAGTTTGCAAAATGAGTCCTAGTTAAGCCTATTTGTTTTAACGCTAATGATTTGAGAATCATCAATATTTTCTAAGCAAGTGTGCATCGTATATGTTTATCCTTTAGGAGTTCTTTAGTTGTTACTCATAGATAAACCGAAGTTGATAGGTTTGTGGCCAAATAAAACTCCTTGGACATATTGTAGTGATTAGGTCATATTTTGTTTTGTCCCTAGTTCACGCCCCTTCACTTCGTACCACTTTTGTTTAGACACGTCGATACTCTATGAGTGTGGAAAACTTAAGTGTTTCATATCTTTTGTGGTATTTGTGCCGATAGATATTTATGTGCGTCATTTTTATATGTAAGGATATATATATATATATATATATATATATATATATATATATATATATATATATTGTAATGCTCTTATGGATACCAATCCACATTTTAAGAGTGCAGACCGGATATGTGCCACCTAACGGTGAGCCCAGAAAAGAGAGAGAGAGAGAGAGTGCCTATAATTTCTAGGCTTATCGCCAGGTGACACATGTCCGATCCGCACTCTTAAAATGCGGATCGGTATGCACAAGAGCAATACAACAATACTGTATATATATATATATATATATTCATTCAATCCGTGCTTGCCTTATGATTAGTCGTTGATTCAAATTGGCATGTTTTATGAGCATGTTGGTGTCTATTTTTTTTATTTCTTTCATTGGTATCTTATGCTCAATTTATGCATCAAAGTTGCTATCATTTGTTCATTGTTTGGATTATGTGTGCTTGTGTTTCCGAGTTGTTTGTCGTTGCATGTTTCACTTCACATCATTTCATGATATGCTTGTTTTCCTTTATGCTTTCATGTGTTACATTTATGGGGATCTTTTTTTTCCAATATTATCCACAATATTCTTTGTCTATTCCTAAACAAAAAGGGGGGAAATTGGTATTTAACTCTTTAACTGTAGGGGAGTAATTTGTTTTACCTTTGAGGGAGATGTCCTATCTTAGATGGAGATTGTTAGACAAAGGGGGAGGGTTTTCTATATACGATTTATGTTATTATATATTCAAGTTGCATTGGAAAGTTGTGTTTAAGGTGAAGTTTTGCAACGATGAGAAAAGGTTTTAACAAAAGCAAAGCTATTTAAAGTTTGTGTTTGTCAAGTGTTTACTTTTTCCTTTTGTGGTTGGGTATTGAGTCTTTAGATGAGCTTGCGTGTAAGACCGATTTTTTTAGGATTCTTCATAGCATAGATTTAGGCTACTTTGGTGTATCCCATTACAAATCGTCACGCACTAAGAAAATGAACCTAACTCAAGAATCTATAAGTTTGAAGACTTCCTGACATCCCGATGATGTATTAAAAAATTTAGAATTTGAATTAATTTACAGAATTATAGTTTGGGATGTTTGTTTTTATTATAGACGAACAAAAACTTTTTTATTTTCAAAAGTATGTTTTCTGAGATACTGCAAGCGAAGTTTTTAATTTTTTTTATGTCATTCAAACAACATCTCTATATCGTTCAAATGACATCACCAAGTCGTTAGATCATCGTTTGAAGCTTGGATCGATTTTAGATCAAATGATATGCTAATGGTTTGATTTTATTTATGTCATGAGTAGTGAGATGACATCTCATTCAAATGACATGCTTATGTCGTTAGAATGACCTGTCAATCTTGTTCGAATGGCAGATCACCTTAAGCTTTGTATAAATACCTATTTCTTGCTCAGAACGTTTAATACTATTGATAGATCATTTTCAACATATCTTTTGCAAAAGTTCTTCACCTTTTGTGTTAAAAAAACACTTGTTTTAATTAAAAACAAAAAATCCTTGAATATTGTTCTTGTTAATTAGTTTAGAACCCTAGAAAGTTTGTATCTTTTCATACACCTTTTGTAGAGAGGATCTCCATTGCTGACGTGTGATACCTGCCGGGATTCACCACTGAAGATGAAGGCTGAGGTAGACGGAGGACTGCGATCATGTGATTCTTACGAGGTTCATAATTGTTCCTTAGAGATTTTCGAAAATAGTGCATTATACTTATGGCGGATATCAAGTAGTTTATAAGTTGACTCCCTTGTAAATTTCAAAGTGAATAAAGGTTTTTTCCTTTGTTTTTTTTTCCTGAAACTTAGATTTGTCATATTTTCTTGTTTGATTTATTTGTTTTATCACCATAGATGCATGATTAGGATAAAAAAAAATAAAACCTATTTAAAATTGGCTTCTGCACTTTGAATTTGTATTGCAATTTTTTGTTTGGAATCACCCTTGGATTATTTGCGTTTACAAATTGGTATCAGAGTTTTAGCTTCATGATTTTTGTCTTTACAAATTGGTATATGAGCAAGTTTCACTAAGTTATTGTGTTTGATCTTGTTTACCTACTTTTTGGGTGGGTTCCTATACTTGTGTTTTTGCCTCTCATTGGATTCTTATTTGAATTTTAAGTTTTCCAAAAGAATTGAATTTCTTAAAAATCGTTTAAAAAATATTTTGGAACTTTTGCAAACTTTTCAAAATCAAAGAGATATCGTTCGTGAGAAGTTTGGTGATTTATATGATGACTTTAAATATTTAAAAGTGTCCAAGAAAGAGAGTGATGATAGAGTCCTTGTTTTGGAGATAGAGTTAGAGGGCTTGAAAAATTCTAGGGTTTATGCCGTAAAGGAAAATATTTTGATTAATGATTTAAAGGAACGTGAGAAGAATCTCAGGGATAAGTTTGCTTTTATTGAGGGAGAGCGAGATATCCTTCTAATAATGATTGAACATATGAAGAAAGAGTCTAATTCTTTGCTTGAGTTTAAAATTTTGAAGTTAAAAGATAATTTAAAAGACTTGAGTAGTTTGAGTAATGATGGTAATGACTCGTCTTGTTCTAATGCTTCGAATGTTACAGCCAAAACCATAGATTGTTTTAGAGGGTCAACCAACACCAAGGACGTTAGAAAAGGTCACCCCTTAGGTAACATTCCTTCCGTTTACACATGTTCACATTGTGGAAGGAAAGGTCACCTTAGTCGTTTTTGTTTTGATCTTGGCAGAGGTTATAGGAAGTTTAAGGATAATGTCCAATCGGTTCCCATAACCCTTCCAGTTAGGTATTCACCAAATTGGGTTAGAAAATCTATTTTGGAGATGCTAAATGTTAGATTGGTTCATTCTCATATGCTTGCACATAATGCTTCACATTGTATATCTTATGAATGATTGCTTGCATGATTTTATTTGTCATACACTAGTTGTGTTTCATGATATATGTTTGCTAATGCTATAACATATGTAATTTTTGTATTATATTTTTCTTTTATTGAGTCATATTGGAAAAATAAAAAAAGATTTTTGGTTTTAGATATTTTTTTATAAATATAAAAAGATTTTATTTTTTAAAAAAAAATTAAAAAATTGAAAACAATTTTTGATTCCTTCGTGTATTTTTGTTTTACACATTTGGTGTGGCATATTGGTGTGTTTGAATCCAATTCACTACGCAATTTTCATGTGGCTAGGCCATTTGGTAATGACTTTAGATGCTTGAACTGATCTTAACCATGCTTATGGAGTTGTATTGAAATTGACTTACTTTATGGATTCAACTTTGTGCATGCCTCCACACACACATGCATGAGCTTATTAAATTTTGACTTCATGATGTATATTTGATATTGGTGAGTTGTTCTCCTATTAATTTTTTAATGTACATATTTATTTACTATCGAGGATTTGTGCATGTAATAACCGTTGCCCGTAAGATTTTGTTTAATATTGAAAAAATGATGAGTGTACACACGAAATGGCTGTGAGTGTATAATGAACTCGTTGTGAAAGCCACAGTTTGAAAAGAGTCTACGAAAAAATTAAGGCAATAAAAAGAAAAACATGTTAAAAGGGGCCAAATAGCTTATTTTGATAGAATCATTCAAAACAAAAGAATATAATCGAAAAATACAATCATGTTTATATTTTGAGGGTGTTTGGATGGAAATATTCAATGGGTTTGCACAATGATAATGAATCCTTGTTAAGCGTATTTTGTCATGATGCTATAGATTTGTAGAGTCATTAATATTCCCAGCTTGTGTGCATTGTGGTTGTTTTGTTCATTAAGTTCAAATTCATTTGTCACTTGAGACTAAAGCTTAGTTTGATAAAGTTTTACGATAAATTAGAACTTGCAGAACGTATTTGAATGTTTGGGTTATAGTTTATATGTTTTTAGTTCACATCCATTCATTTCATTCCACATGTTTGGACACATCGATAATAAGCTAGTACGTATATCTTATGTATTTTGTGTCATGTTTTTGTGGTTTTTATACCTATATATGTGTGTCGGATTTGTGTTGATATTTTTGCATATCTTATATATGGTGCTATATGATATTTTGTAAATTTTACACGTTTTTTGAAAAACTTGAAAATTTTCAAAAATAGTTGGTTGTGTTTTCCTTTGAGATGATCATTACATGTTCTTGATTAATGTCTTTATGTGATGATATCTTATCTTCTGCATGATGCTTAGTATTTCATGTTTATGTTTTTACTTTTTGTCTATTTGTCTATTTCGGATAAAAAGAAAGGGGGAGAGTATATATAAAATGGAGTTTCGATGAGTTTGAATTATGGGGGAGTATTTGTTTATGAGTTTTATTTTGTTTCAAACTCCATGCATCACGAGGGTATATATTTCTTGCTTCATGTGTGTAGTTTTCCTAAACTATGTCATGGCTCAAGAGGATTAAGGGAAAAAAAGAAGTTTTTGAAAACAAAGAGACTTGTACCATTCCATTCTAGGATTGGGAAGGGTATTATTATTCTTGTCATTAGGATAGTTTGATTTTAATTTGGTGTTTGGTCATTTTGTTTGTTTTTTACCGGAATAGCCAAAGGGGGACATTTGTAAGAATAATTTTAAGATTGTTCATAGCATAACTTTAGGCTAGTTTGGCGTATCTCGTTACTAATCATGACGCACCGAGAAGACGAACTGAACTCAATCAACTCTAAGTTTGAAGACTTCCTGACATCCCGATGAGGTATTAAACAACTTAGAGTTTGAACTAATTAACGAAATTAAATTTTGGGATCTTATTTTTATTAAAAATGAACAGGAACTTTTTTGTATTCAAAAATATGTTTTCTGTTATACTGTAGGCGGAGATTTAAAAAAATTATTTTTTCGTTTATATCGTTCAAATTACATCAATAAGTAGTTATATCATCATTTGAATCTTGGATCGATCTTCGATCAAACGGCATGCCATTAGTTTGATTTTATTTTGGTCATTAGTAGAGAGATGACATCTCGTTCGAATGACATGCTTATGTTGTTAGAACAACCTGTTAATCTCGTTCAAACGGCGCACCGTCTTAGGTTTTGTATGAATACCTGCTTTGTGTTCAAAACATTTAAAACTTTTAACATATAGTTTTCTACATATCTTTTGCAAAAGTTCTTCAACTTTTGTGTTGAAAACACTTGTTTTAATTCACAATAAAACATCCTCGAATATTGTTCTTGTGAATTAGTTTAGGACCCTAGAAAGTTTGTATCTTTTCATAAACCTTTTGTGGAGGGGATCTCCATTGCTGATGTGTGATACTTACTGAGATTCACTATTGAAGATAAAGGCTAAGGCTGATGGAGGACTGCGGTTATGTGATTCTTATGAGAATCATAGTTGTTCCTTAGAGATTTTGGAAGAATGACACATTATACTTGTGGCGGATATCAAATAGGTTGTAAGTCTAATCTCTTGTAAATTTTTAAGTGAATAAAAATTTTCCCTTTGGGTTTTTTTCCTGAAGCTTGGCCTTGTTGTATTTGCTAGTTTGATTTATTTGTTTAATCACCATTGGATGCATCATTAAGATAAGAAGATAAAATTTGTTTAAAATTGGTATTGCAATTTTTTGTTTGGAATCACTGTTAGATTACTTGCGTTTACAAATTGGTATCATAGATTTTAGCATAGGGATTTTTATCTTTACATTGCGACATATAGGTTTTTGTTTTTGAGTTTTGTCCTGGAAAATCCAAATGAAGAAATTTGTAACGATATATTTCCAATCAAGTCAATTTATATGTAACTGACTTAATTCCATTTGGATAAAACCATTTGAGTCATAGGTTAGGTCTTGACTTGGTTTATTCATCAAATCCCATGGTGCGTGTGATTAAAGACCGTAGAGGATAAGTTAAAGTGTCTACATCATCATGTCGTGTTTTGTGCCATGTTTCATTTTCAACGGCCATGGATCTCATGAGGAATATTTTTTATCCTTGGTATTTCATTTTGGGGTTGTTTTTATTTTGAAAACATTGTTTGAGGCCTATTTGCATAAAATGTTTGTTTAAGGAAAAAATATTTTTTAACAAGGTCATTTGAACGAGGTTTAAACTCTTTTGAAATGAAAATACATAGTTCTTTTGAATGCCATTCATGCCTGGTTCAAATGAGTTTTATCATTTCGTTCAAATGAGTATCAAATGAATTTTCTCTATCTTACAAAAGATTTTCGTTCGAAGGTTATTTGAAGTTTGTTCGAAAGTGATATGGTAAAGCTCCATTTTGGTTTGAATGACATATGCAATCTCATTCGAATGACCCCTTATTAAAAATGAGTCAAACGAGATGACTAATTTTGTATGTTGCCTCGATTTTTGAGTTTTCAATAAATGTGAGTGTTGGCAATAGTTTTCATTAAGAGGTTTTTGCAAAAATACTTCCTAAGAAGTTATCTTATGCCTCTGAACCCTAGGTTACACCCAAACTATTTGAGATCTAAGATTTAATATTCATATTCTTTGAGATCTCTGTTTTGTTGACCAAGTTTTATACTCTTCATATTACTGAGTATGTTTTATATATTGGATTTCAATATTGATGTGGTTTAACACGGTGTACTCCCTGTTTATGACAGGGTGCTGAGCCTGGATCAGTGAATACCATGGTGTGTGTGGACTCACATGTTGTGACAGTGCATAGGTGGACTCCTACTTGTCAATGTGCAGGAGGTTAAGGGAGTGAAGATGTATCAAGGCCTGAAGGAGTCGAGTCAGTTGTGTAAGTCGTCTGTCGTATCCCTTTGCTATTCCTCACCTAGTGAACTATCGATAAAATTGGTCAGAGTGTTAATTGAGCTAATTGTAATGTTTAAATTAATTTTTAAAAATTGCATTTGGTGTGTTTGACAAAATATGTAGAACCTAGCATTTTTCAGTGCAAAATAGTTTTGTATGAGTCAGAATTTGTAAAATTGGTGCAAAATACTTTGAAATAAATATTTTTAGTGATTTCGTAGAATTAACTTCCAAAGTAAAATTGGTGCAAAATGCAAAATTTAGTTATTTTTTAAGAATTAACAGCCAAAGTAAGAGGATGAAATAAATATTTTTTCTTTCAAGACGTAGTATAAAGATCCTAATTTTGAAATTGATTCTATTGAGATTATAGGAACTGATACTATAATATGTGAACCGTTAGTTCAAAAGGATACTACAATAGAATACTTTGCGCTAAAATCAAAAGATGATTAAAAATTACTCTTTTGACATTTCTAAGGTTGATGAGATTTTTCATTTCCTCTAAAAGACCAGGATGTTGAAACCACCCGATGATGATAAAAAGACACATGAAACTAAAGAAATTTTTTCATACATAAGTGGCATAATGTATTATCTCGCTCAACTAATGCATTCTTTGTGTTTTGTGGAAGGGTAAAAGAGTTGATCGGGTGGGGGAAGATAAATAACCTACAAAAGGGGAAAGAATAGTAAGGGTAGATCATGACCACTTCCCCAAGGTTAAAGAAGTGGGGACAAATCACACCAAAATAGGGGAAATTTGAGGCCAACCAAGGTTCCAAAATTTATTCTAATGGTTAAAGGTGTGCCTGAATGGTTTATGGTTCAAGACCCAAAGGTTACTCAGTCATTCAATGATATTCTATGCAAACCAATTGTAGTAAAACCTAAGCATGTAGGCCCTGGCATGTGGCATGTGGTGGAGCAACCTAAATAAAAGAGAAGAGTGCTAGAAGTAATGATCTCTTAAATGTAGTAAAGCAAAGAAACTATAGGGCTTAGACACATGGTACTGCGTTGGTTCAAAATTGTGGATCAAAAGGATTTTCTTCTTCATTCCCAAAGCTAAACCCAAGGTTTCATAAGGAACCGGAGGGGACCAGACCTTTTCAACCTATTTGTAAAAATACTAAAGGAATTAGAGAAGACTATGAGCATGGATGAAGAGAGTTCATCTGAGGAAAGCTCTTTGAATGAAGAAAAAAAGGAGAAATTATGGCATTTGATGCCACAAAACCTGTTCAAGAGATTGAACAAAAACAATTCATCCAGTTTGGCTCTCTACCTCAACAAGTGCTAATGAATATGGTTGTGATCCTTCCCAAAAGGTTCAAAACCGAAGGAGACTAAGAGGTACATGCCATGGAAGTGGATGGAGAAGGTGAATCATAGGTAGACAATTCTGATATGTTTATCTCTATACTTGACATTGTATATCGATTCAAAGAACCTACTAAACATATGACTCACCACATAAAGCCTTTATTTATAAAATCTTGGATAAATGGTGTCCTTATATAAAAAAATATGAGTATAAAATGATGCAGTTGTCAACCTAATGACATTAGCCATGTTATCCAAAATTAACAAAATACTAAATTGGTATAAACTCAAAAAAAAATTCTAGTTTTTTCTGGATATAGTACTACCAGTTGACATTAAAGTAGGCACCAAAAATGTAAAGTTATTTTCATTATTGTTGAAGGTAAACCTAGCTTTAATGCATTAATAGGAAGATATTGGATCCATTCTAACAAACGAATTCCTTTTTCTATGCATCAGAAATAACTTTTGATGAAGGAAAACGAGTTTGTGGATGAAGTGGAAGTTGATCCACTACCTTTCCATGCTAGTTCCAAATGTCTCAAACTGAGGCTCTATTAAGAGAATATAGGGCTAGTGAAGGCATATGCTTTGGTGCCTGAGGCACTAGAAAGAGAAGTCTCAGATGCGTGTTCGAATTACCTAATTTTTGGACTAATGTGACCAGCTGAAGAAAATAAAATAATTGTTTAATGGTTGATACACCGATTGACATATAAAAGGCCAATGAAAGCGTGTCCATAGCTTTGTATAAGTTTAAATATTTAATATTGACCACCAGACTTGGTAAAGAAAAGACCATCAATTTGGCTGACTATGTCTTCGAAGAGAATGTAGAGAATAAAACTACTTAAGATGATGGTGAATTGGAAAGTTCACCAATAGAGTATGAAGAACTGATGGTGAATAAATTAGACCCCTTGATTGAAGTTAATTTGGGGACATAGAAAAACAAAAGATAGACTTATATCAATGTAAATCTTAGTAAAAAAGATAACAATTGGTCATAAGCCTTCCACATGAGTAAAAGGATTGCTTTACATGGGAGTATGATTAACTACTTGCCAATCAAAGAAGCCTACAAATTTATGAAGTAGCGTTTAAGGCAAGTGACCTCAGTGGTGACAGCTAAAACCAAAGAAGAAATATAAAGGTTACTCAAAGATGGCTTTATTCGAACTTCCAGGTATGTTGAGTTGCTCTCAAATATAGTTCCATTAATTAAAAAGAATGAAAAATTAAGAATTTGCATTCATTTTAGGAATCTTAATGCAACCACTCCTAAGGATAAATATTCAATGCCAATAGTAGAACTATTAGTTGATAGGTCAACAGATTATGCTATCATGTCTCTAATGGATGGTCATTCTGGATATAACCAACACTACATATGTAGAGAAGATGTTCATAAGACTTCATTCAGGTTTGCTAGTAATTTAGGGACCTTCGAACGGTTTAAAATGTCATTTGCATTAAATAATGAATGGGCCCAATACCAAGGGGAATGTAAAACATTTTCCACAACATCACTGACACATTTTAGGGTGTTATATTGGTGACTTCATAGTGAAGTAAAGATCAATGTCTAATCATAAAGAACATGTAAAGAAATCTTTTGAAAGAATGAGGTTGTATCAACTTAAATCAAAGCTTTTAAAATGTGCTTCTGGTGTTTCTGTAAGAAATTACTTTAGCTATTTAGTGCATCAAAAAGGATTTCAGGTTGATTAGAATAAGGATGAAGATATTATTAAGAGAAAGCCCCCCCCTAAAGTAAACAATTACTAAGGTTTTTGGGTCAAGTGGATTTTCGTTGATGATTTATTTCTAATGTTGTAGGAAAGACTAATGTATTCTTTCCTTTCTTGAAGCTAAAATACCAAGAAGAGTTGTACTGGAAGGAGGAACATGAACATGCTTTCCAAACACTGAAGATCTACCTAGTTAAGCCACCTATTTTGGATCGCCAAGAGAAGATAAGCCATTGAAATTATACATTCCAGACTATAATGGATCCATTAGAGTGTTATTGGCTCAAGATTGTAAAGATGACAAGGAACAAGTTATTTATCACCCTGTTAGGTTTTTAAATGTCTGTGAATATAGATATTCTCTAATGGAAAAACAATGTTTAACCTTATACTTTGTTATTATAAAATTAAGGTACTATTTTTTGCCTAAAGAAGTTTTTGTCATTTCAAAGCTTGGTATAATTACATACATGATAAGAAGGCCTATTTTAAGACGTAGATTTGGAAAATGGGTGTTAGCTCTATCTGAATTTTATTTGCATTATGTTCCTCAAAAGGTAATAAAAGGGAAAGACTTAACCAATTTTGTGCAGATTATCCGTATGAGGATGAATTGGATGGGGAATATGAGATAAATTATGTATCTCTAAGCCTTTAAAAGCTATGATTTGATGATTCGAAAGCTGAAATGATGTCATGCATAGGGATAATTATTAAATCTCCTGAACACATTAAAATAAAACATGGTTATAGGTTTGAACAAAATACATATACCAATAGCCAAGCATACTATGAGGAAGTAATGATGGGATTGGAAATCCTTCAAAGTTGTAATGTCTTAGTAATAGAAGTTTTTGGTGATTCCCAACTAGTTATAAGATTGGTGCATACAAATGTGTTCATAAAGGTTTAACTATGAATTATTAAGTGGCATTACATTTGTCATCCAAATTTGATGAGATCACTCTAAATTATATCCCCAGGTTTCTGAATAAAGAAGACAATGAGATGCTATGGAAGGCATCAAGTTTCACACTTGATAATTACTTCAAAGATAAATTAATGATAATTGTTATTGATGGTTTCTTACCTCTTCTACATAACAGATGGCCTATGGTAAAAATTAGAAATATTTATGCCCATGAATATTGGAGAAAATAATTATGGAATATCTAAAGGATCCAAATATTAAATCTAATAGAGCTATGGGGTTGAGAGCAACACACTTTGTTATTTATGTTCGCAAATTATTCAAAAGAGGCATTTATTGGATAATCCTAAAGTGACTAAATAAAACTGAAGGTTTAACAATCATAGCAGAAGTCCTTGTTGGCCGTTATGGAGATCACCAGACTGGCCCAAAGATGTGATAGTTATTAAGGAGGCTTAAATTTTATTGGCCATCCATTTTAAATGATTGCATTGAATTTTCAAGAGGATGCCGAAAGTGTCAACACAACGCCCCTTTAAAACATATGCATGTAGTTAACTTACAATATGTGGCTAAACCTTGGCCATTTAGAAGATGGGAAATTGATGTAATTGGCAAGATTTATCCCCTATCTTTGAAGATACATAATTTTGTTTTGGTTGCAATTGATTACTTTACTAAGTGGGTAGAAGCCAAGGCTTTGGAATTAGTTACCCAAAATGAATTGGTATATTTCTTACAAGATATTGTATATAGGTTTGGGATTCCATAAACCTTAACCTCAGACACTATAAGTATCTTTGAATAAGAAATGGTGTTAGAGTCACTTCATGGTTTGGCATAACCCTAAAAAAAGTTAGCATCATATTATGCTCAATCAAATGACCAAGTTGAGGACACTAACAAAGTGGTTAAAGATAATTTGAGAAAAGTGATTGAGAAGAATCCAAGAGGTTGGCACAATTTATTGCTAGAGTTTCTTTTGGATTATAGGACTTTTAAGAGGGCAAGTAGTACAATAACTCCATATGTATTAACTTATGGACATGATGTTGTACTACCGGTGGAAATCACCATAAATTTATTGAGAGTGGTAGACCTAAATTATGTAACAGTCGAAGGCTATAATCAAGAAATGTACATGGAATTGGAAAACATAGATGAAGATAGGGTGATAGCCTTTAACATTTTAATCCAAGAGAAGAATATAACTAACACATATAATAAGAAAGTTAAACAAAAATCCTTTAAATAAGGGGATTTAGTTTGGAAAACTATCCTATATATAGGTTCGAAAGATCATGCCTATGGAAAATGGTTCTAAAAATGGGAAGGGTGATTCCAAATTTATAGATTATTTCAAGGAGGATCATATAATTTAAGAAACATTAATTGATATGTTCATATGCGAAAGACAAATGCAAGATTCCTAAGGCCTTATTATCCAAACTATTTGGGAAGGAAGACAACATAAACATAATGCATAATTTCATCAAAACGTTGGAAAATTTACATTTTAATGGAAATGATTAAATACAAGTGACAAATATTGTTCTAGAAGTTTCCATAATCTAGATTTTGGGATTTTTGGGCTTCTGTTACTTCGAACTAAGAAGCCTCACCAGTAGAGACTTGCAGTTCTCCTTTCATTTGGCCAATTTGCTGCCGACAGTCTTCTTCTTCTATCAGGGTTTCATCTAGTTGAGCATTTACCCAGGGTAGTAATCTTTTCAGTTCTTCATTCTCAAATAAAAAGGTAGACTTCCTTCTTTGAATGGTTCCCAAGTTTTGTAAACTCTGTTTATATTTATCTTTTTAGCTAGAAAAATGGGCTTTGTCTGCAAATAAAGTATTTTCTTCAGTCTATGCCTGAGCCATAATTGAGAGGTGATATTTGAGTGAATGATTTCCAGTGAGTATTGTTTTCACAATATCTCCCCCTAAGACTTACATCTGAGAAACACATGAGAAAGTTTCCCTAAACCCACTAAGAAAAGTAAAGTCTATTAGTTATTCAAATGGTAGTCTTATAAAGATTCGAAGCCACTCTATGGCTTGTGAAGTTTTTAACTATCAAGAAGGAGGACTGGGTTAGGCCTTAATGAGACTTTCTAATTATTATTCCACACTACTATCCACAATATCTAAGGTATGAATTGGAGCTTTAGCCATCATCTTCTCTAATTGCCTATGGAAATCAAACACTTCATCTAAACTCATCATGCTTGGAACCTCCTAAGATATGGGGTTTTCATCCACTGTAGGAAAGAAATATTTGAGACAGTAACAAACTTAAAAGGAAAATATCCACCAGGTTGCACTAGGTCAGTAGCAACTAATTGAAAAGTTTCAAATAACCTTATATCTTTTGGGCTTGAGGTTTTACTTGCCTCACCTTGAGAAAAAAATAAAGTCATGGATATATCCATTCCCTCAGAATTTATTTCCTCATCCACAATTGGATTCTAAGAGGGATCGAGTGGAGAGATAATGATATCAATAATCTCAACTATTGTAATCATCAGTTGGGGATGTTGATGGTGGTTTCACAAAATATCTCATATGGATTACCTCCCATTCCTCTTCTAAATCATCAGTAGGGCCCATAATGAAGAAAAATGTAACTCTAAGTCAAGGTTAATGCTGAGAGCACCACTAAAGGATTGTGATATCATTATAAATGGAAACTATTGGTTTGCCTACCAATAATGATGAAGGACTACTCCTTCTGGATTAACTTTTCATTCGCTTCCCTGTTGGAATAAAAAACATGGGTGGAATATGAGGCTCAACTACGCTTAAAGAGGTACTAGTAAGATTGTTAGAAAAGAATTTTTCTTTCTTGATTCTCATAAATGGAACATGCTCCTCTGCCTTCTCTTCCCTAATTTCTCTAGAAATCTCTTCTTCTATAGCTTTCTTCACATCAGAATTAAGTTTCCTCTTCTTGAAAGATAGGTAATCCTCAATAAGGGGATCTTCTATAAGGATTAGAATGGATGATTCCCTTCAAAAAGTAAAGTTATGGGGAAGGGGAGAGGCATGCACCACTTTTGGTGGCTATATAATACAAATTTTTTATCATGATTGGTTTTTAGTGCAATAATAAATAAACATAGCTCAGAAATCATATGCATTGGCAAAAACAAAATAATAAAAAGTTGTCTATATTTAAATAAATTATCTATTTTAGTAAATAAAGTCACCATTTGGATTTTTTTGCGTGTGGTATGAGATTTGATGACTTCATTGCCGATAAAAGTTCATGAATATAAATTTACTTCGAGTCTTAGCCAATTTAAGGGTTTTCAAAATTTCAAACAAATGTACCATGTCTGGTTTGAAGTTTCTTGAAATTATTATTAGGACATAATTATCTACAATTAGTTAAATACCACAATTATATAAGCCTAAAGTAAAAATTAATAATGCAATTGGTTCAATAAAAAAGGAAACCATACACAAGCATTCAAACAAAGGTTCTCTTTCATTAATTGACCAAAAAAGTAAATTACAAAATGAAAATAAATATAATATTATTTACCCGGAATGGTGAAGAAATGAGGAAAGTCACAAGTCACAAAGTGGTGAAAAGTGTTCCATTGTTAAATCAAAACGTTTTCCTTCTAGATCCAAACTAGGCTTGGGCAGCCTCTAGGACTAAAAATTCATGACATTTGAAGCGGGATACAACTTCACTTACCTCATACCTCAAAGATTGAGATTTAGCAACAATTGTGGTCATTAACAAGTGTTTCAAGCCAATTTCAGTTGCACATATAGGACTATTCATATAAGTCTATTCAAAAATCTTCTTTTCCTCCAGAATATAATTATAGTGAGAAAAAATATTAGCACAGGCTTCAAGTAATCTCTGGTGTTTTATGAGATCGGTGTAGTATTGACTAAATCTTCTTAAAAAAGGATAAAAAGAAAGAAAATAGGAAATGTGAGATCTAGATTCATAAGGTCAAACATAAAGGATTTCAAGGACCATAAAATTCCAAGCAAAATTGTTTACGGTATGAACTCTCAATAAAATAGAAAAAGAAAAATGGGAAAAAGAATGAAGAGACAACAAAGCCTTAATAACATCATAGATGGAAAGTGTATACTCAAGAGAAGGTCATTTTGTAGGAAAACCATCCCTAATATAATTTTCAATATTTCGGAAAATATCCCGCACCCGAATATTTGGTTGAGATATGAGATCATAAAGGAAGATAAGAGACATAATAGTCCATGTGATCAAGAATTGAAGAGCTTATCAATCAAATCTATCATCAATAAGAACAAAAAAAGTATATGTACCATATGAAATAACTTGATACGTTGGCAGGACAAAAGTATGAGATGTACCACTAAAAAGGCCGTACCTGAAAGAGTCAATAGTGGTGCAATGCTAAGAGGGAAAGAAATTGAGTTATTCATTCAAAGAATTATTAAAAGGATGAAATGGCATGATGGGTAAATCCCAAGTGTAATATTCTTGAAAATCATGATTGAACGAGGGATACTCCTCTTAAGGTATATACCTCAAAAGAAGAGTTGGGCCATATGGTTGCATGGTGAATATCCAACTCATCAATAGGTGGAGATGGAAAATATTTGCTATCAACAAAGACATGGTGCCTTAAATCATAGGTCCCATTGAGGCCCAAGGCAATCTTCTCCATTTCGAACATGTCAACCTCAATTTGAGGATGTTTTCTAGAAGAAGAAGGCTTTGTACCCATACAGAATGCCAGGAAAGGAAAGAAAGCATCATCCCATCCATTGAAAATTAGAAAAACAAAAGGCATATTATGCACAGGCATAGAAGTAAAGACCCTAGGGGGTTCAATGCCATAAAATTAATGCAATATGGGTATTGATGGGACATAAGGCTCAGGGAAAGAAACTAATAGCAGGCTTTTTTCATATGGTCGTTGTTTTCAAAACCTGAGTCTCAAAATTCCCTTGAATTACCTACAAAATGTGTTAGAAAACTCGTATAATGGTATGTACGGGTATCAATTCAATTTTCAAGGTGAAACAAATAGTGTGAATACTTGTAATTCCATTTTTTTTTATTTTATATAGTTTATTTTTACTTTTAAAACAACTTCAAGGGAGAATGAATTAATTAATGCTAAAAACAAATGTGATTAAGGAAACTAAAAATAATATGTCACCAGGTGTTATAAATGTGAGAAGATTCAAGGGATGGGATTACACCACGTGTTTAGTTATTTTTAATTTCTTAATTTATTCAATTGAAATATTTTGAGATAATATTAAGTTCATAATCTAACTCTCGTTACAATTATAAATTCAATAATATCTTTTTCAAAAAATTAATTTAAAAATATCACACTTTAAATAACTAATATTTATAATCTTTTTAATAAATAACTTTCTAAGATTAATTTAATAAAAGTTGTATGAAACCTCGAATTTTAACACCAAATTAATATTCAAAATTTACGAAACACCTATCTATAGTTCGATTCCCAAAATAAAATATTAAAACTAAATTAGTTTATATCTCTCGATATGTTAATTAATTTGTGATAAATAAAAATTAATTCTCCTAGAAATATGAAAATCAATTCGATTAATTAATTAAATTAACATCCTACGCGCTTCATCCCACCCCTTGAACAGAGTGTTTAGTCTAACATTCTCATATTAGAACATAAATAACAATCAAGAAAATAAAGACATAAAATGTAATTAAGAGATATAACACAATACGCAAGTCTCCTTGTCGAATTGTAGTCTTTCAATGCATCCCAGTTCGTCTCAATATCCTTGTTAACGCAAAAATTCTCCATCTACGAGGACCAATCAGAAAAGGACACATGTCATCTTACGTGGAAATATTCGACACCCAGGAGAGTTGGTCGGCACCCGAGGAGTGTTAGTCGGCACCCGAGGAGAGTTGGTCAGTACCCGAGGAGAATTAGTCGGCACCCGAGGAGTGATAGTCGGCACCCGAGGAGAGTTGGTCGACATATCAACCAGGAAGATCAAAGGATAACTACGCATTTAATGTGCATTAATGAAGATGGTAGCGCATTTAATGAGCCTTAATGTACATTTATACTGTATTAATAGATGGAAACACATAGCATACCAAGCAATTCAACAATTAGATTTGTTGAATGTAGACATAAATGTCTACATACAATGAATCTCTTTATCTCTCATCACTATAAATACATGTATCCCCTTACACAGGGGAGAGATCCAAGAGAACCAGGGGATCCAGAGGAGATCCAGAAGAGATCTGGGGAGAACCTAGAAACCTCATACACAAGATACACATCCTTTCTCTCTCTACACCCTATGGTGCTATTGTAAATCCCTAGGAATAAAATAACAGTGGACGTAGGCTTTTTCTTATAGCCGAACCACTTTAAAAATCTTTGTTTCTCATGTGCTTGATTGGATTGCTTTCATCTATTTATCTATGATCATAAAAATGGGATTCGGTCTAGTTTTTTGCATCAACAGATTGGCGCCGTCTGTGGGAACGTGTTACAAGCATTGTTCTCCATCAAAAGCTAAGTTTTTATTTTCTCTACGTATAATCAATTATACATACATCTGTTGATTCAATCATGATTTTTATGTTTATATACATAAATTAGTTGTCCAATTTTTATTTATGAAATCTGCAAAAATTGCATATCATGATTTAAAAATCATAACTGTTAAATTAATTCTTGTTGAGAAATCTGTGAAATGGTGGATTTCATAAATCAAAACTTTTGGCTTGATTCTCAAGTTAAAATTTTATCTCATGAAATCAATATTTTATATGATTACATATACCAATATATACAACGATGATAAGATTTGATAATTTTCATTGTTGATTTTGAAATAATTTTTCAAAGATCTTTGATGACTATTCAAATTCCCATCATATTTTTGATCAAAGAATGGGAAAAGTTTAAAGACAATAAAAAGTTTTCTCATGGAAATCATGACCTAGATCTACTTTCTCTCTCTTCAAGTTTGAGTCTCTTTTTATTCATTTTTATGAACTATATACTTAATTTGGTTCATCTTCCATCTATGTCAATAAAGTCTCATTGATTGATTTTTGATATAAATTTGGTAATAACTTCGATCATTCAGCATATTTTTATCTTTCCAAATAGGGAATAGGAAGGGATCAATATAAAAAATAATTTTCTCTCACTTGAAAAACCATTACCCACCTCTTGTAAAAAAAAATCATGACCATGTCAAGACTCTGGGCCTAACTTTGAGAGGTTGGCTCCTCGTTCATCACATCACAAGGTTTCTTTGTCAGAATCACACGATCTAGTGGATTCGAGAATGGATCATTTAATTAGCAATCTTAATGCTTGGATTTTACATCGACTGTTATTTTTCTGATCTATTGGTTCGAGATATTTTGGGACATAGCCATCTCATGAAAAATTCATTACCGCGGCTCATATGGCTGTTCGGAATCGTCCACTTACAACCCCTATTTTTGGTCAGCCATATATATTGTTGGTCGGCATCATCTTGGGCCATCTTTTATTAAAGGGAAGCTTAACCAAACCATTTTTGTTTGTCAGAGATAAGATGTGAAGATCCATCAACAACGTTGAAATAATTTTATCCAACTACGAGGTATCTTATTATTGGTCGGAGCCCCATATTGTAGCTCGGTGGAACCAATTGCAGGTCGACGATCATCTACTTCTTGATTGGAGACATCTCAGTCTTGTTCGGAGGGTTCAATTTACTGGTCGGCAACTATCCAACCATCCACTTTTTGGTCGGTGACATCTAATGTTGTTCGGTGCTGTCAATGCACCATTTTTGTTGATCGGCGAAATTGCTCAGCTGGTCGGGGACCATTTGCTTCTTGGTTGACACCATATATTCTATAAATTTAGATATCCTTAAATGTTGGTCGGCAACATCCATACCGTTTCTCGGAAGCAGTAGAATCTTAGGGTATTAAAAAATGCGAAGCACCCCAGATATTTCTTTAAACACGAGTTCAGCTCGGGAACAAACAGGGGGCTTAAGTCTTTTTTAACTTGTGATCACCCCAAAAATATCTTTAAAACCAAGTGATAAATAATTTTCAAACAACAACTTATACCTGATTAGTTGTTGGAGATTAAATAACTTTATAAAAAACTCTACATCTTATTTATGATGCATATCTGATAAAAATTTGTCCATCTCACGCACATTTGGCACAAAAATATTATTTCATATTTTGAAATTTTTATTATTTTATGCTGATACACATCACATATTGTTTGACTGAATAATTATTCTCATGATAATAATTATTTTCTCTAGTCTCGACAGGTGCTCGAGCAGCCTATTAAAATTTCATAGGGACAAGATTCAATCCCGATGAAAGCTCTCGTAAACCTCTAGAAAAGTAGTATTGCTCGACATCAGGCAATTGTGCCTCGACATATCAGCCAACATATATTATTTCATTTTTTGAAATTAATATTTTTATTTCTCAAACATATACCTATCATATATTTATTGAATGATTAAATTATTCTCACGACTAATCAATTCAGCCTACACAAATGGTAGAGAAATATATTAATTTTTACAGGTCAAGATTCAACTCCGAAGAATGCTCGAAAATAATCTCACTCTTCTGAAAAATATTATCATAGCTCGACAGTATGAAATTTCACCTCAGCGAGGAACTATTGATTTTATTATTGCTATGATATCTTCTCCAGAACAAATGATTCTATATATCCATTGAGATTCATATTCTATATTCATCCCTTCATGGATCTCGGCGAAATACTTATTATCATATTCAGCTCCGAGGAAAAGCTACAACAGTTATTATATTTCACCCCTAATGGATAGTTGGTCGGGGCAATTCTTATTTATATTCAGGCCCAGATATCGACTCAAGCACAAATTATTATATATATCCCTTGGGATTCATATTCTATATTCATCTCAACATGGAACTCGGCGAGATACTTATTATCATATTCAACTCCGAGGAGAACTATAACATTTATTATATGTCACCCCCAACGGATAGTTTGTCGAGGTAATTCTTATTTATATGCAGGCCCAGTAAAGTTCTCGGCCATATTCTTATGTTCTGGAAAATATTATTCTTATTCGACATTATGCAATTGTGCCTCGACAAGATACTTATTCAGCTTTGAGGATAATTACAACATTCGTTGTATTTCACTCCCAACGGATAGTTGGTCGGATAATTCTTATTTATATTCAGGCCTGACAACGTTCTCGGCCATATTCTTATGTTTTGGAAGATCTTATTCTTGTTCGGAATTATATAATTCTACCTCGACAGGTCAACGAGGCACTTTATTATTATTAATTATTTTTTATATCTATTTGGATGCATATTCTATTCTTATTTCAGCTCCAAGGATGTCTCCAGCATATATTATCTTATTTCCAACAATCTGTTGGTCAGCTCCAAGGATGTCTCCAGCATTTATTATATTTTATTCCCAACAATCTGTTGGTCAGTACCGAGGAGGTCTCCAGCATTTATTATATTTTATTCCCAACAATCTGTTGGTCAGCGCCAAGGAGGTCTCCAGCATTTATTATATTTTATTCCCAACAATCTGTTGGTGAGCGTCGAGGAGGTCTCCAGCATTTATTATATCTTATTCTATTCCCAACAATATGTTGGTCAGCGCCGAGGAGGTCTCCTACATTTATTATATCTTATTCCCAACAATCTGTTGAGGAGGTCTCCAGCATTTATTATATCTTATTCCCCAACAATCTGTTGGTTAGCTCTGAGGAAGTCTCCATCATTTATTAGATCTTATTCCCAACAATCTGTTGGTCAGCTCCGAGGAAGTCTCTATTATTTATTATCAAAAATGTATTCCTAAAAATGCCAACTTATGTTGGTTAGGAAGTAAATGTATTCCTGCGGGAAGTAAAACTTGTATTCCTCCGGGAAGTAAAGCTACTTGTATTCCTACGGGAAGTAAAACTTGTATTCCTACAGGAAGTAAAACTATATATTCCTAAAAATGCCAACTTATGTTGGTTAGGAAGTAAATCTATTACCAAAAATGTCAACTCAGGTTGGTCGGAAATAAGAAGCTGTCAACTATAGTTGGTCGGAAACATTTTATGAGTATGTGAAAGCGATCAAGAAAAAAGCATTCAAAGTTCACATTCCACACTTGGGGGATTCTATTACAAATATATTTATTCATTCGGTGGCACATTCTCATAACATCATGCAATCGAGCATCAGATTTAGCCCCAACTAATTATCATTCAGAAGTTATTTTTCTTGCTGAGGAATTATTTTTGATATTGAAGTTCAGGAGGTATATTGAAGTTCAGGAGGCGTATTCAGAAGTTCAGTAGGTGCATTCAGAAGTTCAGGAGGCATATTCAGGAGTTATTATGCACATACTATTGAAGTTCAGAAGTCAAATTTAGCATCTACAGCACTGAGATCTTTACTACTATTATCCCGACCAACATTGAAGAAGAAGTTGTATGAAAATGTTTCGAAGTCCACCACTAGCTTGGTACTAATCAGATTGAAGAGTTGGGTTCAAAAGCTAGTATGTTACTCGATAAAGTATTCAGAGGGTCATAAATCAGAAGAATCAAGCACGTGAAGTTAGCACTCAGTTGCTCGGCACAGGAGGCAGTTGGTCGGCTAGCAAACCAATCGATATACTGGAAGATTATGACAAGCTACAAGCTGCATACTATGGCATGGCTACATCCAAATTCCCAAGGGTGATATATATCACACAGAGTTCCTCAAAATAAAGATTAGCAACCATCGATCAGCCTGCATCATATGTCGTCCATGAGATAATGCATTTTATGTTGAACAAATCAAGAAGGTAGATCAAGAATTTCACGAGCACCGAGCAACATTGCAGAATAAATAGTCCATCCTTTCAAGTAAACCATCAAGCATGGAGCATTGGGGGATTCTGTTAACGCAAAAATTCTCTATCTACGAGGACCAATCAGAAAAGGACACATGTCATCCTACGTGGAAATATTCGACACCCAGGAGAGTTGATCGGCACCCGAGGAGTGTCAGTCGGCACCCGAGGAGAGTTGGTCAGTACCCGAGGAGAATTAGTCGGTACCCGAGGAGTGATAGTCGGCACCCGAGGAGAGTTGGTCGTCATATCAACCAGGAAGATCAAATGATAACTATGCATTTAATGTGCATTAATGAAGATGGCAGCGCATTTAATGAGCCTTAATGTACATTTATACTGTATTAATAGATGGAAACACATAGCATACCAAGCAATTCAACAATTAGATTCGTTGAATGTAGACATAAATGTCTACATACAATGAATCTCTTTATCTCTCATCACTATAAATACATGTATCCCCTTAGCCAAGGGAGAGATCCAAGAGAACCAGGGGATCCAAAGGAGATCTAGAAGAGATCCGGGGAGAACCTAGAAACCTCATACACAAGATACACATCCTTTCTCTCTCTACACCCTTTGGTGCTATTATAAACCCCTGGGAATAAAATAATAGTGGATGTAGGCTTTTTCTTATAGCCGAACCACTTTAAAAATCTTTGTTTCTCATGTGCTTGATTGGATTGCTTTCATTTATTTATCTGTGATCATAAAAATGGGATTCGGTCCAGTTTTTTGCATCAACAATCCTCACTTGATTAAAAAAATAAAAATAAAAATTAAACCTAAAAATTATTCAAAAGCTAAACTAATTTTTTTGTATTTTTTCTAAATTTTTTTATCTCCTTAAACTGTAGAAAAATTTACACTGACTTTTCTCTTTTATTTGGTATCTGAGAGTCTCTGATTTTATTCTGAGTTGCCTCCCCTCCTTTACTTATAACCCATGATTATTTATTTAGTTGATAGATTTGAGGGATTTACTTTGACCAAGAATAAAAGCATGTGGGTTTATTTGAATTTTTGGTAGGTGGCTAAGAAGATAATGAATCTCCTAATTTTATGGAACTGGGTAATTGGAAATAAATCTTCTTGGGTTATGGGTTAATGGAAGATGGGTTAACTTGGGGATAATGGGTATTGATTTGAACTAGATTTGGAGCTTGGTCGGTTTGGATATGCATTTGGATTTGGGACCCGAGTTACTGGTAATAGGTGTTAGACAGAAGGTGGGTTTGGGGTTTCATGGAGTTTGGTGTGGGTATTTGGGATCGAGAAGGTAGGGTCGCTGTGTCGAAATAGGAAGAACGGTCGGAGTTGGTCAGAACTGGTCCATAGGCTATCCGAAGGTAGAGGTCGAGTTTAGGATCGCAGGTGGAAGTCACCGTTCTAAGGATGGGGTACATTTCGGAGATCAGTCGAATACAGGAGAAGGTTGACCGTGGCTTTGGGGTGCAATTAGAAGACGGGTCACTATTTGGATATAGAAGAAGAGGGTTGGTTTCCTTTATCACAAAGGAAGAGAGAGGTAAGAGGTTGGATTGAGTATGGGTGGGGTGTATAGTATGAGTGTGTGTGTTTAATGTACAACTAAAAAATTAAAATAAAACTAAGACTTAACTGAAAATAAAATCAATAAAAAAAAAATTAAAATTTACTAACTAATAAGAAATAAATTCCTAACCTATAACTAATAAACGACTTAAGTAAAATAAAATAAATAAATAAATAAAATAAAATAACTAAGAACCTAATTAAACACACACTTATAAAAAATATATAAATAATCTTCACACAATAACGGACCCTAATATTTACTATTATACACATACAAATAAAATATAAAAATTCAAAAAAATATATACAACTCAAATAAAAATATAAAAAAAATTAGAAATACAAACAAAATACACTTGAAGCTCGGGTGATGGGTTGAACTCGGTCTAGGGTTAGGATTGGTTCAGGGTTGGGCTTAGGGTGTCAGAACTCCTCTGAACAAGCTCAAAAATGAATTTCGGACTACACGAACGCGTTGATTCTCTTCATTCCATGCTTTTGACCACTACTTTGTCGCAATTATGTCAAATTAACACAATTTGATGTTGCGACTACTGACTAACCTGCAATGTAGATAAATACGAACATAAGGCCAACTTAATTGAAAATGAGTGACTAAAATGCATCTATTTAGGATATAAAATCAACACGTTTGGGTGCTTATCAGAAACACATGGCTCAATATTGTTCTAAAATCCTCAATCATTAGCCTTATGTTGGTTAGAATTTATAAAAGAGTTTGAAGTAATAGTAGCAAAAGCCCAAGGGTCTTCAAATGCAGAATAGGTAGACAATAAAAAAGATAAGAATCTCAGAGCTAGTGGTCAAAATGATGGTTGATTAGAGAAATAACAACCTCTCAACCATAAGAAATGTATTTATGTAAAGAGTAATGATGATCGATATGGGACTATGGACTTGAGAATCTCCGCATTCTGCTAATTAATCTTCACCAAAAATCAATTAGTCCACGGGTATGTTTACACTATATTAATTTAAACCAATGGGGTGTTGCCACATAATATTTAAATTGACAAAATAACCGACTTATTATGTAAAAATATAAAATAGTGGGAAGCATGTATGCGTGACATCTGTTATTCAAAATGGCAAATTACTCCAATTTAAATTTGTGCGTTAGTGCACCAAGGAAGGATAACTCAGATGGATGAGTAACCACCCAACAGTTACCCTTGGAATTACATAGCATGGGCAAGGAACACTATAAATAAGAAACAAACCCAAAAAGGAAGAAAGGACTCTCTTGCCAAAATCATTTACATTAACTTTTTCTTTTATTTTCTTTTTGTTTATTTATTTACGAAACTTTTTTCAATTTCACAATTAGATTGTAAGGTAGTTGTAATATTTTCTTTCAATGTTTATTTAAAGTTTCTTGACTTTATATTTGTTGTTCATTACTTCCCCATAAATTTTTACTTTACCCTCAAAATCTACTTTCTCGAAAATCTTTACTTTAATCGCATTTTCTTTTCTCTTATTTACAAAGCTTTACTTTTCTTTCAATTCATGCAATTTATTGTTTTTGCCCTAGATAATTACTACAAATTATCACTCCCTTAAGGTAAGCATAAGTTCTCTCTTAATTAAGGCATCGAACACAACACAATCGCTTGATAATTGTCACTAGGCTAAAATCTTTGGATGCCAAGACTACAAATCTTGCTTGGCACGTTCGTAATCCCCACCCTTTTTTTATCCGGCGGGGAAGAGAACGAAAATGGAAGACGGATGGTGATCGTGCTAGGTTCGAGGATCAGGATCTTAAGCGGCGGAAGAAAGTCCTCTATTGCTTGACATTGGATCTGGCGCCTGCGGAAGCGCCTCTTGAGCCGCGCTCAAAGCCTCTTGAGTCGCCCGGTATGATAGCTTCAAATAATTCCAGCATTGTTAGATAAAAAAAAGTCTATCTATTACGACCTGAGTCGCATTTGTTTCATCTAAAGATCCAATTAAATTTAATTATCAAGCCAGTGAAAACAACCTAAACATTTTTTTTTTGTTCTCAAAAAGTTTAGAAAGTCCATTTGTAACTTAGAATAATTGAATTTAGGTCCATTGGTTTAGTATATGAGTTAGGCCATGTTTTGGGAAAATTTGGGGCCTATTTTGGGCTTGGTGGGTTAAGGCCATTTTTGGGCCTAAACCTAATTTTGGGATTACTATTTAATATAAATTAATTAGGTAAACCTAAATTGTGACAACCCGAATATAATTATGATAAATTATGATTAAATCATTATTAGCTTATTTGATATGAATAATATGTTATTAGTATATGTAATGTTAAGTCATCATGTTTAGTATAATCTTACCTTCATAAAGCATGAAATATTGAATTAATTACAAATACAAAATTTTAAAGTTTTCGACAGGAATGTTCATGTTTAAGATTAGTTTTCAGCTTTATAAAGTATCAACTGACATCAGGTGAAAACTAGAAAATTGTAGACAAGTGAGTTAGGGTTGTAACCCAATAAACAGTGTGTGAAATGGAGGTCCGAGTAAGAAGTTATACCAAAATTACTAACCAGGGGAAAATCTGTCCATCCGTTTAAGTGGTAATTTGTCCTTTATACACAACAAGTATCTTAAAGTGATTGGTTGGAGGTATAGGCTGGTTTGGCCGACCTTATACCTTTAAAATAACCTTATCCTTCAGCTAAAAGAAACCATGAAAGAGTTTTACCTTGAGAAAATAGAATTAGGGAGTTTAGGAAGAAAAGGTGAGGAGAAAAAGTGTATAAAAATTCGTAGAAATTACGTAAAAGTCCTGAAGGTAATCCTAATCACAAATCTTGTTATTTTGCTTATATTACTGATTTAGATGATAGAAATCATCATTGTTTTACTAAAATTTCAACCCTTTATATATATATGTGTGGTTAGATGCAAGTTTAAGTTAAGTTGAATTTACAAACCCTTAAAACTGCTTTGTATTGAACCCCCTTGCATATCTTTTTGTGTGCATACTGTAATTGTGAAATTCCAAATGAATATGAAAATAGACTCATATATTCACATCATACCTGAAAATTATAATTTATCTCCTTGTGGTTAGGCCTTAATGACGATTTCAAGTTAGTACATAATTGTTGTTTGTATATTTTATTTCAGTATTCCCTGAGTTTGGTCAAGATTTTGATATAGCAAATGAAGTTAAAAAATTATGAAACTTAAATTCTGTACTATTAAGTACGTGTACTGAAAATGGGTTGAAAATCATGGAAAGTTATATGGTAGAAAGAATATGAAAATACTTGGAAGGTGAAGGAACAATAGAGGAGCATATAGGGCAGATTTCTTGTGTTGTAAAGAAATGGTCATAACTTGCTCTAGAAAGCTTGAAAAATTATGTCGTCACTTTTAATTGAAAGTATATTCAGATATAATTTCATAGTGATAATCTTGGATACTTGTAGTTGTGCAATTTATGAATATAGGATGGTTAAGTATGTAGGACAATAATTTGAGGCCATACTGGATACCCCATGAAAGAATATTGTTATCTCCTCTTTCCAAAGAGTATTTTCATTATATGTTTCATTTTTATATACATTGATAAGTATGTTTTCATATTTACTTGTGTTTAGTTATAAATCCCTTATGAGGTATTTCCTACGGTTGAATGTTCATAACTTTATCAACACATGTACCATTATTTTGTCTTTACTCATGTTTCATGGAATGTGACTTAAGTGGAATTATATTGTTGTTGTATAGTCATGGAAAGTTAGATAATTATGTTAGTATAATACTTATGATTGAGATTCATTACTAATTTAGTTGGATTGACAGGTGTAAGGTCTAATCAACCCAGTTCAACTCCTCCCAAAGGAAACATGAATACGTAGTTGACAACCCATGGTGAGTGTACTCACTGGAAAGAGATATTTGCATCATGTTATTGATATGATAGAAATATAATGAATATGAAATTGTTCATTTCAATTTACCAAAATGGGAGGTTACTCCCTAACCCGGAATAGGGGAGATTTTTCTACTAATGACAAGGTGTTACTCCTTGACCAGGAATGGGGGCGAATTGTCTATTACAGACATGATATGTGAATCATGATTCGAAAAGTTAGGTCATTCATTATGAATGATCCGGATAAGTTAATACATAATTATATGGACATGATTTAATTGAATTTAAATTCACGCAGTAGTATAGTAGTGATGCATTCACTGGGCTATTTTTCTCATGGCTCCTATGTTCACATTTTTTTTCAGGTAACGCGATGTCACTGCCAAATCTAGTAGGTCGGGTTGGGTTAGCCGGGAATGGGAGAAACATGGATTTTGTTTAGATGTCAATGATGTAATTAAGTTAACGTATCTTTCAAGAAGTTTGTAAATGCATAACTACTTTAATGTTGTAAAAAGTTTTTAAAAGTATGGATTTATGTTGATGACTCTGAAATTAAAACTAGTGTTATGGTTTGGTTAAATTACTCATGGTTTGACTCAGTTTGACTATCAAACTTAATTATAAGTAACTGGGTTGGTGTGTGTCGGCTTTTGGTATCAGAGCCTAGGTTTTAGAGGTTCTTGAGTTAGAAGAGTCTAGATTTAGCAGTGAATGTAAGAAATATGATTTGTTTTATCTGATACTAACCATTATGTTAGGAAAGATATGTATATATGTATGTTGTTATATCTTTAATTCATTTCAGATATAAAAAAATGGAAGGAGGGAATGTTAATGTAAGAATAGAAGATGAGGCTTCAAATATGACAACAGAAAATGAGGCTGAACAACCTGTTCAGATAAATGCAGAACCCGAGCTAGAACAACTGACAAATATGCAAAAAATGGCATGTGCTATGACTTTAATGGAAGAGAAGCAACCAAGATTTATGGCTCATATGGAAGAACAACAATCCAGGCAACTAGAGGCACAAGCATTGGCTAGGGCTGAGGAGGTGATACATCGAGAAGAAAGGAGTACTTCACACGAGAAATTTATTAAAATAAATCCACCCTCATTTGAAGGAGCAGTTGATCCAACAGAGGCAGAAGCATGGGTTAAAGAGATTGAACTTATTTTTGGGGTAATGAGAATGTCTGAAAATCAACGAGTGACCTTGGCGATGTATATGCTTAAAGGAGAAGCTAAATATTGGTGGGATGCCACAAAACATTTGTTGATTACTCCAGGAGGTGGGAATGTGATCTCATGGGATACTTTTGTCAAAGCTTTGTATGATAAGTATTTTCCTCCATTGTAAGAAGAAGGAATATTTCATGTTGAATCAAGGAAGTATGACAGTTAGAGAATACGAAGCTAAACTTACAGCCTTATCTCACTTTGCTTCGAGGTTTATACGGAATGAGTATGATATGTGCAGACGATTTCTCGATGGACTTGAGTTAGTCATTAAATCACGATTATCGGCTTTAGAGACTTTTATTATTCATCCTTGGTGAACAAAGCCATGCTGGTAAAAAAGGATGTGAATGAAGAGAGAGGGAATCGAGAACGAGGTGTAAAAAGAAACAGATTTGATCCGAATTATCAAAAAGGTAGTGGTACAAAATATTCGAGACTTGGAGGGCAAATTTTTTAGCATTATAGATGTATGGGAGGTAGTTCGCAAAAGGGTGAAGCTAGTGGCGGGAGAGGTTCAGGAGTTTCAGTACAAGGAGATACGAATGTTTGTTTCTTTTGTGGGACATCGGGTCATATAAAGAGAAATTGCCCAAAGTTACTGAATATAGAATGCTTTAACTGTCATTAGAAGGGCCATTTGAGAAAAAAATATCATATGTTATCAAGAGCGATTTAAGTTAGTAGTGTGGGGCCTCATAAAGGATCCTTGCCAAGCAGTGCAACTAGGGGAAGAGGTACAGAACAAGCAACTGGATCGAGGGCAGGAGGAAGAGTGTTTGTGATGACACTGCAGGATGCCCATGCTACACCGAAAGTGGTTAGATGTAAACTTTCTATTGCAAATAAAGATTTATATGGACTCATTGATCCTGTATCTATGCATTCATTTGTGGCATTACGTACTATTTCATATTTGGGTAGACCATGTTCATTTCTCAATTGTGCCTTATTTTTTTTTACCCTAATGGAAAGTGTAATTCTGGTAGAGCATGTTTATAAAGATTGTGTCTTACAAATGGGGGAACGAGATTTATATGTTGATTTGATACCGTTGGCCATTTGAGATTTTGATACTATATTGGGGATGGATTGGTTATCATTGTATCATGCTTACATTGATTATTTTCAAAAATATTTTACATATCATCTTCCTGGTGTACCCGAGTTCCAGTTTGCAGGGGAAAGGAACGTTTCTCCTAATTGTCTTATATCAGCAATTAAGAGTAGGATATTGTTGTGTAAAGGTTATACAAGGTATTTAGGTTATGTTGTTGATAGTAGTAAAGACACAGTTAAAATTTAAGATATACTAGTGGTTAGAGAATTTTCTGATGTCTTCCCAGAGGAATTGCTAGGATTACCACCCGATAGGGAAGTAGAGTTTTCCATTGAATTACTTCCAAGTACTAGTCCAATTTACCTTGCTCCATATAGAATGGGACCAACAGAGTTGAAGGAATTGAAAGTACAATTACAAAATCTGATAAGAAGAAGTTTCATTCAGCCTAGTGTTTCGTAATGGGGAGTCCAAGTGTTATTTGTGAAAAAGAAAGATGGGACAATTCGATTAAATGAATAAGGTTACCATTAGAAACAAGTACCCTCTACCTCGTATTGATTATTTGTTTGACCAATTACAAGGTGCCACAGTATTTTCGAAGATTGATTTGAGATCGGGTTACCGCCAATTGAAAGTAAACGATCGTGATATTTCCAAAACACCTTTTCGGACTCGATATGGGCACTATGAGTTTTTGGTGATGCCATTTCGATTGACTAATGCTCCAGTAATTTTTATGGACTTGATGAACCGGGTATTCCACCCTTTCATTGATTCCTTAATTTTATTCATAGATGATGTGTTGATTTACTTGCATAGCATGGAGGAACATGAGAAACATTTGAGACTTGTATTGAAGATTTTGAAAAAAAAGAAATTATTTGCTAAATTCAGCAAGTGCAAATTTTGGTTAAATAAAATTGTGTTTTTAGGGCATATTGTCTCGGGAAATGGGATATATGTTGATCCAAAGAAGGTGGAAACAATTGTTGAATGGGAGAGTCCTAAGAATGTGACAGAAATTAGGAGTTTCCTAGGATTGGCTGGTTACTATCGCAGATTCATTAAGGTATTTTCAGCAATAGTGTTACCATTGACAAAGTTGACCCGTAAAGAAGTGAAGTTTGTGTGGGATGAAGAATGCGAAAGAAGTTTTAAAGACTTAAAGAAGCGGTTGGTTTTTGCTCCTATACTTACTATTCCGTGTGGGAATGTCTTTCGTAATTTATACAGATGCTTTATTTCAGGGGTTAGGATGTGTTCTTATGCAAAATAGAAAAGTAATAGCATATCCTTCTAGACAATTAAAGACACATGAACGAAACTACCCTACACATGATTTGGAGTTAACAACTATTATTTTTGCTTTGAAGTTATGGAGACATTACATATATAGAGAAACTTATGAGATATATAAGGATCATCAAAGCTAGAATTACTTGTTTAAATAAAAAGAACTGAATTTGAGACAGAGGTGTTGGATCGAGCTGACTAAAGACTATGACTGTACCATTCATCATCATCCTGGTAAGGCCAATGTAGTAAAAGATGCTTTGAGTAAAAAATCATCAGGGACTCTTGCTTGCTTACAGTGTGCACGTGTTGGAAATATTCTTGACTTGGCATTGATGGGGATTGAATTAATGTTTTCAAAAAGGGGAGGCTTATTAGCACATGTCATAGTGAGACCTTTATTAGCAGAACACATAAGAAATTTGTAGATCAGTCATCCATTCCTTGAGAAGAAGAAATGAGATGTCTTAGATGGCAAAGAGAATGACTTTGAGATTAAGAATTATGAATCGTTGTGTCATAAAAATAGGATTTGTGTACCGAATGATCCACCCTTAAAGAAGGATATATTGGAAGAGGAATAGAGTTATATTTACTCTATGCATCCGGGAGGTACCAAAATTTATAGAGATTTGAAAGAGTATTACTGGTGGAACAATATGAAATGTGAGATTGCAGAGTTCGTAGCTAAATGTTTAGTATGCCAACAAGTAAAGGCGGATCATCAAAAGCCGACAGGATTATTACAGTCATTGCCTATTTTGAAATGGAAGTGGGAACATATAACGATGGACTTTGTTATAGGATTACCGCGGTCACCAAAGGGGCATGATTCTATTTGGGTGATTGCAGACCGATTGACGAAGTCGGCCCATTTTCTTTTAATTAAGACCACCTACACTATTGACAATTATGCACGTGTGTACGTTGATGAGATTATCTGTTTACATGGGGAACTAGTGTTAATTGTATCAGATAAAGATCCAACGTTCACTTATAAGTTTTGGCCTCATTTACAGAATTCCATGGGCACAAGTTTGAAGTTTAGCACTACATTTCATCCACAAACTGATGGGCAATCTGAAAGGACGATTCAAATATTAGAAGACATGTTACGAGCTCGTGTATTCGACTTCAAGGGTAGTTGGGATGATCATTTTCCATTGATGGAATTCTTATATAATAGTAGTTATTAGTCCACCATTGGTATGGCTCCTTATGAAGCTTTATACGGGAGGAGATATAGAACACCTTTGTGTTGGGATGAAGTAGGTGAAAGGAAAATTTTGGGCCCTAAATTGATAGATATGACAACAAAAAAGATTAAAATTATTCGAGAACGGATAAAGATAGCGCAAAGTAGGCATAAATTTTATGCAGATAACATGAAGTCCCCATTGGAATTTCAGAAGGGAGATTTTGTATTCCTATGTATTTTACCATGGAAAGGCGTCATGAGATTTGGAAAGAAGGGGAAACTAAGTCCAAGATACATTGGACCATATGAAGTGTTGGAAAGAATTGGGACCCTGGCATATAAATTAACTTTACCTCCAGATTTATCCCGTTTACATGATGTGTTTCACGTATCGATGCTTCATAAGTATTTGGAAGATCCATCTCATCAATTGAAAACACAACCTATTGAAGTGAAGGAAAACTTGTCATACATCGAGGAACCGGTGGAAATTATTGATCGTAAGGAGCAAGTATTAAGGAATAAAGTTATTCCCCTAGTTAAAGTTATGTGGATGAGCCATGTAGTTAAAGAATAAACTTCAGAAATGGAGAATATCATGAAGAAATAGTATCCCCATTTGTTTGGTAAGTGACCTTTAAATTAAATTTAGGGATGAAATTTTCTAAGGGGGGTGAGTTGTGACAACCCGAATATAATTATGATAAATTATGTTTAAATCAAGATTAGGTTGTATGATATGGATAATATGTTATTAGTATATATAATATTAAGTTATCATGTTTAGTCTAATCCTACCTTCATAAAGCATGAAATATTGAACTAGTTACACATATAAAATTTTAAAGTTTTTGGTAGGAATGTTCAGGTTTAAGACTAGTTTTGAGCTTTATAAAATATCAATTGACTTGAGGTGAAAATTATAAAATTGTAGACAGGTGAGTTAGGTTGTAACCCAATAAACGGTGTGTGAAACAGAGGTCCGAGTAAGAAGTTATACCGAAATTACTAACCACAATCAAATTTGTCCATCCGTTTAAGTTGTAATTTGTCCTTTATACCCAACAAGTGTCTTAATGTGATTGGTTGGAGGTGTAGGTTGGTTTGACTGACCTTATACCTTTTAAATAACCTTATCCTTCAGCCAAAATCAGCCATGAAAGTGTTTTACCTTGAGGAAAGAGAATTAGGGAGTTTAGGAAGAAAAAGTGAGGAGAAAAAGTGTAGAAAAATCTGTATAAATTATGTAAAAGTCCGGAAGGTAATCCTGATCGCAAATCTTGATAATTTTATTATATTAATGATTTACATGATAGAAATCATCATTTTTTTACTAAAATTTCGGCCCTTTATATATATGTATGGGTGGATGCACGTTTAATTTAAGTTGAATGTACAAACCCTTAAAATTGCTTTGTATTGAAACCCCTTGATTCAAACTTGCATATCTTTTTGTATGCTTTTTGTAATTGAGAAATTATAATTGGATATGAAATTAGACTCATATATTCATATCATATCCAAAAATTAGAATTTATCTCCTTGTGGTTAGGCCTTAATGATGATTTCAAGTTGCTACATAATTTTTGTTTGTATATTTCATTTCGGTATGCCCTGAGTTTGGTCAAGATTTTGACATAGAAAATGAAGTCAAACAATTATGAAACTTTAATTATTTACTATTAAGTATGTTTAATAGAAATGGGTTGAAAATCATGGAAATTTATGATGTAGAAAAATTATGAAAATTCTTGGAAATTGAAGGAACAATAGAGGAGCTTGTAGGGAAGATTTCTTGTGTTGTAAAGAAATGATCATAACTTGCTCTAGAAAGCTTGAAAAATTATGTCGTCACTTTTAATGGAAAGTATATTCAGATATAATTTCATAGTGATAATCTTGGATACCTGTAATTGTGCAATTTATGAATATAGGATGGTTAAGTATGTAGGATAATAATTTGAGGCCATACTGGATACCCCATGAAAGAATATTGTTATCTCCTCTTTCCAAAGAGTATTTTCATTATATGTTTCATTTTTATATACATTGATAAGTATGTTTTCATATTTACTCATGTTTAGATATAAATCCCTTATGAGGTATTTCCTACGATTGAATGTTCATAACTTTATCAACATGTGTACCATTATTTTGTCTTTACTCATGTTTCATGGAATGTGACTTAAGTGGACTTATATTGTTGTTGTATAGTCATGGAAAGTTAGATAATTATGTTAGTATAATACTTATGATTGAGATTAATTACTAATTTAGTTGGATTGATAGGTGTAAGGTCTAATCAACCCAGTTCAGCTCCTCCCAAAGGAAATATGAATACGTAGTTGACAACCCAAGGTGAGTGTACTCACTGTAAAGAGATATTTGCATCATGTTATTGATATGATAGAAATATAATGAATATGAAATTGTTCATTTCAATTTACCAAAATGGGAGGTTACTCCCTGACCCGGAATAGGGGAGATTTTTCTATTAATGACAAGGGGTTACTCCTTGACCAGGAATGGGGGCGAATTGTCTATTACAAACATGAATCATGATTCGAAAAGTTAGGTCATTCATTATGAATGATCTGGATAAGTTAATACATAATTATATGGACATGATTTAATTGAATTTAAATTCACGCAATAGTATAGTAGTGATGCATTCACTGGGATATTTTTGTCATGGCTCCTATGTTCACATTTTTTTCAGGTAACGCGATGTCACTACCAAATCTAGTAGGTCGGGTTGGGTTTGCCAGGAATGGGAAAAACATGGATTTTGTTTAGACGTAAATGATGTAATTAAGTTAACTTATTCTTCAATAAGTTTGTAAATGCATGTGACACCCCGCCTAATTAAACCTTGGGTGATCAAGCCTTATTTTAATATAAATAGGTTTCTTCAATGGTTCATTCTTAGCATCGGTGTCGAAAGCCTTTTAAAAAATACTAACCACCTAAATGAAATAAAAACGGGTGCCAAATTTTATCTTTCTTAAACAATAAATAATCCAAACCACACATTACCAAAACTAGATATGAGTACGCAGTATAAAAATAATCTGCAAGCATTTAAAGTCTTGCCGTAAACCACGGCCCAAAAAAAGACAACTACAAATCCATAACTAGAATAAACTGTAATAGAAACGGTGGAACGACATGTTCCAACAAGGAATAATAAAACTGAGATCCTGCACTAGAACTGAAAAAGAGGAAGCGTCTAAACAATCCCTGCAACCTCCACACTGGCTGCAGCTCCCAAATCCCTGACATGAATCAAGATGGGTGTCCTTGTGGGTGGGCACCTAAAAGGTTTTTAAAATTTTACATAGCAAGAGTTAGTACTCAAAACATTTGAAAATATTTTGCAAGCAGTTAACACAATTAAGTTATTGATTACACATATTAAGGTTTCGCACGCTCCCTTGAACTTCCTCAACTCTCTTACGTGATACGTACCTATCAAGGGTACTTAGCCTACCTAGTTATACTTCCCATACCCGTAGTTAACTCATTTACCGTTCGTTTTCCTTATTCTTGTAATAATTTCATTATGCTTAAAATTATTACTAAGACATTCACATATCATTTCATTGTCTACTATTCTCAATTTGTAGATTATGCACATAGAAACATTTTGTCCCACAACAATGTATTTAATATTAGTTACCTCTAATATATCCTTTTATTACACACAAGGACCCTTGGCTCGGAATAATTCATCGACTCCAAGTGAAAGTTGGCTCGGAATGATCCATCGACCCCAACTATCTACAAATATAAATATATACACATATTCTGGTTCGGGACTCTTTCATCGCGGCACCAGTTCAAAGTTTGGTTCTGCATTAACATCGACCCCAAATATATAATAACTTTATGTTAGTTCGGAATGTCACATCGACCCTAACATAATTAGTTTAGGTAATATTCTCTTAACCCAAACATATTCATATAGATATAGTAGGTACACACTCGACCTAATAAATCATACCCGTACGTAATATATTTTACTTATATTCTCCGTACTTATTAATCACAATTTCTCTCACTATTGTATTTATTCGAGTATTCGCGTAACTCTAAGGGTCCTAGTTACCCCTCCCTTAATTCAGTAGTTAAGTTAATTTTAACCTACTGGTATTTTCTTTCCGGAATTAAGTCTCACTCTTTCCGTAATTAAATTAACCATTTCAACTCACGGCTAAGTCAATCGTTCTATCGTTATTCCATTTCTCCAACATTCCTACTCAATCATTAGTGGAGGAAACTAATGGTACACGTACTGGTAATTTCCATGTCCCCTCATAGGAAAGATATCAATTCTAAGGTTCCCATTAAGTAACGACAATTAAAGAAATTTCTACACAAATTTTCTATAGTTCAGACATGGTCGATCGATCGAAGGAAGATGGTCGATCAATCGACTGCTTCGATCGATCGACATTCAAGGGTCGATCGATCGATCGAGCAGTGACAGACCCAGTTCATCTTCTTCCTACGAGTTTCACCATTTTTACATCTCTAACTTTCATGATAAGCCATCTTATTCACAACCAACAATTTCTAATCATTCCTACATGTTCTGAGATGATTACTAACGATTTAAAACAACAAAATCATTATAAATCTTGGCCAAATTCACTGAAAATCTCTCTAATATTTAAGAACCCTAAAACTGCATTCTTTATATTTTTCATCAAAATTCCATATTTTCATACGAATTTCTCATCAAGTTTTCTATGATATAAACATACTTGGTAATTCAAAAAACGTCCTACATGCAAATTCTAATCAATCATGGATTATTATCAATTGTTTGTTCCCAAGAATATCATAAAAATCATGTTCTTCCTCAAGCTTAAACATGGGTATTATAACTCAATTATTTTGTAATTAACCACTTGCCTTAAGATTTGTAGGGTCTGATTTTGTGGTTGTTGATAATGATTGATGATATTGGTGCCTCAATCCTTCTTCCCAACAATCTTTGTGGTGAAATCTTCCTAAGATGGTCCCTCCTTCGTTTTTGCCTAAGGAATTTGCCTCTCTCTCTCTCTCTCTCTCTCTCTCTAATGGGTATGGTGTAACTCTCATTGTCTAACCATAGACACCACTCTTATAATCAGATTTGGGGTTACAAAAATTCGTAGGTCTTCTTTCCCATAATTGTAAAGAGACCAAAATGCCTCCGAATGGTCCCGGTTTAGCCCGAAAATGACCCGACACTCAACTAGTACCCCCGGGTACACTATGTTGACTAATTCGACCCTTTCCGAATCAACCGTGGACTCTAAATTATCATTTGAGTCTCGTAAATATTTTTCTACTCTCATCCTTAATTTTGCTGAGCTACATCCGGTACGTCCATATAGTCACTAGACCGTACATATTAACATTGAAAATTTATATTCACCTTAGTAAATTTTCTATAACACATATTCATCTTTATTAACATAATATCTATTTAAATTACTCTACTCACGTAATTTAAATCAAACATATTTAATCACCTTAAATTACTCTACTCACGTAATTTAATTAAAGCGTATTTAATCCCATTAAATTACTCTACTTATGTAATTTAAAATTAAGCAGAATTACGGGGTGTTACATACTTCCCCCCTTACAAAAGGAATTTCGTCCTCGAAATTAGGAAAAATACCTGCTATGAATAATTCTAGATATTGTTCTCGCATATCCTCTTCCCGTTCCCAAGTGGACTCATCCATATTGTGGTGTCCCCACTGTACTCATACTAAGGGTACCACCTTGGATCTTAGTTTGTGCTCACTATAATCTAGGATAGCCACGGGTCTTTCTTCATACGAGATATCTGGCTGCAAATCGATCTCCTCCAAAGGAATGTGCCAGAAGGCTCTCTCGCTCCTCTTGTATTTCTTCAGCGATGCTACGTGGAACACATCGTGTATTCGCTGAAGATGCTCAGGGAGTCCGAATCTGTAAGCTACCGGTCCCACTCTCTCAATGATAGGAAATGACCCAACATATCTCGGTGCTAACTTCCCCTTTTTGCCAAACCTCGTAACCCCTTTCATAGGAGATACTCGAATTAACACCTGGTCTCCCACATCTAATTCCACATGCCTTCTGCCAGCGTCAGCATAACTCTTCTGCCTATCCTGGGCTCTTCGAATACGTCCTCGAATCAACTCTATTTTGGAGGAAGTCTCCTGTATCATCTCTGGCCCTAAAAGCCTGTTATCCCCCACTTCTAACCAACAAGCGGGTGAACGACAAGGTCTCTCGTAAAGCGCCTCGAATGGAGCCATGCCAATAGTGAATTGGTAAGAGTTGTTATACGCAAACTCTACCAAAGGAATATATGGCTCCCAATTTCCCCTAAAATCTAGAATACACATTCTCAGCATGTCCTCTAGTATCTGGTTTACTCTTTCCGTCTGGCCGTCCGTCTGTGGGTGATATGCCGTACTCAACCGTAAGTCGGTGCCCATGGCCTCTTGAAAACTCTGCCAAAAGTGCGACACGAATATCTTATCTCGGTCCGACACGATATTAATAGGAACTCCGTGCAGCTTAACAATCTCTGAAATAAAAAGCTGCGCGTACCGCATAGTATCATAATCCGTACGAAGCGATAAGAAATGTGCGACCTTAGTCAAACGATCCACTATCACCCAAATGGAATCATGGACCTTCTGCGAGGTTGGTAACCCAGTAATACAATCCATTGAGATACTCGCCCACTTCCACACGGGAATCTCTAGTGGTTGTAGCATTCCTGAAGGCCTCTGATGGTCAACTTTTATGAGTTGGCATGTAACACACTTTGAGACAAATTCTGCAACATCTTGTTTCATACCTGACCACCAATATACTCGTCGCATATCCTGGTACATTTTGTCCCCACCTGGATGTACCGAGAATTTTGACCCGTGCGACTCTGTCATAACAGCATGCCTCAAATCATCGTCTTCGGGTACTATCAGTCTACCGTTGAAGCGTAGTCCACCCTCTGAACTGATGGAGTAGAATTCTGCCCCCTTGGCTAGTAACTGCCGTACTTTATCCTAACAAAATGGGTCTTCGGCTTGTGCCCTCACTATCCGCATAACGTTCTCGGAAGTGATAGCTAGAACTTCCATACATGCTCTTGCCATATCATCCTCGTGTCGGAGCTCACTCCACTTTGCCTTCCAAACTTCTACTAACTCTCCGATAGGTCTTCTGCTTAACGCATCTGCCACCACGTTAGCCTTACCAGGATGATACTGTATATCAAATTGGTAGTCCTTCACGAATTCAAGCCACCTTCTCTGCCTCATGTTTAGGTCCTTCTGAGTGAACAGATATTGCAATGACTTATGATCCGTGAATAGCGTAAACTGCTCGCCCAGAAGATAGTGTCTCCAAATCCTCAAAGCAAAGACAACCGCTGCCAACTCGAGGTCATGGGTGGGGTAGTTCTTCTCATGTGGCTTAAGCTTTCGTGACGCATAAGCTATAGCCTTCTCCTCCTATTGTAACACACCCCCAAGTCCTTGTAAGGACGCATCAGTATAGACTCGGTATTCCACTTCACTCTTAGGCAAGGTGAGAACGGGGGCTGATGTCAACTTGTCTTTCAATTCATCAAATGCTAACTGGAAACTATCACTCCATATAAAGGAAATTCCCTTCCGAGTCAGATTCGTCAACAGTCCGGCAATTTTTGAGAATCCCTTGATGAAGCGACGATAATAACCAGCCAAACCCAAGAAACTGCTGATTTCTGTCGGTGTCGTGGGCTGTCCCCACTCCCTCACTGCCGATACCTTACTCGGGTCAATAGCAATGCCCCTGCTAGATACGACGTGGCCTAGGAACGGCACCTCCCAAAGCCAAAATCCACACTTCTCAAATTTGGCGTATAACTGATGGTTCCGCAATGTCTGTAGGACCAATCGTAAGTGTTCTGCGTGCTCCTCCTCTGTATGGGAGTAAATCAGAATGTCGTCTATGAATACAATCACAAACTGATCCAAAAACTCCCTGAATACCCTGTTCATGAGGTCCATGAATATCGCCAGTGCATTAGTTAGCCCAAAAGGCATCACTCTGAACTCATATGACCCATACCGCGACAGGAAAGCGGTCTTAGGTACATCCTCTTCACGAATGCGCAATTGGTGGTAACCCGATCTCAAATCGATCTTTGAGAAGTATGCAGCCCCTCTCAATTGATCAAACAAGTCGTCAATCCTCAGTAATGGATACTTATTACGTATCATTACTTTATTTAGCTCTCTGTAATCTACACACAGACGAAGTGAACCATCCCTTTTCTTCACAAAAAGTACTGGCGCACCCCATGGCGATGTACTCCGTCGAATAAAACCCTGTCCTAACAGTTGCTGGATTTGCTCTCTCAGTTCCCGCATCTCTGAAGGAGCCATGCGATATGGTGCTCTGGCAATCGGTCTCGTCCCCGGTGTTAGATCAATTACGAACTCTATCTCTCTGCTAGGTGGTAACCCTGGTATCTCCTGAAAGACATCCTCAAAGTCCCTCACAACTGGGATTGAGTCCAGAGAAACGACCACCCCATGTGAGGTCTCCTCCTCAATATAATATAAGTGAGTTCGCGATCCTCCCTCGGGAAGTGTCATAGCCACAAGGAACATCTCCTGCCCCGGGATAGAGAACACGATGGTCCTCTCATAATAATCTACCATTGCCCTATTATGTGCCAACCAATCCATGCCTAGGATGACGTCATATCCCTCCATATCCAGCACTAGAAGGTCCGCCGCTAGACTCAATCTCCCGACCATAATGTCCACACCCTTACAAATCGAGTGTATGAGGGACCCACTACCCATCGGTGACTCCACACACATAAGATGAGTGTCTGCTGACGCTAATAGGTCGGATGCCCGTGCAAATCTAGTGGAAATAAATGGATGCGTTGCGCCTGTGTCAAACAAAATATTCCCCTCAAGCCCATGAATAGGAAACATACCCGCAACTGCCGGCGGTGCCGGCTAAAATGGAATGTCACGGATGTTGAACACACGCCCGTACTGCATCTGTCCTGGTTGTGGGGCCTGTACTGCTGCTGGGGCTACTGGTGCCTGCTGCCCCTGTTGGGCACCCTGCTGTTGTGCCCGGTCTTGCTGTGGATAATTTCTGCTCTTGTGACCCTGCTGACCACAAGTGAAGCACTGCCCCTGAAACTGTCTTTGTCCTTGGCCCTGTTGGCCCTGACGTTGGCCCTGTCGCCCTTGGCCTTGTTGTCCCCCATTTTGATTACCCTGGCCCTGTCGACCCTGAGGAACTGGTTGTTGAGGACCCTGCTGGCCCTGTCGGTCGAAGCGATACTTCCCATGCTTAAACTTCTTGGCAGGGTTCCCCTGTCTGGAATCCTGTCCCAACTGACCCGCTGCCTGCTGTTGTGTTACGCTGCTACCACTACCTCCATCCACCTTGCCCGGTTGGCTAGGCTCACCCCTCTTACTTCCCTTAGTATGAAAACGGTGATCCTAACAGTGTAGTAGAGCGGCGTTGACGACATCTGCGTAGGTTACCAATGCCGGATTACCAATTAAGTGCTGTTTGATTCTCCAGGTTAGGCCCTCCATAAATTTGAACTTCTTCCTCTCCTCATTGCTCACCTCGTTTGGCACGAAATTGGCCAAACGGGTAAACTCCTCCTCGTAGTCAGTAACTGAGCGATCACCCTGAACCACTTCGCTGAACTTCTTTCTTAGCTCCGAATCTACTGCTGGAGGGAAATACTTGCGGTCAAACCGCACCCAAAACTCAGAAATAGTCAAAGTATCTCTCTCCTCGGTGGTGGTAACTGACTCCCACCACTATAGGGCCGCTCCTGATAGACGGAAAGTGGCTAGCATCTGTTCCTGCACTCCGGTGCCCTCTAGCATGCGCAAGTGGCGCTGGATATTCTTCTTCCAGTTGCACACTTCCACTATATCAGTACTGCCCTGAAACTCGGGTGGGTGCCCCTTCTGAAATGTCTCCCTGACTCGTTGCCAAGTAGATGGTCCTGCCGGAACTTGCACTGCCAGTGCCATAGGGGGAGGTACTTGGGGCTGTGGAAAGTGGGCTACCATTGCCCTCATTACTGTCTCAACTGCCTGAGCCACTATCACTGCAACCTGAGTAGTGGAGATTAACTCGGGTGGGGGTGGTGGTATCGGTACCTGTGGCTCCAGATGAGCCTCCCTCACCTCATCTCTGGCTTCAGCCCTCTCTGCTCTCTGTCTCCTTGGCGGCATCTGAAATAAGATTCAAATTGTATAAGTACACAGTTTAAACAAAATTTAAGAGAAGAAGTACGATAACGCAACAGTTGGAATTTTTTTTTTTATCAACAATCCTAATAGTAGGGCTCTAATACAACAAACGTAACGCTAAATCGTAGTAAGCCGTACAGATCCTATGGACACTAGAACCTGATGCTCTGATACCATCTGTGAAACCCCACCTAATTAAACCTTGGGTGATCAAGCCTTATTTTAATATAAACAGGTTTCTTAAATGGTTCATTCTTAGCATCACTGTCGAAAGCCTTTTAAAAAATACTAACCACCTAAATGAAATTAAAACGGGTGCCAAATTTTATCTTTCTTAAACAATAAATAATCCAAACCACACATTACCAAAACTAGATATGAGTACGCAGTATAAAAATAATCTGCAAGCATTTAAAGTCTTGCCGTAAACCACGGCCCAAAAAAAGACAAATACAAATCCATAACTAGAATAAACTGTAATAGAAACGGTGGAACGACATGTTCCAACAAGGAATAATAAAATTGAGATCCTGCACTAGAACTGAAAAAGAGGAAGAGTCTAAACAATCCCTGCAACCTCCACACTGGCTGCAGCTCCCAAATCCCTTACATGAATCAAGCTGGGTGTCCTTGTGGCTGGGCACCTAAAAGGTTTTTAAAATTTTACATAGCAAGAGTTAGTACTCAAAACATTTGAAAATATTTTGCAAGCGGTTAACACAATTAAGTTATTGATTACACATATTAAGGTTTCGCACGCTCCCTTGAACTTCCTCAACTCTCTTACGTGATACGTACCTATCAAGGGTACTTAGCCTACCTAGTTATACTTCCCATAACCGTAGTTAACTCATTTACCGTTCGTTTTCCTTATTCTTGTAATAATTTCATTATGCTCAAAATTATTACTAAGACATTCACATATCATTTCATTGTCTACTATTCTCAATTTGTAGATTATACACATAGAAACATTTTGTCCCACAACAATGTATTTAATATTAGTTACCTCTAATATATCCTTTTATTACACACAAAGGACCCTTGGCTCGAAATAATTCATCGACTCCAAGTGAAAGTTGGTTCGGAATGATCCATCGATCCCAAATATCTACTAATATAAATATATACACATATTCTGGTTCGGGACTCTTTCATCGCGGCACTAGTTCAAAGTTTGGTTTTGCATTAACATCGACCCCAAATATATAATAACTTTATGTTAGTTTGGAATGTCACATCGACCCTAACATAATTAGTTTAGGTAATATTCTCTTAACCCAAACCTATTCATATAGATATAGTAGGTACACACTCGACCTAATAAATCATACCCGTACGTAATATATTTTACTTATATTTTGCGTACTTATTAATCACAATTTCTCTCACTATTGTATTTATTCGAGTAATCGCGTAACTCTAAGGGTCCTAGTTACCCCTCCCTTAATTCAGTAGTTAAGTTAATTTTAACCTACTGGTATTTTCTTTCCGGAATTAAGTCTCACTCTTTCCGTAATTAAATTAACCATTTCAACTCACGGCTAAGTCAATCGTTCTATCGTCATTCCATTTCTCCAACATTCCTACTCAATCATTAGTGGAGGAACCTAATGGTACACCTACTGGTAATTTCCAAGTCCCCTCATAGGAAATATATCAATTGTAAGGTTCCCATTAAGTAACGGCAATTAAAGATATTTCTACACAAATTTTCTATAGTTCAGACAGGGTCGATCGATTGAAGGAAGATGGTCGATCGATCGACTGGTTCGATCGATCGACATTCAAGGGTCAATCGATCGATCGAACAGTGACAGACCCAGTTCATCTTCTTCCTACGGGTTTCACCATTTTTACATCTCTAACTTTCATGATAAGCCATCTTATTCACAACCAAAAATTTCTAATCATTCCTACATGTTCTGGGATGATTACTAACGATTTAAAACAACAAAATCATTATAAATCTTAGCCAAATTCACTAAAAATCTCTCTAATATTTAAGAACCCTAAAACTGCATTCTTTATATTTTTCATCAAAATTCCAAATTTTCATACGAATTTCTCATCAAGTTTTCTATGATATAAACATACTTGGTAATTCAAAAAATGTCCTACATGCAAATTCTAATCAATCATGGATTATTATCAATTGTTTGTTCCCAAGAATATCATAAAAATCATGTTCTTCCTCAAGCTTAAACATGGGTATTATAACTCAATTATTTTGCAATTAACCACTTACCTTAAGATTTGTAGGGTCTGATTTCGTGGTTGTTGATGATGATTGATGATATTGGTGCCTCAATCCTTCTTCCCAACAATCTTTGTGGTGAAATCTTCCTAAGATGATCCCTCCTTCGTTCTTGCCTAAGGAATTTGCCTCTCTCTCTCTCTCTCTAATGGCTATGGTGTAACTCTCATTGTCTAACCCTAGCCACCACTCTTATAATCAGATTTAGGGTTACAAAAATTCGTAGGTCTTCTTTCCCATAATTGTAAAGAGACCAAAATACCCCCGAATGGTCTCGGTTTAGCCCGAAAATGACCCGTCACTCAACTAGTACCCCCGGGTACACTATTTTGACTAATTCGACCCTTTCGGAATCAACCGTGGACTCTAAATTATCATTTGAGTACCGTAAATATTTTTCTACTCTCATCCTTAATTTTGCCGAGCTACATCCGGTACGTCCATATAGTCACTAGACCGTACATATTAACATTGAAAATTTATATTCACCTTAGTAAATTTTCTATAACACATATTCATCTTTATTAACATAATATCTATTTAAATTACTCTACTCACGTAATTTAAATCAAACATATTTAATCACCTTAAATTACTCTACTCACGTAATTTAATTAAAGCGTATTTAATCCCATTAAATTACTCTACTTACGTAATTTTAAATTAAGCAGAATTACGGGGTGTTACAATGCATAACTACTTTACTGTTGTAAAAAGTTTTTAGAAGTAGGGATTTATGTTGATGACTCTGAAATTAAAACTCGTGTTTATGGTTTGGTTAAATTACTCATGGTTTGACTCACTTTGACTTTCAAACTTAATTATAAGTAACTCGGTTGGGATGTGTCATAAACTCTCATTAAATAAAACAATAACGCTACAAACTAAGGATAAAGAGAGAGCAACAAGGATTAAAGAGTTGGGGGTTTGGGGATTTGATTCGTACAATAGATCCAAGGAAAGTCTTTTACGATTAAGAATGTACTTAGGTTTATGTTAGAATAATAGTAGTGTGTCGGAATCTGAAATTCAACTCATGTAATCTAATTTCTAATCATAATTAACCTAATTTCATTATTATATTTAATCATAAGTAAAAACATAGTTTTGTAATGAGTAAATGTTGTAACGGTGATATTGAATCATTATATTTATCTTCGAAATCATGTAATCTGGACCTAAAAACACTAGATCTGAATCGTAAAAATATTATTCTATAAAATCCCTCACTGTTAATTTATTATTGAATGAAATCAATACGTTAATTTGACTAATCATGTTTTGATCATCAGCATGGGATTAAATCCTTGAAATCGATAATTAGATGATTAAACATAGTTTAAATCATCTAAATCGTGTTGATACATGTTAGTATTACTCGCTTGAAGGTTAGATTGGAATGAGAATGGCTAATTTTATGTTTAAAGGATTTATTGTTTGGTTAATGTTTGGATATGGTCACCAATGTTCATAGGAAGAAGAAGGGAACTGCATCTATCTCGTTCAAATGACATTGTAGTCTCGTTCGAATAAGAAAGGGCGTCTCCTTCGAATGACCTAAGAGATTCATTTGAACAAATTTGGGCAGTTTGTTCAAATGACTTAGGAGTATCATTTTAAAAACATTAGGTCATTTTATTTTATAACTTTGAATGCTTCATGTATATTATTAGAGATTGAAGGGATTATTTAAAAAACCCCTAGTATAGGATTGATTATTGTTTTTCTTTACTTATGGGCAATCATCTTAAAAATATGATCATGTATGGGAGTACCATCTAGCATGTTTAGGTTTACTAGCATTTCTATAGAATCTAACCTTTTGGCATGGTTCTGATCCTCAAACATATCCACGAGGTTCATAATTATGTCGTAAGCTCTTGACATATGTTGATGCTGGTGTTGCACCACATTGGTTATAAAGTTTAATATGTAGAAAAGAGAAGTTTGATCATCCTTTTATCACTTTTGATAATTCCAAACATCTTGTTTGGACTCCCCCTCATTAGTCTTGACAAGGCATGGTTCATTTAAAACAAATTTTTAGTCCTCAAAAGTTATGAAAGTTTCTAAGTTCTTTTTAGTTAATATAGTTCATTCAACTTTACTTGTTATCCTTTAATATCAAAGAAAGTACATGGTATGCTGCGCCTATTATTAAATCTAAGAATAATTTTTTGGAAATAGAATAAATTTTAAAATTAATTTTTTATTAAATTTTAATTTGGCTTTTCTCTACCGCCAATAAAATACTAATTTCGTCAACCATCCTAATTCCCTTATGAAGTGAGATTGCTTGATAGTCTATGTTTCTTCTATTCTACATCGTAGCTAATGTCTTTTGGTCCAACATCTAATGATAGTGACTCGGGTGGGGAAGATATCATTATTTGTTTTTAAGTGTATACAATTAGTTCATTCGTAGAAATCAAATCCGCTTGTATAAAACTTCCTCAATATCATCATACTCACTCATATTTAATTTCAAGGAAATATTTATAACATCCGTGCTCGAGATTTTTACCCCATTCCTTAAAATTTGTATGCCCTTGGGCCATGAACTGTATATTATGAATGGATGTTAAGTTTGAACTATCCTTGTGGGCTTTGTACAATTTAAATTGGGGATTTATTGGCCTAAAGTTGTTATATAGAAATTTAGATGTTCGTCGAACGAGTGGCTAAGTCATTTAAATGAGAAAGGACCTATCGTTCGAACGAGGTTCTAGCAACCTTCTAACAATTAAGAAGACCTATTCGATTTCCATCATTTTCTAGAATCTCGTTGGAATGCCTTAGTTCAAACGAGATGCATTGTGGTTCGAACAGGAATTAGTTTTCATTTAAAATGAGGTGGTTTCCTTTTCCCTTTTAAGCCTACGATTTACGTTCATTAGATTTCTTGTTCGAACAAAATGGGATCTCATTCTAAGGAGGTCTAAGTCGTTCAAATGATCAGACAAAATTAGACTTATTTGCACATTTTAATGTGCCATCACGACGTGGGGAATTGAATTTGTCAAGTTATTGGTCTCTCAACGGTTCAGATTAATATGTGGGTTTAACCCCTGGTTAATGGGTTAAGTGTTGATCGGCTTAAATAGAGGTGAGAGGCCATTTTCATCAAATTTTTGGAGCCCTCTCTCCAAAGTCGCACTATTCCATTCCCAACCCATTTCCATGTTTTTTTCCTTTCATCCCAAGAATTTTCAAGCTATTCTAAGGCTAAATACACTCATTTCAAGCCTTGTAGAGGAATAAGTTGGGTGGAATAATCCATTGTTGGAGATCTCTTGAACAAGTTGGAGCTTTCTTGGGGTTTTGGAGTTTTTAGGATCTTTCAAGTCATTCCCTTTAAGTTTCTCCTCTTTAAATCCAAGGTTGGAATTTCCTCCAAGTTTTTCCAAGCTTAAAGGCTATATGGATGCATCATGGAATAGTTTATTTTTGCAAAATATTTTCTAGTATGTCTGTTAAAAGGTTTTCTTGCAAAAAGGGAATTTTTGAGAAAACTAAGTGTAAAATGGATTTGGATGAACAAATGGTATTTTAATCTTGGGAAAATGAGAAAATAAGCATGAATATATATTTCCATGCTAATATCATGTTTAGTTGCATATTTAAGGGTTTCTAGGATTGAAATCCTCCCCAAAATGCTTAAAATATTATAATATATAAAATAAGGACTTATAGACACGATATGTGGAATTAAAAATGGTTTTTTTGATGAAATAAAGAAGTTGGAAAAAATCAGCCCTAAGTATGATGTAAAGTCATGGTAAAATGAATAAAAAATGATGTTTAATGCAACATTTGGGTATGAGAGTTAAATGAAAATTTTGTAAAAATGGATTTTATGATGTTAGATTGTTTCTTAAAAAGAAATGTAAATAAATGGGACTTTCTTAGAGAAGGAGGGTAATGCATGATTTTGGACATAAAATCATGAAAGGTGATCTTAAACGTAAAATGACGATTTATAATGCCATGATGAACGAATTATGTTTTTCACAACGTTTTCTTAAATGAAGGGTAAAAATGTAATTTTGGTAAAAAGTAGATGGCCCTAGTTGATGGACTTCCTCATTTGACCTTATCAGTCAGTTTTGTGCAATATGAGTAAATGAATGAGTTACATGAGAATGGAAAAATTATAGGTATAATGTGGACATTAGTAAAAATGTTAATATGCATTAACAAGGACTAATATGAGATCGATAAATATCAAAAAGGGATCAGATCCCTAGGGTGAAAGACCCAAAATCACTGGCCAGGGCATATGATAGTATAATCGGTGGTGTAGCACCCATTAAAGGGTATGGATAATTGGAAGATTCCGAGAAAAGATAATAGAAATGAAAATGAACTTGGTTGTTCTTAGAGAATGTAAATAAGAGGGATAAGGTGGAGACTAAGGAATTAAATATAATTAAATAATCTTTAGACCTGGTGAAGGGTGGCGTAAAATGGTTAAGTGTGAGTATGAGCATATTTCTTGGGTACATTGCATAGTAGTTGCATTAATATTGGCTAAATGATAAACATTTTCATAATTATTAAAATATATGTTATACGTGTAGTATTTTCATAGAAAATGTATAGCTTAGTATTTCCCACCCTACTGAGCGTTTGATCACCCTTGCTTTTTATGTTAAAACCCCCACTCTCACCCCAGGTAGATCGAGTAGGGATGTTGGCAAGGACGCCGGTAAAGCCCTTGAGGGTAATAATCGTCGTTAGAAGCCCTGCCATTATTTTTGAACCTGTCCTTCAAAACATTGGATTTGGAATTTTTTAAATCATTATATTCGGGCCCTTGACCAAGTGATGCAATAATACACGAACAACTATGATTTATTTCTTATTTAGTAAGCATTGATGGATTCAAAGGATTTTTATAAATAAACCCTTTTAATTAACCTAATAACTTAAAGTGACCACTTGTTTCTCAAATTTAAGCCGATAATTTAATCCTTATAAAATGGTTCTATTAATGGGTTTTTCTTAAATAATAGAATTGGACTTTCCACCTCCCCATTTAACTCCTTGACTCGGTGCAAGATGAACCGATGATGACCCAAATTCGGGTTGGAGCGTTACACTATCACTTGAGACTTTTAAAATTATTGTGATTCCATGATTAAAGTCCATCTGATTGGGGGGATCACATTTGACATGAGGAATTAATTACATCACAATTATAAAGTACCGATGGAGACCACATGATTTATTTGAAAGCCACTCTCCCACTTAATATTTTAAACTTGAGGGTATTTTGAAAAATAATTCATTCAATTATAATTGCCCTAATTAAATCCTTGGTAATTTTGAATTAACTTGTACAAATTAAATTATGTTCTCATTATTTTAATTTTCCAAAATAAAACAATTTTAAATTAAAGTAAAACTCGAAGATCATAATTTAATTTACACCCCTAAATTAATTTCCCGATTAAATTAAATTTTAGAAAAGAATAAATAAAAATGGATTTTTCAAAAAAACGTGACTTAGGTTAGTCACAATAATTATCCATGTTGTCCATAATAACGTGGGGTCCTAATTAATCAATTTATTATCTCACAAGAATTATCAACATGAGTAAAATGGTAGAATCATAATAAAATGGAATAATAAAGAAATCATAATTCAAATATAAATCGAATTCCCATTTCCATCATGGTCTATAGTTACTCTTGAAGTCAAACTTTTCAAGATCAAGGATTCTATTTTAAGTATCAAAAAAGTTGTTTCTTCTCTAGTAGAAATTATGGCGAAGATTCGTTACAAAACGTGTGAAAATTAACAACAAAATAGCAAAAATAAAGACTTATTATATAGTTTGGATCGATCTGATGGTATTCTAGATTGATCTATCCCTATGGGTTTGCATTTCCTCACGAGTTTTCCATGTGTATGAAACAATCTCTATAACTTGTTTAAAACTCCATGAAACTCTGTCCATCGACAAAACCCATTATAATACATGATTCTAATTAGTAAAAACTATTACATCCCCTAACAAATATCCTCTATATATAACTAGATCTTCATGTGATAATAAGAATTCTGGGCCGATTCAATTTTCCCAGTCAAATCGATTCGCTCAAGAGGCCGAATCGATTCGGATCTGGTCAGAAACCCAGATCTGTATGCGATGATGAGATTTCACCTATTTTCTTCAACAACAAGTTAGGTAAATACATTCACAACTCAATTTTCCATGCTCTATTGATCTTATACATCAACCTAATCTCTTTTCATATATAAATCCATCCCAACACAATATATCACCTACTACGATATGAACTGAATATATCACCAACTATGATGTGAACTGAATTAACATGCATAGAATATTATGAAAGTTAATTACTTGCCTTAATTGATATGTAGAGTCTGATTTTCCTACGATGTGTGATGATTTTATCCCCAAAAGATCCTTTAATCCTCTCACTTTTCTCCCTCTTAGGTTTTCCTTAGCTTTTTCCTTCTGTCTTTTCTCACTACAGGCCTCTGGGATGTTTTAATTGTGTATTATAGCTGCCTCATCACCCTAATATCCTTTTTAAACCCCTTAATAATGTATTTAGGTTAACCTCCTCATTGAAAATGTCATATATGCCTCCGAATGGGTCCTAACTAGTCTAAAAAGGTCTCGGAACCCAATTACTACCCCAGAGTATTTAATTTGACTATTTCGACCCATTCTGGATCAACTGTGCACTCGAAATTGCCATCCGAGTCACTATAAATTAATTTCTTATCTCAACCTTAAAATAATCTACTCATAAACCCTGGTTGAGATATTGTGAAAAGTCTCGTCGTTCTCATTCACTACGACGTACTAACAATTCATTGTATTTTATTTACTATACACACTTAGTAAATTTAACATATAAATATTAATGTTAATTTCTCCCAATTAATCTTTAATAAATATGCAATATTTCGTTTTAATTAAATTACTACACACGTGTAATTTAAAAATTTTAGAAAAACTAAATTCCAAATTATAAAAATACGGGGTGTTACATTGCACAAGTTTCACCAGGGCTTATGTGTATGGTAAATAGGCACCATGAGTACCCCACATGGTATAACCCATCCTGTCAATTTAGCCAGTGCCATATAATCATGGAAAAAGGGTAACTAAATTTAGGTTTTTGTTTAGGTCCTTGGATAGTTTTTGTATAATTTTAAGGCTTTCAAGCTATTTTATCAATGTTTTAGGGGCTTATGTACCATTATTCGAAGCTAATGGATTGGTATCCCTACAAAATATAATCCATTTGATTAATCATTCAGTAAATGTTGGGGTTCAATTGATGTAGGAAAGTGTAAGTTAACCTAATTTTTCCTTTGGGGGCATTTTGGTAATTTGGTAGAATTCTATGTTTTTTTTTGGAATTTTCCATCTATTCTAGGGACTAAAGGGCTAATTAGGATTGGTTATTACACAAAAAACCTAAAATGAACATGCAGTTACACTCCCAAACCCCATGAGTCCCATGTGATATAAATATATCTCTTAATTAAGTGTTTTTGCCTTTCAGGTTCCAAAGTTTATCTTTGAATTAAGAATTATTTATTCTACTGATATATCTTTCATTAAAAGTATCTCAACAACTAAGTGTAGGATCAAAAGTGTCCCTTGTTATGATCTCTAAAAGGGGCTATCAAGTCTCAATTAGTCACAGTCCACTAATTAGAATTTACGTCCTTAGTATACTCCTTACATTATTCTCGAGTCATAAGTTTTTAGTTATACATCTCTAATATAAAACACAAATCGGTATGACCAGCACATGTACCTCATCATAAAATCACATAAATCATGGGAAAAATAGTCTCTATATGTAACATCCACATAAGTCGTACAAGTAAATAGGATACGCTTGTGACCACAAATAAAAGTATGAAGGCCTATCGTTACCACCTCCGGGGATAAATCATGCATACTAAGCATAGTTATAGGGCGTCCAAACACTATAACTCCATAGCATCATTAGCACATGATAAATCACTAAGCCTTCACACCAAACGTATGGGCCCTATACCCTAGGTTGTATAAGAGGATTCTCTTGTTAGTTCCACTTAGGAAAGGGACACATTCATTAGGTAGGATTAGAGTAATATAAGTCCCGGGTAAAGACTGTCACATCATCGGGAAATACCACGCACGTTCAATTTCATACGCGCCTTATCAAATCCCTCTTAGTAATTTTCCACGAGCACACATGCCACCTTGGTATGATTGCATATAAAGAAACTAAACAAGTGTGACCCTATGGAACCAGGCCAATCAAACAAGTACATACCCTAATCATTTGGGTTACACATAAAGTCTCTTAATATTAGTTAATACACACATTAACTAGACTCAATTATATATAACATTATCCCGAACTCGCAAGGATCTCCAAATTTAGGTATCATCTCACACCTAACTTTTATGAGAAATATCTTAATATAAATACTACCATACTCAACAGTTATACAAACATTCTAATTGATGGATGACATGTGTAGATAAAAAAAAAGTACCAAACTTACCTATACTCCATGCGTGGGATATCTAATAAATAAAATCCAAATAAGAAATCCCCCGATACACTTTTGTGTAGGTCGGACGATATAAAGCATTCAAAAATAACAAGTTATCTGCATAATCATTAAACATATAACATTATCATTAAAAATCTCACCCTCTCAGCCCTATACTCAAGGTAATCAAGCTACATGAATTCAATCTACTCACTGATTACTAAAGGTGTCATAAGTTCTAAATTAATTAACTCCGATTAATCAAGAAATTCTCTATTTAATTTGGAACCCAATATGCATACCAATATGGTTTTAAGTTCTACAACTATTAACCCAAAAAAGCCAAAGCCTCATATCATGAACATTCCCTAAAATCCCCTACAAATTAAACAATCCCTTAATTTACCCTCATCCGTGTGCACGAACTCAAAATGCTACCTTGTGCATGACCTAAATGTTTTTAAAAAAAACTATAAACACGTATTTCTTTAACCTTAAGTCCCTTGTTATGAGCCTAAACCCTTAAACCACCATTAAAGGCCAGAAGTGAGGTTCTACTACCTTAAATATGCCCAAACGTGGTCTAAAACACTAAAAGATCTACCTCCAAGATATCTCTACATTTCTTAGATGACTGAACAAAGATTTAAGTACAAATTTTAGATTTTAATCTTAAGAACCCTAAATTCAAATTTCTAACAATTAAATCTCAGATTTGTTTCAAAACTCAAATTAAATAAGGTAATTTATATGATTCAGTAACATGCTTGAGAATATAAAAATTTCATTTAGATTTCAAGGTTTAATTATAAGAGTTGACCTCAAACTATCCTAATGAAAAATAATGATATTACGATTTAATTTATCAATTTAACAATTTCAAAAATTGGCTTTTGTATGGTTAAAATCCTAAGATCAACATATTAGTACAAAATCCAATGGACTACAACTACCATAAAACAATATCAATTAGATTCTTAAATGAAGCAACCTTTCCTATGGATTGATTGAAGAATCGATCACCAAATCCCTTCTCCCTTATGTGCCTCTTGCCGCCTTAGCCTTCTAGGTTTTCTCTGATGCTCCAAATATGTTTTAAGTTAATACTAATAACCTCTTAACTTAGCCTCCATGAAATTAACATTTGGCCCCATATGGGCCTAAACCCAGTGAGCCCAGATACCACTCCAAATGTCCTAAAACTCTACCCAAGCCATGTACTAAAACCCACTATTTTAAATAAAAAAATGAACATTATATGTGTCCCAAATGTCAACATGAAATAAGATAATTTCTAATAAACTCATGTACTCATTAACTTAAGTTATAATAATTAATTAAAATTTAATTTTGAATTAATTTCGTGCAACTCGATATTGTAAGAAGCTAGTTACAATTAGTGGAACTCGATACCGAGGGGATAATCCAAAGAAAAAAACCTCAACACCTAGTCTCAGACAAAACCATAGTTGTCCATAATACTAAGTCACTTCCAATATTTAGTTAATGCATTACATTGTATTAATTCCAATTACAAACCTGAATTATATAATATATATAAATTATAAATAGTGACATCACATGTCACAGTAAGCGTGCATAATTTATTTCCATAATTAACTAATGAATAAAATATATGGGGTATTATATTATTCCTCCCTTAAATAAGGAATTTTTCCTCAAAATTTGAATTCTTTATACTCCTACTCCAAAGTCTAAGAATATTTTGCCTAACAAGAACACCCCGAGGCACAATCTATGCTACTATGTGCTTCATCGTACCACCCATGTGAGATCCTCAATTTATTGCACAAATAATCGCTCCAGGAATATAAAGTGAACCACGACGTACGCGCCTCAGCCAAAATTACCCACCATAGTTTAGGACCCTCCGACACCAACAATTTCCCTTAAAATTCAACCTTCTACCTTTGCCAACGAAGAGAAGTAACTCCTCTAAATTATATTTTACATGCTGATACGATGCAAATATTGCGTATTTCATCCCTCGAACCTACGCATTTTAGCCCCCTTGGGTATCTTATTCCCTATATTTATGCTCATTAACCATAAACCTCGGATTTCTACGTTAACATGTTTTGCAGGGGTTAATTGAGCTTTTATAGGTATTTGGATGCTAAGTGTGAAGTTCAGATGCATTACGCTCGATTTTCGTACACGATTGCACGTACAAGGGCATTTTTGTCTTTTCACAGCTTGGTCACCTGGACCAACTTCTACACGGAAGTGGTATCCCTCTTTGTAAGCTTCGCGTGACCGCAAATGGTGCGGGATTCTGATGCAAAACGAAGAAGTTACGATGATTTTAGCAGACGAGAAATGCAAGCACATCAAAACAACAATGCCAGGGGCTCATACCTGCTTGATCGATCGATTGATCAAAAGGATCGATCGATTGATCCTTCAGTTTTGCCAAATCGTGGGGAGACAGTGGGCTGATATTTTTGCCATCGATCGATCGACCAAAATGGGTCGATCGATCCCCTATTTTTATGAGATATTTTGCTTTGCTTTTCTTTTCTTTATTCTTTTCTTTTATTCCACTTACTATATAAAGGTTTTTTGTTGTAATAATTAGAAATTAAGAGATAGAATAGATTTTAGGTTAGAATAGCTTAGGGTTTGAGAGTTTTGGAGAGTTCTTTTTTGATTCTTCTTGGTTTGACACCCAATTTGGTTGTAAGTTGCCCTATTCATCATCCTCTCCATTAATATAGTTGTTTTCCATTAATTCTTGCTTTGACAATTAGATTTACATGCTTTATTAATTAGGTTTACATGATTTATTTACTTGCTTTCTAGTGTAGCTTTATCGCGTTTATTTACCGCGTTTTTACCAGGCTTTCTAGCTAATTTAAATTAGGCTGTGTTTGAATGGAACTCACTCGAGTTGACGCATTGCTTGGCTTTGGTGATGGTGTTTATGGGTGTATTTAGGGTGCGTTGTCCTAGTTATTATGCCTACGAGATTTGACGAGGCATATCATGTATGTCCCATGCTTAAGACCTTTTAAGCATAATTTCTGGGGTATTTATTGACTCCAAAATCTTATTGGGATTTTATGAGGATTTCGGGGCGTGATAACCCTTGATTTAATTAACTTTCGAAATGAGACGCATTCGTAATAACTCGTCGACCCATGTATCCATTTTATACTAATTAACTCGGGTGAGGGATATTCGATGCAACCTATAGTTTTACTCACTTTGTTAATCTAGTTTCAATGCACTCGTATGGAATAAATATTTCCCTTTTATGCATGTTATCCTTTTTAGTTTGTAATAAGATTTTCCCCTTTTTTTTAGAAGTATTAAATCATATAAATTATAGCAACTTGTCTCAGTGGATATTTTCGATACCCGACTTACCTCTATACTTACCAGTTGAGTGTAGTAGTAATTTAGGTTTTTCTATTGAGGAGGTGAACAGAAAACAATGATCAGCATTTGACATGCGCTACTTTTCACCCTTAATCAAAATGGCGTCGTTGTCGGGGACTTGTTTGTTTTAGACTTTATTTGATTTAGTATTTCGTAGTATTTTCTTTCTATTTGTATTATTTGCTAATCTTTTTGTAGGACTTCCACATTTGAGCACTTAGAAATGCTCGTAATTCTATGAATTTCGGTCAATACTTAGAATCCCAAAGAATTTCAACTTCAAATATGACTTTGGGCGAGTATAACGAAAGTCAAAACTTGGATTATTGGAATTTTGATGATGATGATAATGATTTTGGGCCTTTACCTCCTTATAATAGGAATTTTGAAACGAATTGCAATAGTTTTCAAAATTCCTATAATACTGAGTTTTCATTTACGTCCGATGGTAATTTTCAAACATCCCATTTTCATGGATCCGCACGCCCACCAATGACATTAGATGAGGGCTTGCGTATGTATGAAAATGTGAAAAATGAAAATCGTCATCGGTAAGAAAATCGTTATTGGGAACATGAGTTGGATTTATTATTTGAGTCCGACGATGATTTTGCTCCCGACACTTTTGAAGTCGAAGAATGTTTTGAACCAAATGAGGTTTTTGTGCCTACTTTGGAACAAACCATTCTAGACTTTTCCCATTGCATAATAGATATTGAAAGTGAGGATGAAAATGACATAATATCTATTTGCAATGAAATGATTTCTTTTTTGGCCGCTAAAGAAGAACATTTCATTGAAAATGATATTATTTCCTTCGAAACTCAATCGTCATGCGATGATGTTTCATCTCATGAGTTTGAATTTCTTTTATCCCCATTTTCATTCTCTGTTATCACACCATCACAAGTACCCGGTGATTCGGTTTCAAACTTTAATGTTTTAAACCTTTTTGCCGATGAGGAATAGTTGCTAGAGTCGCCTTCCATGATCACATCTTTGTCTTTGTGTGCGCTGCCTCCCATTGCAATTTCAAAATCTTTGGGAGGATATCTGGCTTTTCTCAGTCCCCACATGTTTTTGTCACCCGTACGGTCCAAATCCCCCATCGTCCCTCCAGAACTTTTAATTGACGATGGTTCCTTTCTTACGCCTTACACATGCCTTCCGTTGTTCAAATGGAATTCATATTTTTTAAAAGTCATGCTTGAGAGTGAGGGTACATCGGTTATCCTCCAAAGTCAAATCATTTTTGCGGTGGACCCTCCATTATTTAGACTTCTAGTGTATAGTTAGTGTGAAGCCTAAATAGTAGGTTGTATATAGTTAGCTTTTTATTCTTTCTTTTTATTTGTTCTTTCCTTTTTAATTTAGTCTAGTGTAATTAGTTAACTTTTCATTATTTTCTTTTCTATGCTCGGTACTAACTTGTTTTGTAGATACTTTGGACTTGTTCTTATGGGGATCGCTCCAATTTTGGCTAATATCACTCGTTTTCTCTCTTTGACTTGGTTCTTCATTAACATTGAGTACAATGTAAAGTTTTAAGTTAGGGGTTGTGGGATATTCTATCCATTTCTCTATTTAGTCCATGTTTTTGCTCACATTAGTATGCTTTTCTTAGAAAAATAAAAAATTTCAAAAAGATTTTCTTTCTTTTATCTCCTTTATTGGGCTTTTTGCCATTGTTTGCGATGATAAATTTCAATAATTTCCCGATCCAATAGACAATCCAATGATGCATGTTCTCGATTTTAAAAGTTATTAGACTTTAGTCTCACTTATTGATATTATGAATAACTTCATGAATTAAATTTAATCCCATGAGCACATGCACTTTCTTGACTTATTGATTTGGTTTAAGATTTTTATAACTCAATAATCTTTTGTTGCATTGTATATACTTACACCGAGTAAGCTTTGTACCTTTTGTCATTTGTGAGTGTATACACTATTCTTTTCTCATTGAAAACGTTGAATTCGTTGGTAATCTCACTATTCTTTTATTTGATCGTTCATTAATTGAGTTCATATATGAAATATGTTACTTAAGCATGATTTTCAAAGTTTGTTTTGATTCGATAATTGTGTAAACTTTTGGAAATGATCATAGGCATTCTTTGTTATATCACCCATATTAGCCTTGAACTCATCCTTATATGTTTACCCTCGTCAACCCCTTTGAGCCGATATATAGTCTTTCGTTTCATAACCCAATTCCCATAACCAACTCCAAATTGGAGTTTTAGCCCATACGTACACTTTCCATACCTTTGTTTGGAATGTTACTTGGGATTGAATGATGTTGTTGTCATGTCGGTTGCAATTTAGGCATGTGAGAGTATGAAAATTAAAGAAAAGAAAGAAATGAAGAAAAAGATAAGCAAAACGCAAAAGAAAACGAAAGAAAAAATGAGAAAAAGAAGAAAAGAAAAGAAAGAGAAAGTTGTAAATATTGTGTATATAGTTCAATAAGCTTTGATTACTCTCCCCCATGATATATCTAATGCTTGTTTGGAGCTTATTTTTCCAATTTTGATATTTCCCACATTTTCCCATTATCCTGAGTTTTCATTCCGAACACTTTGAATCCGTACATACATATCCTTCATTTTTTACCCTAGCCTAGCCAACATTACAACCCCAGTAAAGTCCTATGTGAGATAGGTTGAGGTAATTCAAAGGTTTAAATAGTTTTGATAATCTGTGAAAATACATTTCGCCTCTTTTAATGTGTGGTATCCTTTCATTGAGATTACAATTTTTCATTTTATATATAGCGTTCTTCATTTGTGACATGTGTGTGGTCTAGTTTCCATTTACATTTACTCTTTATACCCACATGTTCCATGTGTTAACTCCATGTTTTGAGTGAATTCACTTGATTAGTGTAATGCCCGTGAGGATTGAATGCTTTACTTAGTATCCAATTTATATAAGTTTTTGCCAAATCATACTTTGCATGTGCATGCTCCCCCTCCTACATTTTAAGGTTTCAATTCCATGACGTGCATTCTATAATGTTAATGATTTTGGACTTTCGTTTGAATTCGTTCAATTTGATAATAATGCGTATGAAATCCTTTTCACTATTTTTGGGCTTGTTGCATGTTGGTTTGGGAATATTTTGAGGAAACCATGTGATGTTTGTGGGTATCATCCCTGAAAACCCTCACGAGACGACACTCGTCCACTAGGCTAACCTAGGGGTTTAACGGCTTATTGCATATGCTAAATGCAATCGAATCGCCCGTGAAAGTGGCCTTATGTTTTTATACCATACTTTTGTACTATCTCCTGCTTTTGGTTTCCTTGTAGTTCTTGTTGCATCCTATTTCATTACTAGGGACTAGCAATGTGTAAATTAGGGGGTGTGATACGACATCAATATTGCGTATTTCATCCCTCGAACCTACGCATTTTAGCCCCCTTGGGTATTTTATTCCCTATATTTATGCTCGTTAAGCAGACAACCTCGAATTTCTACGTTAACATATTGTACAGGGGTTAATTGAGCTTTTATAGGTATTTGGATGCTAAGTGTGAAGTTCGGACGCATTTCGCTCAATTTTCCTACACGATTGCACGTTCAAGGGCATTTTAGTCTTTTCACAGCTTGGGCACCTGTGTCAACATCTACATAGAAGTTGTATCCCTCCTTGCAAGCTTCGCGTGGCCATAAACGGTGCGCGATTCCGATTTAGAACGAAGAAGTTATGGCGATTTGAGCGGACGGAAAATGCAAGCACATCAAAACAGCAATGCAGCGGGCTCATACATGCTTGATCGATCGATTGATCAAAAGGATCGATCGATCGATCCTTCAGTTTTTCCAAATCGTGGGGAGACAGTGGGCTGATATTTTTGCCATCGATCAATCGACCAAAATGGGTCGATCGATCTATCCCCTATTTTTTATGAGATATTTTTTTTTCTTTTCTTTCTTCTTTTATTTTATTCCACTTACTATATAAAGGTTTTTTGTTGTAATAATAAGAAATTAAGAGATATAATAGATTTTAGGTTAGAATAGCTTAGGGTTTGAGGGTTTTGGAGAGTTCTTCTTTGATTCTTCTTGGTTTGACACCCAATTGGGTTGTAAGTTGCACTATTCATCACCCTTTCCATTAATATAGTTATTTTCCTTTCATTCTTGCTTTGATAATTAGATTTACATACTTTATTAATTAGGTTTACATGCCTTGTTTAATTTCTTTCTTGTGTAGCTTTATCGCGTTTATTTACCACATTTTTACCATGCTTTCTAGCTAATTTAAATTAGGTTGTGTTTGAATGGAACTCACTCAGGTTGACGTGTTGCTTGGCTTTGGTGATGGTGTTTACGGGTCTATTTCAGGTGCGTTGTCCTAGTTATTACGCCTAGGATATTTGACGGGGTATATCATGTATGTCCCATGCTTACGACCTTTCGTGCGTAATTTCTGGGGTATTTGTTGATGCCAAAATCTTATTAGTCTTTTATGCGGATTTAGGGGCGTGACAACCCTTGATTTAATTAACTGTCAAAACGAGACGCATTCGTAATAACTCGTCGACCCATGCATCCATTTTATACTAATTAACCCGGGTGAGGGATATTCGACGCAACCTATAGTTTTACTTGCTTAATTAATCTAGTTTCAATACAATCGTCTAGATTAAATATTTCCCTTTTATGCATGTTTTCCTTTTTAGTTTTTAATCACCCTTTTCCCTTTTATTTAGAAGTATTAAATCATATAAATTCTAGCAACTCGTCTCAGTGGATATTTTCGATACTCAACTTACCGCTAGACTCACCAGTTGAGTGTAGTCGTAATTTAGGTTTTTATATTGAGGAGGTGAACAGAAAATAACGATCAATGTTTTACACGCGCTACTTTTCACCCTTAATCACACGCCGTCTCCGGGAAAAATATCAACGATTGGTATTGAACCACTCTTGACACAATATCAGGTGTAATAGCCACCACTACTACAAATGCGTCTGCTTCAACCATGTGTCATCGTTAAGCACAACAACAAATTCGTCACCATGGAGACACTTCCCTAAAATGATCCAATAGATTATCCACACGCGATAATGAAAACTTGTCCCAGATCGAGATCCTAGTAGGTCCTGATGATCCACCAAAATTAAGTGAATTGTCCATCTTATAACAAAGAAGACTATAACTTCCCCACAATAACATATTACTCGAATAACTTATTGTCTCAAAATTACGGTGCCTTCTCCCATGGCACTCTATCCTTTCCATATGAGTCAAAGTAACTAAAATGCCCTTGTAACGGGTCTAAGATTAATACTAACACCAAGGACAAAACTATTCTCCAGTGTAGGTGGTAACTTGGTACATATACAAATATAAATGAAAACTTAGGACTATCGATAGCATCTCTAAGAAACCCTAACCCCTTTGATGTTTTCCCATCTATACAGTACCCTTATGCACTTGGTATTCCCCCGAGTCTAGACATAACTGAGAAAAAAACCCTACCCCAAAATGACAAACGTAAAAGCCTACCCACAATAGTTGATATAAGTGCAATACATAACTACTAATCAATGCTCGATAGTAAAATCATAACACCACATATCTAATTCAACAAAATAGTTGAACGAAAAGTCGGCCAAAACACTGCCATGTCTTCACAAGCACGAAGTAATGTAATCTCCTATCCTCTATGGCATCCATATAATGAATAAACTCAGTGATAAAAGTATTTGTATCTCAAAAAAACTATAGTGAACGTACAACTAATAAAAAATGAGACCTCCTCGATATACAAAGATAAGACTCATGTGCGTGAGTCATAAATATGATCATAATAACCCCCCGATTATACCACCAATAAGATCGGTGGACCCTAAATCATCTAATAACTAAGTGGAATCTATCTCTGCATTCATTGAAATTGTAGCTTTACTGGTGGCCCTGCTGACGCTAACTCTACGGTCGGTTCTAATAAAATTGGCTTTGCCAGTCCTCTTCTCAATGTTCGGGACACCACGGGTCATACTTCCCTTGAATCTAAGGACCATGATAATCCTAACCATATTCTATGGGAACTTACTAGGGTTTTCTCCCCTGGTGTGGTTCCTTTTGTAAATGAGTTTCTCCTCTGCTCGAGATAACGCTACATAGTCTCTAGTATTTCGGACCTAATCCAGCCCCAATATTCTCAATTTTACTAACTCCATCCTTCAAATATTTGTACTGAGTCTGGTGATGTAAAAGGACAACCTCAACCACCCAATAACAAGTGCTGAAGGTCATCCATTTAATAAAACTAACCAAATCCTCTACGAAATAATTTGCTAACATAAAATACCTTCAAAAATGGTTTTTAGATAACACGAAAGTCTTTTTTCGATTTTGTATCAACCTCTTTCGGTGTAGAAAAAGAAAGATAGATAAGGTCTCCTTTATATTGGCTACTATACAGTCTCCCTAACGAGGTCTAAAAAATTTACTCCTCATGCTATTTCGGGCTGAAAATGTATGAGGATGGTCCAGTTATATGTATAATTCATAGACTAGATCATGCACACCAAATTCAATTTAGTCTAAATTTTATCTTGATTAACTTAGGTGAACATGCAAGATATTTTGAATCTAAATAAAAAAAACCACAAACCAACCAAATAGAAGACATGGATGTAAAAAAAAATCCTTTTCAAGAAAAACCTGTATGATGCACTATTTCCATCTAGACGCATACACAGACTTAGAAAGACTCAAAAATCCACTAATTTATGCAGCAATTTTTTCAAGTTGTCCACAACAAATGATTCAGATCCAATACCATCAAATAAAAAGCCTCCTCTTACGTCGGTATACATCAATTAGCCTCAGGAATTGATATTTCCATCTTCATCAGCCATAGAGATTGAACTCCACAAGGCCAGTAGTAGAGAATCAAACCCATGGAATGGTGTCATTCTAGTTTGATAAATATAAAAAAAATCACTCAAAGGGATTTGATTTGGAAAAGAGAAGTATTTTACACAAACTATGGTTTGAAAACCTTTTAGATATGCATAGAAAAACAAATCTCGCTAAAAGTTCTTATAAAAACTAATCTGAAGACCCCATTTTATAGTAAACAAAAGTTTTTGAGGTCGTGCAAATTTTAAGACTAGCCGTTCCTAAAAAAATTGGACTTCGCGGGAACAAAAATAGCATCTCGTTTGAACCAAGTCAAATCTGATTGGAACGAAGAAACAATATCGTTCGAACGAGCTTCAAATGAATTAGATTTTGTTAAAACGACCACATCCATTTGATGTTCATTGGAAGTCTGTTTGAACGAACTCTCATTCTTGTTAGAACAAAAGTCTAAAGTCATTTCAACGACTACAAAAAAAATCTTTTGGAAAATATTTTAAAAACATGCCTCAAACAAATTATAAAACATTCTTAAATAAAGTGTTTACGCATAAATCAAAACCATATACCTTCTCGATCGATGTAGCGAGAATTTTAATACATTTGATCTTCAATTGTTGCTCGGTCACTAACTTGTCTTCACTTTGAAGTTCATGAGAAGTACATGATGATGAAGTTATAACGGAATATGCCAAATTAAAATAGATATTGAGAACTTATAAAACTTTCTCTTACAAATATCTCCCTTTAGCTATTCCAATAGAAAACACAAATCGAAAACAAAACCCCTAAGATTAGTACAATTAATGCCCTCCCAAACCCAAAAAAGAAAAAGACTCAAGTGACTTTGCCTTCAACGGAAAATCTTCACGTGTAGTCCATGAAATCATCAAGGCGGAAAAGGCCTACATATATGAATCAAAAGAAATACCGTAACACATGGAGTTTAAAGAAAATATAAAAACTCCCCTTCAATATGTTCTCTCATTTTTTGTTCGTAATAGATAAAGGGTTAGAAACTAATCCTAAAATGTTAGCATCACATGAATCTAAAATGAAATATCATCACAAAGATAAACAATTACGCATATGCAATAAGAATTCAATGAAGCAACACCCTATTTTCGAAAAAAAATCAAATTTTGAGTATATAAAAAGTATTTATAGGTAAAAATACAAGCAGTCACACCATGAAGTAGAACAAAAATATTCGAATCATGGAAATGGAATGAAATTGTGTGATCATGGGAAAATTAACATAGGCATATGAAGAAAAGGTGCACGAAGTCAATGAGATGCCCCTAAAGAAAGAAGTCAATTTGAACCTTAGGTGTAAAAATTGTGAATGATGTGAAATTGACTAAACTTATGCATAATGCCATGAATTTTAATTCCTCTCATATCAATAACGCCAAACTATTTAATGTTTTTGAAGGAAGGTAATTATGTAAACCCGTTGATCTTAAACTTATAATACCCTCAAAATATAACTTTTTGAGCATACACTCACAAAATTTTGAAGGAATCAATAATGCAGATGATAGTGAAGCATACATGTAATAAAAAATGGCGTTAGAACTTCTATTTTTGTGTGCCGAAATAATCTTTGAGGCTATTTCCAATGGAGGCCTTTAACACGAAGAATATTTCTTCTTTCGTAAGTCCTTTCCATTGCATTATATAAAAATCAAATTTTTCGGGAAAAGAAATTTGGGCAATGGTTCTTAACAGCACAATTTGTTCCTAGTATATTTGGTTCGTTATTAAACACTATAGAGATGACAACATCATATTAGACATATACCAAGAAAGTACAATGCTCAAATAATCCGTGCATGTTTGCAATAAAGGCGATAAAGAGTCTAACAAGAATGAAGTAATTATTAAATAACAACGAAATGTTATCCATGCATTATTAATCACACTAAAGAAACGAAGACAAGTATCATAACAACATGAATAAGCCACATGAATGGATTGAAGGTAGTTGTGATTCAAACATCATAAATGCACATTATTCTATGGTGTCAAACAAAATAAAAAAATATTTTTGAAATTTTTTTAACTTTTTTTTTCAAAGTTAAAATCTTTTTAAAAAATTTGAAACTTTTTCGAAAAGAAACGAAAATCTTTTTGGATTTTGAAAAACTATGAACCTAAAAGTACAATCTAGTATTAGGGACAAAAGATAAAAATATAACAATCACCCACCAAAACTCAATCAATGGCACAAATATCCAAAGACTTTTGAAGATCCTCAAATGTAAGTGCATCTAAAGGTTTAGTGAAAATATCAGCCAAATGACGTTTGGGCTCATGAAGCTCAAGGACACCATCTTTTCCTCAATACGATTACGAATGAAGTGCTCACGATTCCTAATATTCTTCATATGAGAATGTTGGACTGGATTATGGGAAATGTATATTGTACTCGTATTATGACAATAAATAGTCTTTGTGCCTTTTGTAATCCCATAATCTTCCAGCATCTTCTTCATCACAAGAGTTGTGTTCAATAACTCCCGACGACGATGTGCTCGACCTCCATTATGAGTAAAAAAATGGAATTTTTCTTCTTGCTCAACCAAGACATAAGAGCACTCCCAACATAAAAGCATTCACTTGAGGTGCTTTTATAACCATGAACATCCCCGACCCAATCAACATTCAGATAAGCTGACAAACAGTCATTAGTCTTAAAGAAATACCAAATACTGTATGAAAGAGTACCACTCATGCATTTTATGATACGTTCAAGTGCAGGAAAGTGAGACTCTTTTGAGGAAACATGATAATGCGCACAAACTCGAACGCTAAAGGTTATGTTGGGATAATTAGCGGCCAAGTAGAGGAGACTACCTATCATACTCCTATAAATGGTTTGTTCTACATCTTTGTGCTAATCTTTGTCAATGAACTCATGGGTGTGCATGAGTGCTTAGAATAACGTCAGTTGGAGACCTAAGAGGAACGTCAGTTCACCAACCATGCTCATATTAGACTCACTCTTCATCACCTCCTCAAAGGTGTGAGTATGTTGGGAGTACATGGATCCAAAGACCATGTCGTCCACACAGACTTGGGTAACCAAGATAGCACCTCCCTCTCTTCTAATAAACAACGTTATATCAACTCCCCCTCTCTTGAAGGCATGAGCTATGTGATAAGAAGTTAGCCTTTTGTACCAATTACGGGGTGGTTGCTTTAAAATATAAAAGGCATTCTTTATATAAAAGATAAATCCTGGGTGCTTTGGGTCTTTAAACCCCATTGGTTATTCCACGTAAACTTAATCCTGAAGAATGTCATTAGCAAAATCTCTCTTAACATCAATTTGGTATCATTTGAACCGTAGATGACATCCTATGGTGAGTAGTCTTAAAACCCTAACAATCTCTCATATAGTCTTAAAGCCATATATCCAACTCCTAACCCATTTACTTAGTTGTTTGATTCCTAATTATAGAAGGATTAATCGGGTGTTATTTGATAATTAGGTAATTGTGAACCGTTCGATGCTTCAAATAATAAAACTTTCCAGTTATTTCTAATGACGTTTGTAAATTAAATAAACTAGGACTAAGGAAAGTTGAAAATGTAAAACTATGGATAAAAATATGGTTCAAAGTAATTCATATAAATGGTTCAAGTAATCTAACACTAAAGACATTAAAATAATTTAAAATTAATGAAAGTAAAGTGATTCGAACTAAGGAAAGTAAAGAAAATTAAAACTAAGAAATGTAAAAATGATTTGAAGATAAGGCAGAAGAACTTTATAATAAACTGAAAGATAATTATAATGAATCTATCTTACAAATTACTTCGAAGAAGAAATGTTGAACTGCTATAGAAAACTGAATAGAAAGGAAAAGAAAAGAAAAAGAAAATGAAATGTTTAATTGAGAAAAAAGATTTTTGTGTCTGGAGTCTCCTCCTTTGGGTTTTACTTGCATCACTTATTTATAGAGTCATTTTCCTTCACAGTTACCACTTTAAACTGTTCGGTGCTTAGATATTTTAAATAGTTATGCCCTTGTACTATTATGCCCCAAATAGTTATATAAGATTACACCATGATCTGTCGCTCTCTTATATACCATTCATCTTAATATGCCTTTTTATATCTCCCGACTATAATAACCGATTTATATTTCCATGTTTTTTATCCTCATTGGATAAAAATTTTAAAATGTAAACATACCCCCTGTAAAAAAAATTAATTAGTGGACTGTTAACATTTTGCATGCCATAACTCCACATTAGGTCATCATTACAACGATTCCATTACTGCTAAATAGATGTTTTGGAGGTGAAAAGACTTCCATTATTAAACTTTTCATCTCTTAGGTATTCACCTTAACTCTTGTCTTTTCTTATTCCATCACTATATTGCATCAAAAGTGGCTTCTAATGAAGATGATAATGTTTTTCCAAAAAGCACTTGGGAGGTTGAATCTTTTTCTTCCCCGCAATCAATTGACAATAACGTTGCATTCTTCCCTCGGGCTATTGTTGTTACCAACTCAAATAAATTTTATAATGATGATGCGAATAATGTTTATGACTAGGGGACTTGGGATATAAGTGTCATACTAAGCATCTTACATCTCCATATTGTGTTGTTCCACCTCCACCCTTCTTGGATGAATTATACATTATTGGGGCTTGTTTAGTCCCCCTCCATATGTCACTGATTCCTCAAAATTCATACTTTTAAGGACTGGGCTGAAATAAATCTCCTTATCTTCATTCTTATGATTAAGATGTTGCTACTGTTGTAGAACACACTTTTTAGGCTTGCGAACCTCAGGTTGAGAATACAGAGATCGAGAATGAGACAGATAAGCTGACGCTTATGATAACCAAGTGGCTTAGGATAATGAAGCTAAATCTAAAGGTAAAAGTCCCACTAAGGATAATGACTGTGGACAATATTGGACATTGGTCCATAGTGGATCCCTATTATATTCTCCTCTATCTTACTCATAATAGGTGACCAATCATTATCCTCTTGATAAAATATGTGGTCGATATGATCATACAATCATTCTTCCCCGCTTTCCACATTGACTACCTACCACAAGTAGTCTAACCCACTTTAACTCCTCATCCCACTGGAGTTTATGTTTAGTCAAGGCTAAGTAGGCCACATTATCCCTTTGATGCCCCTAAGAGTGCGGAGTTGAATCTCTTGTATGCTTTGCATTGTACTAATTATGCCTCCCCAAGATATGGCACTATCAACATCAATCCTCCTTATGTTTTTATATGTCCAATCAATAATGTCATCATCAATGTGTTGGTTGAATCAGCTTCGACATGCCTACATTCGAAGCCTTCATGAATGATTCCATATTTTATGACACCCGATCTCTAGTATGATTGTTTACCTTCGCATGTTATATGAGGATCAAATTCATGATCTGGACTTATGGTGTAGATGGCATGGACATTGGCCAACTTTTCTTGAATTATCCTTCTTTTTCCATTGATGTTGGCAAGGCTTTATAAGTTCCCCATGTATTCTCTCATATACCCCTTTTATTATGTTGATAGGAAATTATCAAAATAAATTTTCTTGGGCATGCAAAGTCATTCATATTCTCTTTCTCTTCCCTAGGCTAAAATTACCTTTTTTGTCAAGATATATTAATCTTTTATTATATCAATAAGATAACATCTCATCGGCTTGGCTGATTATGATGATCGAGTTGTTGCCTATGTTGATCTATGTAAGAAAACCAATGAAATTTTAGTGGATTGGAAAGAGTTTAAAGACATATATATGAATGGATTAGGTAACATGAAAGATTGAGACTTTGATGATATTTCACCATTGCTCTTAGAGACGGGGAGTTGAGAGAAAAAGCACAGGGGGCCATAATGAGCTTTCAACATCAAGAGGCCTTTCTTTTGGGGTTAGAAAAGGATAAAGCCCGTTAGGAGGTAGAAGAAAAACGCAAAAACTATTTGTGGGATGGATTTCAAAATTTTATAACTTATCACTATTTTGCAATACCTATAAACTTATATTTACTTTCCAATTTTGTAATCCCTTTTTGGATTTAATGAAAATTTACCCCCTTTTAGAGAGATTTATTTCTACTTTGAATGACTATTGTGGGATTATATCTTTGCCAATGTGTTATGTGTTGAATTATTTTTAACACATTTTCGTAGTTCTTCTTATTGTTAGTTAATTTTTATCAAACCAATTTTAGGATTCTGGTACATTATTTGTCTTAACCATTTTAATTATTATCCTAGTTTTTAGACAAATTTGGCATATTACACGTGTTTAGTTATTTTTTTTGAACTATAAAGCATTAGTTTTGTTATATTATGCACGAATACATTTTTATTAGTAGTGTCCCCATCAAATCTAGTTGCACGGGTGGAAATGTCCAAATGATAACTTTTTATATTTCTATGGAATAGTTAAATCCTATAAATGGACAACTTTTGTTATTCCCTTTAACCAATATATTTAGCCATCTTGGAATTCCCATCACTTAATTTTAGCTTCTTTGGGCATGGAAGATTCGTAATTCTAATGTTAAGGTTTTTTGTTTAATTGCTTCAATAAAGGCGCTTTTTAGCCTTTTCCATTTCTCAATAGCTTTACCTTTGGGGGCAAATCCTTTAAGACACATGTCACCGTTTTGATTGGTACCCTAGTTGTATTTCGAATGGCTCATTTTAAGCTATTTAAATTCATTCTTTAGCTATTTTTTGTAATACCCCGTATTTTTATGAATTTTAAAATTGGGGATTTATTAAATTTAAATTGAGATATTAATTTAATATTAATCCAAAAATTAATTTAAATATTTACTAGTGTGACGAGAGCTTGTAATTATTGGGAAATTGTTGAATATTACTTAATGACTAAAGTAATATGTATAATCGAATTTATTAAAATTATCATGAGTGTATAATTTGATAATTGTGGAAATTAAATCAGGACGAGCCTATGTCGTGTCGGGATTGAATTATTATTATTAAAAGTGAATAAATTGTAAGTCATCCTTATGGTCATTTCGAGTGCGCCAATGTGTTTGGAAGGGTCGAGATAGTCAAAATAATGTACCCGGGGATTTAGTTCGAGTCTCGGGGCATTTTTAAGCTTAATTGGCATCCCGGGATGGTATTGTAGACATTTTACATTTTTGGGCAATTAAACCCACGAATTTTCTAAGGATATATCAGCCTTTAGGAGTTGTCTTTTAGGGTTAACAAACATAAAACCAAAGAACGACAATTAGAGAAGGAGTTGGAAAGCTTTCCAAGAACCTCAAGGCCAAAGACTCACCCGTTTACACCGCCACCACCACCACCACCACCACCAAAGCATATATTGTGCGACGAGGAACGCAACCATACCTCTTTCGTCAACAAATCCGAAAATAAAAGTCTAGGCAAGTATCTATCTTGCTTCTCTTTTAGTTAAATGTCACACCATGTTAGATTAGGATGATTGAACCTATGTTTCATGGAAGTACTCAAGGATTTAGAGAAGCCAATCACATGTTGTAGAGAAAATAAATAAACTCTGGATATCCCAATCATATGTAGAGGATTACCCACGAAATTTGATTAATTTAGAAGTGAGAAATTTGGAAAAAGAAATAAAATAATGGAAGTTTAGTGGAAAGTTAGGGTTCTTGATAATTAAAATAAATTGACCCTTTAATTCAATTTCGTTGTTGAATTTGTACATATTTCACTTAGAAAATCTTGCATATATGTATATAGAACTAGTAATAATGTTTTTTGAGAGTTTGGGAGTCGTTAATGACATTTTAAAGAAATTTGGAAGATGAAACCCGTTGGTTTTAATTGCAGTTTCTGGGCAAGAACTGCTTGATTGATCGATCGACCCAAGAACATCGATTGATCGATGATCGATCGATCGACCCCTCCTGGAAAACTGCATATTTTTCTTCCGTATGTTTAATCCGGTTAAAATGCATAGGAACCCTTGATTGTTATTGTTAGAGTGTAATAGGATATAAAAAGGACCAGTAGGGTCTAGGTAGACCACGTTGAATGAAATTTAATGTAGTATGAAATTATGGGTTAACGAGGAGTTATTCATACATACGAAATCATGCGTACGTCTAATAAAAGATCGATACTCGTGAGTAAGTTAGACTAGGAGATAAGTGATAGTGCCTACTGAAATTATACTTAGGGGGATAGAATACTTCGAGAGATGAGAAGTAAGTTTGGAGTAACTTATATTTGAGAATAAAAGTGACGATTCCCTTATGCGAGATAATCGAGTCAAATGTGCTAAGAACGGATAATTGTAATTATGGGCCATGGGCGCACCTAATTTAGAAATGTGAATATATATATATATATATATGATTGTGTGAATAGGCATATTAGGCATATATTATATATCTGTGTAAAAATCATACCCGAGCTACTTGCTATCACGGGGGTTTCCACACCGGGACAGTCTTATCTCGACTGGGCCTTTATGGGGGATAATGACTTGTACCCTAGAAGATAGTATCCTTGATACAGGATATTTGAATGATAGTCAAATGGTTCTAAGAGACGTGAGGGTATGTGCTGACCTCTTAGTGACTTGAAACTATACTTTGCCTCCAATTGTATGTGTTTTATCTTAATACAGTTCGAGAGTGATTCCGAACTAGTATTTCCCTTAGTATGAGTGATACGGGGACTTGATAGCAGAGTATGCCAGAACCGTAGATTTTATGTGGGGTGCCGATAATATATATATATTATATGAGTGACTAATATATATATATATATATACTTAAGTATGGGAACTTTCCACTGTGCATAAAAGTAGTTAAGTAATGAATAAATACTCCAACTTTATTGCAAGTGTTTTGGAATTTTGTGACATCACTGGGTTATTTTAAATAACATAAGATATATGCGAGAGCTTAATTTTTGGAAACTAATTAGCTTAGCCATAGTATTTATCGGAATGAAACCTTATGGTAAAGTTAAGTTAAAATAAACTTTGGAGATTAATAGTACGGTAGGCGTGCACACTAGATGAGAGGTGAGGATTTCTCAAGAGATTGTCGCATTCTAACATGGTTGTTTGATTAGCCGGTAAGCATTTTATATACTTGCTAAACTATTTTAAAACTGTTTTACACTCGGGCCCTGACCCGTTTCCTATTATTTATTTTCTGTTGTATATATATGTATATATTATAGGTGCCCAGCCACAAGGGCGTCATGCTTAGATTCCTTGGAATGGATGCGCTGCAGCCTAGGTGGGAGTTGCAGGCCATTGCTTAGACGACCTCGTTGTTGACTCTACTCTTATTTTTGTTATGATTAGTTAGGGCATGTGTCACCCGTTTCCCTATTCAGTTGGATTAGTCAGAGATTTATGTTCATTTATTTTCAGTATTTGGTACTCTTTGGGATGTAATTCGTGTCCGGATGATTTCATTTGTAGTTTTTAAACTTGGTATTGGTTTATCTGAATGGTTAAATTCTTGTGTGTTAATTGCCATCTTTAACATTTATATGATCCTTAAACTGTTAATAATTGAAAAGGTTTTCATAATGGAATAAAATAAAATAGAAATAAGGTTAAAATTGTTTAGACACTTAGCTTAATTATTTAGGGTGTTTAAACTGGAAATTTATTTTGCGAAAGTGATGCTAAGAATGACCCAACCGTTCACCTTGATTTTTAATTTAATAAAGGACTGATCACCTGGTATTTAATTAGGCGGGGTGTCACAGGTGATATCAAAGCATCAGGTTCTAGTGTCCTTTAGGATTTGTATGGCTTATTTCGCTTCTAGCTTAGCGTCCTTGATATAGAGCCCTATTTTTAGGACTGCTGTACTCTTGTATTTATGCTTATATCATCAGCAATTCGAGATTTGTTAATAACTATTGACTAATAAACTTCCTTCTCATTTCATATGCCTCCGAGATGCGCACCCCGAGAATGGAATGCCCAGGCGTGCAACCAGTAGCTCCGGCTCAGGGAATGATGAACGCAACTGAGGTAGCCGCTATTGGTGCTCAGGCGGTGAATGCCGCATTAGCTGTAGTGCAGCAAGCTCCACCTCAGATTCAGGCAGTGGTGCCAGTACCATCATAGCTTCCATCTGCATGGGAGCGGGTCAGGGATGGCTTTCAAAAGGCGCATCCCCCTGTGTTCTCGAGTAGTTCAAACATAGTAGTCGCCAGCCAATGGAATAAGATATCCAGAGGCATCTGCGCATGTATGAGTGCACTAATGTGCAGAGACAGCTTTGGACTTCCTTAAAACTAGTGGGGGACACTTTGCAGTGGTGGGAGTCCACCACCACCTTAGAGGAGAGGGACAACATCACGATTCAGTCATTTTGGGCACGGTTTGACCGCAAGTACTTCCCATCCACCGTCCAGACTGAGATGAGGTGGAAGTTGCTGAGTCTGAAGTAGGAGAGTATGACTATTACTGAGTACAAGGAGGAGTTTACTAGAATTCCCACTATAGTGCCAGATAAGGCACCCACTGAGGAGAAGAAAATACTATTATTTGTAGATGGATTAGCCTGGAGGATTCGTCAGCACCTCATCGGTAATCTATCATTGAGTACCTACACTGATGTACTCAACGCTGCTTTATTGCACTATCAGGATCACCACTTCCATCTGTAGGGGAGAAAACGAGGAGGGGAGTCCAGCCAACAGTGCAGGATACGGGGCAGTAGTACTGGTGGGGCACTAGCAGTCGAGGGGCAGACCCGTCACAGTGAGAAGAGTTCCCATGAGGGGGATCCTGCCAAGAGATTTTGATCAGGTGACTCCAGATAGGGATTTAGGGGACTTAGGCAAGTCCAGCAGGGCCAGTTTAATTAGAATGGCCAACAGGGCCAACACTGTTAGCAACAGGGACAGCAGCAGGGCCATTAGGGTGAATAGCATTTCCAACAGGCCAGCAGGTCCAGTGGTGGGTTGTTAACGGCCAACATGGTCGTGGTCAGCAGGGGCAAAGGGGATGTAACTTCAGAGGCAGATGTTTCGAATGTGGCAAGAATGACCATAGGCACCAGGATTTCCTAGAGGGAGATTGGGCCCCACAGCAGCAGGGTGCCTGTAATGAGTCACAGAGGCCACTCTTTCTAGCCGCTCTCCCACCGCTAGCTCAGGTACCAGCCTTACCTGCCATCCCAGTAGCTCCAGTTTAGTAGGGGCAATTATAGTACGGACGTGTCTATAACGTCCACCAGGCAGCATCACCTCAGGCACCACCCATAATTGTGGGTACATTTCCTATTCATGGCACTATGGGTGAGGTTTTATTTGATACTGGGGCATCGCACTGTTTTATAGCTACTCATTTCGCATGGGTCTTAGGGTTATTAGACACGGTAGAGAGCACTGTGACATGTGTAGACTCACCATTGGGGAATGAGTCTTTGATTTTCTTTATATACCGGGGTGTAGGAGTAGAGATTGGTAGCTTGATTTTATCGGCAGACATGATAGTCTTAGAGATGCATGAGCACGATGTTATTATTTGCATGGATTGGCTCACTGCGTACAAAGCTATGATAGATTGTTTCAGTGGAGTATTATCTTTTCCATTCCGAGGCAGGAGATGTTTTTTATGGCGATGCCTCACCCAGAGGGAGGATCTTCCCCCCATTTGTACTCTATAGAGAAGGATGCCTCTAATGAGATTGTGATTCCCTTAGATTCGATTACAGTTGTTCGTGAGTATTCTGATGTATTTTAGGAGATACCAGGCCTACCCCCCAGTCGAGACATAAATTTTTTCATAGATTTGATGCCGAGTACTTGACCGATAGCACGTGCACCATACCACATGGCTCCAGCAGAGATGAGGGAGTTACGAGATCAGATAGAGTAGCTGTTAGGCTAGGGCTTCATTCGTAAGAGCACCTCACCTTGGGGCGCTCCAGTGTTGTTTGTGAAGAAGATAGATGGTTCACTGAGTTTATGCGTGGATTACCACTGGGAGCTGAACAAGGTCACGATATGGAATAAATATCCGTTGCCTCGAATCGATGACCTGTTCGACCAGCTAAGGGGAGCAACCTTCTTTTCGAAGATAAATTTGAGATTGGGATACCATTATCTACGAATTAGGTAGCAGGATGTGTCGAATACTGCTTTCTTGATGAGGTATGAGTCCTATGAGTTCAGAGTCATGTCATTTGGGCTGGAAAATGCTACATCCGTATTCATGGACTTAATGAACCGAGTGTTCAGAGAGTTCTTGGATCAGTTTGTCATCGTTTTCATAGATGACATCCTGATATATTCACACATTGAGGAGGATCATGTCGAGCACTTGAGGCAGGTTCTTCAGACTCTACGAGAGCATCAGTTGTATGATAAGTATAAGAAGTGCTGATTCTGGTTACGAGAGGTACATTTTTTAGGGCATGTTGTGTCAGAATTGGGAATATCAATTGAACCGAGAAAAGTGTCGGCGGTGAGGGAGTGGGGATAGCCCACGACACCGATTGAAGTGTGTAGTTTCTTAGGATTAACCGGGTACTACAAGAGATTCATCCGAGGCTTTTCGAAGATAGCGGGTCTGTTAACAAATCTGAATTGCAAGGGAATTCCGTATGTTTGGGATGATGCTTGTCAATTGGCTTTTGATGATCTAGAAGATAAGTTGACTTTGGCGCTAGTTCTTACTTTGCCCAAGTCAAGAGTAGAGTATCTGGTGTACACTGATGCCTTTTTACGGGGACTCGGGGGAGTAATTCAGCAGGAGGAGAAGGCTATAGCTTTTGCCTCCCGTAAGCTAAAGCCTCACGAAAGGAGTTACCCCACCCACGATCTAGAGGTAGCAGCGGTCATTTTTGCATTAAGGATTTGGAGACATTACTTGTTGGGGGAGAAGTTTTACTTATTCACAGACCACAAGTCACTGCAGTACTTGTTCACTCAGCCAGAGCTAAATATGCATCAGCGCAGATGGCTGGAGTTTGTGAAAGACTACCAGTTTGAGATACAGTACCATCCGAGAAAGGCTAACGTGGTTGCTAATGCGTTAAGTCGTAGACTGGTGGGCGATGTAACGAACGTCTGGAAAGCGAAGTGGAAGGAGTTGGGTCACCACGATGCAGTAGCCCATTCCTTTGTATCTATCATGACAGTCACACTAGAGATTGTTACGAGGGTGATACATGCAAAGTCAGTGGATTCGTTTTGTCAGGAACAGATTGTACGACTTTTAAATGAGGATGTTGAGTCCTATTTAGTATGTTCTGATGGAGGTTTGAGGTTTAATGGGAGCTTGGTGATCTTAGAAGGAGAAGACTTACATCATGCAGTGATGACACAGTCTCACGGGTCCAGATTTTCCCCTGGATATCGTGTTAGGCTACATGGGTTTCCCCTGGTTATCGTGTCTGATAGAGACAAGATTTTTGTGTTGAGCTTCTGGGAGAGCTTTCTGGAGGCCATGGGTATAGAGTTGAGATTGAGTTCAGCTTATCACCCGCAAACGGATGGACAAGCAAATCTCACTAATAAGATGCTGGAGGATATGTTACGCATGTGTGTCTTAGATTTTGGAGGAGGATGGGAGCCGTATCTTCCACTGGTGGAGTTTGCTTACAATAACTCCTATTAGTTCACGATCGACATGGATCCATTTGAGGCATTGTATGGAAGGCCTTGTCATTCTCCCGCTTGTTGGCTAGAGGTGGGGGACAATAAATTGCTCAGACCTAAGGTGATTCAGGAAACTTTAGCTAGGATTGAGCTCATCAGGGGTCGCATTCGGGTAGCATAGGAGAGACAGAAGAGCTACGCTGATGCAAAGTAATTTTTTTGAGAGTTTAGCATCGGGGACCAAGTATTACTGCATATATCGCCTATGAGAGGAGTAATGAGGTTTGGAAAGAAGCGGAAGTTGGCTCCGAAGTACGTGGGAACATTTCCCATTATCGAGAGGATTGGGCCGATGGCATACAGATTGGGGTTGCTAGAGCACTTACATTACATTCACGATGTATTCCACATTTCGTCATTGAGATGATACCTTTGGGATAATATAGCCCACACCCACATCGCGATAGAGGAGATTGACTTACAACCCGATAGCTCTTAGGAGGAGAGACCAGTGGATATCCTAGACCACAGAGAGAGGAAATTAAGGTCGAAGGTAGTTCCACTTGTACGAGTCCAGTGGGAGAATCATAATGTGGAGGAATCCACTTGGGAGCGCGAGACAGATATGCGCGAGAAATATCCAGATTTATTTTTACTAGGTATGCCTTATTTTTTGAATTTCGGGATGAAATTATGTTATTAGGGGGGAAGTATGTAATACCCTGTATTTTTCTGACTTTTAAATTTGGGGATTTATTAAATTTAAATTGAGATATTAATTTAATATTAATCCAAAAATAAATTTAAATATTTACTAGCATGACGAGAGTTAGTAATTAGTGGGAAATTGTTGAATATTACTTAATGAGTAAAGTAATATGTATAATCGAATTTATTAAAATTATCATGAGTGTATAATTTGATAATTGTGGAAATTAAATCGGGATGCGCCTGTGTCGTGTCGGGATTGAATTATTATTACTAAAAGTGAATAAATTATAAGTCACCCATATGGTCATTTTGAGTATGCCAATGTGTTCAGAAGGGTCGATATAGTCAAAATAATGTACCCGGGGGTTTAGTTCGGGTCTCGGTGCATTTTTAAGCTTAATTGGCATCCCAGGAGGGTATTATAGACATTTTACATTTTTGGGCAATTAAACCCACGAATTTCCTAAGGATATATCAGCCTTTAGGAGTTGTCTTCTAGGATTAACAAACATAAAACCAAAGAACGGCCATTAGAGAAGGAGTTGGAGAGCTTTCCAAGCAACTCAAGGCTAAAGACTCACCCGTTTACACCGCCACCACCACCAAAGCGTAGATCGCGCGACGAGGAACGCAACCATACCTCTTTCGTCCACAAATCAAAAAATCAAATTCCACGCAAGTATCTATCTTGATTGTCTTTTAGCTAAATGTCACACCATGTTAGATTAGGATGATTGAACCTATATTTCATGGAAGAACTCAAGGATTTAGAGAACCCAATCACATGTTGTAAAGAAAAATATTAAACTCTGGACATCCCAATCATATGTAGAGGATTACCCATGAAATTTGATTAATTTAGAAGTGAGAAATCTGGAAAAAGAAATAGAATAATGGAAGTTTAGTGGAAAGTTAGGGTTCTTGATAATTAAAATAAATTTGCCCTTTAATTCAATTCCGTTGTTGAATTTGTACATGTTTCACATAAGAAATTTTGCATATATGTATAGAGAACTAGTAGTAATGTTATTTGAGAGTTTGGGAGTCGTTAATGAAGTTTCGGAGAAATTTGGAAGATGAAACCCGTAGGTTTTAATGGCAGTTTCTGGGTAAGAACTGCTTGATCGATCGATCGAACCAAGAACATGGATCGATCGATCGACCCAAGAACATGGATCGATCGGTGATCGATCGATCGACCCCCTTTCCTCGATCGATCGACCCCTCCTAGAAAACTGCATATTTTTCGTCTGTTGGTTTAATCCTTTTAAAATGCATAGGAACCCTTAATTTTTATTATTATAGTATAATGGGATATAATGAGGACTAGTTGGGTCTAGTTAGGCCCCATTGAATGAAATTTAATGTAGTATGAAATTATGGGTTAACGGGGAGTTATTCACACATACGAAATCATGCGTACGTCAAATAAAAGATCGAGACTCGTGAGTAAGTTAGACTAGGAGATAAGTGAGAGTGCCTACTAAAATTATATTTAGGGAGATAGAATACTTCGAGAGACGAGAAGTAAGTATGGAGTAACTTATATATGAGAATAAAAGTGACGAGTCCGTTATGCGAGATAATCGAGTCAAATGTGCTAAGAACGGATAATTATAATTATGGGCCATGGGAGCACCTAATTTAGAAATGTCAATATATATATATATATATATATATATATATGTATATATATATATATATGTATATATATCTATATGTATATATATATGTATATATATATGATTGTGTGATTAGGCATTTATTATATATCTGTGTAAAAATCATACCTGAGCTACTTGCTATCACGGGTGTTTCCGCGCTGGGACAGTCTTATCTCGATTGGGCATTTATGGGGGATAACGACCTGTACCGTAGAAGATAGTATCCTTGATAGAGGATATTTGAGTGATAGTCAGATGGTCCTAAGAGACGTGAGGGTATGTGCTGACCTCTTAATGACTTAAAACTATACTTCGCCTCCAATTGTACGTGTTTTGTGTTAATATAGTTCGAGAGTGATTCCGAACTAGTATTTCCCTTAGTACGAGTGATACGGGGACTTGATAGCAGAGTATGCCAGCACTATAGATTTTATGTGGGGTGCCGATAATATATATATTATATTAGTGACTAATATATATATACACATAGAAACTTTCTACTGTGCATAAAAGTAGTTAAGTAATGAATAAATACTCCAACTTTATTATAAGTGTTAGGGAATTTTGTGAAAATAATGGGTTATTTTAAATAACATAAGATATATATGAGAGCTTAATCTTTAGAAATTAATTAGCTTAGCCATAGTATTTATCGGAATGAAACCTTATGGGGAAGTTAAGTTAAAATAAACTTTGGAGATTAATAGCACGGTAGGCGTGCACACTAGATGAGAGATAAGAATTTCTCAAGAGAGTGTCGCATACTAACATGGTTGTTTCATTAGACGGTAAGCATTTTATATACTTGCTAAACTATTTTTAAACTATTTTACACTCGGGATCTGACCCGTTTCCTATTATTTCTTTTCTCTTATATATATATATATATATATATATATATATATATATATATATATATATATATATATATATTATATATTACAGGTGCCCAGCCACAGGGGTGTCATGCTTAGATTCCTTGGAATGGACGCACTACAGCCTATGTGGGAGTTCTAGGCCATTGCTTTGACGTCCTCGTTGTTGACTCTACTCTTATTGTAGTTTTGATTAGTTAGGGCATGTGACGCCCGTTTACCTATTCAGTTGGATTTGTTAGAGATTTATGTTCATTCATTTTCAGTATTTGGTACTCTTTGGGATGTAATTCGTGTCCGGATGATTTCATTTGTAGTTTTTAAACTTGGTATTGGTTTATCTGAATGGTTAAATTCTTGTGTGTTAATTGCCATATTCAACATTTATATGATCCTTAAACTGTTTATAATTGAAAAGGTTTTCATAATGGAATTAAATAAAATAGAAATCAGGTTTAAATTATTTTGACACTTAGCTTAATTATTTAGGGTGTTTAAACTGGAAATTTATTCTGCGCTTGTGATGCTAAGAATGAACCAACCATTCACCTTGATTTTTAATTTAATAAAGGACTGATCATCTGGTATTTAATTAGGCGGGGTGTCACTGGGGTCGATCGATCGATCGATCCCTCCTGAAAAAGTGCATATTTTTCCTCTTTCTGTTTAATCCGGTTACAATGCGTAGGAACCCTTGATTATTATTGATAGAGTATAATGGGTTTTAAAAAGGACCAGTAGGGTCTAGGTAGACATCGTTGAGTTAAATATATTACGGAATGAAATTGTGGGTTTACGGAGAGTTATTCACACATACGAAATTGTGTGTGCATTTACTAAAAGATTGAAACTCGTAAAAGATTTAGACCAGAAGGTAAGTGGGAGTATACCTACTGAAATTATAATTATTGAGATAGAATGCTTCGAGAGATGAGAAGTAAGTATGAAATAAATTATAAATGAGAATAAAAGAGACGAATCCGTTATGCGAGATAATCGAGTAATATGTGCTGAGAATGGATAATTATAATTATGGGTTATGGGCGCACCTAATTTAGAAAATGTGAATATTTATATATATGACTGTGTGATTGTGCATATATTACATATCTGTGTAAAAATCATAACCGAGCTACTTGCTATCACGGAGGTTTTCGTGCCAGGACAGTCTTATCTCGATTGGACCTTTATGGCGGATATTGATTCGTACCCTAGAAGATAGTATCCTTGATACAGGCTATCTGAGTGATAGTCAGATGGTCCTAAGAGATGTGAGGGTATGTGCTGACCTCTTAGTGACTGGGATCTATGCTTTACCTCCATTTGTATGTATTTTGTGTTAATACAGTTCGAGAGTGATTCCAAACTAGTATTTCCCTTAGTACGAGTGATACGGGGACTTGATATCATAGTATGCCAGCACCATAGATTTTATGTGGGGTGTCGTTAGTATATATTATATGTGAACTTTCTACTGTGCGTATAAGTAGTTAAGTAATGAATAAATTTTTTAACTTTCTTATAAGTGTTCGGGAACTGTATAACGGAACTGATTTGTTCTAAATAGCGTAAGAAATATTGAAGATATTTATTTTCTAAAGTAAATATCATAACCTTACTTTTCACGGGATAAAACCTTATGGAGAATAAGTTAGAGAGAGTTATAAGATTTATTAGTACGGTAGGCGTGCACACTTGATGAGAGGTGAGAATTCTCAAGAGAGTTTCGCATACTAACATGGTTGTTGCATTAGCATGTAAGCATTTTAAATACTTGCTAAACTATTTTAAAACTGTTTTACACTCGGGCTCTGACCTATTTCCTGTCTTTTTTCTCTCTCTTGTATATATATGTATATATATTATAGGTGCCCAGCCACAGGAGCGACAAGCATAGGTTCCTTGGATTGGACGCGCTGCAGCTTATGTGGGAGTTGTAGGCCTTTGTTTTAGACGACCTCTTCATTGATTCAGTTCCTGCTTTAGTTCTTCATAGTTAGGGCATGTGTCGCCCAATTTCCCTATTCAGTTTGGTTATATCAAAGAACTATGTTTATTTGTATTTTCTGTATTCAATACTCTTTGGGAGTTAACTATTGTCAGGATTGTTTCGTTTATAGTTTTAAACTAGTTTGGCTTTTTTCGATGGTTTTAAATTCTTGGGTGTTATTGTCATCCTTAGTTCTTATGTGATTCTTAAACTGTTGGTTGTTAAAAAGGTTTACATACTTGGATTCAATAAATGGGAAATAAAATTTTAAATTGTTTTGACACTTAGCTTAATTATTTAGGGTGTTTAAATTGGTATTGTATTTTGCAACAGTGATGCTATGAATGAACCAACTGTTCACCTTAATTTTAATTTAATAAATGACTGATCGCTCGGTATTTAATTAGGCGGGGTGTCACAGTTCACTATTTACTTCTTTCTCCAAGCTTCCTTCAACTCTTTGATTTATTTTATTTTTTCTCTTAAATTTTTCTCCATCAATGTCTTCCAACTCAGAAACCCTTGATGTGTGTGACCAATTTGAAAAGATCATTGCTGAAAGAATGTATGATTACTCTATTGTGTTTGAGACATTGCCTGTCCCATACAGTTATCCTATGGGGATTCCCATTTTGTTGTGGGTCCATTTTCTGAAGTGAACTTCCTCTAAAACTCCAAAGTGAACTTCCCATTTTCTTAGTCTGTAATCCCATGTTTGGGGAGCAAAATATCTCTATTTAAAACTCTAATTCTATTAAGGCACATTCTTCTCTCAAATTTAGGATTTTTCCTGAGAAATTGGATGACAAAGATTAGAGACAATGGATTAACTATGTTATGGAGGCTAAGTGTAGACTGATGGAGATGAGTGGAATTTATTACAGTTAGACTTAGTTTGAGGAACATTGAGTATGGCCCCTTTGTTGTCTCTAGTGACATTCATTTTTAGAATCTTTCTTTCAGCTTGTTTGAGTTAAACTTTGGGATGACTGGACCCATGGTGTTGGATGTTTGTTAATTTGTGGGGTTCAAATTCACTATAGATAATGTTCATCATTTAATGCCTCCATATAATTCCCTATAAAATTTAGGTTTAAAAATACTTACCTAATGTATTCTAATTCCATAAAAAACATAAGAGGATTGTTGTCCCGATGATTGATAGAAAGTACTAGTGTTTTGTCATGTTTTGGTTATCAAGGCATATGTTTTGATCTACATCACAACATGTGATGTTGGATATTCATTATTGGCAGCAACTCTAGTAGAAGGTAGGGAAATGGTTTTGGACCATTAATTTTTGGATTCTTTATACATAATTTTTTATGAACTCTAAGTAGATCCAATCATTTCCTTTAAAGGTGGGACATTTAGAATTCTTGAAATGTGTCTTCATGCCAATTTTTATGAGATTGATCGCATCTTTAGCAATTGAGGCTTCAACCACAACCATGCCTATTATAATGCCAAATATGCTAATAAAAACTTCGATGCTCTTTTATCCATGTTCAACGGTTTGAATGTTGAACGACCGTTATTTCTCCTTCAACCTTTATTGAATGCTACCAAGGTCATTCAATAGCTTATCTCAATTTTTAATAAACTCTACCCTACTGAGGAAAGATATTCCTCTCGCGGGATTTTATTAATTCCCAAAGACCTATTCTATGGCAGCCTCACCCAAATCTTCTAGTACCAAGTCTTGTAGTGATATTTACTTTCTTGGTCTATATGCCAAGATATTCCTATTCTTAAAAAGAAGCATTGTAAACCCAATTCTACAATCTATATCTTTTATCATTCCTAAAGAAGCTACCTTGACTCGATTTTCCAATTGTGCTGAGGTTTGTAAGACTTTAGCACAAAAGTCATGGGATTTAGTATTAAAGTGATTGAATCTTTTGAAAAATGGTGGTAAATCCATGAGTAACATCACTTATCTCCAAAAATCAATCCAATGATCTATTTATTCATTCTTCCTCTAGTAAGGCGACCCTTTCTTGATCCTTCCATTATAATTTTTTTTATATTTTTTGGCTCTTAACTTACTCATTTTGTGTTCCAAATGTTGATTTGGGAAAGAAACCTGTTAAGGTTGTTAGGTCCTTGCCTAAATACTTGCTACATGTTGTCTATTCTCCTTCTGCAAAACCTTCATCTCGAAAGAGGATGGTTGTATTTATTGTATAAGAGGAAGAATATGAAAAAAGAGGATGTTGTTCCTCTTGTTTAATAGTCGAAGAATAACTCTTTTTTAGGGGACCCAAATGGCAATTTTGGTACTTCACATTTATTATTGAACCCATGGAACTTATACTAAACGATATATTCAAGGTTCATAAGAAGAAACGGGTGAAAAACATAGCCAGAAGACCACCCTTTAAGGTTTAATTGGCAAGTATAGCAATATTCTAATTTTTGGTATTTTTGTTTTATCTCATGTTATAGTTTGGTATTATTACATGCACTTGTAAGTTAAATTTTCTTCTCCTTTTTGTATACCTAGCCTACCCTTCTACTAGGGTGGATGATATCTCTCCAGTTGAGGATCCCAATTATCCTTTCCCTGTAGCCTCAAGTCCTACACCATTCTAGACTTCTGCTCAAGCCTTTTTTAATGCTTCGAATATAATTCTTGCTTTGGATTCTCCGCTTGTTAGGGATAATTCCCCTACTCCCACTCCTGTTCAAACTAAAGAGGTTGTTTAGTCTCTGTGACACCCCGACTAATTAAATACCGGGTAGCTACTCCTTTATTAAATTAATACAAAATGCCAAGTTGGTTCAGTTAATAGCATCACTGTCGAAAACATTTTAATGATTACTAACCACCTAGTATTTAAAAAGTAAGTTGCCAAATTTTAAATTAAGTCTGATTAACATACAAAAAAAGGATAATGAAAGAATAACAACCATTCACCATAACGAAGCAGTAGAATAACCACTAAAATAATAAATAGTCTGGAGGAAAACTCCTCACAACAATCCCACAACTGAAATAAGTAAAACAAGGTATCCTGAATTAATTACATGCCAAAAGCCTGAGTAACTGAAATAATTGAAATGTTTCTAATAGAAATGGGCGACATGCCCTACAACTGATGAAAACTGAATATAGAATCAAGATAGATGAAGTGTCTACTAGCAAAGTCCTATAACTTCCACAAACAGCTACAGCTCGTCACCTCAATGAGGATCCTAAGCATGGTGTCCTTGTGGATGGGCACATAAAATGTTTTTTCACAAAAATAGATTTGAAAGCAAATGGGTCAGAGCCCGAAAGTGGGGATTATTTTAAAAACAGCAAGTGTTTTAATAACATTAAAACAATAAATGCAAAATACATGTTAGGACGTGCACTCGCATGAAGTACTCACCTCTCGACTAATTGTGCACTCCTATCGTACCGTACCCATCTAAGTAACATCCACATCTAATCATACCGTAATAAGTTCTACCCCTTACTACTCAATTCCCGTTATACATTCTAGCGTTATCAATTAAATGGAGGGCTTTACTTAAACTCAGATTCTCAATTAGTAGCAATACAATTCACTATCAGTTAACCCGTTATGTTTTCTCAAAACATTATCATAATTATATTCACAATACCAACATGAAAGTTATCATTAATTAAGTGTATATTATTCACGTCATAAATATACAATACAAGCACCCCGAGACTAAGCTGCGGTGCACACATACTCTGCTATCCATCCCGGTACATCACATACATAAGGATTATGCATTCCGAATATCTCAGGAATCGTTCTCAGATAACAACAATCACAAATAATGGAGGCGAACACAGTCACATCACATGGGTCACGCACATACCTACGCTCCCACGATCAACAGACTTATTAACTTCCCAATAAGTCCTTCTCTGACCTATGTTCTCGAGGTACCAATCTAAATTCGGGCAACACAAGGATTAGAGGGCCCTAAACGAACGTAAACCTCCCGTGATAGCAAGTATGGTAGGTATGTCATAAACATAAAATCATATACATATACTAAGTATACACACATCTTAGTAATCACCGTAATTTATTTGTGGTACACTTCTCATTCTCGTACCGACTTATAATGTTACACAATTCACATGTTCCCGGTTAATTCAATTATTTAAGCCGTCAATAATTCTCGCATCGTAACAGTCACTCATTTCCTATTCCATAATTTCCATTCACTTCAAATCTCACTTCTATGTTTTATTCCTCAATATATCCCAAATATCCTAACTATATCAATTTAACAACAAGGGAATGTTATCTCTACAATTAAACAAGGTTACGGGACATGCGAAATCAAAACAGGCCAAAAAGCCCAAACTGTCACCTCGTTAGAAGTCTCGTTCGAACGAGGCTGTTCGAACGAGAGTTCGTTCGAACGAACTGGGCATCTAATGAGATCTCGTTCGAATGAAAGGCATCGAACAAACATTCTTCTCATTAGAAAGAAAACTGTCAACTCGTTAGAAGCTCGTTCGAACGAGCTCGTTCGAACGACCTGGGCAGGTCTTCTAACGAGAGGCCAGTTTCGAGCCTAGAATTTCCCTTATTCGTTTTTCCAACTTTCTTCACCTCTAATCCCATATACAATTCATCCCAATAGCATTTTAATGTTTCTAATACACAGTATACATTCGTAGGTCATAGGTAAACATTTATATAGGGCCAAATCTTCCTAAACATCATCAAATCATCAAATCCCCTCAGTTTTCCCCAAATCCCATGAACATGAACCCTAGAAAATCAAATTCATCCATAGACATAACTAAATCCGTTTTTATGATATAAAAGATGTATTTCTCTTAGTTCAAACATCTAATAACACTTCTACATGCAATCCTACATTAAAATCTGAATTCATAACTTCTAATTTCATGGGTTTTATAAATCTCCCAAAAGAAATACAATTATATAAATTTCCTACACATGGAAGAAGCATTCTTTTCAAAAATGAAATTAAACCACTTGCCTCTAGTCTTTCTCTGAATTTGGTGTTGGATTGATGAAGGTTGATTTGTTCTCTTTCTCTCTCTGCAGAATTTTCCTTTCTTTCTCTCTTTACTAGCTTTGCTCTAAGGATGATAATGGTGGTTAAGGTTTGCCCTAGGAAGCTCTTTCAAAACTCATTCCAATAACCCCCATAGCCCATTAAGTCATAAGGTGTAGTTGGTGGGTTTAGTGGGTAAAGTCCACATCAGATTTTTAATTCCTAATTTTCGTGGGTTTTAATTCCCAAAATTCCAAAATTACCAAACCACCCTTTTACGTTGCCGGTATGGCTTAAAAATACCCCGGGACACAAACTAAACCCCCGGCTAGTGTTTTCTGACTATTTCGACCCTTTCGAACGCGTTGGCGCACTCGAAACGACCATACGGTTAATAGAAATAAAATTCACTTTTTAATTAAAATAATTATATTCCTAACGCGACTGTCACACGCGTCTCAACAAAGTTTCCCAATTTGCCGTATATCAATCTCACGACAAATTTAATAATTTCAATATTCATATATCTCCATATATACACGTTATAATCAAATACCAACTCACATCTCGTTAGTATTTTATCCGGATTAATTCCCCATTAATACACAGTTAATTTAATTAATCCCATAAATAAATATCACAAAAATACGGGGTATTACATACTTCCCCCCTAATAACAGAATTTCGTCGCGAAATTCAGAACTAGAAAGTACCTGCTAAGAACAACTCTGGATAACGTTCACGTATCTCATCCTCACGCTCCCATGTGGACTCCTCGACATTATGATGTCGCCACTAAACACGCACTAACGGAACTATCTTTGACCGCAGTTTTCGCTCACTTCGGTCCAAAATAGAAATCGGCCCCTCCTCGTAGGAGCTATCGGGTTGGAGATCGATGTCTTACAAAGCAATGTGAGAATGAGCCAAATCGTCTCTAAGATATTTCCTTAGCGAGGAAATATGAAACACATCATGAATCCGATGCAAATGCTCCGGTAACCCAAGTCTATATGCAACAGACCCAATCCGCTCGATGATTGGGAATGGCCCCACGTATCTCGGTGCCAACTTCCCCTTTTTCCCAAATCACATAATCCCCTTCATAGGAGATACTCTGAGTAAAACTTGGTCCCCCAGTTGGAAATCCCTGAAGAACCTCTTCGCATCAGCATAGCTCTTTTGCCTATCCTGAGCTACCCGAATGCGACTCCGTATCAATTCTATCCTCGCCGAAGTATTCTGAATGACTTTTGGCCCAAGTAGTTTGTTGTCCCCCACCTCCAACCAACATGCTGGGGAACGACAAGGTCTACCGTACAAAGCCTCAAATGGAGCCATGCCAATGGTGAACTGGTAGGAGTTGTTGTAAGAAAACTCTACCAGTGGAAGATACTTCTCCCATCCACCCCCGAAAATCAATGATGCACATACGCAATATGTCCTCCAACATCTGGTTTGTACGCTCGGTTTGCCCATCGGTCTGCGGGTGATACGCCGTACTCAATCGCAATTCCGTGCCATGGCCTCCTGAAAACTTTCCCAAAACCGTGAAACAAATATCTTGTCTCGTTCAGACATGATATTTAGGGGCACACCGTGAAGTCTCACTATCTCTGCCATAAAAAGATGGGAATACTATCCCGTAGTGTGGTCTGTCCTTACGGGTAGAAAATGAGCAACCTTGGTCAACCTGTCCACAATTACCCAAATGGAGTCGTGACCTCTCTGTGACGTAGGCAACCCCGTGATAAAGTCCATGGATATGCTCTCCCACATCCACACCGGGACTTCCAATGGCTGTAGAAGTCCTGCCGGTCTCTGATGATCCACTTTTACTAGCTGACAAGTGGCGCATTTAGAAACAAACACGGAAATATCTCTCTTCATCCCGCTCCACCAATACTGTCGTCTCATGTCTTGGTACATTTTGTCCCCATCGGGATGTACCGCGAACCGTGATCCGTGCAACTCTGCCATCACCTCGTGCCATAAATCCTCCCCTTCTGGGACTACCAATCTCGCATTGAAGCGTAATCCCCCGTCTGAGCTAACGGTATAGGACTCGGCTCCCTCTGGTAGTAATCAAAATATCTGTTCCTGACAGAATGAGTCATTTGCCTAGGCCTTTACCACCTTCGTGACAATTTGCGGCGTAACAGTCATCACAGACATGAATGATCGGGCCATTGCATCGTGGTGTCCCAACTCCTTCCACTTTGCCTTCCACACCCCTGCCACTTCATCTACTGGCCTACGGCTCAACGCGTCTGTTACCACGTTAGCCTTCCTCGGGTGGTATTGGATATCAAACTGATAATCCTTCACGAACTTGAGCCACCTCCGTTGCTGCATATTCAACTCCTTCTATGTGAATAGGTACTGTAGGGACTTATGGTCTATGAATAATCGAAACTTCTCCCCCAAAAGGTAATGTCTCCAAATCCGAAGGGCAAATACAATAGCCGCCAACTCCAAGTCATGAGTGGGGTAATTCTTCTCGTGAGGATTAAGCTTACGGGAAGCATAACCTATGGCCTGACTCTCCTGCTATAATACACCTCCAAGTCCTTGCATGGACGCATCGGTGTAGACTAGATACTCAACTCCCGATTTCGGCAATGCTAACACAGGTGCTGAGGTCAACTTATCCTTCAACTCATCAAATGCTAACTGACAGGCATCACTCCAGATGAATGGCACACCCTTACGAGTCAGATGTGTCAAAGGACCCGCTATCTTCGAAAATCCCCAAATGAACCTCCTGTAGTATCCTGCTAGGCCCAAGAAACTACGGATCTCAGTCGGTGTCGTGGGATGTCCCCACTCCCTCACCGTGGATACCTTCCCCGGATCAACAGATATCCCCCGGTCGGAAAGAATATGCCCCAAAAACTGAACCTCCTTCAGCCAAAACCTGCACTTTTCATATTTTGCATACAGCTCGTTCTAACGTAGCGTCTGCAAAACCTGCCTCAAATGCTCTGCATGCTCCTCCTCTGCCTGGGAGTAAACCAGAATATCATCAATGAAGACAATGACAAACTGATATAGGAAATCTCTGAACACCCTATTCATCAAGTCCATAAACACGGCTGGAGCATTAGTCAAACCAAAAGGCATAACCCGAAACTCGTAGGAACCATATCTCATTAAGAATGCAATCTTCGAGACATCCTCCTCCCTGATACGCAACTGATGGTATCCCGAACGCAAATCAATCTTTGAGAAGAAAGAAGCTCCCCTCAACTGGTCGAATAAGTCATCGATTCGGGGTAACGGATACTTGTTCCGTATCGTGACTTTATTCAACTCCCGATAATCCACACACAACCTCAACGATCCATCCCTCTTCTTCACGAACAACACAGGGGCACCCCATGGCGAAGTACTCGTCCGTATAAACCCCTGACCGAACAACTGTTCAATCTAATCTCGTAACTCTCTCATCTCAGCTGGAGCCATACGGTAAGGTGCGCGGGCAATAGGTCGAGTGCCCGGCATCAAGTCGATCACAAAATCTATCTCTCTACTCCGAGGTAATCCAGGTATATCCTGAAATACGTCGGAAAACTCTCTAACAACCGGAATCGAATCAAGTGTTATCACCACTTCCTTAGAGGTCTCCTCCTCTATATAATACAAGTGAGTGGACCATCCTCCCTCACGATGAGGCATCGCCACCAAAAACATCTCCTGCCCGGGAATGGCAAAGATAATACTCCTACTGAAACAGTCAATCATGGCTCGGTACGCAAAAAACCAATCCATACTAATAATGGCATCATACTCGATCATCTCTAGTACTAACATATCCGCTGGTAAAGTAAACCTCCCGATATCTATACCCACGCCTCTATATACACGTGAAATCACGGAACCCCTACTCAATGGAGAATCTACACATGTAACCGTACTCTTGGCAGTGTCTAATAACCCAATGGTGCGTGCAAATCTCATAGCAATAAAACAGTGTGTAGCCCCCGTGTCAAACAAAATACGCCCTATAGTCCACTGAATAGAGGACATACCCTCAATGGCTGGTGGATCCTGTGGGGTTGCGGCCTGCTGAAGCTAATATACTCTCCCATACTGCAGCTACCCCTGCTGAATTGGGACCGCTGGAATGGGTGGTAATGCTTCCATCTGTGGTGGCGCCGGGAGGGAGGCGGGAAGCATGGGCCTCTACGGCTCTTGTCGAGCACCCTGTTGCTGCTGCGGGGCCCTGCCCCTATTCGGACAGTCCTAGCGTTTATGGCCAGTCTTGCCACAAACGTAACACTTCCCCGGGAAGTTCCCCCCTCTCTGTCCCTGCTGCCCCCGACCCTGGTGGCTGTTACCGTTCCTCTCCTGGCCCTGCTGAAACTGTTGGTGTTGACCATTATGACCCTGCTGGCTGTTCGGACCCTGATGGCCCTGCCAGAAACCTCCCTGTCCGTGCCTAAAATTTCCCGATCTGAACCTCTTGTGATCCCCCTGCTGGGAACCCTGGTCACCCTGTCTCTGCCCCTGAACAGATTGTGCCCCACTGGCACCATGTCCTCCTGTCCTGCCCTGATGGCTGGACTCTCCTGATATCTTGCCCTTAGCCATGTGAAAGCGGTGATCCTGGCAGTGTAACAGTGCAGCGTTAACCACATCAAAGTAAGTGGCCAACGATAGGTTCCCCAACAAATGCTGACGGATCCTCCAAGTCAACCCGTCTGTAAATTTTTGTATCTTCTTCTCTTCTGTCTGTATTTCGTTCAGAACAATATTCAACAGATTTGTGAATTCGGCCTCATACTCGGCCACAGTCTTACCTTCCTTCCTAAGATTCATCAACTTCCTCCTCATTTCCGTGTGAACAGCTGACGGAAAGTACTTGCGGTCAAACCGCACCCAAAACTCCTAGATCGTGAGAGTATCTCTCTCCTCCACGATGGTAATGGACTCCCACCACTGCAGTGCAGACCCCACTAGCTTAAAGGTAGCTAGTATCTGCTTCTGGACATCGGTGCACTCATTCATCCTCAGGTGCTGCTGAATGTCCTTCCTCCACTGACTAGAAACCACAACATCGGAGCTACCTGCGAACTCCGGTGGGTGTGCTTTCTGAAAAGCATCTCGAACATGTTCCCAAGAAGACGGGAATGCATGTGCCTGAACTGGCACGGCTACTGGCGCCTAAGGTGGTGCCTGCTGAACTACGGCTAGTGCGGCATTTACCGCCTGGGCCACAATGGCTGCAACCTCGGCGGCATTCATCGTGCCTTGAACTGGTGCGGGCTGTGGTTCTGGCGTTGCATCCTTGGGAACCCGTTGTGCACGTCGTGGATGCATCTGAAATAAGAATAAAGTTTATAAGTTCGCAGTTATAAACTTGAAATAGCTGAAGAACGTAGCATATACAAAAGAATACAATAGTCCTAAAATATAGGGCTCTACATCAAAGAAAGCTCAGCGGAAACATAAAAAGCCGTACAGATCCTAAAGGACACTAGAACCTGATGCTCTGATACCACCTGTGACACCCCGACTAATTAAATACCGGGTAGCTACTCCTTTATTAAATTAATACAAAATGCCAAGTTGGTTCAGTTAATAGCATCACCGTCGAAAACATTTTAATGATTACTAACCACCTAGTATTTAAAAAGTAAGTTGCCAAATTTTAAATTAAGTCTGATTAACATACAGAAAAAGGATAATGAAAGAATAACAACCATTCACCATAACGAAGCAGTAGAATAACCAATAAAATAATAAATAGTCTGGAGGAAAACTCCTCACAACAATCCCACAACTGAAATAAGTAAAACAAGGTATCCTGAATTAATTACATGCCAAAAGCCTGAGTAACTGAAATAATTGAAATGTTTCTAATAGAAATGGGCGGCATGCCCTACAACTGATGAAAACTGAATATAGAATCAAGATAGATGAAGCGTCTACTAGCAAAGTCCTGTAACTTCCACAAACAGCTACAGCTCGTCACCTGAATGAGGATCCTAAGCACGGTGTCCTTGTGGCTGGGCACCTAAAATGGTTTTTTACAAAAATAGATTTGAAAGCAAACGGGTCAGAGCCCGAAAGTGGGGATTATTTTAAAAACAGCAAGTGTCTAAATAACATTTAAACAATAAATGCAAAATACATGTTAGGACGTGCACTCACATGAAGTACTCACCTCTCGACTAATTGTGCACTCCTATCGTACCGTACCCATCTAAGTAACATCCACATCTAATCACGAACACAGCCCAATTAAAATATGATACTCCACAAAATTTTATTTTGAGTAAATTACTTTTTAGTCCCAAACTATCACAAAAGTTTTTAAATGGTCCCCAAACTTTTATTTGACTCGAGTTAGTCCCTAAAGTATTTAACTTGTTTCAAATCGAGGACTTTGCCCAAAAAACCGTTAAACAATGACAAAAAATTAACAAATACCCAAAAGACTGTTTTCTTATTTTGCAAAAAAAAAATACACTATTTTTTATTTTGCAAAAAAAAATGTTTTCTTATTTTACAAAAAAAAATTGTTTTTTTTATTGTACAAAAAAAACTGTTCTCTTATTTTACGAAAAATGTTTTTTTTGTAAAATAAAAAAAAATGATTTTTTTAAAATAGGAAAACCATTTTTTTTTAAATTAAGAAAACCGTTTTAAAAAAAATAATAAAACAGGTTTTTAAATGATTAATTTTTAAACACTTATCTATTTTAATGATCATTTAATGGAGAGAAAGAATGAATAAATGATGAAGTAATGATGTAAGGGTTAAATGGTCATTTTCAATAATTAGGAACCAATGTTGGAGTGCCTTAAGATTTCATGGAGCGCCAATAGTGGCTCCTATGTTTTATATGATGGACCTCATATAATCATCAACAAATGTATCAATAAATAAATAAAATTTAACCAAAGTTTCCTATATATATATTTAAGGATGAACAATCAATTGCCAGATCAATTCCCTTATAAATTTGTAAAAGAATGTAATCATCTATTCAGTGAGTAGTATGTTAAGATAGAATAAAAAATGATAAGGTAAAAAACTCACACCAAGAAAAAAAAGGCATCATCTTAATAAGTATGTTGAGATCTGAGATCTTTTGTGGAGATGGTTTAGGCATGTGCAAAATACCACAAAAAAAATAATCCGAGACATGTATCAATCGCCCATTTATGGCCCTTGTTTATACCTATAAAAATCGTTTACATTACACTTGTAAGATAGAAACAGGGCATCATCTTAATATGTTAAGATAGAATAAAAAATTATAGAAGAGAGTTTTTGGGCCTTATTATCACATAATGTTAAGGTTGTTAAGGATTGAAACCCAAAATTATAGAAGAGAGTTGATAAACATCCATAGTTTAAACATAAATAGATTATACATAGGGATTTGGGGGAGAGAAACACGGTTATTTCAGATCTGGACTGTGTTTGAAACAGAGCCCCGTCATCGATTCATATATATAGGTATATACTCAGATATGTATATATGTTACTTTGAACTCACAGATCCGTCATCAATGCGTTTTATTTCCCGTGGAGGTTTCCTATAATTGTTGTTGGTGGTGTTAGATCTGGGGTTTCCCGTGAAATATAGCGGTTCCGGCGAGGTGGGGTTCCGGCGAACGTAGATAGAGGAATGAAGGTCGCCTGGGGTTTTGGCGAGGTGGGGATGGGAGGTTAGGTGCCGGAGATACAACTATAGATTTGGGGGGGGGGGGGAGGTGCCTGGGTTCCCAAAACATGATTTGTCTCCGATGGAGGAGTGGGTTGGTGGATGAGAGTTTTTTGTGGAGGTTTCCTGTGAACTCATAGCCCCGTGGAGGTTTCTCTTTAAATACAGCGGTTTCGGCGATGTGAGTTTCGGCGAATGTAGATGGAGGAACGAAGACCGCCTAGGGTTTCGACGAGGTGGGGATAGGAGGTGAGGTGCCGAAGATACAAAGACCGAGTTGGGGGTGAGGTGTTGGGTTTATGAAACATGATTTATCTCCGGTGGAGGAGTTGGTTGGTGGGTGAGAGTTTTTTCATTGATGAATTTGTGAGAGAATAAAGATATGGGGAATGAGGTAACTGAGGTAGGACAAAAGTAAAATAAGAGGCGTGTGTTTGGGAGATGATGAAAATTTCTATTATACCCCTCTTTTGGAATTTTCAAAAAAAAGGGGTAACAAATTAGAGTGTGTCAAATGAGGGGGAACCCAAAAATTTCAAGGGTAAAATAGAGAGTGCAAAAAAACCTAATCTACATGACATCATCAACTAAGATTATGACATACATAAGTTTCCAACTTTATTATATAGAATATAGATATGTACATCTACAGAAAACCAAACTACAACTTGCCCTAAAAATTACAAAGTATTACTTCAAGTTCCAATACATAGGTAAATTCATAACCATGGAACTATGTACAACTCTTTCAATGACCTTTCTAACAGAAGGAAGCTGGGGATTTGTGACAGACCCTACACTGCCCCTTCCTTTATTCCTATTTATTGGACTCCCAAACACCTGGATTGATAATTCTACATTTACACAACCCCAATCACCCTCACCTCCCCCCCCCCCCCCCCCCAAAAAAAAAAAAAAAAAAAGAAAAATAAAAGTAATAAAACGCGCTGCCAGTGTAGAACTAATATTAAGGGTTTCTTCTTAAGTGTCAATTATTCCAAAATCTTAACTTCAGCACCTACTGAATGAAGTTAAAATTTCCAGGTAACACTAAGTTTGAGGTCTCAAATGGCCACCCCATGGGGAAAAATAAACAAAAACTTATGTTAAACATGATGAATTTTATGATATGTTGATCTAATCATGCAAGAGGAAATCAAATTCACCGATATCTTGCATTATTAATGCAAGTAGAATAGAAAACCACAAATCAGAATAGAAGATGTCTCTAAACATTAAGAAAGTAGTTCTTTGAAATAGTTAGGGATGGTAAACAGATGGATACGATAATGATAAGGACAGTTCCAGTTTTTCGTAATTAAAGATGTGCAATAATCCTGCAACAATTTGTATCAATAATTTTTATTTAAAAGAAAAATGTACTAATGATTTATTAAATATAAGATACCGACCCGCCATCCCTTTAATAGTGGACCACAGCTAGTCCTTGCAGATTGGAAATTGGACAAATTAGTATTGCCACTTCCAACTATGTAACTCCAATGGTCTTTTGTAGCTGAAGCGATATCAATAGTTTCCACCTGCGAGGATGCTAGATATTTTGTTCTTAGATCATGCACCTAGATGGTCAATCTCTCAATCAAGAAAAATAAAGATAAAGAAATATGGTAATTTATTATTTTCTTAACCATATGGTGCGACTTCATGTTCGATGAATCGTGAGATATCATCATCCTATAGTGACTTCTCCTGGAGTGATAAGTTTGTCGCCTCCATTTGTAGTCACAAAATTAGAATTTTGGTGTATTGTTCTCTCTCCAGTTCATCTTCTTCACGCGTCCTACCTTTCTCTCTCTAGAACTAAAGCTTCTATCTCTCTTGTTCAAGCATTTTTCGAGCAACCTTAGGCTTTTTCGTGCTGCATTTGCGCGTTAAACTTCCTTAGGTATTCCATTTTCCATTTATTTATTAATTTTCCATTAATTTTTCTCTTTATCAAGAACCATTTGTTTTTTTGCGAGTTTCTTTGCCAACTATTAAGGTTTTGGAGAGTTGGGATTGATTGTTCTTTGGGGTTTAACGACATTTTAGGGTTTCCCACATCATTTTTTTGATTGCATTCCTCCTGCTAAAGTTTTAGATTAGACTCTGATCTTCTTCTTCGGTTGAAACCATTTATGTTCTTGGGATGTTCCTGACAAAACATTTCATCCCCCCCCCCCCATTTGATCTTTTGGTCAATAATAGTCAACCTTTAAGTTTTTTGTACCTTTTATCTCTTTTTTTTCTTCAAGTTTAAGCTCGGCTTCTTTGATGCTAAATAAGCTTTATGAGTTAGTAGAGAAGTATCCCACACTTAGAGAGAGGTACTTCCAATAAATAGGTAGGATAAAGGAAGAGTCCAAGGCTAGACATAGAGTCAACCCTCATTTCATACGATCCATTTTTCTTATCCCATTAAAGACCATCTTACCCTCTTCCTCTAAGGTTGGTAAGGACGAGATGACTAACTCATCCTCTGATCTAGCCGACAGGATAGATTTATTTGAAGAAGCGAATAGAATGCCTCCCTAATATCCTATGGAACCTGAGGCAGTCGAGAACTCATCTCGAACATCGTCCTATAGCCAGGCTAAGTCGTCTGGTCGAGATGACTCTTAAGTACAAATAGTTAATGACGGGTCATCAAGTGATTCTTTGATTTAAGTCATCTTGAAACATGTAAAGCCAATTGTGAATGTTGTCATCCCCCTACTACCATACCTCCCAGAGCCATGACTGAGAGTGAGTTTCAAGAGATATTTCCAGAGAGTAATTCAATCGTAAAAAATGAGGCTGAGGATGGGAATGAAAATGCAACCGATGATAGTGATGACTCTGAGGCCGATGAACCTGTTGATTATAGCTATGCCGAGACCTTTCAATCCATTATGAGAAAGTGTGACCTTTTCCTCTGAAGACATCTATATGGCATTAAGTTTGGCATTGTCATGCACATCCCAGCCGACCATAAGAGAGCATACAACGATTGAGAGGGTGAGATTGCCGCATACGAGTAAATCTTTAAGGTCAGTGTCAAATTGCCTTTCCACCCTTTAGTCCAAGCCATTCTGTCTAGTCTAGGACTTGGTCCGACTCAACTGGTGCCAAACTCTTAGCGAATCATACTCGGCTACATTTCCTTATGGATGAACAAATACACGAATGACACTTCGGTTGATATTTTCAAAGATTTTTATAATGTTATATCTTAAAAAAATTAGTCCGGATACTACCATTTGGGGCCTAAAAAGCCTAATAAGAAAATTATTCAAGTTACCCAGACCTCAAACCATTACTGGAAGCTGGGGTTCTTTTTCATTTTTGGGGCCTGAGAGTTTTCGGCAGATGTCGACTCTATCGACGATGAGTCGAGAGTTTTGCGTGATTTAGAAAACCTTACATATCAGCCAGATTGGACCTCGGCCTCAACATTGCAAAACGGGAGATGGTTGAGTATCTACAGATGCAAGGAAAGGAAGGTGAGCTTCCTAAGTCTAAGGATATTATGACCCCTACCTTCTTGGAGAAGGCTGGCTTGGGGGTTGACCCCCTAGTCGAGCTGTGTAAGTCACCTAACTTTTTTGCTCAAGTTTTTTATTGTCTCTGACTTTATTACTGATCATTTCTATTTCTTCTTTGCAAATTGTCCAACACACACTTTCGATGACCTTTGGAATATTATGCTGCCCAACATGAAGAACATGTTGAAAAAGGGAGGCAAAAAGCCTACGAAGGAATCCACTACTAGAGGGTCGACCAACCATGATGTCGGCCTGAAGAGAAAAGAACCACCCCTCCTAGTGACATCCGTTAAGATAGCCAGGGGAGATAGAGAAAAACTACTATTCCTCCGACAATGCCAAGCTCTTATAGTCTCGTCTCATCCTCAGGATAGTCTTTTGAGCACTACTAGTCATTCAATATTGCCTAGCCGAGGGCTTGTCATGTTTGATACTTCCCTAAGCTTTGAGATAAAAGAGGGCAATGCTTGCTTCCCCGCCCAAGGAGAACTACGAGTTCTTTGGAAAAAACCTCATCCACAGGTCTTTGACTTCGGTTTTCATTCTATAGCTCAAGTATATACTTCTTTGTGAGAACCTTTACCTCGTCTTTTTCTACTTATGTGTGTTCTCACATTTGTATTCTCACTCTTATGCAATCTGTATTCTCTCTCTATCCTCAGCCACCAAGTGGATGGCAGAGAACTATTAAAAGGTTAAAGAGACCAATAGGGCATTAAAGTCTGAGGAAGAGCTAAAGAATAAGCTGAGGGACAATCGATATGACTATAGGAAGGCACTTGATGCCTTGAAAGAGAATTATTAGGCCTTAAAGAAAAATATGAGCTTCTTAAACATAAGGATGAAGCCTTAATTGCCCAGTCTTCCCAAATTCCAAAGTCCTTATTGCTTCCATCATAAAAGCCAAGGGCGAGGCTCTATTGAACGAGGCCATTTAGAAGATAAAATATCAGTCCATAGAATCATACAAGTCATCTGATGATTTTCTCAACTTCAGCATGGAGTATTTTAAGAGAGGTCTCAAGACGGCCTGCAGGTGGGTCATCACCAAGGTCGTCTCCTCTATCAGATCCGAGTTAGAAGCTCCAGACATGGAGGATCCTTACATGAAATCAGTGTGGGAATATGTTGAGTCCTTACCTACAGTCGGGGGAGATGAGGTGATTGTTGAGGCCCCACTTGAGGTTGACATCAATGCAGTTTCCAATCAGACTTAGGCCGAGGTAGATGCTGGAAGATCTACCATTAATACTGAGCAAACTCAAGTCGATGGAGGTGTCGGGGAGTCTACCTCGAATGGGGAACTAACTTTATAGGGTGGTCATCTGTGAGCGATACCTTTCAGTTTGTAATTGCTTTTTTGTGAACACTTTAATGATTTTTATGAATTAGTACTTGAACTAAGTTTTGCACCGAGCTTACTTTCATATTTTCATGAAATAATAAATCGAGTTTATCTTGTATATATGAGTTTTCTTTATTTTTTTATCAGTCTAAATTCGTCTGATGTTTAACAAGTAACCATGATTGAATGACCTATAATATTGAGATCACCAGTTTAGAATTTTATTTTCGCACATCGTCCTGTCTTTAGATGAGATAAATACAATAAAATAAGTGATTTTTTTAATTTTAATTCACCAAATTATGGTGTTATATCATAAGTCCCCTCTCGTTATTTTGAGAGTGTATGGACGAGAGCTACCTAGTCTATACATTATCGTCTCGGTCGAGAGAGTTTTTCACCAAATAAATGATGTTAAGATAAACCATAATAAAGTTATTTTAGAATTTGAATTCACCAAATTATGATGTTATATCACAAGTCCCCTCTCATCATTTTGAGAGTGTATGTACGAGAGCTACCTCATCTATATACTGTTGTCTCAGCTGAGATGGTTTCCCCCCAAATTAATGATGTTAAGATAAACCACAATAAAGTGATTTTTGAATTTGAATTCACCAAATTATGGTATTATATCAAAAGTCCCCTCTCGTTGTTTTGAGAGTCTATGGACGAGATCTACCTTGTCCATACAGTGTCATCTCGTCCGAGAGAGTTTTCCACCAAATTAATGATGTTAAGATAAACCACAATAAAGTGATTTTTGAATTTGAATTCATCAAATTATGGTGTTATATCACAAGTATGCTCTAGTCATTTTAAGAGTGTATGGACGAGAGCTACCTCGTCCATACACTGTCATCTCGATCGATAGAGTTTTTCACTAAATTAATGATGTTAAGATATTATTCCCCCTCCCCCTCTCAGTGTTATTGAGATTCCATGGATGAGGTTTGCCCCATCCGGACTGTCATATCACAAAGAGAAAGGTAAAGCTACTTCACCACGAGTGAAGTTCCATAGATTAGGATGAAATGATACATACAATCTGAACTACCCATAAAACAAAATGGGAGAGAACACTTGGGATTTTTTTAATTCATAACTTCCATTTCATACACTATTATAGTGGTAAAAGAAATTCATACAAAGTTCCTATTGATAATAATTTTTGAGATGGTCGGCATTCCAAGGGTTGGAGAATGGCTCTCCATCCAAGTTCTCAAGATGATATATTCTCTGAACCACCTCTTTGATGAATATGTATGGGCTATGCTAGTTGGGATGGAGTTTTCCTGGATTTTTCCAAGTCTTATTTAAAACTAGGCCCCCAAGTGCCAATGGTCAGGCCTTTACTCTTTTATTATAGAATTTTACTATTCTTTAGCGATAGGCAGCTTGCCTAACCTCACCATCCTCTATTATTTCTTCTATAGGTCCAGGTCCAGTCTATGCTCTATAGTATTCTCCTCTGGGTCATATTTCGGTACTCTTTGAGTTAGAAGACCGATCTCCATTGGCACCACGATCTCTGAACCATAGGCAAGCATGAACGGGGTTTCCCCCGTTGGCGTCCTCTCTATCGTCCTGTAGGCCCGTAGGACGGCGTTCACCTCTTCAGTCCATTATCATTTGGCATCTTCCAACTTTTTCTTTATCCCATCAAGGATTGTTCTATTCATCACCTCAATTTTACCATTAGCTTGGGGTCGCCCGGTAGTTGAAAATAACTGGTTAATGCTAACCCTCTCACAGTACTTCTCTAGGGATATATTTTTAAACTTCTTCCCATTGCCTGAGATACAAGTACTACGCACGCCATATCTGCAAATAATATTCTTATAAATAAACTAGAAGGTATTCTTCTCTGTTATGGTGGTCATTTCGTTGGCCTCCACCCATTTAAAAAATAGTCGATAGCCACTATCAGATATCGGTAGTTACCCACTGCTCTTGGTAATGGTCCTACAAAGTCAATCACCCATACAACAAAAGGCTAGGGGGAAGTGATCGAAGTCAGAGGTTGGTGAGGTTGATGAGGAATACTGGCGAACCTTTTCCACTTGTCATATTTCTTCACGTAGCTAGTTGCATACTTGGTAATGTCGGCCACCAATACCCCTAGGTGACAATTCTCTTTACCAATGATCTTCCTCCTATGTGTCTAGAGCAAGATCCTTCATGCACATCCTTGAATATATACTCCACCTCAGTCGGATGGACACATCAAAGTAGGGGAGAAGGAATCCCTTCTTGTATAAGATGTATCCTATGATGTAGAACTTTGCCTCTTTATATCTCAACCTCCACCTCTTATCTTTTGAATCGGGTAACTCCCCATCTATAATGTATCGGATGATAGGGTCCATCCATGAAACTCCCACGTTCATGTTATGGCAAAACTCCACCGAGTCATCTTCTTCTTATTGGTTGTCCACAGTAAGGTCTCCATCAGCACCGACCTTCTGATCTATATCCTGGTGGTGGAGGCTAATCTCTCTACGGCATCGACTCAGTTGTTGTTTAGCCAAGAGATCCTTTTTAGCATCACATCTTTGAAATTTTTCAGCACCACCTTTACCCTTATTATGTACTTGGTCATTCTATCATCCATGGGCTCATATGGTCCTAATATGTTATTCACTACTAGTCTCGAGTCACTACGAATAAAGAGTTGGTCGACATTTAATGCTATGGTGAGGTCAAGTCCTATCAGAAGAGCCTCGTACTCCGACTCATTGTTAGAAGTCTTAAAACTGAATCTTAGAGCATATTCGATGTCACTACCATACGGGACCGACATGATCAGGCTTACACCACATCCTGCTTCGCCCGAAAAATCATCAACAAACAAATTCCAAAAAGCACCTTCATTGGAGAAAGTACCCTCTTCCTGTGTCCCATACTTGAAAAGATATATTTTTTCTTTATTTCTAGTCACTCTACCTCTTGTCATTATCGCCTCAGCCTCAGCCATGCTTTCATTTTCTTTTATTATCTCTAGTGTTGGGATTGTCAACTCTTCAAAGTCAGCCTTATCCTAGGTGAACTCAGCAATAAAATCTGCCAAAGCCTTTCCTTTGATGGTTGTTCTCAATTGATAGATAATTTTAAATTCTCCCAACTCTATCGATCAGGCCATCAATCTTCTCGATTTCTCAGGTTTGTGGATGACTTGCCTGAGAGAAGAGTCAGTGAGGATGACCATAGTGTGCACTTGAAAATACGGTTTTGTTTTTCTCTAAGCATGAATTAAAGCATAGGCAAAGCTTCTCCATCTTATGATATCTCTACTCGGCCCCCTGGAGGGCTTTACTATTAATTATACTAGATTTTGCACACTATCATTGTCTCAGATTATTATAGCACTAATGGCAGGCTCTAACACGACCAGATACCGATTTAACTTTCACCTTGAATAGTTTGAGATAACAAAAGTGGAGAGCCAAAATGAGACTTTAACTCTTGGAAGGCTCTCTCACACTCTTCATTCCATTCTAAGGCCTTCCTTAATACCTTGAAAAATGGGAGACACGTATCAGTAGCTCTAGATACAAACCTGTTCAATAATGCTACCTATCTAGTCAACCTCTGAACATCTTTTATAGAGTTTGCAATTTTCATCTCCGTCAGAGCTTTAATCTTCTCGGGGTTGACCTCAATCCCCCATTGATTCATAATAAAGCCTAAGAATTTACCTACCCACACTTCGAAAACACACTTGTAGGGATTGCGTTTCATTCGGTACTCATCCATTGAATCAATAGTTCGCTCAAGGTCGGCCATATGAGTGACGACCTTAAGACTCTTTATTACCATGTCATCAATATATAACTCCTTGGTTTTCCCTATCTAGTTTTCAAACATCTTATTTACTAATCTCGGATATATTTCCCCGATGCTCTTCAGGTCGAAATGCATGACTTTATAATTGTAGGTCCCTTTATTGGTAATGAATGATGTCTTCTTAACATCGGTCGAGTCCATAAAAATCTAGTTATAGACTGAATAGGCTTCCATGAAACTCATTAATTTATGGCTGGCTATGGCATCAACCATCCGATCTATTCTCAAACGGGGAAGGTTATCTTTGGGGAATGCTTTATTCAAGTATGTGAAATTTGCGCACATTCTCCACTTGTCCTTGGCCTTAAGGACACTGACATCAGTTGCTAACCATTTAGGGTAGATAACTTACCTGATGAAGTCGTCCTTCTCTAACTTCTTTACCTCATCTCTAATAACATCATAGTTCTCTTTAGAGTACGCCCTCTTTCTTTGTCTGATCGAATTTGCATCCTCGGCCACATTGAGCTTATGGTAGAGGATATTTTGATCAATTCTAGGTATATCCTCATGGCTCGAAGAAAAAATTCTTTGCCTCTTCCTTAGCAATTCTATCAACTCCTCTATAATCTATTTCTTCAGGCCCTTATTGTTTTGGATGGTTTTTTTCGGCTTCTCCTCATTGACGATAATGGATTCTACCTCCTCCACTACTTCGTCCTTTTTCATCTTGGTCTCATCTCTAGGGTTAAGAGTGTCAATGTTATAAATATTAGTGGCCCTTTTATACGCCTCTTTCTCTTTAGTCGAGTTAAAGTAACACTCACATGCCTTAGCTTGTTCACCCTGAAATTCCCCTACTCCATATGGAGTTAATAATTAATCATCTGGTGAACTGTTGAGGGAACAACCTCAAACTCCTTGAGGGCTAATCCTCCCAAAATTATTTTGTAGGTAGATTATACGCTCTCATCCATAATAAAGAAATTGATCTTCTTTGTGAGGCATTTTGTCCAACTGTCCCCCATTCTAACTTCCCTCTCATAGATTTCCAAAGGCTACACCTTCCCTCCACTGAACCTACTGAGAGGTTGGTGACATGGGATCAATCTCTTCATACTCAAACCGAGTCCCTTGTAGTAATCCCCGAACATGACATCAATCGAGGTACCTCCATCGACTAATATCCTGGGGACTTCGTACCCATGTACTAAGGTAGTGATCGCTAAAGGGTCATTATGTGTGGATAAGATCCCCTTAATATCCAACCTCGAGAAACCAATAATAAGGGTATTCATATCAACCTTTTTTATTTTTACCTTCTTCGGCTCAACAGTTACCGAGTGAACCTCTTTTGGCTTTGGAGGAAGAGCTTTGGATTCAGCCACATGAGCCTTCATGTTAGCAATTTCCTTTCCACTGCCTGCAAGTCCTCCTCAAATCATTTTAACTTTAAGAGAAATCATGTTCAGCCGACCCTTATGATCTGTGATTGGAAGTGGAACGTCTAGGTTGGCCTCATCATCATCATCATCATCTGTGGCGTCATCGTATGGTGTCATCTCGGCCACCCTTTGAACTGTTTTTATCCACATATTTCCTTAACTTTCCATCCTTTAACACTTTTTTATCTCGTCTTTGAGAGTGAAGCATCTGTCGATTATATGGCCATAATCTTGATGAAATTCACATCACATGTCTTGTTACTCTTATGAGGAGGAACTCTTAACTTTTTTGGCCATCTCAGAGATCGATCATTCTTTATCTTATTTAGAATATGCTCATAGCTGACAGTTAGTGGAGTATAGTCATGAACTTATCGTTTGCCAACCTATTCTTGCTATCCTTCCCCTTTGACTTCTAGAAGTTACTTTCACTGCTTGCCCCTTTCTCATCGTCTCCCTTGGAAGCCATCGCCTCCTCCACATTCTTAACCTTCCTAGTTGTATCCAAGAGTTGGGCCATGGATTTTGGATGATCTTCGAAGAGCTTGCAGAAGATCTTTTCTTTCTGCAATCCTCCCATCAGGGGGTCATAGCATTTCTATCTTCATAATCTTTAACTTATAATTTCTCTTTATTAAAGAGAGTTATGTTATTCCTCAAACTTTCATTCTTTTCCTTTTTAACATACAATAAGAGTGTCGTCTTCTTTTATTGCATCACTTCGAAGTAAAAATTGTGTATAACCCTCTCTGCTAACTGCTTGAAATTTTCTTTTGAGTTTTTAGGGAGAGAGGTGAATAACACATGAGTAGGATCAGTAAGTGTGTTAGAGAAATCTTGACACCTCATCTCGTCGAATACTGAGTAGTTATCAGCAGTGGGTTGAAACATCACCACATGAGGGATATGATTAATGCTCTCGTTATATTTCGGTGTGACTATCGGTGGCTTGAACTTAACTGGGGTTGGAGAACTTATAATTTATGCCACAAAGGGAGAGCCTTCAGTGTAGCCCCTCTGCAAAGGTCTTGTCTTCTTAGTCTACCCCCTATTTTATCCTCCAACCGCTATATGGAATCATTCAAAGGACTTTTGGCCACAACTGCAACCTCTCTCCCTTCTTGAATAATATTGTCTCTTACTCCCTCTCTCTTTGTTGGGATAACTGAGGGATCTCTGCCAGCTATCCTAAGTCGGTTGTTAACCTTGTCTTATTCCTTTTCTTGGCCTAAAAAATATCTACGATCATCACATTTACTGTTCCTCCTAGAGCTAGTGATATTTTTGGATCTAGAGAGACTTTTTCCCAAATCACCCTACGGGTTGAGCCTATCAAAGGCCGACCCTCTGCTTAGCCTGTCTAAAGTTAATGCCCATGGCCTATAGTCTTAGCTTGGTCATCCTCTATTTTCCCTAATCTACTAAAGCGAACGTACAATGTTTTTAAAAATTCTATACGACTTTCAGCATTATATATCGTCCTATTCATCGCAATGGTCGTCCTCATACTAGTCATCTTGGTAATATTCTTCCCCAGGCATAAATGACTAGGATCAGAAACACCCATTCATTTTTGTTTTGGATGAAGATCTTTGTGTGGGGTCTGAGGTGGTCCCCTGGCCGTTGGATCTAGGACACCTTCTCTGAAGGTCGGAGTTATATACTCATTTTCGGTGCCGCCGGGTCTACCACCATGTTCTGGCTTAATGAGGTAAGTTGCTCTTGAATCAATAGAATCTCTTTTAACGGTGATACATTATCACTACCAGAGAATCTGGTGAGTTTCAAGCTAAGAAAGGAAGGGATAAAGATGACATCACTAGATTGATGATATTAGAAATGCTGCCACTAAGTCAATGTAATGTATGAGCTCAATCTAGTATAACAATGGAGTATAAATATATTTGTAAATATAGAAAGAGATGTGGCAATGAGGAGATAACAAACATATATAAGTCGTTCAGCCAATCAGGTCTACTCCACTATGCATGGGTGAGTAAGTTTCACTATAAACTTTGGCTCTAATGGCCTAGTGATACAATTCACTACATTTCTCTCTCAACTGTGATTTTGAAAGAGCTTTGCTAGGGTATATAATCATCAATCCTTTATAAAGACAAAGAAGACAAGTATATACAGTGCATGAGGGGTGTAGTTTATCCCCCAAGTATGTAATAAGAATGTGTGGAATGTTCTTAGCCAATGAGGTTGGGCCATCTATCACTGTCACATGTAGGTCATGATGATCAAATATTCCCTCACGTGTGAGGGAGATATTGTTAGAACGGTTTTGGTACACATGGTATATGAAGACCATGCGCACATGCACACACTCTCACGTATTCCCCAATCCATACGCTCTGCCAAGTGTCCACCATCGACCGTCCGTTTAGGTCGAGACTGAGTTGTCGAGCTATGGTCCAAATATGGATTGCTACCTATCCTGTTGTGCTATCTTGCCCTATCTACATCATCCGAATGATGGCCGAGGATGAGGGTGGTAAATCATAGGATCAATGATGTAAGTTATGTTGACTGGTCTTATAGTATGAGGATGAGGTTCTCTATAATAAGCCATTGATCGAGGACGAGTCAGCTCGGGTTAGGTCCATGCCGAGTCATAACTCCTTATTTTAGATGGATTGGAAATGGTCGACTTTGGGAGAGGTAATACAACTCCGGGATGGGTCTATACTTATCATATCATCACGTGTCTATTCGCTTTCATTTTATGTTAAGATGATGGCTCAAGCAAATACATAATACCAATTTATTCATTGATTATGCCCAATATTCTAGTAAAAAAACTGGGTTATCTCATGGTCTTTATGAGTTTAATACCATTTAATCTAGTAGGGATGATCTTTTTTTACAGAAAAAAGAGTAATCTGAGAAGGGAGTGACTAGACTTAATATTGAGTTTCAGGTGAGTGCTGTGGAAGAGACTGACCACCAATCAAAGTTGAACCCCATCTAGTAAGGGAGATACAATTATTTCCAGAAATTTAGCTTTATTTGAGGAGCGATAAATTAAAATAAACATAAAAGGCAATGTATCAGGAATATTAGATCAACTTTAGGTCTTTTGTAGATAAACATTTTACGAGTACATAATTGAAAGTACAATTTAATATGTTCTAGTGTTTTTTATTTCCTTACTTCCTAAATGGTTGGGTAATAAGCTTTTAGGAATCTAGTATTTTCGTTTTTCATGTGAATGTGACCATTCATGTCTCTTAGGTAGTAAGATCCACCCTTACGTATTGTGTATATTTGAAATAGCCCTTCTCATTTTTGGTACCTCTTTCCGTAGAATGGATCTTTTCTCCCTAAGGGATATATGGTTTTCCAAGCAAACTCCCCCTTATTAAAGGTCCTTTTATCAGTGTCAGCTATTTTTAACTTTTGCACCAATATGTTATTCGAAGCCCTCACTCTATCTTCATATATATTTTCAATTTTATATGCATGGCTTGGTCCTATCCTTCTATTGTTGGTTCATTTTAGGATACCGCTCGTGAAGTCAAAGTCATTTTCATCGATAGGATGACATCATATCCATAAGTATAAGCATATGGAGTTACTCCAGTTCTAGATCTTTTAGAAGTCCTATAATCCCACAGAATAACTGGAAGCAAACTGTGTCAATACCTTGGATTCTTTCAAATCTCTAAGAGAAACATTTGTAATTGCTCACATTTTTATTTATTTTCGTTAGGCGTATCCCATTACACAAACATGAAACCTAAACATATCTACGTCACTACTTCTCGATAATTGAAGACTATGTGGAACACTGTAAAAAAAATGCAAGATTTGGCCATCTCAATAATCATGGTAGTAGTATGCATTTAGAGTGGTAAAAAGGTTCTGAGTATTTTTTGGGGTTTACTTTTTTTATGAGGCACTATTTTTTGAGCTCTACGCGTCTAACTTATTTAGCTAACTATTTTTTTAGTCGTATGTAGTCATAAACTTCCAATAGTGTTGAATAAAGGTTTTGACCTCCAAAGGGATTTTTTCTTCATCTCGTGTGTTTTTGTATGTTTGGTTTAAAAACTGCAAATTTGTATTTGAAAAGAATTTACATACACACCATAGTTAATTGAAGGTTAAAATTTGATTAAAATTTGGATTTATATGTTGGGGAATCTAATTCAATAAATTGATCCATTAGTTTGGGAGCACCTTCAAATTGGTATAAGAGCAGGTTACACCAAAATATTGTGTAATCATTTTCTGCAAAAAAAATTTGATATCCATTTTTTGAAAACATTATTGATCTTCAATATCCAGGATTGATAATTTGTATAGTCGAATGCCCATTTTTTATTATTCTAATTATGCATACTGGAAGTCTAGGATGAGGTATTCTTTAAAACTAATAATGTGTATAGTTGGTTTCGAGAAAAGGGTGGATTCCACCCACAATGAGTGTTGACAATGTCAAAAGTCTTAAACCCGTCTCTTCTTGGACGAATGATGAATTTAAATGAAGCAATTTTAACTCTCGCAACTAAAGTGCTAATTCTGAAGTCGTCACCCCTGATGAGTTTCTCTGCATTATGACATGCACCATGTCTAAAGAAGCTTAGGATTCCCTAGAGCTCACTTACGAGGGTACCAATACTGTGAAACTCCTTCACCACAGAATTTGAGACTATTACCATGCCAGAGTGTCTTTCTATGAGTTTTATGAACGTTTATCGAACATAGTTAATTCTAGTTTTAATTTGGCGAGGAAATTCCTGAAATAAGACCTGTTAAGAAAATTTTGAGATCCTTGCCTCCCTTTTTATTCCTAAGGTTATTGTGTTAAATTCGTTAGGGATCCTAGATACTCTTAGGTTAAAAGAACTTATAGGAAATCTTCGAATGTATGAGATTGATATAATTCCTAATACTATTAAACCAAAGGAAATAGGGATTGATCTGAAAACACATATTAAGAAAAATAAGAAAGAAAAATTTTGTGAGTCCGAGTCTGAATTTGATTTTGAGTTGGATGAATTAGCCATTTTTTTGGAAAAAAACAAAAAAATTCTCAAATTTTCCAAATAAAAGACTTTTGAGAAATATAAAAACAAGAATAAGGGCGAGACGATTTATGGGAAAGATAAGATAAGATGCTATGATGTGAGGGAAAAGGGCATAAGTCATATGAGGGTCCCACTAGGCTTAAGAGATAAGTAAATAAAGTTGAAAATAGGGCCACTCTTAGCGATAGTGAAGTTGAGTCAGTTGATTCAGGGGGAGAATTACCACATGATCTGTGCGTGGCATTCATGGCTAGTCACGTTAGCACTTATAGTTTATCCCTTGACACTGAGGATATATATAAATGTGAAAGCCTTGATGATGTTTCGATTCATTCTAGATATAGTGAGAGTGAGAATGAGAATTTATGTTAGTGAGAATGTGGACTCCAAAAAAGATTTTAGTAATCTTTACACCGAGACGTTGAAAATGAAAAAGCTTAATAAAGATTTGTCTCTTAAGTTGTTAGATTTGGGGAAGGAAGTGAAAGTCATGAGAGAGTGTGAGGCGATGGTGAGTCAACTCAAAAAGGTATAAATTTCTTTGTGCGAGCAATTGATTGCTTTAGGAAGGGAGAAGACTAATTTGACCAACACTATGGCTAGTCTTACGAATGATCTTCAATCTTATTTGGAGAATCATGATAAACTTGAAGCCCATATATCCCAACTCAAGATTGATCTTAATCGTGCCCAGGAGGTCAAGGTCACTTTAGAGAACACATATAAGAAGGTTGTAAAGATGTTCCTCGATTCCTCGTCAGGAAATGGTTAGAGGAAATGAATAGATTATGATGATGCATCCACTTCCAAATTCGCCCTAGAGCCAGTTCTCGAGTTTGTGATAGATCCTTATATCCCTCAACATAAGCTACTAAGGTGACCTAACCCACCTAAGAGATCTTTTCCTAGACATTTTGAGAAAGGTGGACCCAAGCCTATATATGTTTGTACCCATTGTAAACACAAAGGTCACCTTAGAGAGTTATGTTTTAAGCTAGGAAGAGTTTCTTATACACGTGTTCCCTAGTATGATACCACACGATTTCTTACACATGTACCCGCACACACTCACACATGTGTTACTCTGCATGATCCCACACATGATCGTAGAGATTTTGAGAGTTTTTTTTAGAGCAAGTAGAGTATTTAGTCAAGACTTCACAAAATTTGATGGAGTAATTTCATAGGACGACTTCTCCTTTGGAGAACTCCCCCAGGCCTAATGGTTGAGGTTGAGACTTGTTTCTAGAATAGGGAAATTATTTTTATCATATGGTATATCCCTATTACTTGATTGTATAATCATTGTATCTATATTTTTCATTTTGTTATTCTAAGAAAAATCCAAAAAAAGTTTTGTTTTCCTTATTTTTTTTTAAAATACAAAAAAATTTATTTTTTATGAAAAAGGCTAAAAGATTTTTTTTTATAAAATTTTGAAAAAAGAAAAAAAAATTGATAACATTTTGAAAAAGGAAAAAACGATTTTTTCTTGATAACATTTTGAAAAAGGTAAAAAGAGTTTTTTTGATAAAATTTTGAAAAAGATAGATTTTTATATTAGTTTTTTGGGTCACCATATATGGATTAGCATTTAAGATGTCGAGATCCCCCTTTCATTCCATATTTCAATGTGACTTTTTCGTAGTGTTGTGACACATGGCATCATTTCTATAGTGTGCTTAAAATGTGTGGATTCATTATGTTAATACATGATGGTTACTTTCTATATGTTGGACTCTTAGTCACCATCAATGCACATGCGCATGAACTTGTTTGAACATTACACTTACTTGTCACTTGTCGAATACAATGTTCTCATCTCAATATTTCTTTATAACGAACAAAATGTAAAAAAAATCTAAAGTTGTGCATTTAAGAATCATTGCCCAGATTTAAGCTATTTTTCCAAAAAATATTGTTAAATGTTAAGCAATGGAAAGGGGATACGAAAGATAAACGTATTTTGTGCGTGAAAATCCTCCATTTGCATAAAAGAGCCTAAAAAAATTAGTGGCACATAGAAACGTAAGTGCCAGGCTTATTTTTGATTCATTGATGCTTCATTACATATGAACATTAATTTCTCCAAAAATCATTGAGAATTTATCATCATATATGTGAGATTTTCGGGGAGTAAAAGTAGAAGACTAATGGGTTTACACAACTAAAATGTCTTGAAAAAACCTCAAACAGTATGGCGTCATTGGGGTGAGAATCATTTTTATTCATGACTTGTTGATTAAGTTGAGTGAATTTCACTTGAGTTCACAATTCTTACACCTAAGGTAGATTTTGATATCTTTCACTAGATGTATCTCAAAACTTCGTGCACGCATGTTATGACTATATATGTTGATTTACCTATGGAAAATGTTCACACCCCTACATTCCATTTTCACGATTCGGATATTTTAGTGTTATTCCATGGTGTGTTGTATTTGTTACTTTTATACTTTGTCTTCACAAAAAATTGAAAAATTAAAAATTTACAAAAATAAAGGCATGTATCAACCAGGTTCTCGTCATGATTACCTTTAAGATTATCATCACATATGCTTTCTTGATTATGCGTGTGTTGATATCTTACTTCTTCGTGTGATGCCAATATTTCATGCTTTGTTTCGACTTCTTTGTCTATTACGAACAAAAAGGAGGAGAATAAATTAAGGAGGAGTTTATTTATTTTCTTTTTAAAACTCTATGCATCACACTATCTTTGTTGGCATCTTTTTTTGTCTCATGTGTGTAGGACATTCCAGTTAGATGATGATCATTTGGACCCAGATCGAATGAAGACAATGTTTGCCAAAGGAAAGATCCAGTTTCATGATTAAAGACTTGGATAAAGTTTATTTTTATTTTGGAGGGTAAATTATTGTATTAAGTCATAGGATTCAATTTAGATTAAGATAGTGTTTTGTACCGGAATTGCAAAAGGGGGAGATTTGTAATAGAAAAATTTACAATTGCTCATACTTTTATTCATTTTGGTTTGGCATATTCCGTTACACAAACAAAAAACCTAAGCACATCTACATCACTACTTCTCGATACTCGAAGACTCTGTTAAAGACTATCAAAGAATGCCAGATTTGGTCATCTCAATAATCCTGATAGAAAGTATGCATTTGGAGTGGTAAAAAGGTTTTGAGTATTTTCTAGGGCTTACTTATTTTTACGAGGCAATATTTTTCTTAAAGGAACTCAAAATTTTCTTAAAGAATTTTTTCCAAAATATGACGCCTCGTTAGAATGAGATTTAGTGCTATTCGAATGAGATTTCCTTTTGGGTCATATTGACGTCGCGTTAGAAGTCTGTGTTTAAACGAGTTTAATGAAGTTTCAAACGATATCGTTTTATGGTTTTGTTGTAATCTCATTAGATGTTTTTGTTGAAAGTCGTTCGAATGAATTAAGGCAGTTGTGGCAGACCTTTATTTCGAATGACTGATGCTTAATTCATTTTCAAATGAAAATAATCCCAATATCTTTTGCGTTTATCCTTTTTATCTTACCTTCTTATAAAAAGGCTGAACATGATCAGATATTCTTCTTAGAACTCTTTTTCAAAAAGAAAAACACCTTTGGAGTTCTCCTTTTGTGATCAAACACCTCATATCATATTCCTCACCCCTGGGATATATTGAAGATCACTTTTACCTACTTCAATAAGGTTAATTGTGATACACTCTTGTAGAGACTTTTCCCTACTACTGACTTTATGAAACAAGGTTTCATTGCTGATGAAGGAAAAAGGTTGAAATTGTAGATAACGAGGGTAGACTTCTACCTGTGGATGACTCTGAAGCTGAGTCATATCTATTGGAGATTTTGGAGTTCTACGCATCTAACATAGTTTAGTTAAGTGCTTTGTAAGTCGTCTGTATTCATAAAATTCCAATAATGCCGAATAAAGGTTTTGCCTTGCAAAGGTTTTTTTGCCTCATCTCGTGTATTTTTGCATGTTTGGTGTAAAAATTGATCATCTATATTAGAACACAATTTACATGCACATTATAATTAACTGAAGATTAAAATTTGATTAAAATTTAGATTTTTGTGTTGGGGCTTTTAATTAAATTAATCATTCAATTTGTTCGTGTGTACTCTCACAAACATTTTACATAAGGTCTTTGTAATCACTTTATGTATAAAATCTTATTGTCCATTTTATTGAGCATTTATGACTAAAATATTCTTCCATTATTTGAAGTTATATTCTTTGGAATACCAAATCTATACCCAATATCTTGAAAGAAGTCTACCAATTCATTATGTAAAATAATTTGTAGCTACGAAACTCCGCAGCTTTGAAGATAAATAGTAGATTTTAACAATGACACCTACTTCCCGTCCATTTAATGGCCATGATTTTACTACATATTGTAGATCACTAGCAGGTACATGTTTTAGAGGGCCATATTGTTATCACTTTTGACAGCCTTTAACAAAATCCATGCAATCTTTTAATATAAAGGGTCAATAAAAGCAATCCCTCCTTAACAACCATCTGATTTTATGTCTAGCTTTATCGACATATGACTTCATGAATTTGAGAAATATCCATTAAGCATTCAACTTCACTTTGGCACTATAGATTTATCCCATCAACACCTTTTTTCAATAATTTTCAAGCATACATAATATAATTAGTTTCTCTTAACTTGACAGACATATCAATTTTGATATTTGGACCAGTTTGATATTCAATATGTGGTTTTCTCAAATCATTATGAACGAAAATATTCCTAGTTTCCAACAAAGGCCATTCGTTATAGAGTAATGGTAGGAGTCCAATAATGCATCTTAATTTTAATTTAGATTCTAATCTATCATCAGTCCTGAAACCTTATGCTTTTTAAGATATTTCACTGGCCTCTTCATTTAAAAACCTACAAACATAATTTAGCATGACTTCATAAAATTTGAATAGTAAATTTAAAGCCACTTAGCTATAATATGTTAAAGCATCATTGACACATCTGTATTCACTAGTTAGTTGTATTATGACCAACTTAGAATCTCCATAGTCTTCAATCACAAAAGTATTACAAATTTAAAGGATCTCTAGGCCCATTACGATTACTTCTAATTCCACTTAGTTGTTAGAACATGGATTTTCTTCCAATATATATCTATGATTTATTTTAATATGTTGAGGGGATTCAATGATCACCTTTATTCCTAAGCTTATTTCGATGTTCGAACCATTAAACCATAATTTCCATGGAACCAACGATATATATCCTATATAATATTCACCTTGTGTCTCCTCTTCTCATGAGTGATTTGAAAAATAGCTAGCCAGTATTTGGACCTTTATAGCCTATTGAGGCACATAATATAGGCTAAACTCATAGTGAGCTAACACCCATTTACCAATTCTATTTTGAAAAATAGGCCTAGTAAGCATGTAGTTAATGAAGTTGAACTTTGAAACAACATACACTTATATAGGCAATAGGTAATATCTTAATTTCATGTCTGCGAAATACAAAGTCAAATATAGCCTTTCCATTTCATAATATTTGCATTCATAGTGATTTAGGAATATACTTAGATAATACACAACTTGTTTGTTATTTTTCTCACAATCTTATGCCAGCAAAACTTCAATGGAAGTATGTATAGGATTAATGTAAAAGTTTAGTGTCTTGCCATCTCTTGGAGGTCCTAATATAGATGGCCTAGCCAATTATCCTTCGAGCATCTAGAAAGATGACTCGAGTACCTCTTTCCAATCCATCTTCTCTTGATATTTTAGATTCATGAAAGGATAAAATATTTTAGTTTTCCCCGAAATATTAGATATAAATCTTTAAAGGAATTTAATATGGACCCAAAGTCTTTTAATTATTTTTTAGTTTTGGACGGTTGTCTTTTCAGTTATAAACTTAACCTTGTTCTTATCAGCATAAATTCCTTTTTTGTGTACCAAATGTTCAGGAAATCCCCTCCAGAAACTCGAAAGACACATTTTAAAGGATCCATTTTGAGTTGATAGAGTCCTATTCTTTCAAATGACTTTTGTACGTGTGTTATATGATCTATTATTATTTTTTATTTGAAAATTATATCATCAATATAAAACTCTTGGTGCCAACCATATCATGAAAAATAACATTTATTACCCTTTGATAAGTGGGCCTTACATTTGGTAAACCTTATAGAATTTTATCCATTAGATAGTTCCCAGATTGCCTAGGCATCTTAAGGAAATTTTGCGCATATACTCTTACTTTGCCCATGGTTCTCTCATTGGCATGGTAACAACAATGACATGATCCCATGGGGTGCCACTCATTTTCCACTTACACAAGTGCAAGAATGTATATTTAGGTTTACTCTCCAGCTTTTACTAAGCCTATTACTGACCAAATTCAAGAAATAAGTATCCCCACAAGTGATGTAGTTATTGTATTTGTTCTTGAGTCTTGTGATTATTGCCTCAACTCTAGTAACAAGCGCATACTGATCCATACCCTTTGCCTCCAACCTCCTTATGTATAATAGTGATATGAACAATATTTGGCACTTGTCCACAAGTTTCACAATTGGAATATATTTAAGACCTAATATCATTTGTTAAAACATTCTAAAGTTGTTTATGATGTGTTCACATTGAAAAACTATGTCAAAGTTTGATCTATCCCAATAATTTTGGTCTTTTACCTCCATCTAAGCCTTTTCTTTTGGATCTATCCCATCTAGTTAATTCATCCACCTATCATGCTCTTCCATTTTGTATGCTTTAATAGCACCTTATCATAAATTCTCTAAAAAATTAAACTTTCAAGATATCATTCTTGAAGTTTTTATACATGTGTCTAAAGTAATACTTGTAGTTATATGCATCTCCAAATTGTTTTGCTACTGCCTCAATTATTCCTTTTTGTCTATCACTAATAAATATTAATTGAAATTTATGCCTCAGAATGTGAGGTGTTAACAAACTAAAAACCTACTCCAATTGTCATATATTTCCCCCTACAAACATAAATTGGAATTGGGAACAAACCATGGTTCCAATCCAAAGAAATAACGAAAATGAGAAGGCCCTTTTGTGTGCTTTAGGAAAAGACAAAATTTTTCCAAATTTCTCAATTTTGTTATGCACTAAATATGAGAACTAATTTATGTAATCCAATTTTATCTTCTTAACCCTAAAACACGAATCTAAGTAATTCAAAGCATTAAGTAGATAAAGCATGCAGGAAAAAACATAATTTCACGAAAAAAATGTTTGGGGTAAAAATATTTATTTCACTATTAAATATAAATCGTAACTTACAATTACGTAGACAAATATGCAATGAATTTACCGCATAAAGTCCACATAAAACGTAGCCTAGAACCAATAAAGATTCCCGCAATAATTGTAGCTCCTGTTTGAGCAGTGAATGCCCTTGAGTATCCCCAATGACCGCAATAGTTAGCAATAGGTCCCATAAGAACTACCAATCCAGCAGTAGAGAAACCTTTTCTACAAGAGAAACTTCAACAAAGAAGTGTTTGGGTTACAAAACGATTCACAAAAGTATATGGGATGTTTTTGTGTGAATATAAAAAATAAATTTTCCCTAAAAAGTGAAGACTAAAAGTGTACAAATATGTTGTTTTCGTGTAGTAAAAGTCTTAATGAAAAAGTCTCACAAAATAGGTATTTATAGTAAAACAAAATTCTTAAGATGACGAAGGTTGTTAGAACGACTTTGTTAAGTTGTTTGAACAAAGTTTCAATGTCGTTAGATCTAGGAGGGAACGACCTAAGAAACTATGTATTAAAAAACAAAATAGTAGCATGTTGTTTCAAGCAATGAAGAAACGACCTAAGAAACGACATGTGATGTCATCAAAAGGGGTCACTTGAACGACATAGCTTCGTTGTTTGAACGATTGAAGCAAAAAAAATAATATTTTTTAATGCTCGCCTACAGGTTTTCCAAAAAATATTTAAACTTAGAAAATGCCTCATTTTGATAAAAAAAAATAGTCTAGAAAAATATCCCAATCTTTGGTAAAACATTTGCAAAACTTAAACACAATCCTTGCGAAAATCAATCTCGTAGATGACTGTTGTTGAAGATACTCGGTATTCGGATATTCCTTCTTGAACGTATGAACGCGAACTTCCTTCGAAATTTGTTGAGGTAAATGACATGCACAATGTCAATGCTGGACGACGGAAATTATCTCCTTAGATAAAATTATTACTCCCCCAAACTTCCCTTATCCAAAATGAACCATCTAATCCAAATACTGTCTTGTGACCATAATAAAACCATTAGGTTATGCTTTGTAGTCAAAACATAATGATATAAATGATTGATCGGTAGGATCTCTTAACCATGTTGCAATATTGCTTAGTTCTTTAGCAAAATTTTCTATGACATCTTAGGTACCATCTTATATCTCTCACTGAAACTACCAACTATACTTTCGAAACAAATAATTTTAGCAACATATGAAGTATAATATGATATTTTCACCCCACGCAAAGATCAAAATGCAGCAACTATATCCTTTGGTTTGAACCCCTTGTGATCTCTTATTAGATGCTCAACTTGATTAGCAAGCCATCCTGCTCTAGCCATTGAATTATTCCCTTGTTCATTACACTTGCAAGTATGGTCGAGAATAAGAGATCTTATCTTTACAATTGGTTCATATGGCATTTTCCTCAAATAAACTATCCACTTACAAAGTGGATCCTTACAAATTAGATTAATCATCAAGTAATTATTCTACTTCTTCCTGTATTCAAACTTGTGGGACACATCATACTTCCTCATATATACTATGCATTATCCCTTCGTTGACCATTCCATATACTCATGAATTTCCTCAAGTCCACTATAAGTATTCATATGGTAATAAATCCAAATCCTCATCAAACACAGAGTTCCCAACTTGTTCATTAACACCATCTTGAGTGCTGCATTATTCCCATACACTCCTGAATAGCTCTTCCTCCTCCTCATTTAATTCTCTTTCTAATAGGTCCTTGAAAGCCCAGTCACCTTATTTATCATTTTCATCACTAAACTCCAATGGGTGTATTAAGGTGTTAGTAAACTTAAATCCATAAGAATTTAAATTCTAAATGCTATCCTCTCCCCCAAAGTTTTCCTTTTAACATTTTATGATGGCTTAGATTTCTTAGGGTTAGGAGTAATTGTAAGATCAAAATCTTATTTATCCAGCCTTAGAGATTTCTTTTTCCTAACTGAGGGTGATTTAAAAGTCTTCTTTGGAGAAGTTTGGATGGGTTTCAGGTTGGGACCATTTTGTTGTTCTAAATAAATGCTATATTTACACTCTTCAATATTATCCCACAAGTTCATCAGTTGGGCATCGTTATCAATGGTGCAAACATAAGTATCCTTCAGCCATTTAATAATCAACCCCTTCTTACATGTACTTTCCTCAATTTCTTTCACTACATCAATGTCATATAACTTATCCCCATCAATATCCCTCAAAACAAAAATTCTATCCCCCCCATATTTCTTTTTCTTTTTCCAAATCCCTTCAAAGTACAAGACAAAATCCCTTAATCCATGGAAAGTCATACCTTTTATATAATAATAAATAAAAATAAAATGACATGAAAAAATAACATGCGACAGTTTACTTTGATAAAATCCCAAGTTATATACCGTAAATATGTAGTTTTTGACAAAACCATAACATTTATAAAATGCTAAGATTTTGTGAAGAAGATTAATAAATCCTTAAAATGCTAATATTTTCAGAAGAAGATTAATAAATACCTTGGACAAGCTTCGTTCATAATAAGTTGAGGAAATAAGGTGGAAACCTTGCTATATAATATCTTTTTCATCAATGGAGTAATATGGTTTACATGTTTAAGAAGAAAAAAAACTTTACCTTTTTATCAAAATGAAATGTTAATTTCATTTTGCAAGAATGGGATTGATCGATAAAGGGGCATAAAAGTTATTTAACATTTACCGTACATCTGTCTAATGTTAGGGTTAATGGATTCTAACGACTAATGTTAGTTTTTTTGCCCATTCATTGATTGAAGAAACAATGACACCTAACCACACATAAATGAGAACAAACATATCCCAAAGTGCAAATAACCATACTGATATTATGCATGATATTAACAATACTATCAAACACTGGATTTAGTTCATCCATTAATTGGTATTGAGTGCTTAAAGTTAAACGAAAGACTTGTGATTCATTTGGATTTTTGTCCCTCGATGTCGTTATCACATTCAATTTGAAAAAGTGCGACTGTGTGATAATTGATTAAATTTATTCTCAAGTTTCCAATTCGGCACACTTATTTAATTAGAGTCTATTTTTAAACAAAATTAATCCATCCCCTAAACATGCATCTAAAAGTGCGTGTGTCAACCCATAAATAAATAAAGAATGTGACACAAATATTCAGGAAAAATCCCCAAAGGGGCAAAACCTTTTATTTCACTATAATTTTGTAAGAAAACGTCTTACACGGATTACAATGAAATAGGGTGACATACGAAATACCCGCAGGTGTCGGTTCTGATGTCGGCGGCTGGAACTTTCCCTTTCCAGGAGGGCAGCAGTGAAGAAGAGAAACGACTTCTCCACAAGATGTGAAATTTATAAGGACTCCCTCCACAATAGCACGCAACTGTCGGTTGTAGAGCTCTCCCCACAAAGTATGAACAAAAACAAAATATGTTCTTGGGTTCCACAAAATAATTCACACAAAAGTAATTGGGATTTTGTGAATTAAAAATAAAATATTTGAACCCTTAAAATTGTTGGAGAAAAACTTTCTGCCAAAAGGTATTGATTAAAACTGGGAAGATACACAAAAGTTTCAAAAAGATAAAACACTTTAAAGCTGAAACTATTTTCCACGAAATACAAAGGCTGGAAGATCTCTTTTATAGGAAAATTGAGTCGGTCAAAGGATCAGAATGAAGTCAGACGTGTCAGCCAAAAGCAGGGTTGTTCGAACGAGAACCCCATCTCATCCCATGTCATTCGAACGAGATTGAGATCTCGCTTGAACGACCCTGGCATCGAAACCGAGGTATGTTTACTGGTGTAGAAGTTTTTTTTCACAAACAGTTATAAAACCTCTATAAAAAAACAAACATTTATAAAAATAATTTTTATAACAGGGTTTTTTAAAACCCTTTTAAAAATATCCCAACACTCTTAATATGAAATGTAAATGAAACTTTAAAACAATATCTTTCCAAAGTTCATATTGTTGGGCTTGAATGTTGAAGGCAATTGGTAATTCGGATCTGTCTTTTGTAGATGCAGTCTTCACAATTCTTCGACGACTTGTAGCGGTATACGACATAATTAATTGTGACGGACTTATTAAAAATATGTCCTTATAAATCTCCCTCTATGTCTATGCCGGTACATACATTAAATATCCGAATTATCAAAAACCAAAATTCCTATACAAATTTACCCTCCCATGAATCCCAAAACTGAAAAGGTAAAATTTGCAAGTTCTCAAATTTTTCTTTAACATCAAAACTCTTAAATCTTTTCTCATCAGGGTGTGCAACATCATGATATTCAATCCTTGTACCTACACACATGAGATAAAGCAAAAACCTTCGTGACGCATCAAGTTTGAAATGATATAAGAATAAAGCATTAATAAATCAAATCTCCCTCATAATGCAAAAAAAACTCCCCCATAACATGATAATTCTTTCTCCCCCTTTTTATGATGTCCCCAAGTAGACAGATAAGAAGAAACAATCAAAACATGGAGTGTCACGATAAAGATGCATAGCAAACAAAGATCAAACTACGCGCATACAAGGGTGTGTCCCAAAAATTTCACAAACTATTTTTGGATTTTTCAATTTTTTGTACAAAAATAAGATACCACTTTGAAAAATATGACACAAAAAAAATCACACCATGGATTTAAACTCAAACAACCAAGTCATGGAAACGAAATGAATGGGTGTGAACACATTCGATAGGTAAATCAACTCAATCAATCGTATGTGCACGATGAATACGTCTACCCCTAACAAATGAACATCAAAAGTATCCTTAGGTGTAACAATTTGTTGAATTTAAATGACATCGTCTTATGCAAATCAACAAATCAAAGTCAAATGATTTCCACACCAATAACGTCCAAAACTATTTAGTGCTTTTTCAAGAATTTCTAGGACATGCAAACCCGTTTTAATTCTCCAACCACACTCCCTCATATATATTTTCTTTTAGAGGTGAATAAACTAAATTCTTAAATTTTGGAGAATTGGTGCAAAAACCTAAATGGCCCATAATTGGCATGAATTTCTTTTTATTGCCTTTAAATTTTTTCGGACTCTTTTAAACATCTGTGGACCCCGAATAATAAAATTCCTCCATTTTTTAGGTCCAATTTAACGGTGGCTTAGTATTCGCAAAGGCAAAATAAACCTTTCGTAGCCCTTCCCCGTTTTCAAACAAAACACACAAACTTCACAAAACGGTTTTTATATGCACAATTTCCTTATCAAAATTTATCGTGCTTGATTCGTTTTAAGGACAGGATTGAAGTGAAAACACCCAACCAACATGTGATAAGATAAGCACAATAATCAAACAAATCCGTGCATGTGTGCAATAAAGGAAACATGAGTCAAACATGTAGTAAGTAATACTTAATTACATCTTAGTGACTCCAAACATTATAAAGCACAAGGATGAATTGACCTATTGTCTCGAAACACTATCAAACTGTCACATGTAAAATGGAATGATGTTGTGACTCAGTCATACTAAGTCTTCATCCATAAACGGTGCAAACAAAATACAAAAATCTTTTTAGATTTTTTAAAAGTTTTGTCAAAATAAAATCTCTTTGTATTTTTCAAAAAATTTCAAAACAAAAAATCTATACAAAAAGTACATGTCCTTACACTAGCAAATATATATCATGAAACCACAACCAGTGTAGGACAAACATGCAAACACAATCATCTATATGATATGGCAAGAGAAGAATCATGTGCAAGCAAACGAAAACAAAGCAACCAAACACGCTCGTCAATAGCTTTTAAACAAGATTTCATGCGAGATTTCCAATAGGCATAATTATTCCCGTAAAAAAATATGCACCTTATTAAATGAACGTTCCATTGGAAAATTCTGATTTTTCACAAAACGGATTTTTCAAAAAAATCAATATAACACGATTTTGCGGAAAATAGAAATACACAATAAATTAGCGTAACCCGCTCTGATACCAATTTGAAAAAGTGCGACTGTGTGATAATTGATTAAATTTATTCTCAAGTTTCCAATTCGGCACATTTTGTTAATTAGAGTCTATTTTTAAACCAAATTAATCCAGCCCCTAAACATGCATCTAAAAGTGCATGTGTCGACCCATAAATAAATAAAGCACGTGACACAAATATTCAGGAAACATCCCCAAAGGGGAAAAACCTTTTATTTCACTATAATTTTGTAAGAAAACGGCTTACACGGATTACAATGAAATAGGGTGACATACGAAATACCCGCAGGTGTCGATTCCGATGTCGGCGGCTGGAACTTTCCCTTTCCAGGAGGGCAGCAGTGAAGAAGAGAAACGGTTTCTCCACAAGATGTGAACTTTATAAGGACTCCCTCCACAATAGCACACAGCTGTTGGTTGTAGAGATCTCCCCACAAAGTATGAACAAAAACAAAATATGTTCTTGGGTTCCACAAAACAATTCACACAAAAGTAATTGGGATTTTGTGAATTAAAAATAAAATATTTGAACCTTTAAAATTGTTGGAGAAACAATTTCTGCCAAAGGTATTGAATTAAAACTGGGCAGATACAAAAAAGTTTAAACAAGATAAAACACTTTAAAGCTGAAACTGTTTTCCACGAAATACAAAGGCTGGTAGATCTCTTTTATAGGAAAATTGAGTCGGTCAAAGGATCAGGATGAAGTCAGACGTGTCAGCCAAAAGCAGGGTTATTTGAACGAGAACCCCGTCTAGTTTGAACGAGATCGCGTGTCGTTTGAGCGACTACACGTGACATCCCATGTCGTTCGAACGAGATTGAGATCTCGTTTGAACGACCTTGGCGTCGAAACCGAGATACGTTTACTGCTGTAGCAGTTTTTTTCACAAATAGTTATAAAACCTCTATAAAAAACAATCATTTATAACAACAATTTTTATAACAAAGTTTTTTAAAACCCTTTTAAAAATATCCCAACACTCTTAATATGAAATGTAAATGAAACTTTAAACCAATATCTTACCAAAGTTCATATTGTTGGGCTTGAATGTTGAAGGCAACTGGTAATTAAGATCTGTCTTTTGTAGATGCAATCTTCACAATTCTTCGATGACTTGTAGCGGTATACGACATAATTAATTGTGACGGACTTATTAAAAATATGTCCTTACACAATTTTTGGGTTTGAGTGTATGGTCTTATCTCTTGAACAATTTCCATAACCGTTTTGTATGTGGTGGTGGTGGGTTGGCTCGTTAGACCAAATTCACTAATGTTTTTAGTTATATTATTGCTCCTTTATGTCTTTTACATGATAAACAGTTAAATATCACTATAGTCCCACTAGGTGTGCCAAAAATATGTTTTTTCCCTTAGTTGGTGTGTGTATTTCTAATTAAGTGCGACCATACCAGGCAAGGTTATGGTGTTTCCAACCAGTTGATTATCTTAGCCTTTAATAATTAGGCGATTATGAACAATTCGATTCTTGAATTAAGAATACTTTCCAGTGAGTGCCAATTAGGTTTGTAAATGAAATAAACTAAGACTAAGGTTAGAAGTGATTAAGAGAGTGGGGAAAGTAATTTAACACTAAAGTCAATAAAATAATTTAAAACTAATGAAAGTAATATGAATAGAACTACAATTAGTAAAAAAAAATTAAAACTTAGGCAAAGGAACTTATATTAAAATGAAAGAGAATTACAATGGATCTACTTTACAAATTACTTTGAATAAGAAAGGCTTAACTACACTAGAAAACAATACAGAAAAAGAAAAAGAAAATAAAATGAAGTGTTTAAATGTGGAAAAATTGTTTTTGTGGTTGGAGACTCCTCTTTTATAATGCCTTTGATTCCTTTATTTATAGAGTACTTTTCCTTTTCCACTACCACTTCTAATTACTAGGTGGTTACATATTTTAAATATTCCCACCCTAATATTGTTATGACCTAAACAGTTAAGTGAGATTACTCCACTTTCAAGGCTTTGACATGTGTCTCTATCTTGTTTAGCCACTTGTCTTAATATGAAGTTTTGTATTTCTCAACAATAATAACTGATTTATATTTCCACATATTAGTACTTTATTGGCTGGAAATTGTAAGGTGCAAATAGTTACACTTTAATGTATTAGTTATTTTATAGAAAGACGGTTAGAATAAGGGATCTTGAGATACGATCAAAGGCTTAGGGTGAATTAGGGTTTTAAAGAGTGAGCTTAATGTTTGGGAAGACGGTAAAATGACTAAGGTTATGTAATAAACTAGGATCTTATCTATTACATACTCTAAAATTCTATACAAACCATTAATTTTAATATGCTCTTAGATTGTCCACGTGGCACTCTCATCTTTTACTCAATAATTAGTATTCTCGATTTCACAAAACCTTGTCATCCCTTAGTCTCACGAAAGCCTGTCATCTACATTTTTCTTTCAACTCTCATTATCATAAAATAATTCCCCCAAATCTTCTCATTTTCCACCTTTCTCTTCATATCCTTTCCCTTATTCCACCATTTCCTCTTCTCGCCATATTTATTCTTCATTGTACCTTCTTCTCCTCAATTTCTTGATAACATAAACATAAACATGAAGCTTCGTGTTCAACATTATTTGAGAAATTTTATTTGCTTTTCATCTCCTGTTTACTTTATTAGGCAAACAAATCATATTTGCAGACCTTAATTTGTTTTTTGTCTAACTTTTGATTCACACTTTTACTATCAATTTGGATTGGTGTTGTTTGATTTGGCTTCGGTCGTTACTATATATAAATATCTCTCTACTCGGTCCCCACCCATAACCCTGTGTCAACTATTACATGCAATACTCACAGAATTGGGTGACTTGAATTTAGCATTTGGGTGGATTTGTTTTTATTTTTATAAATCGCATCTCAGATTAAACACATTTGATATACTAAATATAAATTTGTTGAACGTGGTAAAATTTCTCATCTCGATACCAGGTATATATGTTTTCTTTTTTTCATTTTCACCCTCACATGATTATTATAATTACCATCTCGTCTTTTATTTAATATCTTAAAATTATATTATATTGTTTGTAGCTAACAAAAGGAATTAGAAAAGTGTTGTTTGGAGGTCAGAGCACTGATGAGAAACTGAGACTCTCAATAAAAAGTAGAATAAATATTTGGATGTTGTTCTAAACTTGTATATCTGTTTACGGGTGTTCATTTTTTCCATTTTTATTTTTTGTTATGTTTTTTATTATTTTTAATTGTGGGGAAATGGGTTTGTTCAGATTCTTATGAGAACTGCAGTCATTCCCCTTTTTTATTTTTTATTTTTTGTTGTTGTATGTGCTACTGTGACTAATTCCAACTTCAAAAAAACATAGGATCAATGCCCAATCAAACTACTAAAATGCCCCAAAATCTATATTTTTTATGCAATTTATGTGATTTTTGGTTTGTGTATTTTTTGTACAAGAGAAAAATCCCTGAATTATTTTTAATCTATTTTTTTACATCTATTGAACTTAAAGTGAAGTGAAGCTAGATATTGTCAATGTTAATCGGTAATATAATAATGTTATACTAATATTAAACAAATAACATTCTATTGTCAACCAATAACTTCTATCGAACTTAAATGTGTTTTGAATACAACTCTCTTCACACTATTTGATGTGGAGCAGGTGTTTGGGGCATAATAATATAATAATATTAAACGTCACAATTTGTACTTCCATTTTATCCTCTCTTTTTTCGGAATTGATATATGATATTTAGTATTCAAGTTGATGAAATCATGGCACCAAAATTTTTTATTTTAGACTTTCAGTATTCTGACTATTTCAAATTATAATAAATTTATGTGAGTGATATATATACAATCTACACTCCACGTATAAACACACACAATCATATATTTGTTTCGAAAGTGGAATTTCTAATAGATATTTTCTATATTGACGATATATTAGAATGCAATCAATGCAAAATCAGAGTCTTATATATGTGTATATGTGTGACTTTGAGGTTATGGCAATCTCGACCAAAAAAGATCACGAAAAGGTTATCGAAATCTCCCGACCCACGTGTCATGCGGATTTACACCTAGTGTATTTATAAAGTGAGCTACGAAAGTTATGTAATTAATGTTTGTTGGAATAAATGGAAATAAAGGAAGGCTATAGGAGGGTAGTTCTAACATTAGACTACTCTCAATGACTACCTAATCTAGATAGTAGTGTCCAGGGGGATTCCTTAGTTGGATCTTATTTATGAGACGTTCCATGCATGGAGTTTAGAGAATGTTAGAAGTTGAGATTTTAGGAAGCGTAAGTCTTATAGATATTTTGTGTTGGAAGTTGTGTGCACTGGATAAGTCATTGTTGGGATATGTGGTTGGTGAGTAGACTAATGTTTTGGCAATGGGATAATACAGGCAACTTTAGAAACTGATGAGGAATGAATGAATGAAAAAGTAGGGATACAAATCTAAGGTGTTGTTCATGTGTATTATATGGTTGTATATTATGGTTAGATGTGTTAGGAGGTAGAACAATAAGTTTGGTAACGTTTTTATCTCAATGACAACCTAATATAGATGTAAGTCTATTGGGTAGGGGTTCCTTGTTTGCATTTAATTTATGAGATGTCCCATGCATGGGTTCTAGAGATGGTTAGAAGTTGTAAGATTATAAAGTGTTGTTTGTGTAAATTCTGATTCTTAGGAATGAGTTTAGAATATTTGATGATTTTAATGTCTCGGTGACCATCTAATATAGACAAAAGTGTATCGGTAGATCCTTCTATGGATTTCATTAATAAGACATTCCAGTCATGGTGTCTAGATAAGGTGGGAGTTTAGGATTTATAAATTACGTAAAAATTGAGAATTTTTTGGGCATTTGTGTATATGTGGAGTGTATATTTGATTGACTATGGAATATCATCTGTGCTAGGCCTATACCGTCTAGCTACCTTGATGAATACTTATGTTTGTGCATTACTGTAGGTAAAAATCTAATGTTGTCTAGGTATTGAAATATTGTTGGGGGGGGGGGGACCTAGACTTTCATCACATAGTTGCAGTGATTGTTTGATTTGATTCCATCATGATTATGTGTAGGGTATTGAGAAGAGCGCGTTAGACTATAGTAATGTGGATTTTTATGTTGATACGATAGTACGAAGGTGCATAATGTATGTGTAGGGTAGAGAGTGAGACTAATTGTCTTTGGTAATGTTGAGTATGAAGTTGGTATAGTTATGTATGTTGGATTGGGGGTTTATGTTCGTAAGTTGATACATATGGTAGGGAGATAGTTATGATGGTAATATACGGGCGGTAATACATTATGTGCTTGGGGGGGGGGGATGGGGGGTTGGTTGGTTATAATGATGTTATCAAAACAAAACAATATAAATGAGTTAAGAAAATAAGAAATGGTTAACATGATTTTAATGTGATCGATGAAAGGCTGGTTAGATAAATTAGCAATGAAATATGAGAAATATATTAGTAATGATATATAAAAGTGAAAGTGAGTTATGCTAGTGCGTAGTTGTTAATATTGATTTATAAACCATAGTAATTGATACCTTTCATTAAAAGGTACATGTTAATATCTATTAATGAGTCACAATTATTGAATATGTTAACTAAATCAACAATAGTTAAGATATGTGATTTAATGGATAGTTGTTTATATTTATGATATTTTTCAATCATATTTCTTCGTATTGAGATTGGAATGGTTGTTTTTCCTGTTAAAATGTGGATAATTGTAATGAATCTACTATAAAATGTTTACTCTTAATTAAAATAATCTATTGTGGTATTTACTTCCCTTAGTATTTCTTGTTGGGTTATGTTAGTTGCGATGGGCTTGACCCATTGTACCCCTATACTAACTTCTTAGATTAGGAGTGTGCTTCTAGTAGTTACTGGATCTATAAGTGCAGGCCCGGAGGGACGGGGATATGATTGGTTAGAACCCTATGTTTAGAAGAGGACTAATGGATTAGAGTTGGAGGAGGTTTAGGGGTTATTTGATTGAGTGTAGGGAAGGGATTTTATCCAAGGAGACACAAAATGTATATTGGGGAAGTAGGTTAAGAAGGGGGAATTCTTGATGAGAAATTAGTATGCTATTTTGGTGGGGGTTTTATTTTTATTTTATTATTCTTTTTATTTTTTTAATTTTTTTTTTTTTTTTGGGGGGGGGGGGGGGGGGGGGGGAAGTTCCCTTGGAGGAGCATTTGGCATACTCGGGCTCCTCCAAAAGTTTCTTTCTTTGCATGGACAACAGTGAGACGGTCCATTATGATAATAGATTGGTTAAAGAGGAGAGGTAGGCACTTGGAAAATAGGTGTTAGATGTTTAAGTGTATGGAAAAGATGGCTAATCACCTGTTGCTGCATTCTTGGGTGGTTAGGAGTCTTTAGGGGATCATTTATTCCAACTTTATCATAAATTGAGTGGGTTCGAATTTATTAGAGTGGATATTATTTCCTAGGGATATGTGATGAGACAGAAGGAGTTATGTGATGTTTGGAGAATGACGCCCTTATGTATCTTTTGGATGATTTGAAAAGAGTGGACCAAGAGATGTTTCAAGGGAGTTAAGATCGACCCATCCAGACTCAGATACTCTCTTTTAAGCACTTTGCATATGTGGTTTCAGGAGGAGGCACATACAAGCATAAAACAACATGTTAATTTTTTTTAGCGGCGATAGAGATGGCGATGGGAATTTAATTGTATGTTTTTTGGATTGTTCTCGAGGTAGAGAGGAGGGTGGTGTTGTTTTGGCTTCCCATCACTCAATTTTATTTTTCCCCCCTACGGACTTTTTTATATTTCTTGTATATGAGGTTCTGTCCCCTCATACAAAGATGATCAATATACTCTCTTTACTTATGAAAACATATAGTTTTCATTTCTTTATTTACTTTATATGAGACAATTATTAGATTAGTGGGTCACTTTTGATTTCACAATTGTATTTGAAGCTGTTTTAGAGACAATATGTTTAGTGCTTGCATATTTTTGATATTTTGATATTTTTGGAATCTATAGTTGGCAATGTTCATATTATTTTTACTCACGTATTATATTGTTGAAAAAAATTTCAATTGTCTTATAATTTTGACACATGCTATGTATGGTATTTTAATTATAATAATTAATATTTTTTAATATTCAAACTTGATCAACCCTCATATTAAAATATGCATATTGTTAGAGACAAAATATTTTCTCTCTCTCACCTCTCATAAAAATGTGATTAGTATTTTATAGGTGCATCAAGTGGGATATATCTATTGAACACCTTCTCTAGACCTATATATAGGTGCATCAAGTGTGATATATTGAATTAGGGTTTCTAGCGAGTTATGTGCTTGCTAATTGGAAAATGGACTATACTGAGAACCTAAGCTAGATAATTAAATTGGCTTCGAAAAAAAAATATGGAAACCCTAAACTTTCACAAACATCTTATGGTTGTTCATCTCAAACCAAACTTATTTGTCAATCTATCGGATAATAATCCCCTGCATAGGTTTACTAGTGGAATCAAAACTTATAAGATTATCCAGTGGGTATCACAATCCATAATTTATATCCTGGGTGCATATTATATTAAAAAATGATCTTGGAAATATTCACATAACGACTTCTCAACTTACAAGTCTTATTGACTAAAAGAATTAAACCACACTGATAGACAGGGTTTTGCCGCGGCGCGAGAGTCACCTACACGTCGGTCGTTTTGAATTCGGCTCACCGAACTATTCAAAAACCTAAACTATGACTACACTCAACGGGTGAGTATAGCGGTAAGTCGGGTATCGAAAATCCACAGAGATGAGTTGATAGAATTCAAGTGATTTAATACTCTGAAATAAAAGTGTAAAAGATGATTACAAACTAAAAGGAAAAATATGCATAAAAGGAAATGTTAATCTAGGCAAGGTATTGAAACTAGATTAACAAAGCGAGTAAAACTATAGGTTGCGTCGAATATCCCTCACCCGAGTTAATTAGTATAAAATGGTTACATGGGTCGACGGGCCATTACAAGTGCGTCTCGTTTTGACAGTTAATTAAATCAAGTGCCCTAAATCATCATAAAAGCCTAATAAGATTTTGGCGTCAATAAATATCCCGAAAATTACGCGGGAAAGGTCGTAAGCACGGGACATACATGATATGCCACGTCAAATCCCCTAGTTGTAATAACTAGGACAACGAACCCGAAATAGACCCGTAAACTCCATCACCAAAGCAAAGCAACGCGTTAACCCGAGTTAGTTCAATTCAAACACAACCTAATTTAAATTACCTAGAAAGCATGTTAAAAACGCGATAAATGAAAACGTGTAAATAAGCGCGATAAAACTATATTAGAAAGCGTGTAAATCAAAGCATGTAAATAAAGCAAGAAAACCTAAATTAGAAAGCTTGTAAATTAACTAGAAAGAAAGAAATGAAGAAATACAAACTATATTAATGGAGAGGATGATGAATAGTCAACATTCAAGCCCAAAAGTGTGTCAATCCAAGAAGAAATGAAGAAGAACTAAGAAAATCACCCAAACCCTAACTATTCTATCTTCTAAAACTCTCTAAAAACATTCACCTCTGTTTATTACATCAACATTGGCTTATATACCAAATGGGAATTAAATTAGAAAAGAAAAGAGAAAAGAAAATGCAAAATATCTGCTGAAAAATAGGGGGTCGATCGATCTACCATTTGGTCGATTGATCATATAAGACGGGGAAAAAATGGGAAGGGTCGATCGATCGATCAAGAAGGGGCAGACTGCATTTTTCCCTGTTTTGGCTTTCATTTCTTCTTCGCTAAAATCGCCGTAACTTCTTCGTTCTAAATCGGAATCGCGTACCGTTTGTGGACACGTGAAGCTTGCGAGGAGGGATACAAGTTCCATGAAGATGTTGGGCCAGGTACCCAATCTATAAAATGACTAAAATGCCCTTGAACGTGCGATTGCGTACGGAACTTCATCGGAATGCGTCCGAACCCCATACTTAGTACCTAAATACCTACAAAAGCCCAATTATACCTCATATAACATGTTAACAATATAAACTGAGGTTGTCTGGTGAGTGGGCTTAAATATAGAGATTAAGGCACCCGAGGGGGCTAAAATGCGTAGGTTCGGAGGATGAAATATGCAATATTTGCGTATCATCACACCCCCTAACTTACACATTGCAAGGCCCTAGCAATGAAATAGGATGCAACAAGAACTACAAGCAAACCAAAAGCAGGAGAAAGTACAAAAGTATGGTATAAAAGCATAAGGACACTTTCGTAGGCGATTCGATGTGACACCCCGACTAATTAAATACCGGGTAGCTACTCCTTTATTCAAATTAATACAAAATGTCAAGTTGGTTGAGTTTATAGCATCACTGTCGAAAACATTTTTATAATTACTATCCACCTAATATTTAAAAAGTGAGTTGTCAATTTTAATTAAACCCGATTAACATGACATCCTTTTCAATTATAAAATGCTAATACCACAACCACATCACAATCACAAATAAATAGCAATATAATAAACTAAATCTGGAGGAAGACACCTCTCAACAATCCAAATACTGAAATGAACAAATACAAGCCTGAATCATATAATTAATTACAACCCAAAATCTGAAATAACTGAATAGATAAAGTATCTCTAAAAGGAAATAGGGCGCCATGCTAAACAGAAGAGAGAATCTGATAATATAGAGTCAAGATCGAGACTGGAGGCATCTACTGTAAAGGTCCTATAACTTCCACAGCAGCTACAGTACGTCACCGGAATGAAACTTCTATGCTTGGTGTCCTTGTGGTTGGGCACCTAAAAGGTTTTTACAAGAAAATATATTTGGAAGTAAACGGGTCAGAGCCCGATTGTCAAAACATTTTAAAATATAGCAAGTGTTTAATATCATTAAACAAGGAATATAAAGTACATGATAGTGTGTGCACTCACATGAGTTCCTCACCTCTCCACTAATTGTGCACTCCTATCGTACCCATACCCATTCTAGTTATTCTCATACTTAAGTAGTCCAATATAAAATCTAACATTACTATACGATTCATGATTCACCTTTGGTATCTTCATTTAAATAGCGTGTCTTACATTTCTTCACGATTTCCCATATTAGTAATACTACTTACCAGAGGATTTCCATTTTTATCTTTACGAAAAATGTTGCTATTATTTATACTCACATTTATACATGACATTTCATTTCAATTTATAGTATATTATTCTCATCATAAATATACAATACTAGCACCCCGAGGCTAAGCTGCGGTGCACACATACTCTGCTATCCAATCCCAGTACATCACGTACATAAGGATCACGCATTCCGAATCTCTCAGGAATAGTTCTCAAATAACAACAATCACACATAATGGAGGCGAACATAGTTCACATCACATGGGTCACGCACATACCTACGCTCCCATGATCAGCAAACTTATTAACTTCTCAATAAGTCCTTCTCTGACCTATGTCCTCGAGGTACCAATCTAAATCCCCCCGTAGGCACACAAGGATTAGATAGCCCTGATCGAACGCCGACTTCCCATGATAGCAAGTACGGTAGGTATGTTATACACAGATAACTACATATACTAAGCATTCGCACATCTTAGAGATCTCAATATATTACTATATGTATACTTCTCTTTCTTGTATCATCATTTAATGTCATACGCTTATAAGTCCCCGATTTATATACATTAAAGTTGTCAATTCTTCTCACGTCGTAATTAGGTACTCATTTCCTAATCGATAAAGGCCATTAGATTTACTACAAGATTCTAAGTTTTACTCCTTAACGTACTCCAATCTCCCAAATATACCCACTAGTCAATAAGGGAAGGTTATTACTCCATTTAAATAAGTCTACGGGACATTTGAAATAGAATCAGGCCAAAAAGCCATTATGTCAACTCGTTAGAAGTCTCGTTCGTTCGAACGAGTGTCATTCGAATGAAAGGCTTCAAACGAACTACCAACTTGGTAGAAGGGATACTGTCATCTCGTTAGAAGCTCGTTCGAACGACCTGGGCAGGTCTTCAAACGAGATGGCAGACTGCGCCCAGAATTTTCCAAATTCGATTTTTCTTATTTCTCCTCTTCTCTAAATCCACCCTAAGACTATCCAAATATGATTTTAATGTTTGTAAACTATTTTTAATCACCCTAGATCATTCCTTAACATGCTTTTGGACCAAATCTTACAAATTAACATGCCAAAATCATAAATCCCCAATTCTTATTCCAAACCCTATGAACTTGAACCCAAAATTTTAATTTCATAAAAAGATTCCTTATTAATCCGATTTCAGGTCATCAAAAGTTATGTTTTGTATATTAAATTCGTCCATAATCATTCTACATGCAAATTCCTACCCAAAACCACAAATTTCACAACAATTCCATTGGGTTTTCTTCTTCAAAATTTCCATGACATAAATAGTTTTCTACACTATACATGGAGGAAATATTCAATGCAAATAATGACATCAAAACACTTGCCTTAGATTTTTTTCTTCTGAGTTGATGTTGGTGAATGAAGGTTGATTTCTCCCTTTTCTCTACAGAATTCTCTCAAGGATGGTGATGGTGGTTGGAGGTTTCTTTTGGAACTTCTTCAAACTCTCCCTTTAACTCATGTAGCCCTCTAACTCACCTAATGCTGATAATGGACTTAGTGGGTTCATTAGTAATATATTATATAACCCTAAAATTCGTGGGTTTTAATTCCCATATTTTTAAAATTACCAAAATACCCCTTTAAGTAGCCGGTTTGGCCTAAAAATGCCCCGGGACCCAAACTAAACCCCCAGCTAGTGTTTTTTGACTATTTTGACCCTTTCGGACACGTTGGCATACTCAAAATGACCATTCGGTTGATAAAAATATAATTCACTTTTTAATTTAAATAATTTCATTCCTAACACGACTGACACGCGTGTCCCAACTAAATTTCCAAATTGTCGTATTTCAGTCTCGCGACAACTTTAATATTTTCAATATCCATGTATTACCATACATACCCAGAAATATTAAATTTTAACATCATAATCAAATACCAAATCACATCTTACTAGTATTTATACCCGGATTAATTCCCAAATAATTCTCATTTAACTTAATTAATCCCTTAAATAAAAATCAATAAAATTATGGGGTATTACATACTTCCCCCCTAATAACAGAATTTCGTCTCAAAATTTGGAACTAATGAGTACCTGGTAAAAATAACTCTGGATAACGTTCGCGCATCTCATCCTCGCGCTCCCATGTGGACTCCTCGGCATTATGATGCCTCCACTGAACACGTACTAATGGTACCATCTTTGACCTCAGTTTCCGCTCACTTTGGTCCAAAATAGTAATCGCCCCCTCCTCGTAGGAACTATCGGGGTGAAGATCGATGTCCTCCAAAGCAATGTGAGCATGGGCCAAATCATTCCTAAGATATTTCCTTAGCGAGGAAATATGGAACAAATCATGAATCCTATGCAAGTGCTCCGGTAACCCAAGTTTATATGCGACTGGCCCAATCCTCTCGATGATAGGAAATGGCCCCACGTATCTTGGTGCCAGTTTCCCCTTCTTCCCAAAATGCATGATCCCCTTCATCGGAGATACTCTGAGTAACACCTGGTCCCCCACCTTAAATTCTCTGAAGAACCTCTTGGCATCAACATACCTCTTTTTCCGGTCATGAGCTACCCGAATGCGACTCCGTATCATCTCTATCCTTATCGAAGTATCTTGAATCACTTTCGGCCCAAGGAGTTTGTTATCCCCTACCTCTAACCAACATGCTGGGGAATGACAAGGTCTACCGTATAATGCCTCAAATGGAGCCATGCCAATGGTAAACTGGTAGGAGTTATTATAAGCAAACTCCACCAGTGGAAGGTGCTGCTCCCAACCACCTCCAAAGTCTAGGATGTACATACGCAATCCTCCAACATCTAATTTGTCCACTCTGTTTGCCCATCAGTCTGCGGGTGATAAGACGTACTCAACCGCAACTTCGTACCCATGGCCTCCTGGAAACTCTCCTAAAATAGTGAAACAAATATCTTGTCTCGATCAGATACGATAATTAGAGGCACCCCGTGGAGTCTCACTATCTCCGCAATGAAAATATGGGCATACTGTCCCGTAGTGTAGTCTGTCCTTACGGGTAGAAAATGAGCAACTTTGGTTAACCTATCCATAATTACCCATATGGAGTCGTGACCCCTCTGTGACGTAGGTAACCTGTGATAAAGTCCATAGATATGCTCTCCCATATCCACGTCGGAACCTCCAATGGCTGTAGAAGTCCTGTCGATTTCTGATGGTCCACCTTTACTAGCTGACAAGTGGCATATTTAGAAACAAACACGGAAATATCTCTCTTCATCCCGCTCCACCAGTACTGTCGTCTTATGTCTTGGTACAGTTTATCCCCACCAGGGTGTACCGCGAACCGTGAGCCGTGCGACTCTGTCATTACCTCGTGTCGCAAGTCTTCCCTTTTCGGAACGACTAGTCTCCCATTGAAGCGTAATCCCCCGTCTGAGCTAATGGTATAGGACTCGGCTCCCGCTGCTAGTAATCGAACTATCTTCTTTTGACAGAACGAGTCATTTGCCTGGGCCTTTACAACTCTCGTAACAATCTGAGGTGTAATGATCATCACAAACATGAACAATCGGGCCACTGCATCCCGGTGTCCCAACTCCTCCCACTTAGCTTATCACACCTCGGCCACCTCATCTACTGGCCTACGGCTCAATACGTCTGCTACCATGTTAGCCTTCCCTGGGTGATACTGGATATCGAACTGATAATCCTTCACAAACTCAAGCCACCGTCGTTGATGCATATTCAATTCTTTCTGAGTGAAGAGGTATTGTAGAGACTTGTGGTCTGTGAACAACTGAAATTTCTCCCCCAGGAGTTAGTGTCTCTAAATTCGAAGTGCGAATACGACTGCCGCTAATTCCAAGTTGTGGGTGGGGTAATTTCTCTCATGAGGCTTAAGCTTTTGGGAAGCATAAGTTATGTTCTGACTCTCCTGTTGTACCACACCTCCAAGTCCTTGTAAGGACGCATCGGTGTAAACTAAATACTCAACTCCCAGTCTGGGCAATGCTAACACAGGCACTGAGGTCAACTTGTCCTTCAACTCATGGAATGCCAAATGACAGGCATCGCTCCAAATGAATCGCACACCTTTGCGAGTCAGATGTGTCAAAGGACCTGCTATCTTTGAGAAACCCCGAATAAACCTCCTGTAGTATCCTGCTAGGCCCAGGAAACTATGGATCTCAGTCGGTGTCGTGGGCTATCCCCACTCCCTCACCGCGGATACCTTCCCCGGATCAACAGATATCCCTCGGTCTGAAATGATATGCCCCAAAAACTGAACCTCCTTCAGCCCAAATCCACATTTCTCATACTTTGCATAAATCTCGTTCTGACGTAGCGTCTGCAAAACCTGCCTCAAATGCTCAGCGTGCTCCTCTTCTGTCTGGGAGTAAACCAAAATGTCATCAATAAAGACAATGACGAACTGGACTAGGAACTCTCTGAACACCCTATTCATCAAGTCCATAAACATGGCTGGAGCGTTGGTAAAGCCAAAAGACATAACCCAAAATTCATTGGAACCATACCGCGTCAAGAAAGCAGTCGTCGAGACGTACTGTTCCCTGATACCGAACTGATGGTATCCCGATCTCAAATCAATCTTTGATAAGAAGCAAGCTCGCCTCAACTGCTCAAATAAGTCATCGATTCGGGGCAACGAATATTTATTTCGTATCGTGACTTTATTCAACTCCCGATAATCTACAGATAATCTCAACGATCCATCCCTCTTATTTACAAACAACACAAGGGCACCCCACTACGAAGTACTCCTTCGGATGAACCCTTGACCCAACAACTGCACTATCTGATCCCTTAGCTCTCTCATCTCCTCTAGAGCCATACGGTACGGTGCGTGGGCAATTGGCCGAGTGCCCGACATCAAATTGATGACAAAATCTATCTCCTACTCGAAGGTAGTCCAGGTATATCCTGAAATACATCAGCAAATTTCCTAACAACTGGAATTGAATCGAGTGGTATCACCACTTCCTTAGAGGTCTCCTCCTCTATATAGTACAAATGGGTGGACGATCCTCCCTCAGGGCGAGGCATCGCCACTAAAAACATCTCCTGCCTGGGAATGGCAAAAATAATACTCCTACTAAAACAATCAATCATGGCTCGGTACGCAACTAGCCAATCCATACCAACAATCGCATTGTACTCAGCCATCTCTAATACTAACATATCAGCAGCTAAAGTAAATCTCCCGATCTCTATACCCACACCTCTACAAATAAGGGAAATCATAGAACCCCTACTCAACGGTGAATCTACACAAGTAATCGTGCTCTCTGCAGTGTCTAATAACCCCAAAGTGCGTGCAAATCTCATGGTAATAAAATAGTGTGTGACCCCCGTATCAAATAAAATTCGCCCCATAGTCCCCTGAATAGAGAACATACCCTTAATAGCAGGTGGATCCTGTGGCACTGCAGCATGTTGAAGCGGATACACTCTCCCATACTGAAGCTGTCCCTGCTGGACTGGGACCACTTGAATGGGTGGTAATGCTGCCATCTGTGGTGGTGCTAGGAGGGCGGTGGGAAACATAGGCCTTTGTGGCTCGTGTCGAGCACCCTGCTGCTGCTGCTCTGGGGCCCTACCCCTATCAGGACAATCCTTGCATTTGTGGCCAATCTTGCCACAAACGAAGCACTTCCCCAGGAAGTTTCCCCCTCACTGTCCCTGCTACCCTTGGCCCTGATGGTAGTTACCATTCCTACCTTGACCATGATGACCCTTCTGGAACTGCTGCTGCTGACCATTCTGGCCCTGCTGGCCATGTCTGAAACCTCCTTGACCATTCCTAAAACCCCCAAATCTGTATCTCTTAGGATCCCCCTGTTGGGAACCCTGATCACCCTGCCTGTGCTGGCCCTGAGCAGATTGTACCACACTGGCACCATTTCCCCCTGTCCTGCCCTGATGGCTGGACTTTCCTGATTTCTTACTCTCAGACATGTGAAAGCGGTGATCCTGGCAGTGAAGCAGTGCTGCGTTAACCACGTCAGAGTAAGTGGCCAACGAAATATTTCCCAACAAGTGCTGTCGGATCCTCCAAGTCAATCCGTCCATGAACTTCTGAATCTTCTTCTCCTCAGTCGGAATCTCATCGGGAACAATGTTCAAGAGATTAGTGAATTCGGCCTCATACTCGGCCACGGTCCTCCCCTCCTGCTTGAGGTTAATTAACTTCCTCCTCATTTAAGTGTGAACGGATGACGGAAAATATTTTTGGTCGAACCGCACCCAGAACTCCTGTATGGAAAGGGAATCTCTCTCCTCCGGGGTGGTAATGGACTCCCACCACTGCAGCACTGATTCTACTAGCTTAAAAGTAACCAGTATCTACTTCTGAACTTCCGTGCACTCGTACATCCTTAAGTGACTTTGAATGTCATTCCTCCACTGACTAGACATAACAACATCAGAGCTACCTGTAAGCTCCGGAGGGTGTGCTTTCGGAAAAGCATCACGAACACGTTCCCAAGCAGACGGGAATGTATGAGACTGAACTGGCATGACTATCGGCGCCTGAGGTGGTGCCTGTTGCACAACTGTGAGGATGGCATTTACCGCTTGGGCTATAATAGCAGCAACCTCTGCGGCATTCATGGTGCCCTGAACTGGTGCAGGCTGTGGCTCGGGCTGAGCATCCCTAGGAAATCGCTGTGCACATCGTGGAGGCATCTGAAATGAGAGTAAAGTCTTATAAGTTCGCAGTTATTATCTCAAAATAGCTGAAGAGCGAAGCATACACAAAAGAATACAACAATCCTAAAATATAGGGCTCTACATCAAAGAAAGTTCAGCGAAAACATAACAAGCCGTACAGATCCTAAGGACACTAGAACATGATGCTCTGATACCTCCTGTGACACCCCGACTAATTAAATATCGGGTAGCTACCCCTTTATTAAAATTAATACAAAATTCCAAGTCGGTTCAGTTTATAACATCACTGTCGAAAACATTTTTATAATTACGAGCCACCTAATATTTAAAATGTAAGTTGTCCATTTTAATTAAACCCGATTAACATGAAATCCTTTTAAATTATAAAATGCTAATACCACAACCACATCACAGTCACAAATAAATAACAATGTAATAAACTAAATCTGGACGAAGACACCGCTCAAAATTCCAAATATTGAAATGAATAAATACAAGCCTGAATTATATAATTAATTACAACCCAAAATCTAAAATAACTAAATATATAAAGTATCTCTAAAAGGAAATAGGGCGCCATGCCCAACAGATGAGAGAATCTGATAATATAGAGTCATGATCGAGACTGGAGGCGTCTATTGTTAAGGTCCTGTAACTTCCACAGCAGCTACAGTACGTCACTGGAATGGAACTCCTATGTTTGGTGTCCTTGTGGTTGGGCACCTAAAAGGTTTTTACAAGAAAATATATTTGGAAGCAAACGGGTCAGGGCCCGATTGTGAAAACAGTTTAAAATATAGCAAGTGTTTAATATCATTAAATAGTGAATATAAAGTACATGATAGTGTGTGCACTCACATGAGTTCCTCACCTCTCCACTAATTATGCACTCCTATCGTACCCGTACCCATTCAAGTTATTCCCATACTTAAGTAGTCCAATATAAAATCTAACATTACTATACGATTCACGATTTACCTCTGGTATCTTCATTTAAACAGCGTGTCTTACATTTCTTCACGATTTCCCATATTAGTAATACTACTTACCAGAGGATTTCCATTTTTATCTTTATGAAAAACGTTGCTATTATTTATACTCACATTTATACATGACATTTCATTTCAATTTACAATATATTATTCTCATCATAAATATACAATACTAGCACCCCGAGGCTAAGCTGCGGTGCACACATACTCTGCTATCCAATCCCGGTACATCACGTACATAAGGACCACACATTCTGAATCTCTCAGGAATCGTTCTCAAATAACAACAATCACACATAATGGAGGCGAACATAGTTCACATCACATGGGTCACGCACATACCTACGCTCCGATGATCAGCAGACTTATTAACTTCTCAGTAAGTCCTTCTCTGACCTATGTCCTCGAGGTACCCATCTAAATCCCCCCGTAGGCACACAAAGATTAGATAGCCCTGATCGAACGCTGACCTCCCATGATAGCAAGTACGGTAGGTATGTTATACACAGATAATTACATAGACTAAATATTCGCACATCTTATAGATCTCAATATATTACTATATGTATACTTCTTCTCTCGTATCATGATTTAATGTCATACGCTTATAAGTCCCCGATTTATATACATTAAAGTTGTCAATTCTTCTCACGTCGTAATTAGGTACTCGTTTCCTACTCCATAAAGGTCATTCGATTTACTACAAGATTCTAAATTTTACTCCTTAACGTACTCCAATCTCCCAAATATACCCACTAGTCAATAAGGGAAGGTTATTACTCCATTTAAATAAGTCTACGGGACATTTGAAATAGAACAGGCCAAAAAGCCATTTTGTCAACTCGTTAGAAGTCTCTTTCGAACGAAAGGCTTCGAATGAACTACCAACTCGTTAGAAGGGATACTGTCATCTCTTTAGAAGCTCGTTCGAACGACCTGGGCAGGTCTTCTAACAAAATGGCAGACTGCACCCAGAATTTTCCAAATTCGATTTTTCTTCTTTCTCCTCTTCTCTAAATCCACCCTAAGACTATCCAAATACATTTTTAATGTTTGTAAACTATTTTTAATCACCCTAGATCATTCCTTAACATGCTTTTGGACCAAATCTTACAAATTAACATGCCAAAATCATAAATCCCCAATTCTTATTCCAAATGCTATGAACTTGAACCCAGAATTTTAATTTCATTAAAAGACTCCTTATTAATCCGATTTCAGGTCATCAAAAGTTATGTTTTGTATATTAAATTCGTCCATAATCATTCTACATGCAAATTCCTACCCAAACCACAAATTTCACAATAATTCCATTGGGTATTCTTCATCAAAATTTCCAAGACATAAACAGTTTTCTACACTATATACATGGAGGAAATATTCAATGCAAATAACGACATCAACACACTTGCCTTACATTTGTTTCTTCTAAGTTGTTGTTGGTGAATGAAGGTTGATTTCTCCCCTTTCTCTACAGAATTCTCTCAAGGATGGTGATGGTGGTTGGAGGTTTCTTTTGGAACTTCTTCAAACTCTCCCTTTAACTCCCGTAACCCTCTAACTCACCTAATGATGATAATGGACTTAGTGGGTTCATTATTAATATATTATTTAACCCTAAAATTCGTGGGTTTTAATTCCCATATTTTTAAAATTACCAAAATACCCCTTTAGGTAGTCGGTTTGGCCTAAAAATGCCCGGGATCCAAACTAAACCCCCGGCTTGTGTTTTCTGACTATTTTGACCCTTTCGGACACGTTGGCGTACTCAAAATGACCATTCGATTTATAAAAATATAATTCACTTTTGAATTTAAATAATTTCATTCCTGACGCGACTGACACGCGCGTCCCAACTAAATTTCCAAATTGTCGCATTTCAGTCTCGCGACAACTTTAATATTTTCAATACCCATGTATTACCATACATACCCAGAAATATTAAATTTTAACATCATAATCATATACCAACTCACAGCTCGCTAGTATTTATACCCGAATTAATTCCCAATTAATTCTCATTTAATTTAATTAATCCCTTAAATAAAAATCAATAAAATTACGGGATATTACATTCGATTGCATTTAGCGTATGCAATAAGCCGTTAAATCCCTAGGTCACCCTAGTGGACGAGTGTCATGTCGTGAGGGTTTTCAGAGATGGTACCCACGAACATCACATGGTTTCCTCAAAATATGCCCAAACCGACACGCGACAAGCCCAACAAAAGCGAAAAAGATTTCACATGCATTATTAGCAAAGTGAATGAATTCACACAAAAGTTCGAATCATTAACATTATAAAATGCACCTCAATGAATTGAAACTCTAACATGTAGGAAGGGAGTGAGCATATGCAAAGTGTAATTTTGCAAAAACTTATATAAACCGGATAAACATTAAAGCAAGCATATATTCAATCCTCACGGGTATTACACTCATCAAATGAAATTAACTTGAAACAAGTAGGTAACACACAGAACATGCGGGCTAAAGAGTAAATGTAAATGGAAACTAGGCCGCGCACATGTCACAAATGAAGAACGCTATATATAAAATGAAAAATGTAATCTCAATGAAAGATATTGCACATTAAAGGAGGCGAAATGCATTTTCACAAATTATCAAAACTATTTCAACTTTTAAATTACATCAACCTAAGATCACATAGGATTTGTATAGGGTTATAATGTAGGTTTGGATAGGGTACGAAATGAATGATATATATGTACGGGTTCAAAGTGTTCGGAATTAAAACTCGGGATAATGGAAAAATACGGGCAATATCAAAATTGGAAAACAAGTTCCAAAAAGGCATTACATATATCAATTGGAGAGTACTCAAAGCTTATTGAACTATATACACAACATTTACAACTTTCTCTTTCTTTTTCTTTTCTTTTTTTTTCTCATTTTTCTCTTTTGTTTTCTTTTGCTTTTTGCTTTCTATTTTTCATCACTTTTTTCACTACTTTCTTTTCTTTACTTTTCATACTCTCATATGCCTAAATTGCAACCGACATCATAACAACATCATTCAATCCCAAGTAACAAACAAAACAAAGGTATGGAAAGTGTATATATGGGCTAAAACTCCAATTTAGAGTTGGTTATGGGAATGGGGTTCTGAAACGAAAGGCTATATTTAGGCTCAAAGGGGGTTAAAGAGGGTAAACATATAAGGGTGAGGTCAAGGCTAATATGGGTGATATCACAAAGAGGGCCTATGATCATTTCCAAAAGTTTATGCAATTATCGAATCAAAACAATATATGAAAATCATGCTCAAGTAACACATTTCAAGTATGAACTCAATTAATGAACGGTCAAATGAAAGAATAGTGAGATCACCAACGAATTCAACGTTTTCAATGAGAAAAGAATAGTGTACACACTCACAAACGACGAAAGATACAAAGCTTACTCGGTGTAAGTATATACAATGCAACAAAAGATTACCAAGTTATAAAAATCTTAAACCAAATCAATATAACCATAAAGCGCGTGTGCTCATGGGATTAAAGTTTAATTCATGAAGTTATTCACAATATCAATAATCGAGACTAAAGTCTAATAACTTCTAAAATCGAGAACATGCATCATTGGGTTGTCAATTGGATCGGGCAATTATTGAAATTTATCATCGGAAACAAAGGCAAAATGCCCAAAAAAGGAGAAAAAAAAAGAAAATCTTTTTGAAATTTTTAATTTTTCTAAGAAAAGCATACTAAGTAACTAACATGTGAGCAAAAACATGGACTAAAATAAGAAATGGATAGAATATCCCACGCCCCCTAACTTAAAACTTGACATTGTCCTCAATGTAAATTAAGAACCAAGTTAAAGAGAGGAAAAGAGCAATATTACCCAAAATTGGAGCGATCCCCATAAGAACAAGTCCAAAGAATCTATGAAACAAGTTAGTACCGAGCATAGGAAAAATAAATAATAAAAAGTTAACTAATTACATTAGACTAAATTAAAAAGGAAAGAAAAGATAAAAAGAATGAATAAAAAGCTAACTATATACAACCTACTATTTAGACTTCACACTAACTGTACACTAGAAGTCTAAATAGCTGAGGGTCCACCATAAGAACGATTTGACTTTGGAGGATAACCGGTGTAACCTCACATACAAGCATGCCCTCCAAAAAATATGGATTCCGTTTGAACAACGGAAGGCATGTGTAAGGCGTAAGAAAGGAACCATCGCCATTTAAAAGTTTTGGTGGGACGATGGGGGATTTGGATAGGACGGGTGACAAAATCAAGTGGGGACTGAGCAAAGATTAAAATCCTCCCAATGATTTTGAAATTGGAATGGGAGGTGGCGCACACAAAGGCACAAATGCGATCATGGAGGGCGACTCGAGCAAGTACTCCTCATCGGCGATAGGGTTTAAAACATTAAAGTTTGAAACCGAATCATTGGGTACTTGTTCCGGTGGAATAATAGAGAATGAAAATGGGGATGAAAGAAATTCAAACTCAAGAGATGAATCATCATCGCATGAAGTTGGAATTTCAAAGGAAATAATATCATTTTCAATGAAATGTTCTTCTTTGGGGGCCAAAGAAGAAATCATTTCATTGCAAAGAGATATTACATCATTATCATCCTCACTTTCAATATCTATTATGCAATGGGCAAAGTCTAGAATGGTTTGTTCCAAAGTAGGAACAAGTACCTCATTTGGTTCAAAACATTCGTCGACCTCGAAAGTCTCGGAAGCAAAATCGTCGTCGGACTCAAATAATAAATCCAACTCATGTTCCCACGAACGATTTTCTTCCCGATAACAAGTTTCAATTTTCTCATTTTCATACATACGCAAGCCCTCCCCGAATGTCATGGGTCGAGGTGCGGATGCATGAAAATAGGAACTTTGAAAGTTGCCATCGGACTTAAACAAAAACTCATTATTATAGGAATTTTGAAAAATGTTTGAATTCGTTTCAAAATTCCTATTATAAGGAGTTAAAGTCCCAAAATCATTATCATCATCATCAAGATTCCAATAACCTAAGTTTTGACTTTCGTTATACTCGCCCAAAGTCATATTTGAATTTGCAAAATTTTGGGATTCTAAGTATTCACCGAAAGCCATAGGTTTGCGAGAATTTTGAGAATTATAACAAGGATTACCGAAAGAATTGGAATAAGACATGCTTACCCCAAAAATGTCTCGAATGGAGGATTCCACAAAGTAGGTGCGCGTGGGAACAATTCAAGCATTTCTAAGTGCTCAAATGTGGAAGTCCTACAAAATATTAGCAAATCATACAAATAGAAAGAAAATACTATGAAATACTAAATCAAATAAAATCTAAAACAAACTAATCCCCGGAAACGGAGCCATTTGATAGACAGGGTTTTGCGATGGCGTGAGAGTCACCTACGCGTCGGTCGTTTTGAATTCGGCTCACCTGAACTATACAAAAGCCTAAACTACGACTACACTCAACGGGTGAGTATAGCGGTAAGTTGGGTATCGAAAATCCACAAATATGAGTTGCTAGAATTCAAGTGATTTAATACTCCGAAATAAAAGTGTAAAAGATGATTAGAAACTAAAAGGAAAAAGATGCATAAAAGGAAATGTTAATCTAGGCAAGGTATTGAAACTAGATTAAGAAAGCGAGTAAAACTATAGGATGCGTCGAATATCCCTCACCCGAGTTAATTAGTATAAAATGGTTACATGGGTCGATGGGTTATTACAAGTGCGTCTCGTTTTGACAGTTAATTAAATCAAGGGTTGTTACGCCCTAAATCATCATAAAAGCCTAATAAGATTTTGGCGTCAACAAATATCCCGAAAATTATGAGCGAAAGGTCGTAAGCAAAGGACATACATGATATGCCCCGTTAAATCCCCTAGGCATAATAACTAGGACAACGCACTCGAAATAGACCCATAAACTCCATCACCAAAGCAAAGTAATGCGTCAACCCGAGTGAGTTCAATTTAAACACAACCTAATTTAAATTACCTAGAAAGCATGTCAAAAATGCGGTAAATGAAAACGTGTAAATAAGCGCGATAAAACTATACTAGAAAGCGTGTAAATCAAATCATGTAAATAAAGCAAGAAAACCTAAATTAGAAAGCGTGTAAATTAACTAGAAAGTAAGAAATGAAGAAATACAAACTATATTAATGGAGAGGATGATGAATAGTCAACATTCAAGCCCAAAAGTGTGTCAATCCAAGAAGAAATGAAGAAGAACTAAGAAAAAAACACAAACCCTAACTATTCTATCTTCTAAAACTCTCTAAAAACGTTCACCTCTTTTTATTACATCAACATTGGCTTATATACCAAGTGGGAATTAAATTAGAAAAGAAAAGAGAAAAGAAAATGCAAAATATCTCCTGAAAAATAGGGGGTCGATCGATCTACCATTTGGTTGATCGATCGATCATATAAGACGGGGAAAAAATGGGAAGGGTTGATCGATCTACCATTTGGTCGATTGATCGATCAAGCAGGGGCAAACTGCATTTTTCCCTGTTTTGGCTTGCATTTCTTCTCCGCTAAAATCGCAGTAACTTCTTCGTTCTAAATCGGAATCGCACACCGTTTGTGGCCACGCGAAGCTTGCGAGGAGGGCTACAACATCCATGAAGATGTTGGGCTAGGTGCCCAATCTGTAAAATGACTAAAATGCCCTTGAACGTGCGATTGCGTATGGAACTTCATCGGAATGCGTCCGAACTCCATACTTAGTACCTAAATACCTACAAAAGCCCAATTATACCTCATATAGCATGTTAACAATATAAACCAAGGTTTTCTGGTTAATGGGCTTAAATATAGAGATTAAGGCACCCGAGGGGGCTGAAATGCGTAGGTTCAGAGGATGAAATACGCAATATTTGCGTATCATCACACACCCATTGACAAAAATAGCAATAATCATATGAATATTTTGATCCTTATATCCCATAGGATTAAGAATCTATGCACGCTTTGTAGATTGTGAAATTATAGAAATTTAATGTAGTCAGTACATATACTAGATTCTCACCAATGTCATGTTTAATACATTCTTGATGTACTGATACCGTATTCCATTAACTATAAGAAAAATTCTGAAAAGCTGAAACATGTTCCTGTAATCGTGATAAATTACTAAGATTGTACATGCAACTTTACCGATATGATGTCCACTCCCTATCTAGGTTGTAAACTATTCGATCGTACTAATCTGAAATTCTTATCTTCTATGATCGAGTTGAACCAAACTCACCAGAATTCCTACTATATAATTGACTAACATATACAATATATGCATAAATAAATATAAGGAATTCCAACAAAAAATATGAATCCTATTTCCAACGAGCTAAGACAATCATTTTTTGATAAATATAAATGTCATAAAAGATGTTTTTAAGAATAAGACCCCAACACAACCAGTTTATATTATCATAATAATGAACAAAACCTGTTGGTCATGATATCCATCGATCTTTGAAAGGTATGCAATTTTCCCACATGAATGCACATGTTATCCTATCCACACAATTTCTCATTATGAAATCTTCAGATGAAAGATTGTAGATGATATGTAACACTGGGATCTATTTTCAGTTCTGGATTGATAATATCTCTCACTTATGAAAATATCCCTCTCCAAACCAATTTATGGCTTTAAAAAATTAGGCAACGCGCCATAAAAATAATAAGAACAACCGACAGATGTTACCTAAAATATTTCACTCGTTCGAACCAATGAGGATCTAATTTGAGATAGATATTTGTATGAGGAGACCTGGTTGGAAACTATCAACTTACGGATTCTTATAGAACCTCAAGATAAAACCTTTGACAATGTTCACTTTGTACGAGAGCCTTTACGATGGATTCTATTTCATAATAAAAGCCATCGTACAAAAATCATTTTGTACGAGGGTGCTATAGTTCGAATAAGACCCGAATTAAAAAACTTCCAGTAAAGTTTTAGGAAAAAATAAAAGTTTGAAATATTTTCCAAAAAATCAATTTGTCTTGTTAATTCATAACTTTTGAACAAACCTAATAATTTCAGAAAATTATAAAGTATTACCAAACCTTTGATCTAAATAAAATTGTTCGTTCCTATCATGTCTAAATGCTTTGATTTTGTATTCAAATATTCAAACTTAAATAAAATTGACCTAGTTTTCTTATGTTTCGGAATAAAGCCAAAACCAAAACACATGAGGAATGTAAAATCATGTCCTTACAAATCTCCCTCTTTAGTTATTTTGGGGCAAAACTAAAAACTAGAATAGATAATAAAATCATCAAATTCTTATACATCAAATATACTCATCCCCAAATACTCCGGGGATATACTCGATAAGTTTTATGGTTTATTTGTTCACCGTAAATCCAAAATATCACAACACCTATAAACACCTATGTGACAACTCGGATATAATTATGATAAATTATATTTAAATCATTCTTACCTTATGTGATATTCATAATTTTTTATAAGTGATTATTGTTAGTATAATCCTACTTTCATAAATCATGAAATGTCGAATTATTACTGTTACAAAATTTTATTTTTTCGGTAGAAATGTTCCAGTTGGAGACTAGTTTGGACCCTTATAATGTAACAATTGACTCAAGGTGAAAACTATATAGTTGTATATATATAAGTTATCTTTGCGACACAACAAACGCTTCATCAAACGGATGTACAAGTAAGAAGTTTGGCCGAATTTACGAACAAAGGGAAAATCTGTCCATTCCGTTTAAGTGGTAAATTGTCTTTTAGTATACCAAATATTTTAATTTGATTGGCTAGCATGGGAGGCAGCCTTGGACGACTTAAAACTCTTATTCTAAACTATTTCTTCCCCAAATAAAACCCTAGGTTCAATTTGAAGAGTGTTTGTCTTGAGGAAAGACAAAGTTAAAGTCAAGGAAGAAAAGATTACAAGAAAAGCTAGGAAAATTCCAAGAAAATCCTTAAAGTGTTTCCAAGGTATAATTATGTGATTAATATTGTTTTAATCTTGTATTATACTTATTTAAATGTATATAAATCGTGAAATATTGATTAAAATTCCATACTCCTTTGTGATAATAAGTATTTGTTCACATATGAGATAAGTGGTGTATGTAGCCCGTATTGCTTGTTATTGAAATCCCTTGTATTTAAACTTGTATATATTTTTGTGTACTTATTGAAATTGAGAAATTACAATGAAAATAGACTCATATATTCATATCATATCCAAAAATTAGAATTTAAATCCTTGTGGTTGGGACTTAGTGATTGTTGCAAGTTGATACACAATTGTTGTTTGTATATTTCATTTCAATATGCCCTGAGTTTGGTCAAGCTTTTGACATAGCAAATGAAGTAAACAAAATATGAAACTCTAATTCTGTACTCTTTAGTATGTTTATTGAAAATGGATGGAAAATCACAGAAAGTTATGCTCGAGAAAAAGTATCAAAATTCTTGGAAGTTGAAGGAACAATAGAGGAGCTTGTGGGGAAGATTTAATAGGTTGTAAAGAAATGCTTATAACTTGCACTGGGAAGCTTGAAAAATTACACCATCACTTGTAACGGAAATTATATTCAAACATGTTTTCATATTGATAATTTTGGACACCTGTATGTGTACAATTTATGAATATGGAATGGTTTAGTATGGAGGACAATAATTTGAGGCCATACTGGATACCCCATGAAATAATGTTTTTATCTTCTCTTTCCTAAGGGTATTTTGAGTACATGTTTCATGTGTATATACATTGATAAGTATACTTTAATGTTTACTTGATTTTAGTTATCAATTCCTTATGAGGTATTTTCTATGGTTGAATGTTCATAACCTTATCAACATATATACCATTGTTTCGTCTTTACACATATTTCATGGAATGTGACTTGAGTATAATTACATTTTTGTTTTATAGTCATTGAAAGGTACATAGATATATTAAGATAATACTTATGATTGACATTCAGTACTGATTTAGTTGGGTTAACAGGTGTAAGGTCAAATCAACACAGTTCAGCTCCACCCGAAGGAAACGGGAATACATAGTTGACAACCTAATGTGAGTGTACTTACTAACTTGATTGGGTATATGATTTCTATGTATTATATGTTGAGATGATATGGCTTATTAAAATTCAGGAGATGTTGAGATGTTATGGCTTGTTAAAAGTCAAGAGATGATGAGATGTTATGACTTTATAAAAGTTAAGATATGTTGAGTTTCTGTGCAATTCAGGAGAGGTTAGGTTATTAAAACCTATGGATATGACTATTGCCTACAGGAAGGAGATGTGGGGTTTATTAACTCCGGATATGTATATGGACTAGTTTGGCACAGAGATGAATATAATGATATGTTAATATAGTACTGTTACTATATAGAGATGTAGTACATTCACTGAGTTCTTAAACTCATGGTTTTATATGTTTACATTTTCAGGTTCTAAAGTTGCCACTACCAGGTCTAGGATATTGAGTGAATAGTAGTAGAGTCTTGTCAGTTTTGTTTTATACATTGTACTAGTTGAAATTAATTTAAATGTAATGGGAGTTTTGTTTAAATTATGTCTCCTTAAAACGAGTGGATTCTTAGTATTCGATAATTTTTACCTTGAAGTTTTATTAATGTGTATTACTAAATGCAAAAATAATAAATGTGGTTTGTGAGATATTTAGTTAATTATTTCCTAATGAGGTTAGGGGGTGATAACTTGGTATCAGAGCTTTAGATTTTTATATTCTGGGGTTAGAGAGTCTAGATGTGCCAGTGGAAAAAATAGTGTGGTGTTGGTCATTTATATTAACTTATGAGAAATACTAACCGTTATGTTAGAAATAAATGTTGTATACTTGTTTACGTAATTGTGGTTTATGATAGATAGTAACATATGGAAGGAGCAAATGCTCATGATAGGGTGGAGGAGGAGTCTTCAAATACAATAAATCAACAAAATTCAAATAATATAGAGGGGGCACCTGAACAACTTACAAATGTGCAGAGAATGGCTCATGCCATGACTTTAATGGCAGAACGACAAAACATGTTTATGATGCAAATAGTAAAACAACAAGCCAAGTACTTGTAGGAGAATACTTTGGACAGAAGAGAAAGGGAAATACAACAATAGGAGAAGAATACTCTATACGAGAAGTTTATCAAATTTAACCCCCCAGCATTCTCAGGTTCTGTACATCCTTTAGAAGTTGAGGCTTTGGTTAAAGACACATAAACTATCTTCAGGGTGTTGAATGTACCTGTTGCGCAGAAGGTAATCTTAGCTACTTTCATGTTAAAGGGCTAAGCTAAATATTGGTGGGATTCTTCCAAACATTTATTGCTTACTCCGGGAGGGAGGTGAGGTAATTACTTGGGATTCCTTTATTAAAGTCTTATATGAAAAGTATTTTCCTCATATGTATCGGATGAAAAAAAATGGATAATTTTTATCATTGAATCAGGGGAATATGTCGGTCAGGGAGTATGAAACTAAATATATACCTTTGTCTCTATTTTCATTACGTTTCTTACATAATGAGGAGGACAGATGCACCAGATTTCAGGATGAGTTGAATTTGGTTATCAAGTCTAAACTCACTGCACGTAAAATGGTAGATTATACTTCTTTAGTTAAAAAAGAAATGATGGTTGAAGGATACAATAAAGAATAGGGAACAAAGGGGAAAGAGGAGTAGATTTGATCCGTCTCAGCAAAAGGAAGGCAATATACAATACTCAAAATAGGGGAGTCAAAGATTTCACTGTGGTAGAGGGACTGGAAATTATGTTTAGAATAAGACACCAAGAAGTTTTAGGGGTGCAGGATTGATGGGACAACATAATAGACAGCAGGAGAATGAGAATGGGTTGTATAAACCTGTTATATGCTATTTTTGCAAAGCTAAGGGCCATATCAGTCGAGATTGTCCCAACTTAAAGGGGGTAGGGCGTTATTACTATCATCAAATTGGTTATACCAAAAAGAATTATCCTATGCTAATATAAGGGACTCAATCAGCTATTTCTAATCGAGGTTCATCACCTGGAGGAATAGGGAGAGGAGGAAGTAGAGGACATGCTAGTGGTTCCAAGGCTTCGGGAAAGTTATTTTCTATGACTTTACAGGATGCTCAGACTACTCCAGAGGTGGTGACAAGTACATTTTCTATCATGAATAAACATGCTCATTAATCGAGGTTCTACTCATTCATTTGTAGCACTGCCATTTACCATGAATTAGGGTAGACCATGTTCTTATCTTGATTATGGTTTATATATTTCTACACCTATGGGGGATGTGATGTTATTGGATCTTGTGTATAAAAATTGTGTATTATATGTGGGGGAGAGGGAGTTGACCATTGATTTAATTCCACTAGATATTCGAAATTTTGATATAATCTTGGGTATGGACTTCTTATCTTCCTACCATTCATCGATTGACTCTTTTGGCAAGGAAGTTACATTTAATATGCCGTGGGAGGAAGAATTCAAATTTACTGGGGAAAGAAATATGGTTCCAAATTGTCTTATTTCTCCCCTTCGAGCAAGGAAATTGTTAAATAAGGGTTGTCAAGGTTTTTTAGTGTATATTGTCAATAGAAATAGGGAATTACAAAAATTAGAAGATATCCCAGTAGTTAAGGATTTTGTATATGCATCCCAGATGAATTTCCAGGGTTTCCACCTAGTAGAGAGGTAGAGTTTAATATTGATTTAATGCCTGGTACAACTTCAGTTTATATTTTTCCATATAGAATGGCACCTGTGGAGCTAAAGGAGTTTAAGGTTCAACTATAAGATTTGATAGATAGAGGTTTTATTCGACCCATTATATCACCATGGGGTTCTTCGGTATTATTTGTGAAGAAGAAAGACAACACCATACGACTTTGCATTGATTATCGACAGTTGAACAAGGTAACTATTCGAAATAAATATCCATTGCCTCGTATTGATGATTTGTTTGATCAATTACAGGGTGCTAAAGTATTTTAAAAAATTAATTTGAGATCGAGTTATCATCAATTAAGGGTGAGAGTTTGTGACATTTCTAAGACAAATTTTCGTTCTCGCTATGGTCATTATGCATTTTTGGTAATGCCATTTGGGTTAACGAATGCTCCTGCGGTGTTTATGGATTTAATGAATCGAGTATGTCATCCTTTCATAGATTCGTTTGTGATAGTTTTTATCGATGATGTTTTGATACACTCACCTAGCCAAGAGGAACATGATAATCATCTAAGAGTTGTATTGCAATTTTTACGAGATAGTCAATTATTTGCTAAGTTTAGCAAATGTGAGTTTTGGTTAAATCAGGTAGTATTTATGGGGCATGTTTTTTTGGGAGATGGAATTTATGTTGACCCTAAGAAGATTGAGGCAATTATGTAATGGGAAAGACCAAGAAAAGTAACGGAGATAAGGAGTTTCCTAGGATTGGCTGGATATTATAAAGGAGTCATGAAGGGGTTTTCATCTATAGCCTTTTCGTTGACTAAATTAACCCTAAAGGAAGTGAAATTTGTGTGGAGCGATGAATGTCAGTACAACTTTGAAAAGTTGAAAAATAGACTAGTATCAGCTCCTGTTCTCACTATTCCATCTAGTGGATAAGGTTTTGTGATATATACTAACGCTTAACATCAGGGTCTGGGTTGTGTTTTCATGAAACATGGAAAGGTAATTTCTTATGCATATAGACAGTTAAATATGCATTAATGTAATTATCCTGCACAAGATTTAGAACTTGCGGCTATTGTTTTTGCCTTGAAATTATGGAGACATCATTTATATGGAGAGACGTGTGAAATTTTCACTGACGATAAAAGTTTGATGTATTTATTTACACAGAGAGACTTGAATTTAAGACAAAGATATTAGATGGAGTTAATTAAAGACTATGATTGTACCGTTCACCATCATCACGGGAGGTCCAATGTTGTTACAGATGCTCTAAGTCGAAAGTTATTTGGGGAGTTTATCTTGTATTAAATGTTCACGGGTTAGCAATGTTATGGAATTAAGACTGATGGGAGTAGAGTTGAGCTTAACTAAAATGGGGGCATTAATTGCATACGTTATAGTGAGAACTTTACTGGAAGAATGCATAAGAAATTTGCAAATCAGTGATCCATTCCTTGAGAAGAAGAAATGGGAAATCCCGGATGGTAAAGTGAGTGACTTTGAAATTAAGAATAATGAATCATTGTGTTATGAAAATATAATTTGTGTACCGAATGATTCATCCTTAAAGAAGGATATATTAGAAGATGAACATAGTTCTATTTACTCTATGCATCCTGGAGGTACCAAAATGTACAGAGATTTGAAAGAGTATTCCTGGTGGAATAATATGAAACGTGAGATTGTAGAATTTGTATCTAAATGTTTAATATGCTAACAAGTGAAGGTGGACCATCAAAAGCTGGGAGGGTTGTTGCAGTCATTGCCTATTCTGGAATGGAAGTGAGAACATATAACGATGAATATTGTTGTAGGATTACCACGATCACCAAAGGGGCATGATTCTATTTGGGTGATTGTAGACCGATTGACAAAGTCAACTCATTTTCTTCCAGTTAAGATGACCTACAATGTTGACAAATATGCACGTATGTATGTTGATGAGATTATCCGATTACATGGGGCACCAGTGTCAAAGTATCACATAGAGATCCAACATTCACTTCTAAGTTTTGGCCTCGTTTATAGAATGCCCTGGGCACAAGTTTGAAGTTCACTACTGCTTTTTATGCACAAACCGATGGGCAATCAGAAAGAACGATTCAAATATTAGAAGATATGTTACGAGCCTGTGTATTTGGCTTCAAAGGTAGTTGGGATGATCATTTGCCATTGATGGAATTCGCGTATAACAATAGTTATCAGTCCACTATTGGCATGGATCCTTATGAAGCTTTATATGGGAGGAGATGTAGAACGCCATTATGTTGGGATGAAGTAGGTGCAGGAAAAATCTTAGGTCCTAAATTGATATAATGAAAATCAAAAAGATTAAAAAATTTTGGGAACGGATAAAGATAGAGCAGTGCAGGTGGAAATTTTATGAAGATAAAAGGAAGTATCCATTAGAATTTCCAAAGGGAAATTTTGTATTCCTACGTATTTCACCATGGAAAGCTATCGTGAGATTTGGAAAAAAAGGGGAAACTAAGTCCAAGATACATTGGACGATATAAAGTGTTGGAAAGAATTGGGACCCTGGCATATAGATTAGCATTACCTCCAGAATTGTCTCGTTTACATGATGTGTTTCACGTATCAATGCTTCGTAAGTATTTGGCAGATCCTTCTCACCAACTGAAAACCCAACCTGTTGAACTGAAAGAAGACTTGTTATACATCGAGGAACCAATGGAAATTCTTGATCGTAAGGAGCAAGTATTGAGGAATAAAGGTATTCCCTTAGTTAAAGTTATGTGTATGAGACATGGAATTAAAGAAGAAACTTAGGAAATGGATGATAGCATGAAGAAATAGTATCCCCATTTGTTTGGTAAGTGCCATTCATATTAAATTTCGAGGACGATTTTTTTTTTTTTTTTTGGGGGGGGGGGGGGGGAGTTGTGACAACCCGAATATAATAATGGTATATTATATTTAAATCATGCTTACATTATGTGACATGAATAATGTTTTATTAGTATGTCTAATGTTAAATGATTATGGTTACTATAATCCTACTTTCATAAATCATGAAATGTCTAATTATTACAAACACAAAAGTTTGTTATTTTCGGTAGAAATGTTCTTGTTGTAGACTAGTTTTGACCCTTATCATGTAATAATTGACTCGAGGTGAAAACTATATAGTTGTATATATATGAGTTAGATTTTTTACATAATAAAAGGTTCATCATACTGATGTCCAAGTAAGAAGTTAGGCCAAATTTACGAACGAGGGGTAGATTTATCCATTCCCCTTGAGTGGTAAATTATCTTTTAGTAAACCAAATATTTTAATTTGATTGTGAAAATGATAGGCCCCCGATTTTAATTTTCTCAATTAATATAAATTTCCTTTTAGTTAGATCGAGATGCGGAAGCGTAGAGTGATGGTTCAACTTAAAAACAAATTTTAATTGTCTTAAGAAATTAAAATTAAACCCAAGTGAGAATTAATAAAAAACACATGCAAATATTAATTTCACTTAAACCAATTAATTCATCCAAGTCCTAGAATTCGCCTAAGTCATATTTTGCAATTAACCAAATTAGGCCAAACCAATTTTAACAATTAAATTAATTGACTGGAATTAATTAACTACACATTACCCAAATTAAACACGTAGAGATTAAATTAAACCAATTTTATCTTTTTACCTAAGCATGCGTTCTAGGTGATTTTGCAAAAGATAAAATAAACAATTAATCCACTACGCCGTGATGTACGAGGAAAAACCCAAGACGGGAAACAACCTCGGACGGCCCTAGCCACAAATTCACTAGATACTGAATTTACAAATACAAGACATAAAGGCTTACAACACACGACTCGATCCCTCTCAAGCCCGGACGCTTCTTCTTGTAGATACCTCTTCCTAGCGGATAACCACGGAGCACCATCACGGTCTCGGAGTCCACCGATCGGACTTTGTATGGTCACCGTCACCCGAAAAAGGAGCCTTTCTCCAAGTGGGTAAATCAACATAAAACAACTTCTTCTTTGTGGGATTTAGAAGCAAACCCAAACACTCTCTTCAATTCGGTGTAGAGATAAACTCGGCGCCAGACTCCAAGCAGGATGTATATATATGAACTTGGATACATAAAACTATGGGTGGAAACTACAGTGGTAAATGATTTTCTCTTTGAAAATTAACACTCAAAACTTGATCTTTTTCTCTTCATCATTTTTCTCTCTAAACACTCTCTAAGAGTTAGAAGGATATGAAAAAGATTTTTTAACAAAAGTGACTCCCGCACATATTAAAGTCTGGAAATAGTTGGTTAAGAATCAAGTGGGGAAGTGGGTGAAAACTCCTCAAAACTGCCAGAAAATTGTTCCCGCTGGAAACTCGTTCGAACGACATTCTCGTTCGAACGAGTATTCTAACGAAGTTCCAGTATGAACTCATTCGAAGATCGTTAGAAATCTCGTTAGAACGACAATCTCGTTCGAATGACATTTCGAACGAAGTTCCAAAATACCATAATGGGAAGTCATTGGCAAGTTCGTTCGAACGACATTTTCGTTCGAACGACTCTATCGAACGAAAAACCAGAAAGAAGGACAATTCAATTTTAGCCCAGAAAACTTTATAAACTAAATTAATGTTTTAATTAGAAATCTTTCTTAAAATAAAAACGTAGTTTTAGATAAACCTAACACCCAATAAACAAGCTCCAAGCTCCTATATATATATGATTGCATTCATACCTTGGGAGCATGGAACTATGGTTGATGACGTATAAACGAGGCACGAAACCGGCATGATTATGAAGCTTTATATTCATTGCCGCTACGTCTTCAACCAAACTTTTCATAGGCTTGAGAATATTACAATTAAATACATGTTTTTGTCCGAAATTGAGCCAAAACAATATATGGACTCAATTGAAAATTTGTGTCCTTACAAATCTCCCCCTTTGGCTATTTGGGGACAAAAACCAAACAAAAATCCTAAAGGGCCGTCAAGCTCACTAGACTCAAAACATAACCCACCCAAACTTGACTCAACCCAAGGATCAAACGCTTTGCCATTGAAAGATGCCGCTTTAGAAGAATTCCTGCACACTTAAGCAAACTCATCAAATGCATAGGGAATATCAAAGTATTTATAGCAATTAAAATAAATACTCCACCAAAATTTAGTTCTCCCCTTTATCAAAAGGATCAACCCAAGAAGTTAGATAAGATTATAATAGGATAAGATACCATTTCCCCCCCTAACATTTTTCTCCCCCTTTTTGTTCAGGAATAGGCAAAGGATAAAGAACAAATATAAAAGCATGTTGAAGCTTAAAGTGATAAGACATGAAAGCATATGGGCAACAATAGCAGAACTAATCCAAGATAGATACCAAAACTAAAGTATACGCATAGATGGACTAGAAAGCAAGGCAAGGGAAAAACAAAATATCATGTATATATGTACTAGAGATATATCAATAATGCACACGCACATATATATAGGTATAAACACACACATGACACAAAATACAATAAGTTTGCACACTCGTATGTCAAAAATGTGTCATATGGAAACGGAAGTGTTGGGGTGTGAACTAGTAACGATTAAATTTAGATCCAATCCCTTAAAAACATGTTCACGGAGCTCTCAATTGATTGCAAACTTCATCACATTTGAATATAACCTCATGTGACAATATAAATTGAACTCAATGAAAAAACATACACAATGCATACAAGCCTAGCATATTGATTATTCTACAAACCAATAGAGTCATGACATGAAATACGCAACTCGGATAAATGGACATTGTGCAAACCGTTGATATACCATCCAATCTCCCTCAATAAGCATTTATATTAAATTTGAATGACTATATCAATCAAATATGGGCCTTGGCAATTATTTTTCTTTTAAAGCCATTTTTTCTGTTTTTAGGCCTTTGGACCACGTATTTCTTTTAGGTCCATTCAAAACGGTGGCTTACAATCGCAAAGGATCACTTAGTCCTTTCGGAGCCCTTCCCCGTGCACATTTATATTTATCATGTTTTCATTTTTCACACAAATCTCACGTGGAACGGATTTTGACATGCACTAGTCCTCCTAAGTCACAAATATGTAGATGACAAGATTGGAAGGAGAACACCTCACATAGCTCAAATATACATATGAAGTTAAAAATTCAAAGGAGATCGTGAATGTGTGAATAGAGGCGTATAAAAATAAAATCCATTTAAACAACACAAAATACAACTACTCCATGTAAGCATGGTAAAGAACATAATAAGGATTGATAATCTACACCAAAAGTTCTAGCCACATGAGAGCGTTAACGGAGGGATTCAAACACAAGTTTATGCCACATAAAATGTGTCAAACTAAAATACATACAAAATAAAATCTTTTTCAGTTTTTGACATTTATAGCCAAAAATAAAAATATATACTCAAAAGACAAACCAAAATCATTTGAATTTTTCTTTAAGCTTAAATTATCAAGTGATAAAAACTTCAAATGATAAACAAAAATCTTTTTGTATTTTTCATTTGATGCAAACACAATGAAGGAAATATAATACAAAAGATAAATAAAAATGATAATTCTAGTATGTGATAAGCATGGAGCATAGACTAGAAAATGATTAAACAAGCATACATTTAACATGTGAATATAGCATGAAGTACAAAATCTAAAGTATGTAAACAACTAAAACATTTATCCTTTAGATTTAGCAAGGGAGGAAGCATGTGATAGTAAATGAGAATCAAAAACCCTATTATGCAAGGCAACCAAGTCAGATTTCCTAACCCAAATTAATGAAGAGTGACTATCTTGGGGTGTATACATTGGTTACATTATGTTGGGATTTTCTAGGAATTCGTTTAAGATCAAAACAAAATTTCTTAAGATGACCTTTTCGACCACAATGTGTACAAGTAAAAACATGTCGAAAACGTTTACCTATGGAGTGATCTCTAAAATCTTTCCTAGTAGATTCTCCTAAAACGTTGGTTTTGGCTTTATGAGAAGATTCATTACAAGTATTGAAGCCTAAACCACACATGTCATTTTTAATTTGGACCGTTCCTAAGATTTTATCTATTTTTTCCGAACGACGCTCCAAATCAAATTTGACATTACTAGAGTCTTTTAATTTATTTTATAATTCTAAAATGTTAGACTCTAATAAAACATTTTGCTCTTCAAAAGCAAGAAGCTCCTTTTTCAAGGATTCCATTAAACCCCTACGGCTATCTCTCTCGCCTTCTACATATTCAAGCTTCTCTTGAAGAGTCCTCTCACGTGTCTTAAGGTATTCTACCAACATACTATCATCAATGATTATCATCAATGATCTTGACACGCTCTTTTAAACTAGCTTCTAACTTCAAATTAGCTCTTTTCAATTTAATAGATTCTGTATAAAGTTCTTGAAAAGAATTTTGAAGTTCACTCACATTAACCTCTTCTTCATTTTCACTCTCTTTTTCTTCTCCACTCTCACTATCATAAAAAATAAGAGAATCATAAACAATGACCTTGGAAGTGTCATGTGTTAACACTTCATCTTTGTTAAATTTAAGAAATTTTCTAAATTTACGAGAAAACAAAGCCATGTCTTCCGAGTCACTATCACTCTCGCTCTCTACTACTTGTTTGACCTCTTTTCGGGCCTTTAAAGCAATGCCCTTTACGATTTTATTTTCAGTTTTAGAGGGAAACATCTATAGTTCATAGGTTTGTAAATCACCTACAAGCTCTTCTAATTTCGTAGAGGCTAAATATGGTAAAGAATTTAAAACGGTCACTTTTGGAATAAATCTATCAGGTAGGGACCTTAAAATTTTCTTTACAACTCGGTTGTCGGGTATTTTCTCTCCCAAATTAAAAGATGAATTAACAATATCGGAAAGTCTCGCATAAAATTCATCAAAAGTTTCATTATCATTCATTTTGATAGTTTCAAATTGAGTGGTGAGGTTTTGGAGTTTCGAAGCTTTAACGACACTAGTTCCTTCATGATTTACTTTTAAAATATCCTAAGCCTTTTTAGCGGTTTCACACGTCATAATGCGTCGGAATTCATCAGGTGTGACCGTGCTAAACAAGGCATTTAAACCTCAGAAATTAAAATTAGGAAGTTTAAACTCATTCTCAGTCCATCTATCGGCCGGTTTGGGAGTATGTAACACCCCGTAATTTTTGAGGATTTAATATTTAATTATTTTTGGGAGTTATAAAAATATTTAAATTGGAGAAACTTAAATCCATGAGTTGGAGAATTTATTTGAGTGAGCCGAATTATTTATAATTGACAAGTTTTAAGTTTAATGGTTCAAAATCTCGTGTGTCGCATTTTGAGGTCAAAATTTGGAAATGTCGAAAAGTATCTAGGATGGAAATTCTGAGTACGCGGTTGCGTCCGGATAGGTCGAGATAGTCAGAAAAGAGTACCCGAGGGTAGTAATTGGGTCTCGGGATATTTTTGGACATAGCCGGGCCCACATGGGGTGAGTTGGGCCATTTTAATTAGGCCCAGATGGCCAAAAACGGGATTGAGGGTTTTTAACCTAAGTGAGCGACTTATTTATTAACAGCTAACAACTCTAAGCCTAGGGCTTGAGAGGGAAATTGGGGAAAGCAAACCAAGAGCAATTGGGAGTCTTTTGGAGCCAAATTAAGGGATTAATTTGGGGTGTTCTTCATCAACCAATCTCCACACCAACGGATCAGACCCTATGAACAATTTCAGGCAAGTGGTTAACTTGCTGTAATGTGTAAATGGTGATATCCAATTCATATTTTAGTGATGTGTAAACTAAAATTCGTTTTGGGGATAAATGGGTAGAAAATGGGGTTTCGTTAATGGAATACTTGGCTGAGATTCAAAGTAAGAAATAGGTGTATTATATACCCCTAAGTAAAGATAATATGAAAATTGAAAATATTTGATGATTAACATGGAATCTTTATGAGTTCTTGGATGAAGAACATGAATGTTAAATGACTTAGGGTTTAATTGATGAACACAATATGTCAATCTGCCAGAATTTTTGACACAACTTTAAACGTGTTCCATTTGAGTTGTAATTCGAATTAGTGTGTGAACCATACATTCATGGAAAGTTATTTCTCTTATCTATCCAATGAACTTGGAATCAGATCAATCGGAGTTCTTTAGAGGGAGCAATCGACATTTTACTACAGGGTGTTTAATCTGTCAACATAGTAATCTGCCAGAATTTTGACGTGATTTTAAACGTGTGCGATTTGAATTTTACTTCGAATTATAGTGAGAACCATACATTAATGGAAAGGTATTTCTCTTAGATATCCAATGAACTTAGAATCAGGTCAATTGGAGTTCTGTAGAGGGAGAAATCAAAATTTTACTAGAGGGTGTTTAATCTGCCAGAAAATTTGAGGTTTTTCTTTTTAAGCCTCAAATGTCTAAAATTTTATTGGGGAAGTATTTGTAACCTTGATGAAATATATTGATGAAATAATGATATGGAAGTATGTCTATGATTGTTGTTGGAATTTAATTTTGTTAGCGAGTTAAAGTGGAGATTCATAGGCTTGATTGTGACGTACTCTAATTCTAGATGATAAGAATATAATTACGTTAGGTCAGTGCGTTAACAAGGGTAACTACTAAATTGATATAACAAGGGGTAACTAGGACCCTTAGAGTTGTGTGAATACTTGAATTAATACGAAAGTGGAATAAATTCGTAAAGCAAACAAGTACGCTGAATATTAGAGAGAAATATATTACGTACACGTATCAATAATTGGGTTGTGTAAATACCTACTGTTTTATAGGATTACTTGAGTTGTGAATGCCTATTGTGTGTTTCCTTGTGATAGGAACATAGACTTAGGAAATATTAAGTTATGGTGCAAGTGAGCGAGTCCGGGGATAATGGTTGAGTGACACGAAGTTATTAAATTAATGGATGTGTTAATTAATGAAGGTAGAGTCGAAAGGTAGACTCGGAAAAGTATTAAATTAATTGATGTTGTGATTAATTAATTTACAGTCGGATTGTAGACTCGAAAAGGGTATTAATTAATTAATGTATAAATTAATTAAATGGGAGTCGTACCACAGACTCGGATCGGTATTAAATTAATAGGTGTGTTAATCAATTTAATTAGAGTCCGACGATAGACTCAGGAAGGTATTAAATTAATAGGTGTGTTAATTAATTTAATTAGAGCCGGACCATAGACTTGGGGAAAATAGTATATGAATTGAGGTGTGAATTAATTATATCAACGTCGGACCACAGACTCGTATTTGTGTTAATTAATTAATGTGTAAATTAATTAAATGAGGGTAGGACTATAGACTGGGATATGTGTTAATTAATTAATGTGTAAATTAATTAAATGAGGGTCGGACCACAGACTCGGAGTTGTGTTAATTAATTAATGTGTAAATTAATTAAATAAGAGTCAAATCATAAACTCGGGCAAATTTCATATAAATTATTGTGAAGAGTATTATTATTTAGAGTCGGACCACAGACTCAGGAAGATGATAAATTATTAAGTGAGAAAATTAATTAAGAGAGTCGGGACATAGACTCAGAAAATTTTAGGCTAGTGTTACAAATCTTTTAGTAGACGGTAAAGCTGGGGTTTATATTATATATATACGGTGTTGTGATAGTATATATATAGATGTGTGTATATATTGTGTGTGCTATTAAATATCACTGATTAGATATTTACTTAATTTATATACTCTAGTGCTATCAAGGGAGGTTGCGCGATATGGGTGAATCCCCTAGCTGGAGGAGTAGGGTGAGTATATCCCCAGGTCATAGCGTACGGTATATGGGTGAAGGGATTATCTCACTTTCAGGGAAGGAATATGACTGCCTCCACTTCGTTTATGTTTTGGTCCAGGTTGGTGAGCGATTCCAACTTGGGTAACTAGGTTATGTGAGCACACTTAGTGAGATAGAACTTTAGAGGGAATCATCCGGCGAGGGTATACTCGGAGGGATGGATATACGTATGTTATATGTGTGGATGTTTTGGTAAAGGTACGTATATAATGGTATTCAATATTATATGCGGGTAATAATACAGTGTGTGAGGTATTTACTTTATATAACATGTGACACAGTTATATACTACTATTTAAGAAGGAATTAATTAAGATAATTATGAGATAACTTATAATTCACGAATCATTATACTCGGGTTAGAGTAGTATGGCAAGGGGAGGTTATACCAGGACTAGTTGGACGGGGTAGTACAACTAGGTGGGGGTCAAGGTAACCGTAGGTGTGCACAATAGTGGAGGGGTGAGAATGTCCACAAGGGAGTGCGACACTAACTTAAATATGAAGCGCATTCATGCATTTAAAATTACTGCAGTTAATTCACTTGCTAAATATTTTCAAAATGTTTTGGGTTCTAACCCTTGCTATAAAACTATTTTCAAAACCTTTTAGGTGTCCAGCCACAGGGACGCCATGATTGATATTCTACTCCAGGGACACGGAGCTGTGACATACGTGGACGCTAGCAAGAGTTTGGATTAGATGCATCGTTCATCTATTCCTAGAGTAGGAATCATGTATCAGTTTCAGTTTTATTTAGGGCTTGTCTCCCAGACTCTTCAGTAAAGTTTTCAGATGTATTTATTCAGGTGTTGAATATTTGTATTGGATTTCACTTTGGTGGCCACTGGTTTATTCGGCAAATTGTTTAAATAATTATTCAGTTGATTTTTATTCAGTTGTGCGAATGGTTTTTATTGATTTCCTCATGTATTGTTTTATTAATTAAAAAGTTAAAATTTGGCACCAGCTTTTGGAATACTAGGTGGTTAGTAAGTTTGAAAAAGTTTTCGACAGTGATGCTAAGGATGAGCCAACTGGGATTCCTGTTTTAATTTTGTTATAGGACTGATCACCCGGTATTTTATTAGGCGGGATGTCACAGATTTAATAGGTTGTAAAGAAATGGTCATAACTTTCTTTAGGTAGCTTGGAAAATTACATCGTCACTTGTAACGAAAAGTATATTCAGATATGTTTTCATACTTTTTATTTTGGACACCTGTATGTGTACAATTTATGAATATGGGATGGTTAAGTATGGAGGACAATAATTTGAGGCCATAATGGATACCCTATGAAATAATGTTTTTATCTGCTCTTTACCAATGGTATTTTGAGTACATGTTTCATATGTATATACATTGAGAAGTATAATTTTATGTTTACTTGATTTTAGTTATAAATTCCTTATGAGGTATTTTCTATGGTTGAATGTTCATAACCTTATCAACATATATACCATTGTTTTGTCTTTACACACGTTCCATGGAATGTGACTTGAGTAGAATTATATTGTTGTTGTATAGTAATTGAAAATTCCATAGACATATTAAGATAATACTTTTGATTGAGATTCAGTACTGAATTAGTTGGATTAACAGGTGTAAGGTCAAATCAACACAGTTCAGCTCCACCCGAAGGAAACTTGAATACATAGTTGACAACCTAATGTAAGTGTACTTACTAAGTTGATTGTGGATATGATGTGTATGTATTATATGTTGAGATGATATGGATTATTAAAAGTCATGAGATGTTGAGATGTTATGGCTTATTAAAAGTCAAGATATGTTGAGATGTTATGGCTTTATAGAGGTCAAGATATGTTGAATTTCTATGCAATTCAGGAGAGGTTACGTTATTCAAACCTAAGGATATGATTATTGTCTACGTGCAGGAGATGCGGGGTTTATTAACTTCGGATATTTATATGGCATAATTTGGCACAGAGATGAATATAATGATATGTTGAGATGTTAATATAGTACTTTTACTATATATTGATGTAGTACATTCACTGAGTTTTTAAACACGTGGTTTTATATGTTTACATTTCCAGGTTCTGAAGCTGCCACTGCCAGGTCTAGGATGTTGAGTGAATAGTATTAGAGTCTTATCAGTTTTGTTTTATACATTGTACTAGTTGTAATTAAGTTAAATGGTATGGGAGTTTTGTTTAAATTATATCTCCTTAAAACGATTGGATTCTTAGTATTCCGCATTTTTACGTTGAAGTTGTTTTAATGTGTATTATAAAATACATAAATAACAAATGTGGTTTGTGAACTATTTAGTTAATTATATCCTAATTGGGTTAGGGGGTGACAACCTACACAATTAATAAAGACATACCCATGATGTACGAAAGATACATGTGAATAATAAAATGGGTGGGTATTTAAAAATGCAATATGCATCAACTAAACTAACCCCTCTTAGCTCCATGTGATGCAAATTTTCTGCAGCTTTTTATCTCGAATAGATAATGGGAAGAACCAACAAAAAAATTATCACTAACAAATTAATTCAAGTAATTTAATTATAATCACAATAAAGCATAATCTCGAATGAGATAAATGATATATTAAATATGGAAATACTAACATGATAAAGCATATATCAATAAATGAAAATAGTCACTTATGAACTGACCAATAAAACATAAACAAAAACACAAACGAAATATTAATGGAAGATAACATTAAACTCATAAAATCCCATACAATACCTCTAATGAGATATTAAATGAACTCAAAACCCGAATAAGTCATACATACCCCTCTTATATTTTTCATGAAACCCTTAGTTAAACTCATAGTTGAAAATAATAAAAGTCAACCAAAATGAGAAAATATTATTTATTGTTTGCATTAACACAAGTTCTTATCGTTTAAAACCTAAAATTTAATGCTTGCATTAACAGCTCAATTAGGAAAAAATTACCTGCATGTTAGACAAAAATGTGCAAATCCATTAGCATTCAACTTATAATTCCCTCAAAATTACGTTTTTTAGATTATTCTTTGAGAGTATGCCTTTCCATAGATGATTCATTTTTTTCTGTCTCATTAACATACAAATATAAGTTTGTTGCCAAAGGTGGATAGCATCCTCTTTTAGTAGCTCTTACCCATGTTTCTTTTATCATTTGTAAATTAAGTAACAAACAATGGTTCTTAAACGCACATATAAAAAATATGGTGAAGAAAATATGACCCAGCAGAGTGAAAATAAGTGTAAGTAATTTTTTTGAATTAAAATGGAAAGTACACCATAGTTTAATTCATGTACATGTGTGCTAAATGGTAAATACTGATATATAGAAAATAAGAGTTCAACTCAGAGAACTCCATAGGAATGATTAAGAAAATCAAACACGGGTCTTCATAACCTTTCTAAGTTTAACCGAGAATAGGTAAATACATACCATGGTGTTTTACATAAATTTTCTATCATCTCAGTACCAACTATGAAAAAAATCACAAAAAACAAAAAATATATATTTTTTATTTTTCGTAAAAAAAATATGTAACAAAAATAGTTTTGGATTTTTCTTTAGTGACTGATTTTTTTTTGTATTTTTCGTTTATATGGTCAAAGCAAAAAAAAATACTCAAAAGAATTAAACAAACTAAAATCTTTTTTTACGATTTTGTTATTTTCGAAAACTCATGAAAAACAAAATTATTCTTATTTAATCGAGGATATAAATAATCACTCTTTAAGAATCTTCTTAAGTCTAAAATACAAACTGCACAAAGACTAGGAATATAATGAATAACACTCTTACCTAGTGTATGGCGAGAAATAAAAAATTAACTTGTATGGAGAAAATTCTTTACCCACTAGAGGTTCGAAGATGTGTATATCTAAAGGAACATGGTGATAAATATCGAGACTATTAACTGATAGTGAAACTAGATCACATTTCCTAACTGATTAAGTGAAAACGATGTGGTCATGTAAAGACGTTGGTCATTGTTATCGATCCAACACTCAATACAAAAAAACTCCTAAACTTTTACTACAATCTTATGGGAATGCAATGGCGAGTTTAAGTATCGAATCTACATAGAATGTTTGTTGGAATTTAGTTAATTTATTACTTCTTGAATAAAAGTGTAAAAGGTGATGATTTAATTAAGTTATTCGAAACTACTTTTATTAAAGACAATTAATGAAACTATATTAAATAGTAAGAATGCAAACTATAGGTTGAGAATTATCTCCCTTAAAGGGATTAGTTAGCACAAATGGTTATATGGAGAGAAAATCCCTTTAAAACTTTTTTAGAGATCATTTAATCCAAGTGGTGGTAACCCCCCCCCCCCCCCCCCCCCCCCCAAATCCTCATCAAAGGTAGAAAATCCCTTTAAAACAATATGCTTGAAATTATCGTATAAAGGTAGAAAATATGGTGCCTACATAATATACCCCCATTAAGGTTCCTAAATCAATCTTCAACACATAAACAATCCATCAAAACAATCCTAAACCATCATATCATAGGAAAGAAACTAATTAACCCATTTGAGTTAAATAATCTCAACCTAAATTAACTTAGCAAGAAAGCATAACAAGAAAAGTAAATAACCTTATTAAAGAAGGAAAACAAGAAATGAATTAACCTAAACTAGTTATATTGAATCAAATACAAACTAAAAAGATATAAAAAAGTAAAACTAAATAAATAAATGAAGAAGATAATGAATATTAAATTAAAATCCAAACCCCAAGATAGAGAATGGAGAGAAACTCCCAAACATAAAACCAACCTAAATTATCTCATATATCTTCCTAAAACTATCACTAACTTTCTATTTAAATTTAAAAAGAAAACACAAATAAAATCAAATAAAAATAACCCAAAAGTTAATGTTTTGCAATAGTGAACAGGATTGATAGATCAATGTTCCGACAAAACCCTTCTCATTTTGATCGAATCTCGACACGTCGTGCATAAACAACCATAAAATCTTCATACCGTCTCGGAATGATGCATGATCAGAAGCAACACGAAGACAATGAAATTCTCTATATGATGGTGGATCAGAAGCAACAAGAAGATAATTAAATTCTCTATATGATGGTGTCTTGAAACCATGAAATTTATAAAGTATAAAATTACCAAATTAGCCTTGAAGTATAAGAATATGCCAAAACTTTGTAAAAATGACCAAAACTTCTTCATACGGGATCGAAATAATGCGCTGTCGTTGGTGGTCATGCGATAATAATTTGAAGATCCACATATTGGTACTTTTATACCCCCAAAATATAGAGTATAAAAATACTAAATTTCCCTTGAAGTTGCATCTTGTGATGAAATTTTCATGAAATGCATCCAACTTCACACTATTCATCTATAATCCCTACAAAAACTCAAATATATGTCGCAAAATATTTGAAAAAGAATAGAGGTTATCCAATATAAGGGCTTAAATATAAGAATTAACGTCCATGTTAATGCTAAAATGCACAAGAATACGGGGAACTAAATGCAATATTCATGGCTAATCACACCACCTCACTTACACATCGTTAGTCCCTAGAGACAAAGATTAATGAAAATGAGAAAAAAGATATATACTGACCAAATTATACAAATAATAGAAATTCCACTTTCACGGGGAACACGATTGTATTTAGCATATGCAATAAGTCGCTAAGCCCGTAAATTTCCCAAATTGACGAGTATTGCCTCGTGATGGTTTTCATGGATGAGTGGTTGTGTAAGCTCACTGTCATTGATTGGTTTCTCACCACAATGAAAAAACATATACTTTAACTACATGTGTTTAATAATTATAGTTGCATCTTCGAGTATTGAACCCATAGATATGTAGAATTCAATTGATTTATTACTTCATAAATAAAAGTGTAAAAGATTATTTTTAGCTTAAAACATTTTATACTACAACTAATCTAGGAAAATATTCAAACTAATTTAATGATAAAGAAACAAATTATAGGATGAAATTATATCCCTCACCATGGACTAGTCATCATAAACGGTTGCATGGAAAGGAAAGCGTTTTCAAGATCAATACGCATTTGGAAATTAATAAAATCTAGAGTTATAACCCCCTAATTCTCATAAAAGCTTAATTTGAGTTTGGTATCAACAAATATTCTTGGGATTACGCACGAAAGGTTGCATACATGGCGCATACATGATTCACTCCATTAAGTATCAAAGATGCAAAACCAAGAGCAAATGACCAATCAAAACTAACCAAAATCATTATACCATACCAAACAAACTAATTAGTCCGTTGTTAGTTAAAAAATCTTAACCTTATCTATTCAACTAGAAATCATGTTACAGCATGAAATTAAAGAAATAAATGAGAGAAAGGAATAAAACTACTTAACAAGGCATTAAATTAATCTTGAAATCTTGAATTAAATGAAGAAGACAATGAATAGTAATTTACATACCCATGGAAATGGAATATACCTAGGGGACCCCCTAAAGAAAATCGGCCAAAACTACATAAAACAAACCTAAAATGAACTCCCATAACAATAAGAACAAACCCACCACAAAACATAAATTTGATGGTGTCGATTTATAGGCTACTAGGGATCGATCGATCGTTTAAGATAAGTGACACACACAATGTTGGTGCCTTGAGCTGATATTCGCATATCAGCACATAAATGACCATAAAATCTTCATATAGACTCGGAATGACGAAGGGTTTGAATCCACATGAAGATTATTAAATTCTATACATTTTATCTCTTGAAACCCTAGAATTTGTTCATTATAAAATTACCAAATTACCCTTGAAGTTGAAGAATATGCCAAGACCTTGCATAAATGGGCATAACTTCATCATACGGGATTGAAGTGATGCTTGATCGACGATAACGCAAAGATAATTTAATGATATACATGTTGATAGTTTTATACCATCCAAAATATGGAGATTGAAATTATCAAATTCCTCTTGAACATACATTATGTGATGAAACTTTCTAAAAATGTATCTGATTTCACAGTTTGCATCGCCAAGACCTATAAAAGCTAAAAAAACATTGCACAATGTATAAACATCAGGAACAAAGGGTATCGAGTATAAGAGCTTAAATATAGTAATTAACGAACACAAGAATGATAGAAAGAAAAAGAATAAAGGGTATTGAATGCAATATTCATAACTAATCACACCGCCTAACTTACACATTGCTTGTCCCTAGAAATAAACATGAATGAAAAGGAGAAAAAGAGACAAAACAACCAATATATATATCTATATATATATCTATATATATATATATAATAAAAAAAATCACTTTTATGGGGAACAAGATTGCAGTTAGAATATGCAATAAGTTGTTAATCCCCTAGGTTAACCTAGTGGACAAATGTTATCTCGTGAGAGTTTTTCAGGGATGAAACCCACAAACATAAAGTTTCCTCAAAAGTATGCCCAAACAACCATTAAGACAAAATTAACAAAGAAAAGGATTTCAATAAGTTATTGTCAAACCAATTGAAAAATTACCCAATAGCCCATAATTATTACCATTATTATAAAAAAAACTTCATCACAATTTAAACCTTGAATGTGGAGGAAGAGAGAGTACAAGAGAAATTTATGATTTGGCAAAATTTTTATAACCCGGATAAACTTTAAGGTGTGCATGTTATCGAACCTCTCTAGTGACTACATTGAATAAATTAAAACATTTTGAATGGAGTGTAACATACACCAAAAATCCGAGAAAAATGAGTAAATATAAAAGAAAGTAAGGGCGTAAACTTGTCATCAATGAAGAGTAATATATATAAAATGAAAATTTTTAATCTCAATGAAAGGATACTGCTGATTAAGGGAGACAAAACGCACTTTAACAAATTATCGCAACTATTTAGACTTTTTAATCACATTCACCTTAGGATCAAATATGACTTTGATGGGTTGTAATGGAGGTTTGGGGTTAAGGTTTTGAAAAGAATAGTATATTTATGGATTCGAAGTGTGCGGGGAAAATACTCGGAATAATGGAAATTCGTGGGCAATTTCAAAATTGGAATAAATTCCATGACAAGAAAAGGATATAGTAATGGAGTATGACTAAATTTATTATACTCCAATAACTACGAGACACTTAATTTTTTAAATCCATTTCTTTTTCTTTTGTTTTCTTTTCACTTCTTTTTCTTGATAATAAAATCCAACTCTTATGCATAATTTCAACCACGAGACAAAAACATCCTTAAAGATCATGTATAACTTCAAATAAAGGTATGTAACGTGTATATATGGTTTAAAACTCTAATGTGGAGTAGGTTAAGAGAATTTGGTATTTGAAATGAAAGGTTAATAATCTGGCTCAAAGGGTACTAGGGAATTATGTAATAGGTGAGGTCAAGGACAATATGGGTTGAATAACTAATAGGAACTATAATCCTTTCCTAAAGTTTATGCAATTCTCAAGTCAAAATTAGGCTAAAAATCATGCTCGAGTAACATTTTTCAAAATAAACTGAATTAATGAATGATCAAAGAGAGAATAGTGAGATTACCAACGAATTTAACGTTTTCAATACAGCATGAGTAATATATAAACACTCGCAAATGAATAAAAGTGCAATGCTAACTTGGTGTAAGTATATACACTGCAACAACAGATCACTGAGTTATAAAACCCATAAACGAACCACTAAACAAGAAAACTGAATGCGCACATGGGTTAAAAATTCAATTCGTGAAGTTTTTTCATAATATTAATGATTCGAAGACTAAAGTTTAATAACTTCTAAAATTAAGAACATGTTGTAATACCCCGTATTTTTTTAATGATTATTATTTAATTAAGAAATTTGGTGAAATTAATTATATGTGCTTGTTGTGAATGGAGATATCACTATTTACATTTAGGCATTATTTAATTGTGATTTGAAATCGTATTTTATAGTTATTAATCCATTAATTGATTAATTGATATTTGGACTTACGTTAGTTTATTATTAAATAATTTAGTTGTTAGTTACTTGAGTTAGTATATTTTTTATCCCCCTTTTAGGATGCCTAAAAGGTCCGTTTTTACCAATAAATGATGGGTTTTAGGTCTCTTGGTTGGTAGAAGACTTAGATAAGGTTTTAAGTCATTTGGATGTTATTTTTGGCTTTTTAGGTGAGGCCCATTTAGGTCCCAAGCATAATTTTATGGATTAAGGTTTTAATGAATCATTTGGGGATTTCATAGGTTAAATAACAAGATTAGGTGAGGAACCTTAAGACAAGATATTATAAACTCCAAGAATGATGTGGAATTAAGAGGATCTTAACATGGTTTTCTCCATAATTTGATTGAGACGAGATTATCTCGAATTTGAAAGTAGTTGCTTTTGTGTTAGATTTTATCAATTTGCTAAAATCTAAACCTAATCATGTTTAAATATTACACGAGATATTTAAATAGTTAATTTTCATAATTAATCCAATCTAGATAATTAGGGTAATTTTCCCCTTATTTTGAATGATTTCCTCATAAACATGAATTGAAGCTCTTAGAGAATGATTAGAATGTATTTTATATTGATTATCCTTTAAGAGACCTCTAATTATATGAGTCAATCCATTAAAACTCTAGGTTAATTGAGGAAATTGATTAAACTTGGGTTCTTGTTATTAAATTTGAACTTTTCTTTGAATCTTGATAAAATCTTTTGTAATTGTTGTTAGAAGTGGGTTCCAATCATTAGTATGAAGAGGTTTTATTAGTTGGATGTTTACTGGGGCTGAGGTGATTATTTTTAAATCATTAATGGAGTTTTAGAGCGAGAAATTGGGTTTGGGAGGAGGTGAATCCCATAAAAATGAAGTATCATTTTCTAGGATAGTCGATCGATCGACCTCAGGCCATCGATCAATCGATAATCCCAGGTTTTGGTTAGTACGTGATTTTTTTTATTTAGTTTGATTTTGGGGTTTAGGGATTTAGGCCTAGGATGGTTTGGCACTTTTGCATCTTATAGTAGTAGAATATAAGTGAATTCAAATGATTGAGGTTTTGGAAATTGCGTGTAGGCTAAATTGAGTATTTTGTCCTTAGTGAGTATGTTGTGGTCAAATTTTGTTAGTTATAAATCTGAGAGTTGGACAAGTTATTAAATGGTACTTAGGAAGCTTAGAGAATGGGGGTTTTGTATGGGATATTTAGAGCTATTATGATGCACTAGTGGGAATGTGCCCTTTTGGGGGAGAATAGAAATTAGTCAAAACCCAAAAGAAGGGGTAGTTAAAATAATGGTTGTGTTAATGTAAGTTAGGTGTGGGTTTATATCTAGAAGTGTACCCTCGAGAGAGTAGGCTTGGAATATATAAGATTGAATATAGTTATTGTTCATATTTATAGTGTAAATTGTGTGTGAGACTATAACTAGAATTTGAAAATCCTTGGAAATAAGGGCTAGTAACATATAAAATCAGATATAGGTAACATGTGTATTACCTTTTAATAGTTTGAATTGTTATGGATGATTCGGTAGTTATGGGTATATATATATATATATGTTTATGTTGATTTAATGACAGCGTTGGATCGATATGTATATATATTCATTTAATTCAACCCATTAGTGAGGGTTATATTTTATTGGATGATTAATGTGAAATGCATACCATGTGTGAGTGATGGTGGTGAATGGACTAGGAGTGATTCCATTATGGGGCATGTGGAACGTCAACCGCGATGGTGCCTCGGTGAAAAGACAAGTTTACCATGGTCATTTTTACCCCGAGTCCTACGTTTAGGTACCCATGTCACAAGGGGGTTTCATGGGGAAATTTCATTCGTATTCTTGGGTATGTAGGCTATATGAATGATCGATAGAAATTTGTCCATCGATTATCATGAGGTGTGAGGTTTGGGACGACCTAAGACCACTCCTAGTACGCACTAGTCAACCTTGAAGGTGATAGGGATAGGCCTTCGTTATGTACTGGCGTGCGAATAGCCCATTTTTTTTTGTACATGTTGGGGACTATACCTATGTATGGATATTAGATGTTAAGATTATCCTTATCCCACCTTATGTTATTATATATTGAGGCACTAAAGATAGTTTTATCGATTTACGTACTATATTTGAGATGTACATGATTATCATAGGGATGCATGCCTATATACTTATGACTCAGGATTCATTTGTTAACTATACTAGAGATATATGTATTACTAAGTGGCATGCACTAGATCAGGATGGTGGACTTCAGATTTATGATTTAAGCATGTGAGTGGCACCTTGGTGATTTTGTAAGGCATACATTAGGTTTGATACTAGCATACAATAGATGTTTTTATAATGAAAGAGATAAACTTAATGATGAGAAACTAAAGATTAAAGGATTAAAAGATAAGACTTCAATCACATGGGTTGCATATGGGTTCGAGATTAGAACCGTATGTTAGTTTAGGATGTTGGGTTAGGTAACTGATAACTTAAAATCCACTAAAAGATTAGAGGAAGATGTGTATCTAATCTATATTTTAGCACAAATTCAGTTATAATCCTATTATTCATCAACTTCTTTTTTACATTGTTGTTATATTTTTGTTTTCACATGTTTTGGATCGTCATTCCCTATATTGACCTAGTTGATCATATGAGGAGAACCTCTAGCAGCATCCTAACGTTTATTCTTAGGGCTCGTGTGGTTCAAGGAATGGAAAAGGAATGAGAATCCTTGATTCGAGGAATTCTAAGTTCCTGGAATCTTGAATTCCTTTCCATTGTTTGGTACCATCAGGAATTCATTTTTCCAAACATCTAAATTAGTTTCCAATATTAAGAATAAATATCATTCAACAAAAATACCCTTCTATTTGATTTGAGTGTGTGTATGCGAGTGTGGGGTGAGTGTGTCTGTGTGTGTGGGGAGTTATGCGTGTTTTAGTGTGTGTGTGTGTGAGAGAGAGTATGTGTGTATGTGTGTTTTTGAGTATGTATGTATGTGCTAGAGAGATAGTGTGTATGTGTGAGAGAGAGAGATTGTGTGTGTGTATGAGAGAGAGAGAGAGAGAGTATGTGTGTGTGTGTGTGTGTGTGTGTGTGTGTGTGCGAGAGAGAGAGAGAGAGAGAGAGAGAGAAAGAAAGAAAGAGTATGTGTGTGTGTATGTGAGAGAGATAGAATGAGGGGGGAGAGAGTGTGTGTGTTTATGTGTGTATGTGTGTGAGAGAGAGTGTGTGTATGTGTGAGAGTTTATGAGATGGTATTTTTGTCTCATCACAAAAGTAAGCTAGAAATCCTTGGGAATATAGGATTCCCCCACATTTTAGAGGGGAAAGGAGAATTCCAATTTCGTGGGAATTCTAAATTCCATGAATTCTAAGTTCCCCCAAAATTTCCATCCAAACATTGTAATTCTAGGATGTAATAATTGAGCAGTGTCGCTCATTCATTCCTTGTATTACTTTATGTTTCTATCAAGTTTTTGTATATATGATATATTGTATTCCAGAGTTAGATTATTATATTGGCAATGAATTGTATGAAATTTATTTATTTTATTTTATTATTTCATTATCCCGTTTCGTTACTTGGTCAGTTTAGTTATTATGTTATGCTGAGGATGTTACCAAATGATTTTGATTCCCATGATTTTTTAATTAGACCTGATCAATCTTTTTATGAATTTTATGTGGTATCACAATTGGTGTCAGAGCATTCCAAGTTCTAGTTTCCTAGGGATTTTTAATGGGCTTGTCACTTTTCTTCGTTGCATTCCTTGACTACTTTAGAGCTTTTCCATTTAGGGTTTATACTTTTTACAATGATAACCGTTGTAAGGATTTGCTCCATTGATTCCTGATGAACAACTTTGATAGACAAAGTATATAGGGAGGTTTCTTTATTTGGATTTCTCTTGAGAGACGTCCCATGTATGAGGTTGACTTGGGTAAAAATTTAAGGACTTTTGGACGAGAAACCTTTAGTAATAGCTTAGCGATTGGTTTACTGGGAGAATTTTTCTCCTCACCATAAGTAATGACATTAGATGTAAGTTTTTGAAGATCTCGTATGTGAAACCTTGTGGTGGAAAGTATGAGGAGGAGTTAAACTATATTTCTTTTTCTGTACCTAGAGATATTGATATGAAAGTGAATAAGGATGTTCACGTTATCAGTTATAGTGTGAGAAAGACTTTTTTTCATAGGCATAAACCTTGTTTGGAATGTTTGGCAGGTGTTACTAGGGGTAACCCACTCTTCACCACTTGTTCTCAGGTGGTTGAAGTTAACCTCCTAGATTATTAGGAGCATTATAACTATTATAGGGATATAATCCTTAATATTTTGAAGACTCAGGTCAAAGTGGGTGCAACGATTAGAGACGGTGTGGCATCAACCCAAGTAAAAGGTGGGACCTCACCATCATAAGGAACTGCATAGGGAGTATACCCCAAGAGGTTTCCAAGAGTAGAAAATATGATCTATTATGGACAATATGGTTGACGAAATTATGACCAGTGTGGTCACGGTCAATGAGAGCGGGGCAAGAAAGGCGAGATTTAGCAGAATTAACCAAATGAGTATGGTCGTCAAGGATGCTAGTGGGATTGCCATTACGATAGTTTCCATAAAGGTACGAGATCTTCAAAAACTTAACTTTTTAGGGTATCTCCGGGGAGGGATGAGATTACGTATATGTCTCATGCATACGAGTCCAACTCAAACATATAGGGTTTTCCATTCTTTATTATTAGTGTGCTTACTGCATTCGTGAGCTATATATATTTTTCTCTCCCAGCTTTATGTATATGTAGTTATCTTAGTGGGTAGGGGTTTGCTTTACATCGTGATCGTAAAGACATGACAGTATAATTGGTTATCTTGTTTTTCAGCCACTTAGTTGACTTTTAGATGAAAGATCATCGTATTATTAGTGAGCTTGTGTGTAAACCTAAGTTTTACAGTTATATCAACTACCAAGGGTAAGATTTTATTTCTTATTTTTTGGCCTTGATTGCTTTGGGTAGCTGTGCTGAAGTTAATGAATAACACACTTAGTTATGAATAGATACGAGTTCCTTAGAAGGATTACGATTGCGTAGAGGTATTATGGGAGAAGACACAAAATTTTTAGATGGTTAAGTATTTGGGTACGAAATTAACATGAGGAGGCTAAAAAAGGGGGATGGTTCACTAATAGGACGTGTGGTCTTCTTGGAGCAGGCTAGGGTCAAAATATGGGATGAGTGTTTGTTGTAATATATCAATGACTAATTGGAACAGTCGAGTAGAATGTCCTCTTATGACAATTAAAAATTGGGCGATTTATCATTAGTGATGAAATCGGGAGGATAGTATCACGAACGAAACATTTTAACACAACATAGAGTGGGCATGTCATTAGGGAATTTAGATATCACGAATGAGTAGTTCATTGTGGTCGGCGACGTCACCTTGTTGAATAGGGGTGGTGTAGGAGTTGTGTCCATTACACCTAAATCTTTATTAGGGGTGGTTCATACCCCATCATTGATGTCTACAGAGAGATTGTGTGCAATTAGTAATCAAAATAAGATTCTTTTTTTTGTTCGTTCATATGATAGGGTTACATTTTTTAAGGAAACTTTTTGCAAGGGGTTCCAAACTACGAGAGGTAGTTTTGACCAAGATGCGTCTTTTGGATTCTCTATACACTCCAAAATATATTGGATGTATGGTAATTGAGAGAGTCCATTTTGTTGATAGGATAAAGTAATTATTAGTATAGTTTGTGTCAAGATGATGTTCATGTCTGTTAATATGGTAGGACATTTGAAGAGTTACGATGTTTGAAATCCCATAATAAAAGTGTGGAGTAAACCAATTGATTTTTATTGTAATCGGGTGTTCTAAAGAAGACATGGAACCATTTGGAGGTCATTTGAGTTATAATTTCCGATTCGCTTAGAGTTAAGAGTTAGCTAGTTCGTGATTATAGGAGGGGATGTGTCTGGGACACTTCTATGGAAGTAATATTCGTATTAGAGGGTGTGAACTTTGTCGAACTAGGAAAATGAACTTTGGGACCGACTGAGAGTAGGTTTGGGGTCCCTAAAGAGAGGACGATGTGTTGTCGAGTATCATCCAGATGAGGGAAATTGGCAAATTTTGGGTTCCAAGTGGGGGTTCGTAACCTGATGAGAAGTTCTTTTCAAAATTTTGGATTGGATAAGGAACTGTCTCTTAATCTTACATGGTCACCATTAACATGTACATAATATTTTTGTGGGCACTTCACAGATTCAGTTCCTGAAGGAAAAAGTCACATTTCAAAGATGGGATGAGTTTAGTGTAGGGTATTATCTGAAACCGATTTACGACGATGGAGACATAAGAATGTATTAGGTCGTAGAGGAGTTGATTCATTATAGTAGTGTGAGGATTTTTATTGGAAAGATGTTCTTAGACTTTCGCGTAGGAGTATAAAGATTCGAATTTCAAGGACAAAATTTCTTATTTTAAGCGAGAAGAATGTAACGCCCCATTTTTTTTAATGAATATTACTTAATTAAGAAAATTGGTGAAATTAATAACATGCGCTTGTCGTGATTGAAGATGTCACTATTTACATTTTTAGGTGTTATTTAATTCAAATTGGAACTAAGATTTTATGTATATTAATCCTTTAATTGATAAACTTATATTTGGAATCTTATTGGTTGATCTGGGTACCTCGATTAACCATTTCGGCCCAGATGAGTAGCCCGATTAAGTCCGATCGAAAGTCTAAAGACCTCGTGCCCAACTTATAATGTTATAACCCATTCAATCCCTTAAATCTCTAACGAGATATTCTAGGAGTTATGGGCTAACGTGGAGGAGTCCAACACCCCCACTATCCGAGAAATGACATGTATCTATTAAACCCTCAGCCCAGGGCAAAGGGCACGATTTTGTAAACACTCCCCCGAAGTAAAGATAAATAGGAAATAGAGAGAACCACTATAGACGTAGGCCATTTTGTCGAACCACGTATATCTTGTGCTATGTGTGATTCCAGTTATTTTGTGCTCTTAATTTATTCTGCTGATCGCATTTGCTTATCATTTGTGTTGAGAGTTATTGTCACCACAGTTGGTTATTAAATGAATGAGTTTTTAGTTACTTGAGTTAGTATATGTTGTTTCCTAATTTTGGGACATTTATAAGGTCCATTTTAAATGATGGATTTTATGCTTTTTGGGTTCGTATAAATCTTAGGTAAGGTTTTAAGTAATTTGGAGGTGATTTTGGGCTCTTTTAGGTGAGGCCCATTTAAGTCCCAAGCCTAATTTCGTGGGTTAAAGGTTCTATTGAATAATTTGTGGATCTCATAAGTCACGTGACACAATTGGCAAGGCACCTTGAGACTAAAGATAATGAACTCTAAGAGAAAATGAGGAATTAGGAGGATCTTTGAATGATTTTCTCCACAATTTGATTGAGGCAAGTTTATTTACATCTTTATTATAGTTGCTTTTGTGTTTTATTATATCTATTCATTGAAGTCTAAATCTAATCATGTTTAAATCTGATTTTAGATGATTAAATAGTTAATTTTCATTATTAATATAATCTCGATGTTAATTAGGGTAATTTCCACCTTATATTAAATGATTTCCCTATGAACATGTATTAAAACTCTTAGATAATGACTAGAACTTTTTTATATTGATTATCCTTTAAAAGCCCTCTGATTAGAGGAATCAATCCATGAAAACTCTAAGTTAATTGATGAAATCAATTAAACTAAGGTTCTTGTTATTCAATTTGAATTTTCCCTTGAATCTTGAAAAGGTCTTGTAATTATTGTTAGAATTGGGTTCCAATCATTGGTATGAAGTGGTTTAATTGGTTGGATGTTTATTAGGGCTTTGGTGAAGCTTTTCAAATCATCAATGGAGATTTAGAGATATAAAGTGGGTTTTGGAGTAAGTGAATCTCGTCAAAAGGAAAGGCTATTTTCTGGGATATTCAATCGATTGACCATATGCCATCGATTGATCGATAGTCCCAAGTTTTCCTTAGTGTGTAATATTGTTTATTTAGTTAGATTTTTGCATTTTGGGGTTTTGGTCTAGGATGATTTATCCCATAGTTTTCGTATACTAGTTAGATATGAGTGAATTCAAATGATTGAGGTTTTAGAAATTGGTTCGGTCTAATGGCTTATTTAGTTCTTGGTTGGGTTATAAGGAACAAATTATGTATGATGTGTTAGATGTAAATCCGAGAGTTAAACATGTTTTTAAATAAGACTTGTGGATCTTAGAGAGTTAGGATTTTTGTATGGGATATTTAGGGCTATTATGATGTACTTGTTGCATGTACCCTTTTGGGGGAGAATAAAAATTAGTCAAAACCCTAAAGTTGGGATAATTAGTTTACCGGATGTGTTTATGTAAGTTAGTAATGGGTTCATACTTAGATGTGTAACCTTGAGAGATTGAGATAGGATTATATGAGATTAAATATAGTATTATGTGTATTTATAATATAATTTTTGCTTGAGACTATAACAAATGATATGCATAAGTGTGGTCTCGTCCAGATGGCATGCAAGAATAATGATCGATACAAACAAATCCATCAAAAGAGACCAACATTCACCGAAGCCAACATGAATGGTCTCATCCCAGATAGAATTCATCTGGATGACATTCAGGTAACCTATGAGGCTCCCCCCAGCCTCATCTCGTAGCATATACTAACTTCATCTACACGGGTGTTGGATTTAAACGACAATAATGTTACAGATAGGAACCTCAATCTGAGGTAGGTGAGTCAGTCACAGAGGACCACCTAACCTTGTCTCGACCCACAAAATTTAACAGGGATCTCTAGAGTCTCGGATACAGTCGAGACCTCATGCCGTCGATATGTTTCCATAGGCATGCACAATTATAAAGTTCATTTTAGGAATATCTAGAAGAGACCATTAACGAAGATCTACAACCAACGTGAGGAAATATTCTTCATGATGGTTTTACTTTATGCATGTACAATGGGCACTATATCATTGGAAACAATCTAAACTAGAGGGGGGATGCAAGTTTGTGGGTGACATTGGAACCCCTAGCCTATATAAGACACACTACGTCCTCTTCATTTGGATTGAATTTCGTAAGCTATGTCTTTTATAGCCATTAATGCCTTATTAAAGTGAAAACCAGTCTCATACACCTTACATTAAACGTAAGCCAAGGTCTAAAACTTAAACACCTATGTCCATTTCTTTTTCTCTTATCTCTTTTGTGAGTTTGTTTTATTTTTTACTGTCTAATAACATTTGTTTAAAACCCATATATAAGGTTGATCCAATGCATGATATATATATCATCAGTTTGGTGATGTTTGTCGGAACATTTTTTTTGTTATCATCTCTAGCTTGAATTTCTCACTCACCTCTAGTTCTAATTCAAGTCCACCATTGTTGGATTTGGATCAGCCTTCAAAGAGCTTGAGTGGAGGATTTTATCTTCTTTTTTTTTGGTTCTTCTTATTTTCTGGGGTGGTTTACACCTTTCTTATTGCTGTTATTCTCCCCAATCGACGATGTCTTTCAATCCAATGTCAAATATCGTGGTTGGTTCTAGCCAACCAACCCTCAGTCTAAGATGGATAACGTAGTGGTGGCTCTCAAGTAAATATTATCCAGTAAGCTATAGTTACAACACGAGTTCTTGGTGTTATGCTAAGATATCATGAGCCAAATTTGAGAGGACCTGGCTGTGAATCTCATCACGTCGATCTCCATGAGAGGTGCCGCAAAACCAGGATTTAGGGGAACACCTCCATCTCTAACTGAATAAGTTCAATACAATTTTATGTAAAGAGAGATAATATATTCCCATCGTTCTCACCTTAGGAAGGAGGTGCAAGGTGGACTAGAGGATGTGGCATGTGAGGAGGAGCATTGTAATGGTTGTGGAGAGAGATACGAGATGATATACACATTATATCATCCATGTTAAATCCCTCGTCCTACTCATCAAGGTAAAAGTGTTCAGTACACTCCTTAAAGTTGTCAAAGGGACAGTTCATTCACCAGGTTAAAAAGAGGATCAACATTTCATCATCTCAGCCCAAGAGGATGTTGCAATTGATACATCACCCCATACAGTATCTGTGTGATAAGAATCACTGTTCATCTCATCTTAAGCTCAAACTAGATACCACCTATACCATAGGGAGTACAAAGAGGTAAATAGAGTATAAGAGAATCCAAATAATGGGTTCACCTGTAGGGTCATCTCTGAGGTGAAATGTTTGGGTGATAACGTTGCTCTCGACAAGAAGCCTTGGAACAGCTCCATCCAGATGTTAGAAGACAAGATTGACTATCTTATCAAAAGTTTAAACCCTTGTCATAGGGGGTATATATAGGGTTCTCCTCTTTAGGTCAAGCATCATCAGATAACCTAGACTTGGCAAGTTCAAACCGTCCATTGTAATGCTCAGGTATCATGGAAGTACTAAATATATCCATCACATAGAAATGTAATAGTTAGCGATCAACATATATTCCACTCCAAATTAGATGAGGTGACGGTCATTTTCCAGCACTCTCATCGGTGCTACCCAAGTGTGGTACACTGGTCTGTCGAGAGGAACGATACATAATTTTAAGAAGTTGGATGAAAAATTTATTCATAACTTCTATTTTGGCATGAATCTTACGAGCGTGGAACTCACCTTTTGAATTTCCATCAAGGGAGGAATGAGACCTTAAAAGATTTCATATCTCGGTTTAACAAAGAGAAATTAGAAGTTGAGGACTATGATAAGAGCAATTCTATAACAACCCTCATCACTAGCTTCCATCTGGGGAAACTCTATTGGAACCTTTCCAAAGATCCACCAAAGTCAATGAAAGAACTTATGGTTAAGATTGGACGAATCTTGACCATGGAGGAGGCCATTGAAACCAAGAAAAGAGACCATAAAGAGATGGGAAACAACAAATTTGGGTAGAATCGAGATAGGGAAAAAGATAAAGAGGGGAAGAAAAGTAAAATGACGAAAGTTAATGAAGTACATTCCACTGATAGTTAATCCCAATCTCATTCTGAACGAGATCAGGGTTGATAAAGAACTTTGATGGCCTGAGAACCTGAGAGATCCTTCCCACAAAAGGATAAAAGTAAGTGATGTAAGTTTCATTAGGATCATGGGCACACAACTGATAAGTTACTAAAATAAGGAAAGATGTTAAAGTACATTGATAAGGGTAGAAGACAAAATGAAAGAAGGAAAAGATATTTCTAGATGAAAGATGATAGGCCAAATAAATAAGAAATTCAAGTTAACCAGAATGATCCAAAGTCAAATGATGACAAGGAGGACGACCCTGATCTTCCAGCAAAACATGATGCAGTTAATGGAAACCTCCACATGATCTCTTTTGATGTTAAAATGTTCTCTAGTGGAATAGAAAGTGAAGGAATGGAGTTGACTGACAAAAACGCTCATGTTATTGAAGTCAAAGCTGGGCTAAATAGGGTAGACATCAACTGAATAGAATCCGAGGAAAAGATGGTCAAGTTAAATAAAGCTAACATGGAAAGTTTCCTAGTGGGGTTATCGAGTCTAGATTTCAATGGAATGCTATCCCCACATAACGACCCACTCATCATTACCACACATGTTCATAGTTAAATTATATCTCATATACTAGTCGATGGAGGGAGCTCGACTGATGCCATGTTTTGAGATCATATTAAAGGCCTCAAGATCCGTAAGAAGTGACTCATCCCATACCATCATCCATTGATTGGATTCAGCAGAGAGACAATTCACCCATTGGGTATGTTTAAAATGGATGTTTACATGGGAATTAGACAAGATGCCTGACCAGGAGGATAAACTTTTTCATGATGGGAGAGAATGTCTTCTCGGCCTATAATATCCTATTGGGGAGAGTATCTTTAAAAGAATTCAAATTTGTGCCTTCCATTGTACATTGGATGATGAAATTCTCAACTCCTTATGGGGTAGGGGAGGTCAATGGTGATCAAGTGGAAGAACACAAATGCTACTTCACTAAGGAAAAATAAAGAGAAGCTCATAAGAGGAAAAACATCAAGTACAACATCGACACTCTTGACCCAGCCTACAGAAGAGGTAAAATCCATTATCCTCAATGATGACAAATAAAAAAATGCTTGAGTCGGCTCGTCCCTAGAACCATTGATAAAAAAAGAACTAGTTGAACTGCTAAGAAAAAGGCAAAGTATATTTGCATGGAGTCACAGTGACACATTGTGAAGTGACCCCAATGTCATCTGTCACAAACTTGATTTGGACATAAGGTTAAGCCAGTAAAGAAGAGAAGGGAAACTTTTACTAAAGACAAGTACAAAGTCATCCAAAAAGAGGTGAACAAACTACAAATAATAGATTTCACCAAAGATGTCTAGTATCTAGAATGGCTGTCCAATGTTGTACTGGTGTCAATGTCAAATGAGAAGTGGAGGATGTGTGTAGACTTCACTGATCATAATAAGGCTTGACCAAAAGATAGTTTCCCTTTACCCAGATGGTAGACTCCACTATTATGTGTATAACAAACCTACGCTGCTTGCTATTGGGTGGAGGTTGCGCGTGGTGGACGATCATATCCTGAGGGACATTAAGGGGGATTTTGAATCGTACCACTAGAGCATATAACCTACGTACGGGCTATTTGTGAAAATCAAAGTGATGACGGTTGTATGTGTGTGTAGGTATGTGCATAGCCCATCATCTTGAAACTATGTTCGCCTATATATGTCTTTGTTTTGATGATTCGTGAGAGATTGAACCTATAGTCCTTTATGCAATGACCGAGGCACTGGGACATGATAGCAAAATATGCCTGGCACCAAGGGGGCCCTAACCTAAGGGTGCAATATTAGTATATGTAAATATAGAGATATAGATATATGTATACCTGTTGTTTATTCTACTTTTTGTGTTTAGTGATTTTGGAAATAACAATAGTTATTATATTAACTTAATGAGAAAAATAATGTTATGAGAATAACGGTTGAATATTTATATAGCTGCCCTTAACATATATTAATGTGGGATATGGGCGATATGGTTAATCACTTGAGAGTCTTGGCATAATTTTTGTTTAGCATTAGTCTAGTTAGGCGAGGTAACATAACTAGGATGGGTTAGTACAAGCGTTAAGTGTGCACATTAGTTGAGAACTGAGTATTTCAAGTGAGATTACGATAATATAACTTGAATATTATAGGTGCTAATGATTCATTTAAGAACTTGTTCATTTTTAAACTGTTTTACAACTCGGGATCTGACCCGTTTTCTGCAAATCTCTTTTCTTTGTCAAATTCTTTTAGGTTCCCAGCCACAGGGACACCAGTATAGGAGTTCCATTCATTCAACGAGCTATAACTTCCGTGGAAGTTACAGTACCTTGGTAGTAGGTGCCTTTATGTCCATCATTTCTTCCTTTTTGAGTTATCATTTTAGTTAGGACACGTTTCCCCTTTGCTGTTCAGACATTAAGAGATTTTGGATTCAGTTATTTACTTCTTTCAATTGTTGGTTTATATATGTTGGATTATTGTATTTTGTACTTGGACTGAATGTGTTTACTCCAGTTACATTTAATATTGAAGTTATTTCCTATCATATGAGATTGGTGTGAATGGTAAATATTTAATTATTCGTTAACCTAGTTTTATATTAATTAAAAGATAAAATTTTGGCATCAACCTTTTTAAATATTAGGTGGTTAGTATTTAATAATAAAGTTTTCGACAGTGATGCATAATCTGAACCAACTAGATATTATAATTAATTTAATAAAGGACTGATCACTCGGTATTTAATTAAGCGGGGTGTCGTGGGTGGTATCAGAGCCAGATTTTAGTGTCCTTAAGATATGTACGGCTTATTATGCTTTTTGCGTAGCGTTATTTGACTTAGAGAGCTAATATTAGGAATCTTGTATTTATCCTTACGCATTGGAAATTCATACTTCTGTGATTTATTTGTATGAATGTTGAACTCATTTGGTCCATTTCAACTTTCAAATGGTGCGTCAATAAGAGCAAGCTAACACTACTGGGGGAGTCAATGAGCAAGGACAACTGATACCTCAGGTACCCCCGGAGAGAGTATAAATCGTTGAAATAGTAGGTATTGTGGCACAGGCAGTTACCACTGCAGTCTTACAGTACCAATATCATAGTATTCAACTTATAGGAGGCAAACAAATAAGAGAAGACAGTCAATCTGATATGACTCGAGTTAACAATTTTGGGAAGACACCAATATCGCAACAACAAGTTCCTCAGGGTCGTAAAGACCACGAAGGTAATAAAATTTGCATGAAGAGCTAAAAGCGTGAAGGCCAACATATCCAGAGACAGAATGATGTCATAAAAGGTGTTTCAAATGTGGAAGAGATGACCATAAATGTGAAACTTGTCTGGATCAAGATGGAGAGAAACCCCCACCTGACCAGGAAGGACTGTGCCAAAGAAAGCAAAGGCTTTCAGCACTCTGCTATAAGTGTGTACAATAGGGTCACAAGTGGAGGACTATCAAAATTGACAGAATCGTAATGTGCCCTAATTTCCTGGTAGGTGCTTCAATTGTGGCAAGATGGGTCATAGGAGGCAGGTTTGTCCAGATAAGGGAAAGATGACCTAGAAACAGTGGCAGAGGGGAGGACACTTCCTAGGTAGGTGATTTACTTAAGGAAACAATGGCCATAAACCTCGGGATTGTCCTCAGAGGGGTAGAGCCCCGCAGCAGCAGTAGCAGGGCGCTCGTCAGGAGACCCAACGACCAATATTTTTAGCAGCCCTCCCTGCACCACCCCAGATACCATCTTTGCCATCCATTCCAGCTGTTCTGGTTCAGTAGGGATAACTACAGTATGAGCATGTCTATAACGTCCATCAAGCCGCGGTCCTTGCCCACAGTCGAGGGTATGTTTTCTATCCAGGGGACTTTGGGGCAGATATTATTTGACATGGGGGATTCACATAATTTCATTTCCACTAGTTTTGGACATGCACGGGGTTATTAAACATGACTAATATCATTGTTACTAGTGTACACTCATCGTTGGGCTATGGGTATTTGATATTCTTTATATATCTAGGAGTAGGCATAGAGATTAGGAGATTGATTTTATCGGCAGATATGCTTGTCTTCGAGATGCACGAGTATGACGCTATTATCGGGATGGATTGGCTAGTTACGTATTGGGATATGATTGATTGTTATAGTCATAGTATTGTGTTTTCCATATCGGGTCAGAAGATTTTTTGGTGGCGATGCCTCGTCCTAAGGGAGGTTCATCGACCCATTTATATTATATAGAGGAGGAGACCTCTAAGGGAGTGGTAATACCACTTGATTCGATTTCGGTTGTTCATGAGTTCTCTGAGGATTACCTCCTAAAAGGGAGATAGACTTTGTGATAGATTTGATGCCAGGCACTCAATCGATAGCATGTGTACCTTACCGTATATCTCCGGCAAAGATGAGGGAGCTACGAGATCAGATCGAGCAGTTGTTGGGTTAGGTCTTCATCCATAAGAGTACCTCACCTTAGGGTGCTCTTGTACTATTCGTGAAGAAGAGAGATGGATCACTATGGTTGTGTGTTGACTATCGAGAGTTGAAGTAGGTCACGATACATAATAGATATTCTTTGCCCCGAATCGATGACCTGTTCGACTAGTTGAGGGGAGCTTCCTATTTTTCGAAGATAGACTTGAGGCCAGGGTACCATCAGTTATGTATTAAGGAGAAGGATGTCCCTAAGACTGATTTTCTGATGAGGTATGGATCTTATGAGTTCAGGGTTATGCCATTGGTGCTAACCAACAGGCTGACAGTCTTCATGGACATGATGAATAGGGTGTTCAGAGAGTTCTTAGATCAGTTTGTCATTGTCTTCATTGATGGAATTCTGATTTATTCCTGAACTGAGGAGGAGCATGCCGAGCATCTGAGGATGATTTTGCAAACACTACATGAGCATGAGTTATATGCGAAATATGAGAAGTGTGGGTTGTGGCTAAGAGAGTTTCGGTTCTTCGAGCACATCGTCTCTATGAAATGGATATCAGTAGATCTCGAGAAGGAGTCAACAGTGAGGAAATGGGGAAATCCCACGATGTCGACTGAGATACGTAGTTTCCTAGGGCTAGCAGGATACTAAATGAAGTTTATTTGTAGATTCTCAAAGATAGAGGGTCCTTTGACAAACTCGACTCGTAAGGGGGTGCCATTTATATGGGATGATGCATGCCAGTTGGCTTTTGAAGAGCTAAAGGACAAGCTGACATCAACACCAGTCCTAGCACTATCTAGACCGGGGTGGAATACCTAGTTTACACTGATGCGTCCTTTCTAAGACATGGGGGTGTGGTTCAACAGGAGGATAAGGCGATTGCTTATGCTTCTCATAAGCTTAAGCCTCACGAGAGGAGTTACCCCACCCATGAATTGGAGTTAGCGGCAGTCGTGTTTTCATTACGGATATGGAGACATTATCTTTTAAGGGAGATACTTCACCTATTCACAGATCACAAGTCACTGTAGTATCTGTTCACGCAGCGGGAGTTGAATATGCATCAACGGAGGTGCCTTGAATTTGTGAAGGATTATCAATTCGACATCCATTACCACCCATGGAAGGCTAATGTGGTAGCAGACACGTTGAGCTGTAAGACAGCAGGTGAAGTAGCCGAGGTGTGGAAGGAAAAATGGAAAGAACTCGGACATCAGGATGAAGTTGCCCACTCATTCATGTCATTGATGACGGTTACACCTGAGATAGTTACCAGGGTGATATATGCTCAGGCAACGGATTCCTTCTATTAGGATCGAATTATCCAGCATTAACCGAGGGAGCAGAGTCCTTCCCCGCGAGGTCAGATGGGGGCTTATGATTAATGGAAGACTAGTAGTTCTAGAGCGGGAGGAGTTATAACATTCAGTGATGATTGAGTCACACGGTTCACGGTTTGCAGTATATCCCGGAGGGGATAAGATGTACCCAGATATAAGGCGACAGTATTGTAGAGTGGAATGAAGAAGGACATCACCAAGTTTGTTTCAATGTGTGCCACTTGTCAGCTGGTGAAGACAGACCATTGGAGAATGGGAGGATTAATACAATCATTATAGATCCCTATGTGGAAATGGTATAGCATTTATACGGATTTCATCACAGGGCTACCTACATCACTAAGGGGTCATGATTCCATATGGGTAATTGTGGATCGGTTGACCAAGGTAGCTCATTTTATACCAGTTCGAAATGACTATACTACGGAGCAGTATGCTCACATCTTCATTTTTGAGATCGTGAGACTCCACTGGGTGCCCTTTGATATTGTGTCTGGTTAGGATAAGATTTTTGTGTCCAGATTTTGGGAGAGTTTCCATCAAGACATGGGCACGAAGTTATGATTGAGTTTGGCCTATCACGGGCAGACAGAGCAGACTAATTAGATGTTGGAGGATATGTTCTGGATGTGTATCCTTGATTTTGGAGGGGGTGGGAGAAGTATGTTTTCTAACAATAACTCCTACCATTTTACTATTGGCATGGCTCCATTTGAAATGTTATATGGTAAACCTTGTCGTTCCCCAGCATGTTGACTTGAGGTGGGGGACAACAAGTTACTTGGGGTAGAGGTGATTCAGGACACCTCAGCTAAGATTAAGTTGATACGGAGTTGCATTCGAGTAGCTCAGGATAGGAAGAAGAGTTGCACCGATGACAAGAGGTTCTTCAGATAGTTTAGTGTCGGGGATCATGTGTTGTTGGGAGTATCTCCTATGAATGGGGTAATGTGGTTTAGGAAGAAAGGAAAGTTGGCACCGAGATATGTTGGGCCATTTCCTATTATTGAGCGAATTGGGCCAACAACTTACAGACCTGGGTTATCGGAGCACCTGCATAGGATCCATGACGTGTTCTATATTTCTTCACTGAGGAGATATATTTGGGATGACTTGGTCCACACCCATATTTCTTTAGAGGAAATTGATCTACAACTCGATAGTTCCTATGAGGAGGGTCCAATTGCTATCCTAGAAAAAAGTGAGAGAAAATTGAGGTCAAAGATAGTGCAATTACTATGAGTGCAGTGGAAGAATCAGAATTGTAAAGGGGGCAAGGTAATTTTTAGATTAGAGATAATTCCCCATTAGAAACAGTGTTTGGGGATTAAGGCACCGATGTAGCTCAACGTGGCAACTAATACTTTACCCTGTTATGTTACTTGTCACATTGTATTTTTGTTTATATTGACTATGATCTATAACGGTTGTAATGATATAACGAGAATAAGAATGAGTTTTAGTGTGAGGTCAAACGGTTCTCACGAGAGACCACGCTTGGCAGGGACTAGGAGAACTTTCATGATCTATCGAATTACCTCACCGTGGGAACTCTAGAGGGACTTGGTTTGGAGGATTGAGAAGTGAAGCACCGTTAGGGCTTGTCCTGACCATCTTAGATACACCTGGTAAAACATCGAGGAACCCTTACCGTTGAACCTCGGGCAGAGCAGCTTGGAGTTCCATCGGGCGTGGGGTTGTGAGCCAAACAACCCTCTACTTAATGTCACATTCACTATATTCGATGTCACTAATAATCTAGGCAATGTCAGACCTACACTTCAGTAAACCACCGCGATATTTGAGGCTGTCAGACAGTTAGTGAGCCACCTTTGTGATAACAACCCCATGACACACAGTGGATGGGCAAAATGCCTGTCTTGGCATTTAATGGTTATGACGTGGAGGCAACTAGTGCATCAAGTATTTAATGTTTGTGACATAAAGTATGAGGGATGTGTTTCACATGCATTAATGGCAGAGTTTCCTCGGGGGTGGTGTGGGAGGCTATTTAAGGACCCCAACCACCTCTGAGGAGAGGATGATCTTTTTTAAGAGTTTAGAAGTGATTACTAGAGAGTTATTACAAACTAGAGAGTTTACTCACCCACCATTGTCATTTATTACGAAGATTTTAATACTTGACAGAGATTCTTGAGGGTGGTTGGTGTGTTTTGGCTTCCTCCTAAGGTGTATCTAGGGTTCTTACTTCTCTCTCCCTCTAGATAAGTTACTTTTAAGTTCAATACTACCTTCTGAGTTATACACGAGAGATCTATGAGTTGAAACGGAGTCTATCTTCATTGAGTAGTGTTTGTATGTCATATGGCTAATCAATAGTGTTGTTATTTAACTTATCATTACTGTACTCAAAAGGGGTTAGGCCTCCATCTTATCTAAACCACCCTCTTACATTTGGCGACTTTACAGGGGAGGCATTCTTCAAAAGAATGGATTATGGAACACGATAACTTTAATCAAAGGATCAACTTTGATGACATTCAACACAATGAAGAACAGGCGGCGAGAGAACTGGAGGCTCTAAGGGATGGGGGTTGATTAGGCATAAATTGTTTCCAATTTATCCCTTAATTTCGTTACTTTTAGCACCTTGAACAACGTAATCGATTTGAATTTATCTCATAATCTTGCTAACGACTTATCCTAACAAGTACATCGAGTTTCTAGTATTTCGAATTGCTTTTACAGGTATTTAATGTCAAGAAACGAAAGAAAAAAATCGGAGAATCGAGAAAGACGAGAAGGAAAGTCAAAAGGGCAAAAGTGTAATTTTTACCCAGAATTCAGATGAGGTACCTAAAGAGAAGTTGAAGATGTCACTTTCTTGAGCACATAGTAAGAAACAGAACCTCAATCGGAGTCCCGAAACAAAAGATATAAGCAGTCAAAGTTGAGAAAAAAGTCAAACAAGCAGACCGGTCCGCCCTTATCCCGGACCAGTCCGCTGTGCCATACTCCAGAAGACCCCGGATCGTAAGCAAACCGAAGAAGTATGACCGGTCCGACCTGTATCGGTCTGCCAGAAAATAAAAGGAACCGATCCTCATGGAAGGCAGACCGATCCGCCTAAGACCCGGACCGGTCCGGCTATCGAGATCTTAAAATCTTATCTTCTCCTAAGAAGAGTCATAGTGTAGCTAAAACTCCTGAATTCTTGTAGGGTATAAAAACCTGTTTTATTATCATTATTTGACACGGAGAATTTTAGTTAATTTTCCATTCTTTTTCAAAAACCCTAGTTTAGATACAATTTACAGTTTTAATTCCAATACTTGAAGATTATTCAGAAATTATTTTAGTACAAGTATTCTTAATTGTTGCGGTTACTGCTTGGGTGAGATTAGTGAGTTATTTCCTCTCTTTAATTCCTTTATACATCAATTCACAAGTTTTCCTTAGATTAATCATGGTTTTCTGCAATTCAAAAACTATTTTCATTACTTTCAGCATGCTAGGCTAGACTTTTCAAGGTCGGGATACATGAACCCAGCCTGATGTGATAGTTGCATGTGTATAACATTAGTCTTCTGAATTTAGTGATTTATTGCGAACATATTGCATAGGAACACAACAATTGCATATCTTTAGATCTCATTTGCTTTCGGGTAACCGGGATTCTTTAGAATGCAATTCGAGTGTCACTATCACGATACCGATTTACTCGTCCTCAGATTAAGTATGATGCGGGCTTGAACCTCATATACGTAATGCTTGGGAGTACTAAATTCTGGGTCTAATTAATCAGTTAAATTTACAATTAGTATTATAACTGCAATACACTAGGGTTGGGGGATTGTGTTCCCGTCCTGTTTTTCTCATCACATAGTTTAAAGTTTCAAAACATTATTCATCAGTATTTTAGGTAGTTTAGTATAATTGCACCTTTTCATAATTTTCATAATTGCATCTAGTATAGTCATTCTCAAAATCAAATCATTTTTTCCTTTATTTTTAGAGTCAGAGTTAGGATTCATTCATCTTTCCCGTCGTTACAACTTCATTGTCCTATTTCCCTGTGGATACGATCCCGACTTACTCGGTTTATTACTAGCGCGATAGGCTTGCACTTGAGCCTAGAGTGAACGCACATTAGAGACACTTTCTGAGTCACGTCAAGTTTTTGGCGCCATTGTCGGGGAATTAGGTAGACTTAGGATTATATCGAGTCAATCTAAAACTTTGACCAAAAATTTCCAAAAATTCAAAAACATAAAAAAATTCAAAAAGCACAAGAAGATTCACCACCATCTCTCATAAGCTTTTAATGCAAAATTCTGAACTCACTCCCAGACCCCATAATACTCCAGCCAACATTCATGAAAATCCAATAGTTGAGTACAACCCCGATAGCCCCCACACTCCTAACGCCCCACAGTTCTGGATCCCACCTCCCACACCGTCATACTCAATATCAAACAACACTCCATTTTTCTTCTTAGGACACACATCCGAGAAAACTTCGAGCACACCGAGTGAGGATACCGATTCGTCAAGAGAGAGGGAAATGTCATAACACGGTAGTGTAGCCGCCGGTGAGGAAGAGGCTCCATACAACCCGCTAAGAGAATTTTTATATCCCGAGCGCACTATCACTCCGGGATGCATTATACTCCCGTATAATGTCGTGCAATTTCTCTTTAAAAACGGGATGATCCAGATGTTACCCCATTACCATGGTATGGATTCTAAAAAGCCATACCTTCACATAAGGGAATTTGAGGATGTGTGCGATACTCTCAATGATCAAACTTGCACACAAGAGGTGATCCGCCTTAAACTCTTCCCCTTCTCGCTCAAAGATAAAGCTAAGAACTGGCTATGATCTTTACTTCCAACCTCGATTTCATCTTGGAATGATTTACAATCTAGATTTCTCAAGAAATTTTTCCCACCACATCGAGCAATCTCCATAAAAGCTCAAATTCAAGCGTTCAGACAATCTGAAAATGATCCATTTCATCGATGTTACGAGCGTTTCAATGAGTTAGTTACTACATGTCCCCATCATGGATTTGATTCAGCGCAAATCATTTCTTTTCTCTATAATGGGCTGAACCTTAACTCCAAGCAACTCATTGAAACCATGGGTAGTGGGTCGTTTGTCGACTTAGACGCCCACGATGCTAAGCTTCACCTGAGGTATGTCACTGAGACTATCCAATCCTGGGATATGTGGAAGAGTTCTATAGCGTTAGACCTATTTCATGTAGAAAAGAGTTCTATAGCGGACAGTATAATCGATATACTTGAGAAAGAAGTGCAATACCTACGTGGGATATGTGAAAGAGGACCAACTGGATCCATACCAAACCCCGTTGAAAAGGTGTGTGCGATTTGTGAGGCGGGTCATTCAACTGAGGAATGCCCGACTATACCCGCCTACAAAGTGATGCTTCAAGAGCTAGTTAGTGGTATAGGAGGATTTAAGGGTAATTTCGGTGCACCACACGGGAATTCTTACAACCCTTCATGGAAAAACCATCCGGGTTTTAGCTATGGGCAACAACATGCTACGATGAACCTTACTTCCCATGTTGCCCCTCCTCAACCATAACACTTTCAACAAGCCCCACACATGAAAGGACATGTGCAAGCACCACCACCTCAAGGAGCATATATCCCGCCACCGTGGAGAACTCTCGAGGATACCATGAATCAATTTATCATAAGCGACACTACAACCAATGCTAGATATAATCGCCTGATTAGCGACATAAATATAAGTCTATCAAAGATACAATCCTCGTTGATTGTTCAAGAGAGGGGCAAGTTTCCTACCCAAGGCCAAAGACCTACCCAAGGTCAAACTAGAGTTAGCTCCACCTCTACTGAGCATCAGGAGCAATGTCAAGCTGTGACCACTCTTCGTAGTGTGAGAGTCGTTGATTTATCCCCTCCCCCACTCAACCCAACGAAAGACAAGGAGATTTCTCCCGGCAGGAAAGAGGCTGAAGATGTCCCCTTGAATGAGAGTGAAAAAGAAGACACTAGTGAGCCCGAGGTAGTAGTGAAACCACCCTCCGCGGCACTGTTTCCTCAAAGGTTGATTCCTTCTCATAAAGGAAACCCACGTGATGACGTGCTAGAAGTGCTAAAGCAAGTAAAGTTGAACTTACCTTTCCTCGATGCCATTAAGAAAATTCCAGCTTATGCAAAAGTCATCAAAGACTTGTTGACGGTAAAAAGAAAGATGAAGGTCAAGAATAATGTCTTTCTAGCACAGAACGTGAGCTCCATTCTACTAAATGATCTCCCGCCTAAATTCAAAGATCCTGGTGCACCCACCATTTCCTGTATCATTAGAGAAAACAAAATCGAAAAAGCCTTACTTGATTTGGGAGCAAGTGAAAATATACTCCCTTACTCCATCTATAGACATATTTATTTGGGCGACCTCAATCCCACAAAGGTCACTCTCCAATTAGCGGATCGAACAGTGAAGATCCCAAGAGGCATAGTCGAGGACGTGATTGTCCAAGTTGACACTTTCTACTTCTCGGTAGACTTTGTTATTTGGGACACGAAGCCCTCCTTTAACTTGAGCAACCATGTTCCCATCATCCTTGGGCGCCCTTTCTTAGCTATGGCTAACGCAATCATCAATACTCGGAATGGGCAGATGCAACTCACCTTTGGGAACATGACCTTAGAAACCAACATCTTCCACATAGCCCAGCATACGGGGGAAGAAGATGATCTTCACGCGGTGAGCTTCATAAATGATATAGTAGAGGAGTACTTTGAGGAGAATTATTGTGGCGATGCCTTAGGGTCCTGCCTAGTGTCGATCCACGAGAGTGAGGGGACGTACACCGACTTCGAGAGGGAGGTTAGGGAGTTGAGAGAGTTACTCGATGAGAGAGTGTCGGATGAGGACGCGAGAGATGTTAATTGTGTTTCGAGATTCGAGGAGTTACCATCGAGGTATACACGCATAGTTCCCTCCAGTGACAAATTTCCAACCCTCGAATTGAAGAAACTCCCCTCCCATATTAAATATGCGTACCTAGGAGAGGATGAGACATTTCCTGTCGTTGTCTCCTCTAGCCTAGACGAAGAGCAGGATGGTAAACTATTGAAAATTCTGAGGAAGCACCAAAGTGCTTTTGGTTAGTGCATTGCTGATTTGAAGGGGATAAGTCCTTTGATTTTCACTCACAAGATCCATCTCGAAGAGTATGTCAAACCCTCAAGAGAAATACAAAGAATGCTAAATCCCAACATGAAAGAAGTAGTGAGAATCGAGATTATCAAGTTATTGGATGCCGTGATTATCTACCCAATCTCGAATAGCAAGTGGGTGAGCCCCGTTCAAGACTTCCCAAGGAAGTCAGTCATGACAGTGATTGAGAATGCTAAGGGAGAGCTAGTTCCCCAACGTACCACCACCGGGTGGAGCGTTTGCATTGATTACCGGAAACTCAATGCGGGAACTAGGAAAGACCATTTTCCCTTACCATTTTCTGATCAAATGCTTGAGAGAGTAGCGGGCCACCCTTACTATTGCTTCCTTGATGGTTATTCCAGATATAACCAGATTGAGGTAGATGTACTTGACCAGGAGAAAACGACCTTCACTTTACCTTTTGGTACGTTTGCCTACAAACGTATGCCATTTGTCTTGTGTAATGCACCCGCGACCTTTCGAAGGTGTATGGTGAGCCTTTTTAGCGACATGGTCGAGAGAGGACTCGAAGTGTTCATGGACGATTTCAGAGTTTTTGGCACCTCTTTCGACCTTTGTCTAGAAAAACTGGAAAAAGTACTTACCCTGTGTGTGGAAAAAAACTTAGTGCTGATTTGGGAGAAATACCATTTCATGGTTACCGAGGGAATAGTTCTTGGCCACATGGTATCATCCAAGGGAATAGAAGTTGATAGGGCGAAAATAGATGTCATAGATGATCTTCCCCCACTAAAATTTCTTAAGGACGTGCGCTCCTTCTTGGGCCACGCGTGGTTTTATCGAAGGTTCATTAAGGACTTTAGCACCATAGCTAGACCCTTAAGCAACCTACTCATGAAGGACACCCCATTCGAGTGGACGGAAGCATGCCAAAGCTCTTTTAAAAAAATTGAAAACCATGCTTGTTTCCGCTCCCATCATGTAAGTTCCGGATTGGTCCTTACCATTCGAACTTATGTGTGATGCTAGCGATTATGCGATAGGGGCTGTTTTGGGATAAAGAAAAGATAAGCAACTCATGTCATCTACTACGCTAGCCGGACTCTTACCGGACCATAACTCAACTACTGTACCACGAAGAAGGAGTTGCTAGCGGTAGTCTTTGCCCTTGATAAATTTCGGTCATACCTTATAGATTCTCCCATTACTTGCATCACCGACCACGCTGCATTGAAATAATTATTTGAAAAGAAAGATGCCAAGTCGCGCCTCATAAGGTGGATCCTACTCCTACAAGAGTTTAATCTCTCCATTAAAGATAAGAAAGGGGAAGAAAACGTCATTGTCGACCATTTATCACGGCTTTCGTCCGACGTACCTAGTGATCCCATACCCATAGACGAATACTTTTCTAATGAGTAACTTTTTGCTACCTCTCCTTTGCCCTGGTTTGCGGATATAGCGAACTACCTTGTCACGAGAGCTGTCCCTCCTGACTGGACACCGCAAGATAAGAAGAGGTTTATTACTTGGTCGCTCATGTTCTTCTATGATGATCCGTTCCTTTTTAAATATTGCACCGACCAAATCATCCGACGATGTGTACCGGATGACGAGATCCCCAAGGTCATCCAGTTTTGTCATTCAGAAGCTTGTAGAGTCCATTTTTTGACGAAAAATACGGCCGCAAAAATTCTGCAATGCGGCCTCTATTGGCCCATAATATTCCGGGATGTGAACGATTCTTGCAAATCATGCAATAGGTGCCAACGGATGGGAGCCATTACCCGACGAGACATTACTTTAGATTCCTATACATCCTTGTCACGGTAGACTACGTTTCTAAATGGGAAGAAGTTATAGCTACCAAGACAAATGACAATAAAGTGATGATAAAATTCCTGCAGGAATACATGCTTTCCCGCTTCGGTGCACCAAAAGCGATAATCAGTGATAATGGCACGCACTTTTGCAATAGGACATTCGAGAAGCTAATGAGAAAGTATAGTGTCATTCACAAGGATGGAACGACTTATCACTCGCAAAAAAATGGGCAGGATGAACTAGCAATTTGAGAAATCAAGAACATTCTTGAAAAGACCGTCAATCCTACCCAGAAAGATTGGTCACTTAGATTGAACGATTCGCTATGGGCCTATCGCCATGCATATAAAAATCCACTCGGCATGTCCCCTTTCCACTTTGTGTATGGCAAACCTTTCCATCTCCCTGTGGAGTTAGAACACAAGGAGTATTGGGCAATCAAGGAATTAAACTATGCCATGGATAAGGCCGGTGAAGCTCGCAAGCTTCAAATAAATGAGTTAGAGGAAATACGCAATGATGCGTATGAGCATGCAAAAATTTCCAAAGAAAGGATGAGACTCGCTCACGATAGCATCATTCGACGAAAAGAGTTTCTTCCCGGGAAAAAAGTTATTCTCTATAACTATCGGCTTCATCTCTTTTAGGGTAAGTTGCGGTCACGATGGTCTGGCCCGTTCGTTGTGAAGAATGTTTTCCCTCACGGAGCTGTTGAATTAAACGATTTAAAAGGGGGAAATACATTCCAAGTGAATGGACAACACCTAAATCCATATCTAGAGGCATGTGTGGAAGAAGTCGACACCGTCTGGTTGTCGAACCCCGTTTACGGGGTAGAGTGAGCCATTACAACGAGGTCGTCGCACCCCCGATGCGTATGGGGTGAGAGTCGTGTGTGTAGTGAGAGTCGATAGATTAGGGTTCATTCGGGAACGAGCATTCGCATGTTTCAGGAATATTGAATCAAATTGCGTTGGTTATGGGCATCGAGAGGTTTTTAATCCAAATTGATCGGGAGTATGTTGTAAAAGGGAAAATTTTCAGAGAAGAGCAATCGAAAGTAAGTTCGGCAAAAAATCCAGCTCAAACACAAGAGCCGAACTGATTCCTTTATTTTAAGGCCGGACTGGTCCACCCCAGAACGGTTCCTTTTATTTTGAGGCGGACCGGTCTGCTAGTCGGATTCGCCTGAATATTAAAGGATCGAACCGGTCTGGTCCCCGGGCGGACCGGTCCGCCTTCTGTAGGTCTATTTTTTTTTGCCTTCCCTAGATTCACCCCCTTCTTCCCAATCCTATTCATTCCCTCCAATTTGTCTCCCCAACTCCCAACCCTAACCTTTCCCTCCAAAATTCACCCCCTTTTCCCTCCAAACCTTTTCCCTCAAAATCCAACCCCTACCCACACCCTTTCACCTATAAATACACACCCAAACCCTCCCTTTCTCTCCACACCTTCAACCAAACTCCTCTTTTCTCCCTCCCTATATTTTCCAAGCAAAAATCTCTCTTGTAATCATGGCCCAACGCGTTTCCCCCACCAAGTATTACTCCACCGACATTCACCCCTCCGGCCATGGAGAATTCCTCTCCCACCAAGAGGAGCGATGGTGTCATCGGTTCTTCGATCCAGATCGCAAACTTCATTTGGAGCGCGCTGTCAAATGGTCCAATTTGCCCCAATCCGTCACCGCCCTTTTCATGGCCCGGGGTTGGTGCCAATTACTCAACTAACCATATGAAGCGGCTTGGGCAGTCGAGGTGCGCTCCTTTTATGGCACCCTTATTAGGACGGGCCAATTCGAGGCCCAAGCTTACGTGGATGGGAATGCCATTCTCTTTTCATTGGCCCTCGTCAAGGACAAATTGGAAGAAATACGATGTTCCCGATGTCTAAGAATTCACTTACCCTCGGAACATCGCCCCTATCGCTAAGAAAGTGATCATGGACTGCATTGCCCCCGGTGTTGCATGGACGGGGCAAACTGTCACCGTTGGACGCCTTAATGAGAAGGCACACCTCACTTTTCAGATTGTGTGCGCTAATATATTGCAAACATCAAATGACTCAGTGATGCGGCCCCGCCAAGACACCTTGACCTACCACCTCTTTGACCCACACACTTCCATCAACTTGGCCCGCACCTTATATGACGACATCTTGGTCGCAGCCCTTGATGAGAAAGGTGCCACCCCACTTCCCTATGTTTGTTTGATCACTTCCATTCTCAAGGACGCTGGCATTGCAGCACCGCTCGATCGAATTCGCCTACCAGGTCCTTTCGGACAAGAAACCCGCACTAAGAGAACCAAATAGCTAGCTGTCCTACGGGCAAGGTGGGGTAGTGATAGCGAAGAGGAGGCTGCCTCGAGCGAGAGCGACGAAGAGGAAGAAGAGGCTGTCGGTGCGGATGTCGAAATGGGGGATGTTGGTCCGGATGAAGAGTCGGCGGAAGAAGATGATGATCCTAATTTTGAGTGGGCGGGAAGCGACCTCACAAACCGTATGGCGACACTTGAGACGAACTTCGGCAACTTTTTGACTGATTACCTTCGGGATACCAGCTTGATGTTTCGCTTCCAATCGGACATATACCGACGCCAAGGGGATCCTAATGAGCCACTGCCATCCTATTTCTATGACCCCTATGGCCCCGACGTGCCCAGTTCTTCCCAACCCCTGCCCCAGTGAAGCTTGATGTGGTTATGGCAGTTTTTATGTAATTTTCCCTGTTCGCATTGTTGTTTATTTTTCCTTGTAATTATACCACAGTCTTGTTTGCTATAAAATATGTCTTTTTTCCATTTGTTTGTTTTATTTATCACACTTATTATTTTGCCTAGTTTAGATTTTAGTCCTTTCTGCTTGAGGACAATGCAAAAGTCTAAGTTAGGGGGGTCACAAGTTTGTATTTCTAAAACTTCACAAATTTTCAAAAATCCCCTGAAAATTCAAAAAAAAAATCATAAGATTTTGAAAACCCCCCAAAAAAATTTGTTCAAAATAAATAAAAATTGGAATTCAAAAATTTTCAAAAATATCATTAAAAGTCGGATTGAAGTCTCAAGTTGTAAAATTCCAATACACAAAGCCAAAATTGACCAAAGATGGAAATTGAGCGAAAATTGACGACTTAACGAATAAGTGTAGAGATTAACAAACCAGGTGAGATTCGGGCCTATAACTTTTTATGAGTGTTTTAAATCAATCCTAGTTAATTGTTAACTAAAAGTTCTTTTCAGCGCATAAAAATTCATTGGAGATCTCAATCATTTCATTTCGATTGGTGATAAAAAAACGTGTGTGATATTACTTTGAAAAACGTGTCAAAATTGATCTCTAAACTTAAATTCATCTCGAAATGCATATGGTAACGCAATTGGTTATTTTGGACAATGAAGTAGGCCCTCCTTTGTCACCCAAAAATATTGGCCAGAAAAAGATGCGAAAAATCACCCCTTTTGCAACCCAAATTGAGCCAAATAGATTTTCCCTTTCGTTTGACAACCCGAAAAAACCAAATAGCCCGGAAATGAGAAAAATGAAAAAAAATCAGAATTAAGTCCGAAAAGTGCATATAAAGGGGCAAGAAAAAAAATAGATATGCTCAACAAAAATAGCAAGAAAAGAAGTGAAAAACATAAAAAATAGAGAAAAAGAAGAAAAAATGAGCAATAGCCCGAAAAAAGCACAAATGGACACCATAAATGATTTTTCCAATTCCAACCTTACCTACCTCTTCCATTTTACCCAATATACCTTAAACCCCAAAAAAGTCCTAATCGATTCTAAATTGCAAAATTAGTTACCGCATGGAGAGCTAATACACCAAAAGATAATAAAAGAGATTGAATGCGCGAAAAAGAGGCAATGTTCCCGTTTTTAAAACCGTAATCCATTGATGAGATCCTATTACCATTAAATTTTCGTCTTTCTTCTTGTATGCGTGACTTTACGTCCATTATATTTACTCTATATATCATGCATACCGAGAGAATAGCCATAATCCGAGAGGTTCATTTGTGAGAGAATCCCGTGAGATTTGGAAATCAAAACGAATTTTCGGGTAAGTAACGTGATGATCAATCGGTGGAAATTGGCAGTTATATTTTCGGCATCGCACACACACACTACGGTTTGAGACTTGTAAATATGACTTGATGATAATTATTTTTAGGGAAAGTCTGAATTACACAATTTTTTCGTATTTTGAATCTTCTTTGAGTCGAATTTTGTGGGTATATTCACTATCACTGCAAACCCTCACGAGACACAGCTCGTCCTACTAGGGTGACCTAGGGGTTTAAAGGCTTGTTGCATACGCTAAATGAAAACGCTTGCCCGCAAAAAAGGTATTCTATCCTAATAAAATGTTTTACAAGAGTTAAGCCGTGCTAGGATTCTTTTACATTTCTCGGGACGCGCAAAGTTCTAAGTTACGGGGGTTTGATTAGGCATAAATTCTTCCCAATTTATCCCTGAATTTAGTTACTGTTAGCATCTCGAACAACGTAATCAATTTGACTTTATCTCATAATCTTGCTACTGACTTATCCTAACGAGTACACCGAGTTTCTAGTATTTCGTATTGCTTTTATAGGTATTTGATGTCAAGAAATGAAAGAAAGGAACCAGAAGAATCTAGAAAGACAAAAAAGAAAGTCAAAAGGCCAAAAGTGTAATTTTTACCCAGAATTCGGATGAGGTACCTAAAGATAAGTTGAAGATATCACTTTCTTGAGCACATAGGAAGAAACGGCACCTCAATCGGAGTCCCAGAACAAAATATATGAGCAGTCAAAGTTGAGAAAAAAGTCAAACAGGCAGACCGGTCCGCCCTTATCTCGGACCGGTCCGCTGTGCCATACTCTAGAAGACCCCGGATTGAAAGCAAACATAAGAAGGATGAAAAATAAAAGAACTGGTCCACCCCGGACCGGTCCGCCAAAAAATAATAGGAACCGTTTCGCCTAAGACCCGGACCGGTCCGGCTATCGAGATCTTGAAATCTTATCTTCTCCTAAGAAGAGTCATAGTGTAGCTAAAACTCCTGAATTTTTGTTGGGTATAAAAAATCGTTTTATTATCATTATTTGACACGAATAGATAATTTTCCATTTTTTTTCAGAAACCCTAGTTTAGATACAATTTACAGTTTTAATTCCAATAGTTGAAGATTATTAAAAAATTATTTGAGTACAAGTATTCTTAATTGCTGTTGTTACTGCTTGGGTGAGATTAGTGAATTATTTCCTCTCTTCAATTCCTTTCTACATCAATTCACAAGTTTTACTTAGATTAATCATGGTTTTCTGCAATCCAAAAACTGTTTTCATTACTTTCAGCATGTTAGGCTAGACTTTTCAAGGTCGGGATACATGAACCCAGCCTGATGTGATAGTTGCATGTGTATAACATTAATCCTCCGAATTTAGTGATTTATTACGACCGTATTGCATAGGAACACAACAATTGTAGATCTTTAGATCTCGTTTACTTTCGGGTAACCGGGATGCTTTAGAATGCAATTCGAGTGTCACTATCGCGATACCGATTTACTCGTCCTCAGATTAAGTATGAGGCGGGCTTGAACCTCATATACGTAATGCTTGGGAGTACTAAATTCTGGGTCTAATTAATTAGTTAAATTTATGATTAGTATTATAACTGCAATACACTAGGGTTGGGGGATTGTATTCCCGTCCTGTTTTTCTCATCACATAGTTTAAAGTTTCAAAACATTCTTCATCGGTATTTTAGGTAGTTTAGTATAATTGAACCTTTTCATAATTTTCATAATTGCATCTAGTATAGTCATTCTCAAAATCAAATCATTTTTCCCTTTCTTTTTAGAGTCAGAGTTAAGATTCATTCATATTTCCCATCGTTACAACTTCGTTATCCTATTTCCCTGTGGATACGATCCCAACTTACCGGGTTTATTACTAACTCGATAGGTTTGGACTTGATCCTAGAGTGAACGCACATTAGAGACACTTTCTGAGTCACGTTAGGGGCCCACAAATAGAGGTACCTCCAGTTCAGGCGATGACCGGTGTTCCAGGGGTGACACAAGCTTCCGCGAGTGCCTTATTGGGACCTGCTCAAGTGGCACTCCTCATATATAAGTTTTACGAGTTCTTATAAACTCTGGTAGCTTCGACGGTGTTGGGAGGATTTGAAGCCAACTCCCTCGTAACACCAAGGGCAACCCCAATGGCCCCACCAAGTGCAGGTGTAATGGGAACAATCCTAGCATGTATACCCTCTGTTGTGAATCCATCAGTGGGAACCTTGGGAGTATCAATGGCTCCAGCTGTGATGATTTCTCCAGATGCAACAGGCACTCAGCCCATCGTCCCATTGGTTGTTGCCCAAGTAGCATCACCCATGGAGGAAATGAGGAAGGAGATGCAGAAAGAGATGATGAAGTTCATTAAGGCCTCCTCGCAATATGTTGGCGAGGTAGCTTTGGTCTATGATGACTTTCGAACATCTTATCCCCAGGAATACAATGATAAGCCCTATCAAAAGGACTATATTCCTCCTATTTTTGGAAAATACATAGGAAAAGGTGGAAACTCGAAGGAGCACATTAAGCACTCCGTTGAACACTTGGGGGCACATTGTAATAATAAGAAGCTCAGGTTGAGGGATTTTTCTAAATACTTAACCGATAAAGCATATACCTGGTATTCTCATTTGGATCCCAAGAGCGTTTCTACATGGGAGGAGATGCATATTTTTTTCGTCCAGAAGTTCTTTCTGGCGAAAGATGAGTTTACTTTGACCCAAATGGGGAGGGAGAAGAAACAACCAGGGGAAGAAGTGGTGGCGTACGTTCATAGGTTTAGGGAAAGATACCTCGATGTGAGGGAGGAGGCCAAAGAATCCAAGTTATTGCAGATCTGTGCGAAGGGGCTGCTTCCTGAGTACATATATCATCTCATTAATGAAACGCATGAGGGGACTTTTTCAGCATTCCTAAAAGAAGTAAGAAATATCTCCTTAGTGGTGCGACCAAATCCAGTGGTGTTGCCCCTGATGTTTAGGCATCCGATAAAATCTATGGGGGGCACGTCTCAGCCCCCACGGGTAGGGTACACCGAGGGAAGAGATGGGAGCAAGGCACCGAAGAAGGATAATAAGAGGAAGTTTGGAAGAGACAGGGAGGATCCACCACCATTGCCTTGTACAGTGGAGGAGGCTGTCAGCTATTATAATGCAATGGTCTAAAGAGGAACGGTCTACGAACCAAAGGGCATTACCGTTAGGGAAATCGATGCGGAGATAAGGGCGGATCCCAAATATTGTCAAATTCATCGAAAGATCCAACATCCAATAGAGAGCTATTTCACGTTAAGGAGAATCATTGATAAATATGTAAAGGAAGGGACATTGAAAATTCCTCCGTAGAACGTTAACAACAACCACTCCCAGCACATTGGGCTAATCTGGTGGTGGCCTATGATGAAGAGGCAGAGAGAGAAGAAAGAGAGCCAACGTCGAAGCAGGAGGAGTTCGAAGAAGCTCTGGAAGATTGTACGAAGGGAATGGCTAATGTAGTACTGGCCTATGATTAAGAAAGCGCCAAAGATGTGGAGTATGCATAAAATGTTGAAGTGAGGAAGCAGACCCAGTCCTAGAGTGATGTGCAGTTTCAAAATCCCCAAAATTCACCTGGTTCTTCGACCAGGTGGGGATGCCGAAAGAGAGTAGGTTGGAAATAACCCAGGCGATACTTGATATTACGAGGAAGAATGTAGTCCCTTCACTAAGATGGAAGGGACCCATGGCCATGTTGGTGATTAGGTTTATGTTAGAACTAACCTTCAGCGATGCATATAGGGCTGTAAGATTCCCTCATAACAGGCCATTTTATGTGACCGCCAGTGTCAATGGAGTTAGTTTCGTAAGGACTCTTATGGAAGGGGGAGCTTCCATCAATATTATGCCAATTAACTCCTTCCACACAGCCAATATTCCAGAAAAAAGGTTGGTCCCCATGCCTTTGGTGATTTTGGGGTATGATACCCAGTCTTCCAAATCCATTGAGTACGTTAATGTTGGGATTGTAATGGGAAATCTGAGTTCCCATATCAAGTTCCTCATAATAGAGAGTATAATATCTTATCATCTAGTAATAGGAAGGGTGTGTATGCACAACCAATGGCTAGTTCCTTTTACGTACCACCAATGCGCTAAGGCAAACACGAAGGGAACATAGGTGACCATTAGGGCTACGAAGAGGCCCTTCGTCATCGAGGAAGCTCACTTAGTAGATCTGTCATTTTACACAGAATTGGAGGAGGATGTCCGGGTCCTAACAAGAAGAGTGGAGGGAGCATGGGTTTCCTCGATCAGAGAAAGGATGGTACCCTTAAATGAGCAAAATAAATAGGTTTCAAGTAGTGCAAGCTTAATGGCCGAAGAGGCTCACCAGGCAGTCCCTCAACCCCAAAACATCTTGAAGCAGCTCAAAGAAAGAATGAGGCCTAGAGTTGATCCGATGGAACATGAGGTCCAATGACAAAGAGTGCTAAGCCGATTCTCAAAAGAGAGAGTGACCGAGGCTTCTAGAGAGAAAAAGAGGAAAGAAGCTACAACTACTAGCAGACAGTGAAAGAAGGTCATCACCGAAGAAGGAAAGGTGATATATCGATTATAATGGTGTGAACGGGTGGCTGAAGAAGATGATAATGAGGCTGACCCGATATATGAGTGCTTTTTAGTGGATCAATGGGGACAACGTATGGTGATAGACAACCCCAACGTACATGAATTTTTAGAGGAAGTCATCGAGGAACCCGAATACATGGCAGATTAACCAAAAATGCAGGCACAAGAACTGGAGTAGTTAAACCTGGCGAAAGAAGAAGAGGAACCAAGGCCTATTTTTATCGCGAAAGATCTCAGTAAGGAGAAACGAGAAGCTTTGGTTATGTTGATTCGAGAGTTCAAAGACATTTTTACGTGGAAATACATAGAGATGGAAGGGATGGATAAGGGATTTACTTGTCACAAATTGAATGTAATGCCTTCAACCATTCTGATGAAATAAGCAACGAGAATGTACAAGCCTGAGCTATAATTAAATATTAAGGAAGAGGTCCAGCGCTTATTGGCGGCAGGGTTCATCAAACTGATACAACACCCGCTTTGGCTGTCTAGCATTGTCCCGATGGGAAAGAAAGACAAAAACCAAATAAGATCTACGTGGACAACAAAGATTTGAATAGAGCTTGCCCCAAGGATGAGTTACCTCTGCCCTCCATTGATAGCTTGATAGATGCAACGACTGGTCATGAGATGTATAACTTTATGGATGGGTATGTAGGGTACAACCAAATCAAGATGGACCCCTCGGATGCAGAGAAGACGGCGTTCAGGACCCCATTAGGAAATTTCATGTACAGAGTAATGCCGTTTGGACTCAAGAACACTGGGGCCACTTACTAGAGAACAATGATGGACATTTTCCACGAATTCTTCCATAGATTTGTGGAATTTTATGTGGATGATTTTATCATCAAATCAAGGAACCATGAGTCCCATCTGGGTGATTTGAGGAAGGTGATTTCCCGATGCAATATGTATAAATTGAGGATAAACCCACTGAAGTGCATTTTTGGGGTAACAAGTGGGAAATTTCTAGGCATCGTGGTTAATCGACAATTGGTGCAGATGGACCAGGATAAGCAACGAGAGATCTTGGAAATGCCAAGTCCAAGAACGATGAAGGAGCTAAAGAGTTTCCTCGATAAAGTCTCCTATCTTAGGAGATTTGTGCCTGGGTTAGCCGAGATGACACGCCCGTTGATGCAGCTGTTACGAAGGAAAGTGAAATTCAAGTGGGAGGAGGTTCACCAGGATTCACTCGTTGGGTTGAAGAAGCTGCTCGTTTCACTACATGTCATGGTTCCCCCGCAGGCAGGAATAACATTATAGCTATACCTCACATCCACCACGAGGTCTGCGGGGGATTTATTGCCACATGAGATTGATGGGGAAGAACAACTGATCTACTACCTCAGCAGAATCATACATGGCCAGAAGTTAGATATAGTAGCTTGGAAAGGTATTATTTAGCCTTAGTCTTTGTAGCACAAAAACTTAGACATTATATGCTATCTTTTACAATTCATATTGTAACTAGATGTGATCCTATTAAGTATTTGCTAGCAAGAACTATATTGATTGGTAGAGCATCTAGGTGGTTCCTCATCCTCTACGAGTATGACTTGAAGTGTGTGGTTCCTAGCACGATCAAAATCCAAGCATACCCTGCTTTGTTGGCAATTTTCCCCTCGAGAACGTTTGAGCCACCCAAAGAAAGTCTTCTAGGAGACGATTTGTAGGCCAATCACCTAGAGGCAACGGATGAGGAATGGACAATGAAGTTCGATGGAAAAGAAAGGAGGAGCAAGGGTTATTCTTTCAAAAGGAATGGAGGAGATTTTCCTTTCCTACAAATTAGATTTCTCTTGTTCTAACAATGAGGCAGAATATGAAGCATTAGTGCTAGGGTTGCTAAAGGCTCTTCGAAGGGTGATTCATTCAGTTTTCATCAAAGGTGATTCAAATTTGGTGGTTCAGCAAGTGAATGGAGAGCACGCATTGAAACACATGAGACTAGCACCATATAGAACAATCATCCAGAGGCTTCTTTGCTAGTTCCATTGGACCAAGATCGAGAGATAACCCAGAATGATGACTCGTCACCCAGACGCCTATGCCACCATTTCCTAGAAGATGGTCATGAGAAATGATACAACTATCGTCGCGATCCAACGAAGAACAAATCCTTTAATAGTACAGTCAATTATACCAATGGAAGACAACGCAGACTGGAGGGGGAGATTAGAGGGTAATTAGAATCTAGGGAAGGAGCGATGGGGCTGGGGGAATTAGCCCAATACTTCACGAACCAGGGAAACCTCTACTTTAGAAATGCAGGAGGATGGTGGTGGACATACATCAGTCCAAAAAAGGTAAAGAGAAGATTGAAGAGAACATATAAAGAGCACTGTGAGACAACTAAGATACCCCTCTACCAAAGAATGCAAAGGGAGGAGTATTTTTGGCCCATAATGAAACAGGACGCGGATGAACTACAACGGAAGAGCGAAAAATGCCAATTATTCTTTGAAGCAGCTGGATGTCATTTCATGGAAACTCAACCCGATTAGAGACAGCTGTATATTGACTTTATGAGAGATGGAGTTGCCCCAACATAGAAAATTGACGCGATGGGACTCAAGCGGAGGGCCCCGAGATTCTATGTTCAGGAGGGGTAGCTTTATCAAAGAGGAAACTTCAACAGGACGTTTCGTTGCATTATAAAGGAAGAAGCAACCAAGGTCCTCAAACTGGCGCACAATCCAGTTCACATAGGAGGGGCCAAGTTATATGACCAATTGATGACATTGGGGTATTATTGGCCAATAATGGAGGAAGACTATACTGATGCAAAGCTTGTGAACTTCATGGAAATATGATCCATGCCCCATCAGTAGACCTACACTCCCTAGTGACGCCTTATTATTTTCACACTTGGGCATTCGACCTGGTTGGGATAATACATCCTTCTTCGAGGGGAAGATATGGATACTAGTAGCAATGGAGTGCTTCATAAAGTGGGCTGAAGCGATACCACTGAGAAGGGAAATAGTGGGGGTGGTGAGAAACATCATCAGAGAATACAATTGATGGAACCCCTTTCATCAATTCATAGGTAATGATGCTCACAGATAAATACTCCATTGTCCATCATACTTAGACGGTAGAATATCCAAAGGGAAACGGTCAGGCCGAAGAAAGTAACAAAACTTTGGTTGATATCTTAGCTAAAATAATGGAGGATTTCCCAGGAGCGTGGGATGATAAGATACCAGTTGTGTTGTGGGCCTATCGAATAACTAAGAGAAAGCCCAGAGGGTATACTCCATTATCCCTTGTCTATGGGGCCAAGGCGATTCTACTAGTGGAGTTAGAAGTTCCCTCAGCTTGATATGCTTTGTGAAGTAGCACGATCCCTCAGAATAGACATGTGAAGTTGGAAGCATTGAATGAACACAAAGATAATGCGATGAAACACTTTCAAATGTACACGAAACAGCTCTCCAGGGCATATTTTAACTTAGTGACACCAAGGATATTCATGGAGGGAGACCCCATATTAAAAGCAGCGTTGAAAAACACCAGGGGGCTTCCTCTACCCAAGTTTGAAGCCAATTGGGAAGGACCTTTCATTGTAAAAGAAGCTCATGACTTAGGTTATTGCTTAATCTCTGGGATAAAAGAAGATAAACCATTCAATATTAACAATAAATTGTTGAACGTCTATCATATGTAAGTAATTAAGTTTGAACCACTGATGTATCTAGTTGTTGTTATGAATACACAACTTTTTATTGAATATGCAAGTTCTTTTATTATAGCCCAAGTGGAAATGAAACTATTATAGAACTTCATTGTGTACGAAAGGAGTTGTAACACAAAGAAATGACATGGAAAACTTATATCTTTCTTCATTCATAAACTGTGGGGCATTACAAAATTAGGATCTATTGCCCAAGAATTACATAAGAAGAAGAAAAAAAATAATATATACAAAAGTTCATTAGCCTAAGAGGAACCACATATCTGGGGAAGAGAAAAAATCTCTAGGAAGTCCCGAAGAAGATGCTAGGCAAGAAGACTGTTGGGCATTCATAGAAACCTCCAGCCTCGTTTGCGCTTATGTATGCTCGATGAAGAACTTCTCTCGCTTCGACTTCGCCAAGCATAGAGCTTCTTCGAGGTCCCCAACCTCTTTATTAATGTCTTTAAGAAGAGCTGCTAACTCAGCCAACTTGGTTTCCTTAGCCCGTTGATCCTCCTGATGTTTTTAGAGTAGTTCCCTCTAGCTATCCAGTCATTGGATCTTTAAAGTTTTCAAATGTGTAATAAGCTAATCAAGACGAAAGCCATCATGACCCAACTCCTTCAGGTGACCTAGGAATTGGTTGAGGAGGGATCTAGTAATGGCTGAGGTCGGAGTACTGGCAATCTCATCCACAATGGTAGCCATGACCTGAAACCTATAACTCATCACAAAGATGTTGAAACGCCGGAAATCCATGATAAACATTTTGGGAATGTGGTTTGCAAGCAGCTCAACTACCAAGCGATGGTTGGCATGCATCTGAGGAGAATAATGGAGCATCATCAGGCAGAAGGCATAAGGAGCCAAGTCGTTCAGAGGAATCTCACAGCCAGATTCACTCTCAGAAGTAGTACCGATCATGGAACCTTGATCGTTGTGGCTCGAGTCTCCTGAAACACGGGTTCCCGATGGGGTGAGGAGGTAGGCAAAAGAACCGGTGGAGAATCCTCCCAAGAAACCTGAGAATAGTTAGAGGAAATAAGGAGTTTATGAAAAATCTTAACAAGTGTTTTCGTTGATAAGTCACCAATATAGGTGAAGTTTATGAAAAAACCTTAACAAGTCTTTTCGTTGTTAAGTCACCAATATAGGTGGAGTTTATGAAAAATCTTAATAAGTGTTTTTGTTGTTAAGTCACCGATATAGGTGGTGTTGACGCCACCAAAATGGCATAGACCTGTGTAGAAAGACTTGTAGTAACCATGTTGGTCGGATTGTTGATCAGAATTTTTTTATTATCGTTCTCGTTCTTTCTATCTACCAACTGAATAGAGTTTGCTCTTCCTGGGTTTGTGAGTACCGGGCCTCGAAGGCCGATTAGGGGACAGTCATTGTCATGTCGTTAGATGCCTTTGATTTTTGTGAATCTATTGTCGACTCAAAGTAAGCTTGAGTTACCTGATATCAAGATGGGTGTGACTGAATTTGGAGAGTGAAATTTGACTGGGTCAAATTTACCTGATGTCAATAAATTCAGGGCCGACATATCGGATTGGGATTTTTGAAAACTAAATTTCCCCATATTTAGTGTTGTGATCTGCTGATAAATTCAGTTCCTTGTGTTGTGATCTGCTGATCACGAATGAACCCAGATATCCAGTTGGAGTTTGATACTTTACAATAACTATGTTTCTTAATGACGAATCATGGGGAATTTTTTAGTACGGATTTGGGTCCCAATTTTGTAATTTACGTTATCGTAGAACATTGAAGTCGAAACGATTGATATGAAATTAATAAATCCAAAACTTCTTCATCTTCCTGGGAAAGTTTCTCCATTGTCCTTTTTTTGAATGACTGTTCATTTTTCATTCTCTTTACGAAAGTGGGTCATTGGGTTTCATGAGAGAGAGACAGAGAGTTATTTTTTACTTTTGTATAAACAAAAATATGATGAACAAATGTATGTCAAGACAAAACAAAATATTATGGAACTTATATGAAACTGACACACTTTGTGCAGATCGATGGAAGAATTATGATTTTGCATCACACATGAAAATATGTAATCGTTCTGACTGTTTATTTCATGATATAAAATTTAAACTTGAGAATCAAGCCAAAAGTTGTGATTATGAAATCCACCATTTTACAGATTTCTCAATAAAGATTAATCTAATGGTTATGACAATAAAATCATGATATGCAATATTTTGTAGATTTTGTAAATAAAAATTGGGCAACTAATTTATGTATATAAACATAAATACCATGAACGAATCAAAAGATGTATGCACAACATATAATTGATTATAAGCAAAGATTGAGAAAACTTAGCGTATGAGGATGATCTTCATCTCTTCTAATAATAAATAAAGAATTCTTGTGTAGAATTCCCACAGACGGCGCCAATTTGTTGAAGAAAGAAAATGGTCTATGCCATTTTAGTGGCGTCAACAGAAGATAAATGATGAGGCAAAGATTGAAGATGAAGATAAACAAGCATATCAAACATATAAGAGACAAAGGTTTTTAAAGTGGTTCGGCTATGAATAAATTCTACGTACACTGTTCTTTTATTCCCAAGGGTGTACAATAGCACAATATGATGTAGAGAGAGAGAGAGAGAGAGGTTCATAGAGAATTGCTTAGTTCATATTGTGTGTATCTTGTGTATCGTGTCTCTTCCTGATTGTCCCTTTGCCTAAGGGAATGCATGTATTTATAGTGATGGGAGTCTAAGAGATGGAATGTCTTTATACATTCAAACATTTACATCTATATACAATGAATATAACTGTTAGTCGTCTAGGGTGGTTGGTCTTCCTTGAGTTGGTTGGTATGTCGTGTGTTGGTTTGTACGCCGACAAACTCTCCTCGGTTGCCGACCAACTCTCCTCAGGATCCGAGCAAGTATAAATATTTACACGTAGGATGACATGTGTCCTTTTCTGACTAGTCCACATCGATGGGTAATTTTTTGCCTCAATAGGTGGAGTTTATGGAAAAATCATAACAAGTGTTTTCGTTGTTAAGTCACTAATATAGGTGAAGTTTACGAAAAAACCTTAACAAGTGTTTTCTTTGTTAAGTCATCGATATAGGTGGAGTTTATGAAAAATTTTAAGAAGTGTTTTCATTGTAAAGTCACCGATATAGGTGGAGTTTATGGAAAAACCTTAACAAGTGTTTTCGTTGTTAAGTCACCGATATAGGTGGAGTTTATGTAAAAACCTTAACAAGTGTTTTCGTTGTTAAGTCACCGATATAGGTGGAGTTGATGAAAAAAACCTTAACAAATGTTTTCGTTGTTAAGTCACCGATATAGCTGGAGTTTATGAAAAAAAACTTAACAAGCATTTTCATTTTTAAGTCACCAACATAGGTGAAGTTTGAGAAACTGAGAAATGCAGAGAAATTAGAGAAGTACATCAGCAGCATCAGCGAGAATAGGAGCAACCGTGGAGGCCTCAACGACTCCCCTAACTAAAGAAGCCTCAACGGTGTGCAAAACTCCCTCGCCAATAAACTGTACCAAGACCAACAAAGGAGTTTCACTGAAAGAACACGAGGAACCTCCAGATGATGCCCTAGCATGGGCAGTCACTGAAGAATCACCACACGGGGTAGCAACACCAACCTTGGCCTTGAAAAGGAAAAATCCACTAAGAGAAAAGGGTGGGGTAAGGCTTGGCGAAAGCTACAAATACAAAACCAAGTGTTAGACATAAGGAATAAGTATAGGAAAAAAGGCAGGAATACATCTAAGTGTTACTTACCCCCGTTATAGCACCAAAAAGGTGAATTGCAATCAGGGGTATCGTCAGCACAGTGGGAAGAATAATGTTAGCTATCAGAGACACCACTTCCACCTGAAACACCCCAACATATCATAATGATAAACAATGCAATGGGATAAGGAAAAGATATGAGGCTTGACAATAAATTTACCTCAGAAGCACTCTCCTCAACCACAATGATGGGCAGAGGGACCTCTTACTCGGATGGTAGTGAAGAAGAAGCTGGAGTAGTTGCCTCTGATTGGGAAAATATTCCAATAGATCCAATGGTGGCAGCCCCGCAGCAGCATCTTTGGCCCGTTGGGAGGACAAACGCCGAGAGTAAGTAAGGCATGTCATGGGGGAATGGGGAGGAGTAGTATCGGCTTGAGAGACACCAAAACTCCTCCACGAAATGGCTCACGGGGGAACCTGGGGAATCAGGGGACTGGGCCTCTCTTCAGCTCCCTGCACCAAAGTTATCAAATAAATAAGCAAATGCAACTTGCCTTAAGAAAAGGGGAACAAGAACAAAACATGTACTCACACCTCAGATCTGGAGGGAGAACGAAAATATATAACCACTGGTGAAGGTAAAGAGGATGCAATAGTAGAAGGGGATGGGGTAGGAGGTATCTCGGCTAACCATTTCTTTTTCTGGGACTTAGTGCCCAGAGTTTTCTTCCTTACACCCGTTGTATCAGCACCTTGAGGTACCCTCGACCTTTTTCTCCTCTTTGCTGTTGGCTCAGTGGGATCAACCATGATTATGGAAAAGGTAGCCGAAGGAGGAACAACGAAAGCACGATGTTGACACTCACCATTTATTCTTTCGACCTCAGCTTGAACCTGCCTCCTCAGCTCTTCACTTACCTCTGCAGATATAGGAGGGGGAACAAAGGCAATAGGGAATGCCTCCAAAGGAGTTTGTGCTTGAACTTTGGGCTTATATTTCGAGGAAACCCCACTTTTGGACTTCTTGGTATTTTTAGCAGGTGGCTGAGAAGGCCCTTCCCCTATTTTAGCTTCGATTGAAGGGGCAGGTGGTTTGGGGGTTACGGAAGCCTTAGGCTTCGGTGTGGCAATGGGGATCATGGGGCAGTGTGGAGGAAGTTCATTAGGAGTTACTTTGGGGTCTGGCATAGAGGGAACTCAATCCCAAGAATGAAATTACCCTTTAACCCTAACTCCAAGGCAGAAAATAAAAGAACTGGAGGATACACGGGATCTCCCTCGATGAACTCAAAAATTTAGGCTAGTTGTCTTGGCTAGTACTTTATTAAAAATAGAGGGGTCACATCCCCTTACCTGGTGATGCTGGGAATGGTGACTCACCCAGCTATTGTAGAACTCACTCCCCACGCAGTAGTTGAGGAGAACATGGAACATGCCTCGCCAAAAGAGACCTTGGGTTTAGATGATTAGAAAACTGTGCGAGGACCCTCTTGATATAAACTGAACTGATGGCTGCATCGATTGGGATTGTAGTGCTCGCTGGTGTATCCCCACTCGGTGTAAGAGGGCAGGTATCCTGGAAAGAATAGAAGGACCATAGATAGTGAAGGGTCTTTAATAATGAGGTCTAGAGTAGTTGCTCGGATCACTCTTGCTTCATGTTTAAAAAAACTAAAAGTATAGAGAAAGATATCCTCTTCATAGGGCCTCATCACAAAATTCAAAAAATCATCGATAATAGAGGTCAAGTCCTTTCGACTTTGTCTCTTATGATAAACAAAGGAGCGTGGGGGTAGAATTGTTTCCCCCGGCGAAAGGCGGTTAGTCTTGACTACTACGGCACGGAAATGTACATAGAGGAAGCCTGTTAGGAGGACAGAGTTGGCAAAGTTAGCCAGGTTATAACGATTCAGAGACCGTTCCCTATCGAAAAGGGTTCTATCAAGATATTTGTAGAGGGATCCCAAGGCGATTGCATCCAGAGGAAGCTTGATACCCCTAGCCAAACGGACGGATATGTTGATGAGGTCCCTTTGATATTGGTCGTTGGGTTTCCTCATAAAATAAAGCGAGAAAGAATGATAAGGATGTAGGCAGGAAGTTCCAGCGATGTACCTTGACCAGGGGCAGCCTGAGAGGAACTACCTTCAGAAGGATACTTAAAGAAATAGTTGATAAGAGGAGTGACGTAGATTTGATTGAAGTACTGATGTACCTTTGACATATACGATCTAACTCCAAATGGTCTGCAGTCTCTTGGGCATCCAAGGCTTTATCATAATAGGGCTCATGGCCTGCTGCCTCAAGGCCTAGGAGCTCGCACACATCCTTCAACATTATTGTAAACTCGCCCCATGCAGTAATGAATGTATGAGTGGTAACGTTCCAGTGAGATACCAAAGTGGGAAGGGCGGCATTATTCTTAGACATGGTGAACTCACTAAACCACTTAGACCGATGGAGCCTAATTTTAGTGAGAGTGTTAGGATGGGAACTCTATATATGGGAGTTCCAGGCACCAAATGAGCAGGAGAGCCCCCAGGACCTTTGAAGTCAATGTGGTACCATGGTAAGTCCCCTCGCTCAAGACGAAATGGGAGAGTCCCCTCTAGAGGTAGAAAGCCCCAGTTATCATTACTTTCATCTTCATCACCAAGAGTCAGGGCATCATAATTGGCATTAAAAATGCAAGTCTTACAAGACCCAGCAAAGTCATCACTCTTGCTGAATATGGGGGACCGACGGTAGAAGCGCAACTAGTCCTACCGAGCAACAGTCAATGAGGCGGTAGTGGAGGTGGTGACAATAGGGGTAGCAGGTGGAGCACTGGTGGAAGGTGTGGTATGATTACTTTATGAGGCCACTGCAGACAACAATAAAGTATAAAAAAAAGAAGCTCGGTAAACGAAGGGTTGGGAATAAAGATGGAGAAGAACAACCACAGGTGGTGGCATAAAAGATGAGAGAAGGAAGAAGCTAGGTACGAGCTTGGTAAACAATGGAGTTCGCACAGAGTTCTGTCCCTAAAGAAGATAGGGGCTTAAAAAAGATGAAGGAAAAGGAAGGGTTTGAAAAAAGAGACGTTTGAAACCTTTTGAGGAACTCGTCTATTGAATTTCCCACCACCACACGTGCAAGGCCTCTTATAATCATTTTAAATAGACACGTGGCACTTCGGGAGGTGTTTTGACAGCTGAAAAGACAGTGCCACATCATTTACGAAGCGACACCTGGGGAATAAAAAGGGTTGCCTTCTTCAGAAAGTTTGAGTTTTGGCGCCAGAATTTTTGTCAGACATATCCAATAACTCCCAACGGAAAGATGTCCCAACGGTTGAAAAAAGGTATGATGTACCCTCGCCACAAGTTGAAACGTTGTTTAAATGGTGACTCGACTACGTCGGGGTGAATTTATGCTTTTTTGAACATAGCGAAGTGTTACAAAGGATAATTTCACTTACGAAGAGTCAAAATGAGCACTTAAGAAGGTTAACAGTCCTTTCGGGAGAATTTTGAACAATAAAGTTAGAGCAGTTGAAGCTCAGTGTCAGGAAAAAGTGGCGATGTCCCTTCGCCAAAGCATCAATAAGCCATAGAATTTCGATTCAGGTACATCAGGGAGGATTTTACTTTTTCCTAGAGATGCTAATGCGTTGGTTCTAACAAAGGAAAGGATGCCAGATTTTTACTCACAGAGGAGGTTCATCGGATTGAGAAGTTTTCATGCAGACATTTCTTGTTCCAATAACAAATCTCTCCACGAAGGGGCAAATGTAAAGGGGGCTTGAAGGTAATTTTCAGATTAGAGATAATTTCCCATTAATAACAATGTTTGTGGATTAAGGCACCGAGGCAGCTCTAACATGGAAGCTCATACTTTATCTTATTGTGTTACTAATCATATTGTATATTTGTTTATATTGACTATGAGAAATAACGTTTGTAATGATGTAATGAGAATAATCATGAGTTTTGTTGTGAGGTCAAACGGTACTCGCGATAGACCAGGCTTGGCAGGGCCTGGGAGAGCTTTCATGCTCTATCGAATGACCTCGCCTTGGGAACTCTAGAGGGACTTGGTTTGGAGGATTGAGAAGTGAGGAACCATTAGGGCTTGTCCTGAATATCTTAGATACACCTAGTAAAACACCGAGGAACCCTTACCGTGAGACCTCGGGCGGAGTAGCTTGGAGTTCCATCGGGCATGGGGTTATGAGCCAAGCAACCCTCCACTTAATGTCACATCCACTTTATTTGATGTCACTAACCAGCTAGGCAATGTCAGACCTGCACTTGAGTAAACCACCATGGTATTTGGGTCTGTCAGACAGTTGGTGAGCCACCTCTGTGACAACATCCCCGTGACACATAGTGGATGGGAAACATTCATGTCTTGTCATTTAATGGTTATGACGTGGAAGCAACTAGTGCATCAGGTGTTTAATGTTTGTGACATAAAGTATGAGGGATGTCTTTCACGGGCATTAATGGCAGAGTTGCCTCGAGGGTGATGTGGGAGGCTATTTAAGGACCCCAACCACCTCTGAGGATAGGATGATCTTTTTTAGAGTTCAAAAGTGATTACTAGAGAGTTATTATAGTTTAGATAGTTTACTCATCCACCATTATCATTTATTAAGAATATTTTAATACTTGACAGAGATTCTTGAGGGTGGCTGGTGTGTTTTGGCTTCTTGCTAAGGTGTATCTAGGGTTCTTACTTCTCTCTCCCTCTAGATAAGTTACTTCTAAGTTCATTACTACCTTCTGAGTTATACACGAGAGATCTGTGAGTTCAAACTGAGTCTATCTTCATTGAGTAGTGTTTGTATATCCAATGGTTAATCAATAGTGTTGCTATTTAACTTATCATTACTGTACTCAAAAGGGGTTATGCCTCCATCTTATCTAAACTACCCTCTTATAATAACGTAGAGAAGTCTACCTGGGAGCATGAGGATGACACGCACGACAAATATCCAGAGTTATTCCTACAGGGTATACCTTTATTCTGTTCTTTTTCGAATTTCGGAATAAAATTCCGTTATTAGTGGGGAAGTATGTAATACCCCATATTTTTTAGGGATTTTATTTTAATTATGGAATTAGGATTAATTCATTTAAATGGAGAAAATTTATTTATAATTAATCCGGATTTAAATGTAACAATTACTAGCACGTTGAGAGTTAGTATGTATTGGTGATAATTATGTCGAATATTACTTAACGAGTAAAGTAATATATGATTACAAAAATATTATTATGTCCGGGAGTGAAAAATACGACAATTGCAATATACTTAGTTGGGACGCGCGTGTGAGTCGTGTCAGTATTACTTTATTGGGTTAAAAAGATAAATATTCAAGTAACTCGTATGATCATTTCCAGTGTGCCGATGATTCCGAAAGGGTCAAGGTAGTCAGAAAACCTGGGTGTCTTATTTGGATTTTGAGGCAATTTAGGCCAAATTGTCACCTGAGAGGGGTATTTTAGTCTTCTAAAATTTTAGGGAATTAAAATTGACGAAAATAGATAATTAAAAGGGAAGTGTTTGTCGGAAATAGGTTATCTGTCACTTTTCAAACCTAAGTGAGAAAGAGAGAAAACCGAATAGGGAGAAGTAGAACTCCATAGGTGCCCTTGGATAAAGACTCAAGCTTTCGCACCAAAACTTCCTGTAAAGCATAGATCGAGAAGACATGAACAAGCCTATATCAATTTCAAGTGATGAATCATACCTTTGTGAAAAGGCAAGTGTTTATCTTGCTTGATTTTAGCGCATATATGATTCATGTTAATTTAGTTGATGGTTTAATCATAATATTATGTAATTGGGATTGAAGATGGGAATTTATTCATGATTGTGGTATTGCAATTGCATGTAGTTGAATAACTATATACTGGGGATTAGAAATCTGAAATTTTATCTATTGAAACCACGAATCATATATGAGTTTAGTCAGTCATTAATGGTGATTATATAAATTTAGGGATTTTGAAGATTTGAGAAATTAATCGACATTCATGTTAAAATTTTAAGGATTTGATGTTAAAAACGGATGGGAAAGTGTTCTAATACTAGGGGATATAGTTTAGAGTTGTTGGATTTGGATTAGGATGAAATCTAAGTGATTTTGTTGTTGAAAGAATTGGGAAAACGAAGTTTTTGGAAAATAGGGACGATCTCAAAATTTTATTCGAAGACTTGCCCGGGTCATTCGAACGAGAATTCCAATGAGATTACTAACAAGATTTGGTTTATAGTTCGTTCGAAGTGAGATCCTCTTTTGAACGACCTCATTTGAGAGAGAATTCCTAGTTCTAATGAGATGTTAGAATTCCTATTTTTTTTTCCAGATGAGTTAAAATCCTTCTACGTTGATTTAAATACGAGAATTGACCTATGCTAACATTGAGTGACTTAAATTCCTAGTCTAGTGGTGAGATGAGTGTGATTACTCAGGGAATATGTTGAAATAAGATATAGCCTTATGGAGTATATACGTTAGAGAGATAAATCATACGGTTAGCATATTGTGAGTAGTAGGGATGATAATACTACTTATAAATTTGGGGATTTAGGTTACGTGAATACCTAATGAATATGATAAGTTGTGTGTATATGTATTGATTGAACTATTATGTGTATAACAAATCTACGCTGCTTGCTATCGGGTGGAGGTTGTGCATTGTGGATGATCATATCATGAGCGACCTTCGGGGGGATTTTGAATTGTACCACTAGAGAATATAACCTAAGTAAGGGCTATCTGTGAGAATGATAGTGATGACGGTCGTATGGGTGCATAGGTATGTGTGTAGCACATCGGCTTGGAACTATGTTCTCCTTAAATATATGTTTTGGTTTTGATGGTTCATGAGAGATTCCACCTATAGTCCTTTATGCTATAAGAGATGCACCGGGACATGATAGCAGAGTATGCTTGTCACTAAGGGGCCCTAACCCAAGGGTGCAATATTAGTATATGTAAATACAGAGAGATAGATATATGTATACATGTTGTTTATTATACTTTGTGTGTTTAGTTATTTTGGAAATAACAATAGTTATTATATTAACATAATGAGAAAAAGAATGTTAGGAGAATAATGGTTGAATATTTATATATCCTCCCTTAACATATGTTAATGCGGGATACGAGAGATATGGTTAATCACTTGAGAGTCTTGGTGTAATTTTCATTTAGTATGAGTCTATTTAGGCGGGGAAGCATAACTAGGATGGGTTGGTACATGCGTTAGGTGTGCACATTAGTTGAGAAGTGATTATTTCAAGTGAGAGTACGATAATCTAAGGTGAATATTATATGTGCTAATGATTCATTTAAGCACTTGCTGATTTTTAAACTGTTTTACAACTCGGGCTCTGACCCGCTTTCTACAAATTTATTTGCTTTGTCAAATTATTTTAGGTTCGGGACACCAAACATAGGAGTTCCATTCATTCAACGAGTTGTTGCTTCTGTGGAAATTGCAGGATTTTGGTCGTAGGCACCTCTATGTCCATGATTTCTTCCTTTTTGAGTTATCATTTCACTTAGGGCATGTTTCCCCTTTGCTATTTAGACATTAAGACATTTTGGATTAAGTTATTTAGTTCTTTTAGTTGATGGTTTATTTCTGTTGGATTATTGTATTTGGTACTTAGAAATAGTCAAAAGCTTAGAACAAGGAATAAAAAAAAGTAGCAACCGACACTATAGTTGCTATTCTAGGACCGAGTTTATTGATGAAAAAAGATATCCTTGTAGTAGGACCTTCCTCGTAGGATCTTCAAGTTTAGATTTTGTTTATTGACTCTTCGTCCTTTGAGATCAGGAGTGAGTCTGAGTTGATTTTGTCGGCCCCAGACAAAACCGATATTGAGTACACTCTGAGGTTTAATTTTTAAGCATATAATAATGAGGTCTTGTATGAAGCCATATTAGCAGGACTTTCCATTACAAAGCCATTGGGTGTTGACAAAATCCTTTCCCACAATGATTCACAGCTGGTAATGACCCAAATTCTAAGTGTTTATAAGGCAAAGGATGAAAATAGGGCCAAATACTCTCAAAGAGTGAAGACATCACTAGTAAGATTCCATGGGTTAAAGATGAGTATAATCCCAAGAAGTGAAAATGGAAGAGTAGACATCTTTATAAGGCATGTAATGACCACGAGAGCAAAGATTTGCATAACAGCTCCGTAAAAAATTTCCTAGAACCAAGCATCGAGCGAAAATAAGAAAACACCATCTTGGATGGAACCAATCATTGAGTACTTAAAGGATTATAAGCTATCAAAAATCAAGGCTGGAGAAGAAAGAGACCATATCGAGCCTCTAAATTCACAGTTATAGGAAATATTTTTTAAAAGAGAGGCTGTCTTATCCCCTTTTAAGGCATGTGAACCCAACAGAAGTTAGTTGTGTTCTTAAATATGTTCATGAGGGTATCTACATGGGCCATATCAGAGAATGATCATTGGTTAAGAGAATTATCACTCGAGGCTACTATTGGCCAAACCTAGCCAAAGATGTGGCCGAATACATCTTCAAATGCGATAAGTGTTAGGGCTTTGACAATATACCTAATTAACTCCCTCAACCATTTACTCCCATCTCAACACCATGTCCCTTCGCGATGTGGGGAATTGATTTGGTCGGTCCGTTACCATAATCCAAGGGGAAGTTTTATTTTTTTGATTTTTGTAATTGATTTTTTTTCAAAATGGGTAGAGGCATAGGACATTATAACTATCACCAAATATAAGTGTATCGTATTCATTTGGAAAAATATCATTTATTGGTATGGACTTCCATATACTTTGATTACAGACAACATGAAGTAGTTCAGGAATAAGCCCCTAGTTGCCTAATGTGGTAAAGACGGTATAAAGCGATTCTTCTCGGCACCAGTCCAAACATAAGAAAATGGTCAAACTGAGGTGACAAACCAAAAAATACTAGACAAAATAAAGAAGAAGATGGAAGATGCCAAGGGTAATCAGTTAGAAAACTACACAATGTTCTGTGGGCGTACCGAACGATCGATAGAACGCAAATAGGGGAGATACCTTTTATGCTAGCGTAGGGTTCATACGTAGTCATCCCAATTGATATTGGCATGTCAATTCACATAGTCCAAATGTACAACACTTATATGAACTTAGAAAAAATAATACTCAATTTGGACCTCATCGAAGAATGATAGGAAGACGCAGTTGTACAATAGTTGGCTTACCAACATAGAGATGTAAAATTTTACAATAAGAATGTCAAATCTTGTTTGATCAAAGTCATTAATATCATACTCAATAAGGTCATATAAAAATCCAAAAAACTTCATCTAAATTTTGCATGGATTCTATAGAGTCACAGAGGAAGTGGTACCAGGCACCTATTGGTTGGATAATTTAAAAGAGGATCCACTCACAAATCCATTGAATATCGATCGTTTGAAAAAGTACTGTGATTGAGAATACATTAATATAATAACTTGGGAGAAGTTGTCTATCATGTAATCAAATTTTGTAGGGTGAAATTTTGAAATAAATGAAGTGTTATCTCAGATTCTCCAATTGTATCTTCTCATTATCGTACCACTCATGAAATCTCTCTCTCGATGGTATGAGAGAGTTTTGGAGTATCATCTCCTAAATGCATCTCACTAAGGAAAATTGGAAATCTTTTGTTATGATGAGACTTAACATTATTTTTTTATGGTTAATAGTTAAATGTTAGTCTCCTTCTTGGAGGTACGAGAGTGTTTTGGAATTTCATCTCCTAAACATGTCTCACTGAGAGGTGGTAAAACTGAAATCAATTGTTTTGGTGAAATTAACATCGTTTTTATTGTAAATAGTTGAATCTAAATCTCTGTCTCAACGGTACGAGAGTGTTTTGGAGACTCGTCTCCTAAACATATAACACTAAAACCCTTGAGAGGTGGGAATATTAAACATCATTTTTTATGGTGAACAGTTAAATGTAACTTTCTCTCTCGACAGTATGAGGGTGTTTTGGAGTCTCATTTCCTAAACATGCCTCACTAAAAACCATGAGCGGTGGGAAAATTGAACATCATTTTGTTATGGTGAATAGTTATATGTAAATATCTCTCTTGGTGGTACATGAGTGTTTTGGAGTCTCGTCTACTAAACATACCTCACTAAAAGCCTTGAGAAGTGGGAAAATTGAACATCATTTTATTATGGTGAGACTTAAACAACATTTTTTTATGGTGAATAGTTAAACATAAATATTTCTCTTGGTAGTACGAGAGTGTTTGTGAGCCTCGTCTCCTGAACATGTATCACAAAAAGAACCTGAGAGGTGGGGAAATTGAACATCATTTTTTTATAGTAAGACCTAACATTATTTTTTATGGTGAATAATTAAATGTGAATCTCTCTCTCGATGGTGCGAGTTTGTTTTGGAGACTTGTCTCCTAAACACATCTCACTAAAAACCCTGAGAGGTGGGAAAATTGAATATCATTTTGTTTTGATGATATTGAAACATCATTTTGTATGATGAATACAAGGGAAGACACTACACTTGAGCATATGATTAGGAAAATAAAGTGTATTGAAGACAAAAAATTCACAAAAAACCCCAACAGAGGGGTGTTAAGAATTGAAGTTAAGAACTAGTCAATTCGAAAAGTGGGATGAGAATAGCAATTACAAAAAAATTGGGCATCAGAGACCACAGGCGGTCGCTCAAGTAGAAGAAATAACAAAACTCAAGTCTCTATCGCTAAGTTGTCAGTAGCTGTGTCTTCAAGGACGAAGGATTCCTATGGGATGTAGCGGTGTCCTGGTCCCTAGCTTAGTCCACTTCATTAGCAATTTGTGTCATCTTGGCCCCCTCCACCTCCAACTTGTCAACCGCCGCATTTTTTATTTCGTCCTAGATCTCCTAAAGAGCAACAAAAATCTCTAGATCGGCCAAGATCAAAAAGTTAGAAACCTTGATTAGGTAGGGCTATTTGAAGACAAGGTGAGAAAATTTGTTGATAACTCGTCTACAAGATGCTTTAGAACCTATTGCAAGTATTGGACAACATAGGAAGAAAATTCCTCACTTTTCCTGAACTCAACCGCATCCAACTCAACACCAACCCTCAAAAGCTCCTTTTTAAAATCCTCCTTCTACTTCAGAGTATCCTTAAGATACATCCATTTCTCTTTATGGTTCTCTTTTGCAATAGTGAGTCACTCCGTATATTGTTCCCGGAGCTTATGCATCTCATCTTTGTAGGAAGCTTTCTGGTCATCCTACTACTGCTTCAAATTTTTCAGCTTAGATGTTTCTTCTTCAGCCGTCTTAACCTAAGGTTCAACTGCCAAAACCCATTGATAGAGGTGTTGGAGAAAAAGTATAGATTTCAAAATAAATACTAGAAGTAAGAGTCAGTATGAAGCAAGAAAAATATAAGATGCGACAAAACTTTGCAAATTCGATTAAGTGTCAATAATTACTTGTGTGGATCTCTGAAGGGAAAAGATTAACACCCCACTACTGCTCTGAGCCTCAAAGCATCGGTTGTCACAAGAGGGGGTCATTGAGGAAATGACCTCCTTAGCCGTAGTCTGACTCCCAATAAGAGAGTCGAGGTTCAAAGACAATTAGGCCAAATATGTTGTGGCCAACACATCATATAAGGTAGGGACACTAGGAGTTGAGGTCATCTCGGGGGAACCTTATATTTTTTCTACTGGGTAGGAGAGACTGTATACCTACCGTCCTTCTTCCTCTTATTTGATCCCTCAGCTGTGATATGGCCACCTATTATAGGATTTTTCATCAGAGCTATCAACTAAGTTATTTTGCCCTACATCCTGTCCAATATATTTTCAGTCATGGAGGTCTCCATCTCCCAAATGTGGTCTAGTGTGTTTGATAGATGATATGCAAAATGACAATGATCAGTATCATCTTAGATCATATAAGGTGATAATAAAAGTTAGAAAATTTTCAAAAATCTTAAAAATGGACTCCAATTGGTTTGTACCCACCCAACAAACCGAAGGATCTAAGGAGTGATCCATTCCTCGAAGCGAGTTAGACCATGGGCTCCCCCTTAATTCATCTATGTTTTTACTACATTCCATGCTCAAACCCAGATCAACTTTGGTCAAGATTATGATTCGGTCCCACTTGCAGGGCATCGCGATCTCTCCGAGGTCCGATGAATCGTTGATGTCGAAGTCCTACGAGCTCAAGATAAATAAACACCAATATTTCCAATCATGGTTGGAAGTATAGTTTATATGTAAGAGCTTGCGATCGGGTCTATGAGACATAAATGGTAGTAAGAGGAGTTGAACTTAGTCGTGACATCTGAGTAACATGCTCAAAATACATTAGTAGGTAAGTATTCCTCATAACCAAGTTTTTAATGAATGGATTACCGCAATAAGATTGTCTAGGCATTTGGGGCCATCTGAGTAGGGGCAATGCCGATAGTATAGAGAACCCCCCCTAATGGATGAATTAAACATAAGGAGAAAGACGACGTTAAATATTTGTTCATAGATAAAAATATCTTATCCTTATTTCTAAAGTCACATGCCCTCTCATCCTCGCCTGGCACCTTTGTAACATCCCGTATTTTTGTGCATTTAATATTTAATTAATTCGAGAATTCAAAATTACTTGTGTGTCATAATTTTAATTGAACTAATTATGGAAACATATATTTAAATATTAATCGGGGACTGAATGGTTAATATTTAGGGAAATTTATTTACTAAGTGAATAGTAATAATTTATTTACGTCATTTCGGGTATTAATGACGGGGTATGCACTTATCTCAGCCGGGAGTCGGTATAGACTAAATTGGGTGTGAGATAAGGAATTTTATAAATTAATTCGGATGCCAATTATGAGTGTACGGTTGAGTCCGAATGGGCCGAGATAGTCAAAAAAGTGTACCTGGGGTAGTAAACGGGGCACGAGACATTTTTAGGCATAGTCGGGCCCACATGGGGACATTTGGGTCACTTGGGCTTGGCCCATTAGGCAAAAAATGGGATTTAGCCTAATTAAGCAATTATAAGAAATAAGGGAACGACTGAATTGAGTTTAGAAAAAGACTTAGTGGATTAGGAAACCCTAATAGCAGTTAAAGGCAAATTTGGGGATCAAAGGAGAGCCAAAACAAAGTGGTCATCTTCAACCTTGGGCATTCACAACTCCAAAATCAGACTCTACGAACCTTAAGGCAAGGTGTTAACTTGTTGTAGCACTTAAATTGTATTTCAATTCATGTTCATGTGATGTGAGTAATCAAAGAAATTTGTTTTGGGATTTAAAGGGTATAAACATGGGGTTTTGTAAACCACGAATCTGATTTCTAAATTGAGTAGAAATTCATGTATAATCTGAGATTTGTATATGTATCTGGTAAGATGTGTAAACTCGGATGAATTAGAAATGAATTTGAGATAACAAATTGATGTTTAAATGGGTTAGAAATTAAATTGAATTTTTCCCCAAATTCGTGAAAATCGTAGAGAAAGAAAATTAATTGATGTTTTTGGACTTTATGGGGGTTCCTTATAAGGTTTTTGGTATTTATTGTCGATGGGAAGGATTGGTTTTTATAGTAGAAGAAGTTAGGGTTTGGAGATATTCATCCATGTCTGAAACTGACTACTCGGAGAAGATGATGACCTGTTCGATCGATCGATCGAGGGTCGGGGGTCGATCGATCGAAGGTCAGCAAATTCTGGCAGTTCAGCCAGTTTGTTTATATAAGGGAAAATTAAATAAAAATCTTTTCATGCCTTATGTAATAATAAATAAATATGGAGTTACAAACTAATTAATTGTGAGGGAAATTAATTGGGACTTGGGAGAAATTTAGGTGTGGCACACTATGATTAAATTGTGAGAATAATATTTCAAAAATGGTTATAGATGGATTTGGTAGGTAAGTCCGGGGTTATTGGTTGAGCGATACCAAGACGTTAAATTAATTTAGGTGAAAGCTAAATAGTTTAGAGTCAGGAATTTAGACTCGGGTGTTGTTTTTATTTTGGGCTACGAGAGTAAGTCCGAATATATTGGTTGGGGCTACACCAAAAGTAATTAATGTGCAAATTAGTTAATAATTAAAGTTGGACCATAAACTCATAATAATTTGAATAGGCTTGTGTCACGGACTTAGTACACGGTGTAGCCGGGATGTTTATATTTATATATGTGTGGTGTGTGATAGTATACATATGGTGTGTACATTAATATCAGTGGCTAGATATTATTATTATATACTCTAGTGCTATAAGGGGAGGTTGCGCGTAGTGGATGAATCCACTAGCTTGAGAAGTAGGGTGAGTATATTCCCAGGTGATAGCGTCCATTATATGGGTGAGGGGCATCTTACTTTCGGGGAAGGAATATGACCGCCTCCAATTGTATGTATTAACCATGTTAGTGAGTAATTCTGACTTGGGGTAACTAGGTTATGTGAATATACCTAGTGGCATAGCACTTTAGAGAATTTATATCCTGTGAGTCTTTACTCGGGTGGATGCTATTATTAAATGTATTTCAATATGTTTGTCAATGTTGTAATATGACTATAAGTATATAATTAGGTAATTAATTATATACGGACTAATTAATACAAAGCATGAGTTGTATTATATGTATAACAAGTGTGGAAGTTATATGAATTTCAAAAGGGAAATGATTAATTAAGTTGATGTTGCTAATAACTTAAAAATCATATTCGTGGAACACTCATTTAGAGTAGGGTGGGTGCAAAGAGTTTTTTATTAATTATCTAGTCATGAGATAAATAACTAGGTGAATTAATTAAGGCGTTCGTAGTGCACATTAGAGGAGGGGTGAGGAAGTTCTCAAGAGAGAGTGAGGCACTAACTAAAATATGGGGAGCATGCATATTTATTTATCACTGCAGGTTAATCATTTGCTAAATGTTTTTCAAATGTTTTGGGTACTAAATCTTGCTATATAAACTTTTCAAAACCTTTTAGGTGTCCAGCCACAGGGACGCCAGGCTTGACTAAATTTCAGGGATTCGTTGCTGTAGCATATGTGGATGTTGCGGGAGTTTGATAGGCGCCTTTTGAACCGATGGTTTATTCGGCCAGTTAATTAATTGTGAATGGTTGTTTCAGTTAACTGTGATTGTTATATTATTTTACTTCCGCATGAGATTTTCATTTAAATTAATGAAAGATACAACTTGGCACCAGTCTATTTCTCACTTAGGTGGTTAATAATTAAAAAGGCAACAGTGATGCTAAGAATGAACCAACTGAGAAAGTTGTTCTAACTTAATTTTGGACTGTTCACCCGGGGTTAATTAGGCGGGGTGTAACAACCTTCTTGTTAACAGATGAGTTAATACCATAAAAGTGTCACCATATAATAAGATCAGTCTCATGAACATCACTTTGGTTAGAAGAGGCAACACATGTATCAAGTACAAAGTCCTCCTCATTCTCTTCATCCTCAATTGAAAGAACTTTGGTACGAGGATATCGACTATGAAATTTTTCCTTTGTCATGGAAGTCAATGTCTAAGGCATTTTTAAAGGGGGGAGGAATGTGATCTTCAGTCTCGTCATTAGAGATGTCATAAATTGGAGGCTCAGGATCCCCCTATTGAAGAGATAAGGTACGCGGGTGACTTTTATTACTTGATTTGGCAAAGTCTATCATCTCGAACACACTAGGATGAGCCATTGTTACCTTCATGCCCTCCAAAAAATTGTCAGAGCCATAGTATACAATGGCATAGTGAAGGCCTTAATGCTTAAAGGGACTATAACCCTTTGAAGATGACGATATGATATCACTACTGGTGTTGATAACACTTGGAGAGCCAAGTGTGGTGTCGTAGTGTGGGAAGTTAGTCAAATACAAGGAAGGTTTCAGAACTCCTAAAGGTGTTGGTGCTAGAGGTATCAATGACCTCTCTCGTTTAAGGTTAGTTTAGGCCTCTTCCACTTCTCGGTGGATATGGACACGGTCATGAAGGATATGTAATTCTAGCCAAGTCACGTATAGACTTTGGTACATTAATAAACTATTGTTTTAATGGTTTCTAAAGCTAAAAGGATCAAATATGGGAATCAGATGATTTTCAGGAATAACACTCAAGAATACTTAAGAACCCAAAACCCAGCTTCCTACGGCCTACACTGAAAAACTCACTAGAAAACCCTAAAATGACCCTAAACTTTGCTAAAAATAGTCGACATTTTGAGAACTGTCACCAAAGAACCTCCAGAAGAAGGGGTATAAACCTAATGACTCTCATCGAAAAAATTAGAAAATGAAGAAAATGATCAAAACAACAAAGGAAACGAGTGCAAAGGTGATCAGGGGTTCCTAAAAGAGACTGGGATGACCTAAGGATGAAGAAAAGTAGTGAGAAAGATTATTTGAGAAGGATCAAAGGTGAAAGGCTATAGAGAGAAAATTGTGACAACGTTTTCTCTAGTTTAATAGTTAATTGTAGAAATGAGAAAGGCCACCTAAATTACCCTGTTCAATCTCAAATGGGTGATATTATTAGGCATAACTTCCAAGGCTTGGAATCACGTAAAGGCTATGCGCGTGGCCCAAAAGTGCCCGAGAAATCAAATCACCTCTAGTATAACTAAATAATGGTCGATAACTGGATAACTTATCATAAGTGGATGAGACCAAAGCATATGGGGTGATATGACTGTTATGTCTGACCTGACCATTGTGTTACCATGATACGAGTGATAACTAATAGATAGCTAGGAAAATAAAGTCATGGTTTGTGAACAGAGCATCAGGACGAGACGAGATAACCATTGGAGTCGCCTCACAACCATATGGGACCACATTTAAACCTCAACATTTTACTAATGTCCAAGGCTAAGGTTTAGGGGGTAATTGATATACATATGTGTGGTCACATCTAAATAACAACCAAGAAGAATGACCAATATTGACTCATCCCTCAGAAGAGACCAACACTCACCTAAGCCCACATGAGTGGTCTTAATGATAATACGCAAATGTTGCATATTTCATCCTCCGAACCTACGCATTTTACCCCCTCGGGTATCTTATTCCCTATATTTATGCTCATTAACAAGAAAACCTCGGATTTGTATGTTAACATGTTTTGCAGGGGTTAATTGAGTTTTTATAGGTATTTGGATGCTAAGTGTGAAGTTCAGACGCATTTCGCTCGATTTTCGTACGCGATCGCTCGTTCAAGGGCATTTTAGTCTTTTCACAGCTTGGGCACCTGGCACAACATCTACACGAAAGTTGTATCCATCTTCGCAAGCTTCGCGTGACCATAAACAGTGCGCGATTCTGAGTCCATATAAAGAAGTTACAGGAGTTTTAGCAGACGAGAAATGCAAACAACCAAAACAGTATTGTAGTGTGCTGATACCTGCTTGATCGATCGATCGATTGATCCTTCGAGATAGTGGGCTGATTTATTCACCATCAATCAATCGGTGGTTTGGGTCGATCGATCAATCCCCTGTTTCCAGGAGCTATTTTGGCTTATATTTTCTTTTTCCTTTTCTTTTCTTTACTTATTCCAACTTACTATAAATACCAATTTTTGTTGTAATAATAAGATATTGTAGTTTAGATAGTTTTAGAAGATAGTTTAGGTTAGGGTTTTGGAGTTGAGATCTCTTTTCTTCTTCCTCATTTGGTGTGACAACATTTGGGTTTGTAAGATTGATTTTTCATCTTCCCTTTCCACTAATATAACTTGTTTTCCATTAATTCTTGCTGTGATAATTAGATTTACATGCTATCCTAATTAGATTCACATGCTTTCTTTACTTGCTTTCTAGTGTAGATTTATCGCGTTTATTTGCCGCTTTATTTATCGCATTTTTGCCATGCTTTCTAGCTAATTTAAATTAGGTTGTGTTTGAATTGAAGTCACTCGTGTTGACACGTTGCTTGGCTTTGGTGATGGTGTTTACGGGTCTATTTCGGGTACGTTGTCCTAGTTATTACGCCTAGAAGATTTGATGGGGCATATCATGTATGTCCCGTGCTTACGACCTTTCATGCACAATTTCCGAGGTATTTGTTGACGCCAAAATCTTATTAGGCTTTTATGAGGATTTAGGGGCGTGACAACCCTTGATTCAATTAACTGTCGAAACGAGAAGCATTCGTAATAACTTGTCGACCCATGTATCCATTTTATAAAAATTAACTCGGGTGAGGGATATTCGACGCAACCTATAGTTTTACCGCTTTGTTAGTCTAGTTTCAATACCCTCGCCTAGATTAATCTTTCCCTTTTATGCATCTTTTCCTTTTTAGTTTGTAATCACCTTTTACACTTTTATTTCAGAGAACTAAATCATATAAATTCTAAAAACTCATCTCTATGGATTTTTTATACCCGACTTATCGCCATACTTGTATCGCAAGTGTAGACGTAATTTAGGTTTGTTTGTATTAACGCGGTGAAACAAAAACAACGATCGTGCCCTTACACGAGCCCGCACTTTACATGGTCGATCACTTATACCATATAGGATTTGTCTGGACCATATCCAGGGAACCTATTAGGATCACTAATCTAATGTCGTAGTAGAGACCAACTTCATCTACATATACATGGGTGTAGAGCTCAGATGACACAATTGTTACAAGATAATAACCTTAGTTTGAGGTGGGTGTGTTGGTCACAGATGACCAACCAGCCTCATTTCGGCCCATAACATTTAGTAGGGTCCTATACATTCTCGGCTACAAATGAGACCTCATCCCTTCGATATATTTCCATAAGCATGGAAAAAATGGCAAGGGCATTTTAGGCATATCTACACAAGACTGTTATCGTAGATCGGCAATTCATGTGGGGGGAATATTTTTCATGATAATTTTAATTTATGCACAAACATTGGGCACTCTCTCATTAGACATGACCTCAGTAGGACGTGGGATGCATGTTTGGGGGTGACACTACGCACCCCCACCCTATATAAGATATACTACACCTTCTCCATTTAGATTGAATTCCATAATCTCTAATGTTATCCTGTCAAACTTGTATTAGAGAGAAAGCTTACTTGTATGTCTTGTATGGCCGTTAGTGCCTCATTGTAGTGAAAACCATTCTTATACTCCTTATAGTGGATGTAGGACAAGGTTGAACCTCTTAAATACCTGTGTTCATCTTTTTTCTCTTATCTCCTATGTGAGTTGGTTTGATTAATTACTGTCTAATAACATTTGTGTAAGATCCATCTCTATGGTGAATCCATTGCATGATATATGTATCATCAACTAGATTTTGGAGAACCTTGGGAAGTAGGTCTAGTAACATAGAGAATCAGATAGGGGTAACAAGTGTATTACATTATAATATTTTGAATATTGATGGTCCAGTAGTGATGGGTCTATATATATGTTTATGTTGATTTAACTTGTTAGTGAGTGTTATAGATGTGACCTAATTGTGTTGGGTTCATATGTATATATATATATTTATGTGATTCAACCTGTTAGCAAGGGTTATATTTTATTGGATTCTTTATGTGAAGTGCATACTATGTGTGAGTGCTCATGAGGAATGTAATGGTAGGGATTCCATTATGAGACGCATGTGATATCGACCATGATGGTGGCTTGGTCAGAAGATGAATTTTCCATGATCACTTTTACCCCAGGTCTTATGCCTAAGTACTCGTGTCCCAAGGGAGTTTCACGGTGAGATTTCATTCATATAGTCTTAGGTATGGTAGGCTATACAAATGATGTGTAGGAATAGTGATTTATCTCTTAGTTGTGAGTAGGACTTAGGTTTGGGACAAACATAGACTACACCTAGTACGCATGAGTGATCCCAGAAGGAAATTGGGATACATATTTATTATGTGCGGGTGTGTGAATATCCCATTTATTTTTTACTTGTTGCGGACTATACCTATGTATAGATGTTATACGTAGAGTTTGTCTTTATCCTACCTTATATGATTATATGTTTTCATACTAGAGATAGTTGTACCGGTTTACATACTATAATTGACATGTATGTGATTATCATAGGGATATATACCTATATAATTATGATGAAGGATCTATGTTTTAGCTATAGTATAGATATATGTATTGCTATGTGGCGTACGATATCCCTAGACGGATAGACAAGATATTTATGATTTTTAAGCCTATAAGTGGCACCTCAGCTCCCTGGTGATATGTATCAGAGGTACGAGACTACCATACAAAATATGTTTTATAATGAAAGAGATTAACTTAATGATGATAAACTGAAGACTAAAGCATTAAGAGATAAGACATTAATCACTTGAGTTACATATGGATTCGGGATTAGAATAGCATGTTATTTTAGGTTGTTGGGTTGGGTAACTAATAACTTAAAATCCATTGAAAGATGAGATGAAGCTGTGTAGTTATATTCTAGCCTAAATTTTGTTATAAGCCTATTCTTAATGAATTTTTTGCTTACATTGTTGTTATATATGTGTTTTCAAAGGTCTTATATCATTGTTCCTGCCACCGAGTTGACCGTAGGAGGAGCACCTCTATTGGCATCCTATCCTTAATTCTTAGGACATAGTAGTTGAGAGGTGTCGCTCATTCATTCTATGTACTAATTTACATTTCTATCAGGCTTTAGTGCATATGATGTAGCTTATTCTAGAGTTGGGATATTATATTTACAGTGAATATTATCAGAGTTTGATTGATTTTATATAAGTATTTCGTTATCTCATTCTGTAACTTGTTCAGTTTTAGTTATTTTGTTATGTTGGGATCTTAGTAATTGTTTTTTTGTTCCCGTGATTTCTGTATTAGACGTGATCAATCTATTTATGAATTTTACGGAATGTCACCATTGGGATAATTGAATTATCTATTGGATCGGGCATTTCTTTGAATAATCATTTGAAATAAGGGCAAAATCCTCAACAATTGATAAAAAAATATAATTTTTTTTTGAAAGTTTTCATTTTTTTGACAATAAAATCATGTTTGGGAAGAACATACACCAAACAAATGAAACTAGCATACAATTGAAACATATCCCCCATCCCTAACTCAAATGTAGAATTGTCCTCAATCTGAATTAAGAACAGAACATAAAGAGAGGAAGATAAAGATATTGTCCAAAATGGAGCGATCTCCGAAAGTTCAAGTCCATTAATCCTACAAAAACCAAACTACTATGTATAAATAATTAAGAAAAATGAGAGTTTCGTTTGCAAAATGGAAGGAAGGTCAATGTAAAGGGAAGGAACAATGACAATTAAAAGTTTTAAGTTGATGATGGGGTGTATGGATTCAATGGGGGACAAGTACAATTGGGATCCAAAAAAATATGAATTTCCTCCTAAAGGTCTTTGAATTTAAATGGGAGGTGGGGAACATGAAGGGACAATCACCTTCATAGAGAGCAACTTGAGCAAGTGGTCATCATTGGTAAAAGGATTAAACATTTTAAATTTTTTACCGACTCATGGGATAGTTGTAATGGTTGGATAATGATGAACGAAAAGGGGGAGGAAATAAACTCAATCTGACGATTTGACTCACCATCGCTCGAAGATTTAATTTTGAAATAAATATGATAAATCCCAATGAAATTATCTTCTAAAAGTATTTTATGAGAAGAACAAATCTCAACCTCCTGTTTTTGTTTCAATGAAGAAATCATCTCATTGCAAATGGATACTATATCCATTTCTTCATCACTTTCATTCTCAATCATCCGTTGGGCCAAGAGAAGGATGGTTTGTTCCAAAGTAGGCATACTTGACTCAGGAACCTCAGATTCCACATTTTGTTCAAAACATTCTTTTTCTTCACCAAAAAGAGAAATTTGAAAATTATCATCGTAACTCTTTTCAAAATTATTAGTGTAATTTTTTTAAGGTCTATTGTCAAAACAGTTCAGATATCTATTGTCACAATAGTTTTCAACATTATTATTATAAGAATTTTGTGACATTTTTTCATGAGAATAATTTTTGAAAGTTCCCACATCATTTGTTGGATTTGGTAAATACTCACCAAAAGTCATAGGCTTTTAATTTACTGTTTTTTCAAGAATTCACTAAAATTCATAAACTTTGAGGCACTTTGAAAATTATTCTTAGGACAAAACTATGAACTATTATAATAAAAAAAATCTAGAGTAAGACATGCTTACCCAAGACAACTATTCGATGGAAATTCCACAATGTGGTCTGCGATCGAGAATTTAACGTTTCTTGGTGCTTAAATTTTCATGTCTACATGACAAATTAATACAAAAATAACAATTAAAAATATATATGACATACTAAATCAATAAAATTCTAGAACAAAATAGTCCCCGGCAATAGCGCCATTTTGATCATGCGAAAATTGAGTGGTTGTATAAGGAAACTATTGTCGATTGATTTCCCACCATAATGAAAAAGCCTAAACTTTGATTATAGTTGTTTTGTAAGTATAGTGGAGGAGTTCAGGTGTCGAATCCACATAGAATGTTACTTAGAATTCTGTTTGTTTATTATTCACAAATGAAAGTGTAAAAGATTATATTTGCTTTAAAACATTTTATACTACAATCAATGTAGGCAAATATTGAAAAAAAGTTAATTATCAATAATAAAACTATAGTTTGAGAATTATATCCCTCACCATGGAGAAGTAATTATAAACAGTTGCATGGAAAGTAAAGAATTTTCAAGATCAATACTCATCTAGAAAATTAATAAAATCTAGAGTTGTCATCCTTGAAATTCTTAAAAAAGCTTAATTTGATTTTGATGTCAACAAATATTTCTGTGATTACACATGAAAGGTTGCAAATATGGCGCATACATGATATACCCAATTAAGTTTCCTAGATAGAAAAACAAGAACAAATGACCAATCAAAACTAACCTAAATTATCATACCCTAGAAAAGAAACTAATTAATCCATGGTGAGTTCAACAATCTCAACATGATTTAATTAGCTGGGAAGCTTCTAGAAGCATGAAATTAAAGAAAGAAATGAAGTGCGCAAATAAAGCAATAAAACTAATTAACAAAGCATTAAATTAAACTATAAAACCTTGAATTAAAGAAAAACGACAATGAATAGTGATTTACACCCCAATGGAAATTAAAAATACCTAAGAGAAAGAGAGAGATGATCTTCCCACAAGCATAGAGGTCAAAAACAACTTTAAACAAACCTAAAATGAACTTCCATGATGAAAATAATAAACCCCCCATAAATACCCCTCCAAAAACACTTCGAAAACACCCTAAAACTTAAATTTGATGGGGGCGATCGATTGCCCATTGGGGGGTCGATTGATCGGCTGGGGGGAGGGGTGATACAACACGTAATTGTGCTGTCTTGATCTAATTATCACATGTCATTAAGAAAAAGGCCATAAAATCTTCATATGAGCTTGAAATGGCACAATTTGAAACCATACGAAGCTAATTCAATTATATGTATTTTGGCCTTTTGAAACCCTCAAATTTGTATAGTATGAAATTACCAAATTATCTTTAAATTTGAAGATATTATTTAAACATTGTAAAAACCGACATAACTTCATTACACGGGATCAAAATGATGGACGGTCAGTGGTCAAGTGAAAACAAATCTCATGATATATATGTTGATAGTTTTATACCATCCAAAATATGGAGTTTGAAATTATCAAATTTCCCTTGAAGTTGCATCATTCGATGAAAATTTCTAGAAACGTATCCAAATTCACACATTGCATGCCCAAGAGCTATAAATTCTCAAATAAAACTTGAACAACATATAAATATCAAGAACAAAGGTTATCCAATATAAGATCTTAAATATAGGAATTAATGGAGACGAGGATCTTAAAATGAGCAAGAATAAAGGGTACTAATGGAAATATTTATGACTAATTTAACTCAAATGAATATTTTAATGGGAACATGAGGTTTGGACCCCAGTTTGGTTTTAGACCTGGAAGGTATCTTATTTATAAGATTTTGACAGGAAAATTTCCTATCACTCGTCAACTCATTTGAAATATATATGCTTCAACTTTAAATACACCCCCTAACTTACACATTGTTAGTCCCTTGCAATGAAATACAAATCAATAAGAACTACAAGTAAACCACAAGAAAGGCGATATGTACAAAGGATATAAATGCCACTTTCGCGGGTGAACGATTGCATTTAACATATGAAATAAGCCATTAAACTCTAGGTTAACCCTAGTGGATGAGTGTTTTATCATGAGGGTTTTTTGGGATGAAACCCACAAACATCAAATTTCCTCAAAATATGCCCAACCAACCAATTTGACAAGCTCAACAATAACTAAATATTTCAATATATTATTAACAAACCAAAAGTATGTCCAGTAATCCAAAACTATTAACATTAAAAGAATAACTGTATGGAATTAAAACCTCACATGTGAGTGGTGTGCGTGCACATTCAAAAAACTTTGATTCAGTAATAACGCATATAGCCCGGATAAACATTAGAGCATGCTTCCACTAAATCCTCTCCGGATATTACACTCAATAAATAAAAGAACTTGGAATAAGGCGTAACGCATGGGACATGCGGGCATAATGAGAAAATGGAAATGGAAACTAGGCCACACACATGTCGTCAATGAAGAACGCTATATATAAAATAAAAACTTTGCAATCTCAATGAAAGGATACCCTTCATCAAAGAGGTGAAATGCATTTTCACATATTATCACAATTCGTATGACTTTTGAATCAAATTTACCCTAGGATCACACATTAATAGTATAGGGTTGTAATGTAGGTTTGGGGTTAAGGTTATGAAATGTAATAAATATGTATGGATTCAAAGGTGGTCGGAGATGAAAACTAGGGATAATGAAAAATTGTGGGGAATTTCAAAATTGGAAAATAATTTTCATAAAAAGCATTGAATATAACGTTAGAAAGTGACAAAGGTTATTGAACACTATGTACACAAATGAAATACTTTCTCTTTCTTTTGTTTTCTTCTTTTTCTCTTCTTTTCTTTTGCTTTTGTTTTTTCCTTTTTCTTTTCTTTTCTCACTTCTTTTTTCTTCACTTTTTCATTCTCACATGCTTAATTGCAATGACAGACAACAACATCATTCAATCCCAAGTATCATCCCAAACAAAGTTATGGAAGGTTATATATATGGTTTATAACTCCAATTTGGATTTGGTTATGGGATTTTGGGTTATGAAATGAAGGGCTATATTTAGGCTCAAAGGGGTTGACGAGGGAAAACATATAAGATGAGGTCAAGGTCAATATGGGTGATATAACAAAGAGGGCCTATGATCCTTTCCTAAAATTTACGCAATTCACTAGTCAAAACAACTTTAGAAATAATTCTCAAGTAACACATTTCAAAATGAACTCAATTAATGAATGATCACTGAAAGAATAGTGAGATTACCAACAAATTTAATGTGTTTAAGAACAAAATAGTAATGTATAAACACTTGCAAATGAATAAAAGCACAAAGATCGCTTGTTTTTAGTGTAAACAATGTAACAAAAATACACCAAGTTATAATTGTCCTACCGAAATCATTTATAAAGTATGCTTAAGTGCTCATGAGTTTTCAAGGTTTAATTGATGCATTTATTGTCAATATTAAATAAATTGAGGACTATAGTTTAATAACATGAAACAAATAGAAAATGCATCATTGAATTAGCAATTGGATAGGGCAATTATTGAATTTATCATAAGAAATTGGGTCGAAAGGCCCAAGAAAGAGAAAAATAAATAAAAAGACTAATTTTTGAAATTTTTGAATTTTAAAATTTTAAATATTTCATTTATTTTTAAAATTTAATTGATAAATATAAGCATGGATCACGATGATAAAATAGATATTTAGATGAGTAATCACACCCCCTAACTTGAAATGCACATTATCCTCAATCAAAATAAAGACACTATGAAAAAGTCAGGGATAGAAATAAATCGCCCAATTTGGAGCGACCTCGAGGTAGTCAATGTGAGCCCTAAGGAAAAACAACTCAGAAACAGGGACCACCAGAGGATCCCAGCGCATAACTTCACCCCCTCGCTTTAGCCTCGTACGACGTCTGCCCCCTCCATTCACCACCATGAATGTCCCATGAAAAATATGCACAAAGTTCTCATTGATGCGACCTTTCTTGGCAAGAAAAGTGCGCCCAATTGTGCCGGCGTAAGATTACTCGCCTTTCACAATGGAATCCCTGGACAAATCGGGCGGGTACACACTCGATCAAATCGTAGTTTGAGGCCATTTAAATGTACAAAACAATAATTAGGCAGGACAAGAAAAATTATAGAGTGCAATTTAAGTTAGTTGGTGAACGAGTCCAAATGACATGTGCAAGTATGTGAAACACAATGAAAACATACAACAATGTGATAAAATGTGTCGAAGTGCAACAACGAGTGAAAAATACGCAAGTGTGTGCTAAAAATCTTGGAAAAACTTGGTCTTGTCATTTTAGTGAACACTTGGTGTGCACAATGTGGTATAAGGGTGTGTGAGTGCCATTTGAACTAACACAAGTCCCATTCATGAGCAAACATAATATTCCAACAACAATTTGTGTTCATGAATGGTTATACATCAATAATTAAGCATAAAATCAAGTTGGAACAATAATTGGGACACACCCAACAACAAACTCCACAAATTATCAAAACATATATAAAAACCTTGAAATCATGACAATTGAATGATAATAACACCAAGGAAACATGGAAAATAAGGAAGAATTTATACCTTGGATGTGTAGAAATTGTTGAAATTGGGTTGAAAATGGGGTGGGGGGATATAGGACACAAAATAGGTGTAGGAAAGTAGAGGAGTGATTTGTTTAAGGAAACAAAAGAAATGACCTAATACCTACTTGCCCTTATCGACAACAGTTTGGGGACCAGTCCATAATGATTTTGGATTTTTCCTAGGGCCTGGGATAGAGACACAAGCCTGCTTGTTTTTTTATAGTCGAGACCTGCATATTTTATGCCAAGCAAAGACCTTATTCCATGAGTCAAGCATACTTTGCCTTCTTTTTAGCACATACCTGTTCAAAGACCTATTTTTTTTTTTTTGCAACCATATGACTGTAATGGGGGAAAAAACTAAATTAAATGAACTAAAAACCATATAAAAAAACTGAATAATATCTATTGAAATTACTATAAAGCATTATATACACTAAAAAAATTAAAGTAAGGATGAAATTTACAATGGATGACACACGCACACACATACAAAAAAATAAAAATATATGCATAGAAGTGAGGATGACTATGTGAAAAATAAAGAAAATATTTTTGTGAGTTAATTTTTTAGCTTTTCAACAACCGAATGTTCGGGACGCACAATCTATGTAAATTCGAGTACGTTGAACCTACGAAAATTGTTAGAATCAAGCCTACGCAAAAAATAAAGAAAAAATTAACTAATTACACTAAAAGCTATAATCAAATAGATAAATAAAAAGAATTAACTACATACAACCTAAATTTCAACTACTCAATTAACTATACGAAAGGAGTTGAAATTTGTGGGGGTCCAGCAGGAAAACGATTTGACTTTGAGGGATAATTAGAGGTCCCTCAATTGAGTGAATACGTTCTGGAAATTTAGAATTCTATTTGAACAATGGTAGGCATGTGTAAAGCGAAAGAAATGAACTGTTCTCACTTATTTTATTGGGGGGGGGGGGGTGATGGGGTGTTTGGATTGAACGGGCAATGAAAACACATGGGAACTAAGAAAAATACAATTTCCTCCGAAAGATTTTGCAATTGTAATGGGAGGTGGCGCACATGGAGGCAAAATTACCTTCATGGAAAGCAATCCGAGCAAGTAGTCCTCATCGGTGAAAGAGTTAAGAATTTTAAGGTTTTGAACCGATTCATCAGACACTTGTATTGGTCCGATAACAGAGAGTGAAAAGAGGGAGGAAATAAATTCAAACTCAAGAGATGAGTCATCATTGCTTGAAGATTGATTTTTGAAAGAAATAAAATCATTTTCAATGAAACATTCTCCTTTGGGGGCCAACGAAGAAATCATTTCATTGCAAATAGATACTACATCCATTTCATCCTCATTTTCAATTTCTATTATACCCATGGACCAAGTGAAGAAAGGTTTGTTCCAAAGTAGGAAAAAATTCCTCAATTGTTTCAAAACATTACTCGACTTCAAAAGTCTTGGAAGAAAAATCATCCTTATATTCAAACAATGCATACAAATCTTTCTCCCAACAGTGATTCTCTTTTCGATAACGGTTTTCAAATTTTCCATTTTCAAGAATGTGCAAACCTTCACGCAATGTCATTGGTGGAGGTGTGGATTCTTAAAAATGAGAACATTGGAAACTATCTACTATCAAAATCATTAACATAAGAATTTTGAAAGCTATTGCCATCAGTTTCAACATTCTTATCATAAGGATTTTGAGGCCCAAAATCGGAATAATCATTCTCAAAATTCTCCTAATCCATAACTTGGACTTTAATAATACTCACCCGAAGACATTTGAGTTGTTTCAAGTATTTTCATTTGCGAGTATTCACCAAAAATCATAAGTTTAGGGCAATTTTTAGAATTATCACTACGAATACCAAAAAAATTAGAATAAGACATGCTTACCCCAAAAATGTCTCAAGATAGCAAAATCCACAAAGTGATGTGCGTTCGAAAAATTCACGCGTTTCTTGGAGCTCAAATGTATAAGTCCTGGAATAATAGTTAACAATGAATATAAATAGAAAGAAAATACTACGAAATACTAAATCAGTTAAATTCTAAAGAAAAGTCCCCGACAACGGTGCCATTTTTTATCGAGGTGAAAAGTAGCGCAGTGTCAATATGCCAATCGTTGAATTCGTTTCACTACCTCAATACAAAAAACCTAAAATATTGACTACACTCTTTACGGGAGTATAACGACCCGTCCAGCTAACGAATCCACAAAGACTAGTTGTTAGTATTATATTGATTTAATACTTCAGGAATAAAAGTGTAAAAGAGAATTGTTAACGAAAGAAATGATAATACTAGGCATGTGCTTAAAGTAAGATTAACAAAAGGGAATAAAAACTATAGATTGCGACTAATATCACTCACCTCGGGTTAATTTGTATAAATGGTCACATGGGAAGACAAGTTTAACAAGATTGAATCTCCCATTTCAACAATTAATTAAATCTAGTGTTGTCACCCGTAAATCGTCATAAAAGCCTACTATGATTTTAGTGTCAACAAAAACCTCAGAAATTACACACACAAGGTCGTATATACAGAGCATACATGATATACCCCATTAAATATCGTAGGCTTAATAATAAGAACAACCAAAGCGAGTTAACCTCATAAAACCATAACCATAGAAAAGCAACCAAATCAACCCAAGGTTAGTTCAATCAATCACAATCTAAACTAAATTATCTAGAAAGCATGTTGAATGACATTAATTAAATGAAAGCAATAAATGCAATAAAGTAAATGTAGGTTACAAAGAAAGTAAACAAATAAAAAATCAAGAAAAACAACATTGGAAGCTTGGATTTAAAGAGACAGATGATGAATAGTAACTTACAAACCCATTTGGGTGAAACCCTAGGAGTGAGAAAAGTAAAAAACTCCTCCAAACCCTAACCTCCTTAACCTAACTACCAAGCTCGATAAAAACATGATAAAGTGTATAAAATGAAAGATATGTCTTCAAATACCAAAAACCCACTTATGTAGTAAGTGGTAAAAGAAATAAAGATGAAAGAAAAGAAAATGATTTGTCCCAAGTGGTTTTGGTGTTGTCCTTCCTCCACGAGAAATCCCGTAACTTCTTCGTTATTGATCGTAATTGCACACCGTCAGTAGCCAGGTGAAGAAGACTCAAAGGAATTTAATTTATGTGAAGACATTTGGCTAGAAACCCAAATTGTGAAATTATTAAAATGCCCATGTACATGTGATTGTCGATGAAACTTCCTCGAAACACTACTGAACTTCACACTAAGCACAGTAATACCTACAGAAGCTCAATTATACCTCACAAAAACATGTAAACATATAAAATAGAGGTTTTCTGGTTAACGAGCATAAATATAGGAATTAAGGTACCCAATGGGGCTAAAATGCATAAGTAAATAGGGTGAATATATGCAATATTCGAGACGAACCAATTGGATAATTAAACAAATGGTTCCAGGAATCCAAAACACTCTCCTAAGAATAAAGAAGAAGAATATAAAGTACAACTTCCCATGATAATGGGTGAAAACACATGGTTGTGTGGTTCTTCGGCTTACGAGTGTTCCTAAGAATGGTATGGGCAGGAGTATTATTTAACCTTTTGAAAAAAAGGGTCTCAACTTTGGGAGTAAACTCTTTTGAATAGTCAAATCAAAGTTTAATCTTATCATTCGGGGATTGGAAAGTTCTGGGAACATCTTCCTCTAACTTGTTAGGTTTCTCTTCAAAAGTCAACCATCACCTTTTTAGACTCCTCAAAGTCTTTCTTTATCCTATAATTCTCATACTCTATCAATATTGAATTTCAACAAGACTCATCAACAACTTTATGTAGGCTAGGGATCTTATCATGGAAAGGATGGCGATCCACATTCCCCTCCTTACGGTTCTAACCAATAGTATATTCACAAGCCTGAATTGTGTCACAAGTGACTCACCTTCCTTTAACCTCCTAACACTTCTCAAGTTAAACAACAACACCTTAACTTAAGAAGCTCTATAGAATCCTTTCCAATATTAAATCCCTATTCATCGTACGAGATTTTGGAACGATTTTATTCCTATGGCTCATCGTTTATATAGATAATTGATTATTTTAAAGAACTATTTAAGTAAATAGTAATCCCCTCTCTAAAAATCGATCCTCAGACATACCCCCTCCTATTCCATGAATGAACTCTACTGCTACATCGTCAACCTTGTCATAAATAATAGAAGAATTAGGAGCGGACAAATCCTGGATGTTAGTGAATGAGATGAAATTTCATTAAACGGAAGACTCACCCATGAATCTAGAGTCTCTATCACTAGAGTGGAATTCAATTCCCTTTTCCCTTATTCTTAAAGATAGTGGGACAATCGTATGACATGTGACCAAGACTTTGACACTCAAATAATCTCATTGAATCCTTCCTCCCAAATTTTCTTCCTTCGGTTCCTTAAATATTTTCCTAAATTATTGTCTCTATTTTTCTAAAACCTTTTAGGTTTAACAAATTTATTAAGTTTGATATTTTCTCCAATTCCTTGGCCAATTTAGTAATGTAATCTTCTTCACTATGAGTCCTGTCTGATTCGGAAGAATTCCCTTGTTATGCCTTTAGAGAAATTTAATTTCACTTCTTTGGGTGGTTGGTGTGACACCGTGCCTATTAAAATAACAGGTGTCCATACTTCTTCCAAAATAAAACAAGATTGTCATATGGCTCATTCTTAGCATCATTGTTGAAATTCAATTAATTACTAACCACCTATTAGTTTAACAAGTTGTGTCAAATTTTAAACTTTAAATTATAATACCAAAACAAACCATTCCACATAAACCCATTCATAGTGAACAATGTATATAATCACATCAATGAAGAAATCTAAATGTGGGAATAAATAAAACCCACTACCAAATAAACCACCAGTTACTAACAATCCAATACAATCATTCGAAGTAAACTAAATAAAACTGGAAGTAAATAAATCTGATAAAAGGGGAGACATGCACAAAAATGTCTGAAATGGAACCTAAACTGGATCTAAGTAAATAAATCTGATAAGATAGCAACGATAGAAGCGGGTACTCGAAATCCTTCAAGCCTCCACATCAGCTGGATCTAAGTAACCTTAGAGAGAATAATCATCCTTGTCATCCCTCTAGATTTACACCTAAAAGTTATTGAAAATATTTTATGCGGGTAAGATCCCAAAACCATTCAAAACATTTAGCAAGTGAATAAATTGCAATAATGAAAATGTAAAGCAACTTTTCATATTTAAACTGTTAGAGCACTTACATGACACAACCCTTACCCCCATCTAATGTGCGCATCTAACGTATGCTTATTGCCGGTCCTAGTCATGCTACCCCCAACTAGACTCATCACAAATCCTAATATGACACACTACCATGTCTTGAGTATATTATTTCTTTGTGATTTTTTAATTAGTTTACCCCTCCTCCTAGTTAATTCTCAATTATATCAACACAATTTATTTTCAGAACTTTACTCTACTTATATATAAACATTCACACTTTTAAGATCCATATATAATCATCTCTATCTTTATATACATGAGTTTGAAACACATCAAATACACACACACATCAACCATCATCTATGTAACCGCAATCCCTCCGAGTATGTCCTCATGGATGCAAAACCACTGGCATACGATAAGTCTCCAGGACTATCCACCACAACCAGGGCAACTGGGTCGGAATCTCACGACTGCACCTAAAATATAAACAAAAACCAAAGGCGGTCATGGACTTAAGTCCATGGGTTATAACCATACCACATTATTCCACGGGACTCCAAACCTATATAGCGTGATCGTGCACAAACCTATGACCCAGGGGAATGGTACTACCTCCACTGGGATCCGCCAGAGTGATCTCCCACAACGTGTAACCTCCACCGATAGCATATCTTATAGGATATGTATGTTTCACATATATCAATCACACACATATATTCATGCACGCGCGAGCGCCTGCGCGCACACACACACACATAAACATAGTGTGTGTGTGTGTGTGTGTGTGTGTGTGTGTGTGTGTGTGCACATTGTCTCTATGCGTATATATATATAAAATAAGATAAACGTGCCTATCTCACTCGTGGAATTAGCCCATAATCCCCGAGTCAAATCCCGACTCCCGAATATATAAATAGTCACTTATAATTCACACATATCATTATTATTCTAGACACTAAGTTATTCTACTCTAGCCCATATCCTACATCTTCCTGAAATCATAACCTGATTTCATTAATCATAACTCAAGTTTTTTTCACCCTAAAGCATTCATGCATCCATACCTACATTTGATTTTCGACAAAGATTTTGATCTCGGACACCCTTTCATAGAATATTAATAACTAACTCAAACAAAATGAGAAAATAACTAAATTGTAGGCCATGTATTTGTAATGAAAAGATCTAGCTTCATGACCCAAACCTACGGGTAATTTGAACGAAATACAAACCTCGTTCAAACGAGCTTCTAACGAGATTGACCTGAAGCCCTCTTTCTTAGACAGTATTCATCCCTAACCTCCCAATATTGTTTCTAGGGTTTTTATTACCCAAATTCCTGACATTTTAGTTCATAGATCATCCGTGTAACCCAAAATTGATCCTTCCTATCAATCCTAAACATCATGATGCATGTTTTTACAACCGAAATAACTTAAAAACACATCAATTCAAGTGATTTAACTTTGTTCATCAAGAATTACCCAATTCCTCAATTTTTAATCAAGATTTCATCACTTCACATAATTTTCATTAAAGATCACATCTTGTATATATAAATCAATCTCATATTTTTATATGTTATTATAATTTAATCAACTTCTATAATATCATTCTCAAAATCCCATTTCTCATGTAAATCCCACTTAAAATTCCATACATTTACACAAATTATGATATGAATATATGACATAACATAAAATATTAAAGAAAGATAAACACTTCCCTTAGATGTACAATAAATTGTGATTTCTTTATTGTAGGGTTAACTCTATCCAAGAACTCCTAAGATTTACCTCCAATTGAGCCTCCCTCTAGAATCCCTTGTGTTTTTGTTCCTTTTCTCTAACCAATATCACTCCTAGTTGTTTTAATATGTAAAGTGGATTCTTCCTAACTCTTAACCTTTTATTTAAAGCCCTAATCCCGAATTTAGGTTAACCCCATAGTGTAAAATGACCCGTATGCCCCTTAGCGGGCCCCGATTGGCTTAAAAAGCTAGCGATATCCAATCTCAAACTCGGGTACTTTATTGAAACTTTTTTGACTCATTCTGGTTCAACCCTGCACTTGAAATCATTGTCTGAGTTACCCAAAATCAATATCCTATCTCAACCCACAAATAGCCGGCCCGCATGTCCTGATTGAGATATCATCAATCCCCGACGTTTCTATCCACTACGACATACTAACAATTGATCGAATTTTATTTACTTAATCCCACTTTGTAAATTTATTTATAGATAAGTATTAAGTTTATTCTCACTAATTAATATTGATTAAATATGCACCATTATTACGAGCACAAGTGTAATTAAAATGCTGAAATTAATTTTCCAAAAATACGGGGTGTTATGTACTCCCCCCATTGCAAAGGAATTTTATCCCCAAAATTTGGACGTACCTAGGGTAAAAAATTCTAGATACTGCTGACACATATCATCATCCCACTCCCACTTCGATTCATCTATATTATGTTGTCCTCACTGAGCCCAAACCAGGTTCACCGCCTTAGACCGCAGCTTACGCTCACTACGATCAAGAATGACAATCGGTCTCTCCTCATATGAGATGCCTAGAGGCAAGTCTATCTCCTCCAGTGGAATGTGTTAAAAATAACTCTCACTCTAATATCTCTTCAACAACGACACATGGAATACATCATGAATCCTTTGTAGATTCTTCAAAAAACCCAACCTATAAGTAACTAGTCCTACCCTCTCAACGATCGAAAAAGGTCCCACGTACCTCGACACTAGCTTCCCTTCTTTCCGAACCTCATGACTCCTTTCACGGGAGACACTCGTACCAATACATATTTCCCTACATTCGGCTATATGTATCTCATGCGAGATCTGCAAAACTCGGTTGCCTATCCTGAGCTATCTATATGCATACTCGAATGAGCTCAGTCTTGGCAGTAGAATCCTGAATTATCTTCGATCCCAACAACTCGTTGTCCCCCACCTCTAACCAACAAGTGGGTGAGTGACAAGGTCATCCATAAAGTGCCTCAAATGGTGTCATGTCGATGGTAAAGTAGTAGGAGTTATTATAAGAGAACCCTACCAAGGGAAGATACTACTCCCAACCTCCACCAAAATTAAGAACACACATCCTGAGTATGTCCTCTAACATTAGATTTAACTCGCTCAGTCTTCCCATCAGTCTGTGGATGGTATGTCGTACTCAAATGTAAATTGGTGGCCATCGTCTCCTGAAGGCTTAGCCAAAATTAGGACACGAAAATATTATCCCTGTCAGACATGTTAGTAATCGGCACCCCATGTAGTCTCACTATCTCAAAAATAAAGGGCTAGGTGTACTATCCCATCGTAAAATCCATCCGAACTGGGTAAAAGTGGGAAACCTTAGTCAGATATCCATGATTACCTAAATGGAATCGTTACCTCTCTGTGGCATTAATAACATTGTGATAAAGTCCATCAAGGTGCTTTTACACTTCCAAATGGGAACCTCCAACGAATGTAACTTCTCTATCGATCTCTGGTGGTCTATCTTTACTAACTGGAAAGTAGTGCACTTCTAGACAAACTCTATTATATCCCGCTTCATCCTCGGCCACCACTATTGTCTACGCATATCTTGATACATCTTATCCCAATCGGGATGCATCGCAAACATCAACCCTTGAGACTCGGTCATCATCATTTGTCTTAAATACACATCCTCCGAAATAATGAGCCCTTGATTGAAGTATAAGTCTCCCTCATAATTGATCGAGTAGGACTCCATCCCATCTCCTAATAACTCTCGCACCCTCTCCTACAGAACTAATCTCCTTCCTATGCTTTCATCACATACATAATGATTTTGGGAGTGATACATGCTCTGGTGATCTCATCATCATGTCGTATCTCATCCCACTTCGCCTTCCAAACCTCCACTATCTTCCCTATAGGTCGTCGATTCTACGCGTCTACCACCACGTTAGCTTTCCTAGGATAATACTGAATATCAAATTAGTAATCCTTCACAAACTATAACCATTTCCAGCACCAAATATTAAAATCCTTATGCGTGAATAGATACTGTAGCGACTTATGGTCCGTGAATAAACAAAACCCTCATTCAAAGGTAGTGCCTCCAAATCCTTAAGGCAAACACGACCACTGCTAAATCTAGGTCATGTGTGGGGTAATTCCTCTCATGGGGCTTAAAATTGTGAAAAGCGTAAGCTATAGCCTAGTCCTCCTACTGTAGAACACCCCCAAGTCCATATAAGGATGCATCAGCAGATACAAGGTACTCCACTCCTCTTCTAAGCAGTGCAAGCACTGGTGCTGAAGTTAATTTTCCTTTAACCCTTCAAAAGTTGACTGATAGTAGTAATCCCCAAAAAATGGCACCTCTTGCATGTCAAGTTTATCAACGGACACATATTCTTCAAAATCCCATTATAAAGTGGCTGTAATACCCTTCCAATCCCCAAAAGCTATGAACCTCTATCGGTGTCATGGACTATTTCCATTTCCTCACTACTGATACCTTACTCGAGTCCATCGAAATGCGTCTATCAGATATAATATGACCAAAAAATTGCACCTTTCGTAACCAGAATTTAGACTTCTCGAACATGGCATACAGCTAATGATCCCATAATATTTGTAGGACCATACGTAGATGCTATGCATTCTCGCTCTCAGTCCGAGAATATACTAGAATGTCATCTATGAACGCTATCATGAACTGGTCCAAAAAGACTCTAAACACCCTGTTCATGAGATCCATGAATATGGATCGAGCATTAGTTAGCCCAAACGGCATAACCCTAAACTCATACTACCCGTACTGAATCAGAAATGAGGTCTTAGGAACATCCTCCTCCTTAATGTGCAACTGGTGATTCCTTGATATCAAATCCATCTTAGAGAAGTGAGTTACTCCTCTTAACTAGTCAAGCAAATCATCGATTCAAGGCAATGAATACTTATTCTGGATTGTGACTTTATTCAACTCTCTATAGTCATTCCACAATCTAAGAAACCCATCATTCTTATTTAAAAGCAACATAGGCTCACCTCATAGCGATGTGCTCTCCTGGATAATACCTTGCTCCAGGAGATATTGAATCTAATATCTCAATTATTGCATCTCTAATGGGGCCATGCGATACGATGCTCATGCAATCAACCTCGTCCTAGGTGCTAAATCAATTACAAAATCAATCCCCTAACTGGGTGGAAAATCGGGTATTTCGTGGAAAACATATATGGACATTGTCATAACTAGAATCGAATCTAAAAAGATAACCACCTCTTGTCAGGTCTCGTCCTCAATGTACTACATATGTGTTCTCGATCCTCCATCCATAAGAGGCATAACCATATGAAACATTTCCCATCTTGGGATGGAAAATACAATGGTCCTCCCAAAGTAGTCCACCATAGACCTATACCCTACCAACCAATCCATACCTAATATGAGATCGTATCGCACCATGTCTAAAACAATCAAGTTGATCGCTAAACATAATCTCCCGACGTCTATATCTACTCCCCTACAAATTGAATATATAAGGGCTCGGTTGCCTAACGGTGAATTTACACACATAATAATGCTATCAGTTGTCTTTTTTAGGCCGAATGTGAGTGCAAATCTGGCATCTATGAATGAGTATGAGGCTCCTATATCAAATAATACCCTACCCATATGCCCATGAAAATGAAACGTACCCTAGACTGTTGGTGGCACCTACTATGCCTATGGCATGACTGCATCTCAGACGTTATGAACATGCCCATACTCCAGCTGCCCCAGCTGTATTAGGGCTGATAGAGCTGATGTTATATGTGGTAATTACATCGGTTACCCCTAATGGGCACCCTTTTGGGCTCCTCTACCTATCTACGAGCAGTTTTTCTTTCGATGGCCCATCTCTCCACAAGTGAAATAACGGCCATGGAAGTCTCCTTGCCTCTGGCCTTAATGGCCTTTTCGAGGTTATTTGGTCGTTGATCCTGCTGGCCTCGACCCTGATGGCTAACCTATTGTTCCTTTAGCCCCAGTGGACCTAGGTAACATGATGTTAATATTGATACTTATGCCGAGGGCCCTGCTGGCTCTATCTGAGCCCACTACCATTGGGTCAAAAATGTCCCGATCGAAATATTTTAGTCGAATCCCCCTATCAGGGATCCCTCTCATGCTGTCTACCCATGTGCTACTACGGTGACCCACTATCACCATTCCCATATGCTCTGCCTTCCTTGTCAATATCCCCGGATATCTTACTTCCTTTTAGATGGAAACGATGGTCTTTGAAGTGAAGTAATGCAGCAGTGATGACCTCAGATTAGGTGATCAATGTCACCCACAAAATGTTATCGGATCCTCCACATCAATTTTTCCATGAACTTTAACATTTTCTTCTCCTCAATGTTTACCTCACTGATCACAAAGTTTTCCAGACGGGTAAACTCTTCCTCATATTTGACCACCGACCTATCTCCCTGAGTAACATTAAGAAATCTCCGCCGCATCTTTATTTGGATTGGCAACAGAAAATACTTATGGTCGAACCGCACCCAAAACTCTGCTATGGTCATAAAATCCCTATCATCTCCCGTGGTAATAGACTCCCACCACTATAGTGTCGCACCTACTTAGCTTAAAAGTGGCCAATATCTATCTGTGTGTATCTCTGCACTCGAATAGGTTAAGATGACATGTGATATCTTTCTTCCACTGATTGGAAGATACCACGTCTAAACTGACCTGGAACTCCAGTGGCTTTCCTTTTTGGAAGGCCTCCCTCACTCTCTCCCATGCTAATGGACCTAGAAGGTCCTGGAAAATTAATGCCAGTGGTTGCTATTTCTTAGTCTGTGGGAAGTGATGTGCCATGGAGGTTATTGCGGCATTAACTTCCTGGGAAACTATAGTGGTCACCTTCGCAATCATCATTGTTCCCCATTGCACATGTGGCTCAAGATAAGACTCTTCCTCATCGGACCTCCTGATGGCCCTAATTGATCGTCCTCTCTTAGGTAGCATCTAAAATCGGATTAAAATTGTATAAGTTCACAGTTAATATGATATATAATAGCTAAAGAAAGTAAATGCGTAAATGAATACAACAATCCTAAAATAGAGCTCTAAATTAAAAGATGCTATACTGAAATCGTAGTAAGCCGCACAGATCCTAATGAAACAAGAACATGATACTCTTATACCATCTGTGACACCATGTCTATTAAAATAATAGGTGTCCATATTTCTACTAAAATTAAACGAGAGTCTCATATGTCTCATTCTTATCATTATTGTTGAAATTCAATTAATTACTAACCACCTAGTAGGCTAATAAGTAGTGTCAAATTTTAATCTTTAAATTACTGTACGAAAATAAACCCATTCATAGTAAAAATATAAATGATGACATCAATAAAGAAATCTAAATGCAGGAATAAATAAACCCATGTTAAGAATAAACTATCGGTCACTAAAAATCCAATACAATCATCTGAATTCATTTAAATAAAACTGGAAGTAAATAAATCTAATAGAAGGTGCGATAGGACCAATAATCTTTGAAATGGAACCTAAACGAAGATAGAAATGATATAAGCGGATACTACAAATCCTATAAGCGTCCACATTAGCTACAACTACGTAACCCTACAAAGAATAATCATCCTTGGTTACCCTGTGGCTGGACACCTAAAAGTTTTTTAATTTTATTTATGTGGGTCAGATCCCAAAACCTTTGAAAATATTTATAAAGAGAATAAATTACAGTAATGAAAATGTAAAGAAATTTTTCAGATTTAAGCTGGTAGCGCACTCACATGAAACAACCCTTACACCTCATCTAATGTGTGCATATAATGTATGCTTCTTACCCCTCCTAGTCACGCTACCCCCTAATTAGACTCATCACAAATCTTAATATGACATGCTACCCTCTTTCGAGTATATTGTTTCTTCATGATCCCTTAATTAGCTTACGCCTTTGCTTTATTAATTCTCAATCATGTCCTCACAATTTATTTTCATAACCTTACTCCAATTATTAATAAACATTCACACATACAAGATCCGTATATAATTATCTCTACCTTTATATACGTGAGTTTGTAACACATCAAATATACACATACATCGCTCATTATCTATGTAATCGTAATTCCTCCGAGTATGTCCTTCCTGGATACGAAATCACTAGCATGCTGTCAAGCTCCAGGACTGTCCACCACAACCTGGGCAATTGTGTCGGAATCTTACCACTTCACTTAAAATGAAAACGAAAATCGGAGGCACTCATGGACTTAAGTTCCTGGGTTATAATCATACCACGTCTTTCCATAAGACTCCAAACCTAGATAGCGTGGTCGTGCACATACCTATGACCCAGGGGAACGGTACTACCTTTGTTGGGATTTGCAAGAGTGACCCCCCACAATGCACAACCTCCACTGATAATATATCCCCAAGGATAGGTATGTTTCATTTATATCAATCACACACACACACACACACACACACACACATATATATATATATATATATTATCTCAATGCCTGTATATATATGAAATCAGCTAAATGTGCCTATGTGACTCGTAGCACTATCCCTTTATCCCTGATTAAATTGTTGACTTTCAAATACATAAGTAGTCACGTACTTAATTAATTCTCACAAATTATTATTATTATTATTATTATTATTATTATTATTATTATTATTATTATTATTATTATTATTATTATTATTATTATTATTATTATTATTATTATTATTATTATTATTATTATTATTATTATTATTATTATTATTATTATTATTATTATAGACACTATGATATTCTACTCTAGCCCATAGCCTAACTCTTTCAGAAATCTCAACCTGAGTGGTGTTCACCCTAAAACACTCGTGCATCCATACCCAGATTTCATTTCCAACTAAGGACTTCAGTCTCAGACATCCTTTCATAGAAAATTCATACTTAATTAAAAAAAATAAAAAATACGAAGCTGGCCATGCGTGCATAACGAAAAGATCTAGCTTCATGATCCAAGCCCACCAGTTTTTTCGAATGAAGACCAACTTCGTTCAAATGAAATACCAACCCCCTTTGAACGATCTTGTAACGAGATTGACATGAACCCCGCTTTCGTAGGCGGGATTCATCCCCAACCTCCTAACTTCATTTCAAAGGTTTTTATCGCCCAAATTCCTGACATTTTTGTTCATAGATCATCCATATAACCCAAAATTGTTCCTTCCTATCAATCCCAAACATTTTGACACATATTTTTACAACCAAAATAACAAAAAAAAAACACATCAATTCAAGGGATTTACCTTTGTTCATCAAGAATTACTCATTTCTCAATTCTTAATGAAAATTTCATCACTTCGCATAATTGTCATTAAAAATCACATCTTATATATAAAAACCAATCTCATATTTTATATGGGATTATAATTTAATCAATATCTATCATATCATTCTCAAAGTCCCATTTTTCTCATGTAAATCCGACCCCAAAATCCATATATTTACACCAATTATTATATGAATTTTTGACACAACATAAAACATCAAAGCAAGATAAACACTGGCATGATATGTAGAATAAATTCTAATATCCATCTTGTAGGGTTGATGCTAGATAAGAACTCCCAAGATTTGCTGCCAATTGAGCCTCCCTCCTGAATCCTTTGTGTTTTTCTTCATATTTTCTCACCGATTTCATCCAATGTGTTTTAAGATGTAAACTGGCTGCCCTTTAACAGTTTACCTTTTATTTGAAGCCCTAATTGCGAAATTAGGTTAACCCATAGTGTAAAATGACTCGTACGCCACTGAGAGGGTCCCGATTATTCTAAAAAGCCCCTGATATCACCCCCGAGTAGATTTTTTCCTATTTCTACCCATTACGGATCAACCGTGCACTCAAAATCATCATTCGAGTTGTCCAACTTCAATATCCCATCTCAACCCAAAAAGAACGTACCCGTATATCTCAGTTGAGATACTATCAATCCCCATCATTTCTATCCATTGCAAGGTACTAACAGTTAACCAATTTGTATTTACTTAATCACACTTAGTAAATTTATTTCCACATAAGTGTTAATTTTATTCTAACTAATTAATATTTATTAAATATGCAATATTATTACAATTACACGTGTAATTAAAATGTTAAAATTAATTATTCAGAAATACGAGGTGTTACAGCCGACAATTCCGCTACTCAAACATTTGTAGAGACCTTATTTTATCTTCAACCTTCATTAATTCTGAGAACCTAGATATGTTTTAGGTTGAGATGCGAGGTAGGAATCCATGTGGAAACACCATTAAAATCTTTCTAACTACCTTCGAGTCTGGAATATCCTCACATTAATTAAAGTGAGAGTTAATAATATCTGAGAGTTTTAGAAGCATCTTCAACATCTCTAACGAGGTGGAAAGATGTTGGATCTTAGAGACTCGTACGGCATTTGTACCCTAATGGGAGAGTTTAAGGATTTCTCACGCCTCTTTAGATATATTACACTTCGAGATCCATCATAAATCATATGATGCGACTTCGTAGAAAATAACATTCAATGCTCTAAAGTTATAGTTGCAGAATCTATATTCATCCTCAATCTATCTTCTCAAGATAAAGGAAATTAGTCTCCCATTGATTTTTCATTGGACGTTCCGATCCCCTAACTACTACAAATAAGACTCACCAATCTTAGAATTTAAAGAAAAAGTCTTACACACTTTCCAACATGCGTAGTTTCAACCATCGAACACGGCTGGATGTATGGACTACCGACCCTCAACTGACATACTCACATGATTCATATTTGAACCTTTCATTAAAATTTGAAAAATTATGTCCTCTAGAGGTCAACATTAAATTTATTGATCCCAATTAATTAACACTTCCTTAAAAGAAAATCTTGTTTAATTGAACCAATTTTTAAAATTATTCAATAAAATTAATTTCTCAATATATGTTGTGATGTAGCTAATAAATATAAAAGTAAAAATCAGTTACGCAAATGCATAGGATTTAGAGCTAAAATCCTAATCGGAAAAACCATTATCAAACTTAACCCAATCTAAGTCCACTACACCAAAACGCACATTTAGTAACATACTATTTTTTTTATTACTATCAACATTATAGCATTATTATTTCTCACAATAAATTGTCGTTAGTGTAGGCCCCATTTTCAAAGTGTGCTTTAGGTGAAAACAATTTTTCTTTTAAAAATAATTTTTCCAATTTTAATACGCACCAAGTTTGTGAACCAATTTTACTTATGTCCAATTTTATCTTGTTTAATCATAAACATGCATCTAGATGATTAAAGCAAGTAGAATAAATCAAGTTCACAAAAATAATGTCGGAGGTATGAGGAAACCACTAAGGGAAAAAAGCTCGGACGACCCAAGCCCGACAATCACTATGATACGGTTATTACAAAGGAAGACAGACAGACTTACACAATGACTCGATCCCCACAAGCCTGGATGTTATTATTCTCTTTAACTACTCTTCCATAGTGCCCACATAGAAATCCTTCCACGATAATTATCTATAGCACATGAGTCCATGTGCACCTCGGTATCCATCGATGAAACTTTAGCAACAATCTACGATTAGAAAGATGGCCTTCACCATTTATTCACCGCAAAACTCCAACAAAACAACGTCTTCAATATCTATGAACAAAACAATGGTTAAAACAAGATCTCTACAGCATATGTATGAAACCTCGGATCCTTTAAAATATAAGGATGATTTTATCTTTTAATTCCTTATAAACAAGGTCATAAAAAATGTAACTGTTCTATTCTGTATTTTCGATCTGCGCTCTTCAAAATTTTGATCAAAATTCACCGTACATAAAAACTTTAAGACGACACGTCGTTAAAACAATATCACCATGTCGTTAGAACGGCTGACACATCTCGTATGCATGTCATTAGAACAACCTCCTCATGTCGTTTGAATGATAGCTAATGTCGTTTGATCCTTTTAAACTTAAGGGAAAGATCTTCACGACTCTAAAACATGTTTATCTCAGAAGAAATGAAGTTAAAACAGTTAAAAAATATTTTAAACATTTTAAAATCATTTTAAAACAAAATAACATCTTTAAAACATTTTTTGAGTCCCATAAACAATATGCGTTCATACCTTAGAGTATCTCAGAATGCAATGTGATGTGAAGAAATGGAACTTGCACCAATAAACATGGCATGGACTATCTTGAAGCTTGCTCACTACTTCTTTAAATAACATATCATAGACTATGTGGGAATCATGAATTGTAAAAATATATTTATGACTCAAATTAGTTTTTGTTCGGAATAATGCCAATAAATACAAATTGACACTACTTGGAAATTTGTCCTTATAAATCTCCCCCTTTGCCTATTCTGTGACAAAACCAAAACTGTGAAATGACTAAATCGGTCCATCAAGCCGAATGAACTAAATCCCATCCCATAAACTAAAAAAGAAAGTGCAGGGCATGATCTAGTAAACAAATGCTGGGCCAGCAACATATATTTGTGTTCATGTCATGTAGTCACAAAATCTCCAATTTCTGAATAATCACTACAGACAGAAAACAACAAATACCATGTGAAGTATGGACGTACAAAAGATATAAAAAAATTTATAATACCAATTTTTAAAATAAACCATTTGTTAAACATGTGAGCTAATTATTTGAAATCATATGATACAATTTTATAAAATAATACCAGAAATGTGCTCATCAAATCAAACTCCCCGTACATCATACACCATCTCTCCCCCTTTTTGTCTCGAATAGACAACGAGAGAAAAATATAAACAAATGAATATCTAGTAAGAAATAATCATATGATGCATATCTAGATAAACATGGATAGCCAGCTAAAAATAATGAAGAGATACCAAATCGTATCTAGTAAGTAGTCACATAAATGAAATCATCAATATCAGTGATGATGTGACTATACAAATCAATGCAATAAAAGAATCAAGCACGAATAAGAAATATCACTGCATATAAATTGTCCACAACAACCCAAATGTACCAAAGTAATATGATATCAACATATATACGAAGCAGGGACAAAATAAAAAAGAAACCTAAAAAAATCATCTCTGGTCATTCGAACGACATTGCCATGTCGGTAAAATGACTAATCCATGTCATTCGAACAAGTCTAAAAAGAACTAAGACAGTAAGGTGTCATGCGTAGCATCTATCTAATGACCCTAAAAATGACCCTTCTCGTGACCATATTTGTCATAATTAATGCCTCAAAACTCGTGTCGTGTGATCTAATCTTCGAACGACTTAGACATGTTATTCAAATAACGTCCACAAGTCATTTTAATGACTTCAAAAAAATTTGTTTTCCAACTCTAAAAAAGATTAGCTTTTGGCTAGTGAAGAAATTTTTAGAAAATATTAACTAGAAATACGAAACAATAGCAAAACAGACTCAAAATAGAAAAACACAAGTACGAGTATCATGCAGACATAGTATCAATGTGATCAAACATGGATATGGAATGAGTGGGAGTGAACTACAATAAATGAATCACAATTTGAACACATTGAAACGATCAAGAAGCTCTAATTGATAGCTAAATGTCATCAAACTTAGTTTTAGCCATATGCGACGATAAATATATTGAGTTAAATGAACTAAATAAACAACATGCACAAAAATATGAATTTTTGACGATTCAACAAACAATATCGTCATTATACGATTTTCAACATTAGGGTTCATGGTGCAAGCCCGTTGTTATTTTCGATCCAAACACCCTCATATATTCATTTTTTTTCTTTTTCTTACTCTTTTGAGGTTTCTATTTTTCTTGCCTTAGAGGAATCCTATTGGCTCCATTTTTGGCATATGTTTCTTTTTATTGCCTTAATTTTTTCTTGGATATTTTAAACAGTAGCTTTGACGATGAGATTATTATTCTCTCACAGCCTTTTCAAGTGAACATTCATCATTTTTTCAATTTAAGCAATATAAATACTCACATCAAATGGTTCTTACATGCACACCTCCTCCTAAGTCTTATTACGCATAGATGACAAAATTGAGAGGAGAATATCTCACAAAACTAAAATATGCATGAGACGTCAAACATTCATACAAACTCATTCATGTGAGTGCGAAGGAATATATACAAACTCGAATCCAAATGCAAATCAACTTTGAAACAACCCCATCAGTGGTTAAAATCATTCTAAGCATTTATAATTATGACAAAATGTCTTAGCCACATGGATAAGGAAATGATGGGGGACCAAGATCACTAATATGCCATATGAAACATGAAAACTCATGACACAAAAATAAATTGAAAATCTTTTTGAGTTTTTTTTTCAAATTTTTTTTTTTACTCAAAAATAAAATCTTTTTTTGTTTTTCAAAACATATATAAAACCAAAAATATTTTTGTATTTTTCAATAAGACTCAAATAAATGAAAAAAAATAATACAAAGAGATACACATGTCATAACACTAATAAGATAAGACTAGTGTATGACAAACATGGCTAACACAATCATCTTTTAAATTTAACATGAGAAGTATCATGTGAAAGCAAACGAGCGTCATGAACTTTAATTCCTAAAGCCATTAAGTTCAATTTCCTAACAAAAGTAGATCTATAACGATACATGGGGGTTTGGATAATGAAATAACTTTATTCTTTAACTTCCTAGGAGCATTTTTAAGGCCATAGAAATAATGTCTGAGGTGACCCTTCCTACCACAATGAGTGGAAGTGAAAACACGGCTAGGAATATGACTTAAATGTGGACCTCTCCTATCTTTCCTAGTTGGTTATCTCACACGATTGGTATAGGTTTTGGGAATGGGTGCAATACGATAATCGAAGTCGGTACCACACTTGTCATCCTTAATTTAGACGATACTTAAAATCATATGAAACATTTCTAACATTGCCTCCAAATCAAACTTCACCTTACTCGAGTTTCTCAATCTCTCCTCAAGCTCACCAATCCTAGACTCAAGAAAATGGATAGACTCTTCAAAATCTATAATCTCTTTCTTCAAAGACTCCATCAAACCACTAAGATTATATCTCTCACCCTCAACATATTCTAGTTTCTCCTGAAGAGTCTTCTCCCTTGTCCTAAGCTCCTCAATCAATGCATCCTTATTTTCTAAGGAACTCTCTTTCAACCTACATTGCAACTTCAAGTTTTCCTTTTTTCACCTTTACTTCTTCCTCATAAAAATCATTAAAGGCAACTTGCAACCCTCTCACATCTATCTCCTCGTCTTCACTGTTTTAGCCTCACTCTCTTGGGATTCACACAAAACGGTCTCGAAAGTGTAATTCACATGAGTATATTCATAAGAAGATTTATCGTCATCGCTCACATGACATGCCATAAACAGTACAAAGTTGAGCTCAATGGGGGAAATATCTCCCTTGTGACACCCTGCCTAATAAAATATCGAGCGATCATTCCAATATCAAATTAAAACAGGAGTCGCACATGGATCATTCTCAGAATCACTGTCGAAAACCAAATTAATTAATAATAACTATTAGGCCGGCGTCAAAATTTTATTTAACTAATCTTTTTAAACGAACTATACAATTAAAACATTCACATAATTTATATAAATGAAACTGGAAGGCGATAAAATAATCGAACACTCGGTTCAAATATAATACAACCAAATCGAATGCCGCACTAAAAGGCGGTGAAAGAATAAATAAATGCAATTGGGCTTTCGGCCCGAAAGTTTCTAAAATGCTTCCTATCAATATAACAAGAATAGAAGCGTCTAAAAATAAACATGCATTCATCCACAGCTATTGCAGCAAACGTCTGACTCGAAAGGATCATCATCCAGGCGTTCCTGTGTCTGGACACCTGTATATATATAGATATAGCAAAAGAGAGGGAAAAGTAGATAAACGGGTCAGAGCCCGAGTTGTGAAAATATTTAGCAAGTGCATAAATGCTTTATTTTTAAAAATAGGTTTTATCTCATATTTAAATTGGTATCACACTCCCATGAGATACCCCTCACCTCTCTTCTAATAGTGCACACCTAGCGCATCCCTCTAAACATCCTAGTCAACCTACATGGCCTAACTAATTCGTCACCCCCAAACTCTAAAAATCCTAAGCAAACCAAGTACTAAGGGATAAACTTCTCCCCAGTATCAACACTAAGCCATGTTCGTGCGTGGGGTGTCTCGCAATGCGAAATCCAAACAAGGAACCCCCCCCCCCCCATACACTACTACTTGGCAAGGTCGATCGTCGAGATCCATTAGACCCTCATTACACAATATATATATATATATACTCATATAAGAAAAACCCAAAACTAGAGCACTAAGGGTTAAATTTCTTCCCAGACTCAACACTAGGCCATGTTCATGCGTGGGGTGTCTCACAAAGAGAAATCCAAACAAGGAACCCCCTGACACACTACTACTTGGCAAGGTCGATCGTCGTGATCCATTAGACCCTCAGTACTCAACTTATATATATACATTCATATAAAATATACATCACATACTCATCTTTATTTTTCATGCTCACTTTTATATACATATCACATTTTAAGTCTGGTAAAATCTCCCGAAATGATAATTCATTTCATATTCAATTTATCTCTTTAATCTAGTAGAGATATATTATCTGGATCTCATACACAAGTAATGTACTATACACACAAGTACAATAACCATCCCAACGAGCTATGACTCGAGGATGCAATCTCTCAATGTTATCATCTTCCAGGGCATCACTCGCATACCATCTTGGGGACCAGCGGTCGAACTCAATATCACCAACATCACGGTGAACAATCACAACGTCTGGGAAGTGATCATAGTTCCTCCCTGAAAGTGAGACGAAACATACCCACCACGTCTCACCCCTAATAATAATCACACAATATAAAAATGGACGCTATGACCTGGGGATTATACACTCCCTTCTCCTCAAGTCAGGGGCCTCACCCACATCACGCAACTTCCCATTATAGCATTGGAGGGGGTATGCTTCACACACATATATATATACCATCCACACATAGATATATACATATCCGTATCATATAATATATATATACTTTACTCACATAGTATATATATATTCCACATTGTTCCTCAAGGATACAAATAAATGGCCATAATTGCCAATCACACATAACGATGACCAATAGTCCCAAAGATTATCATAAATAATAATATTCGAGTATTCGTACACTCACGATACTGAACTCAAAAGTATTCCCTCACTTGATAAATAACTTGTACCTTATTCACATTTAAGGATTTATATAATTTCTCCAACGATACCAATTCACACTAAGAAATTACGCATTTTCCCAAATTCATCTTAATCGTCTCGCAGGATATAATCACTCATAATCGATGTAATTATGTTTTTCCACTCACACAATTATATAGGCCTAAATTCTCACTAAAATTATCCCAAGAATTATTCGTCACCAAACACCCTTAATTTAAATAGGTCATGGATTCCATTTCCACGAACCCAAGGACTACATTTTGCCCAATTAATAATTTAGGGGTACCCACTCTATTTTTGGAGAAACCCTAACACTTTAATTCCCCACTTTATCTATTTTCCTCGAAAATATAATTTTAGATTCACACACATAGAACACTCTCTTAGCCCCTATAAATTTTCTCAATTGGATAAAAATATTTTCCATAGTTAAGTATATTTATTTCCTTAATTAAATATGCTATAAATCCTTAATTTGGGAATTTATCCCATATAAAGAACCCTAGGAAAAATTACCAAAATTGTTTTTTGATCGACCCTTGGTCGTCGATCGATTGATCAAGCAGGGCGGCTTCTTCTCCAGCCCCTGTTTCGGCCATTAACAAACCTCCACCCATTTTTTTCTCCTTCTCCCAACCTTATATAACCCCAACCAACAAATTTTACATAAAATAAAATAGGTTCCAAACATCCTAGAACCAAAGTCAACAACTAAATTCAGTTAATTCCTAAGTTTCTCCAATTTCATAATTTTTGGGATTTACCCGTTAAACTTCCAAAAAACCCGTTTTACCCACGCAAATCAAACCCAAAATTTTTAGGGTTTGTTATTACCAACTATGATATGAGATTTATGCTCAAAATTAAATAAAGCAAGTAAACACTTGCTTGGAGGATGAAATCCGACGACCTCGAGTCAATTCTCGGGGAGTTTGGCCCAGAAATCATTTTTCTCTCTTCTTTCTCCCTTCTTCCTTTCTTCTCTTCTTCTTTCTCTCTTTTTCTTTCTTTTCTCCCACTATCCCGTGTCTTATAGGGAAAGAAAAGAGGGTTTATCCCTTTAAACCCAAAAATGACTCGTTTACTCAATTGCGAGTCCCTATTAATCCAAAAATTCTCGAAACTCAAGTACGACCCCTGGATACTCTAATCTGACTATCTCGGTCATTCTGAGACCATCCGAACACTCAAAATTTCCATCCGAGGTACTTAACCGCAAATCACTAATTTAACCTACTACATGTCCATATGGGTTTTCCCATTAAAATATTATCCTCTGTCGCTTTACCTGTCTGCGACATATAAATAAAATACTCCGACTTATTTACTTAATCCCAAAAGTAATATAACACCCATCGAAAATCACCTAATCCTTGAAAACTCCAAAACTTTACTATTCAAGATAATTCCTAAATTCCCAAATTACACTTAATTATTGAATTTAATTTCCCATAAATGTGCGGGATATTACATCCCTCCCCCCTTACAACGGAATTTTGTCCTCGAAATTCAGATATAACCGATACTACCAACACTAACCTAGGATTGTGAATCACTCCACATCCTAATGCCTCAAAGTGGAATGGTACTACCCAATGGCTCTTAACTTTATACTCAATAAGCACTCACCTCTCTCAAGGTTTATACTATACTATATTGGCATCTTGGCATAATCTTTAACTATATACTACGTCCCTTCTATCTCAGGCGGTATATAAAACCAACTTACTAAGGTGACCATACACCCTTTTTAACCCGTTCCTCTCCGCACAATTATCACCAACGTTCGACATGTACACCCTTTCTAAACAATAGGCCTTATTTCCTCGATGTAATACTCATACATGGGTCTTCCCAACCCGAAAAAGCCCATTCTTCTCAAGGTTAACCAACCAATATTTATGTATCGGTGCCACTAACTCCACTGGCTTCACTGCCCAAAATTCTAAGATCGAAGCGTTCCTACTTATGTGAAATAGTACTACCCTAAATATCCCTAGCGCCCAAGGCCTTTCTCAACTCCTAACATTTGCTCCGTTTCATGCGTGGGACGTCTCGCAAAGCGAAATCTAAACAAGGAACCCTCCCATTACACTACTCCCTCGCATCGTCGGTCATCGAGATATAACGGCCTAAGGCACACCAGCGGGACATCCTAAATCCTACCTCGCTAACCTATTAACGCTTTTCTACTATTCTATCCTTCCTCCTAAGCGAAAAGGAAAGTCTAACTAATCGAGGTGCCTTCTCTCTGTAAAAGCGTCATGAACATCATACCCAAAACATACTTTTTCAAAAATTTGCCTTTTCATTAAGGCTTGGCTATAATCCTCAAATAAATTTCTCTAACTCCTTCTTTACCCACCTACTTGCGCTGAGAGAACATTGTAGTGCTTCCCCATAGCATAATATTTCCATAATCATACCATCATTATACAGCTCACAGTCTATAGTGTTTCCTCCACACTATATGACTTATCGACAAAACCAACATCCTTGCATCCTATAACATCTATCCACTACTGGCGTCGTTAAGGTTCATGCCTGGGGCGTCTCTCAAGCGAAATCCAAACAAGGAACCCCTCTAATACATTACAACTTAACTTTGTCGGTCGTGGAGGTCCATTAGGTTCAAATATGCAACCGAGATAACCCTATCCCCTCTTTTAACAAAATGTGGTCTGAACTCCCATCTCTATCCAGGAGCCACACCACTAAGCGCTCGCACTAACACTCAGTCCTTGCGCAATCAATAATGAGTTTAAACTCACAACTCAATAATTAACCCTACATACCTTAAATCACACCTATAAGGTCGCCACGCACTCGAATCATGATAATGAAACATTTGCTCATCGAAGTTCCATATATGCACATAACAAAGGAGAACTCAGCCTGTATCTGGGTGAGATATCGCAACAACAACCCATTCCACTCTGGAACTACCAACACGATAGTCATGCCATCATTAGCCTGCTATCGCTCCGAACAAAGAATATAATCTTCTACTGAAAATACCACCATACTCGTATAACACACACAAAATGAGTAATACCAAACTGATATAAACTTAAAATACTAACACCCTCTCTTCATAGCGAATGAAAGAAAATAAATTCCCGCTATCGCGAAAAAACACATAAACATATATTACATAATGTTATCGATACTATTTATAAACTCGAATCACACACACGAATCTAGGGATAATAAAACACTCTGAGTCAATCTCATCACATAGAACAAACCTCCTTCAACTGAGGTGAAATCCATAACAACAACATCGCCTCTCACCCTAGCTACTCAAAAAGGTTCCCGAACTTGGTACACTTGCCATAACTGAACCAAAAATTACTTTAATCAATGTCCCATCTAGGCACCCTACTCTTTCCCCTTTAACTCCCACTGGGCAATGACTAACCGTACGATTCTACACTCCACATTTCAACATTCCCCATCTCGGGTCACCCTGACCCTTTTAAGGTTCTCAGTATCTTGAACTCTATAGCCACGATCCTGACAATCACATTACTAGTTCCTCTTAACTTATCCATAAATAGGAAACTCCATCACCGGCCTCAATAGCCCTGTTTCAACGAATTCCCCAAGTGGATGTCCACCAATGGGGTCCTCAAACACACACATTCTCCATAAGTGTTAGCAACACTTTTCTAGTGAGCCTATCATTCCTCGGAAGGAATCTCTCTTCATTGTACTTAGCTTGATTCAGTAAAAAATTCACTTATCCACAACTTTCTTTATTCACAGTCGACCTCTGACCGATCCTTATGTGAATAATTTAAAACTGCATTCTTCTCATTCCTGGTAAATCATGGGGAATCGCGATTAAAAACTATCCGTAAGATCCCTTTAGGGTCAAAACATCTTGTACCCTCTCGATTATGGTGATCACCGCACCCACCATTCCGAAATTGCTCATACGAGTGAAAAATTTTCCTCTAATTTTCACATATATGTATTTTCATACCCTTATCTAAGTCAAAGCTCCCGAAACTTCTACTTCCACTGAGTAAAGCTACACTGCCTTCATATGAATTAATTTCAAAGTATGGTCCTTATTAAAGACCCCTTTCGAACCCTTAGGTTCACTGGGTAATTCAACTTTAGTACCACTCTCTACTACAGTGGTACTAGAATACTCATAACTACTATTATTTAGTAGTCATTGCAACAATTCTTAGCAAATGCCACAAGGAGAATGACCTCTACTATGGTCCTAGTCTCCGACTTCAACTAACCATTCCAAATAAGTCATGCCTTCTGCTACCCTTGTAATGGCCTCCTGTGATCGTCCTTCAATGATCAGCATACGAATCTTGAACGAGAACGCAAAATATTACTATAATCTCACAATATAGCAGGAGAATGAAATATCACAAGAGGACTCAACAATCCTAATTATAAGGCTTTATAACAAATCGAGAGCAACGATGAAAGCGTAGTACGTCTGCATAGATTTCTAAGGACACTAGAACCTGATGCTCTGATACCATCTGTGACACCCCGCCTAATAAAATACCGAGTGATCACTCCAATATCAAATTATAACAGGAGTCGCATATGGATCATTCTCAGCATCACTGTCGAAAACCAAATTAATTACTAATAACCAATTACGCTAGCGTTAAAATTTTATTTAACTAATCATTTTAAACGAACTATACAATTAAAACATTCACATAGTTTATATAAATGAAACTAGAAGGACATAAAATAACTGAACACTCGGTTCAAATATAATACAACCAAATCGAATGCCACACTAAAAGGCGGTGAAAGAATAAATGAGTGCAATTGGGCTTTTGGCCCGAAAGTTTCTACAATGCTTCCTATCTAGATCACAAGAATATAACCGTCTAAACATAAACCTGCATGCATCCATAGCTGCTTCCGCAGACGTCTGACTTGAAAGGATCATCATCCAGGCGCCCCTGTGTCTGGGCACCTATATATATATATATATATATATATATATATATATAGCAAAAGAGAGGGAAAAGTAGATAAACGGGTCAGAGCCCGAGTTGTGAAAATATTTAGCAAGTTCATAAATGCTTTATTTTTAAAAATATGTTTTATCTCATATTTAAATTGGTATCGCACTCCCATGAGATACCCCTCACCTCTCTTCTAATAGTGCACACCTAGCGCATCCCTCTAAACATCCTAGTCAAGCTACACTGCCTAACTAATCCGTCACCCCCAAACTCTAAAAATCCTAAGCAAACCAAGTACTAAGGGACAAATTTCTCCCCAGTCTTAACACTAAGCCATGTTTGTGCGTGGTGTGTCTCGTAAAGCAAAATCCAAACAAGGAACACCCCGATACACTACTACTTGGTAAGGTCGATCGTTGAGATCCATTAGACCCTTAGTACACAACATATATATATACTGATATAAGAAAAACACAAAACTAGATCACTAAGGGTTAAACTTCTCCCCAGTCTAAACACTAGGCCATGTTCTTGCGTGGGGTGTCTCGCAAAGAGAAATCCAAACAAGGAACCCCCCCGATACACTACTACTTGTCAAGGTCGATCGTCGAGATCCATTAGACCCTCAGTACTCAACTTATATATATATATATACATTCATATAAAATATACATCACATACTCATCTTTATTTTTCATGCTCACTTTCATATACATATCACATTTTAAGTCCGGTAAAATCTCCCAGAATGAGAATTCATTTCATATTCAATTTATCTCTTTACTTTAGTAGACATATATTATCTTTTTCTCATACACAAGTAATGTACTATACACACAAGTAAAATAACCAACCCAACGAGCTATAACTCGAAGATGCGGTCTCTGAATGCTATCGTCTTCCAGGGCATCACTCACATACCATCCCGGGGACCAGCGATCGGACTCAATATCACCAACATCGCGGTCAACAATCATAACGTCTGGGAAGCGATCATAGTTCCTCCCCGAAAGTGAGATGAAACATACCCACCATGTCTCACCCCTAATAAGAATCACACTATATAAAAATGGACGCTATGACCTGGGGACTATACGCTCCCTGCTGCTCAAGCCAGGGGCCTCACCCACATCATGCAACTTCCCATGATAGAATTAGAGGGGGTATGCTTCACATATATATATATATACCATCCACACATAGATATATATACATATCCGTATCATACAATATATATACTTTAGTCACATAGTATATATATATTCCACATTGTTCCTCAAGGACATAAATAAATGGCCATAATTGCCAATCACACATAACGATGACCAACAATCCCAAAGATTCTCATAAATAATAGTATTCGAGTATTCTCACACTCACGATACTAAACTCAAAATTATTCCCTCACTTGATAAATAACTTGTACCTTATTCACATTTAAGTATTCCACTCACATAATTATATAAGCCTAAATTCCCACTAAAATTATCCCAAGAATTATTCGTCACCAAACACCCTTAATCATGAACCCAAGGACTACATTTTTCCCAATTAACAATTTATAGGTCCCCACATTATTTTTGTAGAAACCCCAACTCTTTAATTCCTCACTTTATCTATTTTCCTCGAAAATATAATTTTAGTGTCACACACTTAGAACACTCTCTTAGCCCCCATAAATTTTCTCAATTCGATAAATATATTTCCCTTAGTTAAGTCTATTTATTTCCTAAATTAAATAGGCTAGAAATACTTAATTTGGGAATTTATCCCATATAAATAACCCTAGGCAAAATTGCCAAAATTGTTGTTTGATCCATCGATCGACCCTTGGCCGTCGATCGATCGATCAAGCAAGGCAACTTCTTCTCTGGCCCCTGTTTCGGCCATTAACAAACCTACAACCATTTTTTTCTCCTAATCCCAACCTTATATAACCCCAACCAACAAGTTTTAAATAAAACAAAATAGGTTATAAACATCCTAGAACCAAAGTCAACAACTAAATTCAATTAGTTCCTAAGTTTCTCCAATTTCATAATTTTCAGGATTTACCCGTTAAACTTCCGAAAAACCCATTTAACCCACGAAAATCAAACCCAAAATATTTAGGGTTTGTTATTACCAACTACGATATGAGATTTATGCTCAAAACTAAATAAAGCAAGTAAACACTTGCCTGTAGGATGAAATCCGACGACCCCGAGTCGAATCCTGCGGAGTTTGGCCCGGAAATCCTTTTTCTCTCTTCTTTCTCCCTTGTTCCTCTCTTCTCTTCTTCTTTCTCTATTTTTCTTTCTTTTCTCCCACACTCCTGTGACTTATAGGGCAAGAGAAGAGGGTTTATCCCTTTAAACGCAAAAATGACTCGTTTACTCAATTGCAAGTCCCTATTAATCCAAAAATTCCCGAAACTCAATAACGACCCCCGAATACTCTATTCTGACTATCTCGGCCATGTTGAGACCAACCGCACACTCGAATTCTCCATCCGAGGTACTTGACCGATAATCACTAATTTAACCCACTACATCTCCATGCGGGGTTTCCCATTAAAATATTATCCTCTTTTTCTTTACCCGGCTGCGACATATAACTAAAACACTCCGACTTATTTACTTAATCACAAAAGTAAATATAACACCAATCGAAAATCACCTAATCCTTGAAAACTCCAAAATTTTACTATTTACGATAATTCTTAAATTCCCAAATTACACTTAATTATTGAATTTAATTTCCCATAAAAGTGCGGGGTATTACATCCCTCTTTTAGTTCACTATCACTTAAGGTGGCATTATATGCTATCGATTTCTTACCCTCCTTCTTCAGTTTAGTGGGACACTCTGTTTGCTTATGGCCATAACCCTCACAACTAGAACACCTATTCGACTCATCCCACTTATAATTCTCACTTTTATTCTTAGGGACATGATTTGTCTTGTTGTTCTTGAATTTCTCAAGTCTTTTGGTATGTTTTGATTGCTTTTATAACTTAAGAAACTCTTTGAACTTCTTTACCGACAAAGCTACATCCTCGAAATCGGTGTTGAAATCGTCATTAGAAACTTTCGTCTCCTCCTTATTGGCTTTGAAATGAATTCCCTTTTCTTTCTTTGGCACTTACTTGAAGGTAAACGTGTCAAGTTCATAGGTTTGTATGTCACCTACAATATCTTCTTTTTTCATTGACTCAAGCATACCCAAGGATTTTCAAACTTTCACTTTTTTTTTCAAATTTACTTGGTAGGACCTTAAATTTTTCTTAGTGACACTGTTGTCGGGTATTTTCTCTCCCAAGTTAAACAACGCGTTAACAATATGGGACAATCTAGTGTAAAACTTAGAAAATGTCTCACTCTCTAACATTTTAATCGTCTCAAACTGAGTTGTGAGGTTTTGAAGATTAGATGCCCTAACCGTGCTAGTTCCCTCTTGAGTGAGTGAAAGAACATCCTTAGCCTCTTTCGACATCTCATGTATCATAATACAATTATACTCATCCGGGGAGATAGATGAGGAAATAACATTTAAACCTTTCGAGTTATAAAGTACAAGTCTATATTCAGCATCGCTCCATGACTCAACAGGTTTTAAACTAGTGGCCTATCCATATCTCGTGACCGGTGGTGACCAACCTTTTTCTACCACTAACCAAGCACGCTCATCAATAGCTTGAAGTGAACTTTTCATTCACATTTTCCAATAAGCATAATTAGACCCATAAAAATAGGAGTTCGAAAAGCGTTAAAATTTCCGATATTTATACCTACAAGCACAAAGGATCACATAAAAAATGTTCTAGCTCTGATTCCAATTTTCCCCTTTTTCAAAGTGTTCTTTAGGTGAAAACAATTTGTCTTTCAAAAATACTCTTTCCAATTTTAATACGCACCAAGTTTGTAAAATAATTTTAATTAAGTCAAATTTTATCTTGCTTAATGACATGGGTGATTAAAGAAGGTAGAATAAATCAAGTTCACAAAAACAACATCGGATGTATGAAGAAACCAAAAAGGGAAATAACCTCGGATAGCGCAAGGCAGATAATCACTATGATATGGTAATTACAAAGGAAGACAGACATACTTACACAACGACTCGATCCCCACAAGCCTTGACAATTTTCTTCTCTTTAACCACTCCTCCATAGTGACCACTTAAAAATCCTTCCATGATACTTATCCACACCACAAAAGTCCAGGTGCACCTCGGCATCCATTGATTCAACTTTGGCAATCCTCTATGATTCGAAACACGACCTTCACTGTTTCTTCACCACAAAAGTCCAAAGAAACAACTTGTTCATTATGGATGAGCAAACCAATGGTGATAAAAAGATCTCTATAGCATATTTATGAAAGCTCAGATATTTTAAACTATAAGGATGATTTTAGATTTGAGTTCCTTAGAAAATAAGTGCAGAAAAAAGTAAGTGTTCTATTCTGTATTTTTGTTATGCACTCTTCAAAATTTTGAGCAAAATTTTCCTTAAATAAAAACTTTAAGATGGCGCATCTTTAGAACGATATCACAATGTCGTTAGAACGACTTACACATTTCGTTCGAACAAGAGATGCATATCGTTAGAATGACCCGCTGATGTCGTTAGAACGACATCAAGTGTTGTTTTATCCTTTCAAACTCAAAGGAAAGATCTACACGGCTTTAAAACATGTTCATCTCGGAATAAACGAAGTTAAAACAGTTTAAAAACATTTTTAACATTTTAAAATCATTTAAAAAAAATAACATCTTTAAAGCATTTCCCGAGACCCATAATCATTATGTTTTCATACCTGAGAGTATCTCAAAATGCAATGTGATATGAAGACGTGAAACTTGCACCAATAAATAGGACATGAGCAATATTGAAGCTTGGTCGCTTCGTATTCAAACAAAATGTCATAGACTATGTGGGGATCGTGAGAAGTAAAAATCTATCTATGACTCAAATTGATTTTTGTCCAGAATGATGACAATACATACGAATTGACACTACTTGGAAATTTATCCTTGTACTTAGTAATCCCAAATAAGTGTTAATAATATTAGTTTAATATTTTTAATGTAATTTTTTCTTAAAAACAAGGGTTAATATTCCCCCAACCCAAAGAAATACCTCAATTATACACATAAACTCTCCAAATCGGCTACACCGAAAATGAAACCTCTTTTAACAACTAATTAAAATATGCAATCAGTCCCCAAAAATTAGATAAATTATCAAGGCATCCCTTCAACTTTTTCAAATTACCAAAATTAAGCAAGAATTATGCTAGTATATGCACCCTATCCTGCCAATTGAAGCTAAACTTGAACCCAAAATTTCATTAAAGTCGATATACTTAGTACCAATGTTATGAAACAATCCAATAAGTTTGGGAAATTACACTTAAACCCCCTAAACTTTCAAAATTTAGCATAAATGTCCCTAAAACTAAAATATAAACCACCTAAGGACCTAACTCAAACCCAAACATATTACCCCTTTACCTCCTGGGGATTTTGGCTAGGTGGCTGCCCTATGGGCAGTTCTACCACATGGGTTTCCCATGGTACCCATGTCTAACAACATGGTTCCATGGTTAAACTTAACTTTACCAAGTTTTAAATCCACCTACTTTTCAACTAATATCCTTTCCTCAATGAACCCTATATAAACCCTCAGTCACCACTCTAAAAACACATCCAGCCTCCCTGAACATCATAAGTAAACTTTGACATTTTCCTATATCTATATCATTTTATGTAAAGTTTCTATTTCTTTACATTTGGTTAAGAATTTTCACTTTCCTAGAGTAAAAACACGAGTTTACATGAAGGTTTGAATGTAAGAAAAAGATTGAAAGGGATTAAATTCTAGAAACGTCCATTAAAGCTTGAGCTTTAATGGTGGAATCTATACTCGACTTTGAAATAATTTCAAATTGATAGAACTCAAGCTCAAGGTCTAAGGAACCTAGGTGAAATGTTTGATTGAAAAAAAATCAACTTTTAATGGCCCAAATCAAAATTTGAAATTTACGTCTCTGAAATTTTTAGAACTCGAATTCAGAGGCTATGGGGAACAAATATATTGAAACTAAACATGTTCGATTGAATTTTGATCATAGAACATAAATATCACCAACAACTCGAACCAGTCCACCAAATTCTTTGAACCCAATATGGTTGGATTCATCTAAAAAAATTACATAACTTTCAATGAGGAATCAACTTAAATTGTTTTCTAAAATGGCTCAAATATAGGGTCAAAATTTTTAAACCCTAAAATTAATAATATGAAGGTAGGGAATGATGTGTCCTATATGTGCGAGAGTGGGGTCAAACCCAGGCATGCCTGGAATTTGACCCAACGTGTGAGGGTGCGTCCCCAATCCAAAAAATTAGACTGTTTTCTAAAATTTCTATTTTTTTTATTCTGAGAAAATTGATATATTACATCACCCTCTTTGAATTCCTACAAAGTAAAATATAGAGAATATAGATTTTAAAGTTTAAAAATTAAACTTTCAAATTCACTTATAAAATTTTCATGTTTTTCAAAACAACCTTGAAATTTTTAAATAGGTCCCTTATGCTAAATATATCCAACTTGTCTATTTCCACTAAACCTAAATCCAAATGGAAAGTAGGAAAAAAATTAAAACCCCAATCTTTTATAAAAATTCACATTTTACCCCAACATTTAATTTTACACAGAAAAGTTCATTTAATTCCACCCACCTACATGCTAGAGCTTCACTTTTAGGCTTATACTACATACTTGTGATATCCCTCATTTCATAATACCCAGTCCAATCCCATGGATTAGACAAGCAAACTTCAGCACACCGAACCTAAAAGTAGGCGATTCTATTTCGCTATTAAATTCGAGCTTATATTCTTGAATTACTACATTGTTTATATCACTATGCGATAGACCCTGAATTCTTATTCTCATTATGAACTCTTTTGTGTAGTTCACATTGCTATGAATTTTATTCAATCTTATCCAGTTTATTCCTAAACTCAATAAACCTTTACAACTAATTATTCAGTTAAATGTTGTATCATCTTGCCTCCTATTAAGCCTTTGATTGCAGTAAACCCCTGCAACTTATACCCTAATGTCAGTGAAACCCAGTGTCATACCTTATAATTCAGGGATTAGACTCCGGTATACCACACAAGTTCTATTTGGTCGACATGACTCAGATATTGAGTGTCCGATTTTTATTGCTACATACGTATAAGTGCCACTCTAATTACTGTGCCAAAGTATTTATTTTCCCCAGTTATTTTAGGTTGGCAGTCTAAAGGTTTTGGACGACAATATAATGGAATTTCTATGCATTTGAAGCCCTTATAAGCGATAATTTACGGGTTATCTTGTTATAGTTGGAACCCCTATCTTCGTAACTCAATAAATAACCTATCTAGTTATAAATAACCATAGTATTATTGTAAATATCATCAGACTGTAGTATACCTTTGTTCAGTACTGTGATATTTCATTTTTCTTCAGACTACTATAAACTGTGTTACAACACCTGTAATTTTAATCCTAGTTATATTATCACTATAATTTCTTGCATATACCTTCTTATAGAAGTAAAATTATCTAATTGGCATATTTCCTTTCAGATGGACAGCGAACTAGAAGAAAAAGAAATACCACCCCCACCTATGGATTTTAATTCAGTTTTACTAAGGAAATTGTTTTCAGTAATATATGTGTGGGCGGTAACAAGCAAAGATGGTAGTCCCCACTAGAACATTTTTACTACAACATATCAACTCATGTGATCTTTTAATTTTCCTGTCATTCTATGTTATAATAAGTCATGAGAGTATTTGTATTCATGTTTATGAAGACTCCATGTATGTAATAAGATTCTACGCATCCACAATAATGAAAGCTTACTTTGCTTCCACTTAATTGTTTCTTATTATTGCTATCATGACTTGGTACCATTAAGCATAGAACGACGGTCGTGACACCTCTTCTCCAAATCGACTACACCCAAAATGTAACCTTCCATTTCTCCAAATCATAACCTAAGTTTGTAAGTAACTAGGGTTTGGAAGAACTGTCACATAGAGTTTGGAAGAATTGCGACCTATGGTTTGGAAGACTCGCAATCTAGGTCTGATGACTCTCCTAATTGTGACTTGGGGTTTGTTTTGCATATAGATTTAGGATCTTTGATTTGGTATAAAACATCTTTTATTTTACTCCTTCACTTTGTCCTTTCTCGACTCTCTGTAAGATTCTATTTTGGGTCTTTGTCCATTATTTAGTGTTCGATATTTTTTAAGTTTCAAGTACTTAATTGATGTTGTAGAAAAGTTGAGAATGAATCATTTAATTAGTTTCTATTTATCTGGTATGCTCTGTATCATAAAATAAAATCTTACGAGCCCTTTTAGTCTAATTTTTTGTACAATATCAACTTCTTTTTAGTGTAATGTGGTATTACTAATTCGGGTCTACTTTTTTTCAATTGGTATACAAAGTTACTGCAGTTACTAGATCACTAAATGCAACTCTTGTTCTTACAAATTGTTTATACATTAGTGTTTTTTAAAGATATAAGGTGACATATTTCTTTCCTATTTTAGTTTTAATTTTATTATATTATCCCATGTCATTTTTTTTCTCAATTATTATCCAGTAGCAATTGAACTTAATTGATTGAATGTTCTTTTGTATTTCATGGGTTAAAGCTATGGTGTGATAACAAAATTTGCATGTTCTCGTTATGATTTAATTTATGTGTATGTCAATAATTCTATTTTTTATATTATCATGATTTTTCGATCGTGCAGAATTGCATAGACTCTTAACGATGAGGGCATGAAGGAGAGGAATAAAGTAAGTGAGTTGTACACAAATGGAATTACATCTTTTCTTTTTTTTTCAATTGAAAAGGGTGCCCATTAGTTCTTGACCTTTCCTTGTCTATGTTTTAAGTGTCGAAATTAGAAGCCTTTGATTGCGGTAGGTATCAAGGGTCATTTTATTATGAATGGCATAGATAGGACGTATACTACGTGGGTTTTGCATGGTGAAGCACTATCCTCGAACATAAGATGTTCCGTAGTAGAACCTATTGAATGTGAATGGCATGATGAAGATGATAACATTGCCAAGACAAGGCTTTGAAACTTAGTTGACACGTGTTACATAGTGCACAAACAAATTCTAATTTTAAACTAAGATGCTATGACTGGCATTAATTTGTGCATGCAAGTAGTTGTATGGTTGTCTACAAGATGTTGTTGTCCAAATTGACATTAGGATTTGAACTTGTAATAATGAAAAGTTGGAATTTGGGAAATTTCAATTCTTCTTGACAATTTATGAGTGCAGGGAAGCACAACATAGATTCTTTTAATTCTATTTTACACAACATAAATTCTTTTGAATCCACATTCTTTGCTATTGTAGTTACTATTTTATTTGTTACAATTTCAATAAAATATTAGTCTTTCTGTGTCTAGTGATGATGACGAGGATGACACATAATCTATTTTAGTCGTGCTTGAGAAAATAAAGAAAGAAATAGCTAATGAGATACTCCAAATAGTATTTTCACACTTATAAAATTTCTAATAAACTTATATTTATATAAGAATTATGGTTCCATATGCTATTTATTTTCCATTTTATTATGTTGACTTTTTACACATCCGAAAGTCCTATAATCTTAAAATATGATGTTATAATTGTCGTGTTTCGACCAAAATAGAGTAAATGCTTATCTAATTAAGCTTAGGATTCCAAATTCAAAATACAGAACTCATTGCAATAGCATAAATGGGAAGTAATTCAAATTCAAAATCTTAAATATGACATAGAGGTGATTGTGGTGAGTAGTGTCTATGTATATTTAGGAATTTAATTATTGAGATCATGGTGGATGAGTGTCCAAGGAATAGTGTTCTGAACCTTGCGAGGATTAATCTAGATGTTTTCATACTGATATGTTTTGCTTTAAAAAATTAAACACACTTAGATATATTGGGGAATATAATTCTTGATTCTTATTGAAATGAATATCAAACATTTGATTTATTAAGTTTTTACTATTATTAATGTGAGATATTAATTGGGTTTAACATCAAATGAAATACACATTATTGATAACCTACAACAACTGATATATACGATGTTATTTTGCTTATTTATTTGTTTTTATAATTGAAAATGGATCTTGTGATAAATTTCAACAAGGTTTTTTTATTAAAATATCATTTTTGTGAATAATGGACAATAACAAGGACAAGAAGTTACTCCCCATGCATGTATTGCCGTGCAATGGAAATTATAACATCAAACTTCAGTGATTGATGTTTGTTATGCCTATTCCTGTAGGAATGACAACAACAAGAAGAAGAGCATAAAGTTAAAGAGGTAGAAATGATACAGGGAAATCCATTTCTTAGTAATCCAACATCCTTTAACGTAAAAAGAATGTTAGTTTCCTCGAGCAGTATTTCCTTTGGATGAAGCCTCACCTCAGTTTTTGATGTCATCATCCATATTACCTCCTTAAAATTAGGAAACTTCAACTATTCTTATCAATCAAGCATCTACGTTTGCGTAAAATATAATAAGGTGGCATTATTTTTACCTTTGTTGGTCTTTATTGGTTAGATGAACATATGTTTATGGTGTAGTGTTTTATGTAATATGTTATGAATTATTTTTTATTACCTATTGATTGGTTTGAATGTTTTACACAAAGGTAGATTCTTGATTGACAATGGCCTTTTGTTTTAGCTACGGAATGATTCCACCAGGTGATTTGAATATAGGATCACAACTTTAATTATTTTGATTACAAATATGTTTTATAGAACTACTTTACTGAAGGAATATTGGGTGTTTGGCATTAAAATTGAACTATATATCAAACATAATTTACCTTCATTCCGGAAATGTCGCCTTCTTGGAAGTGTTTGTGCCTACTAGTTATGCTACAATTGGTTCATCAATACAACACCCTTGTAATACATTATTTCCCTAATAGACATAATCATCAATCATGGAAAAATATCAGTAATGAAAATTCTGTTCCTGAATTTTAGAAATCTCAAATTACAAATTTCACGAACGACGATTGCCATCGTTTTAAATATTATAATTAAAATTCACTATGAAGATTTTAGATAATGAGAGATCTAATCCCTCACAGTGACCGAATGATAGATAGCATGTCATTCTTATTAGAGGTACGAGGATATCATAGAGTAATATATCATTGAATCTGTATGCTGGGGTTCCATGGATTACGTAATGTATATATATATATATTAAATTGTGTTTTATATATGTTATAGTTCATGTTCTTATCAAGTGAAAATTTTGGTGTTATTCACATTTTGGTGCCCTCACATGGATACCGTTTAACATAATCTTGGCCATGATTATGTACCGTTGATGAATAAACATTGTAATTCACATACTCAACTGTGTATGTGTGTGTGTATGTGTTACATACTAAATTTCTTTTAAAAAAAGAATCCTGTAATGATTTATTTCCATATATTACAAATATGAACTACATTATTTGTTGATTACATTGGGAAAGGTGTTCTATCATGATCATTTAGAACGATTTTTGAATCATGTACTTTTTCCTTGCCTAGATTTATATGTAATCAACACCAATGGTGACCACGTGCTTGAGTACTATGTATCTTTTCAGTACAAAGAAAAAAAATTCATTTACATGGGTCGTCCTCATATATTATTTATATGTAAGAGAGACTTATATATTTTTTCATATTCTTTGGTTATAATTTTCTTATGCCATCTTGGTGCAATCATCTTTAACATTTAATTATAGTCATACATGGAGGTCGGGGCGGAGGCAAAATCAATGTGGAGTTGAAGTCCTTCTTTAATATTTCATTTTCTTGGTTGTATTAGTATTTTATATTGAATGCATTTTCTGAAAATATTGTAACTTTCGAGGTGATTGTATTAAGATGTTTTATTTACTTGCTTTCAATTTCTTTGTAAATAAAGAGTGGAGGCTTATATAAAATTTAAATGTTGAATATAATGCCTTTGTTTATGTGGACTACTTTTGTACATGTTCTTAGGATTTGCATATTGTGATAAGCATAACCGAATTTGTTTAAATTCAAGACAGGATATTGGATAATTATTTTTTTTAAATATGTATTAATATTACTAATGGACCTTTACCATTATGAACGAAAACAATAGCATTGAAAAAACATGTGTAATAAGGTACAAATAGTAACAGAAAAATTTGTTAGCAAATAAGAATTAGTAACAATAAAATATCATTGGTGAATACCTAATTAATAATGATAAAATATCGTTACTAAATCCATCATTAGTAACGGTAAATAATTAGTACTAATATTGTTCCCCACGCCTTTCTCTAACAAAGAAATTACTGTTACAAACTATTTTCGTACTGGTACAATACCGTTAATAAAAGACAATTTTGGTGTGGTGGTTATTTTTATAGGTTTCGAAATAAGACATACACGACTTTCATATGAGACTAGGATTACCACCACAAAGTTTCTCCCTTGCACTATTCAATGACTTTATATCGTCTTAGCAATGAGTTTCTATTGTCCTAGCAACTGGCATAACATGTAAGTATTGGTATCCGTCGATCTTTGACCAATATATGATTTCACCACACGAATCCACATGTTGTCTAACCCGAGCAATTTCTCATGTTAAAATTTTTAGATGGAAGAATGTAGAGGATTAATAAAATCAAAAATCTATTTTATTTTTATCATTGACAGTATCTCTCACTCAAAAAATATCTCTCAAGACTAGTTTAAGTTTTTGTGAAACTGGGTTCCGCACATTAGGAATCATGTTTTCAAAGTTATTTAACATTGATGCAAAAATATAAACCACTAAAACAAGTTTCCCGATATATTTTCCTCGTTAGAACCAAGGAGGACCTTGTTCGAATGAGATTTTTATATGCAGATCCCTCTTGTGAAAGTAAAATCGTACTAGTTGTTCAAGAACCTCAAGATAAAGCCTCGTATGAAGTTCACTTTACACAAAAATCTTTCATGCGAAGTTAAACTTCTTACGATGGATTCAATTTTTAAATAAACTCCTTCGTACAAAAACAATTTTGTATGAGGCTAATCTGATATGGATAAGAGATTGAATTAAACATCCTAGAAAAAGTTTTGGACAAATAAAAAAATTGAAAATATTCTAAAAAATCAATTTTGTCCTGTCAATTCATAATTTTAAACTAGACATAAGAATTTTACAAAATTATAAAATCTTATGCAACCTTCGATGTAAAGAAAATCATTTGGAATGGTATGAAATGCCTAGGTGATTTGCCTTTATCTATAAGTATTCAATTACATCTCAAAGACTCAAAATTACACCTATAGATAATTTTTTTATGTTACCGAATAAATCTAAAACCAAAAAATTTAGGAGTGTAAACGCATGTCCTTACAGAATGTTACAAACTTTATATGGCTAACATGAGTTGGTGTAGTCCCATAACCTTAAGTGAGAGAGGTATATTTTATCATCCATGGATGGAAATATTATCTAGTATTTAGGACTCGATGTTGGAGTGAGCACATCAGGTTTCTAATAGTCCTATCTCCTTACAAGCAACATGACATGCTGCTATGTGCAATCGGAGTTGATTACATACCATCAAGACCCAAACTAATGGCACACTCACATGGTTTATATGTATATTCACTAGAAAATGACATGTTATGGAGGGATTGCAGGTTAGGGGGGGGGGGGGGCAGTAGCACTAATGGTATAAAGAGAGACTGATATCGAATCCATGTGTATCGATACCATATGACCAAAGCTACAAATTATATATGATTGTAAGCCTCACTTTACCTTGGGAGTGTGATTTAAGTTCATGTGAGGTAAGTGAGCGTGTGACTAAGGATTATATCGCATTAACCTAGTATCCTGGGAAGTTTTCCCTAGGTATTATGATGGATGTGTACCAACTACAAGAGGTAATATTTTATTTGTTTGGTCGATCACCTTATTTGTCATAGTTTATTAGTGTTTTGATATTTATTAATTTGATCATTAATGAATGATGAATACCAAAGTAAAGTGAGTTACTCTACCATCACCACTCATAATTTCAAAGAGGCATTGTACCAATAGATGCATGATCGAAACCACCATCTCCGATTGACTTATGCATATTGAGGCAGACAATGTAGGTTTTAATTGCTATTCATATTGACCATTATGATATTTGTATTGGCTATGATATCCTGTAATGTTAAATGTGGAATATGACACTCATGATTATCCGAAGTCGTCATCCTACCCAAGTTGGTGTAAATCAAGCCATAGTAACGAGGGTGGCACACAATTGTAGATTTTTATGATTTTTTATATCAATAATATGTGTGGAATATTTTCTGTGTATGTTAGAAATAAATATTATAATTGACATGCATATGCATATGTTTATGTTTAAAATTGTGATCTCGTTTCACTTTTTTGAATTTAATTCATAGTCGAATTTAATTGAATTTAACCCAAAAATGAATTTAATTGAATTTAACAAATAATTAAAACTAATCAAAGATTAAAAAAATGTTGGAGCCTAATGACATTCCAATTATTGAACACATCCTTATAGTGGAAATTAGTCTACCACCCCTAACATAACTATGCTACTTAGGAGAAAAATTATCTTGAATTTTCTTATTTCGATAAACTTTATGTAACAACCCAGGTTTTTGAGCGACTATTTTATACTATTTTGCCTGATGGGCTAATTTTATAAAATAGGGGATGTTGGAGTAAATATTATTTCCCGTGAGACTTAGGGATAATATTTACTATGTTTTGCCTATTTACCATTATGAGAAGGTAAATAGCATTATATTGTGTATTTTGCGTCGTTATATGTAAAACGACGGTTATGACCTATATTTAAATTTGGGGATAATTAATGAAATAAAATGAAATTTGAACGTAAAAATAGTTCACACATTCCCGAATGCCAAAATAGGGGGTGCGGTTGTTTTTAGAATAGTCGAGATAGTCGAAATAAGTGCCCAGTTGTAATTTTTGAGATTCGGGCATTTTTAAGGGGTTATGACTCAAATAAGTGGTTACGAGTCATTTTAGTGGTGTATTAACAATTAAAGGTGGGGATTTTTGTTTTATAACCCGTTTAAGTCCCCCACCCATTTTCCTTTCTTCATTTGTGAGAAAATCCAAAGGAGAGAGAGGGAGAGAGTAGGGAGAAAAGGAGAGGAAGAGAAAAATGGAAGATTTGGGCTGGATTCCGTCGCTACCGGAGGTGGATCAGAGACTACGAACCTCGAGACAAGTTTCTTACTTGCTGGATGTGATTTGATATGATAGAATGCATGTTTAGTTGAGTTTTGGGAGATTTAAACCATAAATTTGGTTTTGTTGATTTTGGTGATTAAACCCTTAATTCTTGATTTTAATTTGATTTGAGGACAAATTTGTAGTTAGAAATGGTGTAGAAATGAATTGGGTTGATTTGTTGTTGTTGATGTTGGGAAGAATCAAGGGTTTGAGGGTTTTGGGGATTTAGAGTTCAAACAACCCGTAGCTTAAACTTTGAAATTCTGTAGAACCGAATCGATTCGGCCCTAGAGAATCGATTCGGTAAGGGGGAAACTGATAGGTCTGGGTTGACCGAATCGATTCGGACCCTTCGAATCGATTCGGAGTTATGCTGAATGTCAGGCCTTCTTGACCGAATCGATTCGGACTTACCGAATCGATTCGCTATGGGACCGAATCGATTCGTCCAGGGCGATTCGATTCGGAATTTCTGCATTTTTACGATATTTTTCTAATTCAGTTTTTATCCCTTTTCTTTTAAGCCCAATGTTTAGTAACCTTCCTTTGGGAAGTAATGGGGAGTCCTAGAGGGTTGTTTTGGGAAGACTAATGTCCTAGGCAAAAATAGAATAATTGGGCTTACCCAAGGGATATTTTGTATAGGTTAATGTCCGAATGATATAGGAGGTTAACCTAAAGGTAAATTGGAAGTTAAAATACTAATGTTGAGCCTTTTGGGAGACGCTCCTTTATGGAGACTCGTATTGATGGTTTATGAGATTTAATGAAATCTTGAAGGCTAGTTTTGATAATTGTTGGCACTTTGGGTCTTAGGTCATTAATAAAATATGACTTAACGAGAATGAAATGCACATTCTAAAACTTCGTGCTTAATGGTTAAATGGATGATTTTTGGAAATGTAAAATATGATGTTTTCAAAATGGAAAAAGTAATGTTTTTCATAAATGTAAATTTATGGATACACACCCCTCTAAATCGCTATCATAAGGGAAGTTGCGCGCGTTGTGGTGAAGCCCCCTCGCTAATGAATGCAGGGTTGATATAGCTCCTAGGCCATGTGAGCGCTTGTGATTGTATATTTTTCTGCGATGGTTAGGAGATTCCGGGTGTGGTCTTGACTATCCCGTATGCACATGGTCGCTTCCCGACGTTTCGATAGGATCCCAGGTTGTCTTGATGATAGGCCCTGGAAGATGATAGCCATTTAGGGGCGCGCACAGTGGGGAAACCCGGACGGGCGGTCTTAGAATCGTTATATATATATATATGATTATAACTATTCTAAATCAAGTTGGACTTGATGTATGATGGGTGCCATAAAGAGCACAATGAAATGCCCTAAAGAGCATGAGAAAGTGACATAAAGAGCACGATGAAATGCCATAAAGAGCATATAATGATGATTATATTCCTGATAAGGAAGAGATTTTTACAAAATGTATCATTGAGATAAAATGCCACAAAGAGCATAAAAACTATGATTATAATTCCTGATAAGGAATAGAATTTCGAAATGAAATAGTATATGATGAAAGTGATTTGGTAAACATTTGATAAAATGTTGTACCATTTATATGTGTTCCTAAAGATGAATTAGGAATTGTACCATTAGATGATGGATGGATTTTATTTTATATTTTCTTTGTGTGGCCGTAGATGTGACCTCCCACACTTATGCACACACATACATTTATTGATTATTTCGTGCTAAGGATCTAATGGATCTCAACGATTGACCTTGCCTAAGTAGTAGTTTATCGGGGGGTTCCTTGGTTGGATTTCGCTTTGCGAGACACCCCACACACGAATAGGGCATAGTGTTGAGACTGGGGTGAAGTTAGCCCTTAGTACTTAGGGTTAACTAGAACATCTCATAATATTGCGCTAGGTTGTTGCTAGAATGAGAGGTGAGAAATATTATTATTATCTGCGAGAGAATTACGCACTTAACTGTCATGCATTTATAGTCACATGGTAATCATATTAAACCGGGCCCTGACCCGTATCTATATTTCTTTGTTTCTGCATATTCTTTGTCGTTACAGGTGCTCCACTGCATGGACACCCGTGTTTACATTTCCATTCCAGTTGTCATGGAGCTACAGTATATTGCGGATGCTGTAGGTTACTTGTATTAGATGCTTCTTTCTATTGCACTCTAGTTATGTTCTGTATATTTATTCGGGCGTGTTTTGACCAAGGTATTGCACTCATTCATTATATTGTAAATATTGAAATTTAATACTCTATGTAATTATTTGTATTGGTCTGTTCACCGATAGCTTATTCGGTGATATTTTATTATATTGTCATTCTTTATCCATTGAATTTTTATACCAACCATTTTTACCAATGGGATTGTCTAAGTGTTTTTCTTTTACTTTCTAAATTTTTATTTTGACAGTCCGTTTTCTAAAATGATTGGTGGTTATCTCATACTATTATTTTAATCGACAGTGATGCTGAGAATGGACCACCTATGATTCCTGTGATTATTAGAGTATTGGGCTGGCCACCTATTATTTTAGTAGACGGGTTGTCACAGGTGGTATCAGAGCATTAGGTTCTAGAGTCCTTAGGAATCTGTGCGGATGTATTTCGCTTTCAGCATTACTTTTGATTTGATATAGAGCCCTAAGATTAAGATCATTGATTTCTCTCGTGAGATTTCGTTCTCCTGCTATGTTGTGAGAACTCCGAAGATCTTATGTGCGTTCGTGTGAGACTTGTAAGTCATCAGATGAAGGGCGTTGAGGAAGGACGTTGTGAAGGCGTCACGAGGCGGGATTACTAAGAACTGTAGGCTGTAGTTGGGGATTAGGGCCGCTTTAGAGGTCTCTTCCTTTGTTGAATTATTCTATATTGTTGCCGTGACTACTAAGTATAGTGGAAATAGTTTTCCCAAATACCGCTGCGGTAGAGAGTGGTACTATGCTTGAGATTCCAAGCAATGTCAATTCGGAGTGGAGAGGTCCTTGACAAGGACCACATGTTGAAGTTCGGTTGGATAGAGGAAGTGTAACCTCGTTCGGTGAGAACGTGAGGCCCGAGAGTTTTGGCCTAAGAGATGGGTATAGAAGTGCCCAGGTGTGAGGGTTTGAAGAGAACCTTTCACCCATTGGAATAAGGTTGAAATGGCAAGAATGGTAGTTGCCTCTTTATGGAGGGACAGAATGTTTTGCCAATTGAGAGGGCCTCTCATTGGAAATGATAGGCTTGTAAGTAAGTGTTGGTAAAACTTATAGAGAAGTAGTGTTCATGAGACCCCATTGGTGGACATCCACCCGGGGAAGACTCGTGGAACTAAGGCCGGGGAGGCTGGTGGGATGTTCTCTTTGCCGAAGAAGTTAAGGGAACTATTCGTTCTGATCTTATCGATTATAGAACAAGGGCGAGATTTGGAGGCCTAGTTGGGACATTAATGGAAGTAGTTTGGTTCGGATAAGACTAGAATGTAGTGTCTTGGAACCATTGGTAGAGGCCAAGGAGATTGGATAGCATGTTGGTGGGACTTTCCAACTCAGGTGTGAGGGGTGCATTTCTTAGGTAAGATGGAGTAGTATGGTGATAACCCTAGATTCGGGTGTGTATACTGAGCTTGTGGTATTGTATCTATATGTCTTCCAGGATAGGGAAGTTCTTTATTTTCCTTTCACTCGTTATGGGGCGAGTGGTGATATGTGTATTACGTGCTACTTGCATTATATGTATTATACGAGTAGGGATATTCCTAGATGGAGTTGGTGTGATAGCAAGCGAATAAATTGCTAGGCTATCCAATTTCTAGTTCTAGAAAAAAGGACTAGTTGTTCTATAATATCTCCCCTGGATACAGGTCGAGACTTTATAGAGGTGGTTTACGGTATATAGATAGTTTTCATTCTTTATTTTGTTTTGCTTTGCTTGTTTTGTTTTATTATTTATTTGCTTTGCTTGTGTATGATGTGCCTTATCTCCACGACCGGCTAGTTAAGGGGATTGTGTGGAGGGGTTCCTTGTTTGGATTTCACTTCGGCGAGACGCTCCACGCATGAATCTTAACGACGTTGGGAGTGGAGAGATGTGCATTTTCTTTTCTTTTCTGTTCTTTCTTTTCTTTTTTCTGTTGGTAGAGATGCTAGGCTGGAAAGTTTAGCCAAGAATCACATATATGAGTGATTAAGGGATAAGTTAATGTGTGATATATGAGCACTATGATAGTTTTCCTCTGATCGATGTGGGGAAGACTAAGATATGAAAGTCCGATAGAGACTTATGATTGTGCCTTAATGAGAAGGACATTTATATAGAGGTATATGTGTATTTTGAGATAAAGTATTTGTGGCATCTTACAAAAAGTAAATGCCTCAGTCGATTGTTATGGTAGGACTTAGAAATAAATATATATTAGTAGAGTTACGAGTTAGGATTTCGTCGTTCCCGATTATGTGTCTTCGATCGTTACTTCTCGACGACCGACAATGTGAGGTAGTAGTGTAACGGGAGGGTTCCTTGTTTGGATTTCGCTTCGGTGAGACGTCCCACGCATGAAACCGAGCGAATGTCGGAAGTCGGGAAAGGTCTTGGACACTAGGGATATATTTAGTATTATACTTATAAGACTAGGTTAGGATAGATACATCGACCTTAGGATTCTTAGGACGCTAGGCCCTTAGGGCATGCGACGTTATTTTAAGAAGGTGGTTGGGATTTCACCACAATATGTTTGTGGGTTAACTCTAACTAGGATTTGGTCCCTAGAACGAGAAGTAAAGGATCTCGAGAGGTTCGAGATGTTGTGCCAAAGGAGATTAGGCCTTTCTTAGATAGAGTGTTACGTCGGTAACCTAATTTTTGGAGGAGTTTAAGTATGAGCAGACTTTTTCTCCTGCACTCGTGTTGTTATGATCAAGAGTGGGTTTACCGAACGAGTCTTTCCCAGGAATGGGAAGTATTAAAATGGGAGCTTGGACCCATTGTTCATGTGTCTCACACTTTTATGAAGTGTCATCCCCCGCTTGATTTAAAGTTCATAGTGGTAGTATTCGCCTTAAAGAATTAGAGGCACTACTTCCTGGGCAGGAATTTGGGTCTTTTCACGAGCAACAAGTTTGTAATTGTGAAGGACTATCGATAGGATATTCCCTTTCGCTAAGGAAATGCGAATGGGAGTATTATAGGCACCGAGTAGAAACCGTCTTAGAGTTTAATCATGGCATGGAATGCCAATGGAACGAGTTTAATCGAGGGGGATCTATGGTAAGAGAATTCATGTTCATGATTGACCCTTTCACCTACTAGTACATACCGAGTAGTGTGGAACAAGAACGGGTATATCCATGGACATTAGTATTGAGTTGCCGATAATGCAACGGTCATGATTCTCGTTGAGAAAACTGTGGATCCTTGGACCAATCACGGCTTACTCAATGGAATTGGGTGGACTAAGTACAAAAGTGTACGCCCAACTCTTCTTAGTAGGAGTTCTAGAACTGTATGCGGTTCCTAGAAATGGTGGTGAACTGAGAGAGACATTCGTGTCAAGGTACTGGTAAAGTTTCCAGGAAGAAATGGGAACCGTAGGGATATGGGGTATATCCTACCACCCGTAAATGGATGGGTGGGTTTGATTTAAAGGAAGGATTGGAGTAGTAGTTCTTATGGATCGAATTTTCGTACAATAATTCGTATTTTTTTCGATAAGCATGATGCTGCGTGTAGCCTAGTATAGTTGGCAATGTGCCTTGTTTGTTCATTGGAAAGGAAACAGTGAATAGTATATTTCTTGGACCGGGAGTGGTCCGGGAATATTTCTATAAAGATTGGGCTCATTGAGCAGTAGACTTCTAAGGGCTACGCCAACGCGAATAGGAGTTAGTAGTGTCGGGTGTGCGATTATAAGTTAGAGTAGTTATTCCCTAGTAAGGGTGTAACGTGTATCGGAAAGTAAGGCCATTTGTGCCGAGGTTGTGTAGGTATCTCCTCCCCTAGTAGAAGGGTGGGATCGATAGTTCATGAGGAATGGATTAGTGCTATGTTATAGCATGATGATGTGGACTCAGATCGATAGTGATGACCTTAGTCTGAGTCCAATTGGGAAATTGCACTACAGGGGGGGTTCGCTAGTATGGTAGCAAGGTTTTTGGTATAGTATACCCTTCATACGGTTATGGGTTACGCCTGAATTTTAAGGGCAAAATTCCCCTTTAAGGGGGGGAGTATGTAACAACCCAAGTTTTGGAGCGACTATTTTATACTATTTTGCTTAATGGGCTAATTTTATAAAATAGGGGATGTTGGAGTAAATATTATTTCCCGTGAGACTTAGGGATAATATTTACTATGTTTTGCCTATTTACCGTTATGAGAAGGTAAATAGCATTATATTGTGTATTTTGCGTCGTTATATGTAAAACGACGGTTATGACCTATATTTAAATTTGGGTATAATTAATGAAATAAAATGAAATTGGAACGTAAAAATAGTTCACACTTTCCCGAATGCCAAAATAGGGGGTGCGGTTGTTTTTACAATAGTCGAGATAGTCGAAATAACTGCCCAATTGTAATTTTTGAGATTCAGGCATTTTTAAGGGGTTATGACTCAAATAAGTTGTTACGAGTCATTTTAGTGGTGTATTAACAATTAAAGGTGGGGATTTTTGTTTTATAACCCGTTTAAGTCCCCCACCCCTTTTTCTTTCTTCCTTTGTGAGAAAAGCCAAAGGAGAGAGAGAGAGAGAGAGAGAGAGAGTTGGGAGAAAAGGAGAGGAAGGGAAAAATGGATGATTTGGGCCGAATTCCGTCGCTACCGGAGGTGGATCAGAGACTTCGAACCTCGAGGAAAGTTTCTTACTTGTTGGATGTGATTTAATGTGATAGAATGCATGTTTAGTTGAGTTTTGGGAGATTTAAACCATAAATTTGGTTTTGTTGATTTTGGTGATTAAACCCTTAATTCTTGATTTTAATTTGATTTGAGGACAAATTTCTAGTTAGAAATGGTGTAGAAATGAATTGGGTTGAATTGTTGTTGTTGATGTTGGGAAGAATCAAGGGTTTGAGGGTTTTGGGGCTTTAGGGTTCAAACAACCCATAGCTTAAACTTTGAAATTCTGCAGAACCGAATCGATTTGGCCCTAGCGAATCGATTCGGTAAGGGGGAAACTGTCAGGTCTGGGTTGACCGAATCGATTCGGACCCTTCGAATCGATTCGGGGTTATGCAGAATTCCATGCCTTCTTGACCGAATCGATTCGGACTTACCGAATAGATTCGCTATGGGACCGAATCGATTCGTCCAGGGCGAATCGATTTGGAATTTCTGCTTTTTTAGGATATTTTTCTAATTCAGTTTTTATCCCTTTTCTTTTAAGCCCAAGGTTTAGTAATTTTCCTTGGGGAAGTAATGGGGAGTCCTAGAGGGTTGTTTTGGGTAGACTAATATCCTTGGCTAAAATAGAAAAATTGGGCTTACCCAAGGGATATTTTTTATAGGTTAATGTCCGAATGATATAGGAGGTTAACCTAAAGGTAAATTGGAAGTTAAAATACTAATGTTGAGCCTTTTGGGAGACGCTCCTTTATGGAGACTCGTACTGATGGTTGATGAGATTTAATGAAATCTTGAAGGCTAGTTTTGATAATGGTTGGCACTTTGGGTCTTAGGTCACTAATAAAATATGACTTAACGAGAATGAAATGTACATTCTAAAACTTGGTGCTTTATGGTTAAATGGATGATTTTTGGAAATGTAAAATATGATGTTTTCAAAATGGAAAAAGTAATGTTTTTCATAAATGTTAATTTATGGATACACACCTCTCTAAATCGCTATTATAAGGGAAGTTGCGCGCGTTGTGGTTAAGCCCCCTGGCTAATGAATGCAGGGTGGATATAGTCCCTAGGCCATGTGAGCGCTTGTGATTGTATATTTTTCTGCGATGGTTAGGAGATTCCGGGTGTGGTCTTGCGTATCCCGCAGGCACATGGTCGCTTCCTGACGTTTCGATAGGATCCCAGGTTGTCTTGATGATAGGCCCTGGAAGATGATAGCCATTTAGGGGCGCGCACAGTGGGGAAACCCGGACGGACGGTCTTAGAATCGTTATATATATATATATATGATTATAACTATTCTAAATCAAGTTGGACTTGATGTATGATGGGTGCCATAAAGAGCACAATGAAATGCCATAAAGAGCATGAGAAAGTGCCATAAAGAGCACGATGAAATGCAATAAAGAGCATATAATTATGATTATATTCCTGATAAGGAAGAGATTTTTACAAAATGTATCATTGAGATAAAATGCCACAAAGAGCATAAAAACTATGATTATAATTCCTGATAAGGAATAGAATTTCGAAATGAAATAGTATATGATGAAAGTAATTTGGTAAACTTTTGATAAAATGTTGTACCATTTATATGTGTTCCTAAAGATGAATTAGGAATTGTTCCATTAGATGATGGATGGATTTTATTTTATATTTTCTTTGTGTGGCCGTAGATGTGACCTCCCACACTTATGCACACACATATATTTATTGATTATTTCGTGCTAAGGATCTAATGGATCTCAACGATCGACCTTGCCTAAGTAGTAGTTTATCGGGGGGGGTTCCTTGTTTGGATTTCACTTTGCGAGACACCCCACGCACGAATAGGGCATAGTGTTGAGACTGGGGAGATGTTAGCCCTTAGTACTTAGGGTTAACCAGAACATCTCATAATATTGCGCTAGGTTGCTGCTAGAATGAGAGGTGAGAAATATTACTGTTATTTGCGAGAGAATTACGCACTTAACTGTCATGAATTTTTAGTCACATGGTAATCATATCAAACCGGGCTCTGACTCGTATCTATATTTCTTTGTTTTTGCATATTCTTTTTCGTTACAGGTGCTCCACTGCATGGACAGCCGTGTTTACATTTCCATTCCAGTTTTCATGGAGCTACATCATATTGCGGATGTTGTAGGTTACTTGTATTAGACGCTTCTTTCTATTGCACTCTAGTTATGTTCAGTATATTTATTCGGGCGTGTTTTGCCCAAGGTATTACACTCATTCATTATATTGTAAATATTGAAATGTAATACTCTATGTAATTATTTGTATTGGTTTGTTCACCGACATCTTATTCGGTGATATTTTATTATATTATCATTCTTTATCCATTGAATTTTTATACCAACCATTTTTACAAATGGGATTGTCTAAGTGTTTTTCTTTTACTTTCTAAATTTTTATTTTGACGGTCCGTTTTCTAAAATGATTGGTGGTTATCTCATACTATTATTTTAATCGACAGTGATGCTGTGAATGGACCACCTATTATTCCAATGATTATTAGAGTATTGGGCTGGCCACCTATTATTTTAGTAGGCGGCTTGTCACTGGTGGTATCATAGCATTAGGTTCTAGAGTCCTTAGGAATCTGTGCGGATGTATTTCGCTTGCAGCATTACTTTTGATTTGATATAGAGCCCTAAGATTAAGATCATTGATTTCTCTCATGAGATTTCGTTCTCCTGCTATGTTGTGAGAACCCCGAAGATCTTCTGTGCATTCATGTGAGACTTGTAAGTCGTCAGATGAAGGGCGTTGAGGAAGGCCGTTGTGAAGGCGTCACGAGGCGGGATTACTAAGAACTGTAGGTTGTAGTCGGGGATGAGGGCCTCTTTAGAGGTCTCTTCCTTTGTAGCATTATTCTATATTGCTGCCATGACTATTAAGTACAGTTGAAATAATTTTCCCAAATACCGCTGCGGTAGAGAGTGGTACTATGCTTGAGATTCCAAGCAATGTCAATTCGGAGTGGAGAGGTCCTTGACAAGGACCACATGTTGAAGTTCGGTTGGATAGAGGAAGTGTAACCTCGTTCGGTGAGAACGTGAGGCCCAAGAGTTTTGGCCAAAGAGATGGGTATAGAAGTGCCCAGGTGTGAGGGTTTGAAGAGAACCTTTCACCCATTGGAGTAAGGTTGAAGTGGCAGGAATGGTAGTTGCCTCTTTATGGAGGGACAGAATGTTTTGCCAATTGAGAGGGCCTCTCATTGGAAATGATAGGCTCGTAAGTAAGTGTTGGTAACACTTCTAGAGAAGTAGTGTTCATGAGACCCCATTGGTGGACATCCACCCGGGGAAGACTCATGGAACTAAGGCCGGGGAGGCTGGTGGGATGCTCTCTTTGCCGAAGAAGTTAAGGGAACTATGCGTTCTGATCTTATCGATTGTAGAACAAGGGCGAGATTGGGAGGACTAGTTGGGGCATTGATGGAAGTAGTTTGGTTCGGATAAGACTAGAATGTCGTGTCTTGGAACCATTGGTAGAGGCCAAGGAGATTGGCTAGCATGTTGGTGGGACTTTCCAACTCAGGTGCGAGGGGTGCATTTCTTAGGAAAGATGGAGTAGTATGGTGATAACCCTAGATTCGGGTGTGTATACTGAGCTTGTGGTATTGTATCTATATGGCTTCCAGGATAGGGAAGTTATGTATTTTTCTTTCACTCGTTATGGGGCGAGTGGTGATATGTGTATTGCATGCTACTTGTATTATATGTATTATACGAGAAGGGATATTCCTAGATTGAGTTGGTGTGATAGCAAGCGAATAAATTGCTAGGCTATCCAATTTCTAGTTCTAAAAAAAAGGACTAGTTGTTCTATAATATCTCCCCTGGATACAGGTCGAGACTTTATAGAGGTGGTTTACGGTATATAGATAGTTTTCATTCTTTATTTTGTTTTGCTTTGCTTGTTTTGTTTTATTATTTATTTGCTTTGCTTGTGTATGATGTGCCTTGTCTCCACGACCGGCTAGTTAAGGGGATTGTGTGGAGGGCTCCTTGTTTGGATTTCGCTTCGGCGAGATGCTCCATGCATGAACCTTAACGACGTTGGGAGTGGAGAGATGTGCATTTTCTTTTCTTTTCTGTTCTTTCTTTTCTTTTTCTGTTGGTAGAGATGCTGGGCTGGAAAGTTTAGCCAAGAATCACATATATGAGTGATTAAGGGATAAGTTAATGTGCGATATATGAGCACTATGATAGTTTTCCTCTGATTGATGTGGGGAAGACTAAGATATGAAAGTCCGATAGAGACTTATGGTTGTGCCTTAATGAGAAGGCAATTAATATAAAGGTATATGTGTATTTGGGATAAAGTATTTGTGGCATCTTACAAAAAGTAAATTCCTCAGTCGATTGTTATGGTAGGACTTAGAAATAAATATATATTAGTAGAGTTACGAGTTAGGATTTCGTCGTTCCCGATTATGTGTCTTCGACCGTTACTTCTCGACGACCGATAATGCGAGGTAGTAGTGTACCATGAGGGTTCCTTATTTGCATTTCGCTTCGGCGAGACGTCCCACGCATGAAACCGAGCGAATGTCGGAAGTCCGGAAAGGTCTTGGACACTAGGGATATATTTAGTATTATACTTATAAGAATAGGTTAGGATAGATAGATCGACCTTAGGATTCTTAGGACGCTAGTCCCTTAGGGCATGCGGCGTTATTTTAAGAAGGTGGTTGGGAGTTGACCACAATATGTTTGTGGGTTAACTCTAACTAGGATTTGGTCCCTAGAACGATAAGTAAAGGATCTCGAGAGGTTCGGGATGTTGGGCCAAAGGAGAGGAGGCCTTTCTTAGATAGATTGTTACGTCGGTAGCCTAATTTTTGGAGGAGTTTAAGTATGAGCTGACTTTTTCTCCTGCACTCGTGTTGTAATGATCAAGAGTGGGTTTAACGAACGAGTCTTTGCCAGGAATGGGAAGTATTAATATGGGAGCATGGACCCATTGTTCATGTGTCTCACACTTTTATGAAGTGTCATCCCCCGCTTGATTTAAAGTTCATAGTGGTAGTATTCACCTTAAAGAATTAGAGGCACTACTTCCTAGGAAGGAATTTAGGTCTTTTCACGAGCAACAAGCTTGTAATTATGAAGGACTATCGATAGGATATTCCCTTTCGCTAAGGAAATGCGAATGGGAGTATTATAGGCACTGAGTAGAAACCGTCTTACAGTTTAATTGTGGCGTGGAATGCCAATGGAATGAGTTTAACCGAGGGGGCTCTATGGTAAGAGAATTCATGTTCATGATTGACCCTTTCACCTACTAGTACGTACAGAGTAGTGTGGAACAAGGACGGGTATATCCATGGACATTAGTATTGAGTTGCCGATAATGCAACGGTCATGATTATCGTTGAGGAAACTGTGGATCATTGGACCAATCGCGGCTTACTCAATGGAATTGGGTGGACTAAGTACAAAAGTGTACGCCCAGCTCTTCTTAGTAGTAGTTCTAGAACTGTATACGGTTCCTAGCAATGGTGGTGAACTGAGAGAGAGATTCGTGTCAAGGTACTGGTAAAGTTTCCAGGAAGAAATGGGAACCGTAGGGATATGGGGTATATCCTACCACCCGTAAATGGATGGGTGGGTTTGATTTAAAGGAAGGATTGGAGTAGTAGTTCTTATGGATCGAATTTCCGTACAATAATTCGGATTGTTTTCGATAAGCATGATGCCGCGTGGAGCCTAGTATGGTTGGCAATGTGCCTTGTTTATTCATTGGAATGGAAATAGTGAATAGTATATTTCTTGGACTGGGAGTGGTCCGGGAATATTTCTTTAAAGATTGGGCTCATTGAGAAGTAGACTTCTAAGGGCTACGCCAACGCGAATAGGAGTTAGTAGTGTCGGGGCGTGCGATTATAAGTTAGAGTAGTTATTCCCTGGTAAAGGTGTAATGTGTTTCGGAAAGTAAGGCAATTTGTGCCGAGGTTGTGTAGGTATCTCCTCCCTTAGTAGAAGGGTGGGATCGATAGTTCATGAGGAATGAATTGGTGCTATGTTATAGCATGATGATGTGGACTGAGATCGATAGTGATGACCTTAGTCTGAGTCCTATGGGGACATTGCACTACAAGGGGGGTTTGCTAGTATGGTAGCACGGTTTTTGGTATAGTATACCCTTTATACGGTTATGGGTTACGCCTGAATTTTGAGGGAAAAATTCCCCTTTAAGGGGGGGAGTATGTAAAAACCCAGGTTTTGGAGCGACTATTTTATACTATTTTGCCTGATGTGCTAATTTTATAAAATAGGGGATGTTGGAGTAAATATTATTTCCCGTTAGACATAGGGATAATATTTACTACGTTTTGCCAATTTACCGTTATGAGAAGGTAAATAGCATTATATTGTGTATTTTGCGTCGTTATATGTAAAACGACGGTTATGACCTATATTTAAATTTGGGTATAATTAATGAAATAAAATGAAATTGGAACGTAAAAATAGTTCACACTTTCCCGAATGTCAAAATAGGGGGTGCGGTTGTTTTTAGAATAGTCGAGATAGTCGAAATAAGTGCCCAGTTGTAATTTTTGAGATTCGGGCATTTTTAAGGGGCTATGACTCAAATAAGTGGTTACGAGTCATTTTAGTGGTGTATTAACAATTAAAGGTGGGGATTTTTGTTTTATAACCCGTTTAAGTCCCCCACCCCTTTTTCTTTCTTCATTTGTGAGAAAAGCCAAAGGAGAGAGAGATAGAGAGAGTTTGGAGAAAAGGAGAGGAAGAGAAAAATGGAAGATTTGGGCCGGATTCCGTCGCTACCGGAGGTGGATCAGAGACTACGAACCTCGAGTCAAGTTTCTTACTTGCTGGATGTGATTTAATGTGATAGAATGCATGTTTAGTTGAGTTTTGGGAGATTTAAACCATAAATTTGGTTTTGTTGATTTTGGTGATTAAACCCTTAATTCTTGATTTTAATTTGATTTGAGGACAAATTTGTAGTTAGAAATGGTGTAGAAATTAATTGGGTTGAATTGTTGTTGTTGATGTTGGGAAGAATCAAGGGTTTGAGGGTTTTGGGGCTTTAGGGTTCAAACAACCCGTAGCTTAAACTTTGAAATTCTGCAGAACCGAATCGATTCGGCCCTAGCGAATCGATTCAGTAAGGGGGAAAGTGTGAGGTCTGGGTTGACCGAATCAATTCGGACCCTTCGAATCGATTCGGGGTTATGCAGAATGACAGGCCTTCTTGACCGAATCGATTCGGACTTACCGAATCGATTCTCTATGGGACCGAATCGATTCGGCCAGGGCGAATCGATTCGGAATTTCTGCATTTTTAGGATATTTTTCTAATTCATTTTTTATCCCTTTTCTTTTAAGCCCAAGGTTTAGTAACCTTCCTTTGGGAAGTAATGGGGATTCCTAGAGGGTTGTTTTGGGTAGACTAATGTCCTAGGCAAAAATAGAATAATTGGGCTTACCCAAGGGATATTTTGTATAGGTTAATGTCCCAATGATATAGGAGGTTAATTGGAAGTTAAAATACTAATGTTGAGCCTTTTGGGAGACACTCCTTTATGGAGACTCGTATTGATGGTTTATGAGATTTAATGAAATCTTGAAGGCTAGTTTTGATAATGGTTGGAGCTTTGGGTCTTAGGTCATTAATAAAATATGAATTAACGATAATGAAATGCACATTCTAAAACTTGGTACTTAATGGTTAAATGGATGATTTTTGGAAATGTAAAATATGATGTTTTCAAAATGGAAAAAGTAATGTTTTTCATAAATGTTAATTTATGGATACACACCTCTCTAAATCGCTATCATAAGGGAAGTTGCGCGCGTTGTGGTGAAGCCCCCTGGCTAATGAATGCAGGGTGGATATAGTCCCTAGGCCATGTGAGCGCTTGTAATTGTATATTTTTCTGCGATCGTTAGGAGATTCCGGGTGTGGTCTTGACTATCCCGCAGGCACATGGTTGCTTCCCGACGTTTCTATAGGATCCCAGGTTGTCTTGATGATAGGCCCTGGAAGATGATATCCATTTAGGGGCGCGCACAGTGGGGAAACCTGGACGGGCGGTCTTAAAATCGTTATATATATATATATGATTATAACTATTCTAAATCAAGTTGGACTTGATGTATGATGGGTGCCATAAAGAGCACAGTGAAATACAGTAAAGAGCATGAGAAAGTGCCATAAAGATTACGATGAAATGCCATAAAGAGCATATAATGATGATTATATTCCTGATAAGGAAGAGATTTTTACAAAATGTATCATTGAGATAAAATGCCACAAAGAGCATAAAACTATGATTATAATTCCTGATAAGGAATAGAATTTCGAAATGAAATAGTATATGATGAAAGTAATATGGTAAAAGTTTGATAAAATGTTGTACCATTTATATGTGTTCCTAAAGATGAATTAGGAATTGTGCCATTAGATGATGGATGGATTTTATTTTATATTTTCTTTGTGTGGCCGTAGATGTGACCTCCCACACTTATGCACACACATAAATTTATCGGGGGGTTCCTTGGTTGGATTTCGCTTTGCGAGACACCCCACACACGAATAGGGAATATTGTTGAGACTGGGGAGAAGTTAGCCCTTAGTACTTAGGGTTAACTAGAACATCTCACAATATTGCGCTAGGTTGCTGCTAGAATGAGAGGTGAGAAATATTACTGTTATTTGCGAGAGAATTACGCACTTAACTGTCATGCATTTTTAGTCACATGGTAATCATATCAAACCGGGCCCTGTCCCATATCTATATTTCTTTGTTTCTGCATATTCTTTTCCGTTACAGGTGCTTCACTGCATCGACACCCGTGTTTACATTTCCATTCCAGTTGTCATGGAGCTACAGCATATTGCAGATGTTGTAGGTTACTTGTATTAGACGCTTCTTTCTATTGCACTCTAGTTATGTTCAGTATATTTATTCGGGCGTGTTTTGCCCAAGGTATTGCACTCATTCATTATATTGTAAATATTTAAATGTAATACTCTATGTAATTATTTGTATTGGTCTGTTCACCGACAGCTTATTCGGTGATATTTTATTATATTGTCATTCTTTATCCATTGATTTTTTATACCCACCATTTTTACAAATGGGATTGTCTAAGTGTTTTTCTTTTACTTTCTAAATTTTTATTTTGACAGTCCATTTTCTAAAATGATTGGTGGTTATCTCATACTATTATTTTAATCGACAGTGATGCTGAGAATGGACCACCTATGATTCCTGTGATTATTAGAGTATTGGGCTGGCCACCTATTATTTTAGTAGGCGGGTTGTCACACTTTATTAGTTTGACCATTATATGGAGAACATAAATCACCAAAATGGTGAAGAAAAATAACGTTATACTATTTTTATCCATGTCTTGGAGATTTTAATAAACTTGGTGTGACCTTCATCTAAAACAAAGTGTTTATATACGTGTTTTTGTAAATTAGTATATTATCCAATGTAAAATTGAGAATGATGTTTCTCAGTTCAAAATGGGGGGATTGGGATCCTCTATGGTCATAACAATATTTTGAGTAAACTTTCATGAAGAAAGATTTTGAATATACCCACCGATTCTTTCGATTTACCTCAATATTATTTTTATATTAATAAGAAAGATATATTTTCTCCACACTCCACCTTTCTTTCTCTTTTTCTCTCTCGATTTATTGATATTTCAATTGGACAAGAAACTAATATTTATCTACTAGTGTGAAATAAGCAAGGACATTCCGAACTAATTAGTACATTTATTTTGTAAGTTTTAATTTAAAAAACTTACCCCACTTAGAGGGTGGATTAGAATTATTTGGCTAAAAATTTAGGGATAGTGAAGATAAAGTTTCTTAAATAAAGGTCATGTGAAAGATTTGGTACGTGCATTTAAAATTGAGATATCTTTTTGTCTCTACATGTCATATTTTTTCTCTTCATTTGAGTTTTAACCATGAATGTTTTTTCATTATGATTTCACCCTATCATTGTCGAACACTCTCGATAAGACCTTATCGTTTCTAAAATAAACGAATGGTTGATCATTGAATAAGAGAATGCAGTAGAGACTCTCTCTTTCTCTCTCTCTCTCTCTCTCTCTCTCTCTCTCTCTCTCTCTCTCTCAATGTTACACTAATCCTTTATTGCATTATGCATAAACATTACTTTTTTATTTCAAATTTTGGTACCAATTTATTTTGCATTTAGTTGGAAGGAAGTATATAAAAAGCAGGATAGCATCAATCATAGAAGTCATTGGTTTTAAGCATAACGGAGGCCCTCTCACTTATTTAGGTTGCCCTGTTTTTAAAGGTAATTATAAATCAATTCATTTTCAAGCCTTAATAAGTAGTGTGGCAAAAAACATTCATAGGTGGTAATCTTTTATTTTAACCTTTGCTAGAAGACTGACATTAGTTAAATTTATCCTAAGTTGTAAATCTCTCTATATTTTCTTTGCCTTAAAGCCTCTTAAGAAGACAGTAGGGTTGTTGGAGAAATTAATGAGATCATTCCTATGGGGAGTCAACAAGGATTATGGGCAAAAATTCGAGTGGGTAAAATGGTAAAATATTTGCCTTCCCTCAGCGGAAGGAGGTTTGGGGCTTAGAATTTTTTCATACATTATTTTGGCCTCATATTAAAAAATATCCTAGAATTTCAAAGTAAGCGATTCCTTATGGGCTCAGTTTATGAGAGCAAAATACCCAAAAGTTCTAAATAAGTGGGGATCAATGACTCTTAGGAGAATTTGTTTTGCTTGGTCAGATCTGTAGACTCATTCTAAGGATGTGGATGGAGAGCTAATTTGGATGCATTCTACTTCTGGTTGTTTCTCTTTCTCTTTCTCATCGTCATATGATATTGCCAGGTGTTCGAAACTTCCTTCTATATGCTTTAACTTCATTTGGAGCCTGTTTATCCCCCAGAAAATCTCAATTCTTTTCTTGTGAAATCCTCTGTAATTCTGTGCCTATTGACAATAACATTTGAAGAGTTGGAGTCTTCACGGTTCCTAAATGTCCTTGTTGCCAAAATCATTTTGAATACTCTTATCATCTCTTGGGTTCAGGTCCTATAGCTCCTAAAGTTTGGTCTCTTATAGGTGCTCTTTTTCGTTACTCCTTTTGTAAAAAATCTCGTAAAGAAGCTATTTTAAAATGGTGGATGCACTCACGGAAGTCATAAATCTCTAAATGTATTCACAAATCCATTCCGCTTTACACTCTTTGGGATATTTGGTTGAATGGGAATAAATGCTTATATGAAGGAAAAAAATGAATAGTGATTAAGTGCGAAAAGTAGCGTGTGTAAAGATGTTAATCGTTGTTTTCGTTTCGCCAACTCAATACAAAAACCTAAGTTACTACTACACTTGCGAGGCAAGCACAGCGGTAAGTCGGGTATCGAAAATCCACAGAGACGAGATGTTAGAATTTAAGTGATTTAATACTCCGAAATAAAAGTGTAAAAGATGATTACAAACTGAAAGGAAAAGTTAATCTAGGTAATGTGTTGAAACTAGATTATGAAAGCAAGTAAAAACTATAGGTTGCGTCGAATATCCCACACCCAAGTTAATTAGTATAAAATGGTTACATGGGTCGACGAGTTATTACAAGTGCGTCTCATTTCGACAGTTAATTAAATCAAGGGTTGTTACGCCCTAAATCATCATAAAAGCCTAATAAGATTTTGGCGTCAACAAATATCCCGGAAATTACGCACGAAAGGTCGTAAGCATGGGACATACATGATATGCCCCGTCAAATCTCCTAGGCGTAATAACTAGGACAACGCACCCGAAATAGACCCGTAAACTCCATCACCAAAGCAAAGCAACGCGTCAACTCGAGTGAGTTCAATTCAAACACAACCTTATTTAAATTACCTAGAAAGCATGTTAAAAACGCGATAAATGGAAAGCGGTAAATAAATGCGGTAAATCTATACTAGAAAGCGTGTAAATCAAAGCATGTAAATAAAGCAAGAAAACCTAAATTAGAAAGCTTGTAAATTATACTACAACAATGGAAACAAAGGAAATACAACTTAAATTAAATGGAGAGGATGATGAATAGTCAACTTACACCACAAATGGGTTGTCAAACCAAGTATAAATGAACAAGAACCATCCAAAACAACCCAAACCCTAACTACCACTCTCTACAATCTATTCTAACTAAGTATCTAAAATGAAATATATCTCCAAAGAAATGCCCTTAACACTCTATTTATACCCCAAAATAAACCCCAAACAAAACCAAGCCAAAAAACCCAAAATAAGTCAATTTTCGTCCATATCTGATGGGACCAGTCGACCTCTGTTTTGGGACCGGTCGACCGCACTTTTGGAATTTGCCTTGGGCTTGAGTCAGCCCCCTTTTCCACTCCAAACCAATTTTGATGTGTTGCACGGAAATGGCCATAACTCCCTCATACGGAATCGAAATGAGGCGTGGTCGGAACCGAAGCGAAGATAATTCAATTCTCTACATGATTCTGTTTTGAAACCCTCCAAATTATGCAGTATGAAATTACCAAAATGCCCTTGAAGTAGAAGAAAATACCGAAACCTTTCGGAAATGGGCATAACTTCCACATACGGAGTCAGAATGACGCACGGTCAGTGGCCACGAAAAGATAATTTGATGATCTACATGTTGGTAACTTCATTACATAAAAAACAGTGAGTTTGAAAAGACCAAATTGCCCTTGTAGTAGCATTCAACGACGGAACTTCTCCGAAATGCAACTGAACCTCACTTTTAGCGTTCCAATACCTACAAAAGCACAAATAACCCCTGCAAAGCATGTATATATCCAAATCCATGGTTGTCTGGTTAATGAGCATAATTATAGGCATTTAGGACCGTAAAAGTGCTAGAATGCATAAAGATAACGGGCGGAAATATGCAATAATCGATACGAATCACACTCCCTAACTTAAACATTGCTAGTCCCTAGTGATGAAACAAACAAAACTAGTCCACAGAAGGAGATACAAAATGCATATATGCATCGAAATATAATTGCCACTTTCGTAGGGAACACGATTGCATTTAGCATATGCAATAAGCCGTTAAACCCCTAGGTTACCCTAGTGGACAAGTGTCGTCTCGTGAGGGTTTTCAGGGATGATACCCACAAACATCATATGGTTTCCTCAAAATATGCCCAAACCAACATGCGACAAGCCCAACAAAAGCGAAAAAGATTTCATATGCATTATTAGCAAAGTGAATGAATTCACATAAAAGTTCGAATCATTAACATTATAGAATGCACCTCACAGAATTGAAACTTTAAAAGTGGGAGGGGGGAGAGAAAATGCAAAATATGATTTGGCAAAAAACTTATATAAATCGGATACTAATCAAAGCAAGCATACATTCAATCCTCACGGGCATTACGCTCAACAAATGAAATCACTCGGAATGGGAGGTAATACACGGGACATGCGGGCATAAAGAGTAAATGTAAATGGAAACTAGGTCGCACACATGTCACAAATGAAGAACGCTATATATAAAATGAAAAACTGTAATCTCAATGAAAGGATACCGCACAGTAAAAGAGGCGAAATGCATTTTCACAGATTATCCAAACTATTATGACTTTTAAATTAAATGCACCCTAAGATCACATAGGACTTTATATAGGGTTATAATGTAGGTTTGGATAGGGTACGAAATGAAAGGAATGTATATACGGATTCAAACTGTTCGGGTTGAAAACTCGGGATAATGAGAAAATGCGGGCAATATCAAAATTGGAAAACAAGTTCCAAAACGGCATTAGATATATCATCGGGGAGAGTAATCAAAGATTATTGAACTATATACAACAAATACAAACTTCTGTTTCCTTTTCTTTTCTTCTTTTTCTCATTTTCTCTTTTGTTTTCTTTTGCTTTTTGCTTTCTCTTTTTCTTCACTTTTTTCACTACTTTCTTTTCTTTACTTATCAAACTCTCATATGCTTAAATTACAACCGACATCACAACAACAACATTCAATCCCAAGTAACATTCCAAACAAAGGTATGGAAAGTGTATGTATGGGCTAAAACTCCAATTTAGAGTTAATTATGGTAATGGGGTTATGAAACGAAAGGCTAATATTTAGGCTCAAAGGGGTTAACGAGGGTAAACATATAAGGGTGAGGTCAAGGCGAATATGGGTGATATATCAAATAGGGCCTATGATCATTTCACAAAGTTTACGCAATTCTCGAATCAAAACAATATATGAAAATCATGATCAAGTGACACAATTCAAGTATGAACTCAATTAATGAACAGTCAAATGAAAGAATAGTGAGATTAACAACGAATTCAACGTTTTCAATGAGAAAAGAATATTGTATACAATCACAAACGACGAAAGGTACAAAGCTTACTCGGTGTAAGTATATACAATGCAACAAAAGATTACCGAGTTATAAAAATCTTAAACCAAATCAGTATAACAATAAAAATGCATGTGCTCATGGGATTAAAGTTTAATTCATGAAGTTATTCATAATATCAATAAGTGAGACTAAAGTCTAATAACTTCTAAAATCGAGAACATGCATCATTGGGTTGTCTATTGGATCAGGCAATTATTGAAATTTATCATCGGAAACAAAGGTAAAATGGCCAAAAAAGGAGAAAAATTAAAGAAAATCTTTTTGAAACTTTTGAATTTTTCTAAGAAAAGCATACTAAGTAACTAACATGTGAGCAAAAACATGGACTAAATAAAGAAATGGATAGAATATCCCACACCCCCTAACTTAAAACTTGACATTGTCCTCAATGTAAATTAAGAACCAAGTCAAAGAGAGGAAAAGAGCGATATTACCCAAAAGTGGAGTGATCCCCATAAGAACGAGTCCAAAGAATCTACAAAACAAGTTAGTACCGAGCATAGCAAAAACAAATAATAAAAAGTTAACTAATTACATTAGACTAAATTAAAAAGGAAAGAAAAGAATAAAAAGAAAGAATAAAAAGCTAACTATATACAACCTACTATTTAGACTTCACACTAACTATACACTAGAAGTCTAAATAGCTGAGGGTCCACCATAAGAACGATTTGACTTTGGAGGATAACCGGTGTACCCTCACATACAAGCATGCCTTCCGAAAAATATGAATTCCGTTTGAACAACGGAAGGCATGTGTAAGGCGGAAGAAAAGAACCATCGCCAATTAAAAGTTTTGGTGGGACGATGGGGGGTTTGGATTGAATGGGTGACAAAAACAAGTGGGGACCGAGAAAAGCTGAAATTCCTCCCAATGATTTTGAAGTTGGAATGGGAGGCGGCGCACACCAAGGCAAAGATGCGATTGTGGAGGGCGACTCGAGAAAGTACTCCTCATCGGCGATAGGGTTTAAAACATTAAAGTTTGAAACTGAATCATCGGGTACTTGTTCCGGTGGGGTAATAGAGAATGAAAATGGGGATGAAAGAAATTCAAACTCATGAGATGAATCATCATCGCATGAAGTTGAAATTTCAAAGGAAATAATATCATTTTCAATGAAATGTTCTTCTTTGGGGGCCAAAGAAGAAATCATTTCATTGCAAATAGATATTACGTCATTTTCATCCTCACTTTCAATATCTATTACGAGATGGGAAAAGTCTATAATGGATTGTTCCAAAGTAGGTACAAGTACCTCATTTGGTTCAAAACATTCCTCGACTTCAAAAGTCTCGGAAGCAAAATCGTCGTCGGACTCAAATAATAAATCCAACTCATGTTCCCACGAACGATTTTCTTCCCGATAACGATTTTCAATTTTCTCATTCTCATACATACGTAAGCCCTCACCGAATGTCATAGGTCGAAGTGCGGATACAAGAAAATGGGAACTTTGAAAATTACCATCGGACTTAAACGAAAACTCATTATTATAGGAATTTTGAAAACTATTGCAATTCGTTTCAAAATTCCTATTATAAGGAGGTAAAGGCCCAAAATCATTGTCATCGTCATCAAAATTCCAATAACCTAAGTTTTGACTTTCGTTATACTCGCCCAAAGTCATATTTGAATTTGTTTTACTTTGGAATGCTAAGTATTCACCGAAAGTCATAGGCCTAGAATTTTGAGAATTATAACAAGGATTACCGAAAGAATTGGAATAAGACATGCTTACCCCAAAAATGGCTCAAGTGGCGAATTCCACAAAATAGGTGCGCGCGGGAAATTCGAGCGTTTCCAAGTGCTCAAATGTGGAAGTCTTGCTAAAAGTTAGCAAATAATTCAAATAGAAAAAAAATACTATGAAATACTAATTCAAATAAAGTCTAAAACAAACTCATCCCCGGCAACGGTGCCATTTTGATTAAGTGCGAAAAGTAGCGCGTGTAAAGACGCTAATCGTTGTTTTCGTTTCGCCAACTCAATACAAAAACCTAAGATGCTACTACACTTGCGAGGCAAGCACAACGGTAAGTCGGGTATCGAAAATCCACAGAGACGAGATGTTAGAATTTAAGTGATTTAATACTCTGAAATAAAAGTGTAAAAGATGATTACAAACTAAAAGGAAAAGTTAATCTAGGCAATGTGTTGAAACTAGATTATGAAAGCGAGTAAAAACTATAGGTTGCGTCGAATATCCCACACCCAAGTTAATTAGTATAAAATGGTTACATGGGTCGACGAGTTATTAGAAGTGCGTCTCATTTCGACAGTTAATTAAATCAAGGGTTGTTACGCCCTAAATCATCATAAAAGCCTAATAAGATTTTGGCGTCAACAAATATCCCGAAAATTACGCACGAAAGGTCGTAATCACGGGACATACATGATATGCCCCGTCAAATCTCCTAGGCGTAATAACTAGGACAACGCACCCGAAATAGACCCGTAAACTCCATCACCAAAGCAAAGCAACGCGTCAACTCGAGTGAGTTCAATTCAAACACAACCTTATTTAAATTACCTAGAAAGCATGTTAAAAACGCGATAAATGGAAAGCGGTAAATAAATGCGGTAAATCTATACTAGAAAGCGTGTAAATCAAAGCATGTAAATAAAGCAAGAAAACCTAAATTAGAAAGCTTGTAAATTATACTACAACAATGGAAACAAAGGAAATACAACTTAAATTAAATGGAGAGGATGATGAATAGTCAACTTACACCACAAATGGGTTGTCAAACCAAGTATAAATGAAGAAGAACCATCCAAAACCACCCAAACCCTAACTACCACTCTCTACAATCTATTCTAACTAAGTATCTAAAATGAAATATATCTCCAAAGAAATGCCCCTAACACTCTATTTATACCCCAAAATAAACCCCAAACAAAACCAAGCCAAAAAACCCAAACTAAGTCAATTTTCGTCCATATCTGATGGGACCGGTCGACCTCTGTTTTGGGACCGGTCGACCGCACTTTTGGAATTTGCCTTGGGCTTGAGTCAGCCCCCTTTTCCACTCCGAACCAATTTTGATGTGTTGCACGGAAATGGCCATAACTCCCTCATACGGAATCGAAATGAGGCGTGGTCGGAACCGACGCGAATCTAATTCAATTCTCTACATGATTCTGTTTTGAAACCCTCCAAATTATGCAGTATGAAATTACCAAAATTCCTTTGAAGTAGAAGAAAATACCAAAACCTTTCGGAAATGGGCATAACTTCCACATACGGAGTCAGAATGACGCACGGTCAGTGTCCAAGGAAAGATAATTTGATGATCTACATGTTGGTAACTTCATTCCATAAAAAAAGTGAGTTTGAAAAGACCAAATTGCCCTTGTAGTAGCATTCAACGAAGGAACTTCTCCGAAATGCAACTGAACCTCACTTTTAGCGTTCCAATACCTACAAAAGCACAAATAACCCCTGCAAAGCATGTATATATCCAAATCCATGGTTGTCTGGTTAATGATCATAATTATAGGCATTTAGGACCGTAAAAGTGCTAGAATGCATAAAGATAACGGGCGGAAATATGTAATAATCGATACGAATCAAATAGCAATATCATTTTTTCAAATACAATCTCCAGAGTAAAATACATTATCCAATATTTTTCTTTTAAATTCTCCCTTCATTCTCTTCAAGTGAGTCAGTGAATCTTTTCAATCTTAAGCCTTCTTGTTCCTCTAGTCAATATATTTCTACCATATTTTGGAATAAACCTACAATTTATCCAGTGAAGCTTAACACAGATGGTGCATGTGATATGAATGGTAACATGGGAATTGGTGATTTATTGAGAGATAACCAAGGAAAATTCATATGGGGATTGTCTTCTTTTTACAAGGAAGGAACTAATAACCTAGCCGAGGCTTTTTCAATTAGATATGGTATTCTTCAATGTTTAAAGAATGGTTTTTTTAATGTGGAGGTTGAATCAAATTTAAAATTGCTCATATATTGCCTAAACCAAAAGTAATTGAAGATTCCCTGGAAAATCATAACAGTGATCAAGGAAATATATGCTTTGAAAGAAAACATGGAGATTTCCTTTTCTCATTGTTTAAGAGAAACCAATGCAATTGTTGATATGCTTTAAAAGGAGGGGCTTCTCAACAGATTTACAAATTTCTACAATGATTTTCAACATTCCCCAAAGCAAGTCAGAGGTGCCATTAGGCTAGATATGAACAGATGTCCTTACATTAAAGTTTCCACTTGATTGTTTTCTTCATGTCTTGTAAGCTATTTAGAGAGGGTTGCCTCTCTCTTTTTTATTTTAATAAAATCTCTATTATTAAAAAAAATATTTTGCATTAAAAAATTTCTTTTGGGGTTCTAAATTTTATTATGCACTACTTTATATTTTTTTCCTCTATAATTTTTTGTAAACATTTAAATTAATATGTGAAATCTTATATGAATCTAAAAGTAAACTCTTATTTATATGTTCACTTTAATATATGAAAAGATAAAACATATGCATCCATGCATGAACACACGAACACACGCATATATAATGTAATAATTAAATTAGTATTAAAAAAATTGAATCAAAACCATAACTAATCACAAATTAATATATTGAAACACTTATTTTAATATATTCTTTAAGTTTATCACCTAGTAAATTCCCTTTTAAAACTCAATAGTCAAGATCATAATTTTAATGACGAGTTTTGATTCATATGAAAATGACCCTCTTATCCCAATGATTTGTTGGCACTTATTCATTATTAGAATGAATTTATTTTGATTAGTGTAACGAGGTCAAAGATTAAATATACTCCAAAAATAATGCTAATAGTCCATCTAGGACATCTTATAAACAAATGCATCAATTTGCTATTATTCAAAAACAGAATACATATATGAGTACACAACACGCCACGATTAGCAACTTAAGCAACATAATGAAGGTCATATTATTAAAATTTTCTACATCCTCTATTGATTGTAATTCACTTCGCTTAGGAAAAAGGTCATATTCTTAAAATTTACACCAATATCTGTCGAAAGCTTGACATTCATAATCTTAACACAACCGCCTCACCTCAGATGTTGATCTTCCTAGCGGTTTTAACATAAGCATAACTGGAAAACGATACAAAAAGTTTCATGTACCAAACCCATTCGCTCATGTGTTATGCCATTACAACAAAGCTTTTATAAGAATATTCATTTAGCAAATAATGCATCAACTCCCACGCTTTAATATTGTTTTGTAAATTATCATTCATTAGATTTTGTATATCACAGTGGTAACAATGGCCCGAAACACCATAATTATCAATAGAAAGAATCAAGTCAATGGCTTGAGTTTGGATTTCGTCTTCAATAATTCTAGCCAGTAAATTATAATTCCACACTTTGCTGAAACCATCCTGTAAATCTTGAATATCTCCTATGCCATCTGCATTACCAGTTGATGTGCACAGTATGTGAATATTGAACATATAATAAGCTATATATATGTCATATCATAAATAGATATTCCCCATTTCTTAGCATGAAAAAAATCAAGATCTTATGTCTATTTTTATCCATGTAAACAAATAAACAATTGACCGGTTGATATTTTTTAACCCAATTTCAAGTAAAGAAATAAATAATTGACCGGTGCCACATGCATGTCCTGTAAATAAAGCTTAAAAAAATACCACATACATTCCAGTTCTTCCTTTATTTAAATTAAGGGAAGGTTGGGGAACCCCAATTCCAAGACATGGAATTGAGGATTCCAAACACACCCTAAACGAATTCTAAGAATTCAATTTTAGGTATCAAGCAAGTAATGCAAAAACATCAAAATTAATAAGATTACAATGCTTCAAAATTGTTGTCCAAACAGAAAATCTAAAAATGTACCTGAATAAAAGCTTTATTTTTAGTATTGACCTGAGAATCTTTTATAGTGATGTAAGGATCCTCCCAGGCAAGAACATTCATGATATCAGTATCTGGAATGGGGGTTGTTGTCAGAGAAAAATCCAGTATAATAGTGAAAATAATTTGTCAACAAAATACCACATACATTCCAGTTTAATAAATGAAACGGGGGAAATGGGGAAACTCAATACCAGTTGAAATAATAGAGGACGTGGTAAAAATTACAAAATACAAAATAACACATACATTCCAGCTTAGTACCAGTTGAAACACAGTCCCGTACCGAGTGAACCATAATGAAAAGTCTAGAATCAAAGAAAAAAAGATTGCAATCCCATATATTAGTAGCAGATTTGATACTTTGAGATCATAGTGTATAATGACATATAAAGAGTTATATTTGATACCTAATGTCTTCCCAACTCTACTTGGATCGAGTGCTAAAATCGAGTGAACGGTGAAACACCTACAATGAGCATAACAAAAAGACAATATTAATTTAAGTTTATATAAAAAGTATTTAACTCGATTAAATCTTCACTAAAGAATTTGGGTACAACACATAATAATTTTTTTTTAAATGAAATCAAATAGATGGGTTATTAGTTATTTTCCATATAAGTAGAGTAGTGACATCAGTCAACATAGAAACCAAAAACCCATCTAGTTATGGAGTAAAATCTATGTAACCTTGCATTATGATTCATGTTGAAAATATCAAGACTCACTTAGAAGATCATTGAAGAAATGATAAACTTCTTCTTCATCGACGACTCCAACCTCTATTGAACAAACTCAGCAACAAACTTTCCTAAATGTTTCACCACTAAGTGAACATGCTTCACTCTCATCATCTCCTTTTCATTGATCTTGATCTTGCAGTTGACAAAAATAATTGGTCTGTATTGGGTAACATATTTCTCATGCCTTTGGCATTCTAGGCGAAGGGTATTAAATCAGGCTGGGCAGATTAGCACAACATCATAATATTGACCTTTTAATTTATTTTGAACCCATAATTTATATTTGTCATCATCGTCTAAAATAGTTTGATATGTTTCAATGGGGTACTCTTCTCTTTCTCTTTTGTTTCCTTTAGGATTCATCTTCTGTAAAGCTGTAACTTTAGCACTCAATAAGATGCTACCATACTTGGCTTGCACTAGAGATGGCATAGTTTAAATGAATTACGCAATGTAAATTTAATTCAATTTTCTTACAAAGTCTGCTTAAACATTGTATATATCCTAAATTGGACCTATTTATTCTTATATTGTTTCACTTAAAATACAAAAGCAGACCCAGATCACATTTTTTGGAATAATGTTCAAAGTTGAAATAATAATAATTACCCTACTACTTCAGTTGCAGATCAGTATAATTTGACCCTTAAAAAGCGTAAAAACTTCTCATTTACACTTCCCATTGCATAGGTGACAGTGGTTCTCTTAGTGGAGCAACGAAGGCTTCTACGGAGACAACCGAGGGCAATTCGACCCTGTGAATGGGATCGAGGGAAATTAATTCTCCTACGGAGACAACCAGTTCTCTTGGTGGAGCATCACGACAAACAATATTGGCATAACCATTCTTACTATCTAATAGATGAAGAAAAGAACGTTTAGTAATAAGTAGTGAAAAAAATCATTATAATTGAGATGAATATACATTTTCAAGCTAGTTTATTTAATTAAGAAACTAATTGAATTACCTTCTCAATCACAAAAGATTTGGACATAGCAATACCTTTAAAATTATATAAGTTTTTGGCTTTGCGAAATTCCCACATAATGAGAAGAGGGGTGGAATGAAAAAGAAAAGTTTTATGATCTCTAAAAGGCATTTTAATCCACCAAGCCATTATCATAGAAACAAAAGAAAAGAATATTAGGCCAATACCAAAATGATCACCAAAAGGAACAACATCTTTAGCCAAGTTACTTTGTAGAAACATATGAGACATTGATTCTTCAAACCAATTTCGGCATCTAGATCTTGAGACCATTTTAATTGTAAGTTTCTTTACAAACTAATTTTTTAAAATGAAAATAAAACCTTGTTCTAAAATTGAAAATCTATAGTAAACGAAACAAAATGGCGATATTTGTAAAATTTGTAATAAACATAACAAAAACCTGTCTCGAAAATAATTGACAATTGTGAAAACATTTGTAACAGTTTCCATCATATAAATTTAGTAAAGAAAATCTATAAATTTTGTAAATGTAAATCCATTGTCTAATCATTGTCACAATAGAAGGTTGACATATTCGTGCTCCTCCCGATTGAGTTGAATCTCCATCCGAAAAGCAATGAGAAATCTAATTCAGAAAACAATATAACATTATTATAAATGCCATTATTTAAGGAAACTATAGAAGGAGAAAATGCAGGTTTTGGTTGCCGATGGGAAACAAAGTGAGCAAAAATATCACAACCAAGTAAGAAATTGTATAATACCACCGCGGTCCACAATCCAAACCATAAAATTAGATCGAGTAAGATAAAAATTGGCTTCTTAAACACGTCACAAAGGAAATAAGATATATATATATATATATATATATATATATAGATTTCGTTGATTTATATCAAACTGAGAAAAACTATAGAGTCTTAAATTAAAAACATAATTAACTGAACGACATTTAGTTGAGTTATAATTTGGTCTCTATTTCCATGAAACATTCGAATGAGAATTCTTAAGATGAATATAACAAATTTTTTTATAAATGAAACATTCTTTTCCACTTAGCACCAAGAAAATCAGTCTGAATGTACTAAAAAAAGATGAGCACACAGTGCGATGCATATGTTAACACCCTTAAAAAATGATATGATCGTATATTAGGTATAAAATAATTGACACATAACAGGCAAAAACACTGATAGCATCTTCTCAAATGCTACCGTGATAAACCACCACTACCAAAACAATTAAAAACATTGGTACAAAGGTTTAATTTATGAACTAAAGAAATTCATTACTGCAAATTCATTCCAATAATGTTTTTCGACTAATTTCAAAATGGAATCTAAACCTAATTTCTATGAAGGGGTTCCTATTGTCTAATATAGTACAAAATCACAAATAGAAACCCCTAAAAACAAAATGAAAACAAAACAAGCCCCTAACTTAAAGTCTATAAATAGACATGGAACAAAAATGTATAAGAGTATACCAATAAATAGGGTTTTGAACTATAGTGTTTTGAAGTATAATCAGATCTTGATCTGTAAAAAAATAAACTACATAACACAAAAATTATTAGTTCCCAAGAAATTAACATAAATATAAACCAAGCCCTAATTTATCACCATATCTTAGCTGAAATCACAATAGAGAGATTATATTGTACATAAATCGCACCATATATTCAGATGTACATAAGAAATGAGCACCGTATCTTCACCACATCATCAAATATCCAAAACCTTGGTAAAACCACAAAAAAACACAAATAAAAGAACCACAAAAAAGGAAAAAAGAAATTTTTGGTATGGGAGAACCAATAAAGAGAAAAAGAAAGGATCGGAGGTTAGAGGCGAGCATATGAGAAGAAATGGGAGTAAGGCGAGATGGTTTGTGCAGATGGGAGATGATCGAAGGTGAGCAAGTGAGAGGTAATGGTAGAGACTGCAAATGAAAAAATAATTTCATATTATAAATCAAGAGGCAGATGTCATATTTTGAGACCAAAAACAGAAAAAATAGATACAACGAGAGAGAGATTACCGAAGTGAAATGGGAGGAGCTATGGAGAGAGAGACTCAAAGTAAATTATAATCGAGGACGTAGTGAGAGAGAATACAATAATGGATTTCAGGAACTGTGAGAGAAAATGAAGCCTTGTCAGTGGACAACTGCAATGATTTGATCGTGGTGGTTCTTGAGCTTTTAGGGATCATAATGGATTTAGGTTTTATCCAATGTGGCTTTTGTAATTGGTATTAAAGTTGTGCATTGGTAAGTGGGATTCATTCAAAGTAAAGCGAGGGTAAGTGAGTGTAAGGGAGAGAATGGTGAAATACTATTCTACACTTGTTTTTGAATTTTGAAGAAAGGGGGTAAATAGATTAGAATGTTTGAAAAAAGGGGGAATCCAAAATTTTAAGGACAAAATAGGAAGTGCAAAAAAAATTCATCTTGTGACATCACAACTCCATCTTATGACATACATAAGTTATATATATACTATTGGATGCCCATGCCTGAAGGCACGACAAAATTTTCCAAAGTGCGTAATCGTAAAACGACGACAATTTTTCAAAGTACGTAATAACGAAACGCAAAAATTTTGAAGTGTAATTTTAAAACAATTGTCCATAATATCCTTTATTTATAGGACTATTCACCATGCTTAACAAACAACAAATAGTCCAATAACATTCAAATAGTCTAAATTCATCAAATAAATTCACATATAATACGAAATATACAATATTCATCCATCGAATTCACATTGTGTCTCAAAAAAACAAAGACATATAAAGTAAACATATGCACTCCAAATAGACTGATTAGATTAAGCATGTATATGAACATCTGCAGTACGTTTAATAACAACGAACAAAAATGAACTCCGGTAATCATTTTCTACTCTTTTCTACTCTTCAGCTGCTAGATCTTGATCATCCGTAGCTGCCTCTGACAAATCTGCGTCTCGCCAAATGGTGCAACAATCTACATGGCACCAAACATTTATTTATGATAAAACTTTGTGAGAAAAGTCATTACATGGAACCAAACGTTTATTGCTATGGAGTAGGGACGCTGCTGATAGAGAGAGAGTGACAGACACTATCATCTCTCAGCTAAAGTTTCACTGATATCATACTGGCTGGGAGTCGAGGGTTGTTACTGCACTTCAAATATGTTAGGTATGCCGATGGCATGGGCATATATGTTAGTTTAGATCATACAAATGTTCTTTTTTATCACCAATACCTCTCAAAATCTGTTAGGTATGCTCATTATGTGTCCAAACCAAAAGAATATATATATATATATATATATATATAATTAAATTTAAATCCTGATATTGTATCTTGGTGTAAATATTCCATACTAAACACATAGAGTAAATACCCGACTTCATGGCATCGTTAAAATTTATATAATTGGATGGAAGCCGCTGTAGGAAAACAACTTGTTAATTGGATGGCACCGAGGAAGATACCGAGGAAAATAGGACGTTGGATCAAGATTCTCTTCAATAGAGTACATGGTGTAAGACCTTATTTGCAATATACAATTTATATTACAGTTAGTTAATCACCATGAAGCATGCAATTCAAAGCAGACATATTTAGATCAAGTGATTGCAAAGAGAGAGTGGATGTATTACCTGAGGCAACATGGACGTGTAAGAATGATACTACGGGAGGGTTTGTACCGACAACGTGGAGGGTTATTAAGGGTTTAATTGGGGGGCTCAACTGACTAAATGAGGGAACATTATCAAAACAATATAAAATACAACCACGAACATGATAAGCACTCACAAACCTGAGAATAAAAAACATAGAATAAAATATATCATAAGACCCCAAGAATCATAATGAAAATCCTAGTCTAAATATGTAAAAGCAAAGGAAAACATGATCACTACCATCATCACTTTCTTCATTGTGCATAGCCCATGCCATTACAAGTGGAAGAACCTCGTACAACACGGTCATGCAGTAGCCTCCCTATCCCATCATCAAAGTCATTATTTTTGTCAGAGACTCTTCCATCCGATTCATTTTTAGCTGTATTGCAGAGAACTAAAAATACGTTACTACTGTAACATCAATTCATTTCATTGAAAACAAGTCTCCTAAATTTACAATATTATACTCATTCTCACCTTGTCAATTAAAAAATTATTGATCGTACTGAAGTATTTTAATATATACAAACTCAGAAAATACGAATTGTAGCACTGGTATCAGGGACATTACCCAACAAATGAATTAAAAAACTGGTACTGAATTAATCATATTTTCGATGGTTAATCTAACAACTTGGATGATTGAAATTAGTACACCCGATGCTGAAGAAAAACTTTTCATCGAATATGAAGTTATCTATAAATTTCTGATCAGTTAAGGGAGGTTGAAGCTTACATTCAATGTATGTGCATTCCCTTACCCAGCTCACAACCCTTGAAAATTTAGAGCCACCTCCGATGGTTAAGGCCACTAAAATTTTCCACTTGGATGGTAAGTTTGGAATAAGATAATTTAAACAACCATTTTGTATTTCTAACATCTTCAAATGACATATACAAAACAGAAAAAATTCAAAAGTCCTCGTGGATTATGGTGTCAAACATAAATCATAGTAATTGAGAGTAAAATAAATTACAAAATACCCATTCATGAATAAATAAAGATTCTGAAATCTCCTCCTTGAACATGAACAAATAAAAAATCACCCCCCTTATAGTTAGAATACATTCTTCCTTTTCCAATTACAATAAAGCACCTACCCAAAATACATGGGACTTGGAATAGATCAAATCCAATTGTGAAAGAAGTGACCATTAAGAAAAAAGATCCGGTATTGAATAAAACTTTGATCTAATCTTGAATCATGTAAAAATCTTGAATCGTGCACTCATTAGGATAAAACTTTTATAATCGAACATCGTGAAAACATTATAATGTAGATATTGAGTCGTGTAAAAAAAATGCAATATAAAGGTGTAAAAATTTATAAATTTTCAGATATGATATGAAGTTGCAAGATATGAAGTTTCAAGTTATGGACAATCTGGAACTTAACTTATCTCTAAGTAATCTCTTACCTCTCACCGGCGGTAGCAACATTAATGAGGTAAGCTTAGTGAGGCAGCAACAGGCATCAACCAGCATTAAGGCTGCATCGGCAGGGCCTGTATGTGTGCAGCAGTCATCGTCGGAGCAACAACAAACATCAATCAAAAGCAGGGCATCGACAAGGCTGAGTTGGCAGGGCTTGAGAGTATAAGAACATCTTTGCTGATATATGGGGAAGCAGCAGGCATCGACCCGCATCACGGCTCAAGTATTTATTTTTTCTTCGCTTTATAATTATAAAAATGTCTTGGGATTTGAAGCTAAATTCAATTTAACACTTGAATCCAACCCATGGGTCAAACCATTACCTCAGCCACTATTAAAATATATATGTAAGAGTGGCAAAACAGCTTCGAGGAAAATATATAACACATTAGGTGAAGCGAAGAAAAAAGATGGGCACAAGAACTAAGCAATAATGACCTCCTATGATCAAACACACCAACTAAGCAATAAAAACTTTGTATTTTGAGTTATGGAGATGAAATTATTTTCCTAAAAACAAAAACTCGATATCTAAGATTGAGCACTATAATAAACAAATGATAAAATAGAAGTTCTTGCCATCTTGAGTGAAGAAGAGCATAGAAAGATGAACATACCATATCGTTGGATGTCCAGGGTCCTCTTGTCAATGTTCAAATGTCTGTGATTCGCCAAAGGTAATGGGAGTTGAGTTAGGCATAACTCAAATAGACCTAGAAGCTTCATTCGAAAACACAACTTTACAGTTTTGGAATATTTTGGCACAGAGGTTGCATTACATTTTTGCATTCAAGCCCTTTAAACATTCCCTATGAAAACCTTATTTTCTCTACTTATCCTCTTTGCACCTCTATTAACTTCACATGTTTAACACATTAAAAGAAATATATGAGAAAAAAGATAAAGTTTCGTGCTATAAAATAAATGAAAAAACTTTTCAATACATTAAAAGAAAGTTCTTAGGATCTGCATTGGATGATGCCTTAGTCCAACTCAGATGCCCTCCTGGACAACACTCGAGACATATTTGAAATTTCATATTTGAATTCTAATGAAGTAAGAGACTGAAGAAGAATAGGATCATTTGGATTCAATTCATAGCCAATCTTCAGAAGTTTCAAGACTTGCGATGATACATATGTTAAGGAATGCAAAAAAAAAGTCAAAATTAACAAATTAAAATAATGTCTGAATCAATATCTAACAATATACACAATGCAAACTTGGACAGAATACATGGCATTAATTCCACCTAGTGAAAATACCTGAAAACCCAAAATGTACCTGAAACTCACAAAATACATCAGAAATTATAAAGTATCGAAGAGAGAGAGAGAGAGAGAGAGAGAGAGAGAGAGAGAGAGAGAGAAGAGAGTTTACCTTGATTTTTCAGTCTATACAATTTCAATTTTTAAGTTTTTTGATGATTTTTGCTCTCATCAATCAATGCCCATGACTCCATTTACTCCTAATAACATATAACATATAGATTTTTAAGTCATAACTAAAATGTAACTACTAACATATAAATTTTAATGTTTTAGTAGACACTATTGAATGACACAATTAGAATTTATATGTTAGTAGGCATTGTTGTGATAGGTATTACGGACCATGCTCAGGATCACTTAGTAGATACATAATTCTAGTGGGGGAAGGGGGTCACATAGTTGTGAATTTAAGAGTGTTCATCAGAATATGTGAAACTCGAAGAGCCAAATATACAATTCAGTTTTAAGAGAGTCTGATAATTTGTGAGGTTTTTGACAAAACATTATGCATGAGATGGAAAATTAGGACAATAAATTTAACAAAAGTGTATAGAATAAGCTTTAAGAACGTGAATATCATAAAGATAGTATATGATATTCATAAAAACTTCAAGAGATTGAATAAAATAAACTACAACTAAAGGCAAAATGTTTCATAAATTTTTTCAAATAATATATAGAATAAGCTTTAACAAAAGTGTATACAATAAGCTTTAAAATAATGGAACATATTGAAATACTGACCCATAAATTCAAATTAATAACTAAATTTGAATAAAAAGAAGAATGATACCACAACTTACCCGAATAACCTGAAAGAGGAAAAGAAATCAAAATTAGGAATAATGTCCTAACCATGGTATCTCAAGGTGCGTAAATCCAAAAATAAGACACCATCACACATATAAACAACATACATATAAATGGGTCCTATATTAAAGTTGGAATATACCTGTAAATTATATGCTTGTAACCCATGTAGCTCCTATAAAAAAAATAAAAAAAAATTACGAAGAGACTAAATACTGAAACTGAACCCAAAATAATCAGAAACCAAACAACAACAAATTTTTATACTTCAAGTGTAGATAATTAAAAAAAATACACAATACCCCAAAAAATCAAAGATTGTAAAAACTCATGAAATCTACAAATTTCATTCGTAACTTTTCTTCAACTCCAACTAAATATCTAAAACTAAAAAAATAGTAATAATGATATAAATCAAGAATCAATCAAATAAACGTAAAATAGAGTCCAAACAGAAAGAGAGAACAAAAACTTTTAAAACAAAATAGAAATTGTTCCATATAATAACAGCTACAAAAAACATCCTGTGTAGACATACATTCAAACATATGATGTTCAAAGAATTACAAAGCCAGAGAGAGTATGAATGTGTAAAGCCAAACTATTTAGATTCTTCCAGACTTTGAAGCCTGTTAGTACAATAACTTTAAGAAGCCATTAACAACTCACTTGTAATGAATAATATTATATATAGAATATAGAAAATAGACACACATTAAATAAACGAATAGCAAATCATACCATTTATTCTAATAATTGCAATCTCCCATTTTGTTCATGTGAAAATAAGTATTACATGATGACGGAAACAAAACCCATGCCTTTTTTTATCCAAATCTAACAAATCGATTACTTCTAGGATTACTTGGAGTTAAAAAGAAACATATTATGAGATTAAGGCATATGGTTTATATAAGACCCAATACAAATGGAGTTACATTTTACATTAAAATAGAAATTAGTAATCATAAATAATGATAGGTTTAAGAAATTAAGAGAATACAATGAATCTAATTACCTTTGCAAGGATGAAGTCTAAGATCTTAGGGCCAGATCTGCAAAAAAAAATACAAACCCAAACATATAAGAATCTTACCAACGTTAGAATGAGAACCCAAAACCTTAGATCTGAAGTACCCAATGTTAGATCTGCAAACAAAATAAATGTTAGATCTAAAAATTAAAACCCCACGCTTGGTGAGGACGGCAGCGTGAGGAGGGTGAAGGTGAGAAGGGTGAGGGAGAGGGGGCGGAGAGGAGAGGAGGAGGAGGCGGCGATGTGGAGAGGACGGGGGAGGCTGTTTCATGAGAGGGATGGTTAGGAGAGAGAAGGATATGGTTTGGGAGAAGCATGGATGAGGGAGAGAATGAGAAGTGGGAGCAAGAAGACGGCTAGGTTGGCCAAATGACCGTAAGGAGAGAATGAGGAAATAAATCCCAACCCTTCAGTTTTGACATGTGGCTTCAATCTCAATCACAAAGTATGTCCCCAACTTATGAACAATAAAAACACCATTGTAACTTATTATTATTATTATTATTATTATTATTATTATTATTATTATTATTATTATTATTATTATTATTATTATTATTATTATTAATAATAATAATAATAATAATAATAATAATAATAATAATAATAATAATAAAGGAGGAGGGGTTTTTTGTCCGCTCCAACTAACGATTGAGATTAAAAATTGATGGGTTTGGTGTTTATCAACTGGTGGCTGAGATTAAATCTAAGGGGTTTGTATCTTAGGACTAAAAATCATCGCAGCTAGCCCTTTTTGTTCTCATTAAATCATCACGGGGCTCAAAAAATGGACTGACAAACAAACGGCAGTTCACATGTCTCGAAAAGCATGGGACTAGATTCTGACTTTAATTTGAGAACTTGCAATAATTTTATCTCTCATAAAACTACCATCACCCATATCTCTCTTTATCTATATGTGTACTGTAGTGAAGACCTCATACAAGGATTCCAATTTTTTTTGGCAGTGCAAACCTAACACAAGATCTAAATCTCACTTTTGGTTTTGTTTAAATTCATCTATTGTTGGCCATGTCTCTTGGGACGATCTTGGGGTAAGTTCTCTCTATATTTCTCTCAATCCACCTTTCCAACTCTGCATTTGGGTTTTAATATTTCAAAACATATATCATATTTGGGTTTTTAGGGTTTCGAAATTTCATATTTGGGTACACCATTTATCTCACTCTCACTCTCACACTTGACCATTTGATTTTCTAGATACTTGCATAAAATGTCATTTGAATGCGAACATAAAAAAACACAAAGATGTTGATGTCGATCTGTTTTTTTTTTAATTAATGTTTTTCTATGGATTCCATCATTAACTATTTTTTTGTGATTTTGACTATAGATCGAGAATCTACATAGGGTTGAAGATGTAAATATGGATCTATTTTTTTTGTTTTGATTAATGTTTTCTTTTGGATTTCATCATTAACTATTTTTTTATGATTTTGATTATAGTTGAGAATCAACAAAGGGTTAAAGATGTAGATATGGATCTGTTTTTTTGTATTAATGTTTTTTGTGTGCATATTTGACCTTTCAATTTTTGGCAAAGCAAATATAAAAAAACACAAAGATTTTGCTGATGTCGATCTTTTTTTTTATTAATTTTTTTCTAAGGATTTCATCATTAACTGTTTTTTGTGATTTTGGTTATATTTGACAATCTAAAGAGGGATAAAGATTTAGGTATGGATTCGTTTTTTTTATAAATGTTTTTTTGTGTGCATATTTGAGTTTTTTTTTTTGTTTGGATTAATCTACAAGGTTAAAAGAATCCATTTAGGAGTCACCAAAACATGAGGGAAATCGAGTTTCAGATATACCTTTTTATTTCCCCATTTATACAATCTCTTCACAAATTGGTTCCGGTTACCATATCTGTTTTTTCATCACATTAAAAATCAGGAATACCATAATCGCAAGAACAACGTTGTTACTAGCTCTACAGAAATCAGGTATACTATGTTACCATCTATTTTTTCAAAGGGTAGGTAATGTTGGTGTATTAGATAGACTTATAGAAGTATGTTTATATCTTCATTTTCAGATCCATAGAAGTATGTTTATACTTGTGCATTTCCGTATTGTGAATCTAAATATATGTAAATTTCGATTATGTGTGTTGACAAATATAATTTCTTTACCATTTGGTATGATTCTTGATTCTATAAAAGTGAAAGATTTAAATTATTCAACATTCTTGAAACCCTCCCTTTGTTATTTGCACTTGATGTATCATTTTTAAACGTGCATTCCTTATTCTTCCAATAGAAGTTTATGCAAAATGTCAGGTATTAACTGCTTACTTCGTGCTATTTATAGAAGTCATGTATTATATGTTTACTTGCATTCCTCTCTTTATAACTAATAAACATATGCATCCACCTTAATCATACTTGCAGACAAGTTTTTTGAAGATATACCATATAAAAGTCACAAACTAGCTATGTGCCAAAAAGGCACATGTTAGGAGAAAAAACTGCTTCGTAGATTTGTTTCTTGATTTTGTGTTTAGACCTTTTATATAATTTTCTTTAGTTCTATCTACTTTTTTTTTAATAATAATAGTATGATAAACTATGAGTTGTAACTTTTGTTGCCTCTGATTGGGGAGGTTATTAGTATTTACTTCTTTTTTCTATATAAATATATACTTCTTTATACTGTTTATGTTGGATATTTGAAAGTTATGTGAAACTATGGTTCATTTATTTTTCTAACACTACAAAATTTTCACTTTAAATTTTAATGTGTGTTATAAGATTTATTTTGTAGATGGTCATACGAAATTTTAATGTTAAATTTAGATCTTACATGAACTTGAATGTAAGGTTGAAAACATAGTTACATATTAAGAAAGAGGATATCCCTCTTAGTTTAATTAAAGTATATATATTGGGACGAAAATTTCAATTCATTTTATTTTCAATAATATAAGACTATAAATTCTTCATTTATTTGATCTTTTTAAATACTTATTTCTTTCGGGCATTCACAATGAAGATAAGGTATTATTGCGACTTTCTTATCTAATTGTTTTTTTGTCATTTTTTTAGCTAACACTCACCTTAAGTGTTTTTCTCTCAAATTGTTTACTGTTTTATTTTTTCAAATTTTTATGGTTCTATTTAAAGTTGATTGCAATGAATGATGTGCTTCAAATCAATAATATATATCTAAGATGGATTGGACTCAGTAGTAGTACAAATCTTTATGGGAGATTTCATGCTTTTAGTTTTATCATGGTTGTTTTCCCTTTGACAGGACATATTGGTGACATTTCACAAGTCTCAAAAGAGGGATGCTTTTTAGTCATTATAATAGTATTGTATTTTTCAAAATGTGCAAGAACCAAATAGATAAATAGTTTTACTTAGAAATAGTTTACCAAGTTACATGATAAGAAATAAGGTTGCACACCATATGTATTTGTTTATTTCTCAATTTTATTTAGCTGTGATTTTTTTTCCCTTTTTGAAATGTTATTTGTCATCTCTAAAGTCTAGATATTGATTATGAATTTAAAGTAAAAATAAAGGAGTGATTATGAATTTAATGAAAAATAAAATAGCAAGCAAAATAAAATTACATAATTAATTTGTGACTAAAAGTAAGAAATGTCCTATTTTCTTCCAATATGGTATTAACATTGAAAAAAGTCTAGTGTTTTGGGAAAAATGATATACTACACCCTTTAAAGTAAGAATGGCACTCGACTCAAGGACTAGAATAACACATCGAAAGAAACAAAGATCACCACTTCAAATAATGTTATTTGAAAATATTAATTATGTAAAAAGGTACAACAAAAAAATCAAATAATATTACCGCATGATGTCAACATAGGGAATAGTGAGATAGCTAAATTGACCAAAAAAAATTCAAATGAACTCAATAAAAATCATTAATTAGACCGAGAGCAAAGGTCCGATGCTAATTGGGAATAACATATGAACTGTTTGGCAAATTGAAGAAATAATTATATAAGGGTTATTTATAAAAATTTTAATTGAAGCAAAATAATTATGACAAATAAGTTAATCTGTTTTTACTTTTACGTAACAAAGAAAAAAATATTTATTACTTTTATTAAATAAAACTTAGATGAAAAAAGTGTGACAACCCTCCATTCGAAATAGGGGGTGGCCAGCCCGATACTCCAAAATAACGGAATTATGGATGGAATCATTCTCAGTATCACAAAAAAATAAGAAGTATACGGGATAACCACAACTTATTTCAAAAAAACAGGTTGCCAAAAATATTGATTTTTAAAGTTAATAAAAGAAAACAACTTAACAACCCACTAAAAGAAAGTGGAAATCCAGACGAAATTATATTACATACACACAAATGTACAATAAGGGACCGAATATGCTGTCGGTCACAGTCTCATACAATAAAATTAAGCAATTTCGCAATATTAATTAGTACATTACATTAATCAAGTACAAAAGCTTGGGCCTCTCGCCCGAGTAAAAAGACTCGGTCTTATCTAGAGTGCAAGGATGACGGTGTCTATTTCAAAATGTCTCGTAATACCCGCAAAGCATTACGGCTCGCCAAAGACACAGAGATCAGAATTCAAATCAGGCATCCTTGCGGCAGAGTACCTGACCGGATACAAAATGCATACACAACAAGAAATATGAACGGGTCAGGGCCCGGTTCTATATGACTACCAGGTGAATAAAAAGTATGACAGTTATGAATGATAAAACATGATGAAAGAGAAATAAGAATATACCTACACAATTTAAAACATAAGCTAAACGGGAAAATAAAATGAATAACATTAATCTAAAATTTCATCATGTGCACCAATTATTTCATATATCTTTTCCTTAATAGGAAATATATATATAATCACAATCTTATGCTCTTTATGGCATTTTTATCTCACTTTTACATTTTTGTAAAAATCCTTTCCATATCAGGAAAATAATCATTTTCAAATGCTCTTTGTGGCATTTATATGTGCTCTTTGTGGAACTACATTATGCTCTTTATGGCATATAATCCATCAAGTCCCACTTGATTATGAATAGTTATTTTATATACATATAACGATTCTAAGACCGCTCGCCCGGGTTTCCCCACTGTGCGCGCCCCTAAATGACCATCATCTTCCAGGGACTATCATAAGACAACCTGGGCACCTAACTGGCCATTTCACCTAAATGACCATCATCTTCCAGGGACCATCATCTTCCAGGGACTATCATAAGACAACCTGGGAACATCAATAGGCATAACCATGGAAAAGTCCCAACATAACCCATTCCTACTGTAGGGAAAGCAACTAACTCAATTAAAACTCTAGGACACTCAGTTTACTTCATTAAAGAAGGTTACTAAGCCCTAGACTTAAAGAAAATGAATTGGAACTAAACTAAGAAAATCACTCAAAAGTGCAGGGTTCCCGAATCGATTCGGCCTAGCCGAATCGATTTGGGTTCAGAAAAACGAATTGATTCGGACCATCCGAATCGATTCGGTCAGGAGAAACTTGACTTCTGCATAATTGCCGAATCGATTTGGACCATTCAAATTGGTTCGGTCGACCCAGACCTGGAAACTGTCTCAAGGCGAATTGATTCGGCCTGGCCGAATCGATTCGGTTCTGCAGATTTGCCTATTTTTGATTTAAGGGTTATGAACCCTAAATTTCTCCCAAACTCAAATCTCTTCCATTTTTAACACAACTAACAATATTTATCTACCCAAAATTTATCCAACATGATTCATAACCATTATAATCCACAATTTTATCTTCAAAACCCCAATCTAGGTTTAAATACCGTAATTTCCATTTTTGATCCCCAAATGCATATACATAACTATCATACAAATTAATCATCTTAAATCACATATTAGCAAGTAGAAAACTTTCCTTAGGGTTGCAAACTCAGATGTCTTTGGTGTAGAAGCCATCTTCAATCATCAATCTCCCAATCTCTCTTCTTTTCTCCATTTTTCTCTTCCTCTCTCTTTCTCTCCTTTTCTCTCTATGTTTTAAGACATGAAATAGTGAAATTAGGGGGTTTATAAGACTAAAATCGGGGCTTAACACAAGTCTCCCAACTTAAGTGGCTAACACCACATTAAAATGACTCCCGAATACGCGTTTAAGTTAAAACCAGGTAAAAGTGCCCGTAACCCAAAAATATAATATGGAACTTATTTTGACTGTCTCGGACATTCCGGGACTGACTACACCCTCTAAACTGGCATCCAACGATTTTATAATTTATTTCCAGTTCCAATTTCATTTTAACCATAATGTCATTTAAAACACATGACACTATAAACATGCAACCTGACTATATTTACTTTCATATACAGTAAATATGCATCAATCCAGTAAATATTGACTTTTAACTCCTTAAATTAATATTTACTCCAGTTCCAACATTTTATATTATTACCTTATGCGGTAAATTAATATAAAATTAGCCTGCTAAAAGCGAGGGTTGTTACATACTCCCCACCTTATGAGGGAATTTTGTCCCCAAAATTCGGACATACCCTATACGTATAAAAGGGTTTACTATCTCAAGCTATCATTCTATCGTCATTAACAAACCCTTGTTACTATGGCGTCCCAAAATGTACTCGGATCAAGGCCGTCTCTATCGATCTCAGTCTACAATCTTTGTGCTCTTTCATAACACAAAGCGTTCCTCACTAACTATCAATTCCACCTTCCCACGATGGAGGATGCTAACTACGTGACTAGGCGCAAAATGCCTTACATCCTAAATCACGCTACATACCACCTTAGGGATACCTATACCAACACTAATTGGCTTAACCCCAACACTACTCAATTTCTTCTTGCATAGCCGTAGCTCTTCAAAGCATATGGTTCAAAAACCCAATCTTTAAAGAAATGTTTCGGGATCGCCCCAAGTCCAAGGAACCAATTATTCGCTGGCATCATCCAACGAGTATGTAATTTACTCATCCGGCTACACAAGGCCACTCAGGGCGCCATACCGTAGAAAATGATTCAAATTCCTGTACGAAAGATTTCCATCCACACAAGTCATTTCTCCCGTCCATCTATTTATCCCAAGGCATACATTCGAAGCATGCCTCTCGGTATTAAGTGAACTTCCTCCAATCATCCATCCACTTGAGGGTGGTAAAATATACTCCATCTCCATACGGTTCCCATTCCGCTATGGAATTTTACCAAACCTTGACATAAGTAATTAGTATGGGTCCACCACTATTGTTAGGCACTTTACTCCTCCAAAAAAAGCGGGACGTACTCCTCTACCTGTCGTCCGCCTGTAATCTTCGGAAAAGCACGGTTTTGGTCAAACGATCAACCATTTTCTCAGATAGGATCATGACCAGTTTGATACTATTAATTCAATGCGAACGTCTATTAATATAACCTTCTTCGTTCCACCACTACTCTTCTTCACACGATTAGGTGAAATGGCCAAACATAGACCGGAATGCTCTTGCTACAAAGCCTTTCGAGTCATGCTCGTTCTACTTGGCTTTCCATGCCACCATACTAATCTCCGCCGGGTTTCTTTCTCTATGCATCTACTACTCCAATCGCATATCCCGAGAAAATGAGAAAATCCAATAAATAGTCCATTAAGAACTTCATACACCAACTCGATTTCTCCCCCTACATACTGCAACCACTTGTTGCTCGCGAGAAAAACTAAATTTCCCTACCCAGGAAGTAGGACATCCATTTCTTTAAGGCGACATTCACCGGAATGACTTCTAATTCAAGCGTGGGATAATACTTCTCACAAGTTTAAACAGGTGAGACGCATAGACAACAAGTCCATGCTCCAGTATTATTACTTCCCGCTCCCGGCAGAGACTTATTCATTAAATTCACCCTCAAGCTTAACCACATGAACTCGGGAGTGAAAGTCAATTCATCCATTTAACTCCCCAAAAGTTAGGCTACCAATGTAACATTTTAACTAGGAGAGGTCTCACCTCCATCGGCCTAACCTTCGAAATCTCTCGAGATTCCATACTTCTCGTTCCTAGGGATCTAATTCCCCCTTAGAGTTAACCCACGACCTATTCGTGGTCAACTCCTTATAATCTTCCTAAATTAACATCACATGCCCTAATGGGCTTAAGTCCTAATAAATCTAAGGTCGATCTATATATATCCTATCTAAGTCGTATATATATATATATATATATATATATATATATATATATATATATATATATATATATATATATATATATATATATATATATATATATATATATAATACTAAGTATATCCCTAGTGTCCAAGACCTATCTCAATTTTTGACATTCACTCGGTTTCATGCGTGGGATGTCTCGCCAAAGCAAAATCCAAACAAGGAACCCTCCCGTTACACTACTACCTCGCATCGTCAGTCATTAAGATGTGACAGTCTAAAACACATAATCGTGATCAATACATTTTAACTTACAATTCTATTAACAAAATTCTACTTCTACGTCTTACCATAGCATCACTAAAGATTTCAATTAATCAGACATTCACTTTCTGTGAAGTCTTACAAATTTTATCTCATAGCATGCATACATCTTTTGAAATAGCCTTCTTATCAAGGCATAACCCGAAGTCTCAATTTGACTTCGTATTTCAGTCTCCCTCGCATCGATTAGAGGAGAGAACTATATACATTGCTTCTATCTCGCACTTTAGTAGCCCTTAATCACTCTTCTACGTGATTCTCGGCTAAACCTTTCAACCTAACCTTCAACCAACAACATAAAATAAACTGGAATAATTTAAAAGAAAAAGAACAGCATCTCCCCACTTCCAACGTCATTGAGGTTAACGCGTGGAGCATCCCGTAAAAGCGGAATCCAAACAAGGAACCCCTACTATACGTTACTACTCAACTTATCGGTCGTGCAGATAAGGCATATCAATCACATACAATGCAAACAAGCAATCAATCGAACACACACGCAAGATAACATAACAATAAATAAAAACTTCTTACTTACCTCAACCACCCAAATTAAGTCTCAACCTATATCCAGGAGAGACATTATAGAACATCTAGTTCCATCCTGAAACTAGAAATAGGATAGCCTTGGAATTTAATTGCTTGCTATCACCCCAACTAAACCAAAATATCTATACTTGTATAGTATACATCATACACGTAGTACATAACATACATAGTACTTAAAAGAAAATATATCATCACTCGCTTTATAACGAGTGAAGGAAAATATAAAACTTCCCTACCACGAAAGTCATATAATTACTTTATTTAATAGCGTCGAAACTACTACAAACTCAATATGCACACCCGGATCTATAGTATATACAAGACTACTAAATCTTATCCTAAGGAATACCCCATCCACTAATAAGGTGGAATTCCCACCAACATTTTATGCCAATCACTCCGGGTCAATACTAATGGCTCTCAGACTCCATATTCAAGCCTTATATGAACCAACATTATTTCCATCAAGTCCCCAACTAGGCACTTTATTCTTGCCCCTGTTATCCAAATCAACATAATGAAGATGCGTGGTTTTTCCACGTCATAACCATTGTTCCGCCTCTTACTGCCAAACAATGATCCACGTAGTCCCTCTTACTTTCTCAGTAAAAGAGAACACACTACCGGCCTCCTCTTCCTCAGTTCTATAAAACCTCCCTAGGCGGATGCCCACTAATGGGGTTTCATGATCACTGCTCCATCAGAAGTGTTAACGACACTTATTCAGGAGCCTATCATTTCATTGGAGGGCTCTCCCTTCTACCTACCTTTCTTTAGTGTACGATCTCCCTAATCGCACAACTCTTTGTTCACATGTCGGCCTCTGACCGAGCCTCGCGTGAACATTTGAGAATCTACCTTCTCCTCCTTCTAGTTATCCCAGATAAACTTATTATAGAAAGTATCTACCGAGTTTATCCATGGGCAAAACTTTCTGTGCCCACAATTAAGATGACTACGCTTCCACCAATTCAACAGTACTCCTACGGGTGAAGGATTCTCCTCCATCCTTCTTCTGGGCACTTCTCCACTTCAATTTAACATTACTTGAAATCTCAATCTTAGTACCACCCCCTACTTCCAGTGGTACATGGAAAACTAGGTCTACCGTAATTAGTAGTCACAGTAGCAAGACAAGAAAGTACTATAAAAAGGGGAGCAACCTCCAAAGCGGTCCTCATCCCCGACCACAACTTACAATTCTTAGAAATCCTTCTCATGACGCCCTTCTTCAATCAACCTACTATTCTCACACGAATGCGCAAAAGATTCTATAGGTTCTACCTCATGGCAGAAGAACGAGATCTCACAAGAAAAATCAACGATCTTAGTCTTAAGGCTCTATGTCAAATAAAAAGCACTGTTGAAAGCGTAAAGCGTTCACACAGATTCCTAAGGACTCTAGAACCTGATGCTCTGATACCATCTGTGACAACCTGCCATCCGAAATAGGGGGTGGCCAACCCGATACTCCAAAATAACAGAATCATGGATGGAATCATTCTCAGCATCACAACAAAATAAGAAGTACACGGGATAACCACTCCTTATTTCAGAAAAATGGGTTGCCAGAAATTTTGATTTTTAAAGTTAATAAAAGAAAATAACTTAACAACCCACTAAAAGAAAGTGGAAATCCAGATGAAATTATATTACATACACACAAATGTACAATAAGGAACCGAATATGCCGTCGGTCACAGTCACATACAATAAAATTAAGCAATTTCATAATATTAATTAGTACATTACATTAATCAAGTACAAAAGCTTGGGCCTCTCGCCAGAGTAAAAAGACCCGGTCTTATCTAGAGTGCAAGAATGATGGTGTCTATTTCAAAATGTCCCGTAATACCCGCAAAGCATTATGGCTCGCCAAAGACACCGGGATCGGAATTCAAATCAGGCATTCTTGCGACAGAGTACCTGAGCGGATACAAAATGCATACGCAATAAGAAATATGAACAGGTCAGGGCCCGGTTCTATATGACTACCGGATGAATAAAAAGTATGACAGTTATGAATGATAAAACATGATGAAAGAGAAATAAGAATCTACCTACACAATTTAAAACATAAGTTAAGCGGGAAAATAAAATGAATAACATTAATCTAAAATTTCGTCATGTGCACCAATTATTTCATATCTTTTCCTTAATAGGAAATATATATATAATCACAATCTTATGCTCTTTATGGCATTTTTATCTTACTTTTACATTTTTGTAAAAATCCTTTCCTTATCAGGAAAATAATCATTTTCAAATGCCCTTTGTGGCATTTATATGTGCTCTTTGTGGAACTACATTATGCTCTTTATGGCATATAATCCATCAAGTACCACTTGATTATGAATAGTTATATTTATATACATATAACGATTCTAAGACCACACGTCCGGGTTTCCCCACTGTGCGCGCCCCTAAATGACCATCATCTTCCAGGGACTATCATAAGACAACCTGGGCACCTATAACGCAAAACGTCGGGAAGCGGCCATGTGCTTGCGGGGTAGTCAAGACCACACCCGGAATCTCCTACCCATCGCAGAAAAATATATATCAACAAACGCTCACTTGGCCTAGGACTATATCCACCCTTCATTCATTAGTCAGGGGGCTTCACCTCAACGCACAAACTTCCCTTATGATGTCATTTAGAGAGGTGTGTTCAACCATTTTATTTACCATTTTAAAAAATGAAGTAAATTATCATTTACCATCATCATTACCATTTCCATTTCATTTTCATTCACCATTATTTATATGTAGGATTCATTTTATCCGAAACCATTATCATTTACCTTTGTGAATAATATAACTCATTGTCCGGAGCCATACGATAAATTATATCGTTGCTTCAACCTCAAAGGAGTAAATAAAGTCTCAATTACCTCCAAACATTTTAGGGTGTTATTTTAAAACCCCAATGCTATCATACATAAAAGGAATGAATAAACTTCCGATTCATTCTCCCAACACACTTTCATGGTGTTATTATAAACCATCAAGATTTACATAGCTCAATGTAGCCTCTAAATTCTCCCGAACATAACGTTACGACTCCTAGTTAAATAATAATCAACTAGAAGGAAAGAATGCCCAAACATCAATAGGCATAACCCCATAAAAGTCCCCACATAACCCATTCCTAATGTAGGGAAAGTAACTAACTCAATTAAAACTCTAGGACACTCAGTTTACTTCATTAAAGAAGGTTCCTAAGCCCTAGACTTAAAGAAAACGAATTGGAACTAAACTAAGAAAATCAATCAAAAGTGTAAGGTTCCTGAATCGATTCGGCCTAGCCGAATCGATTTGGGTTCAAAAAAGCAAATTGATTCGGACCATCCGAATCGATTCGGTCAGGAAAAACCTGACTCCTGTATAATTGTTGAATCGATTCGGACCATTCGAATCGGTTCGGTCGACCCAGACCTAGAAACTGTCTCAAGGCGAATCGATTCGGCCTGGCCGAATTGATTCGGTTCTGCAGATTTACCTATTTTTGGTTTAAGGGTTATGAACCCTAAATATCTCCCAAACTCAAATATCTTCCATTTTTAATACAACTAACAATATTTATCTACTCACAATTTATCCTACATGATTCATAACCATTATAATCCACAATTTTATCACCAAAACCAAAATCTAGGTTTAAATACCATAATTTCCATTTTTGATCCCCAAATGCATATACATAACTATCATACAAATTAATCATCTTAAATCACATATTAGCAGGTAGAAAACTTGCCTTAGGGTTGCAAACTCAGATTTCTTTGGTGTAGAAGCCATCTCCAATCATCAATCTCCCAATCTCTCTTCTTTTCTCCATTTTTCTCTTCCTCTCTCTTTCTCTCCTTTTCTATCTATGTTTTAAGACATGAAATAATGAAATTAGGGGATTTAGAAGACTAAAATTGGGGCTTAACACAAGTCTCCCAACTTAAGTGGCTAACACCACATTAAAATGACTCATGAATACGCGTTTAAGTTAAAACCAGGTAAAAGTGCCCGAAACCCAAAAATATAATATGGCACTTATTTTGACGGTCTCGGACATTCTGGGACTGACTACACCCTCTAAACTGGCATCCGGCGATTTATAATTTATTTCCAGTTCCAATTTCATTTTAACCATAATGTAATTTAAAACACATGACACTATAAACATGCAACCTGACGATATTTACTTTCATATATAGTAAATATGCATCAATCCAGTAAATATTAACTTTTAACTCATTAAATTAATATTTACTCCAGTTCCAACATTTTATATAATTACCTTATGCGGTAAATTAATATAAAATTAGCCTCCTAAACGCGAGGGTTGTTACAAAAAGAAAAAATAATATTTTGTGTCGTGTTGCTTTTACTCGATTTGTACTCTATTTTAACGAGTAATGTTTGTAATTGGTCATAAAAAATACACCTTGTGTTGCACACCATCATTTTATGTCGTGTTGTATCACTTTATTTGGAATGTGTTGGTGTTAAATCAAAGAAATAAAAATTCCACATTGTGTTGCATTTAATTAGATCGTGTTTGTATATGGTAAAAAAAAGTAACATCGCATTAAATATTATTTACCAAATGCGAACACAAAAAATTGACACGACACGAAATTATATTTACAAAATATGAACATAAAAAAGTGACATGACACGAAATATTATTTACTAAATATGAATACAATAAACGTGACACGAGTTGTGTTAATATTTGGTAAATAAGATTTCGTGTGTTACACAAATATTTTTTTTTGTTTTTATATATTCCATTTTCTTTATATTACTCCAATTTTAATTAAACTTGAAAAGTTTTTTTAGGGATATGTAGAAAAAAGATGCTTGAAAAAAAAACATATTTATTACAATTCAAGTGACTTTCTAACCAACATGTGTGACGTGTCAATGTAGTAAAAATTTTGCATCCAAATATTCGTCGCACCACGTGCCATGTTTATGTCATATAAGTTATGTCTTAAAAACGTCGCATTATATCACTCTTATGAATCCTTGAAATGGTTTTGACAACCGTGCCATAGGCACGGGTACACCCTAGTGTGTGTGTGTGTGTGTATATATATATATATATATATATATAGCATGAAACATACTTTTTGCTTTTGTTTGATCTCTAGGCTAGATTTTGTGTATAATCTATTATAAACCAAAGTAATTAGTTTTTTTTCATCACATAATAGTTTTGTGTGACACACTTAAGGGATTTGTTTGGCTTCTAAGGAAATTAGTCATATATAGGGATTTGTGTATGAAAAACTTAAACAAATACTAAAGAGATAGATATTTTTTTATTTAATGAGCATCGTTGGATCATTTTATTGTCAAATATGGCTTTAATTAAATTCCTTGATGGAAACTAATAATGGGGTATAAACACAAAAATGGAAAAATATAGGCCATAAACTCATGTAATAGCGTAAAATATGGGGCACCAAGAAATATTTTTGTTAAAATTTCCTTCTTATCAAATTCATTTTATCATTCTATTAATTGTATTTATAATGTTTTTGTGAAACTAGTTATTCCCCATGGTACTGTAGAGATGGCCCTATCATGGAAACTTGCATCATAACTCTATAATAGTTAGGTCTGAAAATATGAGTATATAATTGTTTTGATTTCGAGAATACATTTGAATCAAATCTATGTAATGAGTTTCCCAAATCTTGAAATCATAACAAGGATAGTTGTATGACTTAAGTATATTGTCCCGGTGGAATTTGCATAATGTTGATTTTATATAAATATTGACAAAAATCAAACTATACAAAATTAACTAATTTAAAAATTTATATTCCATACAATCACATTATTTAGATTTCATTCGCATACATATATTGCATACAATAGAATTATTTAGATCCTCATTTGGACAACCACGCCTACCTTATGTACATATTCTTAGTCTACCCATATACTATAAAATTAACGCGTCTCTCTCTCTCTCTCTCTCTCTCTCTCTCTCTCTCTCTCTCTCTCTCTCTCTATATATATATATATATATATATATATATATATATATATATATATGTATATATATAACCATGTCCATCTTATATTAATAATATCACATTATTTATGTATTTCTATTATTCAAGCTTAACATATTTATCTTATAGTCTTAACGAGTCTAAGGACTTTCCATATAACTATATCTTATCGCAAGCTAAACTCTACCGTAAGTATTTACTATCCAAATAATCTAAGTCAATGTCTTGTATCTTAAGTCTAGCGTGTGTAGGGAAACTATATTATTTAACAACTTCGCACATTCAAACTATAATGTTTTCGGATCCTAAAATCAATCACCAAGTCTAAGAATCTCTTCCCAAATTGTTCCAAACCAATTTCCCATCGTTATAATATTTTTTTGATAAAATAAAGAGTTAATTTACCTAAATTCATATATTTCTCACAACTTTAATACCATAAATAATTTATAATCCATATTTTGGACACCTTTAAATCCCATTCGGACAATATATCAATTTTTTAAATTCTCCACATTATCATTATATCATTACCTTAATTAAATGAAAATATAATTTAATAAGAACAAAGGTTATGTTCTTATTCTCGAACAAGATGAAAGGAAACAACACCCTTACATTTAAAGTCCTAAGTTTAACATATGTAAATACGAGTTTTTAATTTAAAGTTAGAATTAATCTAAATATATTTTTCATGAAATCCCTAAGAAGGAATAACACCCTAGTCACATATGAGTTTTTTTACATAATAACTCCAACTTCTTGTGAACATGTCCATTTTTTCTAAAATAATCCACATATAAACCTTTCAATTTCTATATTATAATTTCCTAATAAGATATTCATATAGGCACATATCAATTTATCCATTGTTTATAATTAGAAATCATCTATTAGACTTTCATTAACAAAATATTATTCTCTAGATTATCTTAAATTCATCTTTAAATGAGCTGACGTGAATTTATGACTAAAAACCCTAATTCTGTTAAGTTAAGTTGTTATTTCCAATTGTTACATCAAATGGGAACGATTTGAATTCATCTGCCTTAAATATGAATTACCAAACTCTCTACTTGAATTAATGATATCAATATCCCTCTTGATCAAACTTCATGGTGAATTGCCTTTGAATCCTCTATTCAAATTGTTTTGAACTAGGCTTTTGGTTAGGGTTCTTAAAGACAAAGGTTGATCTTAGACAAAATATTTCAAAATGTTTACGTTTGAAAATTATATGAGATATTCATGAATATTCATCCAAAAAAACCATTAATGGGATTTTATTAAAGAACCGACGTGTAACCCGGCTGCACCTTCCATATACCCCACTATATTGGCAAAATAACCCGATTAATGATTGAAGTCTTCAAAAATAAATTTTTATTTTACCTATAGTGATCATTAAGAAAATGTTTACATAGAGTCCATTGATCAAAGAAAGTAAGATGAACATGTATATATTAAAAGGGAAGGACTGAAAAAAATATTTTGTTCTAAATTTGAAGTAATCTATTTGAAAATGAGCCTTAGAGTTTCATGGAAGCCATGTCCTCTTTTGAAGCACCATCTTGAAAATAAGCGATAAACAGTGAAAATGAATACAATAAGTTAAACAATAATTAGGAATATGTGGATTTTCCACCAGTAAATAAATTGTTAAGTTTCATATATGTCTTCAAAAGGAATATGTAGCCTGATGGATCAGTTTCTATATATATGGTCAAAAATGTTGTCAAAGGATTAGACGAAAGGAAGGTTGTAATACCCCATATTTTTACGTATATTTATTTTTAGGGAAAATGGGGATTAATTAATTAATGGGAGAAAAATTTAAATTATAATTAATCCGATTTTATGATAATATTCACTAATGTGATGAGAGTTAGTAGTTATTGAAATAATATTTTGGCCGGGGATGAGATACACGTCAGTTATGTTATAAATATTTAGGGCGCGTAAGAGTCATGTCACTAGTAGTTATTTGGGGGTCAAAAAGGTAAATTATTTTTGTATAACTCGGATGACTATTTTGAGTGTTCTAGAGTGTCCAGAATGGTTGAAATAGTCAGAAAACACTACTCGGGTATTTAAATTGGAGTTCGAGATATTTTAGCCCAAAATGACACCCCGAAGGGGTCTTTTGGTCTTTTGGAATTTTTGGGTAATAAATGGATGAAAATTGGGTTTAATTTAAAAGAATTTAGGGTTAATGGCCTGTTAGTTTAACCTACATAAGATAGAGAGGCAAAGAGAGAGATAACCAAGGAAGAAGAAGGTTTCATTAGAGCCCTAAGCCAATAACTCAAGATTTCACACCAAAAAGTATACCAACTCATAGATTGGGTCAAGAGGATCGTTCCCATACCATTTTCAACCGTGAATCAGAAGTTCCTTTTTAAGACAAGTGATTATCTTTCTCTCTCTCTTAACAATTATTACTCTTGTTAACATATGTAGAGGTTTTAGAACAAATAATACCAAATTGGGTTTACCTATGATGAAAATTGTGTAGGAATTTTAGAAATCTGATGGGGTTTGCATGTAGAGGATTTTTCCCCTTAATAGGAATGTGAAATTTGATGAATTAGATGTTAAGAACGAAATAAAAATGGAGTTTTTATAGACTAATAATTCTGGGTTTATGTTAATATGATTTATGGGAAAATTTAGGAATTTGTTGAAATTACATGACGATTAGAAGAATATGATCCCAAAAACTATACTAAGAAGTGTCCTAGGGTGACTAAGAGTAGTTTGTGAACCTCGTACTTGGGTTAGAATGGGTTTAGGTTGATATTTGAGTGGAGAAAATCTGGAAAAAAATGAACATTGGTGATGAACTGGGCAACTTAGGAAATTTCGTTAGAAGTTCAGCCCAGGTCATTCAAACGACGTGGTTCGAATGAGACTTATAACGACATTCTAGTGTCACTTCTAACGAGTTTGGTGATTCATTCAAACGACCCTCGTTCGAACGAGATTCCCTAGGTCTTCTAACAAGATTACATAATGACTTTTAAGGCCCGATTTTGTTTCAAAATCCGCGTAGACTTATATAATTGAGTGTTAGGCCTATATGAATATCAAGTAACTTAAAATTTATATTTATTAGTGAGCGGAGAATATGTTGACCCTCGAAAGGAATCAAAATCATAAAAATTGAGATATGCGAAAATACAAGGGAGAATATATATACGAAAGATGTATGGGGTACAATAAGGGATACATATTATACATACTGCAAATACTAAGCTACGGGAAAGCCAATGAATTTATAAAAGTTGTGTGTATGCTTATTTCTCAAAATATTATGTGTATGACATACCTAGCTACTGGCCATCGAATGGAGGTTAACGCGTTGTGGACGACCGGATCTTGTGTGCCTTCGGGGGATTTAGAGTCGTACCACTAGAGCATGGAACCTAGGTGCGGGCTATCCGTGAGAGTGATAGTGATGACGGTCTTATGTGTGCGTAGGTATGTGCGTAGCCCATCGGCTTGGGACTATGTTCGGATCCAATAGGTGTTTGTGTTCTTACTATTTCTCGAGAGATTGAACTTGTTGTCCTCTATGCGTGAGCATTGCAATGGGACTAGATAGCCGAGTATGTGTAGCACTAAGGGTTTCTCAACCAAGGGTGCAATATTTCTATATTTCTATATTTATATATATGCATAAAGAGAATAATGTGTGTAAACCAAAATCCTCTTTGGTGTCTTATGTTGATGACTCAATTTTTAAATGTGTACTTATGGTATTATCAGCTGGGCATTTAGAAGAATATGAGAATAAACTAAAGTAATTCTAACTCTATATCGAAATCTTAAGTATGTCGGCCTTGAGTAATTTAGGGAGTCTTTCCAGCATAATTGTATGTACTTAGTATCCAATCAGGGTATCATGACTAGTATGGGTAGTTATGTTCATTAGCTGTGCACACTAAGATCGAGGGGTGAGTATTTCAAGTGAGTACGCTATGTTAACTTGATTAATAATTGTGCTAATTGAATCAATTTAAGCACTTGCTATTTTAAACTATTTTTAACTCGGACTCTGACCCGTTTTTCTATATATCTTTATGTTGTTCCATTATTTTTAGGTGCCCAGCCACATGGAGACCAGCCTTAGGAGACTCTATTCAGTTATCGTGTTGTAACTACTGTGGAAGCAACATGATAATTGCTAGTAGACGACTCATCCTATTATTCCTTTTGCAGTTATCTATTCTGCTGGACATGTCGTCCTATCTTCTATTTACATTCAGAGATTTAGTTGTTTTAAACCCTCTCTTAGATTTGATTTCCTTTTTGTGGATTTATTGTCTGGGATTGTATCTGGATGTGTTTTACTCTAGTCATTTATTTTACTTTAGTTAAACTTTACTTATATTACTGTGATGCATGGCCTTTGTTGGTATTCCTTTGATTTTGGTTAGTAACAAGATAAAATTGGACATCACCCTTATTAAATACTAGGTGGTTAGTTTCTATTAAATTTAAAAAATTGAGTTTTCGATAGTGATGCATTATCTGGACCAACTGGATATTCTGAAATTAATTAATTAAGGACTGATCACCCGGTAATTAATTAGGCGAGGTGTCACAAAGGTATAGAGCATTTTGATACTTATTCACCATTTACAAGGATAATATCCATATGAATGTTAATACAAATTTTCGTGTTGCATAATCTTGTGATACATCAAATGGATGTTAGAACCATTGTAACACCCCGTGTTTTTATAATAATCAATTTTATAAAATTTCAATTAAATAAATTTCATGAATAAATTTCTTGAATGTGATATGCGTGATTATGTGATTCATTTATGCCAAATGTGTATATCCGTTAATAATTAAATTACATGTTACTTGAATTAATATTATGCCATGATTAAACACAATAAAATGTGTAATTTGGGGTAGATCTTGTTTAGGTGTATTCCGGAATAAATTGGAAACTCGTTTAGGCATTTTAAATGTCTAAATTTGGGCCTGCGTATAGGTATACCCTTAGGGGAGATACTATACCAATCCGGGTAGTATTTCGGGCTTGTTTGGGGGCCCAAAATTAGGGGTTTAAAGGGAATACGGGATTAAACATTAATTAAGGTTAATAACCCAACCTAAACACTAATCCCATCCATATTAAAGTTGTTATAGAAGCCCCACACCCTTTGGAGGAAGTTACAAAGACTAAAGAGGAATTAAAGAACATGAATTGAAGAAAGGAGGCACAGATAATTGCTTTAAGGCAAGAATTTTTCTGCTAAACTAATTGTAATTTGTTTCTTAATTCATATGCATACTTTATCATAAAAATTACGAGTTAAAGATTGATTTTATGATTGAAAATATTTGGAATGAAATATAGTACTATTTAGAACAAATCTGGAAATAATTACCTTTTGAGAATTAAACACAAGGTGATAAACACGAAATTGATGTAGTTTTATTGGTAAATTGATTAGTAGAATTCATGTGATAGGATTGTTGTTTTTAGATGATTTCAAATCATGTATTGATTCCTATAATCTAGAAATTTTGAGATAGAAATTATGATCTGGAATTGGGTTGGATAACCTCTAGTGTTTATATCTAAATTCTTAAAATTATGGGTAGTGATCATACATAGATTGGGTAGATAATTATATAATTATGTTTTCTTGACCATATTAGGATTATACTTCTTGAAATGAAAGTGGATGAAACATTAGAAATGAAATTGGGTTTTTGAGGATGAAACTCGTATAGGAAAACACATCAGTATTAGGATTCTGCCAGTAATCAAATTGGTTCGGCCTTCAGGGTGAATTGATTCAGCCTGGGTTGAATAGATTCAACCCCAAATGTGAATTGATTTGGCTCCTGGGCTTGGGTCAGGGTTGGACCATGGAAACATTTAGGAGATTTTTATGAACTCAAGCGATTATATGGGAGGTCATCCAAGGGAGTGGATATTTAATCAAAAATTATTTTGTGTCCTTATTCATGTTTGGGAAATTTAATAATTAACTAGAGTGTTAATTCTTAATACAAGGATATTAGCTAGAGATTGATGAAACCTAATTTGGGGTAATTATTGGGATAGTTACATGTACATAAATTAAATTTATTTATGTGAACATACCTGTGTTCATGGAGGGCCTATCGTTTGGGGTTGCGTACGTCTTTGGGACCCTAGCATGCGACAGTGGGCTAGGCATTGTGTGGTCATTATTTTAGATCCTATGGTGGCGGCACCACTTGTGATGAGGTAAGCGGTATAGCCGAATTAATTTTCATTCCCAAGGTACGAACCTTGCAATGGTGTTCTGCATAGGGATCGCCCCGCTTACATGTTTTTGTTTACGTTTGTTTTGTGAGGGCATCCTATGGACTTACTGATAGAGCACGAACTGGAAACCGAAGGTAGATGCCTCTGTGTGTTGCATATATGTTGGTACATATGTATATATATAAATTAATTGTGAATAAATTCATATAGTTTAATAATGTAGACAACTGTTAATGAACATAATGCCACATATAATACATAATGTGATGATATGATATTTCTTGGGGATAGTATTGTGGGGTTATTCTTGGGACTAAAATCATATGTGCAAATGCTTTTCTCCCATTTATTATTTGTGACAGATTCCTTTCATATTACCATGTTAGTGTAGATATCAGGCTTTATATATGGTACATTGGGTTGGAATGCGTATAGTATTACATTTAGATGAGGGGTGAGATGCTTACTACATGCTAATGCCGATGTGCGGTGTATAATGTGAATTAACTGTATAATTATATATTGGTTTTGTAATTTAATTTTTGCAGCTTTAGGTCACTAAACCATATTATAAAATGTTTCCCCCTCTCAACTTTGCATAGACAGGGACAATAGTGTGGACATGAGATTAGACTTGCTGTCACACTTGATCATTATCAAATTCAGTTCAGTTGATTCTAGAATAAGTTGCTACTCTTCTTTCAGTCATTTTATTATTTTAGAGATTGTATGGGCACAAGCGTGAGATATATTATTTCAGTAATTTATTTTTCAACTACACTTTAGTGGATTTTTTATGACTTATGGGAGTTGGGATTTATTTATTGTCAGTTATTGCTTCCCTTGGTTTTATTGTGTGTGTATTTTTAAATGAAAATATCATATTGTGGTTTGATGCTGAGAATTGTATAGTGTGACACCCCGCCTAATAAAATACCGGGCGATTACTCCTGTACCAAATTAAAATTGGAGTCGTATATGGTTCATTCTTAGCATCACTGTCGAAAACCAAATTAATTACAAATAACCTATTAGGCTGGCGTCAAAATTTTATTTAACTAATCTTTTTAATCAGATTAACTAAGTAAAGCCATCGCATAGTTTAAATAAATGAAATTGAAAAGAAATAAATTAACCAAACACTCGGTTCAACAATAATACAATTAGAATAAATGCCGCACTCAAAGACGGTAAAAGAATAAATAAATGCAAGTGGGTTGTTAGCCCGAATGTTTATACAGTACCTCCTATCTTGATTACAAGGATGGAAGCATCTACAGTGAACCTGCATGCATCCACAGCTGCTGCAGCAGACGTTTGACTCGAAGGAATCACCATCCAGGCGTCCCTGTGTCTGGACACCTATATATATAAAATATATAGCAAGAAAAGGAAAATAGTAAAATAGGTCAGAGCCCAAGTTGTAAAAATATTTTGCAAGTGGGTAAATGCTTTATTTAAAAAAAAAAAGTTTGTCTCATATTTAAATTGGTATCGCACTCCCATGAGATACCCATCACCCCTCTTCTAATACTGCACGCCTAACGCCTTCTTTTAAACATCCTAGTTAAGCTACCCTGCCTAAATAATCTAATTCACCCATCTTCTAGACACTGCGACAACCCGAATACTAAGGGCTAACTTCTCTTCATTCTCCACACTGCACTGCGTTTGTGCGTGGGGTGTCTCGCGAAGCGAAATCCAAACAAGGAACCCCCCCGATACACTACTACTTGGAAGTGTCAATGGTCTATATCCATTAGGCCCTCAATACAAAACGAATATATAAACATACTTATATAATAATATACATATCATACTCACTCTCATATACGTCTTACAATATACATCTGGATAATATCTCCCGGACTAAGGTTTACTCTATATTCATTTTATCTCTATACTCTAGTAGATATATATATATATATATATATTCTTGCTCTCATACATAAGTAGTGTACTAAACACACAAGTACAATAACCATCCCAACAAGCTATAACTCGAGGATGCGGTTTCATAGTGCCGATCCAACCCCGGGTTTACTCACTGAACCACGGTACCAAGCCAAACTCTCTCAATGGTCATGGTAAAAACACACAACGGTGAAGGCGATCATGTTCCCCTTGCAAGTGGAGTTACACACATCGCACTCGAACGTGGGACGATAACTACCTGGGGACGATACTCTCCCTGCTCCTCAAGCCAGAGGATTCACTCACATCGCGCAACCTCCCTGGATCGCACTAGAGAAATATATAATTTGGCTGTTCCAATCCTATACCAAAGGAAAGCCCGTGGAACCAGCCTTTAAGATATGCATACATAAATCACACACACACACACACACACACACACACACACACACATATATATATATATATATATATATATATATATATATACTCATATCGTATATAATATATACTTTAATCACATCGTATATATATATACATATACACTCATCACTCCTCAAGTGTATACCTGGCTATAATTGCCAAACTCATAAAGGTATTTAAGTATTTCTCCTACTTAAATATATCTCACATCTTAATCGCTGTTAGGGATTTATATACTCTCCAAATATCCCGATACATAACTGTATAATAAGTATACCCTCAACTTATCTTTAACCAGTAACCCAAATTCCATCCTAGTCACCTCGTAGGAGTTACTCACTAATTCCATGTACACTTCCTCTTTCCTACTCGCACGACTATTCAGCTATAATCGCTCGCTAAAATAATCCTTTGGGTGTCCCTCACTTCGAACATCCATAATTAAATAAATCTTGGATTTTACCCAATTAATCCAGGGAATATATTTCACTCCAATAATAATTATTTAAGAGTCCCCTTTTATTTTTCTGGAAATCCCAAATTGTCAAATCCCTCAACTTATTTATTTTCTTTGAAAAAATACCTTAATGCCACACAATTTTCGCACCCTCCTAGCCCCCGTAAGTTTTTCCCCAAATGGCTAGTGCTAGATTACTATATATACTTATTTCCACAAGTGAATAAGCTAGAACCAATCAAAAATTAGAACTGAACCCATAGAATTAACCCTAATAAAAATTGCCAAAAATCCTATAGGGTCGATCGATCAACCCTTGGCCCTCGATCGATCGATCCTATACCCTCGATCGATCGATCTCTTCGGACAGCTTCTTCTCCGAGAAGCTGTTTTGACCATTAAAGCTTCTCCCAAACTTTTACCTCCTACCCCAACATCCTCCAACCTCAAACAACGATATGTACACATATAAAATGGGTTCTAAAAGTCCTAGAACCCAAAACCAACAAATGATTTCAATAATTTCCAAAGTTTCTTAATTTGGATAAAAGTCGGGGTTTACTCATTTATTTTTCGAAAATCCATTTTGATTCATAAAATCCCATCCCGAAAATATTTTTATTTGTTTATACCAAATTTTGATATGAGATTTATGCTCCAAAATAAATAAAGATAGTAAACACTTGCCTCGTGGATAAAATCCGACGATCTCGAGTCGAATCCCGTGGAGTTTGGTCGGAACCTCCCTTTTCTTCCTCTTGTCTCTCCTCATCTCCTCTCCTCTTTCTTTTCTCTCTTCTCTTCCCCTCTCCCTCCTTATATAGGGATAAATTAAGGGTTTATCCCTTTAAACCCAAAAATAACTCGTTTACTCAATTACGAGTTCCTTTTAATCCCAAAAATTCTCGGAGCCTAAACAATACCCCCGGATACTCTATTCTAACTATCTTGGCCATTCTGAGACCAATCGCGCAATCAAAATTTCCATCCGAGGTACTTGACCAATGTAAGACCCTGCTTGAAATAATAACGGATGGCCAGCCCTATACTACATTAATTCAGGAGTTTCAGATGGCTCACTCTCAACACCAACTGTCGATACAAATATAATATAGACTAACTACCCAATATCATATAAGAGAGATATTAAAATTAAATAAAATATGCAACAGACAATAAACCAACACTATACAACTACTAATAAAGGAAAGAAAAATGCATACAATAACTAAGATAAATAAAATGCTAGAATAAAAAGAAATAAATAACTACAACCGAATATACCACAAAGGAGTAGACCCGAATAAGTTGTCGGGTCACAGCCAATACAATAAATGAAATGAAATAATTATACATATCTATAAATATACCTTGGGTATAAACCCGATATACAACATGAATCCTACCTAGAGTTTTAAAGAAGTAGGAAGCGACTACAAGCTAAGTCCCGCAACAGTCCGCATCTATCACGGCTCCCAAGACTCTGGATAGAAGGTCATCTGGCATCCATGTGGTGGGACACCTGTTGTAATATATATATATATATATATATATATATATATATATATAGGCAGGAGAGAAAAGTAAACGGGTCAGAGCCCAAGTTGTGAAAAATATTTAGCAAGTGTGTTAACTGTGCATAATAAATATCGGTGCACTTATTTCATAATTAAGGTGGAATCGCACTCTCGTGAAACCCCAACTCACCTCTCATCTAACGGCGCGCACCTACTCGCGTCCTGAGATTTTAGTTAAATTACCCCCATTTATAAGGACAAACTAACTTAACATAGGCCCAGCCTATACTCACGAGAATTGCCTTCCTATCTTAACCCAAGAATCCACTCTTTCTAAACACACTTAATTATTTTTACAAACAAATATGCCATAATAGGCTTTATAGATTCCGGTTTATAATTTAATTAATTTTAATTCTTAATACGTTACCCATATACATTAGGGTTTAATATTATGATTTAATTACTAAATATCATGCATACAAATTATTATTGACAAGACTTCTCTCCAATCTCAACACTGCACTACGTTTCGTGCGTGGGGTGTCTCGCAAAGCAAAATCCAAACAAGGAACCACCCATTACACTACTCCTTGACAATGTCGATCCTAGAGATCCATTATGCCATACATACAATATTATACTACTACAACTACTAAATTTAGGTTACAATATAAAAACAACTTAAAATCTCCAATAATATCCTTGGGATGATGTAACCGAAATATTCCTTAAATGCAATACATCAACCCCCATCAATCTAGTACATCATAATCATCCAAGATGTACTCCACAAAGATTCCACATCCTTTCATCTATAGGATATATAAATATATATATAGGCATTTATTCTAATCATATATATATACAATCATCCATTCCCACAGCCAAGTGTACATACCACATATGATGTACAATGGCCATACACATAATATACCCGGCTATATATATCGCCGATAAAACTGCATCATGCTATCATCTTCCATGGCATTACTCACATACCGTCCTGGCGACCCCAGTCGGTCTCAATATCACCTACATCGGAGCCATACACACACACACATGATGTCCCGGGAAGCGGCCATAGCTCCTAACTGGTCAATGAGACGAGACATACCCACCACGCCTCTCCCTAAAAATACAAATCACATAATAACACACTGGACGGCTATGGCCTGGGGACTATCCACACCCTGCTCCTTGAGCCAGGATGCTCACCCTCTGCGCGGAAACTTCCCAATGATAGCATGAGCGGTGTATGCTTAACCACATAAGTATATATATCATTCACATGCATAATACATATACATCCATATGATCCCATCATATGATCAAACCTTAAACCATCATATATGGTTTAGATATTCATACCATGTATATCCACAACATAAATACATCCATATATTCATATCTATATATGCATATATACTTATATTCACATATCCTTAAATATATATATACAAACTAATTCTCGCCCATATGAATAAGATATCTAAACTCGACTATAAGTATACATAATCCTCAATATACAAGCCGTCACCACAAACTCATTTAATTTACCTCGATATGTGAATACAATCCCTCACTTGAAGCATATTCATCCATTTTTCCTATGATGAATAGTCTCCCAAAATCATATGTATATATATACGTATATATTCAACATTAGGGTTATCACCCAAAATTTAGTGTAGGAAACCATCAGTACACATACCATCCATACCCGAGAGCTCATAGATGAATCTAGTAATAATTTTGACTACTTGCATACACATAACTAATAGTCTATAAGCCTGAAGCTCAATCTTACATTCATCAGATAATTCCATTTCTTATGTAAAATACCCGTTGTAAATCACACACCTATAAACAACATCTACACCAACTAGATTTACACACTCTACTCTAGTTGGTAATATGATCCCATCGCTCTCGATTTCGACTACGGTTCAATCACTTTTATGAAACCCCTAATCTAATGCCTCTCCGATCTATTCCTTAAATTTTATCATTACTAAGGGTATGCGACCACTCTCTTCCATTTGGCCCCAAATTGTATCTTAATAATATCCTATCCTTATAAGGATTCGATATAAATGTCTGCCCAAAAATTTCACCACATACCCTCGCAACTATCTCTAAGAGTTCTTAATCTCCCATCAGATCTATACTTACTTTTGATCTATAATTAGGATTATCAATCCCAATGAGGTTTCCCCATAATCTCTATATACAACTCCAAAATCATACATGGATTTATTTTTCCCAAATTGTCCCAAGAAATCCCCATAATCATAATGTGTGAGAAACCCCTTGTGTGTCTCCAAAACATATCTCTTACATCCTAAGGGAAGCCCCTAAATCAATAAACCCAACCAAAAATGGTTTGAAATCATCCTAGCAAAACTCCTCAAAATGCCCTATTTTCGAATCAATTCGGCCCTGTTCCGAATCGATTCAGCCCAGCGAATCGATTCGACTTCAGAGGCGAATCGATTCGGGTCCAAAGACCTGGGCTTCTATCTCAGGCAGAATCGATTCGTCTTGGGTCTGAATCGATTTGGTCACCTAGACCTGGGACTCTGCAACATTTCGAATCAATTCAGAAGGAGGCTGAATCGATTCGGCCTGTTCAGCAGGCTACGAAATGGTCATTTTTCTATAAAAACCTAATTTTCCAAAAATTACAAACCAAAAATTTCTAAGTATAAATTGTAACCCAATTAGGTTTCCAACATCAACCACATCCTATAATTTCATCTCATCAATTTGTACCCCTTAAGCCCATGTGTAAACATCAATTTCAAGATTTAAACCAAAAATCTAGGTTTTGATCTTTATACCCAAAAACCATTCTTAAACCCACAAATCATGAAATGAAATACACAAATGACTTATTTAGCAATATTAAACACTTGCCTTAGATTTGTAGAGGTTGGATCGTCCACGATGTCTCGTTTTGGCCGGAGTTCCCAAGCTTTTTCTCTTCTCTCTCTTCCTTTCTTCTTCTTCTTTCTTCTTTCTCTCTCTAGGGCTTTTTCTCTCTTTCTCTCAAATGAGAAGGCTTGATCCGTAAGCCTTTAAATCCCTTAAAACATAAGCCCCAATTTTAAATGTTAATACACACCTTAAATGACTCGTTTACTCCAATTCGAGTCAAACCGACTTAAAAACATTCCGGAGGCGAAATAAAACCCAATGACAGTCATTTTGACTATCTCGACCCTTTCGGGATCGATGGTACCCTAAAAATCATCATCCGAAATACTCTGAAATGTCCTCTATTTTTGGACTTCAATTCCCAAATTTTAAAATTCTCCAATTTAATTAAATTTTATTTTCCCAAAAATTTAATTTCTCCGTCTCCAAAGTTAAGGGTTGTTACATACTTCCTCCCTTACAAAAATTTCGCCCACGAAATTTAAGATATGCCTAGGACCTCAATCTTATCTAGTCCTTACATCAACCCTGAGGATCACTATACCGATCCTTTCTAGTTCTCACGTCAAACCATATAGATTTTAAAAGAAACTACTACCCAAGGGGCCCATACACCCCGTACTCGAGCTTCCACTCGTAGAATTATAATTAGGCTCCATTAGCCTCAAATCGTAATATACTAGCACCAATATAATCTATAACAACATATTAACTATATAAAAGTTTGAAAAATTCCCAATGGTTGAACTCTCCTCAATTCCTGACACTAGCCACCTTCGTTCAGGGGAGGTCCCGCAAGTTAAATCCAAACAAGGAACCCTCCCAATACACTACTGTGTAGCTAGGTCAGGGATTGAGATTAGTTGAACCAGGGTTAAGGTTTTATAAAAGATTTTTTTCATGTTTTAGATATTTCCCGAAGGCCTGTATAATATTATAATATAAAACAAATCCATGTCTTTCGACATGCCAAGCAAACACCTTATGTTTAGGACAAAAGGTCTCAACAAATACAACACTCTAACCACTACCTAGTTCTCAAACTAGCACAACTATGAGCTAAATTTTCCGCTCAACATAAATCTACCAAACTCTAAATCTCTCAAGTATGAAATTCCTCTACATGACATCAACACCTTTCCATAAAATAAGTTCTTCCCTCAATGGAAAACTACCATTACATGACCTAACCTATCCATAGGACGAATAACCTTATTGTCACTCCCCAACAAGCCTCGACATTCCGTCCCTCCGGAATTCAATATTATAACTCTCGACTATCTCCTTACGAGACGATTTATTTTCCCCAAATATGCCATACAAAGGCCTTAGTCACTCCTTTATCCAAGGAAATTCTATACACCCTAACGGTGTAGCGGCTAACCGCTCAATATACCTAATGCGCGATGTTGTCAATATCACCCAAAGCGTGACTTAAACCCAAAGAAAGGTATTCTACCTTATACTTCTATAATACAATGGTTTCACCTCATCCTTGAATCGCAACTAAAGATCCTCTACTTCTTCCAGGACAATCATTATTCTTAAACCTATTTCTCCACAAGAGGAACATCTTCTTTAAAATACTTCCTAACCATTTTGAAGGACAAAACGCGATTGCGACTACCAAAAACTCCCTTAGTCCTACCAACGAAACTAAGTCTCCAAATTCTTTCTCCCTCATCCCAGAAGGTGATACTCCTGATATTGAGACAACACCATCTACCTCACATCGGTAAGAGTCACCAACACCAGGTTTCCTAACAAAGCTTGACAGGTTTCTCAACCTAAACCTCCCAAGGACTACACTGCTCTCTCTTCAGACTTACCTTACCAAGTCCAAGATTCGCCATTCGAGTAAATTTCCCTTTCTTACTCAACCATTAATAGATCACCTTGAACCATTGGTAGATATCTACCCAATAGCTTTCCCAGAATCGGGGAAAAACAAATACCCCCGATCAAAGCATACCCAAAATATGCTATGGGTATTGTATCTCTAATCTTATCCTTTACTAGAAGACATAATCTAGGCGACATCTGAAACGAAATGAGAGAAACTGTTATCAGAACGTCGATCAAGTGAATACACTTCACAGAAGAAAAGAACGCAGTGAACACAACAGTCCTAATAGTAGGGCTTTATATCAACAACGTTAACGGAAGAACGCAAAAAACCCACACAGATCCTAAAGACTCTAGAACCTGATGCTCTGATACCATCTGTAACACCTCGCTTAAAATAATTACGGGTGGCCAGCCATATACTACATTAATTCAGGAGTTTCAGATGGCTCAGTCTCAACACCAACTATCACTACAAATATAATATAGACTAACTACCCGATATCATATGAGCGAGATGTTAAAATTAAATAAAATATGCAACAAACAATAAACCAACACTATAAAACTACAAATAAAGGGAAGAAAAATGCATACAAGAACTAAGATAAATAAAATCCTAGAATAAAATGGAATAAATAACTACAACCCAATATACCACAAAGGAGTAGACCGGAATAAGCTGTCGGGTCACAGCCAATACAATAACTGGAATGAAATAATTATACATATCAATAAATATCCCTTGGGTATAAAACCGATATACAACATGAATCCTACCTAGATTTTTAAAGAAGTAGGAAGCGACTACAAGCTAAGTCCCGCAACAGTCTGCATCCATCACGGCTCCCAAGACTCTGGATAGAAGGTCATCCGGCATCCATGCGGTGGGACACCTGTAGTAATATATATATATATATATATATATATATATATATATATATATATATATATATATATATATATATATATATATATAAAATAAGTTAGGGAAGTTTTTGAATTGTGTACACATTTTAACGGTCAAGATGTGTGCCACCTCCTTACACATTTTAATGGATGAGATCACATCTCTTTATTTTTTACAAATCTATCCCTCAATTATTTGATTTCCCCCTCATTTTTTACCTATAAAACTCAACCTTTAATTAAAAAATGGGGCATTTTCGGAATACTCTCTCCTTCACACTCTTACACACGCACGTCCTAAAACAACCACCTCTCACAAGACTTACCCTCTCTCTCACACTGTGCGCCACTCTCCAGTCCCTCATCAGCATGAAAATTGTCCCTCAAACAAAACCCTCACCCGCTGGACTTGCCTCCGCCCTCATGCCGCGTGCCTCCCTCTCAAACACTTACTCATCCACTGCCTCCCTCTCAACCTCTACTATCCCTCCTCCGTCGCCTCCCTCTCACTCTTAAACTCTCTATCTCAAACTCTGCGCCGCCTCACTCTCACTCTTAAACTCTCCGCCACCTCCCTAAGGTGTCGATTCAGCCTCCCTAAGGCCCTACTATGTCGCCACACTCCCCCATCAAGTAAAATTAATTCGTTTTTTAGGGTTTTCACAAGTTGATATGTTGATGAGATTTTACATGACACTGATTCATGGTTTAGGTGATATTTGTGTTTTTTCGGGTTTTCACAAGTTGATTTCTTAGCCGAGATGGATGAAACCAGAAGTGTTGTCCAATTCTCCTCCAAATGTGGATCCACCCTTTTGTATACAAATTCTTCTTTAGCTTTTTAGGGTTTTTTTCAATTTTAGTTTTTACTTTTTTTGTTTTGCAGATCTAAATTGGGGGCTTTATTTTTAGTTTCATATTTTGTGATTTATTTTTATTTTATAATCTAATTTATTTTGCGTTTGCTGATCTAAGCACAATAACTGTTCTCTCTTATTGGTAATTTGGATATGATGTTCTTAGATCAAGTATACACACTCTATATGATGTTTGTTGATGCTGCACAAGTTATCATGTATTGTATTTATTTGGATGTTAGGGAATATTTAACTGTTTGATGGCAATGATATGCATTATTTAACATTACATTTTTTCTATGGTATTTTATTTAACATCATTAAATCTCTCATTACATAGATTTGAATGGTCAAGAGATATTTTAATGGCGTGATTGAGCTTCTTAGATTCTACCGATAATGCCTTTTGAATGGTCATTGGAGCTGCTTAGCTTCTTTTTTGGCACAATATTTAGTGGTTATCAAAAAGTAAGTATAGCTGTTCATGGAGTTTCAATTATTGTAATCTTATCCTTCTCTTATGGAATTTGTTTGTGTTTTGGTTCTAATTTGAGTTCTAACATTCTGATTTGGAAACCTAGGTATTTATGTGCTGTATGTTTCATATTATAGTTTTTTTCAATTTTAGTTGGTAGGAGAAATGAAATCATAATTCTACGAATGGTGCATTTATTTGTTAATCTGAATTTGAAGTTTATAATTTGAGTATGAAAAATACGTTTGTTTTATGAATAAATGAACTTCCCAATGGATACATTTGGCTAGTTGGTATACATTTGGTTAGTTGGTATGAGTATGTGTTCTGAATATTCATTTTTTATAGTCCGAGCTTCAAGTTGGTGGTAGTTTTTGTACTTACCAACATTATAAGCCAAGGTTCAGGTGAGGGTATTTATTTTCTTTCGCCGAATTTAACAAGTCAGTAGTAACTTATGTCTACCATTAGATGCAACTGCATATATGCATATATGCAATCTGCATATATGCATATATATGCAGCTACATATATGCAGTATGTGAGTAATAAGTGAGTCCAATTTTCAATTTATAATGTAAACAGGTGCATGTATCGGCAAGGATCGTATGGTGAATTTGTTTTATCCAACACTCAATCAATTTTTGAATGTTCTTTATGCCTATATCATGATGATTATGATTTGTAAATAAGTGCATTACATATGATGTATGGATTATATACCACTCAAATGGTGTTCTGGAGTATTCTTCTTCAAAGGATGATATTTCATTATTTAAAGAGTGAGGGTTTTTCAATGCGAGTCTCGCAAGATTTTTTTTACCCATACCCTTGCTATGAACTTTATTCTGATGATGCATCTATTGCTAATGATATAAATACTCTAAAATGCTTTAGTTGGCAATATCGTTCATACTTCTGAATGAATGAGTGTTGTTGTGCTTTTCAATATCTCTGAGTCCTTACATTATATTCATGTTTGTTTCTGAATGACTGTGGTTGTAATATCATCCCCAAAGGTGAAGTATTCTTCTATGATATCATACTTTCAGTATAATTTGTTTCTAAAAAATCTATCATATGATCTGTATACATTAGGATGGGTGTTGGAATGGCCCCATAAGTGCTATTATATGTTGTATGAGTGTGCCTCTACCTTTTGATGCACAGCGTGCCTTTGCTTTTGTGTGGGGGAGATGATGTCATTCACAAGAAATTTTCAGAACTGGTTTATCAATACAAAAATAGAGCGGGTTGATACATAATTACTTACATTGATGATTCTATGTGTACTTTGATTTTGTTTTGGGTTGTTGTGTTCAAACATCAAAAGGGTTTTTGAATGTACACAATATGGACTCATCTCTCCAAGCTAAAGTGAATGTTAAGACAGATTCGACACAATATAGGTTGCGTTTTGGTAATTAGGAATTTCACACTCTGCTATGGTTTTAGTATATGCATTTTATTTTAACTCATCGCACCATTTGGATGAATTTGTTAATGTAGATGTGATCGGTTTAAGGACTCACCTACTTTGTTCTTACACGGGTCGTGGTGTGTTAACATATAGTTTTTGACACCTTGCTATTCGACAATCTTATATAAGATTGTATGTTAACAGCGTATAGCTACATGTTATACATGTGAGGTGTCGTAGTCTACTATCCGACAGTCTACTATAAACACATTTTTGTTAACACATTACTACAATATTGCGACATGGATTCATAACACCACATCGCTATGTGCCGAAAACCACCAACTGTAAAAAATCCCCTATCAATTTTGAACCTTGCTTTTTACTATGAGAATGTTTACTTTGTAATGCTATAATTTTGTATCTCTCATATAGTTTGGGTTTACTGATTATGTTTGAATCTCTTATTTTTTTTATTTTCTTTTAGTGATGTATATAGGTTGGTTATATCCAAGAAAGAAAAGACCGGGGAATGAGTCCACAGGTTGGTCACATTGCTCAATTTTTTCCTTGTCACCTTTTTAAGTGCATAAACCTATTTATCCAAATTGCTACTCAAATCTACTGCTTCATTCAAACGGATCTCCACCAGATTTGGTATTTAGATCTAATTTTTTCTTTTTTTCTTTTTTACAACTCAAATTCGTTCGATTTTGCTTAACACTGATTTCTTCATTCTTATTTATTGTTTAATACCTTTTTAAGTGTATGTTCCTTCACTCTGTTTTTCTCCTCACAATTCCCACATTTTGAGTCAGGATGCATTTTTAGTATGAAGATAAAATGTTGGAAGTGTCTAATTTCGTACTTATTCATGCCTGTGTAGTCAATATCATTTTCATAATCGATCATTAATCTTATAAAAAAACATGGTATGCCTATTGGGTGATCATTAATTTTTCATTGGTTTATAGGCACTTAATTGCGTCATGCCTCTCGGATGATCATTATTCTTTCATTGGTTTATAGGCACTTGATTGTGGTATGCCTCAGGAGTATGTTTTGCATTTTCACAGTTGGAGAACAGATATTTGGACAAATGCCGGAGTTAATCTTTTAATGTTGTTGGACAAATGGAATATGTTTGGCCGAATGCACTTTCACTGAATCATCATCAGTGTCCTTTGTTAGCCTATCCATATACTATGATATCTCTCCATATTCAAGTTTTTCTACATTGATTTATGTGTTAGTTTTCTCCTGATGTTCACTATAACATGCATTTTTGGTTCCAAACATAAGTGGTATTTATAGAAAGTGGTATTTATAGGACAAGTATTGTTTTATGGATCCAATACATACTTATATGACAAGTACTGCTCAGGGCCTATCTTTAAGCTATTTTTTGCAGTGTCTGTTGTTTTTAATTGACAATATTCCCATAATAGAAGGTTAGATGATGGCAGTGTCTATTGTTTTTAATTGACAATATGCCCACATCAGTGAGTTTTGATGATGGCTAATATCCCGCAACATTGTGTGGATCATCAAAAACCATGTGAAAGTGTAAGAATCTCAATGGTATGTGAACATACTTATCCCTCTCTGTATTGAATTTCCATTTTTGCAAATAGTTTTCATGATTTTTGTTTGTTTGTTTGTACAATCTGCTATTCTTCCCTTTGATGAAATGGAATGGATATGTGGTGATGTAGATATTCGGTGACGTTGTTTAACATTATGAATTTGATGGCCTGAGAAGATCTGTTTAATTTCTAGAATAAAAGTTTGTGTCATTCTTATTGAAAAGTTCACATTTAAACTCTTTAATGACACTTTTAATGCATAGTGTTGTCTGTTTCTCAGATTTTTGAGCAAGATCTGAACTCGGTTTGCTTCTGTTGAACACGGTTTGATAGTTCTGGGGGTGAAGAGAAGGATGTCCTCGGATTTTTCAACCTTAAGGTCTATTTTTTACCTAAATTCTCTCTTATTTGGATTTCCTCTTCCTTTTCTTATGTTATCGTTTAATGTTCCTTTTTTCTTCTTTTTCTTGGTTACGATTGTGCACGATTGTCCTAAGAAACAAATGGATGCATTTAGTATTCACTCTGTATTCACATTGGACTAAACATTCTCCAAAGAAACAAATGTCCAAGCTATAACTAATTCACAATGATGGGAATTCTGAATTTGATGACGAACATTTTCACCAATGTCATAGGCAGTTCTAGCACTAGAGAAGTAGCACCCATGTGAATCACAGCAGCAGAAGCAGCTTCACTAACATGAAGTAGTAGTTGTAGCATTCAAGGCATATGCATATATAACATGAAGCAGCTTCACGTGCACGAGTAATGGACATTAGAAAAAAATATATGGGAATTGAGTAAGTCGTTTCATTTATTTTACATTCCATATTTTATGAGTTAAAAGAAGAAAAAAATCAATTTTCATTACTTCTTACAATATAAAAAAAGAGCAGACATGGACCTTCTTCCATGAATTAATTAATATGAAATTACCTATTTTGTCAATCTCCAAGTTTAATGATATATATTTATTGATGTTTTTGTCGTTGTTATTGGACTATATATATGCATTGCCATATATATGCACAGCCCTATATATGCAGATTGCATATATATGAACTGCCATATATATGCATATGAATATATATGCACTGCATATATATGCAGATTGGAATGAAGATTATGACAGAGTTTGCATAATATTTTGTTCCATTTTTTTCCATGTTTGATCGATAATCAACCAAGCCTCTTTATCCACCGTTGGAGCTTTATAAGTTTTGTGCATTTTACATAGGTTCGAGTTCTCACCTACCATTTTTTCCTTTTTCAATTTAGTTTTATTGCAATTTGGGTGATTCCTATTAAGTAGTTTACTGTTGTTGTATAATATTGAGTGTGGATGCCATATATATGCATTGCCATATTTATGCTTATGCATATATATGCACTGCATATATACGTAGATTGCATATATATATGCACTGCATATATATGCACTGCTATATATATGCATATGCATATATATGCACTACATATATATGTAGATTGGAATGAAGATTATGACAGAGTTTGCATAATATTTTGTTCCATTTTTTTTCCAGGATTGATCGATAATCAACCAAGTCTCTTTATCCATCGTTGGAACTTTATAAATTTTGTGCATTTTACATAGGTTCGAGTTCTCACCTACCATTTTTTCCCTTTTCAATTTAGTTTTATTGCAATTTTGGTGATTCAAAGTTTGCATAACATGCTCCAAATCCCCTTTCTTTCATGTTTTGGCCATATTTTAAGCATCAAATATAAAAACTGATTTCTAGCTTAGTTTATTTTCATTGAGGCTTCCTTCATAATATTCATGGTTAGAATTGTGCAGTAGAAAAGTCATTATTTCCTAAAATTCATTCTAGGGAAATAATCGGCGACATCAAAAATCGTCGTGTCACGATTTCTCTCCCATATTTGAGTTTTCTCCCATTTTCATCAACGTTGTGGAGGTAATTTTTCTGATTCAAATTTTAGATTTTTATGGCTTAGGCTATGTTTATTTGATTTCCATGTCCTTAAAATAGTCAATTTTCTCCCACGTTGACTACTTACTGCCATTTATAGCTACTGATTTTTGTTTTTTTTTAAATGTATCAGGTTATTAGAAAATATGGTGGACTGGAGTATGTATGTAGTACTACTGTGCTGATTGCTTTTGTTAATGTTACTATCTGTGAGTTTCATGTATGTAAAGTAATCGGGGAAATTAAATGAATGTGGGTTCATTTATGTGAGTTTCATGTATGTAAAGTACGCTGCTATCTGCTATCTTTGCTGATTGCTTTTGTTATTTGTTTTATTTGTAGACCAGATATGATGGGATCAAACTCGAAACTACATTTTTGTATAAAAGAGGTAATCCAATTGGATCCGGTTGAATCAATCTTGAATTTAGACAATTTGGATGTGATTGTATATTTCATTTTACTGATTGTACACATACTTATTTGATTGTATCTTTGTTCGAGAAACTGATTAATTATGTTTAGTGTTTGTCAAATCGTACAGAAAATTGCGAGGGAGAGAGTGATAATGGCTAGAGGTGGGAAGAAGGATGGGAAGACATTAGTAGTAGTACATAATCCAGAAGAACCACGACATAGACATTTTGAGGAAGTCCCACACAAAGAATAAATTCATATTCTCCTTTCCCGGCGTTCTATCTCCCATCTCCGAATTTGGGCTTTTTTTTAATTTGTTGGATATTCTGTTACCCCTTAAATAGGGTGGATAGTCCAATAAACAGAGGAGACTATGCCCAATTTTTTTTTAAAATTGACATTTTTTGTTTTGAGACAGTTAATTTGATTGATGAATATTGTATATTTCATTTTATATGTGCATTTGTTTGAAGAATTTAGACAATTTGGATGTTGGACTATTTATTATTTGTTAAGAAGGGGGAATAGTTCCATAAACAAAGGAGATTATTCCCATATTTTTTTTAAATTTGACATTGTCGCCATTTCGCGATTACGTATTTTGAAAAATTATCGCCGTTTCACGATTACGTACTTTGAAAAATTGTCGCAGTTTCGCGATTACGTACTTTGGAAAATAAATTCGTGCCTTCAGGCACGGGCATACGCTAGTATATATATATACACACACATGCAGGAGAGAAAAGTAAACGGGTCAAAGCCTGAGTTGTGAAAAATATTTACCAAGTGTGTTAACCATGCATAATAAATATCGGTGAACTTATTTCATAATTAAGGTGGAACTCACTCTCGTGAAACCCAACTCACCTCTCATCTAACGGTACGCACCTATTCGCGTCCTGAGATTTTAGCTAAATTACCCCCATTTATTAGGACAACCAAACTTAACATAGGCCCAGCCTATACTCACGAGAATTGTCTTCTGATCTTAACCCAAAAATCCACCCTTTCTAAACACACTTAATTATTTTTACAAACAAATATGCCATAATAGGCTTTATGGATTCCGGTTTATAATTTAATTAATTATAATTCTTGATACATTACCCATATACATTAGGGTTTAATCATATGATTTAATTACTAAATATCATGCATACAAATTATTATTGACAAAGCTTCTCTCCAATCTCAACACTGCACTACGTTTCGTGCGTGGGGAGTCTCGCAAAGGGAAATCCAAACAAGGAACCACCCCGTTACACTACTCCTTGACAATGTCGATCCTAGAGATCAATTATGCCATACATACAATATTATACTACTACAACTACTAAATTTAGGTTACAATATAAAAAAAACTTAAAATCTCCAATAATATCCTTGGGATGATGGAACCGAAATATTCCTTAAATGCGATACATCAACCCCCATCAATCTAGTACATCATAATCATCTAAGATGTACTCCACAAAGATTCCATATCCTTTCATCTATAGGATATATATATATATATATATATATATATATATATATATATATAGGCATTTATTCTAACCATATATATATACAATCATCCCTTCCTATAGCCAAGTGTACATACCACATATGATGTACAATGGTCATACACATAATATAGCCAGCTATATATATTGCCAATAAAACTGCATCATGCTATCATCTTCCAGGGCATTACTCACATACCATCATGGGGACCCCATTCGGTCTCAATATCACCTACATCGGAGCCATACACACACACACGACGTCCCGAGAAGCGGCCATAGCTCCTAACTTGTCAATGAGACGAGACATACCCACCACGCCTCACCCCGAAAATACAAATAACATAATAACACACTGGATGACTATGACCTAGGGACTATCCACACCCTGCTCCTTGAGCCAGGATGCTCACCCTCTGGGCGAAAACTTCCCAATGATAGCATGAGCGGGGTATACATAACCACATAAGTATATATAACATTCACATGCAGAATATATATACATCCATATGATCCCATCATATGATCAAACCTTAAACCATCATATACAATTTAGATATTCATACAATGTATATCCACAACATAAATACATCCATATATTCATATATATATAGATATATATACAAATATTCACATATCCTTATATCTATATATACAAACTAATTCTCGTCCATATGTATAAGATATCTAAACTCGGCTATAAGTATACATAATCCTCAATATACAAGCCGTCACCACAAACTCATTTAATTTACCTCTATATGTGAATACAATCCCTCACTTGAAGCATATTCATCCATTTTTCCTATGATGAATAGTCTCCCAAAATCATATGTATATATATACATATATATTCAACATTAGGGTTATAACCCAAAATTTAGTGTAGGAAACCATCACTACACATACCATCCATATCTAAGAGCTCATTGATGAATCTTGTAATAATTTTGACTACTAGTATACACATAACTAATAGTCTATAAGCCTTAAGCTCAATCTCACATTCATCAAATAATCCCATTTCTGAGGTAAAATACCCGTTGTAAATCACACACCGATAAACAGCATCTACCCCAACTAGATTTACACACTCTACTCTAGTTGGTAATATGATCTCATCGCTCTCGATTTCGAATACGGTTCAATCACTTTTATGAAACCCCTAGTCTAACACCTCTCCGATCTATTCCTTAAATTTTATCATTACTAAGGGTATGCGACCACTCTCTTCCATTTGGCCCCAAATTTTATCTTAATAATATCCTATCCTTATAAGGATTCGATATAAATGTCGGCCCAGAAATTTCACCACATACCCTCGCAACTATCTCTAAGAGTTCTTAGTCTCCCATCAGATCTATACTTACTTTTGATCTATAATTAGGATTATCAATTCCAATGAGGCTTCCCCGCAATCTCTATATATAACTCCAAAATCATACACGGATATATTTTTCCCAAATTGTCCGAAGAAGTCCCCATAATCACAATATGTGAGCAACCCCTTGTGTGTCTCCAAAACATATCTCTTACATCCTAAGAGAAGGCCCCAAATCAATAAATCCAACCAAAAATGGTTTGAAATCATCCTAGGAAAACTTCTCAAAATGACCTATTTTCGAATCGATTCGACCCTATTCTGAATCGATTCGGCCCAGCGAATCGATTCGGCTTCAGAGGCGAATCGATGGGGGTCCAAAGACCTAGGCTTCTGTCTCAGACCGAATCGATTCGGCTTGGGATCGAATGAATTCGGTCACACAGACCTAGGACTCTGCAACATTCTGAATCGATTCTGAAGGAGGACGAATCGATTCGGCCTGTTCAGCAGGCTACGAAATGGTCATTTTTCTACAAAAACCTAATTTCCCAAAAATTCCAAAACAAAAATTTCTAAGTATAAATTGTAACCCAATCAAGTTTCCAACATCAATCACATCCTATAATTTCATCTCATCAATTTGTACCCCTTAAGCCCTTGTTTAAACATCAATTTCAAGATTTAAACCAAAAATCTAGGTTTTGATCTTTATACCCAAAAACCATTCTTAAACCCACAAATCATGAAATGAAATACACAAATGACTTATTTAGCAGGATTAAACACTTGCCTCAGATTTGTAGAGGTTGGATCGTCCTCGATGTCGCGTTTTGGACGGAGTTCCCACGCTTTTTCTCCTCTCTCTCTTCCTTTCTTCTTCTTCTTTCTTCTTTCTCTCTCTAGGTCTTTTTCTCTCTTTCTCTCAAATTAGAAGGCTTGATCCGTAAGCCTTTAAATCCCTTAAAACATAAGCCCCAATTTTGATGTTAATACACACCTTAAATGACTCGTTTACTCCAATTCGAGTCAAACTGACTTAAAAACATTTTGGAGCCGAAATAAATCCCAATGACAGTCATTTTGATTATCTCGACCCTTTCGGGATCGATGGTACCCTCAAAATCATCATCCGTAATACTTTGAAATGTCCTATATTTTGGACTTCAATTCCCAAATTTTAAAATTCTACAATTTAATTAAATTTTGTTTTCCCGAAAATTTAATTTCTCCGTCTCCAAAGTCAAGGGTTGTTACAACCACAACCCACTAATTAAACCCGACATATCTCAATACTTGTTTTCCAATTAAAATATGATTCTTTTTCGCTCTACCCACTGCGACATGTAATTAAATAATCCAACTTATATACTTCGTCCCAAATGTAAATGAAACACACCTCTGAAATCATCGAACCTTCAAAAATTCCATAAATTATTATTTAGAGAAATACCTCAAATTCTCCCTTTACACCCATTTATGAAATTTAATTATTCCCAAAAGTACGGGGTGTTACATATAGATTGTTAGACAAGCCTTATCTTCAGCATATTGTGTCTGGAAAACCTTTTCGTGGAAAATGGGGGTTATTATAGTTGGTATCAGATCATCCAGGTTCTAGCGTCCTTAGGATCTATATTGCACTCATTATGTTTTGTGTTGCATTCTTTGATATGTATAACACTATTATTAGAATCGGTGTACTCTTTATGATTTGTTATTAATACGAATCTTGTATGATTTCCTATGGAAAATGGTAGATGCAATATACCACGACATGTTACCACTGAGGCTATAGATGATTGGTCTCAGCAAGAGTTACAACCACAGCCAAAACGATCATCAGCCCCACCCATGGTTACTCCAGCAGACATAGCCATGATAGTGATGCCGACAGTCTCTAGGGTAATGATCTATATGCTAAAACACTCTTAGCCACATGAAAAACCACAACCACCACCCCCGCAGCAGGTGGTGTTACCCGTTCAGGCATATGGCTCAATTTAAGGGAGAGATAGGGAGGCCTTCACTAATGGACACTTGCAAAAGTTTGCTCAGAGTCTAGATATTTTGGTGTCTAGTCAGTTGAAGAAATACATTCAGAGACATCTAATGATAGTTGAATGCACGGTAGTGCAAAAAAAGATGTTAGTGACACGGCCCCAAATGTGTATCTAGTGTTCGTGCTGATATAGGCTCAAGTGAAAGCCTGTCGCGTTAGTAATAAATTCGATAAGTCAGGATCGTCTCCACAAGGAAAGAGGACGAATGAAGTCATAACGACGTTGGAAAGATTGAGAACCCTAACTCGACTTTAAAAATAACGAAAAGGTGATTATGGGAGATGGAATAACTATAAGAAGAAATAATAAGAAAATTACCTACTGGATTTAGAAATAAAATAAAAGATTTTTCACCTACTTAAGAAAATTTAAAAACTGTAGTGAAAAGTGCAAGTGAGAAAAATGAGTCTGGATACAGTCCTCCAACCCTAGTTCATTTATCAATGTTAAAACCTAATTCGGAATTGAAATATCTGAGTAAACCCAATCTTTAGTACTCCCAAGAATTATATATATGAGAGATCGTATCCCGTATCATATAGAATCAAGAGAGGAGTAAAGAAGTGTCGTTGTAGCTACACGCGCTTTGCACTCATAACCATCCCGATTACCTAGGGTAAACGAGATCAAAAGTCCAACAATGGTCGTGATCACCACACAACACAATTAACTCAGTTATTTAAATCAAAATCAAATTTTATGCATTCATCAAGAACATCGTGTTGGATTCATGCACCCCAAACCTTAGAAAATTAACCGGACATAACAAAACAAGAAGAAAGTATGATTTTAATAAAAGAAGACATCTTAACTATTAACTTAGAATTAAGAAGAGTGAAATTATGAAATAATCAAATAACTAAATCAATTATTAAAGAAAGAATGGAATGAATTTACTTGAATTGCAGAAGCTTGAATAAAATCAAAATGAAAACTAGGGTTTTTGATTGTTCTCTCTTCAAAACTAAGTAAAAAGCTTCTCTAAAACGAAATAGAAGCCTCGAAATGTCTAGGAGGACATTGAAATATATACACTATGAAAAATATAAGAGTTGGAGTCATGCAAGACTCTATCTTGAAGAAGATAATCATAAATCTCGAACCCCGGATCGATTTGCCTCAAATTTCGGATCAATTTGCCTGATGACGGGATCGATCCTTTTTTTATTTCAACCAGATCGATCCGTTAAATATGCCTTATGAAGTGAACAATGGAGGATGGATCGATCCTTTTTTCATGAGGACCGGATCGATCCAATAAATGTATCCTTATACAGTGGCTTCTAGTGTCCAAATCGATCCTTTTTTAGGCCATCCAAATCGATCCGGATTTTCTTCTCAATTTCTTTTCATTTTTTCTTCAATTTCTCATAATTATCTTGTATCTTTAGATCTTCATAACTTCAACTCTAAAACTCGGATTGAGACATCGTTTCTTCCTACGCACTTGTAGACTTGATATCTTCTATTTTTATTTTAGGTCCTTGACTAGATTCCTGGTGGAAAATACACTGTTGCCCTTCGAATTCATTTTCTTTCTTCCCTCTTGCTCCTTCCAGTTTCTTTATTTCTTTCATATATTAAATACCTACAAAATCAATAATAAATACACGAAACTCGGGATACTTGTTAGATGAATCCATTAGCAATGATATGAGATAAATCAACTTGTTTTACATTGTCCAAGGTAATAAAAGCCTTTAAATTAAGTGGAAAATTTGGAAGAATTTATGCCTAATCTAACCCCCTAACTTAGAACTTTGATCGTCCCGAGCAATGCAAAAGAATCAAAACATGGTCAAACTATAAAATGAGATAGCATACCTCATTCACGGGCGAGAGATTGCATTTAGCATATGCAACAAGCTTTTAAACCTCTAGGTGACCCTAGTAGGACGAGTTGTGTCTCGTGAGGTTTTGCAGTGAATATACCCGCAAAATTCATTATTGACTGAAAGAAAAATCAAAATACTTAAAAATTTTATGCTTTAAACTCCCCAAAAACTGGTCACTATAAAATCATATTCACGAGTCTCAAGCCATAGTGTGTGTGTGCAAATTTCCACCGAGTGATCATTACATTACTTTCAGAAAGTTCGCTTTGATTTCAAAATCTCACCGAATACACTCATAAACGAATCACTCAGAAGTGTAGTGTGACAACCCGAATATAATTATGATAAATTATATTTAAATCATGCTTACCTTATGTGATATTAAGAATGTGTAATTAGTATATCTAATATTAAGTGCTTATGTTTAGTCTAATCCTACTTTCCTAACTCATGAAATGTCGAATTAATTACAAACACAAAATTTTGTTGTTTTCGGTAGAAATGTTCATGTTAGAGAGTAGTTTTTACCCTTATAACATTAAAATTGACTTGAGGTAAAAAACTATATAGCTGTAGAAACGTTAGTTAGGGTTGTAACACAATAAACGGTGCATCAAACGGATACCCAAGTAAAGAATTATACCAAATTTACGAACAAGGGGCAAATTGCTCAATTCCCTTTAAGTGGTAAATTGTCTTTTATTAAACCAAATTGTTTAATTTGATTGGTTGTCTTGGGAGGAAGCCTTGGCCGACCTTATACCCTTGATCCTTCAGCCAAAATCAGCCATGAAAGGGTTTTACCTTGAGGAAAGTGAATGAGGGAGTTTAGGACGGAAAAGTAAGGAGAAAAGGTGTAGAAAAATCCGTAGAAATTACGTAAAAGTCCCGAAGGTAATGCTAATTGCAATTCTTGTTATTTTCCTTTATATTACTGATTGAGATGATATAACCCATCATTTTTTTACTAAAGTTTTAGCTATTTATATATATGTATTGTTAGATGAAAGTTCAAGTTAAATTGAATGTACAAACCCTTAAAATTGTTTTGTATTGAAACCCCATGTATTCAAACTTGCATATCTCTTTGTGTGCTTACTGTAATTGAGAAATTCCAATTGGATATGAAATTAGACTCATATATTCATATCTTATCCCAAAATTATAATTTATCTCCTCGTAGTTATGCGGTAGAGATGATTTCAAGTTGGTATATAGTTTCTGTTTGTATACTTCATTTCGGTATGACCTAAGTTTAGTCAAGCTTTTGAGATAGCAAATGAAGTCAAACAATTTTTAAACTTTAATTATATACTATTAAGTATGTTTATTGAAAATGGGTTGAAAATCATGGAAATTTATTCTAAAGAAAAATTATGAAAATTCTTGGAAGTTGAAGGAACAATAGAGGAGCTTGTAGGGCAGACTTCTTGTGTTGTAAAGAAGTGGTCATAATTTGCTCTAGGAATCTTGAAAAATTACACCGTCACTTGTACTGGAAATTATATTCATATATGTTTTCATATTGATAGGGTTGGACACCTGTATTTATAAAATTTAGGAATATAGGTTGGTTAAGTATGTAGGACAATAATTTTAAGCCATACTGGATACCCCTTGAATGAATGTTTGTATTTCGTCCTTACAAAGGGTACTTTGAGTACCTGTTTCATGTGTATATACATTGAGAAGTATAATTTCATGTTTAATTGACTTTGGTTATAAATTCCTTATGAGGTACTTCCTATGGTTGAATGTACATAGCTTTATCAATATGTGCACCATTGTTTTGTCTTTACTCGTGTTTCATTGAATGTGACTTAAGTGGAATTATATGGTCGTTGTATAGTTATGGAAAATTATATAATTATATTAGTATGATACTTATGATTGAGATTCATTACTGATTTACCTGGATTGACAAGCATAAGGTCCAATCAACCCAGTTCAGTTCCTCCCGAAGGAAATGTGAATACGTAGTTGACAACCCAAGGTGAGTGTACTCACTGGAAAGAAATATGTGTATCGTGTTGTTGATATGATCAGAATTAAATGAATATTAAATTGTTCATTTCGGTTTACCGAAATGGGAGGTTACTCCTCGACCCGAAATGGGGGAGATTTGTCTATTAATGACAAGGGGTTACTCCTCGACCAGGAATGGGGAAGAATTGTCTATTTAGACAGGATATGTGAATCATTATTCGAAAAAGTTGGTCATTCATTATGAATAAGACGGATAAGTTAATACATAAGTGTATGTACATGATTTATTGCATTTAAATTCATGTAGTAGTATAGTAGTGATGCATCCACTGGGCTATTTTCCTCACGGTTCCTATGTTAACATTTTTCAGGTAACGCGATGTCACTACCAAATCTTGGAGGTCGGGTTGGGTTAGCCATGAATGGGAGAAACATGGATTTTTTTGTGTAAATGATGTAATTAAGTTATCTTATCCTTCAAGAAAGGTTTTATGGGCATGAATAGTTTGATGTTGTAAAATGCTTTTTACGTATATGAATTTACAATGATGACGAAATTAGAACCCGTGTTTATGGTTTGGTTAAATTAATCGTGGTTTGACTCACTTTGAATTTAAAATTTAATTATAAGTAACTGGGTTGGGGTGTGTCATCTTTTGGTAGCAGAGCCTAGGTTTTAGAGGTTCTGGAGTGAGAAGAGTCTAGATTTGGCAGTGAATGTTAGAAATATATTTTATTTGATACTAACGATTATGTTAGGAAAGATATGTATATCTGCATGTTGTTATATCTTTGATTCATTTCAGATATAAGAGAATGGAATGAGGAAATGTAAGTGTGAGAATAGAAGATGAGGCTTCATATATTCCAGCAGAAGCGGAGGTTCAACAACCTGTTCAGATAAATGTGGAACCCGAGCCAGAACAACTGATAGATATGCAAAAAATGGCACGTGCTATGACTCTAATGGCAGAGCAGCAAGCTAGATTTATGGCTCAGATGGAAGAACAACAGACCAGGCAACTGAAGGCACAAGCATTGGCCAGGGCTGAGGAGGTGATACATCGGGAAGAAAGGAGTACTTCACACGAGAAATTTATTAAAATGAATCCACCCTCATTTGAAGGAGTAGTTGATCCAGTAGAGGCAGAAGTCTGGGTTAAAGAGATTGAACATATTTTTGGGGTAATGAGGATGCCTCAAAATCAACAGGTGACCTTGGTGATGTATATGTTGAAAGGAGAAGCTAAATATTGGTGGGATGCCACAAAACATTTGTTGATTACTCCAAGAGGTGGGAATGTGATCTCATGGGATGCTTTTGTCAAAGCTTTTTATGATAAGTATTTTCCCCCAATGTATCGAAAACAAAAGGAGAAGGAATATTTCATGTTGAATCAGGGGAGTATGACAGTTAGAGAATACGAAGCTAAACTTACAGCCTTATCTCGGTTTCGGGTTTATACGGAATGAAGAAGATATGTATAGCCGATTTCTCGATGGACTTGAGTTAATCATTAAATCTAGATTATCGGCTTTAGATACTGTTAACTATTCAGCCTTGGTGAAGAAAGCCATACTAGTAGAAAAGGACATGAATGAAGCGAGAGGGAATCAAGAACGAGGCGTAAAGAGACGCAGATTCGATCCAAGTTATCAGAATGATAGTGATATAGAATATTCGAGACTTGGAGGGCAGAAATTCCAGCATGGTAGAGGCATGGGAGGTAGTTCGCAAAGGGGTGAAGCAAGTGGTGGAAGAGGTTCAAGAGTTTCAGTGTAAGGAGATCCGAATGTTTGTTTCTTTTGTGGGACATCGGGTCATGTAAAGAGAAATGGCCCAAAGTTACAGAATATAGAATGTTTTAACTGTCATCAAAAGGGCCATCTGAGAAAGAATTGTCATATGCTATCTAGAGAAGTTTCAATTATTAGTGTGGGGCCTCATAAAGAATCATCTCCAGGGAATGAAACCAGGGGAAGGGATACAGGACAAGCAAGTGGATCGAAGGCAGGAGGAGGAGTCTTTGCAATGACATTGCAAGATGCCCATGCTACACCAGAAGTGGTTACAGGTAAAAATTCTATTGCAAATAAAGATCTATATGCACTCATTGATCCTGGATCTACGCATTCATTCATAGCATTGCATATTGTTTCATATTTGGGTAGACCATGTTCATTTCTCAATTGTGCCTTATATATTTCTACCCCAATGGAAAGTGTAATTCTGGTGGAGCATGTTTATAAAGATTGTGTCTTACGAATGGGTGAGCGAGATTTATATATTGATTTGATACCATTAGCCATTCAGGATTTTGATATTATATTGTGTATGGATTGGTTATCATCATATCATTCTTCCATTGATTATTTTCAAAAAGAAGTTACATTTCATCTGCCTGGTGAACCTGAGTTCCTGTTTACACGACAAAGGAATGTTGTCCCTAATTGTCTCATCTCAGCAATTAAGAGCAGAAAGTTATTGAGTAAGGTTTGTACAGGGTATTTAGCGTATGTGGTTGATGTTAGTAAGGAAGAACTTAAAGTTTAAGATATACTCGTGGTTAGAGAGTTTTCGGATGTCTTCCAATAGGAATTACCTGGATTGTCACCCGATAGGGAAATAGAGTTTTCCATTGAATTAATTCCAGGTACTAGTCCAATTTCTCTTGCTCCATATAAAATGGAACCAGAGGTGTTGAAAGAATTAAAAGTGCAATTACAAGATCTGATAAGCAGAGGTTTCATTCGGACTAGTGTTTCGCCATGGGGAGCCCCAGTGTTATTTGTGAAAAAGAAAGATGGGGCAATGCGATTATGTATTGATTATCGACAATTGAATAATGTGACAATTAGAAATAAGTACCCTCTACATAGTATTGATGATTTGTTTGACCAATTACAGGGGGCCACAGTATTTTTGAAGATTGACTTGAGATCAGGTTACCACCAATTGAATGTAAAGGATAGTGATATTTCCAAAATAGCTTTTCGGACTCGATATGGGCACTATGAGTTTTTGGTGATGCCATTTGGATTGACTAATGCTCCAACAGTTTTTATGGATTTGATGAATCGGGTATTCCACCCTTTCATTGATTCATTTGTGATTGTATTCATAGATGATGTGTTGATTTATTCGCGTAGCATGGAGGAACATGAGAAACATTTGAGACTTGTATTGTAGATTTTGAGAGAGAAGAAATTATTTGCTAAATTTAGCAAGTGTGAGTTTTGGTTGAATGAAATTATGTTTTTAGGGCATGTTGTCTTGGGAAATGGGATATATGTTGATCCAAAGAAGGTGGAAGCAATCGTTGAATGGGAAATTCCTAAGAATGTGACAGAAATTAGGAGTTTCCTAGGATTGGCAGGTTACTATCGCAGATTCATTAAGGGATTTTCAGCAATAGCATTACCATTGACAAAGTTGACTCATAAAGAAGTGAAGTTTGTATGGGATGAAGAATGAGAGAGGAGTTTTACAGAATTGAAGAATCGGTTGGTTTTAGCCCCTATACTTACTATTCCATGTGGGAATAAGTCTTTTGTGATCTTTACAGACGCTTCATTTCAGGGGTTAGGATGTGTTCTTATGTAGAATGGGAAGGTAATAGCATATGCTTCCAGATAATTAAAGACGCATGAACGAAACTACCCTACACACGATTTGGAGCTAGCAGCCATTGTGTTTTCTTTAAAGTTGTGGCGACATTACTTGTATGGAGAAACTTGTGAGATATTTACAGATCATCAAAGTTTGAAATACTTATTTACATAGAAAGAACTGAATTTAAGACAGAGGCGTTGGATAGAGCTGATTAAAGACTATGATTGTACCATTCATAATCATCCTGGGAAGGCCAATGTAGTAGCAGATGCTTTGAGTCAAAAATCATCAGGGATGCTTGGTTACATACGGTGTGCCCGTGTTGGAAATATTCTTGACTTGGCATCGATGGGGATTGAATTGAAGTTTTCAAAAAGTGGAGGATTATTAGCACGTCATAGTGAGACCTTTATTGACAGAACGCATACGAAATTTGCAGATTAGTGATCCATTCCTTAATAAGAAGAAACAAGATGTCCTGGATGGTAAAGGGAGTGACTTTGAAATTGAGAATGATGAATCGTTGTGTTATCAAAATAGGATTTTTGTAACGAATGATCCACCCTTAAAGAAAGATATATTATAAGAGGCACGTAGTTCTATTTACTCTATGCATCCGGGAGGTACCAAAATGTACAGAGATTTAAAGAATATTACTTGTAGAACAATATGAAATGTGAGATTGCAAAGGTCATAGATAAATGTTTAGTATGCCAGCAAGTAAAGGCGGAGCATCAGAAGCCGACGGGATTATTACAGTCATTGACTATTCCAGAATGGAAGTGGGAGCATATAACGATGGACTTTGTTACAGGATTACCCCGATCACTAAAGGGGCATGATTCTATTTGGGTGATTGTAGACCGTTTGATGAAGTCAGCCCATTTTCTTCCAGTTAAGACCACCTACACTGCTGACAAGTATGCATGTATGTACGTTGATGAGATTATCCGTTTACATGGGGCACCAGTGTCAATTGTATCAGATAGAGATCCAACATTCACTTCTAAGTTTTGGCCTCGTTTACAGATTGCCATGGGCACAAGTTTGAAGTTCAGCACTGCATTTCATCCCCAAATCGATGGGCAATCTGAAAGGATGATTCAAATATTAGAAGACATGTTACGATCTTGTGTATTTGACTTCAAAGGTAGTTGGGATGATCATTTGCCATTGATGGAATTCTCGTATAATAATAGTTATCAGTCCACCATTGGTATGGCTCCTTATGAAGCTTTATATGGGAGGATATGTAGGACGCCTTTGTGTTGGGATGAATTAGGTGAAAGGAAAATTTTGGGCCCTGAATTGATAGATATGATAACTGAAAAGATTAAAATGATTCGGGAATGGAAAAAGATAGTGCAAAGCAGGCAGAAATTTTATGCAGATAAGAGGAAGCATCCATTGGAATTTAAAAAAGGGGATTTTTGATTCATACGTATTTCACCATGGAAAGGTGTTATGAGGGTTGGGAAAAAGTGGAAACTAACTCCAAGATACATTGGACCATATGACGTGTTGGAAAGAATTGGAAACCTGACATATAGATTAGCATTACCTCCAGATTTATCCCATTTGCATGATGTGTTTCACATATCGATGCTTCGTAAGTATTTGGCGGATCCATCTCATCAGTTGAAAACTCAACCAATTGAACTGAAGGAATACTTGTCGTACATCGAGGAACCATTGGAAATTATTGATCGTAAGGAGCAGGTATTGAGGAATAAATTTATTCACATAGTTAAAGTTATGTGTATCAGCCATGGAGTTAAAGAAGCAACTTGGTAAAGGGAGGATAGCATGAAGAAATAGTATCCCCATTTGTTTGGTAAGTGACCTTTATATTAAATTTCGGGGACGAAATTTTTTAAGGGGGGTGAGTTGTGACAACCCGAATATAATTATGATAAATTATATTTAAATCATGCTTACCTTATGTGATATGAAGAATGTGTAATTAGTATATCTAATATTAAGTTCTTATGTTTAGTCTAATCCTACTTTCCTAAATCATGAAATGTCTAATTAATTACAAACACAAAATGATGTTGTTTTCGGTAGAAATGTTCATGTTAGAGACTAGTTTTGACCCTTATAAATTTACAACTGACTTGAGGTAAAAAATATATAGTTGTAGAAAGTTAGCTAGGGTTGTAACACAATAAACGGTGCATCAAACGGATACCCAAGTAAAGAGTTTTACCAAAAATTTATGAACAAGGGGCAAATTGGTCAATTCCCTTTAAGTGGTAAATTGTCTTTTATTAAACCAAATAGTTTAATTTGATTGGTTGGCTAGGGAGGAAGCTTTGGCCGACCTTATACCCTTGAAATAGCGTTATCCTTCAGCCAAAATCAGCCATGAAAGGGTTTTACCTTGAGGAAAGAGAATGAGGGAGTTTAGGAAGGAAAAGTAAGGAGAAAAAGTGTAGAAAAATCCGTAGAAATTACGTAAAAGTCCCGAAGGTAATCCTAATTACAATTCTTGTTATTTTCCTTTATATTACTGATTGAGATTATATAAATCATCAATTTTTACTAAAGTTTCAGCTATTTATATATATGTATGGTTAGATGAAAGTTCAAGTTAAATTGAATGTACAAACCCTTAAAATTGTTTTGTATTGAAACCCCTTGTATTAAAACTTACATATCTCTTTGTGTACTTACTGGAATTGAGAAATTCCAATTGGATATGAAAGTAGACTCATATCTTCATATCATATCCGAAAATTAGAATTTATCTCCTCGTAGTTATTTTGTAGTGATTATTTCAAGTTGGTACATAGTTTCTTTTTGTATACTTCATTTCGGTATAACCTAAGTTTAGTCAAGATTTTGAGATAGGAAATGAAGTCAAACAGTTTTGAAACTTTAATTCTGTGCTATTTAGTATGTTTATTGAAAATGGGTAGAAAATAATGGAAAGTTATGATGGAGAAAAATTATGAAAATTCTTGGAAGTTGATGGAACAATAGAAGAGCTTGTAGGGCAGATTTCTTATGTTGTAAAGAAACGGTCATAACTTGCTCTAGGAATCTTAAAAAACTACACCATCACTTGTACTGGAAATTATATTCATATATGTTTTCATATTGATAAGGTTGGACACTTGTATTTATACAATTTAGGAATATAGGATGGTTAAGTATGTAGGACAATAATTTTAGGCCATACTGGATACCCCTTGAATGAATGTTGCATTTCGTCCTTACAAAGGGTACTTTGAGTACATGTTTCATGTGTATATACATTGTGAAGTATAATTTCATGTTTACTTGACTTCGGTTATAAATTCCTTATGAGGTACTTCCTACGGTTGAATGTTCATAGCTTTATCAATATGTGCACCATTATTTTGTCTTTACTCATGTTTCATGGAATGTGACTTAAGTGGAATTATATGGTCGTGGTATAGTTATGGAAAATTATATAATTATATTAGTATGATACTTATGATTGAGATTTAGCACTGATTTAGCTGGATTGACAAGCATAAGGTCTAATCAACCCAGTTCAGCTCCTCCTGAAGGAAACGTGAATACTTAGTTGACAACCCAAGGTGAGTGTACTCACTGGAAAGAAATATTTGTATCGTGCTGTTGATATGATTAGAATTAAATGAATATGAAATTGTTCATTTCAGTTTACCGAAATGGGAGGTTACTCCTCGACCCGGAATGGGGGAGATTTGTCTATTAATGACAAACGGTTACTCCTCGACCAGGAATGGGGGAGAATTGTCTATTTAGACAGGATATGTGAATCATGATTCGGAAAAGTTGGTCATTCATTATGAATGAGCCGGATAAGTTAATACATAATTATATGGACATGATTTATTGCATTTAAATTCATGCAGTAGTATAGTAGTGATGCATTCACTGGGCTATTTTGCTCACGGTTCCTATGTTAACATTTTTCTGGTAACGCGATGTCACTGCCAAATCTAGGAGGTCGGGTTGGGTTAGCGAGGAATGGGAGAAACATGGATTTTTTTGTGTAAATGATGTAATTAAGTAAACTTATCCTTCAAGAAAGGTTTTATGGCCGTGAATACTCTGATGTTGTAAAATGGTTTTCACTTATATGAATTTACAATGATGACTCTGAAATTAGAACTCGTGCTTATGGTTTGGTTAAATTAATCATGGTTTGACTCACTTTGACTTTCAAACTTAATTATAAGTAACTGAGTTGGGGTGTGTCATGTGGATATTCTCTCGGTGTGCATGATACAAGGTGAAAATATAATGGACACAAATTTACTCACACCATTTTGAAAGACGAAATTTTTATGGTGAAAAGATATCTTCATCGGAATACGGTTATTGGGAAATGGGAAACATCATCTCTTTTTCAGACCATGAAATTTCTTTTATTATCTTCTGTGCCTTAGCTCTGCACACGATAAACAATTTCGCAATTCGAAGTTGGTTAGGACTTTCTTGGGTTTAAGGTGTAATTGGGTAACATGGAAATGGTTGGGAAATTTGGAATTGGAATTTTTTGCTTATGATGTCCGTTAGTGCTTTTCCAGGCTTTAGCTCATTTTTTCTTCTTTTTCTATTTTTATTTTTCTTTTTATAGCACTTTATTTTCTTGCTCATTTTTTTTAGCATTTTTCTATTTTTTTTCTTGCCTCTTTTTATGCACTTTTCGGACTTAATTTCTGGGATTTTCAACTTTCATAATTCCGGGTCAATGTGGGTTTTTCGGGTTGTCAAACGAAAGGAAAAATTATTCGGCTCAATTTTGGGTTTCAAAGGGAAAAAAATTCACGACTTTTTTTGGCCAATATTTTTAGGTGACAAATGACGGCCTACTTCATTACCCAAATGCGAGTTGTTTTATCATGTGTCTCGAGATTAATTAACTTTAGAGATATGTTAGCACGCTTTTTAATACAACACCTCACATGTTTGTAACCAATCCAAACAATAAAATAGATATCATCAATGAATTTTTTGACGCTAAAAAGAACTTCGAGTTAACCCTTAACTCCGATTGATTTATAAACTCAGAAAAATGATAGGCTAGAAATCTCACCGGGTTTGTTAATCTCCACACTTATTCGTAATGTCGTCAATTTTCTTTCAATTTCCATCTTTGGTCAATTTTGAGTTTGTGCATTTCATTTTTACAACTTGAGACAAAATATTTGTGACATTTTTGAAGCTTTTAAATTCCAATTTTTATTTGTTTTGAAGAAAAATATTTTTGGATTTTTCAAAATTTTTAAATTTTTTTGAAATTTGTGGGCACTTTTGAAAATTTGTGAAGTTTTAAAAAGATGCACTTGTGACCCCCCCCCCCCCCCCCTAACTTAGACTTTTGCATTGTCCTCAAGCAAAAAGGACTAAAATCTAACTCAAAGCGAATTAAAAGTGCGAAGAAATAAAATGAATAAATACTGAAAATGCAGAATTTTATATAGAATTGACAACATTAGTTACAAAGGAAAGGGAGACAAACAACCAACTGTTATAACAACCAACCACTTCACAACCAAACTGCAGTCATTGCATCACTGGGGCGGGGCATGGGATCTACCGGGCGCATTCGGGCCATATGGATCATAGAAATATGGCGGTGGTGGTGTACCCAAAGTCATCCGATACATATCCGCTTGGAGACGGTGCACTATACTGGTGTCGCACTGATAAGACCTTAGGTCGGCCACCCTGTTAGTGTTGTATTGGTTTATGAACCCATCAAGTCATGTTTCCACAGCCGAAATACGTCGATTAATTTCTACATTTTCTTGCAAAAAATCAGAGTGCTCGTCACTATCATATTCCTAGTCACCTTCACCCATCACGATATCCTCCTGTTCTTCGTTGCTGATTTCTTCATCACCACTCACGTCCTCTTCTTCATCACTATCCTCCTGTGCTAGTCTGGCTTGGATGTTTTCCCATTGGGTTTCACTTCTAGTCCGGGTGGTTGCCCCAAAAGGAGATAAGGCAAGGGAAATCCTGGGGGGGGGGGGGGGGGGGGAATTCTGGCGTCCTCTAGCATGGACGTGATAAGCCGGACATATGGGAGAGGAGTTTTTTCCTTTTTATCCGTGACTGCGAAGAATATGTCCTTATAAATATTGGGGGCCATGTTGATGGGGGGTTGTTTTGGTCGAAGAGGTGATATATGAGGGTGGCTTCACGCGGGCGCATTGCCGAGTTATTTCCCATTGGGAGAATGTTTGCCCATATGATTTTGAAAGTGAGGTGCACTTTATCATTAAGCTGGCCCACCGGGAATGTCTCGATGATCCAGTTAGTGTTGGGGTCAATACGGGACATGCACACGTCTTTGTCAAGTGGGAGAAGAGGATTGGGGTATGTGTATGGATGGGGGCTTGGGACATATTTGGCAGCCAACTTCTGGAGAAGAAGTTCCAAAAATAATGGGATGCGAATGCCGCCTACATATGCTTCAGCCTCGTTGTGTCCGGGGCGGACAAGTGAGCAATTGAATGGTTGCACTTCATTGGTCCACACTGCGTCATGAGGCTCATTTAGGAAACGACACCAACACCCTTTCATAAAAAGAGCAGTGACGGAGTTTGGCATGTCATTCCAAATGACTTGATGCTCCACATGGAGCTTGCGAGTTTGCCCGAAGAAACTCTCACACCACACTTGTTCTTGAAGGAAACGGTAGCCAGAGGCTCCGTTGCCGAGAATTTGGGTGGACTCGTATTTTTGGGGAATTGGTTGGTTGGCCATGGTACCTAGAGGTAGTAGAGTTTCTGGATAGAAAGAGAGACAATGAGAAAGAGAGTGAGTAGTGGTGGTGAAAATGTGGTGGAGAGGGTGTGGTTTTACAGGTGGTGAGGTAAGAGTGTAAGGTAGGTTTTTGAGGGAAAATGGGGAAGTATTTGGGAGGTAAAAGGTGGTTGGGAAGGTTGGTGGACGAATTTGGAGGGAAAAAAATGTATTGGATTAAAAGGGTGGTGAACCTTGGGAATGTAAAGGGTTGCAGAAACCGGATCAATCCGAGTTCCAAGGACCGGATTGATCCTAACCCTTTTTTATTTTGATTTTTCCTCTAAGCGGATCGATCTGGGTTCCCAGGACTGGATCAATTTGGTTCTCAGATCAGCTCTAGTGCACCTTTTTGATGGTATACTCTTATCTCCTGACATTTGGATGCTCCTACTAATGGTCCTACACACGTTTGACTTCGAAGACCTCTGACCTCGAAACTGTGGCCCTAAATTTTTACCTCGTAATGCATGTTGGTGCTCTAATTCCTCTCCTTTCACGACAATACTACCCCAACCTATGTGTAGCTACTATACGCAAGAACTCACCCCATTCACGTCGGGGGTGCGACGACCTCTCAATTTCAGCTCACTCTAACCCGTAAATGGGGTCTGACAACTAAATGGTGTCGATATCTTCTATGCATGGCTCTACATATGGATTTAGGCATTGTCCATTGACTTTGAATGTGGTCCCCCCTTTTGGATCTTCCAATTCCACTTCTTAATGAGGGAATATGCTTTTCACAACGAATGGACCAGTCCACTTAGACCGCAATTTACCGAGAAATAGATGAAGCCGGGAGTTATAGAGGAGTACCTTTTGTCCAAGTTGAAACACTTTTCGTCGAATAATCTTATAATGTGCGAGTTTCATCCATTCTTTTGAAATCTTGGCGTTCTCATACTCATCATTGCATATCTCCTCTAACTCATTCAATTGAAGGTTACGAGCTTCATCGACTTTGTCCATATCATAATTTACCCTCTTAATGGCCCAATACGCTTTGTGCTCCAACTCAACGGGAAGATGGCAAGGTTTTCCATACACAAAGAGGAATGGGGACATACCGAGTGGGTTCTTGTAACCGGTACGATAGGGCCATAGCGAATCATTCAATCGAAGGGACCAATCTTTCTGGTTAGGATATACGGTCTTCTCTAGTATGTTTTTAATCTCACGATTCGCCAACTCGGCCTGCCCATTCATTTTTGGGTGATAGGTCATTCCAACCTTGTAAACGACACCATAGTTTCTCATAAGCTTCTCAAACGTCTTGTTGTAAAAGTGCGTGCCATTACACTGATTATCTCTTTCGTTGCACTAAAGAGAGAAAGTATGTGTTCTTGCAGAAACCTAATCACCACTTTGTTGTCATTAGTCTTGGTAGCTATAGCTTCCACCCATTTAGAAGCATATTCTATCGCGACTAGGATGTATAGGTAGACAAAAGACGGAGGAAAAGGGCACATAAAGTTAATACCCTAGCACTCAAAGATTTCGGTAATGAGTATTGGGGACAATGGCATCATTTCTCATCGGCTAATCACCCCCATCCGTTGACACCTGTCGCAAGATTTGCAACAATTGTTTACATCTTGAAAGATTGTGGGCTAGTACAAGCCGCTTTGGAAACTCTTAGCGGTTGTCTTTTTCACAAAAAAGTGGCCTCCACATTCTTTCCAATGATATAATTGGATGACCTTTGGAATCTCATCATCCGGGACGCACCGTCAGATGATTTGGTCGGGGCAGTATTTAAAAAGGAATGGATCGTCATAAAAAAAACATGCGTGACCAATTGATGAACCTCTTCTTATCTTGCAGTGTCCAATCGGGGGGGATGGCTCCCGTGACAAGATAGTTCACTATATCCACAAACAAGGGCAAATAAGAGGTGGCAAAGAGTTGCTCATCCGGGAAATACTGGTCTATGGGTGTAGGATCACTAGGTACGTCGGACGAAAGACATGATAAGTGATCATTGATGACGTTTTCTGCTCCTTTTTTGTCTTTAATGCAGAGATTAAACTCTTCTAGGAGTAGGATCCACCTTATGATGCGTGGCTTTGCGTCTTTCTTTGCAAGGAGATATTTTAAAGACGCATGGTTGATGAAATAGGTGAGGTGGGAACCAATAAGATAGGACCGAAATTTGTCTAGATCAAAGACTACAACTAATAATTCCTTCTCCGTGGTGGAGTAATTGTGTTGTGGTCCGGTGAGAGTCTGGCTATCACAGTAGATTACATGAGCCTTTTTGTCTTTTCTTTTGCCTAAAACAACCCCTATCACATATTTGCTAGCCTCACACATGAGATCGAATGGTAAGGACCAATCCGAGGCTTGCATGATGGGAGCAAAAATAAGCATGCTCTTCAATTTTTCAAAAGCACTTTGGCATGCTTCATTTCACTCGAACGAGGTGTCCTTCATAAGAAGGTTGCTTAAGGGTCTAGCAATGGCGATGAAATCCTTAATTAACTTTCTATAAACCCCCGCGTGGCCCAAGAAAGATCGCACGTCTTTTAGTGATTTATGTGGGGGTAGGTCAGCTATGACATCGATTTTTGCTCTATCAACCTCTATCCCTTTGGATGACACTATGTGGCCAAGAACTATGCCATCGGTTACCATGAAATGGCATTTCTCTTAATTCATCATTAGGTTCTTCTCCACACATCGGGATAGTACTTTCTCAATATTGTCTAAACATAGATCGAAAGAGGTGACAAAAACACTAAAGGCATCCATAAACTCCTATAGCCCTCTCTCAACCATGTCACTGAATATTCTCAACATGCACCTTTGAAAGGTCGCTGGTGCATTACACAAATCGAATGGCATACGTTTGTAAGCAAACGTAACAAAGGGACAAGTGAAGGTCGTCTTCTCTTGATCTAGTACATCTACCTCAATCTAGTTATATCCGGAATAACCATCTAGGAAGTAATAATAAGGGTGGCCTGCTACTCTTTCAAGCATTTGATCAATAAATGGTAAGGGGAAATGGTCTTTCCTAGTTCCCGAATTGAGTTTTCGGTAATCAATGCAAATGCGAAACCCAGTGGTGGCACGTTGTGGAACTATCTCTCCCTTGTCATTCTCAATCACTGTTATGCCCGACTTTTTCGGGACAACTTGGATGGGGTTCACCCATTTGCTATCCGAGATTGGGTAGATAATCCTGACATCCAACAATTTGATGATTTCTGCCCTCACTACCTCTTTCATAGTGGGGTTTAGCCTTATTTGAATTTCTCTCGAGGGCTTCACATCCTCCTCGAGGTGTATCTTGCACGTGAAAATTAAAGGGCTTATCCCCTTTAGATCAACTATACACCAACTAAAATCACTTTGGTGCTTCCTCAAAATTTTTAATAGTTTATCCTCCTGCTCTGCATCTAAGCTAGAGGAGACAATAACGGGAAATGTCTCACTTTCACCTAGGAAAGCATATTTAATGTTGGAGGGTAATTTCTTCAATTTGAGAGTCGGGAATGTGTCGCTAGAAGTCACCGTGCCTGTCTCTCTTGGTGGTAATTCTTCGAATCAAGAAACGCAACTAACATCTCTTGTGTCCTCATTTGACGATCTCTCATCAAGAAGCTCTCTCAACTCCTCAACCTCTCTCTCAAACTCGGTATAAGCTCCCTCGCTCTCATTACTAGACACTAGGCGAACTTCTAAGGTGTCTCTACAGAAATTTTCCTCAATGTGCTCTTCTATGATCTCATCAATTAAGCTCATCACGTGAAGATCATCTTCTTCCCCTGCTTGTTGGGCTATATTGAAGATGTTTATTTCTAATGTCATGTTCCCAAAAGTGAGTTGCATCCTCCCATTTCGAGTATTTATAAGTGTGTTAGACGTAGCTAAGAATGGGTGCCCAAGAATGATGGGAACATGATTCTTCGAGGCGAAGGAGGGCTCCGTGTCCCAAATGACAAAATCTACTAGGAAGTAAAAAGTGTCCACTTAGACTATCACATCCTCAGCTATACCTCTTGGTATCTTCACGGTTCGATCCGCCAATTCGAGAGTGATCCTTATGGGCTTAAGGTCGCCCAGATCAAGCTTCATATAAATTCAATAGGGGAGGATATTAACATTTTCCCCCAAGTTGAGTAAGGCCCTCTCAATTTTGTTCTCTCCAATGGTGCATGAAATGGTTGGTGCACCGGGATCCTTATATTTTGGTGGGAGATCGTTAAGCATAACGGATCTCATGTTTTGTGCTAGGAACATGTTTTTATTTACCTTCATCCTCCGCTTGACAATCAATAAATCGTTAATGACTTTTTCATAAGCTAGAATTTTCTTTATTGCATAGATGAAAGGTAAGTTCAATTTGACGGTTTTAAGCACCTCTAGCACTTCATCACTTATGGTCCCTTTGTGGGAAGGAACCAATCTTTGAGGGAATGGCACAGCGGAGGTTGGTATAACAATTACCGCGGGCTCACTAGTGTGTTCTTTGTCACTCTCATCCAAGGACATATCTTCGGCCTCTTTTGTGTTGGGCGAAGTCTCCTTGTCTTTCGAAGTGTCGTGTGGGGGAGGTGATAAATTAATAACTTTCCCACTACGAAGAGTGGTTACCGCTTGGCAATGCTCCTGCTATTCTGTAGAGGTGGAGCCAACACTAGGTTGACCTTGGGGAGGTCTTTGACCCTGGGCAGGAAACTTGCCCTTCTCTTGGATACTCAACGATGATTGCAACTTGGAGATGTTCGCATTTATGTCGGTGAACGTGCGATCATATCTAGCATTTATTGCACTCTAAGAGTTGATGAACTGATTTATTGTATCCTCGAGGTTCCTCTGCGATGGAGTAATGTACGGAGATGGAAGAGGTGGTGCTTGCTTAAATTGAGGAGGCGGTGGAGGTGGGGCAACCTATGAATGTGGGTTCATCGTAGCTTGTGGTTGTCCGTAATTAAAACCAGGATGGTTTCTCCACGAATGGTTGTACGATTTCCCATGCGGGGATTTAAAATTTCCCTTAAATCCTCCTATAGCATCCACCTGCTCAGTTTGAATGGCCTTATAGGTGGAAATCATCGGGCATGCCTTCGTGGAATGGCCCGCCTCACAGATAGCACACACCTTTTCTTTTGAAACACGTCTCGATCCGGAGATATCTCTCAACCGACTATCAAGAAAATATATCATATCTCTCTGAAACTGATCAAATCGACAGTCTATTAAGGTATTATTATCCAAATAGTATAGACCGAATGCATTCAGAGTGATTGATTCTTATCTTGGCTGGGCTTGGGAATTGGGATCAGATGTGTCCCATGCTTGAGTAGTCTCTCTGATATACTTAAGATAGGCCTCAGCATCGCTGGAGTCTAACTCCTAAAAAGGTCTTTCACACATTGTTTGCACAAGTTGTTTGGAATCCACTATCAACCCATTATGGAAGAAAGATATCAAATGGTGTTTTTCAAAACCATGATGGGGGCATGTGCTTACCAACTCTTGGAAACGTTCCCAGCACTTGTCAAAAGACTCATTATCGTGTTGTCAGAAACCTTAGATTTGAGTCTGGGAAGAGTTGGTCTTGTGCTATGGGTAGAATTTTGAGATAAATTTGGATTGCATATCCCTATAGGAAATCACGGAGTTCGGGGGTAGAGACCATAGCCAGGTCTTGGCTTTATCCTTTAAGGAAAAAGGAAAAAGCTTTAGTCGATTCGAACTCTCTTATGTGAAGGTATGGTTTCTACGAATCCATGCCATGGAAAGTAGGTAGAATATGTATCATCCCATTGAGTAAATTGAATTGATCAGCATTATATGGGAGTAAAAGGCAACCAGGGGTGACAGTTCGTTCCGGAAAGAGTAAGTCTTTCAAGGGACGACAGGGTGGATTTCCCTCTCCAGTGTCGAAACTAGCGGCGTCAGACATCGCTCCTTCTTCAAATGGATCAGAATACTCACTCGGTGTCCTATATGTGTGACGCAAGGGTTGGCTCAGGGTGTAACTAGAAATAGAGTGCTCAAGGGTAGGAGGTGGAACCCAAAACTATGGAACGCGAGGTATGTGGGGACTATCAGAGTTATACTCAACGATTGGATTTTTGTGAATTCGGGTTGGAGTATTTTGAGGAGTTTGAATTTGTTCAGGATTTGGAATTAAAGGCTTTTGAGAGATGATTTTTTTTTTTTTGAATTTTTGGTCTAAGGTTTAGATTGACTTGGTCTAACCAAAGTCTACCTAAATCCCCGGCAACGGTGCAAAAAACTTGATGCAACCACAAATGTGTATCTAGTGTTCGTGCTGATATAGGCTTAAATAAAAGCCTGACGCATTAGTAATAAACCCGGTAAGTCAGGATCATCTCCATAGGGAAATATGACGACCGAAGTCAAAATGACATTGGAAAGATTGAGAACCCTAACTCGACTCTAAAAATAATGAAAAGGTGATTATGGGAGATGGAATAACTATAAGCAGAAATAATAAGAAACTTACCTACTGAATTTAGAAATAAATTAAAATATTTTTCACCTACTTAAGAAAATTTAAAAACTGTAGTGAAAAGTGAAAGTGAGAAAAACGAGTTAGGATAAACTCCTCCAACCCTAGTTCATTTATCAATGTTAAAATTTAATTCGGAATTGAAATATCTGAGTAAACCCAGTCTTTAGTACTCCCAAGAATTACATATATGAGGGATCGTAGCCCGCATCATATAGAATCAAGAGACGAGTAAAGAAGTGTCGTTGTAGCTACACGCGCATGGCACTCATAAGCTTCCCGGTTACCTAGAGAAAACGAGATCAAGATTCCTACAATGGTTGTGATCACCGCACTACGCGATTATCTCAGTTAATTAATTCAAAATCAAATTATATGCATTCATCAAGAACATCAGGTTGGATTCATGCATTCCAACCCTTAAAAAATTAGCCGGACATAGAAAAACAAGAAGAAAGTGTGGTTTTAATAAAAGAAGACATCTTAACTAGTAACTTAGAATTAAGAAGAGTGAAATTATGAAATAATCAATTAACTAAAGCAATTATGAAAGAAATAATGGAATGAATTTACTTGAATTGCAGAAGCCTGAATCAAATCAAAATGAAAACTGCGATTTTTTATTGTTCTCTCTTCAACACTAAGTAAAAAGCTTCTCCAAAATGAATTAGAAGCCTCCCAATGTCTGGGAGGACATTGAAAAATATACACTACGGAAAATATAAGAGTTGGAGTCATGCAAGACTCTAGATTGAAGAAGATAATAACAAATCTCGAACCCCGGATCAATCTGCCTAAAAATTTTGGATCGATCTGCCTGATGACCAGATGAATCCTTTTTTTATTTCAACCAAATCGATCCATTAAATATGCCTTATGCAGTTAACTTTGGGGGTGGATCAATCCTTTTTTATCAGGACCGGATCGATCTGGTAAATGTATCCTTATACAGTGGCTTCTAATGTCCAAATCGATCCTTTTTTAGGCCATTCGGATCGATCCGAATTTCTTTCTCAATTTCTCTTCATTTTTTCCTCAATTTCTCATAATTATCTCGTTTCTTTAGGTCATTATAACTTCAACTTCTGAACTTGGATTGAGACGTCGTTTCTTCCCACACACTCGTAGGCTCGAGATCTTCGACTTTTATTTTGGGTCCTTGACCGGATTCTTGGTGGAAATTACACTCTTGCCGTTCGGATTCGTCTTCTTTCTTCTCTCTTGCTCCTTCCGATTTCTTTCTTTCTTTCATATATTTAATACCTGTAAAATCAATAAGAACTACACGAAACATAGGATGCTTGTTAGACGAAGACATTAGCAATGATATGAGATAAATAAACTCCTTTTACATTGTCCGAGGTGATAAAAGCCTCTAAATTAAGGGGCAAACTTGGAAGAATTTAAGCCTAATTAGCTAGCTTCATTTTGACTAGTATGAGCAGCATTACAATGGTGGGAGTCTGTCACCACACTAGAGGTGCGGGGTCGATTGACTATTGATGAGTTTTGGGTGAAGTTTAAGGGAAATTATTCCCCACCTTCCATGAAATCGGAGATGAGGATGAAGTTTATGGACCATCAATAGGAGGGTCGCACTACAGTGGAGTATGAGGAGGATTTTTCTACATTGTCCTTATTTACTGAAGATGAGTAAAATACTGAAGAAAAGAGAATGGAGAAGTTTGTGTCAAGGTCAACTTGGCACATCAAGAAATATCTATTGGGGATTCGAATTTTACAACATACACTCAGATGGTGAATGCCTCTTTATTGCATTATTAGGATCACAGGATGCTTTTGAAAAGTAAGTGGGATAAGATATCGAGTTCAAAGGCATCGAGCTAGAAGGGGTGAGTGGGAATGGTAATCAGGGGGACCAGTAGTTTAAGGGGATCAATTTAAGACGCCTAAGGCTTTCAGAACAATCAGGGCTAGCAATAGAGATGCCATCAAGGCTAATGGAAGAAGGACAGAGGCCAGTAGGGCCAACAACTAGATAGGCGTTAGTTTTAGGGAAATTTCTACATTTTTTGTGAGAAGGGATGCATAAAAAAAGGTACCCTTGGGGTAATTAGGGGGCACAGGAGTAGTGAGGAGAGACCAAGGTACCATGGGGGCCATGTCAGTAGTTGAAAGCCTCTCTAGGGATTGTAGTGACAGCACTACCATCTCTAACCGCACCGCCTCAGGGCTAGCATCCATAGTTATAGTATAGCCATGCGTACCATGTCTCACCAGGCGAGGGACCCGCACTACCACCGGTAGTGTAGGGTATGTTCCCTATTTATGGGCGTTTCGGGCGCATTTTATTTGACACTGGTGCATCACATTCATTTGTTAGTAGTAGTTTTTCTCATGCATCGGGGATGATAGACTTTGCATCTGACATAGTGCTTTACATTGATTCACCTGTGGATAAATGGGAAAATATACATTGAGTGTGCGGGGATTGATATTGAGAGACTTAGGTTCGAGGCACACCTACTTGTGTCAGATATATGAGAGTATGACGTTATTTTAGGGATGAATTGGCTAGCTACTTATAGGGCTTGTGTTGACTTTTATGGAAGGTCCATCGCCTTTTCCATTCCATGGCAAAAGATGCACTTAGTTGTGATGTCGCACTAAAAGGAGGTTCGAGCACACATTTGTATTAAATTTAGGAGAAGACTTTTGAGGACGTCAATGTTTCGTGTAACACCTCGCGCATTCAGGAAAGTGAGGTGGCTAGTCGCCTCTGCCAAACAACGTCAGACGTCACTAAATAATTTATCATTTTCAGCAGACATAATCCGTAAACAACTGTGGAATCGATTGCCCCACCAAATCCATAAATGAATGTCTCATAATAAATACAATGGAATGGAAAGTAAATCTAAACTACTAAAGAAAATAAAATAAATCTCCAACCGCACTCCCAAACATATCACAAATCACACATGTGCATGTACTCCAACACTCTACCTGAAATGTTAGTTAACACAATGGGTCAAAGCCCACCGCATGAATATTGACTACTCCTCCCAATTAGGGTCCCTAAACCCAGACAATGGCATTATAAATGATAAGCATCATAATATAATATTTTAAATTAAACGAGATATATATAAACAATGCGAGTAAAAATAAACCACCCCAATGTTCAAGTCCAATTATGATATTTCAACAATAATTTAAATATTATCTCTTATCCTTACTTAATTTAATTATCCAATTATTTTTATGATCACGCGACACCACTAGGGTCAGTCGGCCCTTTATCGGTCCTGCTCACACACTTGGCATGCTAAAGGTTCTACACGTCACACCTATTCCCCTCACTATAGCCAATCAACCCAATTTATGTTAGCTCTGCACATACTCGTTAGGTTACATGCACGACACATCACTATAGCTAGTCGACTCGTATTCTATCACCCCCGCACATACTCGTGATGCTAACACACACCAATGCCACTATAGTCAGTCAACCCGTATTTTGTCAGCCCTGAACACACTCACTATGAAATTTTCCTTAAATAAAAACTTTAAGATGGCGCATCTATAGAAAGATATCACCATGTCTTTAGAACAACTTACATATTTCGTTCGAACGAGAGATGCATGTCGTTAGAATGACCCGCTGATGTCGTTAGAACGACATCAAATGTTGTTTTACCCTTTCAAACTCAAGGGAAAGATCTACATGGCTCTAAAAACATGTTAATCTCAGAATAAACAAAGTTAAAACAGTTTAAAAACATTTTTAACATTTTAAAATCATCTAAAAAAAATAACATCCTTAAAACATTTCCCGAGACCCATAATCATTATGTTTTCATACCTGAGAGTATCTCAAAATGCAATGTGATAAGTGTAACACCCCGCTTAAAATAAGCGAGATGTTAAAATTTAAATAAAATATGCAACAGACAACAAACCAATATTTTAAGCTACTAATAAGGAAAAGAAAGATGCATAAAAGAACTGTGATAAATAAATGCTAGAATAAAATGAAATAAATAACTACAACCGAATATACCACAAAGGAGTAGACCCGAATAAGTTGTCGGGTCACAGCGAATACAATAACTGAAATGGAATAAATATACACATCTATAAATATCCCTTGGGTATAAACCCGATATACAACATAAATCCTACCTAGATTTTTAAAGATGTAGGAAGTGACTACAACCTAAGTCCCGCAACAATCCGCACCTGTCACGGCTCCCAGGACTCTGGATAGAAGGTCATCCGGCATCCATGCGGTAGGATACCTGTAGTAATATATATATATATGCACAGATATGAGAGAAAAGTAAACGGGTCAGAGCCCGAGTTGTGAAAAATATTTAGCAAGTGTGTTAACCGAGCATAATAAATATCGGTGCACTTATTTCATAATTAAAGTGGAATCGCACTCTCATGAAACCCCAACTCACCTCTCATCTAACAACGCGCACCTATTCGCGTCCTGAAATTTTAGTGAAATTACCCCAATTATAAGGACAACCTAACTTAACATAGGCCCCGCCTATACCCACGATATCTGCATTCCTATCATAACCCAAGAATCCACTCTTTCTAAACACACATAATGGTTTTTACAAACAAATATGCCATAATAGGCTTATTGGATTCCGTTTTATAATTTAATTAATTATAATTCTTAATACGGTACCCATATACATTAGGGTTTAATCATATGATTTAATTACTAAATATCATGCATACAAATTATTATTGACAAGACTTCTCTCCAATATCAACACTTCACAACGTTTCGTGCGTGGGGTGTCTCGCAAAGAGAAATCCAAACAAGGAACCACCCCGTTACACTACTCCTTGACAATGTCGATCCTAGAGATCCATTATGCCATACATAAAATATTATACTACTACAACTACTAAGTTTAGATTACAATATAAAAACAACTTAAAATCTCTAATAATATCCTTGGGATGATGTAACCGAAATATTCCTTAAATGCGATACATCAACCCCCATTAATCTAGTACATCATAATCATCCAAGATGTACTCCCCAAAGATTCCATATCCTTTCATCTATAGGATATATAAATATATATATATAGGCATTTATTCTAACCACACACACACACACACACACACACACACATATATATATATATATAATCATCCCTTCCCATAGCCAAGTGTACATACCGCATATGATGTAGAATGGCCATACACATAATATACCCGGCTATATATATCGCCGATAAAACTACATCATGCTATCATCTTCCAGGGCATTACTCACATACCATCCCGGGGACCCCAGTCGGTCTCAATATCACCTACATCGGAGCCATACACACACACAACGTCCCGTGAAGCGGTCATAGCTCCTAACCGGTGAATGAGACGAGACATACCCACCCCGCCTCACCCCGAAAATACAAATCACATAATAACACATTGGACGACTATGACCTAGGGACTATCCACACCCTGCTCCTTGAGCCAGGATGCTCACCCTCTGCGCGAAAACTTCCCAATGATAGCATGAGCGGGGTATGCTTAACCACATAAGTATATATATATTTCATATGCACAATATATATACATCCATATGATCCCATCATATGATCAATCATTAAACCATCATATACGGTTTAGATATTCATACCATGTATATCTACAACATAAATACATTCATATATTCATATATATATATATATATATATATATATATATATATATATATATATATATATATATATATATATATATTCACATATCCTTATATCTATATATACAAACTAATTCTAATTCATATGTATAAGATATCTAAACTCGGCTATAAGTATACATAATCCTCAATATACAAGCCGTCACCACAAACTCATTTAATTTACCTCGATATGTGAACACAATCCCCCACTTGAAGCATTTTCATCCAATTTCCTATGATGAATAGTCTCCCAAACAACATACGGATATATATATATATATATATATATATATATATATATATATATATATATATATATATATATATATATATATATATATATATATAAATATATATATATATATATCCAACATTAGGGTTATCACCCAAAGTTTAGTGTAGGAAACCATCACTACACATACCATCCATATCCGAGAGCACATTGATGAATCTAGTAATAATTTCGACTATTGGTATGCTCATAACTAATAGTCTACAACCTCAAGTCTTAAATTTAAATCCATTTTAGGATCTCATCAATTTATTAAAATCTCCTTCATTACTCACACTATTCTTGTTACTAGTATGATCCCAACGCTCTCAATTCTCACTATGGATCAATGACTGTTATGAACTCCTAAATCTTATTGCACTTTCAATCTATTTCTTAAGTTAAACATTACTAGGGATATGCAACCACTCTCTCTCATCGGTCCTCAATAACATCTAAACTCACTTATGACCTCAAGATATAACTCCCGTCCTCCCTGAGATCCCTCACTACCTCAAAATGTCCATTATTTACACGCACGTAAGCAAAAAGGGACGATCTCCACCATTTATAACCATTTCATGATAACCCAGCTCTATCATGATAACATAACCCGCCAATCACTTCAGTTCTATATTTCTTTCATTACTAAAAGAGGCATCCCATCCTCGGGAATCAGTTTAATATAGTCCCACAAGTTTCTATTCGACCTAGGGCCCTATTCCCTTAATCCAATATCATAACCCTTCATAATAAAACCATTAAGAAAGACCCTAAGAATAAAACTCCAAAAGAAAAGGGTAAGAAAGAAATCCAAGTCTTGGAATAAAAACAGGGGACTGGTCGACCGGTCCCAGACCCCCGGTCGATCGCGGGTCCAAATTTTGCCTACGAAGAAATGCAGTAGGCTTTTCCCTTAAGGCGCGGTCGAACGGTCCCCTGGGCGCGATCGACCGGCCATACCAGTTTTCTTAGCCGATTTCCATTTTCAACAAAAGCCCATTTCCTCAAACACCCAACTGTCATCACCAAACCCCCAAATCTTTAACCCAATAATATTCTTAACATATAAATTCATCCTACATCCCATCCCAACAATTTATGTGTCATCAAACCCATGTATAAACATCAAATTCCCATTTTAGTACCCAAAATCTAGGTTTTTGATATTAATACCCAAAAATCCATTTGTTTTATCCATAAATTATGAAATGAAATACACAAATGAAATATTTAGAAAGATTAAACACTTGCCTCGATTTTGTAGAGGTTGGATCGTGCGCGATGTCGCGTTTTGGCCAGAGATCCCAAGCTTTTTTTCTCCTCTCTCTCTCTTCCTTTCTTCTTCTTTTCTTCTTATTTATCCCTCTAGGGCTTTTTCTCTCTTTCTCACAAATGAGAATGGCTTAATCCATAAGCCTCTTAAACCTTAAAACATAAGCCCCAATTTTAAATGTTAATACACACTTTAAATGACTCGTTTACTCCAATTCGAGTCAAACTGACTTAAAAACATTTCAGAGCCGAAATAAAACCCAATGACAGTCATTTTGAATATCTCGACATTTCCGGGATCGATGGTACCCTCAAAATCATCATCCGGGATACTTTGAAATGTCCTCTATTTTTGGTCTTCAATTCCAAAATTTTAAAATTCTCCAATTTAATTAAATTTTATTTTCCTAAAAATTTAATTTCTCAGTCTCCAAAGTCAAGGGTTGTTACATACTTCCCCCCTTACAAAAATTTCGCCCGTGAAATTTAGATTATGCCTAGCACTTCGAATCTCATCTAGTACTTACATCTACCTACAAGATCACCATACTGATCATTCATAGTTCTCCCGTCGAACCATATAAATTTTAAAACAAACTAACTACCCATGGCGCCCATACACCCCGTACCCGAGCTCAACTCATAGAATTATGACCAATATCCATTAGCCTCAATTCGTAATATAACTATCAGCAATATAATCTATAGCAACCCATTAAATATATAAAAGTTTGAAATTACCCATGGTTGAACTTGTGACACCCCATCTAATTAAATACCAGGTAGCTACTCCTTTATTTAAATTAATTCAAAATGCCAAGTTGGTTCAGTTAATAGCATCACTGTCGAAAACATTTTAATAATTACTAACCACCTAGTATTTAAAAAGTAAGTGCCAAATTTTAAGTTAAGTCTGATTAACATGCAATAAAAGAATAATGGAAGAACAACATATTCCATTCACCATAACGAAGTAATAAATAATCCAACAAAGTAATAAAAGTCCGGAGGAAAAACTCCTCACAACAATCCCACAACTGAAAATAAAATGATAAGTCTGAATCCTGAATTAATACATGCCATAAGTCTGAATAACTGAAATAAATGAAATGTCTCTAAAGAAATGGGCGACATGCCCTACAACTGATAAATGTTGAATAGAGTCAATGTAGAAGAAGCGTCTACAAGCAAAGTCCTGTAACTTCCACAAACAGCTACAGTTCGTCACCTGAATGAGGATCCTAAGCATGGCGTCCTTGTGGCTGGGCACCTAATATGGTTTTTACAAAAAAATAGATTTGAAAGAAAATGGGTCAGAGCCCGAAAGTGGAAATCATTTTAAAAACTGCAAGTGTTTTAATAACATTAAAACATTAAATGCAAAATACATGTTAGGACGTGCACTCACATGAAATCCTCACCTCTCGACTACATGTGCACTCCTAACGTACCGTACCCATCTAAATGACATCCATAACTAACCAAACCGTAATAAGTTCTAACCCTTACTACTCGATCCCCATAGTACATTCTAGCATTAACAAATGAATAAAGGGCTTTACTTAAACTCGGATTCTCAATTTGCAAAACAATTCACTATTGATTAACCCGTTATATTTTCTCAAAACGTTTCCATATTTATACACACAATAACACATGAAAGTTCCCATTAATTAAGTGTATATTATTCACGCCATAAATATACAATACAAGCACCCCGAGACTAGCTGCGATGCACACATACTCTGCTATCCATCCCGGTACATCACGTACATAAGGATCACATATTCCGAATCTCTCAGGAATAGTTCTCAGATAACAACATCACAAATAATGGAGGCGAACACAGTCACATCACATGGGTCACGCACATACCTGCGCTCCCACGATCAGCAGACTTATTAACATCCCAATAAGTCCTTCTCTAACCTATGTTCATCGAGGTAACCAATCTAAATCCGGGCAACACAAGGATTAGAGAACCCTAAGCGAACGCAAACCTCCCGTGATAGCAAGTATGGTAGGTATGTCATACACATAAAATCAATACATATACTAAGTATTCACACATCTTAGTAATCACCATAATATATTGGTGGTACACTTCTCATTCTCGTACCGACATATAATACTACACAACTTATAAGTTCCCAGTTAATATAATAAATTGGGCCGTCAAGAGTTCTCACAACGTAATAGACACTCACGTCCTACTTCACATTTACCCTTAGGTTCAAACTACACTTCTAGGTTTGATTCCTCATTATATCCAAAACATCCCAAATATCACAATTAATCATCAAGGGAAGGCTATCTCTACATATACACAAGGTTACGGTACACTCGGGATCAAAACAGGCTAAAATGCCTAAACTGTCAACTCGTTCGAAGTCTCGTTCGAACGAGAGTTCGTTCGAACGAACTGGGTCTTCTAACGAGATCTCGTTTGAACGAAAGTCTTCGAACGAACATCCCTCTCGTTAGAACCCAAACTTTCAACTCGTTAGAAGCTCGTTCGAACGAGCTCGTTCGAACGACCTGGGTAGGTCTTCTAACGAGTGGCCAGATTCAAGCCCGGAAATTTCTGATTTCGTTTTTCCCAATTTTCTTCACTCCTAATCCCACATAATAATCGACCCAACATCATTTTAAGGTTCCTAACTCGTACTAAACATACATAGGTCACCTACTAACGTTTTTTTGGGGATTAAATCACTATAAACATCATCCAAATATCAAATCCATACATTTATCCCCAATTTATATGAACATGAACCCTAACATTTATAAATCATCATTGAACCTACTAAAATCCATTTTTGTTTCATCCAAGATATTATTAACATCTGAATAATTACCTACATATAATTCTACATGCAAATCCTCATCAATATGTAAGATTCTATTTCCAATTTAATGGGTTTTTCATTAACTCCCAAGAACAATTAGATTTCTATCAATTCCTACACATGGAAGAAGCATTCTCTGAAATTATTTGGAATTAAACACTTGCCTTAAGAGTAACTATGGATTTGATGATGAATCTGATGAATGGCGCTCTCTCTCCTCTGCAGAATTCCTCCTCTATCTTCTCTCTCTACAAGCTTTCTTCTCCAAAGTTAATGGTGGCTAGGGTTTGTGCTTTAGAAATTCTTTTGGAACAAGTTCAATAACCTCCGCATCCTATTTGGGTATTAGTGGGATTAGTGGGTTAATGCCAAATCAGATATTAACTCCCAATTTTCGTAGCTTTTAATTCCCCAAAATTCAAAATTACTAAACTACCCCTATACGTTGCTGGTATGGCCTAAAAATGCCCCGGGACCCAAACTAAACCCCCGGCTAGTGTTTTCTGACTATTTTGACCCTTCCGGATGCGTTGGCGCACTCAAAATGACCATACGGTTTATAGAAATAAAATTCACTTTTTAATTATCATAATAATATACCATGACGCGATTGTCACACGCGTCTCAACAAAATTCACAAATTGTCGTATTTCGATCTCACGACAATTTTCATAATTCCATATTCATATATAATCATATATGCACATATAATCAAATACTAACTCTCATCTTGCTAGTATTTTATCCGGATTAATTTCCAATTAATACACATTTAATTTAATTAATCCCAAAAATTAATGCCACAAAAATACGGGGTATTACATACTTCCCCCCTAATAACTCAATTTCGTCCCGAAATCAGGATTTAGAAAGTACCTGGTAAGAACAACTCTGGATAACGTTCGCGCATCTCATCCTCACGCTCCCATGTGGACTCCTCGACATTATGATGTCGCCACTGAACACGCACTAATGGAACTATCTTTGACCGCAGTTTCCGCTCACTTCGGTCCAAAATAGCAATCGGCCCCTCCTCGTAGGAGCTATCAGGCTGGAGATCGATGTCCTCCAAAGCAATATGAGAATGAGACAAATCGTCTCTAAGATATTTCCTTAGCGAGGAAATATGAAATACATCGTGAATCCGATGTAAATGCTCCGATAATCCAAGCCTATACGCAACTTGTCCAATCTGCTCAATAATAGGAAATGGTCCCTGTGACACCCCGACTAATTAAATACCGGGTAGCTACTCCTTTATTGAATTAATTCAAAATGCCAAGTTGGCTCAGTTAATAGCATCACTGTCGAAAACATTTTATTATTACTAACCACCTAGTATTTAAAAAGTAAGTTGCCAAATTTTAATTTAAGTCTGATTAACATGCAACAAGTATAGTGAAGAAATAAATAACACCATACACCTACTGAAGTAAAACGAATAACCATCACAATAGAGTAATTAAAGTCTGGAGGAAAAACTCCTCACTACAATCCCATAACTGAAATAAATAAACTAAAACAATAGAGGCTAAAGTCTGAAGACTGAAATGTAAAAGATGTCTCTAATAGAAACGGGTAACATGCCCTACACTGATAGATAGTGACTCTGAAATCCAAAAGATCGAAGCGTCTATAAGAAAAGTCCCTGTAGCTTCCACAAGCAGCTACAGCTCGTCACCTGAATGAGTATCCTATGCTTGGTGTCCTTGTGGCTGGGCACCTAAAATGGTTTTACAAGAAAAAGATTTGAAAAGCAAACGGGTCAGAGCCCGAATGTGGAGTTATATTTTAAAAACCTGCAAGTGCTTTAATAACATTTAAAACATTAAATGTAAAGTACATGTTAGGATGGGCACTCACATTATATTCTCACCTCTCGTCTAACTGTGCACTCCTAACGCAAGTACCCATCTACAACGATATAAACCACTAGCTAAGTGACATCATAACTAGCTAGAGTGTAATAGTTTCTACCCTTATTACCCGGTTCCATTAACATAATAACGCTCGTAATTAAATAGGGGTTTAACGTAAACTCAGATACACAATATGCAATATATATAACTATCAGTTAACTCGTTATATTTCTCGAAACAACACCGTAATATATTTAAAACATTAACATGAGGATTCCCATTAATTAAATGTATATTATTCACATCATAAATATACAATATAAGCACCCCGAGAACTAAGCTGCGGTGCACACATACTCTGCTATCCATCCCGGTACATCACGTACATAAGGATTACATATTCCGAATCTCTCAGGAATAGTTTACCGATAACAACATCACAAATATTGGAGGCGAACACAGTCACCATCACATGGGTCATGCACATACCTACGCTCCCATGATCAGCGGACTTATTAATATCCCAATAAGTCTTTCTATGACCTATGCTCATCGAGGTACCAGTCTATATCCCCCCCCCCCCCCCCCCCCCCGTAGGCACACAAGGATTAGAGGGTCCTAAGCAAATGCAACCTCCCATGATAGCAAGTATGGTAGGTATGTCATACACACAATCCATATACTAATACTAAGTAAACACACATCTTAGTAATACCGTATTTTAATCGTAGTACGTATCGCATTCTCGCACTAACTATAATTATCACAATTTATACTAATCCGATTTATAATCATACGCGCTATAGTTTCTCACGTCGTAGTAAACACTCACATCTCAACCCAAACCGTCCATGTAATACAGCTCTCGTATATAATTTACTCCTCATAATAATCCAAAAGTCCCAAATTTATCCTTACATCATCAAAGAATGTTAACTCTACCCTCGAACCAGTTTCCGGGACTCTAAAAATCAAAACAGTCCAAAAAGGACCAAACTGTCAACTCGTTAGAAGTCTCGTTCGAACGAGGCTGTTCGAACGAGGTTCATCTGCCAACTCATTAGAAGTCTCGTTCGAACGATGCTGTTCGAACGAGATCCCAGTTCGTTCGAACGAACTATTCCTTCTAACGATATCTCGTTCGAACGAGATATCGAACGAAATCCATTCTCGTTAGCAGCGACTGGTCAACTCGTTAGAAGCTCGTTCGAACGAGTTCGTTCGAACGACCTGGGTAGGGGCTTCTAACGAGATGCCAGATTCGTCCTAGATTTTTCCCTTCCTCATTTTTAACCATTTTAACACTTCTAATCTCATCCAAAGTTCATCCCAACAACGTTTTATGGTCTCTAAGTGATCCTAAACATATTCAAGCCAACTACTAACATGTTTTCAAGGGTTAAATCACTTCAACATCAATTAACATATGAATTTCTACACTTATCCCCAATTATCTCAAGAACATGAACCCTAACATTTTGAATCATGAATTAACCCAACAAAATCCGTTTTAATTTCTGTTCAATCATGTATATCATCAATAAAAACATCTACCTATCATTCTACATGCAATCCTTCTCAAATTTCTCAAGCTCTATGATCTAAACTACAAGGGTTTTCTTATTTTATCAAGAACAAACCATAAATCCGAATTTTCTAACATGGAGGGAACATTCTCTGAAATTAAATGGAATAAAGTCACTTGCCTTGGTTTGATTTCCGATTTTGGTGTAGGTTTGATGAAGTTTTCTGCAGAAATTCCTTTCTCCAAGCTCCTTCTCCAATGGTGGCTTAAGGTGGCTAGGGTTTGATTTGGGAACTTAGAAAACCTAAATGATAACCTACGTAGATTTCTAGGTTAATATGGTTTGGTTAATGGGATTAATGGGTTAAATCCACAACAGATTTACATCTCTAATTTTCGTCACTTTTAATTCCTAAAAATGTAAAATTACCAAAATACCCTTTAAGTTGCCGGTATGGCCTAAAAATACCCCGGGACCCAAACTACACCCCCGGGTAGTGTTTTCTGACTATCTCGACCCTTCCGGACGCGTTGGCGCACTCAAAACGACCATACGGGTTATAGATTTTAAATTCACTTTTATTATCAAAATATTATACCGTGACGCGGCGGTCCCATGCGTCTCAACAAAATTTCTAAAATGTCGTATATATAAATCTCACGACAAATTTTATAATACCAAATACATATATAATCATATATGCACATAATCAAATACCAATTCGCATCTCATTAGTATTTATAACCCGGATTAATTATCAATTAATACGCATTTAATTAATTAATCCCAAAAATAAATATAGTCAAAAGTACGGGGTATTACATACTTCCCCCCTAATAATTGAATTTCGTCTCGAAATTCGAAACTAGAAAGTACCTGCTAAAAACAACTCTGGATAACGCTCGCGCATCTCATCCTCGCGCTCCCATGTGGACTCCTCGACATTGTGATGTCGCCACTGAACATGCACTAACGGGACTATCTTTGACCGCAGTTTCCTCTCGCTTCGGTCCAAAATAGAAATTGGCCCCTCCTCGTAGGAGCTATCCGCCTGGAGATCGATGTCCTCCACAGCAATGTGAGAATGAGCCAAATTATCTCTAAGGTATTTCCTCAGCGAGGAAATATGGAACACGTCGTGAATTCGATGCAAGTGCTCCGGTAGTCCAAGTCTATACGCAACCGGTCCGATCTGCTCAATAATAGGAAACGGCCCCACATACCTCGGTGCCAACTTCCCCTTCTTCCCGAATCGCATAATCCCCTTCATCGAAGATACCCTGAGCAAAACCTGGTCCCCCACTTGGAACTCCCTGAAAAACCTCTTCGCATCAGCATAACTCTTCTACCTGTCTTGAGCTACCCGAATGCGACTCCGAATTAACTCAATCCTTGCCGAAGTATCCTGAATCACTTCCGGCCCAAGTAGTTTGTTGTCCCCCACTTCCAACCAACATGCTGGGGAACGACAAGGCCTACCATACAATGCCTCAAACGGAGCCATGCCAATATAAAACTGATAGGAGTTGTTGTAAGCAAACTCCACCAGTGGAAGGTACTGCTCCCATCCACCCCCGAAGTCAATAATGCACATGCGTAGCATGTCCTCCAACATCTGATTGGTGCGCTCTGTCTGCCCATCGGCCTGCGGATGATAAGCCGTACTCAACCGCAATTCCGTGCCCATTGCCTCCTGGAAACGTTCCCAAAACCTCGAAACAAATATCTTGTCTCTGTCAGACACGATATTTAGGGGCACACTGTGAAGTCTCACAATCTCTGAAATGAAGAGCTGGGCATACTGTCCCGTAGTGTAGTCAGTCCTTACGGGTAAGAAGTGAGCGACCTTGGACAACCTGTCCATAATTACCCAAACGGAGTCATGACCCCTCTGCGACGTAGGCAACCCCGTGATAAAGTCCATCGATATGCTCTCCCACATCCACACCGGGACCTCCAACGGCTGTAGCAATCCTGCCGGTCTCTGATGATCCACTTTTACGAGCTAACAAGTGGCGCATTTCGAGACAAACTTGGCGATATCTCTCTTCATACCGCTCCACCAATACTGCCGTCTCATGTCTTGGTACATTTTGTCCCCTCCGGGATGTACCGTGAACCGTGAGCCGTGCGACTCTGCCATCACATCGTGCCACAATTCTTCCCCTTCCGGAACTACCAATCTCCCATTGAAGCGCAATCCCCCATCTGAGTTAACGGTATAGGACTCGGCTCCCTCTGCAAGTAATCGAACTATCTGCTCCTGACAGAACGAGTCATTTGCCTATGCCCGTACTACCTTCGTGACAATCTGCGGTGTAACGGTCATCACAGACATGAAAGATCGGGCCACTGCATCCTGGTGTCCCAATTCCTTCCACTTTGCCTTCCACACCTTTGCCACCTCATCTGCTGGTCTACGGCTCAACGCGTCTGCTACCACGTTAGCCTTACCCGGGTGGTACTGGATGTCGAACTGGTAGTCCTTCACAAATTCAAGCCACCTACGCTGCCACATATTCAATTCCTTCTGCGTGAACAGATACTGTAGTGACTTGTGGTCCGTGAATAGCTGAAACTTCTCCCCCAAAAGATAGTGCCTCCAAATCCGTAAGGCAAATACCACTGCTGCCAACTCCAAATCATGTGTGGGGTAGTTCTTCTCATGAGGCTTAAGCTTACGGGAAGCATAAGCTATGGCCTGTCTCTCCTGCTGTAATACACCTCCCAGTCCTTGCAAAGACGCATCGGTGTAAACCAAATACTCAACTCCCGGTCTTGGCAATGCTAACATAGGTGCTGAGGTCAATTTGTCCTTTAACTCATCGAATGCCAACTGACAGGCATCACTCCAAATATATGGCACACCCTTACGAGTCAGATGTGTCAAAGGACCTGCTATCTCTGAGAAACCCCGAATAAACCTCCTGTAGTATCCTGCTAAACCCAAGAAACTACGAATCTCAGTCGGTGTCGTGGGCTGCCCCCACTCCCTCACCGTTGACACCTTCCCCGGATCAACAGATATTCCTTGGTTGGAAATGATATGCCCCAGAAACTGGACTTCCTTCAGCCAAAACCCGCACTTCTCATATTTTTCATACAACTCGTTCTGACGAAGTGTCTGCAAAACCTGCCTCAAATGCTCGGCGTGCTCCTCCTCTATCTGAGAGTAAACCAGAATATCATCAATGAAGACAATGACAAACTGGTCTAGCAAATCCCTGAACACTCTGTTCATCAAGTCTATAAACACTGCTGGAGCGTTGGTTAAGCCGAAAGGCAAAACCCGAAACTCGTAAGAACCATATCTCGACAAGAACGCGGTCTTCGAGACACCCTCCTCCCTGATACGCAACTGATGGTATCCTGACCTCAAGTCAATCTTCGAGAAGAAAGAAGCTCCTCTCAACTGGTCGAATAAGTCATCGATTCGAGGCAACGGATACTTATTCCGTATCGTGACCTTATTCAACTCTCGGTAGTCCACACACAATCTCAGTGAACCGTCCCTCTTCTTCACAAACAAAACTGGAGCGCCCCAAGGTGAGGTACTCCTGCGAATAAAGCCCTGCCCTAACAGCTGCTCTATCTGATCCCGTAGCTCCCTCATCTCAGCTGGAGCCATACGGTATGGTGCACGTGCTATAGGTCTCGTACCCGGTAGCAAATCTATAATGAAGTCTATCTCTCGACTGGGTGGTAAGCCTGGTATCTCCTGAAACACATCCGAATACTCCCCGACAATCGGGATCGAATCTAAAGGAATAACAACCTCCTTAGAGGTATCCTCCTCTATGTAATACAGATGAGCGGTCGATCCTCCCTCTGGGCGAGGCATCGCCACTACAAACATCTCTTGCCCCGGAATGGCAAAAACAATGCTCCCGCTGAAGCAATCAATCATGGCCCTATATGCTACGAGCCAATCCATACCGATGATCACATCGTGAACATGCATGTCTAACACTAACATGTCTGCAGGCAATACCAAACCGCCAATCTCTACCCCCACTCCCCGACATATAAAGAAAATAAGTGACCCACTCCCTAATGGTGGAAAATGCCATGTCATGAACCGGATAGTTCTTCTCGTGAGGCTTCAACTTACGAGAAGCGTACGCTATGGGTTGTCTCTCTTGTTGAAGAACACCTCCTAATCCCTGAAGAGATGCATCAGTGAAGACGAGATATTCCAATCTCGGCTTTGGCAATGCCAGGACTGGAGCCGAAGTCAGTCTGTCCTTGAGCTCATCAAAAGCTGCTTGACATGAACTGTCCCATACAAATCTTACTCCTTTCCGGGTTAAATTCGTCAATGGGCTAGCAACCTTGGAAAAGCCCTTAATGAATCGACGGTAATAACCCGCCAAGACCAGAAAACTACGAACTTCAGTAGGTGTAGTGGGCTGACCCCACTCTTTTACCGCGATCACCTTACCCGGATCCACAGACACGCCCTGGGATGACACCACATGCCCCAGAAATTGAACTTCCTTCAACCAGAAGCCACATTTCTCAAACTTTGCATACAATTGATGATCCCTCAATCTCTGTAGGACCAACCGCAAGTGAGCAGCGTGATCTGACTCTGTCTGAGAATAGACTAGGATGTCATCGATAAAGACAATGACAAACTGGTCAAGGAAATCCCGAAACACCCTGTTCATAAGGTCCATAAACACTTCAGGGTCATTGGTTAGCCCAAAGGGCATAACCAAGAATTCATAAGATCCATAACGGGTCAGAAAGTCCGTCTTGGATACATCTTGCTCTCGTATCCTCAATTTGTGATACCCCATCCTCAAGTCGATCTTGGAGAAGTAGGAAGCTCCCCTAAGTTGATCAAACAAGTCGTCGATGCGAGGCAAAGGGTATTTATTCCGGATGGTGACTTTATTCAACTCTCTATAGTCCACGCATAACCGGAGAGAACCGTCTCTCTTCTTCACAAACAATACCGGAGCGCCCCACGGTGAGGTACTACGCCTAATAAAACCCTGCTCCAGTAGCTTCTGAATCTGATCTCTCAGCTCCCTCATCTCCACAGGAGCCATTCGATAAGGAGCTTTAGTGATCGGTCGAGTTCCCGGCATTAGATCAATCACAAACTCTATTTCCCGACTTGGAGGTAATCCCGGTATCTCCTGAAAAATATCTTCAAAATCTCTAACGATTGGAAGAGAATTTAGGGGAACCACGACATCTCTAGACGCGTCTTCCGCAATATAGTATAGATAAGCACTCGTACTCCCTTCCATACAAGTCATAACTACCAGGAACATCTCTTGTCCCGGAACCGCAAAAACTATACTCTTCCCATAACAATTTACTATAGCACGATACTTCACTAGCCAATCCATACCCAAAATTACATCGTACCCGCCCATATCAAGAACGAGCAAATCAGCCTCAAAACACATGTCACCAAGGTTAATTCCTACGTGTTTACATACGAAGTAAATCAATGAGCCATCGCCCATAGAGGATTCGATGCTAGTGAAGGTACTTTCAGCAGATTTTATCAAACCTGTAGTCTGAGCAAAACTTCTAAAAATAAAGGAGTGTGTAGCACCCGTATCAAATAGGATTCGACCTATGTGCCCATGAATAAGAAACTTACCCTCGATCGCTGGTGGTGCCGGAGGAGCTGGAGGAAGCAGAGCCTCCTGAATATGGTAAACCCGATCATACTGCAATTGTCCCTGTTGAAGAGGAGCAACCGGATTAGGCACTTGGGGAGGAAACTGTACATACGGCTGCTGTGGGGCCCTTGGAAGATGCCCTCTAACCAACTAAGGACACGCCCTTTTATAGTGGCCCATCTCCCCACTCTGGAAACATTTATTTGTCCTATTATCCTAATTCCTACCTTGGTTATTTCGGAATTGTCCCGCACCTCGGCCCTGTTGGCCTCTACCTCCATTTCCACCTCTACCACCCTGTGGTTGCTGACCACCTTGACCCTGCCTGTTATTATTGCCACCAGCATTAAACCCACCGAAACGTTGACGCTTTACCGAATCCCCCTGCTGAGGATCCCTCTCAACCTGCTTGTTCCCCGAGGATTGGGATGAAGAAGATGTTCCCCCTCCGCTCCCAGTTCCTCCATGTCTCACTGCTTGCCCTGCAACTACAACCTTCTTCTTGTTTTGAACAAACAATCTATGCTCTTGACAGTGAAGTAAAGCAGCATTCATCACATCACCAAAGGTCACCAGAGATGGATTTCCAAGCAAATGTTGTTTTATTCGCCAATGCAAACCTCCCACAAACTTGGAGATCCTCTTCGCTTCTGGAGTTACTTCATCCGGTATAAAGCTTACTAACCGGGTAAACTCCTCCTCGTACTCGGAAACCGATCTCTCCCCTTGTACTAAATCTTGAAGCTTCCTCTGCATTTCCCTCTGAACTGCGGGAGGGAAATACTTTCCATCAAACAAAGCCCAAAAATTTGTGATGGACATAGTATCCCTTTGTTCGGGTGCCGTCATTGACTCCCACCAGTGTAAGGCCGGTCCGACCAGCTTGAAAGTAATGAGAATTTGCTTTTTCTCCTCACTACATTCCACCATCCTAAGGTGGCGCTGCATATCTCTCTTCCACTGGTTCGCCTTTATAACATCCGAACCTCCCTCAAATTCCGGGGGATGTCCCTTAAGGAAAGACTCCCTCACGTGTTCCCACTGAGAAGGTCCCGTAGGAACTAGTGTTTCTTGTCCCCTTGCTTGAACTTGTGGCATTTGTTGGGCCACTGCAGTCATCGTGGCATTGACAGCTTGGGCCACAATAGTTGCCACCTTAGCGGCACTGATACTCCCCTGTGGCTGCGGTGGAGGACCAAACTCATCCTTAACAACCCTATTACGTCTAGAGGGACGTCCTCTCTTTGGCGGCATCTGAGATAGAGATGAGGCAGAGTTAAAACATAATACAAAATAATCTATTTAGCAGAAGATCGCATACATAAGCAACAAACAACCCTAACATTAAGTTCTATATCGAAGAATGCTACGGTAGAACATGACAAGTCCGCATAGATCCTAAAGATTCTAGAACCTGATGCTCTGATACCATCTGTGACAACCCGCTATCCAAAATAAAGGGTGGCCAGCCCTTATACCTCGATAAAATAGGAAATCATTGATAAATATCATTCTCAGCATCACTACAATATGAAAAGTATAAGGAATAACCACACTATATTCCAGAAAACGGGTTATCAAAAACTTTGGTTATTAAATAATAAGAGAACATTTTCAACAACCCATAGTAGGAATAGAGGGTGGAAACCCCCACAAGCGTATATAAGAAACCCAAAAATACTAAAGGACCGAATGAAACGTCGGTCAATACTAGCCATACAGCATACAATAAGTTCCAGGTGTTACATAATAAATCCATTATACAATTACAACGGTTTGGGAAACATGCCCGAATAAACTGATCATAACTAGAAAACATAAAGGGAGGCGTCTACACAAAACATCCCGTGATACCCGCACGATGTCACGGCTCCTCAAGACATATGGAAGGAAAGATCGTTACGGGCGACCGTGCGGCGGAACACCTGAACGGATTATATATATATATATACACAACAGGAAGTGAAAACCGGTCAGGGCCGGATATATGTGATCAAAAGATAAATGACAGGTATGACAATGATGCGCAAGTAAGCATGAATGATAGTCTAGCATGGTTACATCATGTGAGGAAACTAAAGCTAATAAATGACTATGTAGAATAAAATTCATATAAAACAGAATTTAAAAGTACATATGAGCCTTTATCATCTTTCAACATATTTCGATTTCAATCTTCTTTTCCATTCCTTATCAGGAATACAATTATCATCATGTGCTCTTTATGGCACTAATCTCAATAGCATGCTCTTTGTGGCATAAATTTGCTCTTCATGGCATTCATGTTCCATCGAGTCCAACTCGATAATTAGAATAGTCATAAATATAAATATAACGATTCTAAGACCGCCCGTACGGGTTTCCCCACTGTGCGCGTCCCTAAATAACCATCATCTTCCAGGGCCTAACATAAGACAACCTGGGATCCTATCGAAATCGTCGGGAAGCGGCCATATGCCTGCGGGGTAGTCAAGACCACACCCAGAATCTCCTACCCATCTCAGAAAAATAAAACAAGCGCTCGTATGGCCTAGGACTATATCCACCCTGCATTCATTAGCCAGGGGGCTTCACCTCTCGCACAGACTTCCCTTAAGATGGCATTTAGAGAGGTGTGTAACATCCATTTTATTTATTTCTATTACATGATTTAGCAATTTATCAATTACCTTGTCAATTTCCCATTTTAACAAATGTATAAGCTTAAATCGGGACTATACGTATTACGTACCGTCATAACCTCCTCCATAAGAAATTCAGACTCCAAAGTTATTTCCAAAGCCTCCTTTAGGCTTTAAAATAAACCACCAAGTCAAATTCTAACTCAAGTTAAATTCTAAAGTCTCCAAATTGACCTTAATATGTTCTAGACCCTTATAGAATTACAAGATAAAAGTAATGCCCAAACATCACTTTAAATTCCCCCTTAAAAGAACCCTAGATGAACCCTTTCGAGTCAAGGATGTCGACCTAACTCAACTAATACTCTAAACCCTATGTTTACTTCATTTAAGAAGGTCCCTAATTACTAATCCTAAAGAAAAAGGGTTAAAATTTAAAAGAAAAAATTTTGGAAAAGTGCAGGGCTACCGAATCGATTCGCCCCCTTGGCCGAATCGATTCGGCCAGAAAATTTGAGTTTCTGAAAAGTTGCCGAATCGATTCGGATGGAAACCGAATCGATTCGGTCAGAAGGTTTGGGTTTCTGCATAACTGCCGAATCGATTCAGATAAATTCCGAATCGATTCGGTTCACAAGACCTGGGCACTGGACCTAACCGAATCGATTCGCCCAGGGGGCCGAATCGATTCGGGCCTGCGATATTGCCAAGAATTGGCTATGGAGTCTTGGACTCCATTTTCTACCCCAACTCAGATTTCTTCAAACCAAACTTATATACCAACATCAAAATAACATCAATGATTCTATTAACAATCTTAAGCCTCATGAATCATCCTAATCATCTTTGAATGAATCAAAACCCATAAATACATAAGGAAAACCCTAAGTTTGCTAAACCAAAATCAATACATCATTACCATAGCAAATCATCTATCTCAAGACACAAATAGCAAGTAAAAACTTGCCTTGATTCAGCAAATTGCAGGTCTCTTGGTTGTAGAAGCAAGAATCTCTCTCAATCTCCAAATCTCCAATCTTTCTCTCTACTCTTCTCTTTCTCTCTTTAGGTTTAGGAAGGGAATTAGGGAAATTGGAAGACTTAGGAAGCTTAAGTCGTGACCTAAGATAATTATCCCACTAAATTAACTAATAGTGCGATAAACTAATACGCAACTGCATAATTAAGGCACAACCAGTCAAAAATGCCCAAAACTACAAAATACAATATGGTACATTATTTGACTATTTCGCACGTTCCGGAATCAACTGCAACCTCCAAATTATCATTTGGACAATTTAAAATTAAATTTAGGTTCCTTTCTCATTATTAAGCCAAATATCATTTTGAATTCAGATGATATTAATAAGCATGACATAGCAATATGTACCCATAAATATGATAGGTATGCAAACTCATGATAGATACCAACTTCTCTACATTGAATTAACATTCAAATCATAACCCAACACCTGTCTCTAATTACTATACTAAGTAATTACTATAAATTACGGTCTCAAAAGCGAGGGTTATTACAATAAACCCATTAAGAAAGCCCTTAAGAATAAAACTCCAAAAGAAAAGGGGAAGAAAGAAATCCAAGTCTTGGGCTAAAAACAGGGGACCGGTCGACCGGTCCCAGACCCCCGGTCGACCGCGGGTCCAAATTTTGCCTACGAAGAAATGCAGTAGGCTTTTCCAATAAGGCGTGGTCGACCGGTCCCCTGGGCGCGATCGACCGGCCATACCAGTTGTCTTGGACGATTTCCATTTTCAACAAAACCCCATTTCCTCAAACACCCAAATATCATCACCAAACCCCCAAATCTTTAACCCAATAATATTCTTAACACGTAAATTCATCCTATATCCCATCCCAACAATTTATGTGTCATCAAACCCTTGTATAAACATCAAATTCCCATTTTAGTACCCAAAATCTAGGTTTTTGATATTAGTACCCAAAAATCCATTTGTTTTATCCACAAATTATGAAATGAAATACAGAAATGAAATATTTAGCAAGATTAAACACTTGCCTCGATTTTGTAGAGGTTGGATCGTCCTCGATGTCGCGTTTTGGCCGAAGATCCCAAGATTTTTTTCTCCTCTCTCTTCCTTTCTTCTTCTTTTCTTCTTCTTTATCCCTCTAGGGATTTTTCTCTCTTTCTCATAAATGAGAATGGCTTAATTCGTAAGCCTCTTAAACCTTAAAACATAAGTCCCAATTTTAAATGTTAATACACACTTTAAATGACTCCTTTACTCCAATTCGAGTCAAACTGACTTAAAAACATTCCGGAGTCGAAATAAAACCCAATGATAGTCATTTTGACTATCTCGACCCTCCCGGGATTGATGGTACCCTCAAAATAATCGTCCAGGATACTTTCTATTTTTGGTCTTTAATTCCAAAATTTTAAAATTCTCCAATTTAATTAAATTTTATTTTCCCAAAAATTTAATTTCTCAATCTCCAAAGTTAAGGGTTGTTATAATATGAAGACGTGAAACTTGCACCAATAAACAGGACATGAGCAATATTGAAGCTTGGTAGCTTCGTATTCAAACAACATGTCATAGACTATGTGGGAATCGTGATAAGTAAAAATCTATCTATGACTCAAATTGATTTTTGTCCGGAATGATGCCAATACATACAAATTGACACTACTTGGAAATTTATCCTTATACTTAGTACTCCCAAATAAGTGTTGATAATATTAGATTAATATTTTAAATGTAATTTTTTCTTAAAAACAAAGGTTAATATTCCCCCAACCCAAATAAATACCTCAATTATACACATAAACTCTCCAAATCGGCTACACCGAAAATGAAACCTCTTTTAACAACTCATTAAAATATGAAATCAGTCCCTAAAAATTAGATAAATTATCAAGGCATCCCTTCAACTTTTTCAAATTACCAAAATTAAGCGAGAATTATGCTACTATATGCACCCTAGCCTGCCAATTGAAGCTAAACTTGAACCTAAAATTTCATTAAAGTCAATATACTTAGTACCAATGTTACGAAAAAATCCAATAAGTTTAGGAAATTACACCTAAATCCCCTAAACTTTCAAAATTTAGCATAAATGTCCCTAAAAGTAAAATATAGACTACCTAAGGACCTAACTCAAACCCAAACATATTACCCCTTTACCTCCTGGGGATTTTGGCTAGGTGGCTGCCCTGTGGGAAGTTCTACCTCGTGGGTTTCCCATGGTACCCATGTCTAACAACATGGTTCCATTGTTAAACTTAAATTTACCAAGGTTTAAATCCACCTATTTTTCAACTAATATCCTTTCCTCTATAAACCCTATATAAACCCTCAGTCACCACTGTAAAAACACATCCAGCCTCCGTGAAAATCATAAGTAAACTTCGATATTTTCCTGCATCTCTATCATTTTATGTAAAGTTTCTATTTCTTTACATTTGGTTAAGAATTTTCACTTTCCTAGAGTAAAAACATGAGTTTACATGAAGGTTTGAATGTAAGAAAAACATTGAAAGGGATTAAATCCTAGAAACGTCCATTAAAGCTTGAACTTTAATGGTGGAATCTATACTTAACTTTGAAACAGTTTCAAAGTGAGAGAACTCAATCTCAATGTCTAAGGAACCTAGGTGAAATGTTTGATTGAAAAAAACATCTACTTCTAATGCCCCAAATCAAAATTTGAAATTTACGTCTCTGAAATTTTTAGAACTCGAATTCAGAGGCTACGGGGAACAAATATATTGAAACTAAACATGTTCGATTAAATTTTGATCATTGAACATAAATATCACCAACAACTCGAACCAGTCCACCAAATTCTTTGAACCCATTATGGTTGGATTCATCTAAAAAGTTTACACAACTTTCATTCAGGAATCAACGTAAATTATTTTCTAAAATGGTTCAAATATAGGGTCAAAAATTTTAAACCCTAAAATTAATAAAATGAAGGTAGGGGATGATGTGTCCTATATGTGTGAGAGTGGGGTCAAACCCAGGCATGCTTGGAATTTGACCCAACGTGTGAGGGTGTGTCCCCAATCCAAAAAATTAGATTGTTTTCTGAAATTTCTATTTTTTTATTCTGAGTAAATTGATATATTACATCACCCTCTTTGGATTCCTAAAAGTAAAATATAGAGAATATAGATTTTAAAGTTTAAAAATTAAACTTTCAAATTCACTTATAAAATTTTCATTTTTTTCAAAGCAACCTCAAAATTTTTAAATAGGTCCCTTATGCTAAATATATCCAACTTGTATATTTCCACCAAACCTAAATCCAAATGGAAAGTAGGAAAAAAAATTAAAACCCCAATCTTTTATAAAAATTCACATTTTACCCCAACATTTAATTTTACACAGAAAAGATCATTTAATTCCACCCAACTACATGCTAGAGCTTCACTTTTAAGCTTATACTACATACTTGTGATATCCCTCATTTCATAATACCCAGTCCAATCCCATGGATTAGACAAGCAAGCTTCAACACACTGAACCTAAAAGTAGGTGATTCTATTTCACTATTAAATTCGAGCTTATATCCTTGAATTACTGCATTCTTTATATCACTATGCGATAGACCCTGAATTCTTATTCTCATTATGAACTCTTTTGTGTAGTTCACATTGCTGTGAATATTTATTCAATCTTTATCCCGTTTATTCCTAAACTCAATAAACCTTTACAACTAATTATTCAGTAGAACCAAACCCTTAAATGTTGTATCATCTTGCCTCCTATTAAGCCTTTGATTGAACTAAACCCCTGCAACTAATACCCTAATATCAGTGAAACCCAGTGACATACCTTATAATTCAGGGATTAGACTCTGGTATACCACATAAGTTTTATTTGGTAGACATGACTCAGATATTGAGTGCCCAGTTTTTATTGCTACATACCTATAAGTGCCACTCTAATTACTGTGCCAAAGTATTTATTTTCCCCAGTTATTTTAGGCTGACAGTCTAAAGGTTTTGGACGATAATTTAATGGAATTGCTATGCATTTGAAGCCCTTATAAGCAATAATTTATGGGTTATCTTGTTATAGTCGGAACCCTTATCTTTGTAACTCGATAAATAACCTATCTAGTTATAAATAACCATAGTATTATTGTAAATATCATTAGACTCTAGTATACCTTAATTCAGTACTGTGATATTTCATTTTTCTTCAGACTACTATAAACTGTGTTACAACACCTGTAATTTTAATCGTAGTTATACTATCACTATAATTTCTTGCATATACCTTCTTATAGAAGTAAAATTATCTAATTGTCATATTTCGTTTCAGATGGACAGCGAACTAGAAGAAAAGAAATACCACCCTCACCTATGGATTTTAATTCAGTTTTACTATGAAATTTTTTCCAGTAATATGCGTGTGGGCAGTAACAAGCAAAGATGGTAGTCCCCACTAGAACATTTTTACTACAACATATCAACTCATGTGATCTTTTAAATTTCATGTCATTTTATGTTATAATAAATCATGAGAGTATTTGTATTCATGTTTATGAAGACTTCATGTATGTAATAAGATGCTACGCATCCACAATAATGAAAGCTTACTTTTCTTCCACTAATTGTTTCTTATTATTACTATCATGACTTCGTACCATTAAGCATAGAACAACGGTCGTGACACCTCTTCTCCAAATCGACTATACCCAAAAATGCAACCTTCCATTTCTCCAATTCATAACCTAATTTTGTAAGTACCTAGGGTTTGAAATAACTGTCACATAGGGTTTGGAAGAATCGCGACCTACGGTTTGGAAGACTCTCAATCTAGGTCTGATGGCTCTCCTAATTGTGACTTGGGGTTCGTTTTGCATATAGATTTAGGATCTTTGATTTGGTATAAAACATCTTTTATTTTACTCCTTCACTTTTTTCTTTCTCGACCCTCTGTAAGATTCTATTTTGGGTCTTTGTCCATTATTTAGTGTTTGATATTTTTTAAGTTTCAAGTACTTAATTGATGTTGTAGAAAAGTTGAGAATGAATCATTTAATTAGTTTCTATTTATCTGGTATGCTCTGTATCATAAAATAAATTTTTACGAGCCGTTTTAGTCTATTTTTTTGTACAATATCAACTTCTTTTTAGTGTAATGTAATATTACTAATTCGGGTCTACTTTTTTCAATTAGTATACAATGTTGTTGTAGTTACTAGATTACTAAATGAAACTCTTGTTCTTACAAATTGTTTATACAATAGTGTTTTGAGAGATATAAGGTGACATGTTTCTTTTCTATTTTAGTTTTAATTTTATTATATTATCCCATGTCATTTTTTTCTCAATTATTATCCAGTAGCAATTGAACTTAATTGATTGGATTTTCTTTTGTATTTCATGGGTTAAAGCTATGGTGTGATAACAAAATTTGCATGTTCTCGTTATGATTTAATTTATGTGTATGTCAATAATTCTATTTTTTATATTATAATGATTTTTCGGTCCTGCAAAATGTCATAGACTCTTAACGATGAGGGCATGAAGGAGAGGAATAAAGTAAGTGAGGTGTACACAAATGGAATTACATCTTTTCTTTATTTTTCAATTGAAAAGGGTGCCCATTAGTTCTTGTCCTTTCCTTGTCCATGTGTTAAGTGTCTAAATAAGAAGCATTTCAATGCGGTAGGTATCAAGGCTCATTTTATTATGAATGGCATATATAGGACGTATACTACGTGGGTTTTGCATGGTGAAGCACTATCCTAGAACATAAGATGTTCCGTAGTAGAACCTATTGAATGTGAATGGCATGATGAAGATGATAACATTGACAAGAAAAGGCTGGGAAACTTATTTGACACGTGTTACAGAGTGCACAAACAAATTCTAATTTTAAACTAGGATGCTCTGACTGGCATTAATTTGTGCATGCAAGTAGTTGTATGGTTGTCTACAAGATGTTGTCGTCCAAATTGACATTAGGATTTGTACTTGTAATAATGAAAAGTTGGAATTTGGGAAATTTCGATTCTTCTTGACAATTTATGAGTGCAGGGAAGCACAACATAGATTCTTTTAATTCTGTTTTACACAACATAAATTCTTTTGAATCCACATTCTTTGCTATTGTAGTTACTATTTTATTTGTTACAATGTCAATAAAATATTAGTCTTTCTGTGTCTATTGATGATGACGAGGATGACACATAATCTATTTTAGTCGTGCTTGAGAAAATAAAGAAAAAAATAGCTAAGGAGATACTCCAAATAGTATTTTCACAGTTATAACATTTCTATTAAATTTATATTTATATAAGAATTATGGTTCCATATTCTATTTAATTTCCATTTTATTATGTTGACTTTTTACACTTCCAAAAGTCCTATAATTTTAAAATATGATGTTATAATTGTCATGTTTCGACCAATCGAGAGGAAATGCTTATCTAATTAAGCTTAGGATTCCAAATTCAAAATACAAAACTCATTGCAATAGCATAAATGCGAAGTAATTCAGATTCAAAATCTTAAATATGACATAGAGGAGGTGATTGTAGTGAGTAGTGTCTATATAGATTTAGGAATTTACTTGTTGAGATCATGGTGGATGAGAGTCCAAGGAATAGTGTTCTGAACCTTGCGAGGATTAATCTAGATGTTTTCATACTGATATGTTTTGCTTTAAAAAATTAAACACACTTAGATATATTAGGGAATATAATTCTTGATTCTTATTGGAATGAAGATCAAACATTTGATTTATTAAGTTTTTACTATGATTAATGTGAGATATTAATTGGGTTTAACATCAAATGAATTACACATTATTGATAACCTACAACAACAAATATATACGATGCTATTTTTCTTTTTTATTTGTTTTTATAATTGAAAATGGATCTTGTGATAAATTTCAACAAGGCTTTTTTATTAAAATATCATTTTTGTGAATAATGGACTATAACAAGGACACGAAGTTACTCCCCATGCATGTATTGTCGTGAAATGGAAATTATAACATCAAACTTCAGTGATTGATGTTTGTTATGCCTATTCCTGTAGGAACGACAACAACAAGAAGAAGAGCATAAAGTTAAAGAGGTAGAACTGATACAGGGAAATCCATTTCTTAATAATCCAGCCTCCTTCAACGTAAAAAGAATGTTAGTTGCCTCAAGCAGTATTTCCTTTGGATGAAGCCTCACCTCAGTTTTTGATGTCATCATCCATATTACCTCCTTAAAATTAGGAAACTTCAACTATTCTTATCAATCAAGCCTCTACATTTTCGTAAAATATAATAAGGTGGCATTATTTTTACCTTTGTTGATATTTATTGGTTAGATGAACATATGTTTATTGTGTAGTGTTTTATGTAATATGTTATGAATTGTTTTTTTATTACCTATTGATTGGTTTGAATGTTTTACACAAAGGTAGATTCTTGATTGACAATGACCTTTTGTTATAGCTATGGAATGATTCCACCATGTGATTTGAATATAGGAATACAACTTGAATTATTTTAATAACAAATGAGTTTTCTAGAATTACTTTACTAAAGGAATGTTGGGTGTTTGGCATTAAAATTGAACCATATATCAAACATAATTTACCTTCATTCCGGACATGTCGCCTTCTTGGAAGTGTCTGTGCCTACTAGTTGTGCTACAATTGCTTCATCAATAGAACACCCTTGTAATACATTATTTCCTTAATAGACATAATCATCAATCATGGAAAAATATCAGAAACGAAAATTATGTTCCTGAATTTTAGAAATCTCAAATTACAAATTTCACGAACGACGATTGCCATCATTTAAATATTGTAATTAAAATTCACTATGAAGATTTTAGATATTGAGAGATCTAATCCCTCACAGTGACCGAAAGAAAGATAACATGTCATTCTTATTAGAGGTACGAGGATATCATAGAGTAATATATCATTGAATCTGTATGCTGGGGTTCCATGGATTACGCAATATATATATATATATATATATATATATACTAGCGTATGCCCGTGCCTGAAGGCACGAAGAAATTTTCCAAATTACGTAACAGCGAAACGACGACAATTGTTCTAAGTACGTAATCGCGAAACGGCGACAATGTCAAATTTTTAAAAAAATTAGGCATAATCTCCTTTGTTTATGGAACTATTTACCCTGCTTAACAAATAACAAATAGTTCAACATCAAAATTGTCTAAATTCTTCAAACAAATTCACATATAAAATGAAATATACAATATTCAGCAATCAAATTAACTGTATCAAAAAAACTAAGTGTCAATTTTTAAAAAAAATTGGGCATAACCTCCTTTGTTTATTGGACTATCCACCCTATTTAAGGGGTAACAACAAATCCAACAAATTAAAAAAAAATCCAAAATTCGGAGATGGGAGCTAGAAGGTAGGGAAAGGAGAATATGTGAGACTTCCTCAAAATGTTTGTGCCATTGTGCTTCTGGATTAGGTGCTACTACTACTGTCTTCCCATCCTTCTTCCCACCTCTTGCCATGATCACTCTCCCTCTCGATTTTCTGTACGATTTGACAAACAATAAACATAATTAATCAGTTTCTCGAACAAAGATACAGTCACATAAGTAAATATACAATCACATCCAAAATTGTCTAAATTCGAGATTGATTCAACCGGATCCAATTGGATTACCTCTTTTATAAAGAAATGCAGTTTCGAGTCTGATCCCATCATATTTGGTCTACAAATAAATAAAATAACAATATTAGGAAAAAAGAACTATTTGAATAATTGCATATGCATATATGCGAGTGCATATATGCAGTGCGTGTGTGGGTGTTTGTGTGTGCGCGCGTGTGCGTTTGAGTGGGAAAGGGGTGAGGGGATGGGCAGGGGCGCGTGTGTGCATGTTTGTGTGCGCGCGTGTGCGCGTGAGTGGGGAAGGGGCAGGGGACACGTGTGTGCATGTGTGTGTGCGTGTGTGCGTGCGTGTGCATGTGTGTGAGTGGGGAAGGGGGAGGGGGCGGGGCATGTATGGATATATGCAATCTGCATACATGCAGTGCATATATGCATATGCATATATGTGTGCGCGTGAGTGGTAAAGGGGGAGGGGACGGACAGGGGGCGCGTGTGTGCATGTTTGTGTGTGAGTGAGTGAGGAAGGGGGAGCATGTGTGCGCGTGTGTGTGTGTTTGTGTGCGCGTGTGTGAGTGGGGAAGGGGGGAGGGGAAGGGGCGCTAGTGTGCATGTGTGTTTGTGTGTGAGTGAGTGGGGAAGGGGGGAGGGGACGGGAAGGGGGAGCATGTGTACGTGTGTGTGTGTGCGTGCGCGTGTGTGAGTGGGGAAGGGGGGAGGGGACGGGGCGCGAGTGTGCGTGTGTGTTTGTGTCCACGTGTGTGTGTGTGCGTGTGCGTGGAGAAGGGGGGAGGGGACGGGAAGGGGCAGGGGCAGGTTTGCATATATGTAGTGCGAGTGTGTGCGTGTTTGTGTGCGCGTGTGAGTGGGAAAGGGGGAAGGGGACAGGCAGGGGGCGCGTGTGTGCGTGTGTGCATGTTTGAGTGTGTGCGTGAGTGCTGCGCTGCATATATATGCATATGCCCATATATATGCAGTGCATATATATGCCATATGCATATATATGCATATGCACATATATGGGCATGTGCATATATATGCAGCAGCAGCACTCACACACGCACACACTCAAACACTCAAACACGCCATCATATTTGATCCCATCATATTTGGTCTACAAATAAAACAATTAACAATATTAGGAAAAAGGAACTATTTGAATAAGTGCATATGCATATATGCGAGTGCATATATAATGTGCGTGTGTGCGTGCGCGTATGTGCGTTTGAATGGGAAAGGGGGGAGGGGATGGGCAGGGGGAGTGAGGAAGGGTGAGGGGACGGGCAGGGAGCGCGTGTGCATGGGTGTGCGTGTGTGCGTGTGTGAGTGGGGAAGGGGGGACGGGACGGGGCAGGGGCAGGGGGCGCGTGTGCACGTGTTTTGCATGTATGCATATGCATATGCATATATGCCAGTGCATATATGCAATGCGCGTGTGCATATTTGTGTGTGTTTGTGTCCGTGTGTGCGTGTGTGAGTGGGGAAGGGGGGAGGGGACGGGCAGGGGGTGCGTGTGTGTGTGTTTGTGTCCGCGTGTGGGCGTGGCATATATGCATACCAGTGCATATATGCAATGCGTGTGTCTACGTGTTTGTGTGCGTATGTGTGCGGGGAAGGGGGGATGGGACGGGCAGGGGGCGTATGTGTGCGTGTGTGTTTATGCGCCTGTGTGCGTGTGTGAGTGGGGAAGGGGGGAGGGGGCAGGGAAGGGGGCGCGTGTGTGCATTCCTCAAAAGTAAGAGAAGAACTCAGATCTGACATGTATAAATCAAAAGTAAGAGAAGAAGATCACACCTCAAAATTAATAGAGAGAGAGAGTATACTTGATTTGACTGAGAGTCGGCCTCTAAAATCAAATTTGATCAAGATTTGGCCTCCAAAATCTGAGACAAAATCACAATCAAATCACACAAAAATCACAAAACATATAATAACAATGCATTTATGCTAATAGTCATGAGACTTTTACTGTGTGTCACCAAATAACGTCATGGAACTTACTAAAATTATACACACAACCTCGCTTAAGGACATATAATTGAAGTCATCCGATAAATAATCCTCAATCATGTTGTAACTCATCACTATAATATGGCAAATGAAGATTAATTGGAAAAATATCAACTAAGAGATCTTGAAAATTGGGCTTTGAAACCTTATAATGAAGTTTAATTTATGAAAATCTAACCCACGGAACATAAGCTTCGAATTCAACAATATAGGTAAACACACGATGTTTATAAGGCTATTGACATAACAGTCTACTATAAGATTGTCGTATGCAAGGTTTCAAAAACTATATGTTAACACATGAATGTTGTGTTTGGTGTGATATGCATATATATGAAATTTGTGAGGCAGTGTTTGGTAAACACACAATGGTTCGCATATATGCAGTAACATATATTCATCTGCATATATGAATTTGCATATATGTACCAGCATATATGCAAGCTGCATATATGAATATGCATATATGTAGCTGCATATATGCAAATTCATATATGCTGCCCAATCCCCATCATACCTAAATTTATCCCACCACTAATCAGAATAGGTCCATGCTCTGAGATTTATATTCTTTCACCAGCAAGAACCCATGCTCTGAGATGTCAAATTGCTAGCTCTAGATGTCAACTTGAATCACAAAAGGTCTAATCTAGATTGAATCACCAGCAGGAACCCATGCTCTGAGATGTCAAATTGCTAGCTCTAGATGTCAACTCCATGTGAATCACAAAAGGTCTAATCTAGATTGAAATATTTACCAACAAACTTTGTAACACTATCGCGTTAATGTGTCAAGTTTCAAGCCCAAGACCTAAATAAAGTGTGGTGATTTGAACACATGAATCAACATTTTAACAACCAAATCAAAGTTCAAAAACATTATATAAGAACTACTAAAGAGGAGATATAACAGCGGTGCCATTGCTCATGTATGGAGTAGTACAGAGAATCGATATAACACCAAAAATCATATGCTCTAAAATCATCTCAATGCTTATGAGTTCCTAATACTCTAGGACACAATTTCAATGGTATCTAATCCATACATCAGTGACATAATGCACCTAGGACAAAATGGATTGAGTGTTGGATAAAACAAATTCACCATACACAATCCTTGGCGATACACGCAATTGGTTACATTCTAAATTAAAATTTGAACTCACTTATTACTTGTGCAAGTCAAATTCGTTGAAATGATAACATAATTTGATTAGAACATCAAAATTACCAATAGTTGTTGACTACGTCCAAGATACACATAAAGAAGGTAAATATTGTCAATTACTTTACTTAAAAGATCAAGAACCCCTAATGTATTAAGCATTATCAGCAAAGAAATTACAAATCCCAAAATAATTATTCACATGTTTCAAAAATGAAAGTATGAAAAAGTACCTCTTTTGAGAAATGGATGTGTATACATTACCTCATTAATCTCACCAAAAAATCGTTCAACCCATAAAATTGTTCAGTCCATTGACGGGAGGGCCTTCTTCCAAACTCTTGAGTTTGATGTCACAGGCAGATGAGTAAAATGAAATAAAATGAATAGATGAGTAAATTAATAAAATGAAATAAAAAGGTAATCAAAATAATTTGAGGTTGCTTATTCCCACAAATGATTTCAGGAACAATATAACTTTCGGTGCCTCCTTTCGTTGTTTATTCTCCCGACCGGTTCACCTCTTGCAAACGGCAATGCCTCCTTTCGTTGTTTATCCCTACACATATGCATAAACAAAAAACACAAAACAAAAACATAAATGAAAACCCATAATTGACCACAAAAGCTATAAAGCAAAAACCCAAAATGTCAAAAGTCGATCCAAACTTTGAATTGGGCAATCGCGAATTACTCGCAACCTTTTGAAACATAAATGATATAACCTTTTGAAAGCTTCAACCTGACAAAGAAAATGAAATACATTATAATTAATCGCAATCTACAAAAACAACTACCCAGCAATGGAATCAACAACATATAAATACGAATATGTAGACAAACTTTGCCTAATAAACTATTTAGCTGCAGTGCAACCTATATAAACAATAAATGACCAAGAAATTAGAAATTAGTACCAACCTACTATTTGACAAAGACTGTCTACAGTGCAACCTATATAAACAATAAATAAGAATAAATAATCAGTACAAAAAAAATTAACATTAAAATATAAATCACCAAGAAAATAGTGTTATAAAACACCCCCAAATAAAATTACCTCTGTAACATGAAACAGAGTTAGTGGTTATGTATTGAATAAGAGGTAAAAAAATTGTATCAAAACCCTAAAAATAAATAGAAATAATACAATTAACAACTACATTCAGTCTTAGTGGCACAAAAAACTTGCTACTGAGTGGTTCAAAACCCAAAAATAAATAGAAATAATGCCCACTGTGAATGCTGCTCAGAGTTAGTGGTTCTGTATTGAATAAGATATGCCCACTGTGAATGTTACTTCCATCTCTTCCAATAGAGCCTCAACAACACCTCAAAGATTCAGCAAGTTCAAACATAAATGAAAACATAAATCACGACTAATTATTTGTTGTTGTTTAAAGAGTTGCTTGAAGGATCTAAACAACACCTCAAAGATTCATCAAGTTCAAACATCAACCTAGAGTAACTGAAAAACCCTAGCAACTCAATTCACGCAAAAATGTAAAGCGATTGTGAAAATCGAAACTTACTTTGATGAAATCAATGTGGAGATCTTCAATTGCTGAAACGGATTGTTGACTTGCAAATCTGATGATGGTACCTGTGATGATGGCCATGGATCGATTCTCTCTACCAGCGGTTGGGGGAGAAGTAGTGAACCGGAGGCTGGCAGCGGGGGAAGGCAGCAGAGGGCGAGGGCAAGGGCGAGGGCGAGGGTGAGGGCAAGCAGCGGAGGGTGAGGGTGAGGGCGAGCAGCGAACGGAGGAGGGAGGGAGGGGCGTTGGGAGGAGAGAGAACGTAGATAGAGGGAGTGAGGGACGGCTGAGTGTGGGTGAGTGAGGTATGTCGAGAGAGAGAGAGAGGGTGGTGTGTGTAATAGGAGAGTGTTACCAAAATAACCTCACATTTGAATTAAAGTGTAAGATGGGTGAGTAAAAAAGGGGGGAAATCAATTAATTGAAGGGTAAGATTGTAAAAAGAAACTATATATGATCTCAACCCTTAAAATATGTAAGGAGGTGGCATCGATCTAGACCGTTAAAAATGTGTATATTTTCAAAAACCAAGCTCCAATATTATATGGATATATATATATATATATATATATATATTAGATTGTGTTTTATATATGTTATAGTTCATGTTCTTATCAAGTTAAAATTTTGGTGTTATTCACATTTTGGTGCCCTCACATGGATACCGTTTAACATAATCTTGGCCATGATTATGTACCGTTGATGAATAGACATTGTAATTCCCATACTCGACCCTCTCTCTCTCTCCGTGTGTGTGTGTGTGTGTGTGTTACATATTGAATTTATTTTAAAATAAAAAAGAATCTTGTAATGATTTATTTCCATATATTACAAATATGAACTACATTATCTGTTGATTACATTGGGAAAGGTGTTCTATCATGATCATTTACAACTATTTTTGAATCATGTATTTTTTCCTTGCCTATATTTATATGTAATCAACACCAATGGTGACCACGTGCTTAAGTACTATGTATCTTTTCCGTACAAATAAAAAAAAATCATTTACATGGGTCGTCCTTATATATTATTTATATATAAGAGAGACTTATATATTTTTTCATATTCTTTGGTTATAATTTTCTTATGCCATCTTGGTGCAATCATCTTTAAAATTTAATTATAGTCATATGTGGAGTTCGAGGTGGAGGCAAAATCAATGTGGAGTTGAAGGACTTCTTTAATATTTCATTTTCTTGGTTGTATTAGGATTTTATATTGAATGCATTTTTTGAAACTATTGTAACTTTGGAGATGATTGTATTAAGATGTTTTATTTGCTTGCTTTAAATTTCTTTGTAAATAAAGAGTGGAGGCTTATATAAAATTTAAATGTTGAATATAATGCCTTTGTTTATGTGGGCTACTTTTGTACATGATCTTAGGATTTGAATATTGTGATAAGCATAACCGAATTTGTTTAAATTCAAGACAGGATATTGGATCTTTATTTATTTTTAAATATGTATTAATATTACTAACGGACCTTTACCATTATGAAGGAAAACAATAACATTAAAAAACATGTGTAATAAGGTACAAATAGTAACAGAAAAATTCGTTAGCAAATAAGAATTAATAATAGTAAAATATCTTTGGTGAATACCTAATTAATAACAATAAAATATCGTTACTAAATCCAGCATTAGTAACGGTAAATAATTAGTACTAATATTGTTCCTCATGCCTTTCTTTAACAAAAAAAATTACTGTTACCAACTATTTTCGTAATGATACAATACTGTTAATAAAAGACAATTTTGGTGTGGTGGTTATTTGTATAGGTTTTGCAATAAGACATACAAGACTTTCATATGAGACTAGGATTACCACCACAAAGTTTCTCCGTTGCACTATTCAATGACTTTCTATCGTCTTAGCAATGAGATTCTATTGTCCTACCAACTGGCATAACATGTAAGTATTGGTATCCGTCGATCTTTGACTAATATATGATTTCCCCACACGAATCCACATGTTGTCTAACCCGAGCAATTTTTCATGTTAAAATTTTTAGATGGAAGATTGTAGAGGATTAATAAAATCAAAAACCTATTTTATTTTTATCATTGACAGTATCTCTCACTCAAAAAATATCTCTCAAAACTAGTTTAAGTTTTTGTGAAACTGGGTTCTGCACATTAGGAATCATGTTTTCAAAGTTATTTAACATTGATGCATAAATAAAAATCACTAAAACAAGTTTCCCGATGTATTTTCCTCGTTAGAACCAAGGAGGACCTTGTTAGAATGAGATTTTTATATGCAGATCCCTCTTGTGAAAGTAAAATCTTACTAGTTGTTCAACAACCTCAAGATAAAGCCTCGTACGAAGTTCACTTTGCACAAAAATCTTTCGTACGAAGCTAAACTTCTTACAATGGATTCAATTTTTAAATAAACTCCTTCGTACAAAAACAATTTTGTATGAGGATAATCTGATTTGGATAAGAGATTGAATTAAACATCCTAGCAAAACTTTTGGAAAAATAAAAAAATTGAAAATATTCTAAAAAATCAATTTTGTCCTGTCAATTCATAACTTAAAACTAGACATAAGAATTTTACAAAATTGTAAAATCTTATGCAACCTTCGATGTAAATAAAATCATTCGGTCTGGTATGAAGTGCCTAGGTGATTTGCCTTTATCTATAAGTATTCAATTACATCTCAAAGACTCAAAATTACACCTATAGATAATTTTTTTATGTTACCGAATAAATCTAAAACCAAAAAATTTAGGAGTGTAAACGCATGTCCTTACAAAATGTTACAAACTTTGTATGGATAACATGAGTTGGTGTAGTCCCATAACCTTAAGTGATAGAGGTATATTTTATCGTCCATCGATGTAAATATTATCTAATATTTAGGACTTGATGTTGGAGTGAGCACATCAGGTTTCTAATAGTCCTACCTCCTTACGAGCAGCATGACATGCTGCTATGTGCAATCAGAGTTGATTACATACCATCAAGACCCTAAGTAATGGCACACTCCCAAGGTTTATATGTATATTCACTAGAATATTACATGTTATGGAGGGATTTCTGGTGTGGGGGGGATTAGTACTAATGGTATAAAGGGCGACTGATATCGAATCCATGTGTATCGATACCATATGACCAAAGCTACATATCATGTATGATTGTAAGCCTCACTTTACCTTGGGAGTGTGATTTAAGTTCATGTGAGGTAAGTGTGCATGTGACTAAGGATTATATCGCATTAACCTAGTATCCTGGGGAGTTTTCCCTAGGTATTATGATGGATGTGTACCAACTACAAGAGGTAATATTTTATTTGTTTGGTCGATCACATTATTTGTCATAGTTTATTATTGTTTTGATATTTATTAATTTCATCATTAATGAATGATGAATAGCAATGTAAAATGAGTTACTCTACCATCACCACTCATAATTTCAAAGAGGCATTGTACCAATAGATGCATGATCGAAACCACCATCTCCGATTGACTTATGAATATTGAGGCAGACAATGTAAGTTTTAATTACTATTCATATTGACCATTATGATATTTGTATTGGCTATGATTTCCTGTAATGTTAAATGTGGAATACGACACTCATGATTATCCTAAGTCGTCATCCTACCCAAGTTGGTGTAGATCAGGCCATAGTAACGAGGGTGGCACACAATTGAATATTTTTATGATTTTATATATCAATAATATGTATGGAATATTTTCTTTATATGTTTGCAATAAATATTATAATTGACATGCATATGCTTATGTTTATGTTTAAAATTGTGGTCTCGTTTCACTTTTTTGAATTTAATTCATAGTCGAATTTAATTGAATTTAACCCAAAAATGAATTTAATTGAATTTAACAAATAATTAAAACTATTCAAAGATTAAAAAAATGTTGGAGCCTAATGACATTCCAATTATTGTACACATCCTTCTAGTGTAAATTGGTCTACCACCCCTAACATAACTATGCTACTCCTGAAAAGGAAACATTTAGGAGAAAAATTATCTTGAATTTTCTTGTTTCGATAAACTTTATTAGTTTGACCATTCTATGGAGAACATAAATCGCCAAAATGGTGATGAAAAATAACATTATACTATTTTTCTCCTTGTCTTGGAGATTTTAATAAACCTGGTGTGACCTTCATCTTAAACAAAGTGTTTATATATGTGTTTTTATAAATTAGTATATTATCCAATGTAAAATTGAGAATGATGTTTCTCAGGTCGAAATTGGGGGATTGGGATGCTCTATGGTCATAAGAATATTTTGAGTAAACTTTCATGAAGAAAGATTTTGAATATACCCACCAATTCTTTCAACTTACCTCAATACTATTTTTATATTAATAAGAAAGATATATTTTCTCCACACTCCACCTTTGTTTCTTTTTTTCTCTCTCGATTTATTGATATTTCAATTGGACAAGAAACCAATATTTATCTACTAGTGTGAAATAAGCAAGGACATTCCGAACTAATTAGTACATTTATTTTGTAAGTTTTAATTTAAAAAACGTACCCCACTTAGAGGGTGGATTAGAATTATTTGGCTAAACATTCAGGGATAGTGAAGATAAAGTTTCTTAAATAAAGGTCACGTGAAAGATTTGGTACGTGCATTTAAAATTGAGATATCTTTTTGTTTCTACATGTCATATTTTTTCTCTTCATTTGAGTTTTAACCATGAATGTTTTTTCATTATGATTTCACCCTGTCATTGTCGAACACTCTCGATAAGACCTTCTCGTTTCTAAAATAAATGAATGGTTGATCATTGAATAAGAGAATGCAGTTGAGACTCTCTCTCTCTCACTCTCTCAATGTTACACTAATCCTTTATTTCATTATGCATAAACATTACTTTTTTATTTCACATTTTGGTACCAATTTATTTTGCATTCAGTTGGAAGGAAGTCTAGAAAAAGCAGGAAATCATCAATCACAAAAGTCACTGGTTTTAAGCATCACAGAGGACCTGTCACTTGTTTAGGTTTCCCTCTTTTTAAAGGTAATTATAAATCAATTCATTTTCAAGCCTTAATAAGCAGTGTGGCAGAAAAAATTGATAGGTGGCAATCTTTTATTTTAACCTTTGCTAGAAGACTGACATTAGTTAAATTTATCCTAAGTTGTAAACTTCTTTATATTTTCTTTGCCTTAAAGGCTCCCAAGAATACAGTAGGGTTGTTGGAGAAATTAATGAGCTCGTTCCTACGGGGAGTCAAGAAGGAGTATGGGCAAAAATTTGAGTGGGTAAAATGGTAAAATATTTGCCTTCCCTCGACGGAAGGAGGTTTGGGGGTTAAAATTTTTTCATACATTGTTTTGGACTCATATTAAAAAAATCCTAGAATTTCAATGTACACGATTCCTTATGGGCTCAGTTTATGAGAGTAAAATACCCAAAAGTTCCAAATAAGTGGGGATCAATGACTTTTAAGAGAATTTGTTCATCTTGGTCAGATCTGCAAACTCATTCTAAGGATGTGGATGGAGAGCTAATTTGGATGCATTCTACTTCTGATTGTTTCTCTTTCTCTTTCTCATCGTCATATGATATTGCCAAGTGTTCGAAACTTTCTTCTATATGCTTTAAATTCATTTGGAACATGTTTATCCCCCAGAAAATCTCAGTTTTTTCTTGTGAAATCCTCTATAATTGTGTGCCTATTGACAATAACATTTGAAAAGTTGGAGTCTTCACGGTTCCCAGATGTCCTTATTGCCAAAATCATATTGAATCCTCTTATCATCTATTCGCTTCAGGTCCTATAGCTCCTAAAGTTTGGTCTCTTATATGTGCTCTTTTTCGTTACTCCTTTTGTCCAAAATCTCGTAACGAAGCCATTTTAGAATGGTGGATGCACTAAGGGAAGTCAGAAATCTCTAAATGTATTCACAAATCCATTCCTCTTTATACTCTTTGGGATATTTGGTTGAATAGGAATAAATGTTTATATGAAGAAAATGAATAGCAATATCATTTTTTCAAATACAATCTCCAGAGTGAAATACATTATCCAATCTTTTTCTTTTAAATGCTCCATTCATTCACTTCCAATTGAGTCAGTGAATCTTATCAATCTTAAGCCTTCTTGTTCCTCTAGTAAATCTCTTTCTACCATATTTTGGAACAAACATACAATTTATATAGTGAAGCTTAACACAGATGGTGATTGTGATATGAATGCGTGACAACCCGCCTACTAAAATAGTAGGTGGCCAGCCCAATACTCTAATAATCACATGAATCATAGATGGTCTATTCTAAGCATCACTGTCGATTAAAATAATATTATGAGATAACCACCAATCATTTTAGAAAACGGACTGTCAATAAAAAAAAATTACAGGTAAAAGAAAACACTTAAACAATCCCATTTGCAAAAACGGTGGATATAAAAAAACCCAACGAATATGGAAAGACAATATAATAAATAATCACCGAATAAGTTGTCGGTGAATAGACCAATACAAATTGAACATTGAGTATTACAATTTAATATCACAGTAATATAAATGAACGAAAAGCTTGGGCAACACGCCCGAATAAATAAACTGAACATAACTAGAATACAAAAAAAAAGAAGCGTCTACTACAAATACCCTATAACATCCGCGATATGCCATAGCTCCATGACAACGAGAATGGAATGCCAATACGGGTGTCCTCATGGTAGAGCACCTGAACGGACAAAGAGTTGCATGCACAACAAGAAATATATACGGGTCAGGGCCCAGTTTGATATGATTACCATGTGACTAAAATGCATTATAGTTAAGTGCGTAATTCTCTCGCAATTAACGTAATAATTCTCACCTCTCATTCTGAAAGCACAACCTAGTGCAATGTCATGAGATGCTCTAGTTAACCCAAGTACTAAAGGCTAACTTCTCTCCAGTCTCAACACTATGACCTATTCGTGCGTGGGGTGTCTCGTAAAGCGAAATCCAAACAAGGAATGCTTATGTTCCTTTAAGGCAATACTACCACTACTACTTCAAGTCAAGCGTGGGATAATAATTCTCACCAAATTTAAATCTGTGAGATGCATAAACAATGGGTCCAGGCTCCCGTATTAATACTTCCTGTTCCTAGTAGATACTCGTTCGTTAAATCGACTCTCGATCATAACAACATGAATACAGGAGTAAAAAGCCAGCTCATCCTTCGACTCCTCCAAAAGTTAGGTTACCGACGTAACGTTCTATCTAAGAGAGCCCCCACCATCAGCGGCCTAACGTTTCGAATCACTCGAGATCCCATACTTCTTCGTTCTAGGGACCAAATTCTACTTAGAGTTAACCCACAAACCTATTGTGGTCAACTCCCAACCACCTTCCTAAAATAACGTCACATGCCCTAAGAGCCTAGCATCCTAAGAATCCTAAAGTCGATATATATTCTATCTAATTCGTATAGGTATTATCCTAATAATATCCCTAGTGTCCAAGACCTTTCTCAACTTTTGACATTCGCTCGGGTTCATGCGTGGGACATCTTGCCGAAGCGAAATCCAAATAAGGAACCATCTCGTTACACTACTACCTCGCATCGTCGGTCATTAAGATGTAACGGTCTAAGACAAATGATCGGGATCGCTAAGACTCTAACTAGAAAGCCTACTAATATATTTCTACTTCTATGTCCTACCAATTCAATTAACAGAAAATTATTAACTAACCTTGCATTTACTTTCTATAATATGCCACCAATACTTTATCTCAATATATGAATACATATTTTTAAATGGCCTTCTCATTAAGGCAAAAAATCATAAGTCTTAATTCGACTTTCATATCCAAGTCTCCCCCACATCGATCAGAGGGAAGGACTATTACAGTGCTCATATCTCACACTTTAACTTAGCACGTTAATCACTCAATTATGTGATTCTCAGCTAAACCTTCCAGCCCCGTACTCAACCATAAAAAGAAAGAAAGGAAAGAAAAAGAAAAAAATAAATTTAGCAACTCTCCACTCCCAATGTCATTAAGGTTCATGCGCGGAGTGCCTCGCAAAGAGAAATCCAAAAAAGGAACCCCTCTAACACAATCCCCTTAACTTGTTGGTCGTAGAGATAAAGCAACATCATACACAAGCAAAGCACAATCAAGTAACATAAACAAAACAAGTAATGAAAACTATCTACATACCATAATCCACCTTTATAAAGTCTCAACCTGTATCCAGGAGAGATATTATAGAACAACTAGTCCTTCTCGAGAACTAGAAATAGGATAGCCTCGCGATTCATTCGCTTGCTATCGTACCATCCAATCCGTGGATATCCCCACCCGTACAACACATATAATACGAGTAGTACATAACACACATATATATAAATCACCAACACCCTATTTATAACGAGTGAGGAAAGTCTGGAACTCCCTTTCTACGGAAGCCATATAAATACACCGATAGGGCCACAACTCAACTCCCGAATCTAGGGTAAATACAATACTACTCCATCTTATCATAATGAATGCACCACCCTTAACTAAGGTGGAATTCCCATAAACATCCTTGCCAAATCACCCTGGCCACTACCAATGTTTCCTATACCAAATATTCTAGTCTTATAAGAACCAAACTACTTCCATCAATGTCCCAGCAAGGCACCCTATTCTTGTCCTTGTCCTCCAATCGACAAGATCAAAACGCGCAGTTCTCTTAATTTCCCTAGTAAAGAGAACATTCTACAAGCCTCCCCGGTCTTAGTTCAATGAGTCTTCCCCGGGTGGATGTCCACCGTTGGGGTCTCACGAACTCTACTTCTCCAAAAGTGTTAGCAACATTTACTTATGAGCCTATCATTTCCATTGAAAGACTCTCTCTCTTCCTTGTACCAACCTTATTTCGGTGCACAGTTTCCTTAACTGTAACACCCTTTATTCACGGTCGGCCTCTGACCGAACCTCATGTGAATACTTGAGAATATACTTTCTCATCATCCATGACATCCCAGAGAAACTCGCTACTGAAAATATCTAACGATTTTCTCTATGGACTAAACCTCTCATTCCCACCAAAATGAGGCGACCACCATATTCGCCACTTCAATCTTACACCAATAGATGAAAGATTTCTCTTCAATCTTCGCACCTGGGTACATCTATACCATTTTTCTAGGCCAAAACTCTCGGGCCTTATACGTCAACAGAATGAGGTTACACTTCCTCAATCTAACCGAACTTCAATATGTGGTCCTTGTCAAGGACCCCTCGACTTCAAATTAGCGTCGCTTGGAATCCCAAGCTTAGTACCACTTCCTACTGGCAGCGGTTCTTCACAAACTATTTCTACTACACTTAGTAGTCAGGGTAGCGATATAACATAATGCTACAAAGGGAGAGACCTCCAAAGCGGACCTCATCCCCGACTACCACTTATAGCTCTTAGTAATCCCGCCTCATAACGTCTTAACAACAGCCTTCCTTGACGCCCTTCATCTGACAACTTTCAAATCTCTAACGAATGCGCAAAGAATTTTTGGGGTTCTCATATCATAGCGAGAGAACGAAATCTCACAGGAGAAATCAACGAACTTAATCCTAAGGCTCTGTATCAATTCAAAATAAACGCAGAAGACACAGTATGTCTGCACAGATTCCTAAGGACTCTAGAACCTGATGCTCTGATACCATCAGTGACAACCCTTCTACTAAAATAGTAGGTGGCTAGCCCAATACTCTAATAATCACAGGAATCATAGATGGTCCATCCTCAGCATCACTGTCGATTAAAATAATAGTATGAGATAACCACCAATCATTTTAGAAAAATGACTGTCAATAAAAAAAAATTGCAAGAAAAAGAAAACACTTAGACAATCCCATTTGCAAAAACGGTGGATATCAAAAAAATCAACGAATAAGGAAAGACAATATAATAAATAATCATCGAATAAGCTATCGGTGAATTGACCAATATGAATAGAACATTGAGTATTACAATTTAATATCACAGTAATATAAATGAATGAAAAGCTTGGGCAACATGCCTGAGTAAATAAACTGAACATAACTAGAATACAAAGAAAATAAGCGTCTACTACAAATACCCTATAACATCCGCGATATGTCATAGCTCCATGACAATGGGAATGGAATGCCAATACGGGTGTCCTCGTGGTAGAGCACCTGAACGGACAAAGAGTTCCATGCACAACAAGAAATATATACGGGTTAGGGCCTGGTTTGACAAGATTACCATGTGACTAAAATGCAAGACAGTTAAGTGCGTAATTCTCTCGTAATTTACATAATAATTCTCACCTCTCATTATATAAGAACAACCTAGCGCAATATCATGAGATGATCTAGTTAACCCAAGTACTAAAGACAAACTTCTCCCCAGTCTCAACACTATGACCTATTCGTGCGTGGGGTGTCTCGCAAAGCAAAATCCAAACAAGGACCCCCCCCCCGATACACTGCTACTTAGAAAGGTTGATCGTTGAGATCCATTAGACCCTCAACACGAAATTAATATATATAATATATATGGGAGGTCACAACTACAACTACTCAAAGAAGCATAAATAATTTAAATCCATTCACCATCTAAAGGCATAATTCCTACTTCTTTTTAAGGAATATGTATAAATGGTAAAACATTTTATCAAATGTTTACCAAGTCAATCTCAATTTAAAACCTTTTTTACCGATTTTATTTCCTTTCTTCCATCCAGGAAAAATACATATTTTAAAAGCAAGTTCTATTAACATAAAAATGCTTTTCTTTCATTTCATAACATATTTGCCCATTTTCCTTCTTCCATCCGGAAAATGTATTTAAAAGCCCTTTTTATTATCATAAAAATGCTTTTTCAAACCATATGCTTCCATTTCCCTTCTTCCATCCGGGAAACGTGTCCGAAGCCAATTCATTTAACCCATTTACCTTCTTCAATCGAGGAAATGTAAATAAAGCCATTTTATTATCATAAAATGCTTTAACAAATCTAAGACCGTCCCTCGGAGTTTCCCCACTGGACGCGCCCCTAAATGGCTATCATCTTCCAGGGCCCATCAAACAAGAAAACCTGGGAACCTAACAAACGTCAGGAAGCGGCCATATGCTTGCGGGAAAGTCAAGACCACACCCAGAATCTCCTAACCAGCGCAGTATAATAATCTCCCATTTGGCCTAGGACTATATCCACCCTGCATTCATTATCCAAGGGGCGTCACCAAACGCAATGCAACTTCCCTTATGATAGCGATTTAGGGAGGTGTGTAACCATAAATTAACATTTATGAAAATCATTACTTTTTCCATTTTGAAATCATCCAATTTTACATTCTCAAAAACCATTTGTACTTATTCATTTAATCCCATATTTTAGAATATGGAATTCTTATTCCTAGACTCATATTTTATTAATGACCTAAGACCCGAAGCACTAATATCATCAAACTAGCCTCCAAAAATTCATATTATTTCATAAACCCTCAAAGTGAGTCTTCCTCAATAATAGACTCCCAAAAGTCTCCACATTCTCATTTTTATCTCCAATTTACCTTTTAGGTTAACTTCCTATTTCATAGAGATAGTAACCTACACAACTAGCCCACGAGGTAAACCCAAATCATCCTATATTAACTTAAGACATTTGTCTACCCAAACCACCCTCTAGGGCTCCCCATTACTTCCCAAAGGAAGGTTCCTAAATCTTGAACCTAAAAGAAAAGGGCTAAAACAAAACTAGAAAAACCTCACTAATTCAAAAGGGGTCGATCGATTGACCCTTGGTTGTCGATCGATCGATGGCTTCGTTCGATAGATCCCCCAGGCTCGACCGATCGATCCCCCAGGCTCGATTGATCGATCCTGGCAGATAGCTTCTTCCCCGAGAAGCTGTTTGGGCCATTTTCAAAGCCTCTGAGCTTCTACCCATCAATCCAACCCAATACGACAACAAAAATAGCTACCCAATCATTTCTGCACATCAAGTAACTACAATAATCACCTCAAATCCAATTAAAACTAAGATTTAAGGGTTTAATCACTAAAATTAACAAATACCCATTTAGGGTTTAAATCTCCAAAAACCTAACAATACATGCAATTTATCACATTAAATCAAGATCTCGCAAGTAAGAAACTTACCTCGAGGTTGTAGTTTCTAATCCTCCTCCGGTAGCAACGGATTTTGACCTCAAATCTTCATTTTCTCTCTTTTTCTCCATTTCTCCCAACTCTCTCTTCTCTCTCTCTCTCTCTTGGTTTCTAACACAAATGAGAAAATAAGAGGGGTGGGGGAACTTATACGGGTCTTAAAACACAATCCCCCTCTTTTAAGTGTTAATACACCACTAATATGACTCGTAACCACTTAATTGAGTCATAACCCCTTAAAAATGCTTGAATCTCAAAAATTACAACTGGGCACTTATTTCGACTATCTCGACTATTCTAAAAACAACCGCACTCCCTATTTTGACATTCGGAATAACGTGAACTATTTTTGTGTTCCAATTTCATTTTATTTCATTAATTTTACCCAACTTTATATATAGGTCATAACCGTCGTTTTACATATAACGACACAATATATCACAATATAATGTTATTTACCTTCTCATAACGGTAAATAGACAAAACATAGTAAATATTATCCCTAAATATCATGGGAAATAATATTTACTCCAACTTTCCCTATTTTATAAAATTAGCCCATCGGAAAAATAATATAAAATAGTCACTCAAAATCCTGGGTTGTTACATAATGGTAACATGGGAATTGGTGATTTATTGAGAGATAACTAAGGCAAATTCATATCGGGATTGTCTTCTTTTTACAAGGAATGAACTAATAACCTAACCGAGGCTTTGGCAATTAGATATGGTATTCTTCAATGTTTAAAGAATGGTTTTTTAAATGTGGAGGTTGAATCAAATTTAAAATTGCTCATATATTGCCTAAACCAAAAGTACTTGAAGATTCTCTGGAAAATCATAACAGTGATCAAGGAAATATATGCATTGAAAGAAAACATGGAGATTTCCTTCTCTCATTGTTTAAGAGAAGCCAATGCAATTGTTGATATGCTTTCAAAGGAGGGGCTACTCAACAGATTTACAAATTTCTACAATGATTTTCAACATTCCCCAAAGCAATTCAGAGGTGCCATTAGGCTAGATATGAACAGATGTCCTTACATTAAAGTTTATAATTGATTGTTTTCTTCATGTCTTGTAAGCTATTTAGTGAGGGTTGTCTCTTTTTTTTTTTAATAAAATCTCTATTATTAAAAAAAATATTTTGCATTAAAAAATTCCTTTTCGGGTTCTAAATTTTATTATGCACTACTTTATATTTTTTTCCTCTATTATTTTTTGTAAACCTTTAAATTAATATGTGTAATCTTATATGAATATAAAAGTAAACTCTTATTTATATGTTCACTTTAATATATGAAAAGTTAAAACAGATGCACGCACGCATGAACACATGCACACACGAACACACACATATATAATGTAATAATTAAATTAGTATTAAAAAAATTGAATCATAACCATAACTAATCACAAATTAATATATTGAAACACTTATTTTAATATATTCTTTAAGTTTATCACCTAGTAAATTCCCTTTTAAAACTCAATTGTCAAGATCGTAATTTTAATGATGAGTTTTGATTCATATGAATATGACCCTCTTATCCCAATGATTTGTTGGCACTCATTCATTATTAGAATGAATTTATTTTGATTAGTGTAACGAGGTCAAAGATTAAATAAACTCCAAAAATAATGCTAATAGTCCATCTAGGACATCTTATAAACAAATGCATCAATTTGCTATTATTCAAAAACAGAATACATATATGAGTACACAACACGCCACGATTAACAACTTGAGCAACATAATGAAGGTAATATTATTAAAATTTTATACGTCCTCTATTGATTGTAATTCACTTCGCTTAGGCAAAAGGTCATATTATTAAAAATTACACCAATATCTGTCAAAAGCTTGACATTCATAATCTTAACACAACCGCCTCACCTCAGATGCTGATCTTCCTAGCGGTTTTCACATAAGCATAACTGGAAAACGATACAAAAAGTTTCATGTACCAAACCCATTGGCTCATGTGTTATGCCATTACATCAAAGCTTTTATAAGAATATTCATTCAGCAAATAATGCATCAACTCTCAGGCTTTAATATTGTTTTGCAAATTATCATTCATTAGATTTTGTATATCACAATGGTTACAATGGCCTGAAACACCATAATTATCAATAGAAAGAATCAAGTCAATGGCATGAGTTTGTATTTCGTCTTCAATAATTCTAGCCAGTAAATTACAATTCCACACTTTGCCAAAACGATCCTATAAATCTTGAATATCTCCTATGCCATCTGCATTACCAGTTGATGTGCACAGTATGTGAATATTGAACATATAATAGGCTATATATATGTTATATCATAAATAGATATTCCCCATTTCTTAGCATGAAAAAAATCAAGATCTTATGTCCGTTTTTATCCATGTAAACAAATAAACAATTGACCGGTTGATATTTTTTAACCCAATTTCAAGTAAAGAAATAAATAATTGACCGGTGCGACATGCATGTCCTCTAAATAAAGCTTAAAAAAATACCACATACATTCCAGTTCTTCCTTTAATTAAATTAAGGGTGGGTTGGGGAACCCGGATTCCAAGCCATGGAATTGAGGATTCCAAACACACCCTAAAAGAATTCAAAGCATTCAATTTTAGGTATCAAGTAAGTAATGCAATAACATCTAAATTAATAAGATAATAATGCTTCAAAATGGTAGTCCAAACAGAAAATCTAAAATTATACCTGAAAAGAAGCTTTATTTTTATGTTGACCAGAGAATCTTGTATAGTGATGTAAGGATCCTCCCAGGCAAGCATAGTCATGATATCAGTATCTGGAATGCGGGTTGTTGTCAGCGAAAAATCCAGTATGATAGTGAAAATAATTTGTCAACAAAATACCACATACATTCCAGTTTAATAAATGAAACAGGGGAAATGATAAAACTCAGTACCAGTTGAAATAATAGAGGACGTGGTAAAAATTACAAAATTCAAAATAACACATACATTCCAGTTCAGTACCAGTTGAAACACAGTCCCGTACCGGGTGAACCATAATGAAAAGTCTATAATCGAAGAAAAAAAGATTGCAATCCCATATATTAGTAGCAGATTTGATACGTTTGAGATCATAGTGTATAATGACATATAAAGAGTTAGATTTGATACCTAATGTCTTCCCAACTCTACTTGGATCGAGTGGTAAAATCGAGTCAACGATGAAACACCTACAATGAGCATAAATAAAAAGACAATAATAAAATCAGTTTATATAAAAAGTATTTAACTCGATTAAATCTTCACTAAAGAATTTGGGTACAACACATAATAATTTTTTTTAAATGAAATCAAATAGATGGGTTATTAGTTCTTTTCCATATAAGTAGAGTAGTGACAACAGTCAACATAGATACTTAAAACCCATATAGTTATGGAGTAAAAGATATGTAGCCTTGCATTATGATTCATGTTGAAAAGATCAAGACTCACTTAGAAGAACATTGAAGAAATGATAAACTTCTTCTTCATCGATGACTCCAACCTCTGTTGAACAAACTCAGCAACAAACTTTCCTAAATGTTTCACCACTAAGTGAACATGCTTCACTCTCATTGGCTCCTTTTCATTGATCTTGATCTTGCAGCTGACAAAAACAATTGGTCTGTATTGGGTAACATATTTCTCATGCCTTTGGCATTCTAGGCGAAGGGTATTAAATCAGGCTGGGCAGATTAGCACAGGATCAGAATATTGACCTTTTAATTTATTTTGAACCCATATTTTATATTTGTCATCATCGTATAAAATAGTTTTCTATGTTTCAATGGGGTAATCCTCTCTTTCTCTTTTGTTTCCTTTAGGATTCATCTTCTGTAAAGCTGTAACTTTAGCACTCAATACGATGCTACCATACTTGGGTTGCACTAAAGATGGCATAGTTTAAATGAATCATGAAATGAAAATTTAATTCAATTTTCTTACAAAGTCTGCTTAAACATTGTATATATCATAATTTAGACCTATTTATTCCTATATCGTTTCACTTAAAGTACAAAAGTAGACCCGGATCACATTTTCTGGAATAATGTTGAAAGTTGAAATAATAATAATTACCCTACTACTTCAAATGTAGATCAGTATAATTTGACCCTTAAAAAGCGCAAAAACTTCTCATGCACACTTCCCATTGCATAGGTGACAGTGGTTCTCTTGGTGGAGAAATTAAGGCTTCTTCGGAGACAACCGAGGGCAATTCGACCCTGTGAATGGGATCGAGGGCAATTAATTCTCCTATGGAGACAACCAGCTCTCTTGGTGGAGTATCATGACAAATAATAATGGCATAACCATTCTTACTATCTAATAGATGAAGAAAATAACGTTTAGTAATAAGTCGTGAAAAAAATCATTATAATAGAGATGAATATACATTTTGAGGCAAATTTATTTAATTAAGAAACTAATTGAATTACCTTCTCAATCATAAAGGATTTTGACATAGTAATACCTTTAAGATTATATATGTTTTTGGCTTTGCAAAATTCCCACATAATGAGAAGAGGGGTGGAATGAAAAAGAAAAGTTTTATGATCTCTAGAAGGCATTTTAATCCACCAAGCCATTATCATAGAAACAAAAGAGAAGAATATTAGGCCAATACCAAAATGATCACCAAAAGGAACAACGGCTTTAGCCAAGTTACTTTGTAGAAACGTATGAGACATTGATTCTTCAAACCAATTTCGGCATCTAGATATCGAGACCATTTTAATTGTAATTTTCTTTTCAAACTAATTTTTTAAAATGAAACTAAAACCTTGTTCTAAAATTGAAAATCTATAGTAAACGAAACAAAAGGGCGATATTTGTAAAATTTGTAACGAACATAACAAAAACCTATCTCGGAAATAATTGACAATTGTGAAAACATTCACTACAACAAAAAACATCATTTATGTCAATTTAAAAATTGACGTTATGTCCGATAAATGTAAATTGACATAAATGATATTTATTTATGTCAATTTGACTTTAAAGGTACATATTTTTTTCAATTTAAATAAAATTGACACAAAAAACGAATTATTTATTTCATTTTTATATATAAATGACATAAATATAATGTTAATTATTTTAGCCTTTGAGTCAAAACTAAGGTAAATGGAAAAAAGAAGCGGGCGTTTTTTTTCGCACTCCCGCTCCAAATTTTGCTCCTCGAAATTCTTTCCCGGCTCTATCTCTACACACAGCTCGTACAACTCTCTCTCTCTCTCTCTCTCTCTCTCTCTCGCCCGCTCGCTCGCTCAGACGTACAACTATCTCTCTCTCGCTCAGACCTACAACTCTCTCTCGTTCTACCTCCGGCGCCAGTAGGTACAGAAACTCATGATTATCTTAAATTTCTAGTGTTTTTCAGATTGGGTTCTAATTTATGTTTGATTTGTTCTTGATTTTTGTTTTTATTTTTGGATTTGAATTTATGTAGATATATGGATTGCCCAAATTTATGTATATATATGGATTTGAAAATGTTTCAAAACCTAATCGATTTCTCTTCCTTTTGAATACTGATTACTTTATGAATACCGATTTTATGTTTTTGCTTGGTATTTCTGAGCAGTGCTTATGTAGGATATTTCTTCTTCTTCAACGGTTGTCATCCTTCTTCTCAAATGTAATATTTCTATAGTGATAATTTGTTTATTATTTTTTTATCCGTATATACATAAATTTTGAAAACGTGATTTTGTAAAAATTACTGTTTTTTTTTACTCTTGGCTATCATAAACTCATGTTGTTTCCTTTTTTTTAGCAAACTAAGGTATTTGCTCTGTTTTATTTCCATGTATGTGTGTCAATTTTGAAAACATGCTACCTAGAAAACTAGGGCTTTTATTTTTAGTAGTTGTGTGATCTAATTTTGTTATTATTTCGAATTGGTTGTTTTGATACGAAGTTAATTAGAAATGGAGAGGATGTTTCTCATTATCTCTTTTTAACTATATATTACCATGTATGATCATAATTAATGTTTAAACGCTCAATGAAATATGTGTGCTACTGGTATTATTGGGTCGTGTTCATGCATTGTAGTGTTGGGTTCATAGTCAATTCATTAATAGTTGTATATAGTTCTTATTTTGTCATATTGGATTTATATCATGCTTAGATTGTTTAATACTCTCTCCCTCCCAAAGTTGTCCCAAATTATATATATTTATGTGTATATGTTTTAGGTTTTGGGTATCCCAGGGATGTGGATACAGATGCTTTGAAGGAATACAGTAGCAAATTTAGAGATTTGGAGGATTGCATTGTCCTGAAGGTTTGTCTTTGTTTATATTTGGTATAGTATGTTTTCATTCTAGGTTTGTTTTAATCGTTTTAAATTGTATGTGCCTCTGCTAAAAATATGGAAATTGACACTAAGTTTGTTCTAATTATTTGTGTCATCACTGTAGAAAATTAAGACAGTATGTTAACTTTTGTTATGCTAGATTATTACTTGACTCCTTCCACATTTTGTAAGTATTCTTATTGTTGTTGTATAAGTATGTTTGTACTTATTCCATTATAAGTCTGCCTATTGTATTGTTCCATGCTGCTTATTGTATTGTTACATTTTGTTGCTGTATAAGTCTGTACCTTATTCCATACTACTTATTGTATTTCATCTAATTTGTTTTAGGTTCAGGGTTTGTTTGGGAGGTTTTGGACAGCGAAAAAGTTCCGAAGGGCTTTGACACTACAAGAAAATGTATCATTTAGGTCAGTTTAAAAATTGACTTTATGTCAGATAAATGTAAATTGACATAAATGGTATACATTTATGTCAATTTGGCTTTGAAGGTAAATTTTTATTTCAATTTAAGTGAAACTGAGATAAAAAAATTAAGCCATTTATCTCATATTTATATATAGATGACATAAATATACCCTTTGTAATTTTAATTATTTTAGACTCTAACTGAAAACTGAGATAAATGGAAAAAAGAAGCGGGCTTGTTTTTTTCCCCTCCCGTTCCAAAATTGGCTCATCAAATTCTTTCATGTCTCTCACTCTCGTTGTCTCTCTGTCTCTCTCTCTTACATCTCCCTTTCTCACTCGCTCGTACATCTCTCTTCCTTCTAGAGAGATCACGCATATTTCTAGGGAAATGGTGAAGCTCCATCACGCTGGAACAAAAAGTTCACATTTTGTCTTAAATTTCTAGGGTTCTCAGATTGAGTTCTAATTTATGTTTGATTTGGTTTTGATTTTGTTATTATTTTTGGATTTGAATTTATGTAGATGTACTGATTTTCCAAATTTGTATATATATATGAATTTGGAAGATTGTTTTTGTCCAGAATGCAATTTGTTGATTCGATTTGTGTGTGTGTTTGTTTGTGTGTGTGTATGTCTTGATGTTCAGATCCTTCAGTATTGAGTGTTCTAGATTGCAATTAATTTCAGTGTGTATGATGTTCTAGATTGCAATTAATTTCAGTGTGTATGTGTGTGTGTGTATCAGCCTTGATGTTCAGCCTTGATGTTCAGATCCTTTTGTCTTTAGTCTCTAGATTGCAAATAATTTCAGTGTGTATGTGTGTGTATAAGGGTGGAATTATGCGCTGATTGTTTTTGGACTCCCTTGAAATATTTAAATAACATTTGATTATTAGTTAGTATTTGGTTAAATTTTCGTCATTTGATTCTCATTTGAAAAGGGGTAAGTTCATGTTTGTGGTACTATATTATCAAGTTATGTCGTGCTAATTATTAAATTCCTTTTTTTCGAAATATTGTCAAACAAGAGTCTGTTAATAAAATCATTGTATGGATTCTTAAATATTCTTATTCACTCAATGACTATTGTGTTTTGTTATCTAGTGTTTTGTGATTAGACATTTGGATGGTGATTTCATCTTTTTGAACTTGTCTGAAATTGCATTGGTGAGGTATGATGTTAAATTAACCGGATCTTTTATCTATTATCACCAATGCAATCTAGATGAAATCAATCCTACAATGATGTTAAATTAACATCTACATTCATTAGGTAAATGATATACAATTTGGTATGCATTGGTGAGATTGCATTGGTGAGATTGCATTGGTGAGAATAGATAAAAGATCATTGTAGGATTGATTTCATAGTCAGTTGGGGTGTGTTTGTTTTTCTATAAACTGATGGTTAATATGTTTTTACATTTCGTTTTGAAATATTTTGATTTGCTCTACCATAAATTTGTTTTTTCATACGCATTTGTAACATATTTAGACTTGCTATTTCGTATGAGATAAATAACAATTACATAATATCATATATCACAGTTGTAGAATGGGGTGATCTTTTTAAACATTTTTAGTAAAGATGAGGTAAATGATATACAATTTATGATCGTTTATATAAAAGTGTGATGTATATATCACCCTACTCTTCATTGTTTAACAAAGCGTGATGTGAATCCAATTACACCTTTTATTGCGTTATAACTGATCATTAATTATGAATTGTTGTAAATTAATTGATTCATTAATGTGTCAAAGTGGATATATGGTTAACTTAATATAGAGAATCTAAAATTGAGATGGAGTAGATTAGAAAAAGGTGCCAATGTGCCAAACTTTAGCTCTCAACTAGCACTCGTATATCGTTTAAAACTAAGTAAAAAGGTACAAATAAATCGTCGTTGACATAAACATTCTTGTTTGCCACGTAAATCCTTGTGCTTCCATGGTTCAAAGTGACATTTGATTTCGGGAAGATGAAACTTATTCAGAAAGTTTACAATGATTTTAGTACCATATGATGGTCAAAGCATTTTCTTTAGCTCCAACTTTATGTTAATGTTTGTTTATCTCAATGATTTCAGTATCATATGGTGCGCCAAGATATGTTATTGTTTTCTTTTGAAGTTTCATTGTCTTGTTTTAGTATGTATATCATATACTAGCTAATGCCTCACTTGAAATCAAATGGCCCTGCGACACGGAACAACCAAGAACAAAAAATAATTAGCGTGTAGATATGCAACAATAGTGACCATTAATCACAAGCATACATTGCACTGAGCAAATAAATAATACCAACGTTGAACGTACATACATTAGTGTCCATTAGTCACATGCGTTGATGATCACTCGAATAACTTTTGAAGAAAGTACGATAACTTTTGATATTAGTAAAGTCGGATAAAATTTGATAAGATGAAACAATCCGTAGACATATATGAAAATCATTAGCATAAAACTCTGACTTGATATGCATGTATGAAAAAGCATGATCGACCGATGCCCAATTGTGTTGTTTTACCTACAAAAAACATGCATACCAAATTTGAAAAACAACTTTCAAAACCAATACCGAACAAAATAGGCATACATTACACTGAGAAGACATACATAATACTTAATGAATCAGCTGCATACCAAATTAGCATATCGAATCAGCTGCATACCAAATTAGCATATCGAATGAGCTACCCACCAATCAGTTGGAACTTGAGTCCAATAGACAATCAATAAAAGGAATTATCTTTCAATCCATCTTGTTGATATTTAAGTGTAGTAAGTTAAAGGGACCTCATTACCTGAAATAAGTAGTAGCCAAACATAGTTACCAAAACCAAATATATAACTTAAGAGTCAAAATCATAAATTACTACATGATTATGTTGTAACCTTCCGCAAATGATAGTTTCCAAAACATACTACATGCATAGAAATAAGAGTTGTTGTGTGTCTCGTTTTTTGTCCTCCATATATACCTCTTAACATTTCATCCCCTACAATAGTATTAGCGCAAAATTTGAGCCCCAAAATTTGAAACAACATGTATTCAAATTATTTTTTGCGAATCAGAATAAGACAACAGAGATTGTTAGCATATTTGTTGTAAATAAAAAAAAGTTGTTGCTCTCTTTGCTAATTTGAAGATAGAGAAAGAGGATGAAAAGTTTGAGGCAGAGAAAGACCAAGTTGTCAGAGAAATTGCTTTCTTGAATCCCAAATAACTCAATGATTTTGCTCTATTAATTTCAGTCTCTGTTTCTCCCAATTTTCATATGTTAATACTTTATGTTTGTCGAATTAAACACACTTTATTGGATTAAAAAAATATAGTACTGTAATGCTTTTTTCTTGCACAAATCGCATTATTATTGAGCTAATATTACTTCAACTTCCAGTTGCGTTTACACAAAAGAACATAGAATATAGCTAATTGTTTAATAAAGTGTCAGCAGCTCTTATATATAATATGTATAATGACAACTGTTGTTATACATATTATATATAACAGCAGTTGTTGTTAATTATTTTGATTATTTGTTTTATTTATCAATATTATTTTATAGAACTAAAAGTTAAGATTTTACTTTTTTTTAATTTGTGCAGTTGGGCGATTGTTTCATCAAAGTTTAAACATAAAACAACCAGACAATGCAGAAGAAGGTTATAGCTTCAACTATTATATAAACTTATCCTTGGCTTTGTTTTTCTAATCCATCTTGTCTTTTAGTTCCATTTGATTTGGATGTGCCAATATTATTGCAGATGGTACACTTATTTGAATTCTAATTTCAAGAAAAGAGGATGGTCATCACATGAAGATATACTTTTATGTGAGGTAAATTGATGCCATCTATATGTTAATTGAAGCCTCTTAAACGTTATGTCTTATATTTTACAGTATTGTTTGATCACCTTGAGATTTTGTTATAGGGCATTAAAGTTAATAATAAAAAAAAATCAAATTCAATGGGTTATTAAATGATTGATCCGAAATTTGAAAGTCCACCAGAGAATACCACTACATTTCATCTAGATAAGAACTTCTTTGTTATTAAATGATTGATCCGAAATCTAAAACTGTATGCAGTCTCAGAGGATATTTGGTAACAGATGGACTGAAATAGCAAAAGTGGTTTCAGGCAGGTAAGTGAAGTTGCAAGTGATTGTTTTTTTTTCTTTTTACAGTAAGATATGTGACGTAAATTTGTATTTTTTTATTGCTTCTCTAATCATATAAAATGGATAATGCTGTGAAGAATCGATTCTCCACCTTATGTAAGAAGAGAGTAAAGCGTGAAGCCCTAGCCAAAGAATTTAAAGAAAAAAACACTTCTTATGTCAACCTAAACAACAAAAGAGTCAACCTTTGGATGTTATGACACTTCGGTTTGGCTCGGTTGACCTTGACAATTTTACAAAGGACTGGGCGAGAGAAATTCAGTAGAGGCTCGAAGGGGGGTTAGTAAACGATGGGCCGAACGCGACTTTGCTATCCATCCTGTTATACCACTTAAGGGGAAAAGCCTGCTCATGTATAACTCCAACATATAATTACAATAAGAATCCTTAGTAAGCATTTTATTTCCTTTTATGTATTTTCTCAACCACCGTGACATTAGTATGATAATGAAGTAGTTGGAATATAACTTTATACCCATGATACATCCATATTGAGACCAAACTGCCTTAGCCACTGGACTATTCTAAAAATGTTGATCAGTGGATTCAACTGAGTTTAAACAACACCTACTTCTTGAAGCTATTGCTGCCCCTAAGGTCAACTCGATAACTCAACAAAGTCTTTTTGCAATTATTTTGGGCCCCCTAACCTCTGAATTTTTTAATCAAGAGGAATTTTGCTGCATTCAGATGTCTTTCTGTGGAAATTGAAATTATAATAGTGATAATCTTATCTAAAATGAAGGACATACTGATTGAAAAATTATGTTCCTCTCTAATTAGATCCTAGGCAGTCTTGAAATAAAAAAGACCAGTAAGTGATGGTTTCCAAATCATTTCTCCTTTGTAATCCATGATTTGATCCTCCACAACATTTTTCATTTTGTCTCATTTTATTACATGTATTTTAGATTCCATTGTGAAGATGTTAAAATGGCCAATCCTATCTGTTCACAGCACCGATACCTATTTTGTCTATCATAGTTAATGTTAATGCATTGTACGTCACTTTATCAGGTCATTTTCTTAAAACTATTTTGGGTTCTAGGTTGTCACTGTTCTATATATCATGTTTGGGTTATTATAGGGACGATTATGAGAGATGGAATACATTATTTAAAGCAAGGAGTGACGGTCGTCTGTTTTCAAAGTTAAACTGGCCTAATGATTCTGAGTTTGTATGTTTGTTTAGATAAAAATTGTGTTTGTCCCTATCCAATATAAGTTCTTTGTAAGAATTATATACTTAAATAAAACCTAATACCACCCCTTCATGTATGTAGTTGTCTCAAATTAGCAAATTGTATACACTTTCAACTATTAAAGACTCGGTTGCAAATATCCCACGAAATATTGAGGCCACGCATAGGTTGGAGTTCTTCACAAATTCCCTTTTCATGGAGATGCCCATACCCAAGCCAGTTCGTGAGATGTTGTCCTTCTGGTAGCACTTCCTCATACATCATATTGCCTTCAAGTGATTGTCTACTAATCTGTTTCCTGCTTATTTTTTCTTATTAGTTGTCTTTGTTTTTATGCAGTGTGTTCACTCCATATTTTATTTCGAGGTTGTGTTATATAGTATGCCTGAACTCCTCAAGAAAAATGAAGATGGAATATCAATTTTGTCTTACCTACAGAAGATATATCCAGGTCATTTCTATTCTTTACATATAAGTTGACAGGTAGATGTAAGATACATATAAGTTTGGATAACATAATATGATTATTTATAATATGCATTACAAATGTACCAAAAATCTATTTTACAATCTAAAACGCAATATGAAGGTAAATTTATGAAGGCATTTATTTTCTTATAAGGCATCTATTTTACACAGCGTTCATGTTTCTTGATCAATGTGGCCATCCACCAAATGGGAATCTAAGAAAATTTAATGTTTTAGATCTCTCACATTGTAGGGACTTAAAAAGTGCCAAGTGTTGCATGTTTACAAATCTAGAGAGTTTGGACTTACATATGTGTCAAAATCTACGCAGGCTTTATGGGATTGAAGAATTAAAATCATTAAAATATTTGAATACATTTGTTTGTAGAATCTTAAAGAAATTATCGGATCACTCAAACTTAAAAATGTTGATTAAATTATCCTGTGTTCATTAAAATGTTGCTTTATTTCAGATTGGGTTTCAAATCGGGTTTCAAATTAGGTCTTCTCCCCCATTTTGGGTGGTTCGATTTATTTGTGTTGTTTCGATGTGGTATTAGTTCTAAATTTTAGTTTTGAATATTGTTCTTGTACCCCATTTTGTGCATTTTTCATTCTGTACTGCTTGTTTGGGTAAATCTTATCATGGATGCTCTTGGAGCAGTTGCACTGGCCCATTGTACAACTTCATCCGATTCACCTAAGATTGATATGACATCTGGGTGCTATCATTTTAAGGAATGAGAGGAACATATGATTAATACATTGTTGGTGACAATGCAGGCAAATGTTGGACATTAGTTTTAGGAAGTTGAAACTTTTTTTGAAACTTTTTTACAGGATTAAAGTAAAGAGTTGTAAGTTATTGTAGCAGTATTGCCTTAATATTAGTGTGTTTGTCCTTACCAGTTTTGATTGATATATTAGAGTACGCACAATCATTCTTTAAAGTTCGAATTAAATTCATCTGAATAGCTTTCTCTTTTATTTATTTTGATTTCAGAAATTGTTAGGGTTTTGTGTTAATGGACAACAACCACCATTGAAAAGTTTCGAAGGTTTGTTCTTTCATATGACTTCGTTTTAATTTACTATGAATTTAAGAAATTTGGGGTTTTGAAACCCTAATGTTTAAATCATTCTCTTCACTATTTTTCCCTTTATTTTCTTCAGTACTCTGGTGTTGCTTGTTAAGGTCTTAACATGTGTGGTTCTTGACCGATTACTATCTTTGGTTTTGTTCTATTTGATTCAATGGTTTTATGATACATATAATTACCAAAAAGTTCTCAAGGTCTGTATTTTTTCGTTTCATATTTTAAGTTGCTACAATATATCTACAAGAGGTGTTTGGTGATATCCTAATGTCCCTTAAGGTAGACATAATTAAATTTTTTTTCATAAATATATTCTTATAAGGCCATGCTTTGGGTAAAATCTCTTATTTTGTATCAGTTCATCCAATAAATAAATATTTGTATGCCTACTATATGTTTGTGAAAACCTTGATATGGGTTGGTTTATGACCTTATTTCTTGAGGGTAACCCCTATATCACTTTGGTATCCACTATCACATTATTGAGGTGAACCCGAAGTCATTCGACAAGTGGTTAAATACATCAACATGGACAACTACCCGATTTGAGGTTGTATACCTTAACCTGATTTATCCTTAGAATTGAGGTGTAGCTGAGTGACTTTTTATGATTTTGGGTTACTGTTGTTCATATTTGAAACAATCGTTTTTGTTTCCTCTTTCATATATATTAGCCCAAAGGATTTTATACTCGAATATAAATTTAGCATCTTCAATATGTATGTTACATTGAAGATGACATTTATGTTGCGTGATATATTTTTATTATTGTTGTTCAATCTCATAGTTCAATATGTTTATTGTATAGAAATTGTAACATAGTAGAGGTGTTACAATGTGTTCTCGGCTCTCAAGTTTTAAACTTTTCTTTTGTATGATTTTCCCTAGTTCTTTATAATACATGTACTGGTTTATTAGTTGCTTCAAATGCCAAAATTAACGATCCTTTTAGTGCAATCAACGACACATTGAGTTTTTGAAAAACCTTTGGTGATTTTTTATCAGGTATACATCAAGTTCACGTATAGAATCATTTCAACCTTTTAGGTACCCGATTACTTTTCATTTAAACTGTTATCTTTGTTTATGAAATATTGTGCGTAGTTTTATTTGATAACAGTTTGAATGGTTCAAATGAAAAGTAATTAAGAAACTATGATCCAATTACGAAATGCTTGGGTTAAGAAACAGTTATCGAGATTACTTTTCAATTGTAAATGTTATCATTTGAATTGTTTGAACATTTCAAATGAAAAGATTTCATTTGAACTTTTCTTAAATGACCTTAAATACAATCCAAGCTTTCATTTCAACTGTTATCTTGGATCCATTGATTCAATATTACTGAACTCTAATTATTGTGTCGGTCATTGGGCCTTTGCCATAATTTGTGTGTGGTTATTGACATTATATGACATATTTATGATCTCATGTGATTGTTTTAGAATGAGTTCAGTTAAACAGTTAATATCAAATAAGTACACTTTGCACACATTAACAAATGATGATGTAGATGGTGCTCACATTCAAACATTATTATTAATGTCAACTTTGGTTTGGATTGTGAAATGTCAAGTGTCAATACTTAGGTGGGTGAGGATTTAGAGGTTTATTGATGGTAACAGGCGATTCATATATGGTCCAATGAGTGGTGCCAGATCTGTTATTGAATATAGTCCATTTTTAATTGGCTAAGATGATCATTCCGGTGAACAAAAAATCCTTAATGGTTGGACAGGATCAAGCATAAGAAAAGATGAGACACGTTTACTTTATTGCTGACTGCATCAACAATTCTTTGTTCACAAAGACTTATGTGCTATTTGATTAGTTTGATCTTTTCATTCATATGGGTTTTTAATTTTCCCTTTTCATTGATAATAGATTCTCTTAGGGTTATTGATTAAATCCATTTTTCTCATTGTATCACTGCATAATTGGATTTTAACATTGGTTATAATTTAGGAGATTACATCACATGTTGGATAGCTATGGTGATTTCATCAACATATGGGATTTTCAATTGCGTCTTCTATTGATGTTGGGATTTCTATATTCAGTGATTAATGGGTTATTGGTTCCATATGGATCACGTGAATATATGGCAGATGGGATATATATCCAGTTTTAATATCGATGCCTTACAATTCAGACAATGGGAATTTGCAATGGCGTTATCAGCTTTTGCATTCATTTGGTTTACTTTGACGAACTATTTAACATTCCCCTGTTTTGTGCATTGCCATGGACATGAGAGCCGTTATGGAGGGTGAGTGCAAACATTTATGGTTCCCATAATATGTAGTTGATTGTATAGATAAAAGTTTTCATTATACCTTATTTATGTCATTTTTTGTATTACTACATCAGTCATCTTTTAATCAATTACTACACTTATTTTTTCCCTATTAGTTGTGCTTGCAGATTTGCGTCTGCTTTAAGAGAAATGAATATCTAGGTCATGAATAGGTCTCAATTGACTCTCCTGATACACTACCCATAATCTATGAACGAGTTCTATTTGGAATTTATCACAACTGGTGCGAATGTTTTATCACTTACCCTAGATCTTATGATCTTCTCCATGCAGATCATCTCTTCTCGATGATCAAAGAAAAGTACATATCCCTAAACGCGATTTACTTTAGAAACTTGTTACGTCATCTTTGTATGCAATAAGATTTTACCTTATGATGGTTTTTGTATTTATTCTTGCAGATGTAGTCTAATAGCTTTAGTTGCGTAGGTTGATCGGATTCTAAGACCAAAAGGAAAGCTCACTGTCTGAGACAAAGTTGAGATCATTAATGAACTCGAGAAACTGTTCAAGTCTATGCATTGGGTTTTGCAGGTTTAAGTTTCGTATTTGATTTTTTGTGTTTGTTTTGACAAAAGCTATAAACTAATAGGATAGATTTCAGTCATCATCTTTATGTGTTATTATACATATATGTACACATTATGTATATAACTGTCAGCATAGCTAAAATCTGGAATTAATTGTTTTAACGGTTGTTATGCCTTTGAACCACACTTACTAATGGTGTTATCTACGACATATAATAGCATCTATACATACACATCAACTGTTATATATATAGAAGTTTTTATATATATATTTACTATCAATCTCCGCGGAAGCTTCCTAATAACAACCTCATCAAGGTAAAAAGGCCTATTAGTTGCAGCAAGTACCAATACATGTTCTTTAACCTTTGTTCGCAAATTGTCCCAATTCACCATGAACTCATTCTTCACTTTAATCATTGCGTCATTCTCCAGGATGTACACACCTTCCTAACATACTGCCAACATCAACAACAAAAATCACATCGGGAACAACTCTCTCTGCATCGATTCTTCTTTCGATTTTTAATTGGTGTTGCACTATCATCCTACTGCTTAATGATAAGAATTAATTTGAGGCACTACTAATCAATGATAAGAATTAATCCTCAATGCCTACTAAACAATGTCATATAGCGTAGTAAGTAGAAACTTCTTGAGTGTGATATCTACCTCTTGGAATTCTTCCCAATCTTATGGCTGCCCCATTTTCAAACTCGTCCAAAAACTCAAAGCTGTAAAAGCAGACCTCAAAATTTGGAATAAAAACACTTTTGGCCATGTTCAATTTAATATTGATATGGTTAGGAACCATCTGAAAGATATTCAAGAGAAAATCAGCGTGGAAGGTCTTGATGATCATAATTTCAACATTGAGGCCAATGCTAAAATGGTCTTAAAAGCTGCTATACAGGACTGTAATTCCTATTGGAAAGAAAAAGCCAATGTTAAATGGCTCACAGAAGGAGACAAATGTACTGCATTCTTTCATAACTATGTCAAAGTCAAGAGATCCAAGTCCTCTATACACCATATTATGGATGAGAGCTCCAAAATATCAGACCCTACCCTCTTATCCAACTATATTCTCAACTTTTACTCTGACCTCTATAAAGAAAGTTCTTGTGATCGAGTTGACTCTATTGACTTCATTTGTAGCAATATCCCAGCTATTATTACTGATTCAGAAAATGAGATGTTAACCCCCATCCCATCTGAAGAGGAAATTCACAATGCAATCTTTGGTATGGATGATAGAAGTTCCCATGGACCTGATGGTTTTTCTGGAGTTTTTTTACCAAAAATGTTGGGATATCATCAAGAAAGAAGTTGTTGAAGCAGTCCAGCGGTTCTTCTCTGATGAATGGATCTTGCCAAATTTTAATTCCAACTTAATCACTCTCATTCCCAAAGAGATTGGTGCTAACAAGATCACCCAATTTAGACCTATTGCTTTAGCCAACTTCATATTCAAAATCATTCCCAAAATCATTACAGATAGAATCAACCCCCTTGCTTCCAAAATCATATCCCATCAACAAAATGCTTTCATTAAAGGTAGAAACATTACTGATTGCATTGGAGTGTTTTCTAAAGGATTCAACCTTATGAAAAATAAATTTTTTGGTGGGAATCTTGGTTTAAAGGTGGATATCACTAAAGCTTTTGATACTCTCAATTGGGACTATCTTCTTCAAGTTTTATCCAAGTTTGGTTTTAGCCAAAGTTTTATTCACTTGATCCATGTTCTTCTCAAATCAGTACTTTTGAGAGTTTCATACATATGTTTTTAAATTTGTGGGGCAACTGAAAAAAGAACCTAAAAATGAGATTGAAGGTCAGAATATCCCTTATTGGTTCTCTGATTGCATGTCATTTGACTATTTACTGCGATGTAAAATATTCCATTCTTTTAATGAGTGGATTTAGTTTTATTGTGACTTGCTAGGGTGTTTTATTTTCTTCGATAAATTTGATTATTTTTGGGAGTCTACTAATCATTTTCTATCACATGCAACTCTTAAAGCTGCAAACAGACGAAGGATGGGAGAGATGAGGAAGTAGCTACTCTTCAATAAGAAATTGAGTAGTTTATACTAATTCTGGTTCACTTTTAGGTTCCATTGTATTCTAATAATATTCTTATGATCATTATTTGTTAGAATCAGACGGTTAAAGATGAGACTGCAAGTGCTGTAGAACAACTTCATGAAGCTGAATCTGAAGCAAAAGCTCTTCGCACAATGACGTAGAGAATGATTTTGACTCATGAAGAGATAGGTGCCCTTTAAAGTTGGCATGATTTGTGAGTAGCTGTTTAAACAGTACTTTTTTATACTGAAATTGTCCTTTTTCCTACATTTTAGGAGGAGGTCATTCTGAAGAGGTGTTGGATTGCTCACTATTGGGCCTTAGCCGTATAGAATGGTAAGTTACTGGATATTGTATCTACTGCATTGAAAACGAAAAGTTCTAAAACTATATTAAAGTTAGAACTTTAATGGATCAAAAAAATTCTAAAACTATATTAAAGTTAGAGCATCCCACCAGCTGATTAGTATCGCTATGAATTAACAAGTCACTGTGGACAAGTTGACCATCATGTAGTTTTCCAATCGCATCACAAATCTGAATTGCAATATCATTCATTCATTCTTCAACACCCTTGGATCTAAAGTCGAGGAAAATGTCGACAGAGGGACCCAATACATACTTGAGCATTGGGGATGTAGCACAGGGTCTACTACATAGAGCACCGAAGTACAAACACCAAATCATCTAGCCTTTGTCATGCACCTAGCCTCCTGTTCGAGCAGTTGGATCAAGAAAACATGCATCGGAGCATGCGACGTTGAGTCATTATATTGTCGAGCTTGGTATTTGTCCCTTTCTTTCGATAAGATCTTTACCATGTCTGCCAATACTTATTCTATTTTTAATGTTGTAAATGTAGCTATGAAGAAAGGGTGAGACGGGTTAAAGATAAGAGTGCAAAGCATCAATGTGGAAATTCAAAAAAATAAGTCACGGGATCCGGGATTCAATGCTTAGTTGATCCCACAATCACTTCAAGAAGAATAAGACACAAAATTTAAGTTCAAATTGGTAAGATTTTAATTATACAGAAGTGGTTACATTACATTACATTAAATTACATTTCATCAATCTGTACTCTATTTTGAAAGTAGATTCTTCGACATGTATTAGATGCATATTGGAGTGTTCGGGACTACTTCAGGGAAAAGTGTTTGGGCCTTTAAAACATTATTCTTTCCACCTGTAAAAAGCTTCTTAGCATCATCCTTATATTAAAGAGCCCCCTCAATTAGTTGAAGTCTGAATTTGAAGGCCACATTGTTTGCATTATCCTTATATTTAGTGTATATTTGATTGCACCACTTTACATCTACCTAGGCATATTTGATTTCATATTTGAGGCATATATCTACCTTCATTCTACGCAGAGGTTCATAGAGGCTTTGAATGAGGCAAACACTATGCAATCTTCATTATAATTGAGGCATACAATGTGTAGCCTTCACTCTAATCTTAATGGTTCACCAGCTGATTACACACTGTACACAATGTATGCTGTTTCCAATTACAAAGTGTAATCTCTGTTAATTAAACAATACCTGTTCAAGTTTAAACTTTCAATTACACAGTTTATGGATCATGCTTTCATCAACACCATCATGTATACTCTCGGTTACTCTCTTTTACTTTTAAATACATAGTTTGTGTATTCATCTTCTAATGCTTACTTATATGTTTAATTTTTTCTCAGGTAAGGATTCTGCAGTTTGTGTATTCCATTTTTACCCATTTTTTTATTTGTTTGATTTTACCGACTGAAGATTAAACTGATAACAAATGGGGAAGAACGGGCCAGATAACAAATGGGGCAGAATGAACCAGCAACCCAATGACTGAAATCAGACCAACCGCAGCAAAACCAAGCACTACCAAGTGAAACCAAACGGACCAAGAACTGCGAAGTGAAAATTGACCTAGCACTGCCAAGTGAAAAGGGACCAAGCACTGCCAAGTGTTGATTCAAACATGGCCGCAACTACCTTTTGTAGGAGAATTTTTAAAAGGTTGCCCTGTATTTCAATTTTACATTTTGTTGGATTGGTTGTTACCCTTTGGGTGGATAGTCCAATAAATAAAGGAGACTCTGTCCATTTTTTTTTAAATTGAGATTTTTTTTATTTGAGGCACAATGTAATTTTCTTTAATGAATATTGTATATTTCAAGTTATATATGAATTTGTTTGATGAAATCTAGACTATTTGAATATTGTTCGACTATTTATTATCTATTTACAAGGGTTGATTTAACTATAAATAATAGTTGTTTATTGATGGAGTAATGATTTTTTTTTAATTTTTATATCAACATTTATGTCAGTTTTGACAAAACTCTCATAAAAATTACTAAAATTGACATAAATGTGATGTTATTTATATCAGCTTTTGTGAAAATGTGATTAAAAACATGGTGAATACCGTAGTTTTTATGTGTGTTCTTAAAAACTGAGATAAATGTGATCTTATTTATGTCAGTTTTACGAACATTTATGTCAGGGCTTTATATGTCAGTTTTGAAAAATTCTAAAACTGACATAAATGGTCATTTATGTCAGTTTTTGACTGACATAAATGATCATTTTTCTTGTAGTGATTTGTAACAGTTTCCATCATATAAATTTAGTAAAGAAAATCTATAAATCTTGTAAATGTAAATCCATTGCCTAATTATTGTCATCAGTTGCAGCAGAAGGTTGACATATTCGTGCTCCTCCTGATTGAGTTGAATCTCCATCCGAAAATCCATGAGAAATCTAAATCAGAAAACAATATAACATTATTCTAAATGCCATTATTTAAGGAAACTATAGAAGGAGAAAATGCAGGTTTTTGTTGTCGATGGGAAACAAAATGAGAAAAAATATCACAACCAAGTAGGAAATTGTATAATACCACCGCGGTCCACCATCCACACCATAAAATTACATCGAGTAAGATAAAAATTGGCTTCTTAAACACGTCACAAAGGAAATAAGATATATAGATAGATTTCATTGATTTATATCAAACTGAGAAAAACTGCATAGTCTTAAATTAAAAACATAATTAACTGAACGACATCTAGTTGAGTCATAATTTGGTCTCCATTTCCATGAAACATTCGAATGAGAATTCTTAAGATGAATATAACCAATTTTTTTTTAAATGAAACATTCTTTTCCACTTATCACCAAGAAAATTAGTCTGAATATACTAAAAAAAGATGAACACACAGTGCGCTGCATATGTTAACACCCTTAAAAAATGATATGATCGTATATTAGTTATAAAACGATTAACACATAACAGGCAAAAACATTGATAGCATCTTCTCAAATGCTACCATGATAAACCACCACTACCAAAATAATTAAAAACATCGGTACAAAGGTTTAATTTATGAACTAATGAAATTCATTCTAGTAATGTTTTTCAACTAATTTCAAAACGGAATCGAAACATGATTTCTATGAAGGTGTTCCTATTGTCTAATATAGTACAAAATCACAAGTAGAAACCCCTAAAACACAAAATGAAAACAAAACAACCCCCTAACTTAAAATCTATAAATAGATATGGAACAAAAATGTATAAGAGTATACCAATAAATAGGGTTTTGAAGTATAATCAGATCTTGATCTGTAAAAAAATAAACTACATAACACAAAAATTATTAGATCCCAAGAAATAAACATAAATATAAACCAAACCCTAATTTATCACCATATCTTAGCTGAAATCATAATAGAGATATTATATTGTACATAAATCGCACCATATATTCAGATGTACATAAGAAATGAGCACCGTATCTTCACCATATCATCAAATATTCAAAACCTAGGTAAAACCACCAAAAAACACAAATCAAAGAACCACAAAAAAGGAAAAAAGAAAATTTTGGTATGGGAGCACCAATAAAGAGAAAAAGAAAGGATCGAAGGTTAGAGGCGAGCATATGAGAAGAAATGGGAGTAAGGTGAGATGGTTTCTACAGATGGGAGATGATATAAGGTGAGCAAGTGAGAGGTAACGGTAGAGCCTGCAAATGAAAAAATAATTTCATATTATAAATCAAGGGGCAGATGTCATATTTTGAGACCAAAAACATAAAAAATAGATACAACGAGAGAGAGATTACCGAAGTAAAATGGGAGGAGCTACGGAAAGAGAGACTCAAAGAAAATTATAATCGAGGATGTAGTGAGAGAGAATACAATAATGGGTTTCAGGAACTGTGATAGAAAATGAAGCCTTGTCACTAGACAACTGCAATGATTTGATCGTGGTGGTCCTTGAGCTTTTAGACATCATAACGGATTTAGGTTTTCTCCAATGTGGCTTTTGTAATTGGTATTAAAGTTGTGCATCGGTAAGTGGGATTCATTCAAAGTAAAGCGAGGGTAAGTGAGTGTAAGGGAGAGTATGGGGAAATACTATTCTACACTTATTTTTGAATTTTGAAGAAAGGGGGCAAATAGATTAGAATGTTTGAAAAGAGGGGGAATCCAAAATTTTAAGGACAAAATAGGAAGTGCAAAACAAATTCATCTTGTGACATCATAGCTCCATCTTATGACATACATAAGTTATATATATACTAGTGTATTCCCGTGCCTGAAGGCACGGCGAAATTTTCCAAAGTGCGTAATCGCGAAACGGCGACAATTTTTCAAAGTACGTAATAACGAAACGCAAAAAATTTGAAGTGTAATTTTAAAACAATTGGCCACAATATCCTTTATTTATAGGACTATTCACCATGCTTAACAAACAACAAATAGTCCAATAACATTCAAATAGTCTAAATTCATCAAATAAATTCACATATAATACGAAATATACAATTTTCATCCATCGAATTCACATTGTGTCTAAAAAAACAAAGATATATAAAGTAAACATATGCACTCCAAATAGAGTGATTAGATTAAGCATCTATATGAACATCTGCATTACGTTTAATAACAACGAACAAAAACAAACTCTGGTAATCATTTTTCTACTCTTTAACTGCTAGATCTTGATCATCTGCAGCTGCCTCTGACATATCTGCGTCTCGACAAAATGGTGCAACAATCTTCATGGCACCAAACATTTATTTATGATACAAATTGTGAGAAAAGTCATTACATGGAACCAAACATTTATTGCTGTGGAGTAGGGACTGCTGCTGATAGAGAGACAGTGACAGACACTATCATCTCTCAGCTAAAGCTGCACTGATATCATACTGGCTGGGAGTCGAGGGTTGTTACTGCACTTCAAATATGTTAGGTATGCTGATGGCAGGGGCATATATGTTAGTATAGAGCATACAAATGTTCTTTTTTTATCACTAATACCTCTCAAAATCTGTTAGGTATGCTCATTATGTTTCCAAACCAAAAGAATATATATATATATATATATAGGGAGAGGTTCACAAGTGGACCAAAAGAATGGACTTTTTAATGGACCTTAATAAAAAACACATATTAACACATTAATTTTAATTTCTATAGTGTAATTGGCCCGCGCTAGCGGCACCAAATACGCTTGTCGATCGATCCCCCACCTCCCCACACGCCCCCCACCCCACCCCACGCTCCCACGCCCACCACCATGGCAGCCCTGCAGTCATAAGGGATGCCACAAGGGCTGCTTTGGTGATGGTGGTGGTTGGGGGGGGGGGGGTGGGGGGCAGTGGGGGGGTAGTGGGGTGAAGGTGTGGTGTCGGGTGCCGCTGGCGCGGACCAATTACACTATAGATATTAAAATTAATGTGTTAATATGTGTTTTTTGTTAAGGTCCATTAAAAAGTCCATTCTTTTGGTCCACTTGTGAACCTCTCCCTATATATATATATATATATATATATATATATATATATATATATATATATATATATATATATTAAATTTAAATCATGATATTGTATCTTGGTGTAAATACTCCATACTAAACACATTGAGTAAATACCCGACTTCATGGCATCATTAAAATTTATATAATTGGATGGCAACCGCTGTAGGAAAACAACTTGTTAATTGGATGGCGCCGAGGAAGATACCGAGGAAAATAGGACGTTGGATCAAGATTCTCTTCAATAGAGTACATGGTGTAAGACCTTATTTGCAATATACAGTTTATATTATAGTTAGTGATCCACCATGAAACATGCAATTCAAACCAGACATATTTAGATCAACTGATTGCAAAGAGAGAGGGGACGTATTACCATGGCCATCCCCGATCCCCACTGCGGAGGAGAAGGATCCTTCGGGTCCCGCGTATCCCTCTCTAGAGCGCTTCGGCCGGCGTCGTTTGAGATGTGGCGTAAAAATGTAGAGAGATTCAGAGTCGCCAGTCTATTTTACTCAAAACAGATAAAAGAAAAAGGGGAAGCCACCCCGAAGGATGGCATCCAAAGACATACTGGTGCGTGCGAAACCAAAATGATTCGAGAAGGGTTCAGAGGCTTAGTTACGAAATGGGAAGGGGTTAGGCACCCATTCCGCCCCTTCGGTCTCTCATGGATATTTACTATTTTCCTTTATGTTTCCCCCCGTGATATGTGTGCATGTGTATATATAGAATGGAGGTTGGAATCCTCGACTTGTATCATGGAAAAGATAAAGTGAGTCATCCGTAGGAAGATATAAGAATAATATTACAAAGTAAGATTTACACTATTACCTCTACTTTAATAGTTATAAGGGAACGATAACACGTATGGAGTAATACGTCGCTAAGAACAAGTATATATATATAATATAAGAAAAATGGATTTAGAGAAAATAGAAAATAAGAGAAAAAGTGAGAAAAGGACTCGAGTCTTGGGTTTTACCCGACACGCCTACGTCGCCTATAAAGGCATCAAAGTCCACGTAGTTCGTATACAAAACGAGGGGTGGGGTTTATCCCACAAATCCAAATGGGGGATCTCTTATTTGTGAATGTGTGTGTGTGTGTAGAAAAAGTGTTTTAGTTGTGAGAAAAGTGTGAAAAAAAGTGTGAGAATCCCTATTTGGAATTTATGAGCAAAACCTATTTTTCTTGTTTTTTTGGGTTTTATTTATATAAAAATAAGAGATGTGAGATAATACTAAATAAAAAGTATATTAGGATGTGTGAGGTGAGATAATAAAAAGTGCTAAGTAATAAAGCAAGTTATTGAGAACTCAAGAGAATTTGAAGAGAAATGTGATAAAGATGGACCTTCTTGAAGATCTTGAGCTTGATCTTGAGTGTTGAATAACAACCCTTGAGCTTGGATGATGATGGAGAGTGTCTAATTCACCAAGTTTGATGAAAAGGATGATGAAAAGTGGAAGTAAAAAATGGATTTGGGAGTTGAAATCACGCTGCCTTCGAGAGAGGTATCTGGGATTCGTTGAGAGAGATTTTTATCAGATCTAGGCTCCCTTTGAAAATGAGGTTAAGGCCTCCTTTTATAGGCCCGGGTGAGTTCCTATCGTCATAGAATTGTTCCTGCCTATCGACAGGTGCCGATAGGCAGGGTCTGGAACCTGCCATTTGGTAGTGCGCTTCAGGCTTGTTCAAAAAATTGGTCGCTGAGGGAAAACCATTGGTCAGCATCGTGCACGGGGCATAGCATTAGAAAGATAATTCAGAGACCTTTGAAAGTCCTTTGGACCATTCTCGGGTTTGGGAGTTGACTTTGGGTCAAATATGGCTCGGAAGCATTTGTCGGTCCATTGGATGGGGAATCGCTCGGACGCAAACGGATCATTCGTCTGCATGGTAAGTCCGAATCATGCACGGGGTGGACCATTGGAAAGTTTAGGAGATGTACTTCAACATTCCAATGAGTTTGACCTGGTTTGGAGAGTTAACTTTGGTCAATCGGGCTCGAGAAGCGCTCGGTGGCCTCCCGGAGTTAAATGGATCGTTCGTTCGCATGGAAAGTTATAATCATGCATGAGATGGATCGTTGGAAAGGTTAGGAGATTTAATTCAACATTCCAAAGAGTTTGACCCAGTTTGGAGAGTTGACTTTGGTCAACTAGTCCTGGGAAGCGCTTGGTGGCCTCCCGGAGTCAAACGGATCGTTCACCCGCTTGGAAAGTCCAAATTGGGCATGGGATGGACCGTTGGAAAGGGTATTCAGTTCCCTTCATAGAATCATTCAGCCTCAGTCAAGCTAAAGAGTTGACTTAGGTCAAATAGAGCCCAAGAGTGCCTGGTGGTCTTTAGGTCAGGTTTCGGACGCAAAAGGATCGTTCGTCCGCATGGTAAGTCAGAATCGCGCACGGGGTATTAAATGTACTTTGAAGATTCATTGGGTCTCGATCGAGATGAAGTGTTTGACTTTTGGGTCAAACTGAGTGGTGGAGTGCCTGATGGGCTTCAGGTCAGTACTCGGGATGTGACCTGGGTTTATAGTGATGAAGGGAGGTACTAGGGACCTAAGGAGAGTTAGGGGTAATATAATGGGGTGTCTACAGAGCCCCTCGATGGGTGAGTTTGGAATAAATAATGACCGTCGAATGGACACCACATGATGCTTTTGAGGAGGAATGACCGATTCAGAGGGCCGACGTCAGTTCTGAGGACCTAAGGAGTGTGCTGGGGATGAACAATTCCGCGGGTCAAGGCCGAATCTGTGGGATTAAGGTAAAGGTCTATCGAGGTCAATTCTGACCTAAATAGTGGTGATGATCAAGGACCGAGGTCAATTCTAACCTAACTCAGGCGACGATCCAAGACCGGGGCTAATTCTGACCCAAGAGTGGTGATGACCGAGGATCGAGGTAAATTCTGACCTAACTAAGGTGATGATCCAAGACCGGGGCCAATTCTAACCCAAGAGTGGTGACGATCGAGGATCAAGGTCAATTCTGACCTAACTCAGGTGACGATCCAAGACCGGGGCCAATTCTGACCCAAGAGTGGTGACTACTAAGGACCGAGGTCAATTCTGACCTAACTCAGGTGACGATCCAAGACCGGGGCCAATTTTGACCCAAGAGTGGTGACAACCAAGGACTGAGGTCAATTCTGACCTAACTGAGGTGACGATCCAAGACCGGGGTCAATTCTGACCCAAGAGTGGTGATGACCGAGGACCGAGGTCAATTCTGACCTAACTCAGGTGATGATCCTAGACCGGGGCTAATTCTGACCCAAGAGTGGTGACAACCGAGGACTGAGGTCAATTCTGACCGAACTCAGGTGACAATCCAAGATCGGAGCCAATTCTGACCCAAGAGTGGTGACGACCGAGGACCGAGGTCAATTCTAACCTAACTCAGGTGACGATCCAAGACCAGGGTAATTTTGACCTAAGAGTGGTGACGACCGAGGACCGAGGTCAATTCTGACCTAACTGAGGTGATGATCTAAGAGCGGGGACAATTATGACCCAAGAGTGGTGATGATGAGGTCAATTATGACCTAACTCAGGTGACTATCCAAGACCGAGGATAATTTTGACCCAAGAGTGATGACGAACAAGGACCGAGGTCATTATGACCTAACTGAGGTGACGATCCAAGACCGGGGCCAATTCTGACCCAAGAGTGGTGATGATCGAGGATCGAGGTCAATTCTGGCCTAACTGAGGTGAAGATCCTAGACCGGGGCCAATTCTGACCTAAGAGTGGATAAAGATTGGATTTTGATTCTGCTGGAGAAAGATCTTTGTGATTTTGACCTGAGCTGATAGCTGGGGAAGCTTTTAGGATACCTCGCAGGGGGGAATAACCTATTTTGGGTGCTATAAGAGAATTCTGCTAGGGAAGTGATCAGGTGATCCTTAGGGATCCTCTGGAGCTTTGCCGGGAGGAGTTTTCACTTGGTTTTTGAGGATTTTCCTGGGGAAGAGGGGTTTCTCTCGAAGGAACATGAAATTTTCTTGGTAAAAAGGCTCTGGATCCTTCCTAAGATTTTTAGAAATTTTTTGGGGATTTTTTTAAGCTTTCTAGTATTTTTTGGGAATTTATGTACGAAATTTGAGGTGGGTTGCCGGTCGGCATGGTGTGAGAGGTGCCATTCGGCAGTGGCATGGACTTTTGGGTTGCCTCGGGAACGTGAGGAGTCTGTGCCAATCGGTATAGTAGGGGGAGATGCCGATCGGAATGGCGCTTGGCATCCTATATAAAGGGGGCGAATCCCCTAATTTTCCACAGCTTCTTTTGCCTTCTCTCTCTCTGCGATTCTTTTGCAAATCATTCTAGTATTTCGATCTTCAAGAAATGGCCGCTTTCGTGAGCGCTGCAGTCCATCGGGAGTGGTTGACCGTTGATGATTAGGTGAATGTGGAGTGGAGGGCTAGGGCACCTCTTGCTTTGGGGAGTGAGAACTCCTTTGATGCGTTTGCGGATGAGCGAACCTTGATGTGAGAGCCATCGCGTCATCGCTCTTTGAGAGTGATCCCCGGTGGTTACGTAAGTAACCCGACCTTTGGCATTCTTCTCTTTTTGGTGATCTTTCTTTCTCAATCTTTGATGAGACTTTTCTTTTTGCCAGTCTGATATTTCATTGAAGAACATGCGTGCCCGTGGGACAACAGGGCTCAAGGATGTCTGGGAGCATCTCCCACCTGTGGTGCGCTAGGTGGTATCATCAGCGAGTTTTGGGCGGTTGGCATCTGCGCTAGATGAGACGCCTCATTCGACAGCGGTCTTGTACGCTTTGGGATAGAGGTGGTGGGACACTACCCATACCTTTCATTTTGGATTCGGGGAGATGACGATGACTCCCATAGACGTGGAGCAGCTATTGGGGCTATGTTGTGAAGGAGAGCAGATAGAGGTGGATCTCTCTTTATGGGTGAGACCGGAGGCAGTGCGAGCGGCACTTGCAAATTGAGGGAGGATAGTTTTTGGCGATTCTATCCGGCTGTCCCTGCCGAAGGATGTTCTGTTGGGTAGGCAGATCGATGTGGAGGATGGGCTAAAACTGAGGCAGATGGCCCAGTTATTCATTCTTCTAGTGTTGGGAGGTTTCATGGTGGCGTCGAGCGGCGACGTCATTCATTTTTCATTTCTGTCGTACTTGAGGATTTTTTCGAACATCCCTTTCTATGATTGGGGGAGTCTGACCTTGGCGACCCTTTACTTTTCTCTAGATGCATTCAGTCGGTGCTGCCGATAGACTTTTACTGGGGCCACGTACCTTCTTGAGGTATTCTTTAATTCGCGCATTTTCTTTTCATGCATTCACATTTTCCTTATGTGTCTCTTTTTTGCTTGTGAATTCAGACGTGGTTCTATGAGGTGATTGGGTGTAACACCCCGTTGATTTCTTTGAAGGATGACACTGTTGGGATTTCTGTCGATTGTATCGTTGGCGTAAGGCCAATCGACAGTCGAAGGGATATCTTTCCCTGGAGGCGGTGCGTTAGGTCTTGAACGACCTGACTAGTGGTAGGGTAAGACTCTATCAATTTCAGTCTTGGTTTTTGTTCCTTCTGGTCTTGTGTTTATTTATGCTCACTTGGAGATTTTCAGGTGACCTTTTACCCATGGGGGACAGCCATTCAGGATGCAGGGGCGACCGGGGTGAACACGCGGATGAGGCGTTTGCTGGCGCATGAGTTTGGCCATTCCTGGTACCTCGGGGAGAGGGTGACTGGCCAGATTGCTGAGGAGGAGGTGGTGGTGCCACCCGTGCAACCTCCTACGTCTATGAGGTGGGAGCTACTAATGTTGGAGGCTGAGAGTATTACGGCGATGATCGGCGAGTCCTACTTGATATAAACCGATACGGCTGCGCCGTATGACTATATAGATTTCGTGACGAGATGGTTGATGGCGCCCAGTATATACGATGCACTGCCCTTCCCTCCGACGGGTTCGAGTCGGGCGGTGGGATCTTCTCACAGCGGTGGTGGCCCGTCGGCATCTGCGGAGGCGGTGACCTCGGAGGTCCCTTTTGTATGGCTGCATACCCCTTCATACAACATTCGGTGAGCTGATGGAGGGATGGTGCCTATGTTGCACCGTCCTCATGTGATGGATCCAGAGGAGTTGGGTTTGACAGAGGAGGTCCTTCGACCTGTGGTATACCTTTTTCCTCCTTTCTTTTTCTCTTTCTTTTATGTTTTGGTCATTTATACTTTGATACTGATTTCACCTTTTCTTGCAGCAAGTTCGGGTGTCGACCACTTGGCTAAGGGACATCAGAGACTGGATATCTTCGGCGACTGCCCATATTCTGGATACGGTTCCTGTTCCTTCTTTCTTGGTGATATCTGCTTCATCCAGAGTGGACTCTGGTTTGGGAAGTGGTGGTGCATCATCTCGTCGTAGGGAGAAGAGAGCGCGTCGCAGGGGTGAAAGCTCTTGAGAGAGAGAGAGACTGAAATGGGGGTTCGGGTTGAGTCCCATTGTTTTTGGCTTTTCTTTTTATTTCCTGCAAAACTAATGTAATACAGAACAAAAATATATGCAATTCAATGGAGCTTTTTTATTATCTTTTATTAATGATGAATGAATGCTTGCACATGCGCTTTTTACTTTGCTGCTGAGATCATAAAAAGGAATATTTTTGAAAATTTTTTTTTTAAGGAAAGTTTTTGATTAAAAAGGGAGAATTAAAAGAATTTTGAAATTCTGTTGAGAATATCAATTTATTTTTATTTGAGTTTTCTGATTTGACAAAAGAGGAAAAAGCAAAATTTCTAAAAATGGGGGGGAGGGGTGCCGATCGGCAAGCACCATGTCCTGCCTATCGGCAGTTCAGTTCAGTCCCATCAATTGAAGGCTTTGATTGGTACCCTCTTCAGCCTTTGGTACCTTGTGGGGTAGGATTCCCTCCAATTTCTGCAGGGATTATGTCCCTTGTGAGGATTTTCATGTATAAAAAGGGGGGAAGGGTGGAGTGTTTTCATCACACTTTTGCATTTTCACCTACTTGCCCACCATCTCTTAGCCTTGTAGGATGGCTCTCCCTGGTAGCACCGAGTTTGCCAACTACCTCGAAGCTTTGGAAGCTATGTGCTCTTATAATGTCAACTACGATGCTTTCAACATGCGTCGAGTCTCCTTGTGGCGCAATGGCTTTTTGAGTGGAATATGCTGATAGCAGCGGTACAATTTTGGTACCCCGAAGACCATGTATTCCGCTTTGGGTTGGAAGATGTTTGTCCTACCTATGAGGAATTTTCTGCCATATTGGGCGTAAATCCCAATGTTACTGCAGCTTTGCCCGAATTTTCTCGTTCTTATAGGGATTTGTTGGCCGGGCTTCTTCATATTTCACCTTCGGTGGCCAGATCATTGGTTGTTGGAGGAATGATATCCCTGCCGGCGGTGCTGTAGTCTGTGCATTTGCGTCAAGTAGGTGATGTTGTCTATGCTGGAGCCGTTATTCTGGGCGTGGTTTCAAAATTACTGCCGATGACTGGGGAATTACAAGTGGACCCACAACTTGCATCCATTACTTCATGGATGTCCTACCGCCGTAATCCCGCGATGGTGATATTGGCGAAGACTCTGAATGGCCTGGATTCCTGGAGAGAAGGCCGTTCTGACTTTTTGAGGGATAGCCATGTGATGCTATTTAAGTGGTTGTCTGAAAGATTCCGCTTATCGACTCCTCTAGAATACCCCTTGTCGGCCATACCCAACTTCTTTTTGTGCTACTTCATCCGCGTTGGCATGTATGTTGAGAACTGGGAGAATTGGCTTGTGGAGCATGGGGCTTGTGGGTTGTATTGGTCAGTGCCTTGGTGGGGGGTATTGCAGCCCGTTCTGGAGCTAGGAGAGTATTTATATATGCGGCTGGTTGGTCTCAGGCAGGCCTCTTTTTATTTCCCTTGGCGACTTCTATGCCAATTTGGTTGGGCAGAGGTCGTGCCACCTTGGACACTAAATTTCTTTTTTGTAAAAGATTTGACTGAGCGCCTACGTCTGTTGTTTGGATCTCTATGGGAAAATCGGCGTCCATCGACCCGTCCTTCTCAGTCTGTCGGGAAGGTTTGCCATGTCCTCAAAGATTATATGAAGTGGTTGTGGAGGAAAGTAGTCAGCAAGATGTTGACAGTAGAGACTGGACAAAGATGGTTTGTTTTATCTGACTCCATGGAAGGGGGTGTTGTGGTCTTTTTGAAGATGGTTAAGGCTCATCGATCCATGGAATGTTTACGGCACTCTATTCAGGCATGGAAAACTTGGGGACCTCAAGATGTAGATGATGAGGGTGTAGGCTCCTCTGGTAGCTGTGGGTAGGACTCCTGGGGAGTTTATTTGTGTGACAAGTGTGGGGATTTTATTTTGCTTTTTATGGTAGTGGGTAAGGGAGTTATCCATTCCTTTTACTTATGTAATCCGTACTGTAATTTCTTATTAATGAAATAAACAAGTTTCTGATCATCCAGTTGTGCCTCTCGATGAATTTTATAGTTTTGAATTATCTATACTGATCACTAAGGCATACATAATCCTTTTGTTCAAATAATTTTAGAATGAACCGCCGTTCTCGGAGGTAAGAAAAGAATAGTATTTTGTGAAAAAGAAAGGGCCGCACTCATGTGAGGAGTATGAGCTGCCTACGTACCTCTGGGGTGTTTTGAAAAGTTTTAAAAATAGTTTTTGTAGAGGATCGGGCCCACGTAGTTCTGGGTAGACGAAAATGAAGATTTTTTTTTTAAGTAGAAGGGGGATGAGAAGAGTCATAGCGCGCCGAGATTTTGGACTAGGGGTAGAATTTCATGAGACGGTCCAGATTGACTGGATGAGCCATCTCCTCCCTATCCAGGTCAGTGAGCATGGAGGCACCGTCGGATAAGATTTTCTTCACAATGTAGGGGCCGCTCCAATTGGGCTTGAATTTCCCTCTGGGATCCATGATAGGTTCTATTATCTCTTTGAGGGCTAAATCCCCCTCCCGGACACCGTGGTCCTTGACTCTCTTATTTAATGATCGCGCTATTCGGTGATAGTACCCCTGTATGTGGTAAAGAGCTTTTAATCTTATTTCATTTAGGAGGGCTACCTCATCAAGACGGCTTTGGTACCAGTCTTCTTCATTAACTTTGCTTTTGAGCATAACGCGTAACGAGGGTATTTCCAGCTCCACATGTAGGACTGCTTCCATGCCATAGACCAGGGAGTAAGGGGTATCCCCAGTAGAAGTTCGGATTGACGTTCGATATCCCAGAGGGCATATGGGATCTGTTCGTCCCAATCCATATAACTTTCGGACATCTTGTTGATGATGTCTTTGAGGTTCTTGTTGGCGGCTTCAACTGCACCATTGGTCTGAGGTCGGTAGGGAGAAGATTTGTGTCTCTGAATCCCATACTCGTTGACTACTTCTGTGAATTTTGCTTAGAAATGCAACCCATTATCAGACACTAGCTCATGCGGGACCCCATATCGACAGATGATATTCTTCTCAAGGAATTTGGCCACTTTCTTGGCGTTCAACACTGCGTATGACTCAGCTTCTACCCATTTTGTGAAGTAATCGATGGCGACCGGATTAACTCATGTTCTTTTGAAGCCTTTGGTGTAACCTTCCCTATGATGTCGATACCCCAGGTGGAGAATGACCAGGGAGAGGCCATGTTGTATAATTCTCGCCGAGGCCAGTGTTGAAGATTGGAGAATTATTGGCATTTGAAGCACCTCCGAACATAGGCAACGCAGTCCTGGATCATGGTGGTCCAATAGTACCCCTATCGAATGATCTTCTTGGCGAGCATGTGACCATTCATGTGGGGTCCGCATTCCCCGCTATGGATTTTCTGCATTGTTTTCTCAATCTCAGCCCCTGCGATGTAGTGTAGATGAGTTCCATCGAAATTCCTCTTGAGTAGAGCTTTATGACAGATGATGTACTGAGCGACCGGTCTTCAAAGGGTTGTTCGATCTTTCTTGTTAGAACCCTAGGGATACCTACTATGTCTGAGGAGGCACCAGATATCATAGTACCAACAATCGGCTAGTTCGGGATATTTGGTGGAGACAAGCTCCACGTGGTAGAAATGGGTCGGTTTGTATTGCTTTTGAACTAGGAAGAGGGTCATTGTTATTCCTTCGGGCATGTCGACCATGTTGGCCAAGGTAGCGAGAGCGTCGACTAGGTTATTCTTTGCTCGGGGTAGGTAATGGAAGGTGATATCTCAGAATCAGGACGCTAACTCTTCTAATTGGGCATGAAAGGGTTGGAGCTTTTCGTCTTTGACTTTCTATTTTTTGAGCACTTAACTGATGATAAGGGTAGAATCCCCATAGACGTCAAGGTATTGAATACCTTTCTTGAGAGCAACCTTGAGGCCCACTGTGCAAGCTTCGTATTCCATCATGTTATTGGTGCAAGGGAAATCCAATTTAATGGTGATGGGAGTGTGGGAGTCATCTGGGGCAATCAGAAGGATCCCAACGCCGTATCCCTTTTTGTTCACAGCGCCATCAAAGAACATTTTCCATTGAAGGTGGTCTTGGGTGGTGCAAAGGATATTTTCATCTGGGAATTCGAAGATCAAGTCATTTTCTTCGTCTATAGGGTAGTCAGCGAGGTAGTCAGAGATGGCTCTTCCTTTAACAGCTTTCTGTGTGACATACACGATATCGAAATGGGTTAGGAGCATCAACCATTGAGCCATTCGACTGGATAAGGCGGGTTTCTCAAGCAGGTATTTAATGGGGTTCATTCGGGATACAAGTTTGATGGGGAAGGCGAGCATGTAGTGTCACAACTTTTGGGTGACCCAGACAAGTGTGACACATGCCTTTTCTAAAGAAGTAAATTTGACCTCGTACCCGACTAATTTGCAGCTGGTGTAATAGATGGCTTTTTCTTTGCGAGAGTCGTTAAGGTATTGGGCTAGCAAAGCTACAGCTTCAGTGTCGATTATGGTTAGGTATAGGAACAAAGGGAGACCAGATTGTGGTGGCATGAGCACTGGAGGTTGGGTTAGGTATTATTTGATTCGGTCAAAATCTTCTTGGCAGGCCCCATGCCAAACCTTGGTTGAATCCTTTCGGAGGAGGTTGAAGATTGGTTCACAGATGGAAGTTAGCTAGCTGATGAACCGGCTGATGTATTGCAATTTCCCCAGAGAACCTCAGACTTCTTTCTCTATTCGGGGTGGTGGCATCTCTAGTATGGCCTTCAGCTTTGCAGGATCTACTTCTATCCCCCTTTCATTGACCATGAACCCCAAGAGTTTTCCCTTTGAAACGCCGAAGACACACTTTTGTGGATTAAGTCGCATCTGATACCGTCGCAGTCGTTCGAAGAACTTTCGGAGGGCAGGAACATGACCTTCTCTAGTTTTGGACTTGATAATCATATCATCCGCATAAACCTCGACCTCTTTGTGAATCAAATCATGTAGGATGGTTGTGGCAGCCCTTTGGTAGGTAGCCCCAGTATTCTTGATACCAAATGGCATAACGGTCTAGCAAAAGGTTCCCCATGGGGTGATGAATGCGGTTTTTTCTTGGTGGTTGGGGTGCATCTTGATTTAACTGGTTGTGTTGTCCACGATCATGTCGATATTGGGTAGCGGATAATCATCCTTTGGAGAAGCTTTGTTTAAATATCGGTAATCTACACACATTCAAACCTTCCCTCCTGATTTTGGTACAGGTTTAATGTTGGCAAGCCATGTGGGATATTCAATCACCCGAATGAAGCCTACGTTTAACTGTTTGACCACCTCTTCTTTGACCTTGAGCGACCATTCGGTGCGGAGTTTTCTCAATTTTTTTTAACCGGCTTATAATCTGGTAGAGTGGGGATATCGTGCTGAGCTACTTCAGGATCGATGCCGGGCATATCATCATAGGACCATGCAAAGACATCTACGAACTCCTTCAGTAATTCTTCGAGTTGTGCACGCTCATGCTCATCAAGGGTGGCCCCTATCCTAATCTAGCGCAGTTGGCTACTAGAATCGATATTAATAATAATAGTCTCTTATTCATTAACTTTAACGCGGTTATGTTGTTTATTATTAACCCTATTTAGATCGGTTAAGAATTGTTCATTTGCAAAATCATCATCATCAAAAGTTCGATTAGAATCTAAACAATTAATGTAAGGCACAGCAAGATACTCAAAATCTTCGTTTATTTCATTATAGGAAAAATAGCCTTGAGAAACTCATCAAAAGAGGTTTCGATTACATTTGAGCAAGGGTAGACAACAGAAGAAGAAATAGGGTAAACATTGGGGTTAGGAGAGATTTCAAGGGGTAGAACTGGCGTAGTATGCCAGTTGAGGAGAGGAGTATCAGCAGCTTTAATTAGACGGGATGGGTCCATTGATGTAGTGCCTGAATGAACCATGCAGAGTTCCAGCCCCAGTGTTTTTAAGTTGAAGGAATCTTCGGAATATCTTTCCTCAGTCTCTTCGTTAACATTGATGAGCGATTGTACTTGGTGTGGGAAACTTTTGGCCCATGGGTAGCTGTCTTGGAAAAAGATCTCCATTCCAGGCTTCATCTTCTTATTTGGGTGGTTATACCATGGTTCTGGAAAACCGCAATAGGGGAAATCTTCACCTTCTTTGATGAATCGTCCATTCAAGGAGTCTCCTGAGATAGTTTGGATGCAGTTTTATCTTCTCTTTGGTCGAGATTAGTGGATCATTCTGAGCTCTTGTTCTGATGGTCGATACTTCAAGCCGCAAGGAGGGAAAGCTTTCTTTAGTTCGACGGGCTCAAGTATCCCCTGCTGCCTTCACCCTAGCCCCAGTCCTGGCATGAAGTGCATGTTTCTGAACATCTGAATCACATTAACATTGCCGTGGTCATATTCTGGACAAAACCTTTCTTTGTAACCGTTCCCTTCCAGGAGTAGGAGTGGCTCAACTCGGAATCCTGATAGGAGCATATCATTTGACACGTGGTGTATCTCAAGGATTGGACTGCTAGTGCTTGCACCCTCAGTATTTTCGTTGTTGCCCAAAATGGTGATGACTCGCCCGTCCGCGAAGAACTTCAATTTCTAATGGAGCGAGGAAGACACACCCTTGATATTGTGGAGCCAGGGGCGTCCGAGCAACAGGTTTAAACAAGTTGGGATGTCTATGACTTGGAATTCAACGACAGGGTTTATAGGGCCAACCCCTATTACAAGTTTTATGGAACCCATCACCTCACGATGGGTATTATCGTAGGCACGCACAACAACGGAGGTTGGAGCGAGGTCGCTTTCTTTCAGGCCTAAATACTTGAAGGTTCTCAAAGGGCAAACGTTTAAGGCGGATCTGTTATCGACAAGAGAGAGTGGCACGGCCTTTCCCATAACTTCGATGGAGATGTTAAGTGCATGATTGTGATTGGGCCCAATTCTGGGGATTTCTTCTATAGAAAATGATAGCATTTAGGTAGAGGTCAGGGATCCGACCAGATGTACCGCTTCTTCTGGTGTGGTAGAGGGGGAACTGTGGGTCCAGTGAGTAATTTGATTAAAGCATTTCTGTGTAGCTGGGAAGACATGAAAATTCCCCATAGAGTAATGTTAGCTTGATTTTTCTTCAGTTGATTGAGGATCTTGATCTCCTCGATGGTCATCTCTGGCATAGGAAGGTTTTCAACACCCTTCCCATTGTCATTTGCTGGTAGTGAGTTGGGAACCTGATAATGTCTCCCTGATCTCGTCATGTGATTTACTAAAGAAGGAAATAACATGAATCCCATTTCCTCTACAATCTCAGGTTGTTCTGCCACCCTATTTATTTCTTCGAGGAGTTCTTCAAATGATATCATCCCACATATGTCGGCTATTAGGCCAGCTCTTCCTGAAGCTTGTTCTTCGCTCGAGTCTTCGAATTCTTCCCCCCATCCGGTGGCAACAATTTTGCCTTTCCATGTAAAGTCGATGCATTCCACAACTTCAATGGCTTCTTCATACAAGTTCTCCCATTCTATGGGGATATGTGTGATTGAAGGGACCAAACTCCCTTGTAGCTTCAAAGTGTTAAGTAACCTGGTGATACTGCAAATGCTGTTGGTTTGTTCGAATAATCCTGCTATAGTCTGGACAACATCATCTAAGCTGACTTCGTCGGTTGGTACCACCCACTTGTATGAATCCCGGGCCCATTTTTATGCCTCCAAGAACAGTGTACTGAACTTCTGGCAATCGATGACCATCTGTGAGGGCAATTTCAGCCTGAACTCTAGGAGTTGGTTTAACACCTCTGACAATTCCATACTTCCATTTTTAGAACGGGTATGGACAGCGATGCATGCTCTGGTAAGGAGTGGCAGTGCCTGATCAACGAGGCTAGTAGGGTGTAGGAGGAAATATGGGAAAATTTGAAGAGGTTTAGGAGAGTATATAGGTGTGATTTGAGTTGAGGGATCAAAATCTGGGTTTTCTTCTAAGAAGATGGAATTGGTGTGATTCGGAAGTGGATTGTGAGTATTGTTTGGCTTAGGATTGGCTGGTGGGGCAATGGTACCCCGGTCAATGAGATCTTGGATTACATTCCGGAGGTTAAAGCATTGGTCGGTGGTATGACCGGAAGTTTGGTGAAAGGCACAATGAGCATCGGTTTTGAAGTTTCTTGGGAGTGGATCTGGCAATGGACGTGGATCCAAGGGTTTGATGAGGTTTTGGCTTAGCAGGGCTTGGTAAACTTTGGAGAGGGGGGCATGGAGATCAGTATATTCCCTTCGGATGGGAGTAGGGCGGCTTTCTGGTGCCCATTATGTGGTTGGTTGAGAGATGTTATTGATGGTCGAGACGGTAGCACTGGCAGGCTTGTCATACTTTCTAAGGGTGAACTGTCCAGACACCTTCTTTGATTCAATCTCTATTTTAACGAGGCTTTCCTCGATTTCCACTCCTAATTCTCTGAGAGCTCGAAAGTGGGGATAGTATTGCCCTCCCATCGTCGCTCGGACATGGGGCAAGAAGTTCTTCTTCATTATGTTGACCTGTTCTTCCTCGGATGGCCGATTAGTCATGGTAGCTACCTGCTCCCTCCATCGGGTTATGAAGTTACTAACTGATTCTCTAGGATTCTGTTTGAGCAGCTCTAAATCACGATGGGTGACCTCAAGATCTTCGTTGTATTTATACTATGACATGAATTCTCGGGCTACATCCTCCCAGATACGGATTCTGGATTCCTCAAGAGATAAAAACCATCGGAGGGCACTATCCTTCAAAGTTTGCTGAAAAAATTGGGCCATCACCTCCTCAGAAGCCCCTAGTAGAGTCATGGAACGATGATAACTTCGAAGATGAACAATTGGGGGTCCACTCCCTCCAAACTCCTCGATAATTGGCATCTTGAACTTCTCGGGTAACCTTGCCTTAGGATAAGGAGACATGTGGGTGTAGTCCATGTAATTCCCAGAGATCCTAAATTGGTCAAACTTCTTAGTGAGCATCCTAAGGTCCTCCTTGACTTTATTGAACTCTTCCTCTTTTGGATCAGCGACCACAGGCAGGTTAGCCATAGGGTGGTCAATGTTTGGCATTGGAAGCTGGGCAGGTGGCGGCCCATTGGCAGGAGGGGCACGTGAAGCGTGCGGATATTCTTCGGAAACCCAGATAGGATCGGGTGGACCCATAGCACGAGGTAACAGGGCCTCGGGCTCTTGAGGAATAGGAACTTGGTTTTTTTGCATCTCTCGGACCTCAGTTTGGAGGTTGTTAATCTTGGACAAGAGCTGAGCTAGGACTGCCGACAGGTATGGCTGTATGACTGGTGTTTGATCTGTATTCTCCATGAAAGATGCATGGATTTCGGACTCGAAAGAAGTAGTAGAAGAACTAATGAAACTCTGGGGTGATTTGACTAAAGACCAAAGCCAATAGGGAGCCAGGCCAAGGGCTTGCGATCAATCTGAGAAGGCGTATGGTGAGATTTATTTTTGAGAAAAAAGGAAGAACTATTTTTGGATTTCTGATAAAGAAGGGAGAAATGTTTTTGGATTTTTGATAAAGAAGGGAGAAATGTTTTTGGAGACGAAACTCAACATGATTATTATAATTGTTATGTTTTAACTTGTATTTAATTCTCCTAAACGCAATGCCGGACGGGACCCGGACCTGGAAAAGTGAGGGTCTTAATATATGCAAAGCAACGGTTTGGACTTGTAACCAGGCTCACGGACAGGGCCCTATTTTAAAAATGCACGAAAATTTGGGCCGCAGGCCGACTCGAAATTTTGGCAGAGTTTCGGGTTGAAACCGGTAATCTAAAGTGCGTGTCCTAGGTCTGAAACCTATATGCGAGTATGCAGTTGGTTGGGTGAATCGGCATGGGTTCCCCCCTTTGGCGTGACTTCCAAGATATACGTCTTGCTCTTGAGGGAAATTGGTACATGTGGACAAGCCATTTGATATACCTGAGTGTACGTGAATTTCCTCACCATATACCTCATGAGGACGGTACGTGTGAGAGAGAATTCGATATACTCGGCATACGTGAACGAATTCCCTATGATATACCTCCCGTCATGTCTTCGGTCAATCGGTACGATGAGGGGGAACCGTTCGATATACATCAAAGGTACTTGGCCAATGGAAGGTGAGAGTCATATCGCTTAGGCTAACTGCGACCTGCCGGACCAGCGCCCATCACGAAGTGACACTCCAGTTACTGTGTAAATTTGGTCAATAGAAATGCTCTTTGGTGATGTTGTGTGAATCATGCATGATCCTCTTATTAGTATCTTATGATGAGAATGCCTTTCTTGATTATGCCAAACAGGGAGCAAAGTACAAGTACCCTAAAAGGTACACCAAGTATGGATGGGTGATGCGTGCAACATGCAGATATACATGGGATCCTAGGTGCACATGGTGTGAAGTGTAGATGGAGAAATTTCTACAAGTGTGTGAATATAAGCATAAACATGGGATACACATGGAAAAAGGGGAACATGCAGATATGGGGGGATACATAAGTAAATATAGCATCCATGTAAATAGAGTCATGCCCTTAATATAAAAAATAATGTCCCAGCGGAGTCTCCATTGTGGCCATCCCCAATACCCGCCGCGGAGGAGAAGGATCCTTTGGGTCCCGCGCATCCCTCTCGAGAGCGCTTCGATCGGCGTCGTTTGAGATGTGGCGTAAAAATGTAGAGAGATTCAGAGTCGCCGGTCTATTTTACTCAAAACAGATAAAAGAAAAAGGGGAAGCCACCCCGAAGGATGACATCCAAAGACATACTGGTGCATGCGAAAACAAAATGATTCGAGAAGGGTTCGGAGGCTTAGTTACGAAATGGGAAGGTGTTAGGCACCCATTCCTCCCTTTCGGTCTCTCATGGATATTTGCTATTTTCCTTTATGTTTCCCCCTGTGATATGTGTGCATGTGTATATATAGAATGGAGGTAGGAATCCTCGACTTGTATCATGGAAAAGATAAAGCGAGTCATCCGTAGGAAGATAAAAGAATAATATTACAAAGTAAGATTTACACGATTACCCCTACTTTAATCGTTATAAGGTAACGATAACACGTATGGAGTAATACGTCACTAAGAACAAGTATATATATAATATAAGAAAAATGGATTTAGAGAAAATAGAAAATAAGAGAAAAGGTGAGAAAAGGACTCGAGTCTCGGGTTTTACCCCGAGACGCCTACGTAGCCTATAAAGGCATCAAAGTCCACGTAGTTCGTATACAAAACGAGGGGTGGGCTTTATCCCATAAATCAAAATGGGGGATCTCTTATTTGTGAATGTGTGTGTGTGTGTGTGTGTGTGTGTGTGTGTGTAGAAAAAGTGTTTTAGTTATGAGAAAAGTGTGAGAATCCCATCCCTATTTGGAATTTATGCGCAAACCCTCTTTTTCTTTTTTTGTTGGGTTTTATTTATATAAAAATAAGAGATGTGCGATAATACTAAATAAAAAGTATATTAGGATGTGTGAGATGAGATAATAAAAAGTGCTAAGTAATAAATCAAGTTCTTGAGAACTCAAGAGAATCTGAAGAGAAAGGTGAGAAAGTTGGACCTTCTTGAAGATCTTGAGCTTGATCTTGAGTGTTGAATAGAAGCTCTTGAGCTTGGATGATGATGGAGAGTGGTTAATTCACCAAGTTTGATGAAAAGGATGATGAAAAGTGGAAGTAAAAAAGGGATTTGGGAGTTGAAATCACGCTGCCTTCGAGAGAGGTTTCTGGGATTCGTTGAGAGAGATATTTATCAGATCTGGGCTCCCTTTGCAAATGAGATGAAGGCCTCCTTTTATAGTCCTAGATGAGTGCCGATCGGCATAGACTTGTTCCTGCCTATCAACAGGTGCCGATAGGCACGGTCTGGAACCTGCCATTTGGTAGTGCGCTTCAGGCTTTTTCAAAAATTGGCCACTGAGGGTAAACCGTTGGTCAGAATTGGGCACGGGGCATACCATTGGAAAGGTAATTCAGAGACCTTTGAAAGTCCTTTGGACCTCTCCTGGGTTTGGGAGTTGACTTTGGGTCAAATATGGCTCGAAAGCATTTGTCGGTCCATTGGACGGGGAATCGCTCCGACGAAAACGGATCGTTCGTCCGCATGGTAAGTCCAAATCACGCACGAGATGGACTGTTGGAAAGGGTATTAAGTTTCCTTCGAAGATTCATTTAGCCTCGGTCGAGCTGAAGAGTTGACTTAGGTCAAATAGAGCCCGAGAGCGCCCGGTGGCCTCTAGGTCAGGTTTTGGACGCAAACGGATCGTTCGTCCGCATGGTAAGTCGGAATCATGCATGAGGCGGACCGTTGGAAAGGGTATTCAGTGCCCTTTGAAGATTCATTGAGTCTCGATTGAGAAGAAGAGTTTGACTTTTGGGTCAAACTGAGCTGGGGAGTGGCCGATGGCCTTCAGGTCAGTACTCGGGACGTGACCTGGGTTTACAGTGATAAAGGGAGGTACTAGGGACCTAAGGAGAGTTAGGGGGTAATAGAGTGGGGTGTCTACAATTACCTGAGGCAACATGGACGTGAAAGAATGATACTACGGGAGGGTTTGTACCGACAGCATGGAGGGTTCTTAACGGTTCAATTGAGGGGCTCAACTGACTAAATGAGGGAACATTATCAAAATAATATCAAGTATAACCACGAACATGATAAGCACTCACAAACCTGAGAATAAAAAACATAGAATAAAATATATCATAAGACCCCAAGAATCATAATGAAAACATTAGTCTAAATATGTAAAAGAAGAGTAAAACATGATCACTACCATCATCACTTTCTTCATTCTTCATAGCCCATGCCATTACCAGTGGAAGAACCTTGTACAACACGGTCATGCAGTAGCCTCCCTATACCATCATCAAAGTCATTATTTTTATCAGAGACTCTTCCATCCGATTCATTTTCAACTGTATTGCAGAGAACTAAAAATACGTTACGACTGTAACATCAATTCATTTCATTGAAAACAAATCACCTAAATTTACAATATTATACTCATTATCACCTTGTGAATTAAAAAATTATTGATCGTACTGAAGCATTTTAATATATACAAACTCAGAAAATACCAATTGTACCACTGGTATCACGGACATTACCAAACAAATGCATTAAAAAACTGGTACTGAATTACTTATATTTTTTATGGTTTATCAAACAACTTAGATGATTGAAATTAGTACACCCGGTGCTGAAGAAAAACTTGGCATCGAATATGCAATTATCTATAAATTTCTGATCAGTTAAGGGAGGTTAAAGCTTACATTCAACGTATGTGCGTTCCCCTACCCGACTCACAACCCTTGAAATTTAGAGCCACCTCCTATGGTTAAGGCCACTAAAATTTTCCACTTGGATGGTAAGTTTGGAATAAGATAATTTAAACAACAATTTTGTATCTCTAACATCTCCAAATGACATCTAAAAAATAGAAAAATTCAAAAGTCCTCTTGGATTATGGTGCCAATCATAAATCATAGTAATTGAGAGTAAAATAAATTACAAAATACCCATTTATGAATAAATAAAGATTCTGAAATCTCCTCCTTGAACATGAACAAATAAAAAATCACCCCCTTATAGTTAGTATACATTCTTCCTTTTCCAATTATAATAAAGCACCTACCCAAAATACATCGGACTTGGAATAGATCAAATTCAACTATGGTAGAAGTGACCATTAAGAAAAAAGATCCGGTATTGAATAAAACTTTGATCTGATCTTGAATCATGTAAAAATCTTGAATCGTGCACTCATTAGCATAAAACTTTTATAATCGAACATCGTGAAAACATTACAATGTAGATATTGAATAGTGTAAAAAAATTTCAACCTAAAGGTGTAAAAATTTATAAATTTTCAGATATGATATGAAGTTGCAAGATATGAAGTTTCAAGTTATGGACAATCTGGAACTTAACTTATCTCTAAGTAAGCCCTTACCTCTCACCGACGGTAGCAACATTAATGAGGTAAGCTCAGTGAGGCAGCAATAGGCATCAACCAGCATTAAGGCTGCATCAGCAGGGCCTATCTGTGTACATCAGTCATCGTCGGGGAAAAGAGAAACATCAATCGGTAGCAGGGCATCGACAAGGATGAATTGGCAGGGCTTGAGAGTATAAGAACATCTTTGATGATATATGGGGAAGCAGCAGGCATTGACCCGCATCAGGGCTCAAGTATTTTCTTTTTCTTCGCTTTAAAATTGTAGAAATGGCCTGGGACTTGAACCTAAATTCAATTTAACTCTTGAATCCAACCCATGGGTCAAACCATTACCTGAGACACTATTAAAATATATATGTAAGAGGGGCAAAACAGTTTCGAGAAAAATATATGACACATTAGGTGAAGCGAAGAAAAAAGATGGGCACATGAACTAAGCAATAATGACCTCCTATGATCAAGCACACCAACTAAGCAATAAAAACTTTATATTTTGAGTTATGGAGATGAAATTATTTGCCTAAAAACAAAAACTCGATATCTAAGATTGAACACTATAATAAACAAATGATAAAATATAAGTTTTTGGCATCTTGAGTGAAGAAGAGAACACAAAGATGAACATACCATATCGTTGGATGTCCAGGGTCCTCTTGTCAATGTTCAAATGTCTCTGATTCACCAAAGGTAATGGGAGTTGAGTTAGGCATAACTCAAATAGACCTAGAAGCTTCATTCGAAAACACAACTTTACAGTTTTGGAATATTTTTGCACGGAGGATGCATTACATTTTTGCATTCAAGCCCTTCAAACATTCCCTGTGAAAACCTTATTTTCTCTACTTATCCACTTTGCACCTATATTAACTTCACATGTTCAACACATTTAAAGAAATAGATGAGGAAAAAGATAAAGTTTTGTGCTATAAAATAAATGAAAAAACTTTTCAATACATTAAAAGAAAGTTCTTAAAATATCTGCACTGGATGATGCCTTGGGTCTAACTCAAATGCCCTCCTGAACAACACTCGAGCAAGATTTGCAGTCGTGTATTTGAATTCTATTGAAGCAAGATACTGAAGAAGAATAGGATCATTTGGATTCAATGCATAGCCAATCTTTAGACGTTTTAAGACTTGCGACGATACATATGTTAAGGAATGCAAAAAAAAGTCAAAATTAACAAATTAAAATTAAAATAAGGTCTGAATCAATATCTAACAATATACACAATGCGAACTTGACAGAATACATGGCATTAATTCCACCTAGTGAAAATACCTGAAAACCCAAAAATGTACCTGAAACTCACAAAATACATGAGAAATTATAAAGTATCGGAGAGAGAGAGAGAGTATACCTTGATTTTTCAGTCTATTCAATTTCAATTTTCAAGTTTTTTGATGATTTTTGCTCTCATCAATCAATGTCCATGACTCCATTTACTCCTACTAACATATAACATAAAAATAAGCTGTTAAAGGGTGAAAACCCAAACCAGCCCCCAAACGACCCCGTAAGAGGCACGAACACCTCGCACGAGACAAATGTAACGTGTAACAATTGACCGCGGAGTCCAATGACCCCGTAAGAGGCACGAACACCTCGCACGGGACCAATGTAACTTGTAGTAACTAACCGCGAAGTCCGAGGTCTCCCAGTTTGAGAATATGACGATAATTTGGAAAAATCAACACTTAAACTTAAAAACAAGCCGTTAAAGGGTGAAAACCCAAACCAGCCACCAAACGACCCTGTAGGAGGAACGAACGCCTCGCACGGGTCCAATGTAACTTGTATGAACTAACTGCATAGTACCGGGACTCCCAGTTTCTGAATATGATAATATTTTGCAAAAATCAACACTTAAACTTGAAAACACGCATTTAAAGGGTGAAAACCCAAACCAGCACTTAAACGACCCCGTAAGAGGCATGAACACCTCGCACGGGAAAAATGTAACTTGTAGGAACTGACCACGTAGTCCAGGGTCTTCGGGTTTGAGAATATGATGATAATTTGCAAAAATCACACTTAGACTTTAAAAAAAGCTGTTAAAGGGTGAAAACCCAAATCAGCCCCCAAACAACCCCGTATGAGGCACGAACACCTGGCACGGGACCAATCTAACTTATAGGAACTGACCACGTAGTCCAGGGTCTCCCGGTTTGAGAATATGACGATAATTTGCAAAAATCACACTTAGACTTAAAAATAAGCCGTTAAAGGGTGAAATCCCAAACCAACCCCCAAACGACCCCGTAGGAGGCACGAAAACCTCGCACGGGACCAATGTAACTTGTAGGAACTTACCGCATAGTCTCGAGTCTTTCGGTTTGATAATCTGATGATAATTCGCAAAAATCACACTAAGACTTAAAAATAAGTCGTTAAAGGGTGAAAATCCAAACCAGCCCCCAAACGACCCTTCAAGAGGTACGAACACCTCGAACGGGACCAAGGTAACTTGTAGGTACTGACCACATAGTACAGGGTCTCGCGGTTTGAGAATACAATGATAATTTGTAAAAATCACACTAAGACTCAAAAACAAGCCGTTAAAAGGTGAAAACCCAAACCGTCCCTAAACGACCCCGTAGGAGACACGAAAACCTAGCACAGGACCAATGTAACTTGTAGGAACTGATCGCATAGTCCCGGGTCTCCCGGTTTGATAATATGACGATAATTCACAAAAATCACACTAAGACTTAAAAACAAGCTGTTAAATGGTGAAAACCCAAACCAACCCCCAAATGACCCTGTAAGAGGTACGAACACCTCACACGGGACCAATGTAACTTGTAGGAACTGACCGCATAGTCCCGGGTCTCCCGGTTTAAGAATATGATGAAAATTTGCAAAAATCACACTTAGACATTAAAATAAGCCATTAAAGGGTGAAAACCCAAACCATCCCCTAAACGACCCCATAAGAGGCACGAACACCTCGCACGGGACCAATGTAACTTGTAGGAACTGATCGCATAGTCCAACGACCCCTTAAGGGGCACGAACACCTCGCAAGGGACCAATGTCACTTGTAGGAACTGACCGCGTAGTCCTGGGTCTCTCGGTTTGAGAATATGATTATAATTTACAAAAATCAACACTTAAACTTAAAAATAAGTCGTTAAAGTGTGAAAACCCAAACTAGCCCCCAAATGACCCCTTAGGAAGCACGAACGCCTTATACGGGACCGATGTAACTTGGAGGAATTGACCGCATAGTCCCGGGTCTCCCGGTTTGAAAATATGACAATAATTTGCAAATATCACACTTAGAATTAAAAATAAGCCATTAAAGGGGGGAAACCCACATCAGCCTCCCAAATGACGCCGTAGGAGGCACGAACACCTCGCATGGGACCAATGTAACTTGTAGGAACTGACCGCGCAGTCCCTGGTCTCCCGGTTTGAGAATATGATGATAATTTGCAAAAATCACACTAAGACTTAAAAATAAGACGTTAAAGGGTAAAAACCCAAACCAGCACCGTCAGAGGCACAAACACCTCGCACGGGACCCATGTAAATTGTAGGAAGTGACCGCATAGTCATGGGTCTCTCGGATTGAGAATATGATGATAATTTGCAAAAAACACACTTAGACATGAAAACAAGCCATTAAAGGGTGAAAACTCAAATCAACCCCCAAAAGACCCCGTAAGAGGCACAAACACCTCGCACGAGACCAATGTAACTTCTAGGAACTGACAGCGTAGTCCAATGACCCCTTAAGTGGCACGAACACCTCGCACGGGACCAATGTAACTTGTAGTAACTGATCGCGTAGTCCCGGGTCTCCCGGTTTGAGAATATGAAGATAATTTAAAAAAATCAACACTTAAACTTAAAAACAAGCCATTAAAGGTTGAAAACCCAAGCTAGCCCCCAAACGACCCCGTAGGAGGAACGAATGCCTCGCACAGAACCAATGTAACTTGTATGAACTAACTGCAAATTACCGGGGCTCCCGGTTTGTGAATAAGATAATATTTTGCAAAAATCAACACTTAAACTTAAAAACAAGCAGTTAAAGGGTAAAAACATAAACCAGCACTTAAACGACCCCGTAAGAGGCATGAGCACCTCGCACGGGACCAATGAAACTGGTACGGACTGACCACGTAGTCCAGGGTCTCCCAGTTTGAGAATATGACAATAATTTGCAAAAATCACACTTAGACTTAAAAAAGTCGTTAAAGGGTGAAAACCCAAACCAGCCCCCAAACGACCCCGTATGAGGCACGAACACCTGGCACGAGAAAAATGTAACTTATAGGAACTGACCACGTAGTCCAGGGTCTCCCGGTTTGAGAATATGACAATAATTTGCAAAAATCACACTTAGACTTAAAAAAGTCGTTAAAGGGTGAAAACCCAAACCAGCCCCCAAACGACCCCGTAGGAGGCACGAACACCTCGCACGGGACCAAAGTAACTTATAGGAACTGACCACGTAGTCCAGGGTCTCCCGGTTTGAGAATATGATGATAATTTGCAAAAATCACACTTAGACTTAAAAACAAGCCGTTACAGGGTGAAAACCCAAACCAGCCCCCAAATGACCCCGTACGAGGCACAAAAACCTCGCACGGGACCAATGTAACTTGTAGGAACTGATCGCGTAGTCTCGGGTCTCCCGGTTTGATAACATGATGATAATTCAAAAAAAGCACACTAAGACTTAAAAATAAGCCGTTAAAGGGTGAAAACCCAAACCAACCCCCAAACGCCCCCGTAAGCGGTACGAACACCTCGCACGGGACCAATGTAACTTGTAGGAACTGACTGCATAGTCCCGGGTCTCCCGGTTTAAGAATCTGATGACAATTTGCAAAAATCACACTTAGACATTAAAATAAGCCATTAAAGGGTGAAAACCCAAACCATCCCCTAAATGACCCCGTAAGAGGCACGAACACCTCGCACGAGACCAATGTAACTTGTAGGAACTGATCGCGTAGTATAAACGACGCCATAAAAGTTACGAACACCTCGCACGGGACCAATGTAACTTGTAGAAACTGACCGCGTAGTCCTGGGTCTCCCGGTTTGAGAATATGATGATAATTTGCAAAAATCAACACTTAAACTTAAAAATAAATCGGTAAAGGGTGAAAACCCAAACCAGTCCCCAAATGACCCCTTAGTAGGCACGAATGCCTCGCACGTGACCAATGTAACTTGGAGGAATTGATCGCATAGTCCCAGGTCTCCCGATTTGAGAATATAACAATAATTAGGAAAAATGAGACTTAGACTTAAAAATAAGCCATTAAAGGGGAAAACCCATACCAGCCCCCCAAACGACATCGTAGGAGGCACGAACACCTCGCACGGGACCAATGTAACTAGTAGGAACTGACCGCGTAGTCCTGGGTCTCCTGGTTTGAGAATATGATGATAATTTGCAAAAAATACACTTAGACTTAAAAATAAGTCGTTAAAGGGTGAAAATCCAAACCAGCCCCCAAACGACCCCGTAGGAGGTACAAAAAACTCGCACGGGACCAATGTAACTTTTAAGAACTGACCGTGTAGAAGCGGGTCTCCCGGCTTGATTATATGATGATAATTCACAAAAATCACACTAAGACTTAAAAAAAAGCCATTAAAGGGTGAAAACCCAAACCAGCCCCCAAACGACCCCGTAAGAGGCACGAACACCTCGCACGGGACCAATGTAACTTGTAGGAACTGACTGCATAGTCCAATGATCCCGTAAGAGGCAAAAACACCTCGCACGGGACCAATGTAACTTGTAGTACTTGACCGCATAGTCTTGGGTCTCTCGGTTTGAGAATATGACGATAATTGGTAAAAATTACACTTAAGCTTAAAAACAAGCCGTTAAAGGGTGGAAACCCAAACCAGCCCCCAAACGACCCCGTAAGAGCAACGAATGCCTCGCATGGGATCAATGTAACTTGTATGAACTAACTTCATAGTACCGGGACTCCCGGTTTGTGAATATGATAATATTTTGCAAAAATCAACATTTAAACTTAAAAACAAGCAGTTAAAGGGTGAAAACCCAAACCAACCCTTAAACGACCCCGTAAGAGGCATGAACACCTCGCACGGGACCAATGTAACTTGTAGGGACTGACCACGATAATTTGCAAAAATCACACTTAGACTTAAAAAAAGCTGTTAAAGGGTGAAAACCCAAATCAACCCCCAAATGACCCCGTAGAAGGCAGGAACACCTCGCACGGGACCAATGTAACTTATAGGAACTGACCACGTAATCCAGGGTCTATCGGTTTGAGAATATGATGATAATTTGCAAAAATCACACTTAGACTTAAAAACAAGTTGTTAAAAGGTGAAAACCCAAACCAAGCCCCAAACGACCCCGTAGGAGGCATGAAAACCTCGCACGGGACCAATGTAACTTGTAGGAACTGACCGTGTAGTCTCGGGTCTCCTGATTTGATAATATGACGATAATTCACAAAAATCACACTGGCTTAAAAACAAGCCATTAAAAGGTGAAAACCCAAACCAGCCACCAAACGACCCCGTAAGAGGCACGAACACCTCGTACGGGACCAATGGAAGTCGTAGTAAGTGACCGCGTAGTCCCGGGTCTCTCGGTTTGAGAAGATGATGATAATTTGTAAAAATCAACACTTAAACTTAAAAACAAATTATTAAAGGGTGAAAACCCAAACCAGCCCCCAAACGACCCTGTAAGAGGAACGAACGCCTCGTATGTGACCAATGTAACTTGTATGAACTAACTGCATAGTACCGGGACTCCCGGTTTGTGAATATGATAATATTTTGCAAAAATCAACACTTAAACTTAAAAACAAGAAGTTAAAGGGTGAAAACCCAAACCAGCCCTTAAACGACCCCGTAAGAGGCATGAACACCTCGCATGGGACCAGTGTAACTTGTAGGGACTAACCACGTAGTCTAAGGTCTCCCGGTTTGAGAATATGACGATAATTTGAAAAATCACACTTAGACTTAAAAAAAGCCGTTAAAGGGTGAAAACCCAAACCAGCCCCCAAACGACCCCGAAGAAGGCAGGAACACCTAGCACAGGACCAATGTAATTTATAAGAACTGACCACGTAGTCCAGGGTCTCCTTGTTTGAGAATACGATGATAATTTGTAAAAATCACACTTAGACTTAAAAACAAGCTGTTAAAGGGTGAAAACCCAAACCAGCCCCCAAATGACCCCGTATGAGGCACGAAAACCTTGCACGGGACCAATGCAACTTTTAGGAAATGACCGCGTAGTTTTGGGTCTCCCGATTTGATAATATGACGATATTTCACAAAAATCACACTTACTTAAAAACGAGCCAATAAAGGGTGAAAACCCAAACAGCCCCCAAACGACCCCGTGAGAGGCACGAACACCTCGTATGGAACCAATGTAACTTGTAGGAACTGATCGCGTAGTCCAATGACCCCATTAGAGGCATGAACACCTTGCACAGGACCAATGTAACTTGTAGTAACTGACTGCGTAGTCCCGGGTCTCTCGATTTGAGAATATGACGATAATTTGTAAAAATCAACACTTAAACTTAAAAACAAACCGTTAAAGGGTGAAAACCCAAACCAGCCCCCAAACGACCCTGTAGGAGGAACGAATGCCTCGCACGGGACCAATGTAACTTGTATGAACTAACTGAAAATTACCGGGCCTCCCCATTTGTGAATATGATAATATTTTGCAAAAATCAATACTTAAACTTAAAAACAAGCAGTTAAAGGGTAAAAACCCAAACCAGTCCTTAAACGACCACGTAAGAGGCATGAACACCTCGCACAGGACCAATGTAACTTGTAGGGACTGACCACGTAGTCCAGGGTCTCCCGGTTTGAGAATATGACAATAATTTGCAAAAATCACACTTAGACTTAAAAAAAGCCGTTGAAGGGTGAAAACCCAAACCCGCCCGCAAACGACCCCTAGGACGCACGAACACCTCGCACGGGACTAAAGTAACTTATAGGAACTGACCACATAGTCCAGGGTCTCCCAGTTTGAGAATATGATGATATTTTGCAAAAATCACACTTAGACTTAAAAACAAGCCGTTAAAGGGTGAAAACCCAAACCATCCCCTAAGTGACCCTGTAAGAGGCACGAACACCTCGTACGAGACCAATGTAACTTGTAGGAACTAATCGCGTAGCATAAACGACCCCGTAAGAGGCACCAACACCTCGCACGGGACCAATGTAACTTGTAGGAACTGACCGCGTAGTCCCGGATCTCCCAGTTTGAGAATATGAGGATAATTTACAAAAATCAACACTTAAACTTAAAAATAAGTCGGTAAAGGGTGAAAACCCAAACCAGCCCCCAAATGACACCTGAGGAGGCACGAACGCCTCGCACGGGACCAATGTAACTTGGAGGAATTGACTGCAGAGTCCCGGGTCTCCCGATTTGAGAATATGACAATAATTAGGAAAAATGACACTTAGACTTAAAAAGCCGTTAAAGGGTGAAAACCCAAACCAGCCCGCAAACGACCCCTTAGGAGGCACGAACACCTCGCACGGGACTAAAGTAACTTATAGGAACTGACCACGTAATCCAGGGTCTCCCGGTTTGAGAATATGATGATAATTTGCAAAAATCACACTTAGACATAAAAATAAGCCGTTAAAGGGGGAATACCCATACCAGGCCCCCAAACGATGCCGTAGGAGGCACGAACACCTCGTATGGGACCAATGTAACTTGTAGGAACTGACCGCGTAGTCCCGGGTCTCCCAGTTTGACAATATGATGATAATTTGAAAAAATCACACTAAGACTTAAAAACAAGTCGTTAAAGGGTAAAAACTCAAACGAGAACACAAACGACCCCGTAAGAGGCATAAACACCTCGCACGGGACCAATGTAAATTATAGGAACTGACCGCATAGTCCCGGGTCTCCCGATTTGAGAATATGACAATAATTTGCAAAAAACACACTTAGACATAAAGATAAACCATTAAAGGGTGAAAACCCAAACCAGCCCCCCATAAGAGGCACGAACACCTCGCACGGGAACAATGTAACTTGTAGGAACTGATCGCGTAGTCTAATGACCCCATAAAAGGTACGAACACCTCGCACGGGACCAATGTATCTTGTAGTAACTGACCGCGTAGTCCCGGGTCTCCCGGTTTGAGAATATGACAATAATTTGCAAAAATCAACACTTAAACTTAAAAACAAGCCGTTAAAGGGTGGAAACCCAAACCAACCCCCAAACGACCCCGTAGGAGGAACGAACGCCTCGCACAGGACCAATGTAACTTGTATGAACTAACTGCATATTACCGGAACTCCCGATTTGTGAATATGATAATATTTTGCAAAAATCAACACTTAAACTTAAAAGCAAGCAGTTAAAGTGTGAAAACATAAACCAGCACTTAAACGACCCCGTAAGAGGCATGAACACCTCGCACGGGACCATTGTAACTTATAGGAACTGACCACGTAGTCTAGGGTCTCTCGGTTTGAGAATATGATGATAATTTGCAAAAATCACACTTAGACTTAAAAAAATCCCGTTAAAGGGTGAAAAACCAAACCAGCCCCCAAATGACCCCATAGGAGGGACGAACACCTCGCACCGGACCAATGTAACTTATAGGAACTGACCATGTAGTCCAGGGTCTCCCGGTTTGAGAATATGACGATAATTTGCAAAAATCATACTTAGACTTAAAAACAAGTCGTTAAAGGGTGAAAACCCAAACCAACCCCCAAACGACCTTGTAGGAGGCACGAAAACCTCGCACGGGAGTAATGTAACTTGTAGGAACTAGCCGCGTAGTCTTGGGTCTATAGGTTTGATAATATGATGATAATTCACAAAAATCACACTAAGACTTAAAAATACTCCGTTAAATGGTGAAAACCCAAACCAACCCCCAAACGACCCCCTAAGAGGTAGGAACACCTCGCACGGGACCAATGTAACTTATAGGAACTGATCGAATAGTCCCGGGTCTCCCGGTTTGAGAATATGACAATAATTTGCAAAAATCACGCTTAGACATTAAAACAAGCCATTAAACGGTGAAAACCAAAACCATCCCCTAAACGACCCCGTAAGAGGCACGAACACTCGGACGGGACAAATGTAACTTGTAGGAACTGACCGCGTAGTACACCAACCCCGTAAGAGTCGCGAACACCTCGCACGGGACTAATGTAACTTGTAGGAACTGACCGCGTAGTCCCGGGTCTCCCGGTTTGAGAATACGATGATAATTTGCAAAAATCAACACTTAAACTTAAAAATAAGTCGTTAAAGGGTGAAAACCCAAACCAGCCCTTAAACGACCCCGTAAGAGGTACGAACACCTCGCACGGGACTAATGTACCTTGTAGGAACTCACCACGTAGTCTAAGGTCTCACAGTTTGAGAATATGACGATAATTTGAAAAAATCACACTTAGATTTAAAAACAAGCCGTTAAAGGGTAAAAACCCAAACAACCCCCAAACGACCCCATAGGAGAAACGAACACCTAGCACGGGACCAATGTAACTTGTAGGATCTGACCACATAGTCCCGGGTCTCCCAGTTTGAGAATATGACGATAATTTGAAAAAATAACAGTAAGACTTAAAAAGAAGCCGTTAAAGGGAGAAAACCTAGACCAGCAACCAAACGACCCCATAAGAGGCACGAACACCTCTCACGGGACCAATGTAACTTGTAGGAACTGACCGCATAGTCTTGGGTCTCCCGATTTGAGAATATGACTATAATTTGCAAAAATCACACTTAGACATTAAAACAAGCCATTAAAGGGTGAAAACCTTAACCAGCCCCCAAACGACCCCGTAAGAGGCACGAACACCTTGCACGTGACCAATGTAACTTGTAGGAACTGACTGCATGGTCCCGGGTCTATCGGTTTGAGAATATGATGATAATTTGCAAAAATCACACTTAGACATAACAACAAGCAATTAAAGGTTGAAAACCTAAACCAGCCCCTAAATGACCCCGTAAGAGGCACGAACACCTCGTACGGGACCAATGTAACTTGTAGCAACTGACTGCATAGTCCTGGGCCTCCCGATTTGAGAATATGATGATAATTTGCAAAAATCACACTTAGAGTTAAAAATAAACCGTTAAAGGGTGAAAACCCATACTAGCCCCCAAACGATGCCGTATGAGGCACGAATGCCTCGTACGGGACCAACGTAACTTGTAGGAGGTGACCGCATAGTCCCGAGTCTCCCGATTTGAGAATATGATGATAATTTGCAAAAATCACACTTAGCCTAAAAAATAAGCCGTTAAAGGGTGAAAACCCATACCAACCCCAAAACAACGCCGTAGGAAGCAAGAACACCTCGCACGGGACAAATGTAACTTATATGAACTGACCGCATAGTCCCGGGACTCCCGATTTGAGAACATGATGATAATTTGCAAAAGTAACACTTAGAGTTAAAATTAAGCCGTTAAAGGATGAAAACCCATACCAGCCCCAAATGATGCCGTAGGAAGCACGAACACATCACACGGGACCAATGTAACTTATAGAAACTGATCGCCTAGTCCCGGGTCTCCCGGTTTGATAATATAACGATAATTCGCAAAAACCACACTTAGACATTAAAATAAGCGATTAAAGGCTGAAAACCCAAACCATCCCCTAAACGACCCTGTAAGAGGCACGAACACCTCGCACGGGACCAATATAACTTGTAGGAGCTGACCGCGTAGTCCAACGACCCCGTAAGAAGCACGAACACCTCGCATGGGACCAATGTAGCATGTACGAACTGACCGCGTATTCCCGGGTCTCCCGATTTGAAAATATGATGATAATTTGCAAAAATCAACACTTAAACTTAAAAATAATTCATTAAAGGGTGAAATCCCAAACTAGACCACAAATGACCCCTTAGGAGGTTCGAACGCCACGCATGGGACCAATGTCACTTGGAGGAATTGACCGCATAGTCTCGGGTCTCCCGGTTTGTGAATATGACAATAATTTGCAAAAATCACACTTAGACTTAAAAATTAGCCATTATAGGGGGAAAACCCATTACAGCCCCCCAAACGACGTCGTAGGAGGCACGAACACCTCACACTGGACCAATGTAACTTGTAGGAACTGACCGCGTAGTCCCGCGTCTCCCGATTTGAGAATATGATGATAATTTGCAAAAATCACACTAACACTTAAAAACAAGTCGTTAAAGGGTAAAAACACAAACCAGCACCCAAACGACCCCGTAAGAGGCACAAACACCTCGCACGGGACCAATGAAAATTGTAAGAACTGACCGCATAGTCCCAGGTCTCCCGGTTTGAGAATATGATGATAATTTGCAAAAAACACACTTAGACATAAAAACGAGCCATTAAAGGCTGAAAACCCAAACGACCCCGTAAGAGGCACGAACACCTCGCACGGGACCAATGTAACTTAGAGGAACTGACCGCGTAGTCCAATGACCCCATAAAAGACACGAACACCTCGCACGGGTCCAATGTATCTTGTAGTAATTGACCGCGTAGTCCCGGATCTCCCGGTTTGAGAATATGACGATAATTTGCAAAAATCAACACTTAAAGTTAAAAACAAGTTGTTAAACGGTGAAAACCCAAACCAGCCCCCAAACGACCCCGTAGGAGGAACGAACGCCTCACACGGGACCAATGTAACTTGTATGAACTAACTGCATATTACCGGGACTCCCAATTTGTGAATATGATGATATTTTGCAAAAATCAACACTTAAACTTAAAAACAAGCAATTACAGGGTGAAAACACAAACCAGCCCTTAAACGACCCCGTAAGAGGCACGAACACCTCGCACGGGACCAATGTAACTTATAGGAACTGACCACGTAGTCCAAGGTCTCCCGATTTGAGAATATGACGATAATTTCGAAAAATCAGTTAGACTTAAAAATAAGACGTTAAAGGGTGAAAACCCAAACCAACCCCCAAACGACCCCGTAGGAGGCACGAAAACCTCGCACAGGACCAATGTAACTTGTAGGAACTGACCGCGTAGTCCCAGGTCTATCGGTTTGATAATATGACGATAATTCACAAAAATCACACTAAGACTTAAAAATAAGTCGTTAAAGGGTGAAAACCCAAACCAACCCCCAAACGACCCCGTTAAGAGGTAGGAACACCTCGCACGGGAGAAATGTAACTTGTAGGAACTGGCCGAATAGTCCCCGTTCTCTCGGTTTGAGAATATGACAATAATTTACAAAACTCACACTTAAACAGTAAAACAAGCCATTAAAAGGTGAAAACCAAAACCATCCCCTAAACGACCCCGTAAGAGGCACGAACACCTCACACGTGAACAATGTAGCTTGTAGGAACTGATCGCGCAGTCCAACAATCCCGTAAGAGGCACGAACACCTCGTACTGGACCAATGTAACTTGTAGGAACTGACCGCGTAGTCCCGCGTCTCCCAGTTTGAGAATATGATGATAATTTGCAAAAATCACACTAAGACTTAAAAACAAGCCGTTAAAGGGTAAAAACACAAACCAGCACCCAAACGACCCCGTAAGAGGCACAAACACCTCGCACGGGACCAATATAAATTGTAGGAACTGACCGCATAGTCCCAGGTCTCCCGGTTTGAGAATATGATGTTAATTTCCAAAAAATACACTTAGACATAAAAACAAGCCATTAAAGGGTGAAAACCCAAACTAGCCCCCAAACGACCCCGTAAGAGGCAGGAACACCTCGTACGGGACCAATGTAACTTGTAGGAACTGACCGCATAGTCAAATGACCCCATAAAAGGCACGAACACCTCGCACGGGTCCAATGTATCTTGTAGTAACTGATCGCGTAGTCCCGGGTCTCCCGGTTTGAGAATATGACGATAATTTGTAAAAATCAACACTTAAAGTTAAAAACAAGCCGTTTAACGGTGAAAACCCAAACCAGCACCCAAACGACCCCGTAGGAGGAATGAATGCCTCTCACGGGACCAATGTAACTTGTATGAACTAATTGCATATTACCGGGACTCGCGGTTTGTGAATATGATAATATTTTGCAAAAATCAACACTTAAACTTAAAAATAAGCAGTTACAGGGTGAAAACACAAACCAGCCCTTAAACGACCCCGTAGGAGGCACGAACACCTCGCACGGGACCAATGTAACTTATAGGAACTGACCAGGTAGTCCAGGGTCTCCCGATTTGAGAATATCATGATAATTTGCAAAAATCACATTTAGACTTAAAAACAAGCCATTAAAGGGTGAAAACCCAAACCAACCCCCAAACGCCCCCCGTAGGAAGCACGAAAACCTCGCACAGGACCAATGTAACTTGTAGGAACTGATCGCGTAGTCCCGGGTCTATCGGTTTGATAATATGACGATAATTCAGAAACATCAGACTAAGACTTAAAAATAAGTCGTTAAAGGGTGAAAACCCAAGTCAACCCCCAAACGACCCCGTAAGAGGTAGGAACACCTCGCACAGGAGAAATGTAACTTGTAGGAACTGGCCGAATAGTCTCGGTTCTCTCGGTTTGATCATATGACAATAATTTACAAAAATCACAGTTAGACATTAAAACAAGCCATTAAAGGGTGAAAACCAAAACCATCCCCTAAACGACCCCGTAAGAGGCACAAACACCTCACACGTGACCAATGTAGATTGTAGGAACTGACCGCATAGTCCAACAATCTCATTAGAGGCATGAACACCTCGCACAGGATGAATGTAACTAGTTTGAACAGATCGTGTAGTACCGGGTCTCCTGGTTTGAGAGTACGATGATAATTTGCAAAAATCAACACTTAAACTTAAAAATAAGTCGTTAAAGGGTGAAAACCCAAACCAGCCCTTAAACGACACTATTAGAGGCACGAACACCTCGCACGGGACTAATGTAACTTGTAGGAACATACCACGTAGTCTAAGGTCTCACAGTTTGAGAATATCACAATAATTTAAAAAAATCACACTTAGACTTAAAAATAAGTCATTAAAGGGTGAAAACCAAACCAGCCCCAAAACGCCCCCGTAGGAGGCATGAGCACCTCGCACGGGACCAATGTAACTTGTTGGATCTGACCACAGAGTCCCGGGTCTCCCAGTTTGAGGATATGATGATAATTTGCAAAAATCACAGTAAGACTTAAAAAGAAGCCAATAAAGGGTGAAAACCTAGACCAGCAAATAAACGACCCTGTAAGAGGCACGAATACCTCGCACGGGACCAATGTGACTTGTTGGAACTGACCGCATAGTCTAAGGCTCCCGATTTAAGAATATGATGAAAATTTGCAAAAATCACACTTAGACATAAAAACAAGCCATTAAAGGGTGAAAACCCAAACCAGCCCCCAAACGACCCCTTAAGAGGCACGAATACCTCACACGGGACGAATGTAACTTGTAAGAATTGATCGCATAGTCCAACGACCCCGTAAGAGGCACGAACACCTCGCACGGGACCAATGTAACTTGTAGGAACTGACCGCATAGTACCGGGTCTCCCGGTTTGAGAATACGAAGATAATTTGCAAAAATCAACACTTAAACTTATAAATAAGTCGTTAAAGGGTGAAAACCAAAACCAGTCCTTAAACGACCCCGTAAGAGGCACGAACACCACGCACCGGACTAATGTAATTTGTAGGAACTGACCACATAGTCTAAGGTCTCACAGTTTGAGAATATGACGATAATTTGAAATAATCACACTTAGATTTAAAAACAAGCCGTTAAAGGGTGAAAACCCAAACCAGCCCCCAAACGACCCCGTAGGAGGCACGAACACCTCACATGGGACCAATCTAACTTGTAGGATCTGACCACATAGTCCCGGGTCTCCCGGTTTGAGAATATGATGATAATTTACAAAAATCAATGTAAGACTTAAAAAGAAGCCGTTAAAGGGTGAAAAGCTAGTCCAGCAACCAAACGACCCTGTAAGAGGCACGAACACCTCGCACGGGACCAATGTAACTTGTAGGAACTGACCGCATAGTCTCGGGTCTCCCGATTTAAGAATATGATGACAATTTGCAAAAATCATACTTAGACATAAAAACAAGCCATTAAAGGGTGAAAACCCAAACCAGCCCCCAAACGACCCCGTAAGAGGCACGATCACCTCGCATGGGACCAATGTAACTTGTAGGAATTGATCGTGTAGTGTCAAGTCTCCCAATTTTAGAATATGACGATAATTTGCAAAAATCAACACTTAAACTTAAAAACAATTCGTTAGAGGGAGAAAACCCAAACCAGCCCCCAAACGACCCCGTAGGAGGCATGAACGCCTCGCACGGGACCAATGTAACTTTTTGGAACTGACCGTATGGTCACGGGTCTCCATATTTGAGAATATGATGATAATTTACAAAAATCACACTTAGACTAAAAAACAAACCGTTAAAGGGTGAAAACCCATACCAGCCCCCAAATGATTCCGTAGGAGGCACGAACGCCTCGCACGGGACCAATGTAACTTGTAGGACCTGACCGCATAGTCCCAGGTTCCCCGGTTTGAGAACATGATGATAATTTGCAAAAATCACACCAAGACTTAAAAATAAGCCGTTAAAGGGTGAAAACCCAAACCAGCCTCCAAACGACCCCGTAAGAGGCACGAACACCTTGCACGGGACCAATGTAACTTGTAATAACTAACCGCATAGTCCCGGGTCTACCAGTTTGAGAATATGATGATAATTTGCAAAAATCACACTTAGACATAACAACAAGCAATTAAAGGGTGAAAACCTAAACCAGCCCCCAAACGACCCCGTAAGAGGCACGAACACCTCGCACAGGACCAATGTAACTTGTAGGAACTGATCGCGTAGTCCAACGACCCCATAAGAGGCACAAACACCTCATACGGGACCAATGTAACTCGTAAGAACTGGCCGCATAGTCCCGGGTCTCTTGATTTGAGAACATGACGATAATTTGCAAAAATCAACACTTAAACTTAAAAATAAACCGTTAAAGGGAGAAAATCCAAACCAGCTCCCAAACGACCCCGTAAGAGGCATAAATGACTCGCACGGGACCCATGTAACCTGTAGGAACTGATCACATAGTCCCGGGTCTCTCGGTTTGAGAATATGACGATAATTTGCAAAAATCACCCTTAGACTTAAAAACAAGTCGTTAAGGGGTGAAAATCCATACCAGCCCCCAAATGACACCGTAGGAGGCACAAACACCTCGTACGGGACTAATGTAACTTGTAGGAACCGATCGCGTAGTCCTGGGTCTCCCGATTTGAGAATATGATGATAATTTACTAAAATTACACTTAGACTTAAAAATAAGTCGTTAAAGGGTGAAAACCCAAACTAGCCCCCAAATGACTCTGTAAGAGGCACGAACACCTCGCACGGGACCGATGTAACGTGTAGGAACTGACCGCGTTGTTCCAGGTCTCTCGGTTTGAGAATATGATGATAATATGCAAAAAAAACACTCTTAAACATAAAAATAAGTCATTAAAGGGAGAAAATGAAAACCAGCCCCCAAAGGACCCCGTAGGTGGCACGAACGCCTCGCACGGGACAAATGTAACTTGTAGGAACTGACCGCCTAGTCCCGGGTCTCCCGATTTGAGTATAAGACTATAATTTCCAAAAATCACACTTACACTTAAAAACAAGCCGTTAAAGGGTGAAAATCCATACCAGCCCCCAAACGATGCTGTAGGATACACGAACACCTCGTACGGGTCCAATGTAACTTGTAGGAACTGATCGCATAGTCTCGGGTCTCTCGGTTTGAGAATACGATGATAATTTGCAAAAATAACTCTTCAACTTAAAAACAGGCCGTTAAAGGGTGAAAACCAAAACCAACCCACAAACGACCCCATAAGAGACACGAACACCTCGCACGTGACCAATGTAACTTGTACGAACTGACCGCATAGTCTTGGGTCCCCCGGTTTAAGAATATGAGGATAATTTGCAAAAATAACACTTAGACTTAAAAACAGGCCGTTAAAGGGTGAAAACCTAAATCATCCCCCAAACGGACCCATAAGAGGCACGAACACCTCGTACGGGGCCAATGTAACTTATAAGAACTAATCGCGTAGTCCCGGGTCTCTCAGTTTGCGAATATGATAATTATTTGTGAAAATAAACACTTAGACTTAAAAAAAAGACATTAAAGGGTGAAAACCCAAACCAGCCCCCAAACGACCCTGTAAGAGGCAAGAACACCTCGCACGGGACCAATGTAACTTGTAGGAACCGACCGCGTAGTCCCGATTCTCCCGGTTTGAGAATATGACGATAATTTTCAAAAATCAACACTTAAACTTAAAAATAAGTCGTTAACGGGTGAAAACCCAAACTAGCCCCCAAATGACCCCGTAAGAGGCACGAACGCCTCGTACGGGACCAATCTAACTTGTAGGAACTGACCGCATAGTCCCGGGTCTCCCGAATTGAGAATATGATGACAATTTGTAAAAATCAAACTTAGACTTAAAAGCAAGCCGTTAAAGGGTTAAAACCCATACTAACCCCAAAACAACGTCGTAGGAGGTACGAACACCTCGCACGGGACCAATGTAACTTGTAGGAACTAATCGTGTAGTCCCGGGTCTCCCAGTTTGAGAATATGATGTGACACCCCGACTAATTAAATACCGGTTAGCTACTCCTTTATTAAATTAATTCAAAATGCCAAGTTGGTCCAGTTAATAGCATCACTGTCGAAAACGTTTTAATGATTACTAACCACCTAGTATTTAAAAAGTAAGTGCCAAATTTTATTTAAAGTCTAATTAACATGCAACAAGTGTAATGAAGAATAATAACACCATTCACCATACTGAAGTAAAAAGAATAACCATCACATAATGTAAATAAAGTCTGGAGGAAAACTCCTCACTACAAATCCCTCAACTGAAATAAATAAACCGAATACTAAAATAATACATGCCAAAGTGTAAAAACTGTAATGGAAATGTAACTCTAATAGAAGTGGGCAACATGCCCTACAACTGATGGATAATGAATCTGGAATCCAAGTGAAAGAAGCGTCTATAAGAAAATCCCTGTAGCTTCCACAAACAGCTACAGCTCGTTACCCGAATGAGTATCCTATGCATGGTGTCCTTGTGGCCGGGCACCTAAAATGGTTTTACAAGAAAAATAGATTTGAAAGCAAACGGGTCAGAGCCCGAATGTGGAGATATTTTAAAAACCTGCAAGTGCTTTAAAAACATTTAAAACATTAAATGCAAAGTACATGTTAGGACGTGCACTCACATGATATTCTCACCTCTCGTCTAACTGTTCACTCCTAACGTAAGTACACATTTATAACGACACCACCCACTAGCTAAGTGACATCATATCTAGCTAGACTATCATAGGTCCTACCCTTATTACTCGGTTCTATTAACATTATAACGCTCGTAATTAAATAGGGATATAACGTAAACTCAGATGCTCAATATGCAATATATTTCACTATTAGCTAACTCGTTATGTTTCTCAAAACAATACCGTAATTATATTCACAACATTAACATGAAGGTTCCCATTAATTAAGTGTATATTAATCACAACATAAATATACAATACAAGCACCCCGAGGACTAAGCTGTGGTGCACACATACTCTGCTATCCATCCCGGTACATCACGTACATAAGGATTACATATTCTGAATCTCTCAGGAATAGTTCATAGATAACAACATCACAAATAATGGAGGCGAACACAGTCACATCACATGGGTCACGCACATACCTACGCTCCCACGATCAGCGGACTTATTAACATCCCAATAAGTCTTTCTCTGACCTATGTTCATCAAGGTAACCAGTCTAAATCCGGGCAACACAAGGATTAGAGGGCCCTAAGCGAACGCAAACCTCCCGTGATAGCAAGTATGGTAGGTATGTCATACACACAATTTATATACCAATACTAAGTAAACACACGCCTTAGTAATCCCGTAGTTTAATTGTAGCACTATTCTCATTCTAGTACCAATATATACTTTATACACTTTATACGATTTAGGTTTATAATCATACGCGCCATAATCTATTCTCACGTCGTAGTAGGCACTCACGTCTCAACCCAAATGGTTCATTGATTTAAATCACTCGTATATAATTTCCTTCTCATAAATACCCAAATGTCCCAAATCTATCATTACATCATCATCGGAAATGTTATCTATCCCCTCGAACGAGATTACGGGACTCCAAAAATCAAAATAGTCTAAAAAGGCCCAGACTGCCAACTCGTTAGAAGTCTCGTTCGAACGAGACTATTCGAACGAGATCAAACTGTCAGCTCGTTAGAAGTCTCGTTCGAACGAGACTGTTCGAACGAGATCCAGTTCGTTCGAATGACTGTACCTTCTAACGATATCTCGTTTGAACGAGATTATCGAACGAAACTTTCCCTCGTTAGAAGTGACTGGTCAACTCATTAGAAGCTCTTTCGAACGACCTGGGGAGGCTCTTCTAACGAACGGCCAGATCGAGCCCAGATTTTTCCTTCTTCGTTTTTCATCAATTTTAACACCTCAAGTCTCAACCAAAATTCGTCCAATCAATGTTTTAAGGTCTCCAATAATCCTAAAACATACTAAGGTCATATACTAACACCTTTTAAGGAATTAATACATCCTAAGCATCATTAGATTACAAGATTCTACACTTTTCTCCAATTCTTTTCAAGAACACAAACCCTAACATTTTAAATCATGAATTAACCCAATATAAATCCGTTTTAATTTCTTCCAATCACAAATATCATGAGAATAATCATATACCTATCATTCTACATGCAATTCTCCTCAAGATTTTCAAGTTCTCAGTTCCAACTACATGGGTTTTCATATTTCACCAAGAACAAACGTAAAATTGGAATTATCTAACATGGAAAGAACATTCTCTGAAATTAAATGGAATTAAGTCACTTGCCTCGAGTTTATCTCTGATTTAGATGCTGGTTTGATGGAGCTTTTCTGCAGAATTTCCTTTCTCTCTCTTTCCCCAAGCTTCTTCTCCAATGGTGGCTATGGTGGCTAGGGTTTGCTTTGGGAAGGTATTAGAAAACCTAATTCTAATAACCTACGTAGCTTGTTGGGTTAATATGGGTTGGTTAGTGGCTTAGTGGGTCAATTCCCAATCAGATTAAAACTCCCAATTTTCGTCACTTTTAATTCTCCAAAAATACAAAATTACTAAAATGCCCTTTATGTTGCCGGTATGGCCTAAAGATACCCCGGGACCCAAACTAAACCCCCGGCTAGTGTTTTCTGACTATCTCGACCCTTCCGGACGCGTTGGCGCACTCAAAATGACCATATGGTTAATAGAATTTAAATTCACTTTTATAATTGAAATATTACACCATGACGCGGCGGTCTCACGCGTCTCAACAAAATTTCTAAAATGTCGTATATAAATCTCACGACAAATTTTTCATACTTCAATATTCATATAAAAACATGTATGCACATAATCAAATACCAACTCGCATCTCGTTAGTATTTTTAACCCGGATTAATTTCCAATTAATACGCATTCAATTAATTAATCCCAAAAATAAATATAGCCAAAAGTACGGGGTATTACATACTCCCCCCCTAATAACTGAATTTCGTCCCGAAATTCGAAACTAGAAAGTACCTGCTAAAAATAACTCTGGATAACGTTCGCGCATCTCATCCTCGCGCTCCCATGTGGACTCCTTGACATTGTGATGTCGCCACTGAACACGCACTAACGGAACTATCTTTGTCCGCAGTTTCCTCTCGCATCGGTCCAAAATAGCAATCGGCCCCTCCTCGTAGGAGCTATCCGGCTGGAGATCGATGTCCTCCACAGCAATGTGAAAATGAGCAAAATTATCTCTAAGGTATTTCCTCAGCGAGGAAATATGGAACACATCGTGAATCCTATGCAAATGCTCCGGCAACCCAAGTCTATACGCAATTGGTCCGATCCTCTTAATAATAGGAAACGGCCCCACATACCTTGGTGCCAATTTCCCCTTCTTCCCGAAACGCATAATCCCCTTCATAGGAAATACCCTGAGCAAAACCTGGTCCTCTACTTGGAAATCCCTGAAAAACCTCTTCGCATTAGTGTAACTCTTCTGTCTGTCTTGAGCTACCCGAATGCGACTCCGAATCAACTCAATTCTTGCTGAAGTATCCTGAATCACTTTCGGTCCAAGTAGTTTGTTGTCCCCCACCTCTAACCAACATGCTGGGGAATGAAAAGGCCTACCGTACAATGCCTCAAACGGATCCATGCCAATAGTGAACTGATAGGAGTTGTTGTAAGCAAACTCCACCAGTGGAAGGTAATGCTCCCATCCACCCTCAAAGTCAATAATGCACATGCGTAGCATGTCCTCCAACATCTGATTTGTGCGCTCAGTCTGCCCATCGGTCTGCGGATGATAAGACGTACTCAACTGCAATTCCGTGCCCATGGCCTCCTGGAAACTCTCCCAAAACCTCAAAACAAATATCTTGTCTCTGTCAGACACGATATTTAAGGGCACACCGTGAAGTCTCACAATCTCTGAAATGAAGAGCTGGGCATACTGTCCCGTAGTGTAGTCAGTTCTTACGGTTAAAAAGTGAGCGACTTTGGATAACATGTCCACAATTACCCAAAAGGAGTCGTAACCCCTCTGCGACGTAGGCAACCCCGTGATAAAGTCCATGGATATGCTCTCCCACATCCACACCGGGACCTCCAACGACTGTAGGAATCCTGCTGGTCTCTGATGGTCCACTTTTACAAGATGACAAGTGGCGCATTTCGAAACAAACTCAGCGATATCTCTCTTCATACCGCTCCACCAATACTGGCGTCTCATGTCTTGGTACATTTTGTCCCCTCCGGGATGTACGGCGAACCGTGAGCCGTGCGACTCTGCCATCACCTCATGTCGCAATTCCTCCCCTTCTGGAACTACCAATCTCCCATTGAAGCGTAATCCCCCTTCTGAGCTGACGGTAGAGGGCTCGGCTCCCTCTGCTAGTAATCGGACTATCTGTTCCTAACAGAACGAGTCATTAGCCTGTGCCCGTACTACCTTCGTGACAATCTGTGGTGTAACGATCATCACAGACATGAAAGATCGGGCCACGGCATCCTGGTGTCCGAATTCCTTTCACTTTGCCTTCCATACCTCTGCCACCTCATCTGCTGGCCTACGGCTCAACGCGTCTGCCACCACGTTAGCCTTACCCGGGTGATATTGGATATCGAACTGGTAGTCTTTCAGAAACTCAAGCCACCTACGCTGCCGCATATTCAATTCCTTCTGCGTGAACAGGTACTGTAGGGACTTGTGGTCCGTGAACAGTTGGAACTTCTCCCCCAAAAGATAGTGCCTCCAAATCCGTAGAGCAAATACCACAGCTGCCAACTCTAAATCATGCGTGGGGTAATTCTTCTCATGAGTCTTAAGCTTACGGGAAGCATAAGCTATGGCATGTCTCTCCTGCTGCAATACACCTCCAAGTCATTGCAAAGACGCGTCGGTGTAAACCAAATACTCAACTCCCGGTCTCGGCAATGCTAACACAGGTGCTGAGGTCAATTTGTCCTTTAACTCATCAAATGCCAACTGACAGGCATCACTCCAGATGAATGGCACACCCTTACGAGTCAGATGTGTCAAAGGACCTGCTATCTTGGAGAAACCCCAAATAAACCTCCTGTAGTATCCTGCTAGGCCCAAGAAACTATGAATCTCAGTCGGTGTCGTGGACTATACCCACTCCCTCACCGCTGATACTTTCCCCGGATCAACAGATATTCCCCGGTCGGAAATGATATGTCCCAAAAACTGGACCTCCTTCAACCAAAACCCGCACTTCTCATATTTTGCATACAACTCGTTCTGACGGAGTGTCTGTAAAACTTGCCTCAAATGCTCGGCGTGCTCCTCCTCTGTCTGGGAGTAAACCAGAATATGATCAATGAAGACAATGACAAAATGATCTAGGAAATCCCTGAACACTCTGTTCATCAAGTCCATAAACACTGCTGGAGCATTGGTCAAACGAAAAGGCATAACCCGAAACTCGTAAGAACCATATCTTGACAAGAACGCAGTCTTTGAGACATCCTCCTCCCTGATACGCAACTGATGGTATCCCGATCTCAAGTCAATCTTCGAGAAGAAAGAAGCTCCTCTCAACTGGTCGAATAAGTCATCGATTCGAGGCAACGGATACTTATTCCATATCGTGACCTTATTCAACTCTCGGTAGTCCACACACAATCTCAGTGAACCGTCCCTGTTCTTCACAAACAACATTGGAGCGCCCCAAGGTGAGGTACTCCTGTGAATAAAGCCCTAACCTAACAGCTGCTCTATCTGATCTCGTAGCTCTCGCATCTCTGCCGGAGCCATACGGTACGGTGCACGTGCTATAGGTCTCGTACCCGGTAGCAAATCTACAACAAAGGCTATCTCTCGACTGGGTGGTAAGCCTGGTATCTCCTGAAACATGTCCGAATACTCCCTGACAATCGGGATCGAATCTAAAGGAATCACAACCTCCTTAGAGGTATTCTCCTCTAGGTAATACAAATGCGCGGTCGAGCCTCCCTCTGGGCGAGGCATCGCCACTATGAACATCTCTTGCCCCGGAATGGCAAAAACAATGCTCCCATTGAAGCAATCAATCATGGCCCTATAAGCTACGAGCCAATCCATACAGATAATCACATCGTGAACATGCATATCTAATACCAACATATCTGCAGGTAATACCAGACTACCAATCCCTACTCCCACTCCCCAGCATATAAAGAATATAAGTGACCCACTCCCCAATGGTGAGTCGACACACGTCACTGTGCTCTCTACGTAGCTAACAATCCTAAGGCTTTCGCAAAATGTGTAGCTATAAAACAATGTGTAGTCCCCGTATCAAATAATACCCGACCCATAGTGCCATGGATAGGAAACGTACTCTCAATCATGGGCAGTGCCTGAGGAACTACAGCCTGGTGAACGTTATAGACACGTCCATACTGTAGCTGCCCCTGCTGAACTGGGACTGCTGGAATGGGTGGCAATGCTGCCATCTGTGGCGGTGCGGGGAGAGCGGCGGGAAACATAGGCCTCTGTGGCTCCTGGCGAGCACCCTGCTGTTGCTGCTGTGGGGCCCTGCCCCTATCAGGACAATCCTATCGTTTATGGCCAGTCTTGCCACAAACAAAACACTTCCCTGGGAAGTTCCCTCCTCTCTGCCCTTGCTGTACCCGGCCCTGGTGGCCGTTACCGTTCCTCCCTTGGCCCTTCTGGCCCTGGTGAAACTGCTGCCCATTCTGCCCCTGTTGGCTCTGATGGCCATTTGGACCCTGATGGCCCTGACGGAAACCTCCCTGTCCCTGTCTGTAGTTCCCTGATCGGAACCTCTTCTGGTCCCCCTGCTGCGAACTCTGCTCACCCTGTCTCTGCCCCTGAAAAGATTGTGCCCCACCGGCACCATGTCCTCCAGTCCTGCCCTGATGGCTAGACTCTCCCGACCTCTTGCCCTCAGCCATATGAAAGCGGTGGTCCTGGCAGTGTAACAAAGAAGCGTTAACCACATCAGAATACATGGCCAACGAAAGGTTCCCTAACAGATGCTGACGGATCCTCCAAGTCAACCCGTCGGTGAACTTCTCAATCTTCTTCTTCTCTGTTGGTATCTCATCTGGAATGATATTCAACAGATTCGTGAACTCGGCCTCATACTGGGCCACGGTCTTACCCTCCTGCCTCAGACTCATCAATTTCCTCCTCATTTTCGTGTTAACAGCCGACGGAAAGTACTTGCGGTCAAACCGCACCCAGAAGTCCTGAATAGTGAGAGTATCCCTCTCCTCTATGGTGGTAATAGACTCCCACCACTGCAGTGCAGATCCAACTAGCTTGAAAGTAGCTAGCACCTGCTTCTGGACGTCCGTGCACTCATACATCCTTAAGTGCCTCTGCATATCCTTCCTCCACTAGCTCGAGACTACCACATCTGAGCTACCTGCAAACTCTGGCGGATGCGCTTTCTGAAAAGCGTCACGTACACGTTCCCAAGGAGACGGGAATGCATTTGCCTGTACTGGCGCGGCAACCGGCGCCTGAGGTGGTGCCTGCTGAACAATGGCAATTGCGGCATTTACCGCTTGGGCTACTATAGCTGCAACCTCAGCGACGTTCATCATGCCCTGAACTGGAGCGGGCTGGGGTTCTGGCGTTGCATCCCTGGGAACTCGTCGTGCACGTCGTGGAGGCATCTGAAATAAGAACAAAGTTTATAAGTTCGTTGTTTATAAACTTCAGATGGCTGAAGAACGAAGCATACACAAAAAGAGTACAACAGTCCTAAAATATAGGGCTCTATATCAAAGAAACTTAGCGGAAACATAATAAGCCGTCAGATCCTAAAGGACACTAGAACCTGATGCTCTGATACCACCTGTGACACCCTGACTAATTAAATACCGGTTAGCTACTCCTTTATTAAATTAATTCAAAATGCCAAGTTGGTCCAGTTAATAGCATCACTGTCGAAAACGTTTTAATGATTACTAACCACCTAGTGTTTAAAAAGTAAGTGCCAAATTTTATTTAAAGTCTGATTAACATGCAACAAGTGTAATGAAGAATAATAACACCATTCACCATACTGAAGTAAAAAGAATAACCATCACATAATGTAAATAAAGTCTGGAGGAAAACTCCTCACTACAAATCCCTCAACTGAAATAAATAAACCGAATACTAAAACAATACATGCCAAAGTCTGAAAACTGTAATGGAAATGTAACTCTAATAGAAGTGGGCAACATGCCCTACAACTGATGGATAATGAATCTGGAATCCAAGTGAAAGAAGCGTCTACAAGCAAATCCCTGCAGCTTCCACAAACAGCTACAGCTCGTTACCCGAATGAGTATCCTATGCATGGTGTCCTTGTGGCCGGGCACCTAAAATGGTTTTACAAGAAAAATAGATTTGAAAGCAAACGGGTCAGAGCCCGAATGTGGAGATATTTTAAAAACCTGCAAGTGCTTTAAAAACATTTAAAACATTAAATGCAAAGTACATGTTAGGACGTGCACTCACATGATATTCTCACCTCTCGTCTAACTGTGCACTCCTAACGTAAGTACCCATTTACAATGACACAACCCACTAGCTAAGTGACATAATATCTAGCTAGACTATCATAGGTCCTACCCTTATTACTCAGTTCTATTAACATTATAACGCGCGTAATTAAATAGGGATTTAACGTAAACTCAGATGCTCAATATGCAATATATTTCACTATTAGCTAACTCGTTATGTTTCTCGAAACAATACCGTAATTATATTCACAACATTAACATGAAGGTTCCCATTAATTAAGTGTATATTAATCACAACATAAATATACAATACAAGCACCCCGAGGACTAAGCTGTGGTGCACACATACTCTGCTATCCATCTCGGTACATCACGTACATAAGGATTACATATTCCGAATCTCTCAGGAATAGTTCATAGATAACAACATCACAAATAATGGAGGCGAACACAGTCACATCACATGGGTCACGCACATACCTACGCTCCCACGATCAGCGGACTTATTAACATCCCAATAAGTCTTTCTCTGACCTATGTTCATCAAGGTAACCAGTCTAAATCCGGGCAACACAAGGATTAGAGGGCCCTAAGCGAACACAAACCTCCCGTGATAGCAAGTATGGTAGGTATGTCATACACACAATTCATATACCAATACTAAGTAAACACACGCCTTAGTAATCCCGTAGTTTAATTGTAGCACTATTCTCATTCTAGTACCAATATATACTTTATACACTTTATACGATTTTGGTTTATAATCATACGCGCCATAATCTATTCTCACGTCGTAGTAGGCACTCACGTCTCAACCCAAACGGTTCATTGATTTAAATCACTCGTATATAATTTCCTTCTCATAAATATCCAAATGTCCCAAATCTATCATTACATCATCATCGGAAATGTTATCTATCCCCTCGAACGAGATTACGGGACTCCAAAAATCAAAATAGTCTAAAAAGGCTCAGACTGCCAACTCGTTAGAAGTCTCGTTCGAACGAGACTGTTCGAACGGGATCCAGTTCGTTCGAACGAACTGTACCTTCTAACGATATCTCGTTCGAACGAGATTATCGAACGAGGCTCGTTCGAACGACCTGGGGAGGCTCTTCTAACGAACGACCAGATCGAGCCCAGATTTTTCCTTCTTCGTTTTTCATCAATTTTAACACCTCAAGTCTCAACCAAAATTCACCCAATCAATGTTTTAAGGTCTCCAATCATCCTAAAACATACTAAGGTCATATACTAACACCTTTTAAGGAATTAATACATCCTAAACATCATTAGATTACATGATTCTACACTTTTCTCCAATTCTTTTCAAGAACACAAACCCTAACATTTTAAATCATGAATTAACCCAATATAAATCCGTTTTAATTTCTTCCAATCATAAATATCACGAGAATAATCATCTACCTATCATTCTACATGCAATTCTCCTCAAGATTTTCAAGTTCTAAGTTCCAACTACATGGGTTTTCATATTTCACCAAGAACAAACGTAAAATTGGAATTATCTAACATGGAAAGAACATTCTCTGAAATTAAATGGAATTAAGTCACTTGCCTCGAGTTTATCTCTGATTTAGATGTTGGTTTGATGGAGCTTTTCTGTAGAATTTCCTTTCTCTCTCTTTCCCCAAGCTTCTTCTCCAATGGTGGCTAGGGTGGCTAGGGTTTGCTTTGGGAAGGTATTAGAAAACCTAATTCTAATAACCTACGTAGCTTGTTGGGTTAATATGGGTTGGTTAGTGGCTTAGTGGGTAAATTCCCAATCAGATTAAAACTCCCAATTTTCGTCACTTTTAATTCTCCAAAAATACAAAATTACTAAAATGCCCTTTATGTTGCCGGTATGGCCTAAAAATACCCCGGGACCCAAACTAAACCCCCGGCTAGTGTTTTCTGACTATCTCGACCCTTCCGGACGCGTTGGCGCACTCGAAATGACCATACGGTTAATAGAATTTAAATTCACTTTTATAATTAAAATATTACACCGTGACGCGGCGGTCTCACGCGTCTCAACAAAATTTCTAAAATGCCGTATATAAATCTCACGACAAATTTTTCATAATTCAATATTCATATAAAAACATGTATGCACATAATCAAATACCAACTCGCATCTCGTTAGTATTTTTAACTCGGATTAATTTCCAATTAATACGCATTTAATTAATTAATCCCAAAAATAAATATAGCCAAAAGTACGGGGTATTACATATGACAACAATTTGCAAAAATCACACTTAAGCTTAAAAATAAGCCATTAAAGGGTGAAAACCCAAACCGGCCCCCAAACGACCCCGTAAGAGGCACGAACATCTCACACGAAACCAATATAACTTGTAGGAACTGACCGCATAGTCCCGAGTCTCCCGGTTTGAGAATATGACGATAATTTGTAAAAATCAACACTTAAACTTAAAAATAAATCGTTAAAGGGTGAAAACCCAAACAATCCCCCAAAAGATCCCGTAGGAGGCACGAACACCTCGCACGTGACCAATGTAACTTGTAGGAACTCATCGCGTTGTCCCAGGTCTCCCGTTTTGAGAACATGATGATAATTTGCAAAAATCAACTCTTAAACTTAAAAACAAGCCATTAAAGGGTGAAAACCCAAACCAGCCCGAAACGACCCCATAAGAGGCACGAACACCTCGCATGGGACCAATGTAACTTATAGGAACTGACCGCGTAGTCCCGGGTCTCCTAGTTTTAGAATATGATGAAAATTTGCCAAAATCACACTTAGACTGAAAAATAATCCGTTAAAGGGTGAAAACCCAAACCAGCCCCCAAATGATCCCGTAAGAGGTACGAACACCTCGCACAGGACCAATGTAACTTATAGGAACTGATCGCATAGTCCCAGGTCTCCCAGTTTGTCAATATAACGATAATTAGCGAAAATCACACATAGACAAAAAAACAAGCCATTAAAGGATGAAAACCCAAACCATCCCCCAAATGACCCTATAAGAGGCACGAACACCTCGTACGGGACCAATGTAACTTGTAGGAACTGATCGCGTAGTCCTGGGTCTCTCAATTTGAGAATATGATGATAATTTGCAAAAATCAACACTTAAACTTAAAAACAAGCCGTTAAAGGGTGAAAACCCAAACCAAACCCCAAACGACCCCGTAGGAGGCACGAGTGCCTCGTACGGGACCAATGTAACTTGTAGGAACTGACCGCATAGTCTCGGGTCTCCCAATTAGAGAATATGATGATAATTTGCAAAAATCACACTTAGACTTAAAAATAAGCGATTAAAGGTGAAAACCCAAAGTAGCCCCCAAAAGACCCCATAAGAGACACGAACACCTCGCACGGGACCAATGTAACTTGTAGGAAATGACCGCGTAGTCCCGAATCTCCCGGTTTGAGAATATGACAATACTTTGCAAATATCACACTTAGACTTAAAAACAAGCCATTAAAGGGTGAAAACTCAAAGCAGCCCCCAAATGATCCCGTAAGAGGCACGAACACCTCGCACGGGACCAATGTAACTTGTAGGAACTGACCGCGTAGTCTCGGGTCTCCCAGTTTATGAATATGATGATAATATATAAAAATAAACACTTAAAGTTAAAAACAAGCCGTTAAAGGGTGAAAACCATAACCAACCCTTAAACGGACCCGTTAGAGGCACGAACACCTCGCCCGGGACCAATGTAACTTGTTGGAACTGACCGCATAGTCTCGAGTCTCCCGATTTGAGAATACGATGATAATTTGCAAAAATAACACATTAACTTAAAAATAGGATGTTAAAGGGTGAAATCCCAAACCAAACCCCAAACAACACCGTAAGTTTCATGAACACCTCGCAGGGGACCAATGTAACATGTACGAACTGACCACGTAGTCCCGAGTCTCCCGAATTTAGAATATGAGGATAGTTTGAAAAAATAACACTTAGACTTAAAAGGAGGTCATTAAAAGGTGAAAACCTAAATCAGACCCCAAACGGACCCGTAAGAGGCACGAACACCTCGTACGGGACCAATGTAATTTGTACGAACTAATTGCGTAGTCCCGAGTCTCCTGGTTTGTTAATATGACGATAATTTGCAAAATTCAAAACTTAGACTTAAAAAATAGACATTCAAGGGGGGAAAATAAAACAAGCCCCCAAACGACCCTGTAAGAGGCACGAACACCTCACACGGGGCCAATGTAACTTGTAGGAACTAATCGCGTTGTCTCGGGTCTCCCAGTTTGTGAATATGATGATAATTTATAAAATTCAGCACTTAAACTTAAAAACAAGTCGTTCAAGGGTGAAAAGCATAAACAACCCCCAAACGGACCTGTAAAAGGCACGAACACCACGCACGAGACCAATGTAACTTGTAGGAACTGACTGCATAGTCTCGAGTCTCCCAATTTGAAAATATGATGATAATTTTAAAAAATAACACTTAAACATAAAAACAGGTCGTTAAAGGGTGAAAAACCAAACCAACCCCCAAACGACCTCGTAATAGGTACGAACACCTCGCACGGGACTAATGCAACTTGTACGAACTCACGGCGTAGTCTCGGGTCTCTCGATTTGAGAATATGAGGATAATTTGCAAAAATAACACTTAGACTTAAAAATAGGCCGTTAAAGGGTGAAAACCGAAATCAGCCCCCAAACTTACGGGTGAGAGGTATGAACACCTCGTACGGGACCAATGTAACTTGTACGAACTAATCATATAGTCCCGGGTCTCTCGGTTTGTGAATATGATGATAATTTGCAAAAATCAACACTTAGACTTAAAAATAAGACATTAAAGGGTGAAAACCCAAACCAGCCCCCAAACGACCCGGTAAGAGGCACGAACACCTTGCATGGGACCAATGTAACTTGTAGGAACTGACTGCATAGTCCCGGGTCTCCCGGTTTGAGAATAGGACGATAATTTGCAAAAATCAACACCTAAACTTTAAAACAAGCCGTTATAGGATGAAAACTCTAACTAGCCCCTAAACGACTCCGTAAGAGGCACGAACGCCTCGCACGGGACCAATGTAACTTGTAGGAACTGACCGCATAGTCCCGGGTCTCCTGGTTTGAGAATATGATGATAATTTGCAAAAATCACACTTAGACTTAAAAACAAGCCATTAAAGGGTGAAAACCCATACCAGCCCAAACGACGCCGTAGGAGGAACGAACACCTCGCACGGGACCAAAGTAACTTGTAGGAATTGACCGGGTAGTCCCGAGTCTCCTAGTTTGAGAATATGACAATAATTTGCAAAAATCACACTTAAACTTAAAAACAAGTCGTTAAAGGGTGAAAACCCAAACCAGCCCCCAAACGACCCCGTAAGAGGCACGAACACCTCACACGGGACCAATATAACTTGTAGGAACTGAACGCGTAGTCCCGAGTCTCCCGGTTTGAGAATATGAAGATAATTTGCAAAAATCAACACTTAAACTTTAAAATAAGCTTTTAAAGGGTGAAAACCGAAACAAGCCCCCAAACGATCCCGTAGGAGGCACGAACACCTCGCACGTGACCAATGTAACTTGTAAGAACTGATCGTGTTGTCCCGGGTCTCCCGGTTTGAGAACATGATGATAATTTGCAAAAATCAACTCATAAACTTAAAAACAAGCCGTTAAAGGGTGAAAACCCAAACTAGCCCCAAACGACCCATTAAGGCGCACGAACACCTCGCACGGGATCAATGTAGCTTGTAGGAACTGACTGCGTAGTCCCGGGTCTCCCGGTTTAAGAATATGAGGATAATTTCCAAAAAAATACTTAGACTTAAAAACAGGCCGTTATAGGGTGAAATCCTAAATCATCCCCCAAACGGACCCGAAAGAGGCATGAACACCTCGTACGAAACCAATATAACTTGTACGAACTAATCGCGCAGTCCGGGGTCTCCCAATTTGTGAATATGACGATAATTTGCCAAAATCAACACTTAGACTTAAAAATATGACATTAAAGCGTGAAAACCCAAACCAACCCCCAAACGACCCTTTAAGAGGCACGAACACCTCGCACGGGATCAATGTAACTTGTAGGAACTGACCGCGTACTCCCGGGTGTCCCTGTTTGAGAATATGATGATATTTTACAATAATCAACACTTAAACTTAAAAACAAGCAGTTAAAGGGTGAAAACCCATACCAACCCCCAAACGACCTCGTAAGAGGCACGAACGCCTCGCACGGGACCAATGTAACTTATAGGAACTGACCGCATAGTCCCGGGTCTCCCGGTTTGAGAATATGATGATAATTTGCAAAAATCACACTTAAACATAAAACCAGGCCATTAAAGGGTGAAAACCCAAACCAACCCCCCAACGACCCCGTAAGAGGCACGAACACCTCACACGGGACTAATGTAACTTGTAGGAACTAACCGCATAGTCCCGAGTCTCCCGATTTGAGAATATGATGATAATTTGCAAGAAACAACACTTAAACTTAAAAACAAGTCGTTAAAGTGTGAAAACCCAAACAAGCCCGTAGGAGGCATGAACACCTCGCACGTGACCAATGTAACTTGTAGGAACTGATCGCGTAGTCTGGGGTCTCCTAGTTTGAGAATATGACGATGATTTGCAAAAATCAACTCTTAAACTTAAAAATAATTCGTTAAAAGGTAAAAACCCTAACCAGCCCCAAATGACCACGTTAGAGGCACGAACACCTCGCACGGGACCAATGTAACTAGTAGGAACTGACCGCGTAGTCCTGAGTCTCTCGGTTTGAGAATATGACGATAATTTGAAAAAGTCACACTTAGATAGAAAAATAATCCGTTAAAGGATGAAAACCCAAACCAGCCGCAAAACGACCCCGTAAGAGGCACGAACTCCTCGCATGGGACCAATGTAACTTATAGGAACTGACCGCATAGTCCCGGGTCTCCCGGTTTGAGAATATGACTATAATTTGCAAAAATCACACTTAGCGTAAGAATAAGCCATTAAAGGGTGAAAACCCAAACCAACCCCCAAATGACCCCGTAAGAGGCACGAACACCTCGCATGGGACCAATGTAAGTTGTAGGAACTGACCGCGTAGTCCAACGAACCCGTAAGAGTCACGAACACCTCACACGGAACCAATGTAACTTATAGAAACTGACCGCGTAGTCTCGGGTCTCCCGATTTGAGAATATGATGATAATTTGAAAAAATCAACACTTAAACTTAAAAACTAGTCGTTGAAGAGTGAAAACCCAAACAAGCCCCCAAACGACCCCGTAAGAAGCACAAACGCCTCGGACGGGACCAATGTAACTTGTAGGAACTCACCTCATAGTGTCGGGTCTCCCGATTTGAGAATGTGATGATAACTTGAAAAAATAAAACTTAGACTTAAAAATAACCCGTTAACCGGTGAAAATCCACACCAACCCCCAAACAACGTCGTAAGAGGCAGGAACACCCCGCATGGGACCAATGTAACTTGTTGGAACAGATCGCGTAGTCCCGGGTCTCTCAGTTTGAGAATATGACGATAATTTGCAAAAATACACTTAGACTTAAAAACAAGCCGTTAAAGGGTGAAAACCCAAAGCAGCCCCCAAACAATCCCGAAAGAGGCAGGAAGACCTCGCACGGGACCAACGTAACTTGTAGGAACTGACTGTGCAGTCTCGGGTCTCTCGATTTGTGAATATGATGATAATTTATAAAAATCAACCCTTAAACCTAAAAACAAGCCGTTAAAGGGTGAAAACCATAACTAACACCCAAACGAACCCGTTAGCGGCACGAACACCTAGCACGGGACCAATGTAACTTGTAGGAACTGACTGCATAGTACCGAGTCTCTCGATTTGAGAATACGATGATAATTTGCAAAAATAACACTTAAACTAAAAAACAGGCCGTTAAAGGGTTAAAACCCAAATCAACCCCCAAACGACCCCGTAAGAGGCACAAACACCTCGCACGGGATCAATGTAACTTGTAGGAACTGACCGCGTACTCCCGGGTGTCCCTGTTTGAGAATATGACGATAATTTGCAATAATCAACACTTAAACTTAAAAATAAGCAGTTAAAGGGTGAAAACCCAAACCAGCCCCCAAACGACCTCGTAAGAGGCACGAACGCCTCGCACGGGACCAATGTAACTTGTAGGAACTGACCGCATAGTCCCGAGTCTCCCGATTTGAGAATATGACGATAATTTGCAAGAAACAACACTTAAACTTAAAAACAAGTCGTTAAAGTGTGAAAACCCAAACAAGCCCGTAGGAGGCATGAACACCTCGCACGTGACCAATGTAACTTGTAGGAACTGATCGCGTAGTCTCGGGTCTCCTAGTTTGAGAATATGACGATAATTTGCAAAAATCAACTCTTAAACATAAAAATAATTCGTTAAAAGGTAAAAACCCTAACCAGCCCCAAATGACCACGTTAGAGGCACGAACACCTCGCACGGGACCAATGTAACTACTAGGAACTGACCGCGTAGTCCTGAGTCTCTCGGTTTGAGAATATGACGATAATTTGAAAAAGTCACACTTAGACTGAAAAATAATCCGTTAAAGGATGAAAACCCAAACCAGCCGCAAAACGACCCCGTAAGAGGTACGAACTCCTCGCATGGGACCAATGTAACTTATAGGAACTGACCGCATAGTCCCGGGTCTCCCGGTTTGAGAATATGACGATAATTTGCAAAAATCACACTTAGCGTAAGAATAAGCCATTAAAGGGTGAAAACCCAAACCAACCCCCAAATGACCCCGTAAGAGGCACGAACACCTCGCACGGGACCAATGTAAGTTGTAGGAACTGACCGCGTAGTCTAACGAACCCGTAAGAGTCATGGACACCTCACACGGAACCAATGTAACTTGTAGAAACTGACCGCGTAGTCTCGGGTCTCCCGATTTGAGAATATGATTATAATTTGAAAAAATCAACACTTAAACATAAAAACTAGTCGTTGAAGGGTGGAAACCCAAACAAGCCCCCAAACGACCCCGTAAGAGGCACAAACGCCTCGGACGGGACCAATGTAACTTGTAGGAACTCACCGCATAGTGTCGGGTCTCCCGATTTGAGAATGTGATGATAACTTGCAAAAATAAAACTTAGACTTAAAAATAACCCGTTAATCGGTGAAAATCCACACCAACCCCCAAACAACGCCGTAAGAGGCAGGAACACCACGCATGGGACCAATGTAACTTATTGGAACAGATCACGTAGTCCCGGGTCTCTCAGTTTGAGAATATGACGATAATTTGCAAAAATCACACGTAGACTTAAAAACAAGCCGTTAAAGGGTGAAAACCCAAAGCAGCCCTCAAACGATCCCGAAAGAGGCAGGAATACCTCGTACGGGACCAACGTAACTTGTAGGAACTGACTGTGCAGTCTCGGGTCTCCCGATTTGTGAATATGATGATAATTTATAAAAATCAACACTTAAACCTAAAAACAAGCCGTTAAAGGGTGAAAACCAGAACTAACACCCAAACGAACCCGTTAGAGGCACGAACACCTAGCACGGGACCAATGTAACTTGTAGGAACTGACTGCATAGTACCGAGTCTCTCGATTTGAGATACGATGATAATTTGCAAAAATAACACTTAAACTAAAAAACAGGCCGTTAAAGGGTTAAAACCCAAATCAACCCCCAAATGACCCCGTAAGAGGCGCAAACACCTCGCACGGGATCAATGTAACTTGTAGGAACTGACCGCATACTCCCGGGTGTCCCTGCTTGAGAATATGACGATAATTTGCAATAATCAACACTTAAACTTAAAAACAAGCAGTTAAAGGGTGAAAACCCAAACCAGCCCCCAAACGACCTTGTAAGAGGCACGAACACCTCGCACAGGACCAATGTAACTTGTAGGAACTGGCCGCATAGTCTCGGGTCTCCCGGTTTGAGAATATGATGATAATTTGCAAAAATCACACTTAAACATAAAACCAAGCCATTAAAGGGTGAAAACCCAAACCAACCCCCAAACGACCCCGTAAGAGGCACGAACACCTCACACGGGACTAATGTAACTTGTAGGAACTGACCGCGTAGTCCGGAGTCTCCCGATTTGAGAATATGATCATAATTTCCAAGAAACAACAATTAAACTTAAAAACAAGTCGTTAAGGGGTGAAAACCCAAACAAGCCAGTAGGAGGCATGAACACCTCGCACGTGACAAATGTAACTTGTAGGAACTAATCACGTAGTCTCGGTTCTCCCAGTTTGAGAATATGACGATAATTTGTAAAAATCAACTCTTAAACTTAAAAATAAGTCCTTAAAAGGTAAAAACCCTGACCAGCCCCAAATGACCCCGTAAGAGGCACGAACACCTCGCACGGGACCAATGTAACTAGTAGGAACTGACCGCGTAGTCCCGAGTCTCTCAGTTTGAGAATGTGACGATAATTTGAAAAAGTCACACTTAGACTGAAAAATAATCCGTTAAAGGATGAAAACCCAAACCAGCCGCAAAACGACCCCTTAAGAGGCACGAACTCCTCGCATGGGACCAATGTAACTTATAGGAACTGACCGCATAGTCCCGGGTCTCCCGGTTTGAGAATATGACGATAATTTGCAAAAATCACACTTAGCGTAAGAATAAGCCATTAAAGGGGGAAAACCCAAACCAACCCCCAAATGACCCCGTAAGAGGCACGAACACCTCGCACGGGACCAATGTAAGTTGTAGGAACTGACCGCGTAGTCCAACGAACCCGTAAGAGTCACGGACACCTCACACGGAACCAATGTAACTTGTAGAAACAGACCACGTAGTCTCGGGTCTCCCAATTTGAGAATATGATGATAATTTGAAAAAATCAACACTTAAACTTAAAAACAAGTCGTTGAAGAGTGAAAACCCAAACAAGCCCCCAAACGACCCCGTAAGAGGCACAAACGCCTCGGACGGGACCAATGTAACTTGTAGGAACTCACCGCATAGTGTCGGGTCTCCCGATTTGAGAATGTGATGATAACTTGCAAAAATAAAACTTAGACTTAAAAATAACCCGTTAACCGGTGAAAATCCACACCAACCCCCAAACAACGCCGTAAGAGGCAGGAACACCACACATGGGACCAATGTAACTTGTTGGAACAGATCGCGTAGTCCCGGGTCTCTCAGTTTGAGAATATGACGATAATTTGCAAAAATACACTTAGACTTAAAAACAAGCCGTTAAAGGGTGAAAACCCAAAGCAGCCCCCAAACGATCCCGAAAGAGGCAGGAAGACCTCGCACGGGACCAACGTAACTTGTAGGAACTGACTGTGCAGTCTCGGGTCTCTCGATTTGTGAATATGATGATAATTTATAAAAATCAACACTTAAACTTAAAAACAAGCCGTTAAAGGGTGAAAACCATAACTAACACCCAAACGAACCCGTTAGAGGCACGAACACCTAGCACGGGACCAATGTAACTTGTAGGAACTGACTGCATAGTACCGAGTCTCTCGATTTGAGAATACGATGATAATTTGCAAAAATAACACTTAAACTAAAAAATAGGCCGTTAAAGGGTTAAAACCCAAATCAACCCCCAAACGACCCCGTAAGAGGCACAAACACCTCGCACGTGATCAATGTAACTTGTAGGAACTGACCGCGTACTCCCGGGTGTCCCTGTTTGAGAATATGACGATAATTTGCAATAATCAACACTTAAACTTAAAAACAAGCAGTTAAAGGGTGAAAACCCAAACCAGCCCCCAAACGATATCGTAAGGGGCACGAACGCCTCGCACGGGACCAATGTAACTTGTAGGAACTGACCGCATAGTCCCGGGTCTCCCGGTTTGAGAATATGATGATAATTTGCAAAAATCACACTTAAACATAAAACCAACCCATTAAAGGGTGAAAACCAAAACCAACCCCCAAACGACCCCGTAAGAGGCACGAACACCTCACACGGGACTAATGTAACTTGTAGGAACTGACCGCGTAGTCCCGAGTCTCCCAATTTGAGAATATGATCATAATTTGCAAGAAACAACACTTAAACTTAAAAACAAGTCGTTAAGGGGTGAAAACCCAAACAAGCCAGTAGGAGGAATGAACACCTCGGACGTGACCAATGTAACTTGTAGGAACTAATCGCGTAGTCTCGGCTCTCCCAGTTTGAGAATATGACGATAATTTGTAAAAATCAACTCTTAAACTTAAAAATAAGTCATTAAAAGGTAAAAACCCTAACCAGCCCCAAATGACCCCGTAAGAGGCACGAACACCTCGCACGGGACCAATGTAACTAGTAGGAACTGACTGCGTAGTCCCAAGTCTCTCAGTTTGAGAATATGACGATAATTTAAAAAAGTCACACTTAAACTGAAAAATAATCCGTTAAAGGATGAAAACCCAAACCAGCCGCAAAACGACCCCTTAAGAGGCACGAACTCCTCGTATGGGACCCATGTAACTTATAGGAACTGACCGAATAGTCCCGGGTCTCCCGGTTTGAGAATATGACGATAATTTGCAAAAATCACACTTAGCGTAAGAATAAGCCATTAAAGGGTGAAAACCCAAACCAACCCCCAAATGACCCCGTAAGAGGCACGAACACCTCGCACGGGACCAATGTAAGTTGTAGGAACTGACCGCGTAGTCCAACGAACCCGTAAGAGTCACGAACACCTCACACGGAACCAATGTAACTTGTAAAAACTGACCGCGTAGTCTCGGGTCTCCCGATTTGAGAATATGATGATAATTTGAAAAAATCAACACTTAAACTTAAAAACAAGTCGTTGAAGAGTGAAATCCCAAACAAGCCCCCAAATGACCCCGTAAGAGGCACAAAAGCCTCGGACGGGACCAATGTAACTTGTAGGAACTCACCGCATAGTGTCGGGTCTCCCGATTTGAGAATGTGATTATAACTTGCAAAAATCAAACTTAGACTTAAAAATAACCCGTTAACGGGTGAAAATCCATACCAACCCCCAAACAACGCCGTAAGAGGCAGGAACACCTCGCATGGGACCAATGTAACTTGTTGGAACAGATTGCGTAGTTCCGGGTCTCTCAGTTTGAAAATAGGACGATAATTTGCCAAAATCACACTTAGACTTAAAAACAAGCCGTTAAAGGGTGAAAACCTAAAGCAGCCCCCAAACGATCCCGAAAGAGGAAGGAAGACCTCGCACGGGACCAACGTAACTTATAGGAACTGACTGCGGAGTCCCGGGTCTCTCGATTTGTGAATATGATGATAATTTATAAAAATCAACACTTAATCTTAAAAACAAGCCGTTAAAGGGTGAAAACCATAACTAACCACCAAACGAATCCGTTAGAGGCACGAACACCTAGCACGGGACCAATGTAACTAGTAGGAACTAACTGCATAGTACCGAGTCTCTCGATTTGAGAATACGATGATAATTTGGAAAAATAACACTTAAACTAAAAAACAGGCTGTTAAAGGGTGGAAACCCAAACCAACCCCCAAACGACCCCGTAAGAGGCACGAACACCTCGCACGGGACCAAGGTAACTTGTACGAACTGACAGCGTAGTCTCGGGTCTCCCAATTTAAGGATATGAGGATAATTTGCGAAAATAACACTTAGACATAAAAATAGGCCGTTATAGGGTGAAAACCTAAATCTGTCCCCAAACGGACTCGTAAGAGGCACGACACCTCGTACGGGACCAATGTAACTTGTAAGAACTGATCGAGTAGTCTCGGGTCACCCGGCTTGAGAATATGATGATAATTTTTGAAAATCACACTTAGACTTAAAAACAAGTCGTTAAAGGGTGATAATGCATACCAGTCCCCAAGCGACGCTGTAGGAAGCACGAACACCTCGCACGAGACCAATGTAACTTGTAGGAACTGACCGCGTAGTCCCAGGTATCCCAGTTTGAGAATATGACAATAATTTAATAAAATCACACTTAAACTTAAAAATAAGCCATTAAAGGGTGAAAACCCAAACCAGCCCCCAAACGACCCCGTAAGAGGCACAAACACCTCACAGGGGACTAATGTAACTTATAGGAACTGACCGCGTAGTCCCGAGTCTCTCGATTTGAGAATATGATGATAACTTTTAAAAATCAACACTTAAACTTAAAAATAAGCCATTAAAGGGTGAAAACCCAAACAAGCCCCCAAACGACCCCGTAGGAGGCACGAACACCTCGCATGTGACAAATGTAACTTGTAGGAACAGATCGCGTAGTCCCGGGTCTCTCGGTTGGAGAATATGACGATAATTTGCAAAAATCAACTCTTAAACTTAAAAACAAGCCGTTAATGGGTGAAAACCCAAACCAACCCCAAATGACCCCGTAAGAGGCACGGACACCTCGCACAGGACCAATCTAACTTATAGGAACTGACCGTGTAGTCCAGGGTCTCCCGATTTGAGAATATGATGATAATATGAAAAGATCACACTTAGACTGAGAAACAATCCGTTAAAGGGTGAAAACCCAAACCAGGCGCCAAACGTCCCCGTAGGAAGCACGAAAAACAACATTTAAAGGTTTGCAAAAAACAACACTTAAACTTAAAAACAAGTCGTATAAGGGTGAAATCCCAAACAAGCCCGTAGGAGGCATGAACACCTCGCACGTGACCAATGTAACTTGAAGGAACTGATCGCGTAGTCAGTCTTCCGATTTGAGAATATGATGATAATTTATAAAAATCAACTCTTAAACTTAAAAACAAGTCGTTAATGGGTGAAAACCCAAACCAGCCCCAAATGACCTCGTAAGAGGCACGAACACCTCGCACGGGACTAATGTAACTTGTAGGAACTAACCGCATAGTCCAGGGTCTCCCAGTTTGAGAATATGATGATAATTTTCACAAATCACACTTAGACTGAGAAACAATCCGTTAAAGGGTGAAAACCTAAACCAGCCGCCAAACAACCCCGTAAGAGGCACAAACACCTCGCACGGGGCCAACGTAAGTTATAGGAACTGACCGCAGAGTCCCAGGTCTCCCAGTTTGAGAATATGACGATAATTTGGAAAAATTACACTTAGACATAAAAACAAGCCATTAAAGGGTGAAAATCCAAACCAACCCCCAAATGACCCCGTAAGAGGCACGAACACCTCGCACAGGACCAATGTAACTTGTAGGAACTGACCGCGTAGTCCAACGACCCCATAAGAGACACGAACACCTCACACGGGACCAATGTTACTTGTAGAAACTAATCGCGTAGTCCCGGGTCTCCCGGTTTGAGAATATGACGATAATTTTTAAAAATCAACACTTAAACTGAAAAACAAGTCGTTGAATGGTGAAAACCCAAACTAGCCCCCAAAAGACCCCGTAGGAGGCACGAACGCCTCGCACGGGACCAATGTAACTTGTAGGAACTGATCGCATAGTCTCGGGTCTCCCGGTTTGAAAATGTGACCATAATTTGGAAAAATCACACTTAAACATAAAACCAAGCCATTAAAGGGTGAAAACCCAAACCAGCCCCCAAACGACCCAGTAAGAGGCACAAACACCTCGCACAGGACCAATGTAACTTGTTGGAACAGATCACGTAGTCCCGGGTCTCCCGATTTGAGAATATGATGCTAATTTGAAAAAATCACACTTAGACTTAAAAACAAGCCGTTAAAGGGTGAAAACCCAAAGCAGCCCCCAAACGACCCCGTAAGAGGCACGAACACCTTACACGAGACCAATGTAAATTGTAGGAACTGACCGCGTAGTCCCTAGTCTCCCAGTTTAAGAATATGACGATAATTTGCAAAAATCACACTTAGACTTAAAAATAAGTCGTTAAAGGGTTAAAACCCAAACCAACCCCCAAACGATCCCGTAAGAGGCATGAAGACCTCGCACGGGACCAATGTAACTTGTAGGAACTAACCACGTAGTCACGGGTCTCCCGATTTGTGAATATGATGATAATTTATAAAAATCAACACTTAAACATAAAAACAAGCTCTTAAAGGGTGAAAACCATAACTAACCACCAAACGAACCCGCTAGACGCACGAACACCTAGCACGGGACCAATGTAACTAGTAGGAGCTAACTGCATAGTACCGAGTCTCTCGATTTGAGAATACGATGATAATTTGAAAAAATAACACTTAAACTAAAAAACAGGCCGTTAAAGGGTTAAAACCCAAACCAACCCCCAAACGACCCCGTAAGAGGCACGAACACCTCGCACGGGACCAAGGTAACTTGTACGAACTGACAGCGTAGTCCCAGGTCTCCCGATTTAAGGATATGAGGATAATTTGCGAAAATAACACTTAGACTTAAAAATAGGCCGTTATAGGGTGAAAACCTAAATCTGTCCCCAAACGGACTCGTAAGAGGTACGACACCTCGTACGGGACCAATGTAACTTGTAAGAACTGATCGAGTAGTCTCGGGTCTCCCAGCTTGAGAATATGATGATAATTTGTGAAAATCACACTTAGACTTAAAAACAAGTCGTTAAAGGGTGATAATGCATACCAGTCCCCAAACGACACCGCAGGAAGCACGAACACCTCGCACGAGACCAATGTAACTTGTAGGAACTAATCGCGTAGTCTCGGGTCTCCCAGTTTGAGAATATGACGATAATTTGTAAAAATCAACTCTTAAACTTAAAAATAAGTCGTTAAAAGGTAAAAACCCTAACCAGCCCCAAATGACCCCGTAAGAGGCACAAACACCTCGCACGGGACCAATGTAACTAGTAGGAACTGACCGCGTAGTCCCGAGTCTCTCAGTTTGAGAATATGACGATAATTTGAAAAAGTCACACTTAAACTGAAAAATAATCCGTTAAAGGATGAAAACCCAAACCAGCCGCAAAACGACCCCTTAAGAGGCACGAACTCCTCGCATGGGACCAATGTAACTTATAGGAACTGACCGCATAGTCCCGGGTCTCCCGATTTGAGAATATGACGATAATTTGCAAAAATCACACTTAGCATAAGAATAAGCCATTAAAGGGTGAAAACCCAAACCAACCCCCAAATGACCCCGTAAGAGGCACGAACACCTCGCACGGGACCAATGTAAGCTGTAGGAACTGACCGCGTAGTCCAACGAACCCGTAAGAGTCACGAACACCTCACACGGAACCAATGTAACTTGTAGAAACTGACCGCGTAGTCTCGGGTCTCCCGGTTTGAGAATATGATGATAATTTGAAAAAATCAACACTTAAACTTAAAAACAAGTCGTTGAAGAGTGAAAACCCAAACAAGCCCCCAAACGACCCCGTAGGAGGCACAAACGCCTCGGACGGGACCAATGTACCTTGTAGGAACTCACTGCATAGTGTCGGGTCTCCCGATTTGAGAATGTGATTATAACTTGCAAAAATCAAACTTAGACTTAAAAATAACCCGTTAACGGGTGAAAATCCATACCAACCCCCAAACAATGCCGTAAGAGGCAGGAACACCTCGCATGGGACCAATGTAACTTGTTGGAATAGATCGCGTAGTCCCGGGTCTCTCGGTTTGAGAATAGGACGATAATTTGCAAAAATCACACTTAGGCTTAAAAACAAGCCGTTAAAGGGTGAAAACCCAAAGCAGCCCCCAAACGATCCCGAAAGAGGCATGAAGACCTCGCACGGGACCAACGTAACTTGTAGGAACTGACTGCGCAGTCTCGGGTCTCTCAATTTGTGAATATGATGATAATTTATAAAAATCAACACTTAAACTTAAAAACAAACCCTTAAAGGGTGAAAACCATAACTAACACCCAAACGAACCCGTTAGAGGCACGAACACCTAGCACGGGACCAATGTAACTAGTAGGAACTAACTGCATAGTACCGAGTCTCTCGATTTGAGAATACGATGATAATTTGCAAAAATAACACTTAAACTAAAAAACAGGCCGTTAAAGGGTGAAAACCCAAACCAACCCCCAAACGACCCCGTAAGAGGCACGAACAACTCGCACGGGACCAAGGTAACTTGTACGAACTGACAGCGTAGTCCCGGGTCTCCCGATTTAAGGATATGAGGATAATTTGTGAAAATAACACTTAGACTTAGAAATAGGCCGTTATAGGGTGAAAACCTAAATCAGCCCCCAAATGGACCCGAAAGAGGCATGAACACCTTGTACGGGACCAATATAACTTGGACGAACTAATCGCACAGTCCGGGGTCTCTCGATTTGTGAATATGATGATAATTTGCAAAAATCAACACTTATACTTAAAAATATGAAATTAAAGGGTGAAAACCCAAACCAACCCCCAAACGACCCTGTAAGAGGCACGAACACCTCGCACGGGATCAATATAACTTATAGGAACTGACCGCGTAGTCCCGAGTCTCCCAGTTTGAGAATATGAAAATAATTTGCAATAATTAACACTTAAACTTAAAAACAAGCAGTTAAAGGGTGAAAACCTAAACCAGCCCCCAAACGACCCCACAAGAGGCACGAACGCCTCGCACGGGACCAATGTAACTTGTAGGAACTGACCGTATAGTCTGGGGTCTCCCGATTTGAGAATATGATGATAATTTGAAAAAATCACACTTAAACAAAAAAACAAGCCATTAAAGGGTGAACACCCAAACCAGCCCCCAAACGACCCCGTAAGAGGCACGAAGACCTCACACGGGACTAATGTAACTTGTAGGAACTGACTGCGTAGTCCCGAGTCTCCCGGTTTGAGAATATGATGATAATTTGCAAGAAACAACACTTAAACTTAAAAACAAGTCGTTAAAGGGTGAAAACCCAAACTAGCGCATAGGAGGCATGAACACCTCGCACGTGACCAATGTAACTTGTAGGAACTGATCGCGTAGTCCCGAGTCTCCCAATTTGAGAATATGACGATAATTTGCAAAAATCAACTCTTAAACTTAAAAACAAGCCGTTAAAGGGTGAAAACCCTAACCAGCCCCAAATGACCCCGTAAGAGGCACGAACACCTCGCACGGGACCAATGTAACTTGTAAGAACTGATCGCGTTGTCTCGGGTCTCTCGGTTTGAGAATATGACGATAATTTGCAAAAGTCACACTTAGACTGAAAAATTATCCGTTAAAGGGTGAAAACCCAAACCAGCCGCCAAACAACCCCGTAAGAGGCACGAACACCTCGCATGGGACTCGTGTAACTTATAGGAACTGACCGCATAGTCCTGGGTCTCCCGGTTTGAGAATATGATGATAATTTTTAAAAATTACACTTAGACATAAAAATAAGCCATTAAAGGGTGAAAACTCAAACCAACCCCCAAATGACACCATTAGAGGCACGAACACCTCACACGGGACCAATGTAACTTATAGGAACTGACTACATAGTCCAACGACCCTGTAAGAGGCACGAGCACCTCACACGGGACCAATGTAACTTGTAGGAACTGACCGCGTAGTCCCGGGACTCCCGGTTTGAGAATATGACGATAATTTGCAAAAATCAACTCTTAAACTTAAAAACAAGCCGTTAAAGGGTGAAAACCCAAACTAGCACCCAAACGACCCCGTAGGAGGCACGAATGCCAAGCACGGGACCAATGTAACTTATAGGAACTGACCGCATAGTCTCGGGTCTCCCGGTTTGAGAATGTGACGATAATTTGCAAAAATCATACATAGACATAAAAACAAGCCGTTAAAGGGTGAAAATCCTCTACTATAATGTACCAAACTCCAAAATATTTATTCGTAGCATCATACCAACATAAATACATAAGTTCCAACATTTTAGAATCATCAAATCACAATGGGAAGACAATTTCTTGGATCAAATCATATATTTTTCATGAAAACCCTAGTTCTCCTATTTTCTTTAAGAACATAATATAACTTAATAAAATTTCATAATTCTCTACCCATGGATCATAATTTCGTGGATGGTATATTCCCAGAAGTTCTACATGCAAACCTACCATGATTAAGATTTTAATTCTTTAAATTCATTCATTAATCATTTTCAAGGTTATTCTCCAATTCTAAACTAACATGGATGATGTATTCACTGAATTATTGCAAGTTAAATCACTTTCCTGGAAATAGAAGTTCTAATCCTTTGGAGAAGATAATACGGGAGTAATCCTCTCTTCTCGATCTATCCGATGGTGGTGACGATGGTGCAAAAAGCCTAACGGTGGTGGTTCTCCTTTGGTAACTTCCTCCACTTTTTCTCTAATGGCCGTCTGTGAAATTTGGTGATGGAAACTCTAAGGATCCTAAGTGTTGGCTGATATAATTCACTTATAATTTGTGGGTTACTATTCTTCAAAATGTTAAAATGACTAAAATACGCTCCTAGGTTGTCGGTTAGGCCTAAAATGCCCTGGGACCCAAACTAAACCTTCGACTAGTGTTTTCTGACTATCTCGACCCTTTCGGACACGTTGGCACACTCGAAATGATCATATAGATGACATAAAAATAAATTACTTTTAAATCCATTAAATTGAGTCCTGACACGACTGACATGTGCATCCCAACTTAATTACCGAAATTGTCGTATTTTCAACTCGCGACAATATTAATGAATTCATAATCATATATTACTATACTCACTAAGTAATATTCAACTTAATTATCATAATCAAATACTAACTCTTGTTTCATTAGTATATAAATCAATATTAATTTCTAAATAATTTTCCAATTTTAATTTAATTAATTCACAATTAAAAGCCATAAAAATACGAGGTATTGCAAAAAACTAAACTAAACTCAAATCAACTAAAACTAAAACTCACTAAAAAAAACTAAAAACTAACACGACTCACAATAAAAACTCTAAAAACTAAACAGGACTCAAATAAAAACTAATAAAACAAAACAAAACAACAAAATAATAATAACTAACTAAAAACTAAAAACCAAATACAGGAAACACTCGACGCACTAAAATGAAACATAAAAATAAATAAAATCTATTAAAAATAAAACTCAAATAATAAAAATAAAAATAAAAACTACAAAAGTAAAAATAAAACCTAAAGTACAAAAAATATAAAATTTAACAAAAATAAAAATAACGACTACAATTAAAAAAAAATAAAAAGAAAAAAGAAAAAGAAATATAAAATAAATTCTAGAAAATTCTAAATAAATCTAAAATAAAAACGACTCAAATTAAAAATCTAAAAAAACAATAAAGGTACAAACTCAACACGTACAGGCTCGGGTGAAGGTTTGGGCTCGGTTTAGGCTCGGTTAGGCTTGGCCAAGATACTGGATTGGGGAATTATCTCCATAAATCACACATTTGCCTTGAAATAAGCATTTGAACTCCACAAATAGTGATCAAGCCTGCACAATAAACAATTACGCGCTTAAGACCCAAATTGTCGAGAATTAGCAACTAAAATACGTCTATTTGAGGTATAAAATGTACACTTTTGGGTGCTTATCAAATGCGATGACCAAATTGCTTTGTCATGTTTCTTGCGAGGGTTAGTTTGGACACTGTCAAGATTGTGGAAATTTTCCAGGCGTCATTTTGACAGGCGTGCTTCGAGCGGCATATGTCAAACCCCAAGCATCACTTACCTTCCCAATGAATAAAATCACGTGATTCTTTTTCAAAAAGTAATCATTTCCTCCTTTAGAAGTATGAATACTTTATTTCAAAAATATTTCCACCTCTTTCTAACTGATTGTCTTCCTCGGACGTCTTTTTAAAGAGAGAAAGTCCCAGTTCTTCAAATCTTTTTTCTTCTCTAGCCCAGAAATTCTCTCCATCTTTTGCCATAACCAAATATCCTTCCTAGGTTTTCCATGATTTTCTTGAAAGTTAAAGTGATTTCAGTTATCTCTAAGACTCATTATGGTTTTTCGGTATTCCCTCTCTCCTTTCTCTACAGTTTAGGGATTTTTTTAGATACCCTCATTCTCAACCATTTTTTCCTTCTTCCCTTCGTTATGGTTACTGTGTTGGTTGATAATTTTTTATTTGTTGGAGGTGAGTTGATAATTAGGTAGCCATTGAGTTGGTTGGCCTAGGATTCCTCATTTTTTAAGGTTATCTGTTAGAGAAGTTTAACGTCTCTTTTCCCCAAATTGTTTTTTCCCTTTCCTTCAATTCTTATCCAATTAATGAGTTACGAGCCCCACATAAGGAGGTTGTTTGAGTGTTTGGTATATTTGTAATGGTCTTGCCCATATATAAAAGAGAGGATGTTCCCTAGACCTCTTTAAGTTATTCGTCTTGAGGATGAACCAGGGCATCCTAGTACACCCCTACTGTTGCCTCGTCTATAGGGTCGAACCCATAGTCCTCGGGTGTAGAGTCTATCTCATCTAAATTTCAGTCAATCCAGATAGTTCTATGGTGGGTCACACAATAAGTGGTGGATAATTCCTCAACACTATGCCCATGTTTATAATAGACTTGGATTCTTCTCCTCCTCCTCATATTATGCCTACCGACTAGATGGCCTCCACATCTCCCATTGTGGTACCCCTTACTGATAAGGGCACTTCTAGGGCCTCTGACTCCTATGATCCATCCACCATTGATTCTTTAAACCACGGCTCTGATATCCTGAAGGATGATTTGTAGGAGTTGAGGGGTAGGTATAACATCATAATAAGCATCTCTATACGACTGCTGGACTATGATGACAGGGCCTATGATCAACGAAATACCAATAATATATATTTCCTAGTTTGGGACTTACAGGTTGGATTTTACTTCCCCTTAACCCCATCATTAGATCAATTCTGAGGGGTTATGGTGTGGCCCCCACTCAACTCCCACCAAATGATTACAGATCCATCTTTAGGTCTATGGTGTATTGGCAAATCCATACCAGTTTTGACCTGATAGGTGATATCTTTTGGTTGGTATATGGCATGAAAGGCAACACCAAAGCTAATGTTTATTATTTCTTTTATCCTTGAAAGTGTGACCAGTACATGGTGAAGGTTGTGCAAATGAGAAACCACAGTTGGAAAAACCAGTTTGTCTTCGTAAAAAGGGACTCAAAGTTTCGCTTCAATGCGAGGGAAAAATCATGTACTGTACCTCACGATTGGTGTTCCCCCTATTGTATTGGTAAATACTTAACACTTTATTCTGTTGTATTTTCTTTAATTTGTCCGTATTGACCTCTTCATGTTCTGCCTTTTTACAATGAAGAAAGCTCAAAAACTTCCATATGTCCTGAGAGAGTTCGAGAAGCTATTTTTCATTTAAAAGTTCATTGAATTATGATACTACGTCCCTCTAGGTGGTGTCTTTCTAGAATACACCCGGGTTGACTTAGTTACTGATCGGGGGGGTCCAAGATGGTTTTGCCACAAAGGAGATAAAAAAAGGTATGATGCTGAACCTATGGTCATCCTTGATTATCACTTTTACTTAGTTTGTTTACCATCCAATGTTCTGATCATACTTCTTTTTATGTAGCCTTTTCTTATAGTTCGTCTGAATCGACAGATACAATAGTGTCTCCAGCTCTTGTTCATTCGACAATGGAGATTGCTAGAAAAAGAAAATTGGATACTGAGGCTAAGAAAATTTGGGCCACTAAAATAGGTAGGGAGCAGAAGAAAGTTAAGGAAGATAAGTGGGACAATATTAGGGCCAGAAAAAAAGTTGAATATGTAGCAAAAAAGTAGACAGATGTTAAGGTTGTTCCAGCTACTACTGCTAAAGCCAAGGGAAAAGGCGATGTTGCTTACGATAAAGGACCTGTGTTTTTTATAAATAAGATAATGGAGAGCCCCACACCCCATCCTAGATCCAAATAACATAAATCCAAGTCTATTGGGGAGAGAGTTTATATTTTGGGTGATTTTTCTTAGTGCATAGTGTGAGGTGTTGGATCTTTATCTACCTATGGAGAGGTGGGGCCCTTTACTCCGCACCCCGATAACCATTTCACACAAGACCAATTAAAGAGTGAGAAGGAATCCATATTATTCCATTGGGAGAATGTAGACGACATCATCAAGTACTATGGCTATGCCTGGGACTTCCAAAACTTAAGACAGTTCAATGCTGACGAGCTCTGGAGCATGATCCATCACAGGATGATGGTGGTAAGTTTTTAACTTATGCTTTTCTTTATATCTTTATAAACATAAAATTGATGACATGTAAGTGTTTTCCTTCATAGAGCTTTGGGTGACACTATCATGAGGGAATATGTGGCTTCATACCATAACTCCTATAACAACCTGAAAGAGGAACACGATGGGATCATTAATAAATATGAAGCTTTGTCTAAGGAGTTAAAGTCAAACAAGGCTAATCATGATAAATTCTTCAACGAGATGAAGGAGAAGGATGACCCATTAGTGGAAAATATGGGGTCCTTAAGCCAGGATGAGGAGAAGATCAAGATGTTGAAGAAGCAAGATGAGATGATAACACTCAAACTCAAGTCCACTGTGTAATTACAAAAGGAGCTGAGGATTTAAGGAAGACTACTTATGCACTTAAATTGGCTACTGACGCTTTAGAGAAGTCCACTGCTGCTCTTGCTTAAGCTGAAGAGGAGGGCATCGCAAAATTTAAAAGCTCCGAGGAGTATAACATCGACTTGGTCACCTTATTCATGGAAGGCTATGACGAGATCAAAAAGATAATTTCTAGGAATTTTTTTAACATTGCAGAACAGTTCAAGCTTGGTCGGTTGGTGAAGAAGAAGCTAAATCCAAAGTCACCAAACATGAAGCTTCGGTTGAGGAAGAAGATGCTCCCAAGCAGATTGGCGCTCATGCTAATCAAACTAGTACTACCTATTATTCCTCCTGCAACTAGGGACGTCCAACTAGTTGAAGCCATTGCTAACCAAACCATTGAGGCTGAAGCAATTAATGTCCCTGATGCCTAGATATTATGTGAATCTATTTTGTATTCCTCTTTTTACCATGAACATCTTAACTTCTTGATATATAATTAATGAATTTATGGCCACTGCAATGAATAATTCTTTGTCATGCTTTCTATCTTCTTTACATGCTCATGCTTATTATTCTGAATTTGATGTCAATATTTATATGTGTTCGACTGGGTATCTTCAAAATATTTTGCACAAGCAAATGTAGTCAGATTCAATCGAGCCGATTAATTCTAGTCTTATTTATTTATCATAGTATTTTGCCTATTATCCATGTTAACTTAGCAATTGTTTTGGCACTTGAGATGGGTCTGCTAATAGTTTATCGTAGTCAGCCTTACTAGCTACCAATTTTGGACGAACCTAAGTTGTCTTGACTTAGATTATACCAATGCTTGTGCCGACTCATTGGTCTCATGGATGGATCTTGTTGTCCCGACCATGTGTCAATATTAATTACCATAGTTATCCTAGTTTACTAAGATTTATCCTTGTATTAGTCAATTAGGGTCGGATCTTACTGTCCATAAGACTACATTGGATTTCATGGACTTCGTGATCATGGACTATTCACAGATGCGATCATTCAAGAAGTTCTACGGTAGACTTGCTAGTAGTTTAGACTTGCAATCATGTCGTAGGATCTTGCCGACCTGAGATGCATTACTAGCTACTAGTTTTGGATGGACCTTAGTCATCCTGGCTTAGGATCTACCAATTCTTATGCTAGCTTAATAATCGTATGGATGGATGTTGTCGTCCTGACCAAGTGTCAACATTCATTACTAGAGTCGATCAAATGTATCCTAGCATTAGTATGTTATGGTCGAGTCTTGTTATCCATAATACTGGACTGGATTTCTTAGACCTCGATAATTTTTTTTTATTATGACCCGTTCTAATATGAGGTTATACATGAAGCATGGGTATGAAATTCTTGATGTGCTTGGCTTTGAGGTGTCTTTAGGCTAAACTTCATGAACACATCTCATACCGATGGAACAGTCATTGAATAATGTATAGAAGCTTGAAATGACAATAAATAGGGGATGAAATTATGATTTCCATTGATCATCGAGTTGAATTAAAAGAGAGTGAAATGAGGTTTACATATTCAATTTTCTCCTATCTGTCATATATTGTCATCGTCAATGGTAGTACTTCTTCAAATGCTCGAAGTTTCTAGGATTCTTAAACTGATCACCTTTTAGAGTCTCGATTCTATAGGTTCCCAAGCATAATAAAAGGGATACTTTATATGAGCCATGCTAATTATGTTCTAGCTTGTTCATTTTCTGAATAACCTTTTTAGCACGTAGTCTCCTTCCTTTAAAGTGCTTGGTTTTACTATTTTATTATAAAATCGAGCAATCCTCTGTTGGTAAGAAGCCACCCATAGTGTTGCGCACTCCCTGACTTTTTTTACTAGGTGTAGATCTAGTATTCTCATTAGATCGCTCATTGGTGAGTCAAAGTTAAGCACCTGATGGCTGAGCAGGGCGATCTCTGTGGGCTCGCTTCAATACCAAATGGAAATATGAATGGAGACTCGCCCACCACCATTTTTAGTATTGTTATGTATACCCAAAACATGCTTTGTAGCTCATTGATCCAATTTCCCTTGGCATCATCAAATCTTTTCTTCATTCCACTGAGTAGAGTTTTGTTTGTTATCTATGTCTACATGTTGTACTGTGGGTGACCAAGTGATGAGTGCAGTTTCTAAATCTTTGAACGTATACCGTAGTCTTTAAATTATTTATTGTTAAATTGGTTACCATGGTTCATAATGAAATTATATGGCATTTCATAGCGATATACAATGCCTTTCCATGTAAAGTTGAAGACTTTTTTGTATGACATCCCAACCAAAGGATCAGCCTCCACCCATATAGTGATGTCATTCACTGCTACGACCAGACACTTGAACCTACCCCTTATCTTCGGTAATGAGCCGATTAGATCAATCCCCAACATGGAGAAAGTCCAAGGGGATATGACCGGAGCTAGTGTATCATCGGGACTCTTATGGATCACGATGTACTTATGGCATTGATCACACATCTTTGCATAGTTTGTATAATTTTCTTTCATAGTTGGCTAGTAGTACCCTTAAGTATCCAATCATATTACCAATGATCTGCCCACCGAAATGGCTCCACACAACCACTCAAGAACTTCTTTTATCAAGTTATTTACTTTGGTAGGTTGGACACATTTGAGTAGTGACATGATGAATCATCTTCTGAATAGGATTTCGCCTTCCAAGACGAACCTTGTCTCCTTATATTGAAGTATCCTCACCTCTTTTGGATCCATTGGAACTGTGTCGACCTCTAAATATGCTCGGATGGGATCCAGATAAGGTGGACCTAAGTCTAACTCCATCACCATTACACATTCCTCATTTGTACTGCGGTGCATCAAGACTTCTACTATCAATATTCTGCACAATTTCATTCCGGTGGATGATGTCAGGCGAGCGATTGCATCTGCTCATGTATTTTTGGCTCTCGATATTTTGATCATCTGAACAACTGAGAATTTTGACAATAAAGACTTCTCCTTTGCCAAGTATTTCATAATTGATTATTCTCTTTCCTCACAAACCCTGAGGACTTAATTAAGTATGAGCTAAGAATCGATGTGCACTGACAGTTGTTCGGCACCTAGTCACGATGCAATACCCAACTTAACGTTGTATTTATCTTCAAATTGTAATTCACAATGATGAAAAGGAAATATATGTCTAGGGTATTAATGTAAAGGAAATATATACCTAAGGTATAAATAAAAAGGAAATGGATATATATATTTCAAAGGGACGAACTGTGAAAGGAAGAAACCAACCCCTATTTCCGTTGTCATTCAAATGACACACCGGGTCATTCAAATGAAGGGACGTTATCATTCTAACTACTGAGTAACTCGTTCTAACGATGAGATCCATCATTTAAATAATGCGCTGCAATCGACACCTAACGCAAGAAGGTCTGTCAACCATTCTGTCTAGCCTTCAACCACTGATCTCAGTTGATAGCAGTTCATGGAACAAATAGTGTAGATGAAACATATGGAGTATTAAATGGATTTTTTAGGATCTTTAATCATGTATAAAGAAAGACACGTGGGACTGTGAACCTACAAGGTTCCCCAAACTTTGTCAATATCAGGAACATCGATCTTGAACCCGTGTCAACTCTTGGGAGTTGGACGAGATCAGATGAAGCAAATTGTTTATTAAATATATACCTTGTATACCTTATTTTAGTAGAAGAGAGAGGGACGTGGGGTTGGAAATCCCCACTGCCAATTCCCTCTACATTTATCCTCTCCCTTAATCTGTTTCCACCATTATTATTCTTAAATTGTAGTGACTACACTCCCACCAAACACCTATATTTCCCTATTGTTATCATGCGGCTATGAAAATATCATGGTTATTTGTCGGAGGTTTGGAAGGTTTTTTTTATGGGGTTTCTTGGAGGCAAACTTGGTGGTGGTAGACAACCCCTTTAAGCTCACCTTAGGAGGTGGGGGTTGTCATCTCCTTTGATTTTTCATTCCATCCATTGATTTGGGTTTTATTCGTGGTGGGATAATCTACTCTTTATATTTAAGACTCTATTTGGTTCATATTGTAGTCTTGTTCGTGTTGTGTGCTAAGAGTAGGATTGTTATTATAATAATGATGGGTTTTCTAGCAAAACCAATAGTAAACATTTTTATGGAATAAAAATGTGAGATAATATTATTCTAGTGTGTTTTCTAACAAACTTGAAACTAAACATTTTTATGGAATCAAAATGTGAGATAATATTATTCTAAGTTTGTTTTCTAATAAAACTGAAAATGGAAATTTTTTATGGACTAAAAACGTGAGACAAAAATCTTCTACTGTGTTTCTAATAAAACTAAAAATTGACATTTGATGGCATAAAAATGTGAGATAATATTATTCAAGTGTGTTTTTGAATAAAACTAAAAATGGGCATTGTTATGGAATAAAAATGTAAGAAATGTTATTTGGGTGTATTTCTAGTAATAAGAAATAATGAACAGTTTTATGGAATAAAAATATGAGTGATGTTATATTAGTGCATTTTCGTAAGGTGTTAATAATGAATATTTTTATGGGATAAAAATGTGGAATGGCATTAACCTTGTAAAAATATTTATAAGATAAATATCTTAAAGTCCACCTTCTCGTGCATATAAACTTGTAATATTTTGATAATAAATATATGAGAAAGTTTTTGATAAATCTTGTTAGGTCTAAACAGGAAATAAGACAAATGGGAATTTTAATCTTTAAAGAATGTGTGAAAAATGGGAGATTAATATGGCTTATTCTGTGATGGTGTTATTTTACATATTTAAGGTGTAAACGTGTCAAGTGTGAGAGTCGGGTAAAAGTGTGATATTAAACAAGTGTTAAAATGACTAAAGGCGTTTAAATATTTAGTTGAAAAGTTAATAACCATTTCGAAAAATAATACTTGCTAAATGACTAAATTGCAAATTTTTAAAAAAGGGGGTTAATTGATAAATTTACTTAAAGAGAAATATTTTTATGAAGAAAATGCAATGAATGGTGCTACACTAGAATGAATGAAATTGACATAAATCCTTAATATGTAAATGGTTTTAATATGAAATAAACGTAAGAACGTAAAGGACAAGAATGGTCAAATTCAAACTGTATCACAAGTTGGGGTGAAATCCTGGGTTTTGGCTTTGCCCGGGAAAAAATAAAGAAGTGGAATATTATGGACATGTGTAAAATGTTAAACACATTAATAAGGACTCGAATGAAACCGGGAAAGAAGCAAGAAGGGCCCGGAGCCATTGGGTGAAAATCCTTAAATCACTGTCGAGAGCATATGATGCGCATAGCCGTCAGTGTGGAGCCCATGTAAGTATGCAGTAAATGAAGAATTTTGAGTAAAGATAAAAGAAATATGGAACATGTTAAGAAATGGGTTGTGTCGTAAATTTTTTGTAATACAACCTAACTTGAATGAATGAAACAAATATTCCGATAAAAGGTGAAATGGACAAGTAAATGTGTAAATTTATTAATTTCTATAAGTTAAGGTAAAAATGGCAAAGTAAAGTGGGGGAATGGTTGGTTATGTAATCTAAGTTGTTTAACCCATAATTTTCATAAGTATTTATTGAAAGGTTTTCAAATGATAAACAAGTATTTTCTAACACGGTGAATGCGTGTGTTGAAATTGTACTTTTCAATGAAAATACTAAAGTATGTTTTAATGGAATAAAAAGGGGTGATCCTAGTAAAGGAATGGGCTGGAAAAAAATCAAGTTTGGTGGATTTTAGTGTTGACTAAGTGTGTTATGTAAAGTGAAAAATGCTAAGTATGAATATAGGATGTCTTTGCAAGATTAAGGTAAATTAATATGGATAAGCAAGGTTTTCGAAAGTAAAACGGTTAATGCATTTTGAATGTGTATTTTTCAATGGTATACCTATATATATATATATATATATATTTGCATGCATGTGATTGTATCATGTGAGTACTCTTTTCTATCGTTCATTTCTATATTTCTTAGTATATTATTACACCCTCGCTTTGTTACGACAGGTTGGGTGCGGTTTAGTATTTTGAGGGCGTTGTACAGGTAAGTGTAATTTATTTATTTTATGTTAATAACTTTGTTTACATGGACTAGGGGTGTTCCCATGGGTTCCTCATGTAGTTTATCTTGAAACTCTAATCGCATGCTAAACAAGTGAATTGTTAACTAAAATAAAACTGGACTAGCAACATTATATAGGTTGTTTCATTTCACTTCACACCTAATGACTCGATTCGGACTAGGTTGACCATGGGTAACCCATAAATCCAGATCAGAGCATCACAAATGGTATCAGAGTTGTAGGTTCAAGGTTCCTTTCGGATGTTACGCGGTGAGATGGGTATTATATCTTTCGATGTCGGTGTTGGTTAGCGCCAGTCACGTTAGTTTGGTGATGGTTATGGTTCATGTCCTCGACGATAAGGTCAAAGAGGTTAACACTACAATTAAGTTAAGGACAAGTGACATACAATCAAGTTAATTCTTATAAATTACTTCCACAATTCTGATTAAGTATGTAATAACTTATGGGTGTCCACGTGAGCTAGTAAGTGGGAACTTTGTGGTTTATAGTGTGAGGTGTTTTTTTCAACCATTGATGACATGGAGTCTTGGAGATATTAATAGAATGAGATGACTCCCATCAGGAAATTGGCACGAAATTGAGTGTAACCTACGATAAAGATTGATAGTTATTATCGTAACTATGTAATAGGAAATTATGATCTTAAATTATATTAAATTTTAAGTGTTGCACATACGAGGGATCAATATCAATGTTATAGTTAGGAAAATTCGATCCTTGGGGTAATACCATGATTGATGGGTAATACGATGAACATGTAAATTATATGGGTCAACGCTAGGGGATCAGGCTTAGTTGATATAATGTTATCTTTATGGGTAAACGCCTTAGTGGTTGTTGGACGATGAATGTGTTTATAAGTGTTGTCTACGTGGTAAGGATATATTAGGTCTCTTGGTTGTGGGGTTGGGTTTAGTATATCCCAATTCGCGTACCTTGATTATAATGTGGATTTAGATAATCATGGTGATTTAGTATTAAGCATTTACGTTATGATGTTTTAGAATAGGACCCCTTGCGGCGTCATTAGGGTAAGCCTTCTCTTGGGTAATACCCCGCGTACTGTGTCCTACCAAGACTATAAGAGTATAAATTTATGGTTTGGTGATTGTAGTGTGGCACTGAGAAAATAGGATCCCTTGTGGTGTTCGTGGGCCTTAGTGTTTATAGACAATAACTGACGTCCCATACCCTTCCAAAATATATTATTGGGTTAATTGATAGAGTATCATGTAGTATGAGGTTTGCATTGTAAGGTAATTCAGTTATAGTAGTTGAACACTCATTAAGGATTAAATGTAGGCTTGCAAAATGGTATTTAAAATTTCCTTGGAGATATATACTAAGATTCGTCTAATAAGATGTTAATGCAAGTAGTAGTCATTCCTTAGTAATAGTGAACCCGAGATTGTGTACCGTGAATGCGATAATAATAGTATCTCCCTTAAAAACCATTGGGAATGATTTTTCATCGAGATTCATGTAGCGATATATACTTCGTAGTAGTAAATGTCAGGTTGTGTAGCATATGTCATGGTGTGACTTGTGGGTTTTTAGAATAGATGTGTAAACCGTTTAGAGAAATAATTGAGTTTGATGTCGTCTCATCTAAGGCATTAAGAATCATGGATGTATTGGAGTTTATATATGTGATGGTAGACAATTAATGATTGTAGTACGGTTAGATCATGTCAACTTGTGGTAGTGCCTTGGATTTTGTGCTACGGCTTTGTTTTCAGGAACGTGTCATGATATGACCTTTGAGGATGATTTAGAAAATATGTTGATCGAGGATAGATGGTGAACTCAGGAGAATTAGGACACAATGATATTCGTCATGACATTTAGAGGTAGTACTAGGGATAAAGTGTTAGGCTTAGTTATCGCACCTACGTGTGCTACCTGTATGGCTAGTAATGACTCTGTTAAGGGAAATCATTAGGCATGAGTAATGATTGGAAGTTTGGGATGCCATAGGGTAGTTATGATTTGGGATCATGTAGGCAGTGCTAAGGGTGGTAGAAATGGTTCATGAGTCGAATGTTTGAAACATTCTGAGTGTTGTGTTTCACTTGATGAGAGTGATCTCATAAACTAGGGTTAGTTACCGCATGTTAAAATTATGGAGGCCTAGGTATGATAGGTCAGTGAGTAATGATAAGCATCAAAGGAATGTAAATTCATTTGGCTCAGTTGGTTGTACTTACCAATGATGGGAATGTAACACTAGTTCTAGGGAGGGAAGCCTAGCATTTTAGTTTCCCAAAGAAAGTGGTTTTTTATTTCGTTCGTCTGACATGGATGGATGATTTGTGGTTACGACCCGTCAGGATTAAGAGGACAAGCTAGGGTATGCGGCAAGGTTAAGGTGCTTAATAGGTATCAATAAGAGTTAGAGATTTTAAGTGGACGTTGCGAGTTCGTACTTCATATGGTTCGATTTGTTGTGGGGATCGAATTATTTCCTTTGGGCATGAAAGTTGCCTAATTTATTGCATTCTTATGCCTCCTTTGATCCCAATAATGGGAATTTATTAATCTATTTTGATTCAGGTGTTGCACTGAGCAAGCTCAGTAGTGATGCAGATTAAGCCAGTTATAACAGATGCATCATGATATAGGAGTGCACAATTCCTCAAATTCACTTTTATCCTGCACTAATTTGCATGGATGCATGGTGTCACATTCTTACATATAAATGCATGTGTTGATCATTGAAGTAGGTTAACATGTTTATTAGTTAGCTGCGATAACTAGTTTTGAGTTGTTCTAGCATCCAGAGGTTGCAAGTTGAGAGTAGTATGAATATGGGAGTTTGATAAGAAGTGAGGTGGTATTAATGTTATGCTTAATTAAGAGACGTGCATATTAGGAATGTGATCACTCGTGTATGTTTACGTTGTGATGCCTATGATTACTCTAGTTAGCATGAGAACCTCATAGTAGCTAACTGCCAGATAAACCACTGAGATTGGATGAATATCACAGAAGGTTGATGTGTGTGATGTGAATGATTGAGGTTGTATCATCCTAAACTAGGCATGATCAAAGATTTGTTTGAAGAACGTAAGTTATGAATCCTAATGTAGGAATGAACCATATTAATTAATCCATTAGTGATATTGCAAAATTTGGAAATTATCAATCATTTTGAGGTCTTCTTTAGGTAGACATGTTGGGCATGCTTGAGAACAGGTAATAAGACCTCGGGGTTCGTCGTGATAGGATTAACAACGATGGATGATTAAAATTGGATCTTTGGGCTTAGACCATAATGTTGAGGATTATCAGGATTGGAAATAAGTCGTGGGTGACTGGATTATAGATTGTTATAATCCAAGAATTTTGAGGACGAAATGTCCTAAGGAGGGAAGTTTGTTATACCTCGACTTAACGTTGCAATTATCATCAAATTGTACTTTGAAATCATGAAAAGGAAATATATGTTAAGGGTATTAATGAAAAGGAAATACATACCAAAGGTATAAATAAAAAGGATATGGATATATATATTTCGAAGGGACAAATTCTGCTATCGTTCAAATGACACACATGGTCATTAAAACGAAGGGACGTTATCATTCTAACGACTAAGTGATTCGTTATAATGATGAGATCTATCGTTAAAATGATGCACTTTAATCAACGCTTGACACAAGTAGGTCTGCTAACCATGCTGTCTAGCTTTTAACCACTGATCCCAGTTGATGTCAGTTCATGGAACGAGCAGTATAGATGAAACAAATGGAGTATTATATGGATTTTTATGGATGTTTAATCGTTTACAAAGAAAGACACATGGGACTGTGAACCTACAAACTGCCACAAATGTTGTTAACTACAGGACCATCGATCCTAAACCATGTCAAATCTTGCGAGCTTGACGAGATCGGATGAAGAAAATTGTATATTAAATATATACCCTGTATACTATTTTTTAGTATAAGAAAGATGGACATGGGGTTAGAAACCCCCACTGCCATGACCCTCTAAATTTCTCCCTTCTCTTAATCTATTTCCACCATTGTTATTCTTGAAGTATAGTGGCTACACTCACACCAAACACCTATATTTCCCAATTATTATCATAGATCTATGAAAATATCAGGGTTGTGTGTTGGAGGTTTGGAAGAGGGTTTTTATGGGATTTATTGGAGGTAAACTTGGTAGTGCTAGACAACTCCTTTATGGCCACCTTAGGAAGTGTGGGGTTGTCATATCCCTGTATCTTTCATGCCTTCCACTGACTTGGGCTTCATTTGTGGTGGGATAATCTCCTCTTTAAATTTAAGACTCTATTTGGTTCATATTGTAGTCTTGTTCCTTTTATGTCTTTAGAGTAGGATTGTTATGATAATATTGATGGGTTTTCCAGTAAAACCAATAGTAGACATTTTTATGGAATAAAAACGCGAGATAATATTATTCTAGAGTGTTTTCTAATAAAACTAAAAATGAACATTTTTATTGAATAAAAATGTGAGATAATATAATTCCAAGTGTGTTTTCTAATAAAATTGAAAAGAATATTTTTATGGAATAAAAATGTGAGATAATATTATTCTGAGGTGTTTTCTAATAAACTAAAAATGGACATTTTTATGGACTAAAAATGTGGGATAATAATATTCAAGTGTGTTTTCTAATAAAACTGAAAATGGACATTTTTATGGAATAAAAATGTAAGATGTTATTTTGATGTATTTCCAGTAATAAGAAATAATCAACATTTTTATGGAATAAAAATGTGAGTGATGTTATCTTAGTGAATTTTTGTGAGAAGGAAATAATGAATATTTTTATGGGATAAAAATATGGAATGCCATTAAATTTGCCAAAATATTTATAAAATAAATATTTAAAGTCCACCTTCTCGTGCATATAAACTTGTAGTATTTTGATAATAACTTTATGAGAAAGTTTAAATAAAATCTTGTTGGGTTGTAATAGGAAATAAGACAAATGGGAATTTTAGTCCTTAATGAATGTGTGAAAAATGGGAGATTAATAAAACTTATTATGTGACGGTGCTATTTTAAATATTCAAGGTGTAAATGTGTTAAGTGTGAGAGTCCGATAAAAGTGTGATATTAGGCAAGTGTTAAAATGAATGAAGGCATTTAAAAATTTAGTTGGAAACTTAACAACCATTTCAAAAAATAATACTTGCTAAAGGACCATTGTGAGTTTTGGCCAAAAAAGGGTAAATTGATAAATTAATTAAAGAGGAACATTTTTATGAAAAAAAAAATGTAACGAATCATGTTACACTAGAATGCATGAAATTGTCATAAATCTTTAAGATGTAAACAGTTTAAATGTGAAATCAACGTAAGAACGTGAAGGACACGAAAAGACAAATTCAAAGTGTATCACAAGTTGGGGTGAAATCCCGAGTTTTGGCTTTGGCTGGGAAAAAATAAAGAAGTGGACTAATGTAGACATGTGTAAATTGTTAAACACAATAATAAGGACTCGAATGCAACTAGGAAATAAGCAAGAAGGGCCTGGAGCCCTTTGGTGAAAATCCCTAAATCACTGGCTAGAGCATATGGTGCGTATAGCAGTCAGTGGGGAACCCGTGTAACTATGCGGTACAAGAAGAATTTATAGAAAAGATAAACGGAATGTGGAAAATGTTAAGAAGTGGGTTATGTGGTAAAATGTGTTAATACAACCTAACTTGAATGAATGAAAAAAATATTCCGGTAAAAGGTGAATGGACAAGTAAATGTGTAAATCTATTAATTTCCATAAGTTAAGGAAAAAAGGAAAAAGTAAAGTGAGGAAATGGGCGTTTAAGTAACCTAAGTCGTTGAACTCGTAATTTGCATAAGTATTTATTGAAACGTTTTCAAATTATAAACATGTATTTTCTAGCACAGTGAATGCGTGTGTTGAAATTGTACTTTTCAATGAAAATAATAAAGTATGTTTTAACAGAATAAAAATGGAAGCGTGTGAGTACTCTTTTTTGCCATTCGTTTTTATAATGCTTTGTATATTCCCACTAGGCATAGGCTCACACCCTCATTTTGTTATGGAAGATTGGGTGAGGGTTCGTATTTTGAGGGCGTTGTACAAGTAAGTGTACTTTATTTAGTTTATGTTAATAGCTATGTTTACTTGGACTCAGGGTGATCCCCATAGGTTCCTCACGTAGTTTATCTTGAAACTAGAATTGCATACTAAACAAGTGAAATATTAACTAAAATAAAACTGGACCATCAACATTATATAGGTTGTTTCATTGCATTTCACACCTAACGACTCAATTCGGAAATGGTTGACCACGGGTAGCCGATAAATCCGAGTAAGGGCGTTATAAATGATGATAATCCCACACCTGCTATAAGGTCAACATACTCTGCCTCATTGTTGGAGGTCTCAAAGTATCTCCCCCCTCATGCATTGTGATTATCAAACATGACACACTGTTACTAGCATATGATCATCCATCTGTGAATATTTGCTAAGCTGAGGGCTTTTCTTCAAAACTTCCTTCCACTAAGTGACCTTTTATGAACAATTTCTCCATTTGCTCCAGGTCACGAGCCCTTCCTTCCTACTGAGCTGATGATTCTGGTCTATCGACAATTTGATTAGTTGGATTTCTCTTTGAGTTCTCTTTCGCCTAAATCTTCTCAGTTAGTTGGACTACTGGGCAATCTTTAAGATACGTTTACTCTTTTGGTTAGACTACTGAGATCTCTTTCGGAGAAGTCTACTCGGTCAATTTCACAGCAAAATTTAGTTTCGTGGAAACCTGCTCTGCTGTTTTTGTTTATGAGCTATCTTCTATAGAAGTGTTCTCAATTGTCTTTTCTTCAAAAGTAAATTTTGCGATAAAATCAACAACGGCTTGACCTTTAATTATTGTCCTGGGTTCATACTGAATGTTGTACTCTCCCAGTTCTATTATCCAAGACATTAGTCTGCCTGTTTTCTCAGGTTTATGATCAGCTTGTCATAGAGGTAGGTTTATATACACGATAATAGTATATGCTTGGAAGTACGAATTCATTCTTTGGGAGGATTTAATTAGGGCCAAGGCTGAATTCTCTAGTTTAGGGTACTGAATTTTTGCTCCACGATATGCCTTGCTAATTTAGTAGACTATCCTTTGCACCACATCTTCTTATCGCACACCGACAGCTGATTCTAGAATCGCGAAGTACAAACAGCATTTTTCACCCAGAATTGACCTAGATAACAATGGTGAGGATCCCAGTTTTTTCTTCATCTCCAAAAAGTTTGTTTTACATTCACTGTTCCATTTGAAGGTTTTTCTTACCACTGTGAAGAATGTAAGGAATTTATCTGTGCCTCTAGACACAAACCTATTTAGTGTTGCCACATGTCTTATCAATCTCTGAATCTTTTTTTCTCACGAAACTTTCCCTCCTTAACCCTAAAAACTCATTTAGCGGGGATGAATAAGGTTTTTCCCCAGTCTTCTAGCTTTATTTTTATCCGATTGTACCTTGAATAGGTAACCATAAAGCTAAGTAGATCGTGAACAGCTGTAGCATTGACCAACTGATACCACAATAATCTTAGGATTAAACGACATTAAAAAAACATCAACAAATTCAAAAAAATGGAAAAATATATCCAAATGTTTTTTTTCTAACAGTCGGCATTGCCGCAATCGAAAATTCACATTGTTTATTATAAATGTCGATCTTATCTATTCCGGCGTTTGTACCGCCGTTTTAAAAATTTCGATTACCTGCTTAGCTATCTCCTCACCTACTACATTTAAATAAAAACACACTACACCAAATCTATCGAATTATCATGGTCATTGAACTTGACAAGTTTGACTTATCAAGGTCAATGACCGTGACAATTCTGGGGGTGACAACTTTTTTTATCATGGACATGTCACGGTCAATGACCGTGAGAAGTTCATTAGACTTGTCATGGTCATGTCACAGTCCTTGACCTTGACATGTTTTGTCACGGTTAAGGACCGTGACAAACTCGTGACATTTAATAAAAACTCATCACAGTCATTGACCGTGACACGTTCGTGACAAATTTTATTTATCATGGACTTGTTACGGTCAATGACCGTGATAAATCTGGGCAGAATTGAAAAAAAAATGTACTGGGCAGTATGGCCACAGCCACTACCCAGTAGTATATTTGTACATGTTATAGCAACGTTGTACCTATTCAAACCTCATATATCCAAATAAAATAGAGATAATGAAAATATACATTCAAAACAATATGCATCACGATATAATCCAAATATAATTCAAATGTAACAACTTAAAACAATTCAATTCAAATAATGTCACTACATGTCTGGGGTAAGGTTAGCCTTGAGGAGGTGAGTAGGCCACACGATATACGAATTTACACACCCATCAATATACATTGTGCCGCATTATTCGCATAACCACAAGATGGAGTTCTCCTTCCCAGGTATCAGATCCATGACAAGCACCTTAGACTCGATGTCTTGAAGCGAATGTCCATGAACTGGCATACCCTAGATGGTATTTGGGTCCCTCAACCCCCTCCCTATCCACTTTCCATAAAATATGTCCAATAAAAACACGCTTAACCAACCAAGTGTTGACATCGATCGGTCAAAGGGATCCACATAGGGGAGTGGATCATCAAAATCCGCACGTATCGGTGATGAAGAGCGAGGTCCACATCCTCATCATCCTGCACCTCGTCCTCCTTCACCTCATCCTCCACCACCTTCTCATTCCTTTTCCCCTTACGATTTCCGCCCAACGAACGCTTCATGAATGAGAACATATCTAGGACCATTGCCTCCAAATGATACAGCTTCGCGTCATGCGAGTCCACCGTTCGAGCCAACCCGGTGTTGCTCATCTCCAATCAGATGATCCTAAATTTGGCCACCCACGAGCTCACCCCCTTGTCCTCCCCTTGTGATCAGCGCCAAGCACTTGGTTAAGTGTGTCTGTGGACAAAGATACCTTGTCGGCATCAGACTATGACTCATGCACTTCCTTAAGCTTTGCTTGAAATGACCAAAAGCACATGATTAGTAAAATAAGTAAATTAAAAAATTATAACGTAATTAACAAAAAGTAAACTGTCGAATTACTTACAATCGTGGCCGCGCCGCTCGGGGACACCTCCTTATTCTTCCCCTTCTTCGTTCGAATATCCACATAAGTATCGAGCCTATGTGGCCTACCCCAGGGCCATTCCCTGACCCCTGAAATAAAATAAAGAAAAATTAGTATCGGCCCATCAAAGTAAGATAATGCAAAATAATATATTACAGTAGTTATAGAAAAATTATATCTTACCATCATCCTATGCTCCATCTCGGCATAAGACGTCTGGCCGGAGAAGTGCACGTCTGTCTTTTTTGCCCGATTTTCCCTCCTCGATTGGCGAGATGCCAATTGTCACTCTCCGATCTCATTGTCAATGAACTTTTGCGATTGTGCCAATGAGATCGTCTCCTTCAGTGGTATGGATTCATGCATTCAGATAATGGACTCTCGAGTCTTCCCAAAGTACCAGGTTCACATATTTTTCTTCCACGTCTTATGTTGCTCCCTCAACTGCTCCAAGATGGAATCACGTAGCTTTGGATCCAGGCTGAATTGTTCCTGTCCAACAAATACAATGTTAGTTGCGAATAAATATAAATATAAAATGAAATTTCAATAGAAATCAAAATCAAAATCAAAATTGAAATATTCATATTCATATAAATATAAATACATTACCTATAGTGCCACCCAAATAGCTAACTTGAGCTCTTTTGGAACCTCCCTCCAACTAGTGTACCCTGAGTCGATGATCGTCTTTATTAGCTCGAGGGATCTCACTAATAGCCCCATTTTGTTCTCGATAGACATCCCCAATTTTCCATATTTGGGGAGCCTAGGGGCTGAGGAGCCCTCGTCGCCTTCGCTACCACTGAGCCCAAACGACATCATCATAATCAACATCACCATCCTCACCTTAATACTTGAAGAAGACATCTTCTGTAAAAAAAATGTTGTTATTAGTAAAAATAAAAATGAAATAGAAGAAGACACACAAATATATGTACAATTACTACAAATCCAAATGAATTATTACTGTTTAACACCTCAATTCTGAATTCCAAAACAATGACATCCAGCTCATAATATGCACAGTTACTAAAAATCCAAAACATTCCCACCCCCACCCCTACTACCCACACACACTACACAAGAGTGAAAATGATAAAGTGCAAATCAACTAAAAGCATTAAAAATGGATTGATAAAGTACAAATTGGAAAATTTATTCCAAATTGAATAATTGTTTCAAATTCGGGTTATCATAAAAAATGGATTGATATTCATTAGGAGCAGCCAAGTCATCCACACTACTTTTTAGACGCTTTGGCGCGTGTAGGACAATTGACCATAGCTCATTGTTGATATACTCTCAGTAAAACACTTGGTTAACCTTGTGAAATGCACAAACAAACGGCTCATCGATCACGTGGTCATTTATCTTCAACTTGGGCAAGTCAACCATGATCAAATTGGTGATAGGATCAACTTTACAAGCATTTTTATCCTCAACTTTTACCCAGTCACAGTAAAATACAAACTCTTTGAAGCTTATATAATCCAATTCAAATATATTTCGAATTACACCATAGTAAGTCATTTTAGCTTCAAAGAGGTTTTTATCTTTTGCGCTCTCTCGAAAGAAAGTAAGAGCCTTGTATGAAATGCCCGAGTTCTATACATATGTACTTTCCTTGTACACTTTTGCGCCTAATACGTAATTGTTCAATCTATTCTTTTTATACTCTTGTGCCACAAATAAGGGTCTAGTGGCTAGACGAGCAAGCCTTAATGTCGCATCACCCGTCTTTAAGAGCTGAGAATATAGATAAATTAATTAGATAGGTTGTAAAGTTTGAGTGTAATGTAACGTTATATAACGACCATTTTCATTATAATTACCTCTTGTGACAACCACAGCCTAAATTGACTTCTGATTGTACAATTTTTTTTCGTCTTTTATTGTTCTCACAGACTTCATATTGTTTACATATTACAAAATTAATCATGGATAAAATAATCTAAAATAATGTTAAACATTAAAATAATTTAAACTTACTTTTTCCATTCTTCAACATCTTCATATGTGTCAAATAGATAACGAGTGATCAAGTGCGAAAAGTAGCGCGTGTAAAGACGCTAATCGTTGTTTTCGTTTCGCCAACTCAATACAAAAACCTAAGTTACTACTACACTTGCGAGGTAAGCACAGTGGTAAGTCGGGTATCGAAAATCCACAGAGACGAGATGTTAGAATTTAAGTGATTTAATACTCCGAAATAAAAGTGTAAAAGATGATTACAAACTAAAAGGAAAAGTTAATCTAGGCAATATGTTGAAACTAGATTATGAAAGCGAGTAAAACTATAGGTTGCGTCGAATATCCCTCACCCGAGTTAATTAGTATAAAATGGGTACATGGGTCGACGAGTTATTACAAGTGCGTCTCGTTTCGACAGTTAATTAAATCAAGGGTTGTTACGCCCTAAATCATCATAAAAGCCTACTAAGATTTTGGCGTCAACAAATATCGCGGAAATTACGCACGAAAGGTCGTAAGCACGGGACATACATGATATGCCCCGTCAAATCTCCTAGGCGTAATAACTAGGACAACGCACCCGAAATAGACCCGTAAACTCCATCACCAAAGCAAAGCAAAGCGTCAACCCGAGTGAGTTCAATTCAAACACAACCTAATTTAAATTACCTAGAAAGCATGTTAAAAACGCGATAAATGGAAAGCGGTAAATAAACGCGGTAAAATTACACTACAAAGCAAGTAAATCAAAGCATGTAAATAAAGCAAGAAAACCTAATTTAGAAAGCTTGTAAATTAACTAGAAAGCAAGAAATGAAGAAATACAAACTATATTAAAGGAAGAGGATGATGAATAGTCAACTTACACAACAAATGGGGTGTCAAACCAAGTATAAATGAAGGAGAACTCTCCAAAACCCACAAACCCAAACTACCACTTTCTACATTCTATTCTAACTAAGTATATGGCTTAAAACCAAAAAAAGGGTTTATATAGTAAGTGGGAAAAAATAAGGGAAAAAGGAAAGAAAGAGGAAAGAGCCCAAAATATCTGGCACTACCGGTCGCAGGGGCGCGGTCGACCGGTCCCTTAAGCCAAAGCATACTGTCTCCTTCCCATGGAAAAAGTTGAAACCGCGGTCGACCGGTCCCTTGTACGCGGTCGACCGGTACTCTGTTTTCAGGCAGCATTTGGTCCATGATGAGGGGGAAAAGGTCCATTACGGAAACGAGCCTAGCTTCTTCGTCCGAACTCCAAACAACGCACCATTTGCGGCCACACGATGCTAACTCAATGAACTACGCATCCGTGGAATTAACATGAGCTGAATAAGAAATGTGAATTGACTAAAAAGCCCTTGAAGTAGCGTCGATCGACGAAACTTCTCTGAAATGCAATGGATCCTCACTTTTAGCGTTCCAATACCTACAAAAGCACAAATAACCCCTGCAAAGCATGTATATATCCAAATCCAAGGTTGTCTGGTTAATGATCATAATTATAGGCATTTAGGACCATAAAAGAGCTAGAATGCATAAGGATAACGGGCGAAAATATACAATATTCGATACGAATCAACGAGCTACTTGTTCATGTTGCAAACTCGTTAATTTCACACGTTTTCCCATCACATGACCACCATCATTGACGAAATCATCAGTGTCATCAATGCTGGTCGAGTCAAGCATATATTCCTGAGTAGATATTGACATTATTAAGCTTGACATTTTTAAATTTGGGATTCTAACCTGGCATATTAGGGCCACATTCATAATATTTACTTTCAATTTCTAAACCTGAAAGTTATCTCGGTGGTAGCCTATGTTCAACCCTGCCCAATAACAAATTGGAACCTTTCTCAAATATGAAACTATGAGCCGAGGGTAAAAACCTCCTATGGCAATGGTATACATTTTTTGAGGTAACGGATAGATGAAGAGATTCAGTCTCCTCCACGGAAATAGGACACCCCAAATAACCATGTACTACACAACCGGATAATGTCCCATAAGGTGGAAAATAATGAATTTCCCACATCGACATAGCTTTGAGCGTAAACTCTTATTTTCCAAAACAGTCAAATGATTGCACACCCTCTTCCCATAACTCATTTAATTCTTCTACCAAAGGATCTAGGTAGATGTCGATCAACACTTGGTGCCTTTGGCCCAGGTATCAATAAAGACATCATCGAAAATTCAGGTCTTATACACTGTGAAGGAGGGAGGTTGAGTGGGGCTAGGATCACTGGCCATACATTCTGATTGGTGCTTAGATTTCCAAATGGATTGAAACCATCTATTGATATAGCCAAACAGATGTTGCACTGTTCTCGAGCAAAATAGGGATACTCATAATTCATCCTCTTCCAAGCTATAGAATCAATAGGATGGCACATGAGATTACCCCTACTTCTGCCCTAGCATGCCAAGTCATTGCCTATGCTATCCATGGTACTGTGAAAAATCACTTTAATCTAGGCCCAACGGGAAAATATTTCAACACTTTTTGAGGCACTTTTGAGCTTGTGCCTTCCTTACCAGTAGATTCGACATATCTAGGTTCATCGCATACCGGACAGCGATCGAGATTGTCCTACTCCTTTCGGTATAGTATGTAGTCATACACACAAGCATGAATCGATTTATACTTCATTCCCAAACCTTTCAAATTTTTCTTCATAATATGATAGCTATTTGGAAGCGTATTCTCCTTGGGTAGTAAGCCCTTAACCCACTTCAGAATTCCTGTCACGCTATTGCCAGAAAAATCGTATTGCCTCTTCAAACTGTGCAAACCAACCATGGCATGTAAAGTTGTTTTATCTTTCTCACAACCAGAGTATAACAGTTGGGTCACCTTAAATTTTAAACTTCGGTAGTCATGATCAGGGTTTACCATGATATCTTCACGAGAACTTGAACCTTGTACATCATCAGTAACCTCATTCTCCTCTACTTCCTAAACTCCGTAAGCATTATTAACTAAATCATTTAACATATTATGATCTATGTCATCCCCTTCTACATCTATCCTACTTGTTGAAGTTTGTTATGAAGTTGTTCGGGGACAAAAGGAACTTTCAATTCACCGTGAAAACTCCAAAATCAATAATTACCTTGCATACCCGATCTTAACAAATGTAGTTTAACTGTTTTTCACTCAAACACCTTACCATTCTTACACCTATCACACGAACACGGAAACTCTTCATCATTATGACATATCTTTTCGTATTTCACAAATTCATTAGCACCTCTGCGAAGCACATCCCCCATTTTATTTGTCTCACCCATCCACTCTTTGTATTTCAGATATCTCATCACAGCTACCACAACTAATCACCTATTAAAGGTAAGAAGCATATATTCATGGATTAGTATAAACAAAACTTAGATTTATAGTATGTTTCATTTAATTATGTCTTATTTATATATAATTTTTAAATTTCAAATTCAAATTCAATTTATAATAGAAATTCCTATTTCCTCCATCTCCTCTAAAGGGCGGGTGGTCCTATCCCATTCAAGACCGCATATTTCTATAATATACTTAACAGCTCATGCACATTGTTACAATTTGAGAAAATTTTGGCAGCATATCCCCGTAGTTCTCCAAGTACACGACGTAGATTGGCAAGTGTGAGTGTTATTTCAGTTGATCAATTGAAATAGCAATCACACTTATCAATCTAGTATGTACCTAGAGAACATTAGGATACGACTCCAGAACTTCTTCCAAAAGTAACAACTCTAAGCCAGTAAGAATATTATTAGACAGAAAATATACGGTCCTAAAATGTCAAAACGGGACAATTCGAGACATCTCATTACATGGGTAATGACTCTCGAACGGGTCTAAGGGAAAATGAATGCATATGCATAAGAACTAAAAGGCTAGTATCTATGCTCGCTATATGTAATTTCGAGTATGTTTCATTTAATTATCATACTATATATATATTGTTCGTTATAAAAAGTAATTTTCAAAAAAAGTTGAAAAATCCCACCCCCATGTGGACAATAATCCATTGGTCATGCTACTTTTAAAATTAACCACCCCAACATAGATCCACTATAATCCAACCGCAATGGAAACAACAAATGTGTATCCCGCACTCCTTCTAATTCATCTAGTCAATTAATTCTTTTCATCAATTAAACTAACAATTAAAGTATACAATTATTAATTTACTAATTTACAATGAGGGTAAATCCTACTTGCATATGAAAGGGGCACTAATTATTAATTTACAAAAAAAATTAACAACCAATCAATATTAAATCAATCAATTCTTTTACAAGGGGGACTAAAATATGAGGGGCAATATCTAATAAACCAATAAAAATTTAATTAAAAAATACACACACACGCACATATACACCCCCCCGTCCACCCCATCCCCCAGCCCTGCCCCCTCCCCCCACTGTCGTTGCCCACCACACACATGCACACACATACACATATACACACGCACATACACACACATGCATATATACACACACACGCATATATACACCCACAAACACACACATATATATACACACACACACGCACAAACACGCCCTCCCCTCCCCTCCCCCCAGCCCTCCCCCCTCCGCCCTCCCCCCCACACGCATATATACACCACACACACACACATTTATACACACATGCACCTATACATACATGGAGGAGAAATAGAGAGAGAAAATGTACCAAAATTGTAGAGAGAGAGCGTGCAGTCGCTAGAGAGATAGATAAATGGAGGGAATAAGAAACGGTGGGAAAAAAGAAGAGGGAGGGTTTTTTTACTGACAGAATTGCCATGGACATGTCACGGTCATTGATTGTGACAACTTTATATGATTGTCACGGTCAATGACCGTGACAAGTCTGTGGCAACTGTACTTGTCACAGACTTGTCACGGTCATTGACCTTGACAAGACCTTGTCATGGCCTTGTCATAGTCATTAACCGTGATAAAAAATTCGTGTTTTTTTGTCATGGTCACTGACCGTGACAAGGCTGGCTGGTGGAAGGGTGCCAATTTGACCATTTTGGTATAGTGACATCGGGATTATAATATTCCTCTAGTTTTAAAAATGTCGGGATTCCTCATTTGGTTATTCCTTACCAAACTTATGCCAACATGAATAAAAAACGTCACAAACTATAATTTCTCTATTCACAAATATTAAGCATGTTATAATTACACCAAATTATCACACAGCATAATTTAATGTCAGAACTATTTATATTAACTAGTCACCATTTACATACGATTAACCAAAATAAGATCAAATTCTATAGCATCAAAATAGTAAGGTTCTCCACTGATAACTTAATAACACTAAACATAAGTCCAAAATATCCAATCATCTTAATCCCAAACAAAATATCAACATCTATACCCGTAGCCTAATACATCCTTACACCATGTCTATGAGCATGATAAAATGCTAGGAAGACATGCAAAAATGAAGAAAAACAAAGTCTTCAATGATGAATAAATCAAAAAAGCAGTAGGACTTACATTGCAAATTTATCTTCTAGACTACCTGTGTTTCTTTTCCTTCTTCGCTGCCACATGATCCTGACATAGGAGAGAAAAGAGAAACACTTGATCAATAAATCTATTTTCAATTTTTTTATATTATATGGTGATATAGAATTACAATTGAAAATATACACAAAGCACATACTAACTTTACATCATGTTACAAAAGTTACATGTACATGATTTAATTTACTTTAACAATGCAAGTATAATAATTAGGGAAAATACGAGATGCCCATCGGTGTAAAAGTTTTCAAATACATTCACCCAAGTTAGGTGACATCATATATTGCGGCCCTCGCGTGTAAATCTCACGGACATGTCGTGCCTCAATAGTGTAGTTTCATATTGCCATGAAAAAAGGGAGATGTTGTTGCTCCATAAAAAGAGATAACTAACCTTCACATTTGTAGATATGATTGAATGTGTTTTAACATGTTGACGGTATGTACAAATACTTATATACAACTATGAAATAAAAGTTCTCACAACTAGTTCTAAATAATAATATCACAAGACAAAAATATCCAACCATAATATACAAGAAGATTAGTTGATTCCATGATTAAGGAATTAAGAGAGACTAGCCTATAGGCCCGCGCGATGCAGGGGATATTTTTAGTGGAGATTTGAAGAGAGAGGTATACTCTAGTCAGTTAGAAAATTGATCTCCATCTCATATATAAACTTATATAAGAAATGTGTATTACAACTCTCTTGTTACTTTTTGTTAATCTCATATTGAAACTGGTTGTCGGAGGCTTATGCTATACATACGCTACTGAGTGGGGTGTTGATGCTCAATTTATAAAGACCCTAGGGCAAGAGAGTAATATATGCGACTCTTAGTCCAATATGATTCAGCGGTTTACGTCACATTTTCAAACGTACATTATTATTTAGGAAATAGTGGTAATGTTGTGGGCATGGTCTTGGTGTGTGAAATCAGAACCCCTTAACATTTCCCACATATTTTCACCAGTCCTTATGTAGAATCTGAGATAATTTTCAATCCCAAGCATGTAGAATGAGTAAACTCCTATAATAAAACTATTAGATTTATATCAAAATAAAAGTAAGATATAGGTTTCAGTCCCTTAGCGGTTGGTTCTTAATGCAACACTTTGTAAAATAGATTTAGCGAAATTAAAGGGAAGTCTATATCATCATTAGTTCTTTACTATAATATATATTTATTTAAGGAAAAAATAGTTAAACATATGTGAACATTTCCATTATGTACCTCTAAGATGGTAAAACGTTTGGAAATCCATAGCAATAAAAATATCCAAAATAATGTTAAACAAGTCCATATCATGAAATTATGCACACAAAAGAAAATATGTGTATTTTTATTAGTGTTGTAGCCTAAAATAATAAGTCCAGATGGACCAATAAAAGGTGACACCAATCATCATGCTTAGTGGACCCACAAGCAGCAAACAAATATGATTAGGTCGATTATCTTATTAGTTGGCTAGTTGGACAACCACCCCCTAAGAATATGAACAGTCATTATTATGAACAAACACACGTGGGACTCTCAACAATTACCATGAACATGAACATGGATACTATTCATATTCCAATTATCATGTAAAGACGTAAATACTTAATGTATAAAGATATTCAGTCTCTTTAACTTCTAACTATTATAAATAGATCATGACCTCTCTCAGCTAAGGGCAATTGAAAACACTTTATAAAAACCCTATAGGGCTCTTAAAATGATTGTACTAAACCCTAAAATGTATTGGCATTGTACCCATGGACGTAGGCACCTCATTCGGTTGAACCATGTCAACCTTTGTGTCTCTCTTTGACTCTTATCCCTCTCTAGCTTATATATTTATTTGTGGTCATAATTATTGGTTTAATTGAGCTAAGATTCTTTCAAATTATCAAACCAAATTTAGACACCAACTGATCGGAACCATCTATGGGAAGCGATAAGTTATTATTATTTTCTACCTATTTTTTAAGTAGCCATGAAAACGTGATAAGACCCCCAATTTTTAGATTTTTCAAAATGAGTTTCCTATAAATGCGGAATAACGATGGCTCAACTCAACAATTACATAAACCAAATTTTAATTTCTGTCAAATTAAAATTAAACAAAATGCAAAGTGACATTAAATTAAACAACAATTAATTTTCACTTAAACAACTTAATTCAATCCAAGTCCTAGAAATTTGCCTAACAAAATAATTAATCCATTTTTGAAAATTTAGGCCAAACCAAATCTTATCAAATTAAAGTTAATGACTTGAACTAAATTAATTAAACATTGTCCAAATTAATTTAAGCACCAACTTAAGCATGAGTAGTGATTTAAACCAATTTTATCTTTCTACCTAAGCATGCATCTAATGTGAATTTTGCAAAAATATGAAATAAACAAATAACCACTACGCCACGATGTACGAGGAAAAACCCACAACGGGAAAAAACCTTGGACGACCCTAGCCTCAAATCCACTAAGTATGGTTTTACAAATACAAGACAAAAAGACTTACAAACACTAGACTTGACACCATCCAAGCCCCGACGCTTCTTCTTGTACACACCTCTGCCTAGCGAATAACCACGGAGGTCCACCGCGGTCTCGGAATCCACCGATCAGACTTTTGTCGATCACCATCGCCCAAATAAGGAGCCTTTCTCCAAGTGGGTATGTCACAGCAAACAAACTTCTTCTTTGTGGGATGTAGAAGAAAACCTAAACTTCTCTTCTTTAAGGTGTAGAGACAAACCCGGTGCCAAACACTCCAAGAAAAGTATATATATTAAGGAACTTGGATAAACTAAACAAATGGGTGTAAACAAAAGTGTTTAAGGATTTTTCTTGAAAAACAAACACTCAAAACTTGAATTATTTCATTTGGAATTGAACCTCTTAAAAACACTCTCTAGGAGATGGAGGAATATGACAAGGTTAGACAGAAAAAGTTGGTTCCCGCACATTAGTAATTCTGAAAAAATTAGTGGGAACAAAAGCTTGGAGTAGTGGAGAAAACTGCCAAAAAACTGCCTAAAAAATTTCCCGTCGAAAATCTCCTTCGAACGAGATTTTCGTTCGAATGAAGTCTCATTCGAACGACCCTTCTAACGAAGTTACAAAGGCCAGTGTGGAAAATTTATTAGCAAACTCATTCGAACGACATTCTCGTTCGAACGATAATATCGAACGAAGTGATAAATTCTTTATATTTCGATTTTAAGCCCAGAAACCTTTAAATAAACATTACTTTAAAATAGAAATACACCCTTTATAAAATTATTCCAAGTCCTCCTATATATATAAAAATGCATTCATACCTTTTGGAGACTATGGAATATGATGTTGATGAAGAGAAACAAGGCACATGCAAACTGGCAAATGCTGAAGATTTATAATCTTGGCCGCTATGTCTTCAACTAACACGTCATAGGCTTGGATGGATACACTTGAACACTATCCTATGACCCAAGTGTTTTTTTCAGAATTGAGCCAACACTACATTAAGACTCAATCAGAGACTTGTGTCCTTACAAATCTCCCCCTTTGGCTATTCCGGGACAAAAACCAAACAAAAATCCTAAAAATCCATCAAGCTCACCTAGACTTAAAAAATATATCCCACCCAAAATAAAAATTACATAGCTTGACTCAAAAACCCAAGGATCCATATCTTTTCCGATGAAAGTTTCCATTTTAGAAGAATTCATTCACACTTAAGCAAACTACCAAATGCATAGGGAATATCAAGAATGCGTGAAAAATAATTAAATACTCCCCCTAAATTAATTCTCCCCTTTATCAACTATGATCAACCTAAGAAGGTCGCGACTCCCCCTAAGTTAACTCTCCTAAACTAGGACACGATTATAATATGATTAGATATCATTTCTCCCCCTATCATTCTCCCCCTTTTTGTTCCGAAATAGACAAAGGATAAAAACTAATTTAAACATGAAGTTTAAGTGATAAGAACATGAAAGTATATGGGCAAAAAAATCATAACTAATCAATACAAATAATATTGGATACCAACGAAGATGCAAAAAAAATGATACCAATGTGATACATAAGATACTAAGCATGTGATATCAACAAAATATCCACCAAGATAGATACCAATTATGAATGAGAAGCATAGATGGACTAGAAAGTGAGGCAAAGAAAAAAATACCATATATATGAAGACATAATGACTGTCACTAATGTACACGCACATATATATAGGTATAGACACCACACATGACACAAAATACTATAATTTATTCACACTCGTATGGAAAAAATGTGTCTTATGGAAACGAAAGTGTTGGGGTGTGAACTAGTAACAATTAAATTTAGACCCAATCACTTAAAACATGTTCACGGAGTTCTCATTTGATTGCAAACTTCATCACATTTGAATATAACCTCATGTGACAATATAGATTGAACTGAATCAACAACGTACGCAATGCATACAAGCCTAGAATTTTGATGATTCTACAAACCAATATAGTCATGACATTGATAGAACAACTAGGATAAACAGACATTGTGCAAACCGTTGATATACCATCCAAACTCCCTCAATATAAGCATATTATTTTAATCCTTTGAATGAATAAATCAACTAAACAAAATAGGCCTTGGCAAATATTTTCTTTTAATGCCATTATTCTTTTAGGCCTTTGGACCACGTATTTCTTTTAGGTCCAAGCAAATGGTGTCTTACTCGCAAAGGATGATTTTTCCTTCCGAAGCCCTTCCCCATGCACATTTATATATATAATCTTTTTATGACTCACACAAATCTCACGTGCAATGGATTTTAACATGCACTAGTCCTCCTAGGTCACATAACATGTAGATGACAAGATTGGTAGGAGAACACCTCACAAAGCTCAAATATACATGTGAAGATATAATTTCAAGTGAGCTTGTGCATGTGTGAATTGAGGCATATAAAAATAGAATCCATTATATCAACACAAAATCCAACTACTCCATGTAAGCATGGTAAAGAATATTTTAAGGATTGTCAACGTAAACCAAAAGTTCTAGCCACATGGAAGCGAAAAGAAGGGATTCAAAACAAAAGTATATGCCACAAAGAGTGTGTCAAACTAAAATACACAGGAAAAAAATCTTTTTTAGATTTTGAAAATTTTTAACCAAAAATAAAAATATTTACTCAAAAGACAAACAAAAATCATTTGTATTTTTCATTAACCCTAAATTACTAAAAGGTAAAACACAAATGATAAAGAAAAATATTTTTGTATTCTAAATTTAATGCAAACTAAAATAAATATAGTACAAAAGATAAGCAACCATCATAATTCTAGCATGTGATATGTGATAAAGCAATGACTAGAAAATGATAAAGAAGCATAAAAAAAGCATGATAATTTTTCATGAAGTACAAAAGCTAAATGCAAACAACTAACACATTCAACCTTTAGATTTAGCAAGTGAGGTACCGTATGAGAATAAAAAATCCTATCTTATAACGCTGCCAAGTCGGATCTCCTAATCCAAACTAATGACGAATAACGATCTCGGGGTGTAGGAATCTTGGCTACCTCGGTTGCCTTACATTGGGATTTTCTAAGATCTCATTTAAGATCAAAACAAAATTTCCTAAGATGACCTTTTCGACCATAATGTGAGCACCTAAAGACTCGGCGAAAATAATTACCTAAGTAATGATCTATAACATTGTTCCTAGAAGATTATCATAAAATATTGGTTTTGGCTTTATGAGTTAACTCATTACAAGTATCGAAGCCTAAAGCACACATGTCATTTTTAATTTGGACCATTCCTAATAAATTATCTAATTTCGCCGAACGACACTCCAAATCAAATATGACTTTAGTAGAGTCTTTTAGTTTATTTTCTAAATCTACAATGTGAGACTCTAATAAAAAATTGCGTTCTTCAAACGTAAGAAGCTCCTTTTTGAAGGATTCCATTAAACCTTTAAGGCTATCTCTCTCGCCTTCTACATATTCAATCTTCTCACGAAGAGCTCTCTCTCATGTACTAAGGTCATCAACTAACGCACTCTCATCAACAACCTTGGCACGCTCCTTTAAACTTTCTTCTAACTTCAAGTTTTCTCTTTTTAATTTAATAGATTCTTCATATAGTTCTTGAAATGAAAATTGAAGTTCACTCACATCAACTCCTTTTTCCTTTTCACTCTCTCTTTCTGCTCCACTCTCACTACCATCATCTTTTATAGCTTCACAAACAAACGCCTCGGAAGTGTTATGTATTAAGATGTCATCATTGGAAGATTCCTCACTATCACTTACATAACTAGAAATGAACGTGGTAAAGTTTCGCTCAATGGGGGAATTGAATCCCTCTTCCTTATCACTATCACTAAGGGTTGCATTAAAAGAAATTGGTTGCTTACCCTCTCTCCTTAGTTTAGTGGGTCACTCTTTTGCCCTATGGCCATACCCTTCACAACCATAACACCTATTTGACTCATCCCTATTTAAATTTTCATTAAAATTTTTAGGGATCTTCCCGGCTTTGTCGTGCTTAGAATTTTCAAATTTGTTAAAATCATTTTTAAATTTATGTTTGTTAAATATAAGAAATTTTCGAAACTTCCTAGCAAACATAGCCATATCTTTAGAGTCACTCTCACTTTTACTCTCTACTACTTGTTTTTCCTCCTTTCAAGCTTTCAAAGCAACGCCCTTATCTATTTTCTTGTCAGTTTTAGAGGGAAACATGTCTAGTTCATAGGTTTGTAAATCACCTACAAGCTCTTCTAATTTTGTAGAGGCTAAAGTGAGTAAAGAATTTAACACGATCACCTTAGGAATAAATCTATCGGGTAGGGACAATAAAATTTTCTTTACTACTCGGTTGTCGGGTATTTTCTCTCCCAAATTAAAAGATAAATTGACTATATCAAAAAGTCTAGCATGAAATTCATCAAAAGTTTCTCTTTCATTCATTTTGATGGTTTCAAATTGAGTGGTGAGGTTTTGGAGTTTAGAAGCTTTTACAACACTAGTCCCTTCATGAGTGAGTTGTAAAATATCCCAAGCTTCTTTAGCGGTTTCACACGTCATAATGCATCAAAATTCATCCGGTGTGACCGTGCTAAACAAGGTATTTAAACCACAGGAATTAAAATTTTCAAGTTTAAATTCATTCTTACTCCATCTATCGGTGAGTTTGGGAACACGTTCATTTTCAACTAAATATGTAGGTGGGTACCACCCGTTAACGACAGATAACCCCCTCTAATATAGAGACCTAAGTGTCGAACGCATACGTGCTTTCCAATATTCATAATTAGAACCATCGAAAATAGGAAATTTTGAAAACGTAGAAGATTCCAATTTTGTCAATAATATTTAAAAGGATCTTAAACGCAATAATTTAGCAATCCATCTCTGATGACAATTTGAAAACGCAATAGGACCCCAATTTTTAGAGTTTTCAAAATGAGTTTCATATAAATGCGGAATAAAGATGGCTCAACTCAACAATTACATAAACGAAATTTTAATTTCTTTCCAATTAAAATTAAACAAAATGCAAAGTGACATTAAATTAAACAAAAAATTAATTTTCACTTAAACAACTTAATTCAATCCAAGTCCTAGAAATTTTCCTAACAAAACAATTAATCCATTTTTGCAAATTTAGGCCAAACCAAATTTTATCAAATTAAAGTTAATGACTTGAACTAAATTAGTTAAACATTGACCAAATTAATTTTAGCACCAACTTAAGCATGAGTAGTGATTTAAACCAATTTTATATTTTTACCTAAGCATGCATATAATGTGAATTTTGCAAAAGATAAAATAAACAAATAACCACTACGTTGCGATGTACGAGGAAAAACCCACAACGAGAAAAAACCTCGGACGACCCTAGCCTCAAATCCACTAATTATGGTTTTACAAATACAGGACAGAAAGACTTACAAACACTCGACTTGAATCCATACAAGCCCCGACGCTTATTCTTGTACACACATCTACCTAGTGAATAACCATGGAGGTCCACCACGATCTCAGAATACACCGATCGGATTTTTCTCGGTCACCGCCACCCGAACAAGGAGCCTTTCTCCAAGTGGGTATTTCACACCAAACAAACTTCTTCTCTTGTGGGATATATAAGCAAACCCAAACTTCCCTTATTTGAGGTGTAGAGATAAAACCGGTGCCATACACTCCAAGCAAAGTATATATATTAAGGAACTTGGATAAACTAAATAAATGGGTGTAAACAAAAGTGTTTAAGGATTTTTTTTTAAAAATAAACACTCAAAACTTGAACCTATTCATTTGGAATTGAAACTATCAAAAACTCTCTCTAGGAGATGGAAGAATATGAAAAAGTTAGATAGAAAAAATTGGTTCCCACACATTAGTAATTCTGGAAAAATCAGTGGGAACAAAAGAGTGGAGTAGTGGAGAAAACTGCCAAAAAATAGCCCAAAAAATTTCCCGCCAGAAATCTCGTTCGAATGACCCTTCTAACGAAGTTCCAGAGGCCAATGGGAAAAATTCATTGGCAAACTCGTTCGAACGACATTCTCGTTCGAATGATAAACTCGTTCGAATGACAATATCGAACGAAGTGACAGATTCTTTTTATTTCGATTATAAGCCTAGAAACCTTGAAATAAACATTAGTTTAAAATAAAAATACACCCTTTATAAAATTATTCCAAGTCCTCATGGTCGAGAAGTTAAGACTGCTTTAAATAAAATCTATTCGAAAGAGCATCTCAGAAATGTTCTATTCAACGGTTGGAAGATCAGTTGGGAGAGATGGACAAATAGAAAAACCACTTATACATGATTTCTATAAAGGTATCACCTTTCATCCTGATAATTGTTAACTTCCCTACACCTGCCAAGTTTAAGCCACCTGTAGTCATTCCCAAGTATGATGGAAAAATTGTTCTAGTCTTTCATGTGGAACGGTACCAAACTATTATCGACATATACTCAGTACCAGACAAGATGCATCGCCAGGCATTTGCTAGAATAATTATTGGGTCAGCACATGTTTAGTGCAATAACTTTTCGTGAGGATAGATATCCATCTTTTAACATCTCACGAAGTTGTTCATTAATAACAGCTGCTTTGAGCTAAAACCAATAAAAGGGTAACTCATTTCTTAAGTGTCTGCTAGCGATTGGGAGAAACTGCACACGAATACATCACCAGCTTTAACAATGAAAAATTGGAAGTTGTAGACAACGAAGAAAATACAACAATCATTGCATTAATGAACACTCTTCTACTTGAGAAGTTATACTATGCCCTAGCCAAATATCCTTTAAAGACCATGATTGAACTGATGGACAAAGCAGGCAAAATCATGAATGCCCTGGAAGCCATTGCTGCGAAACAACATCACGACACTAAGATTGATAATAATAAAGGATCCGAAAAGAAAGTGCCAAAAGACAAGAAAGTGGAGAAACCTAAGACATATGATGAGTATACTCATCTCACTGCTGGTGTACATCATATTTTGGAGGAAATTCAAGGAACTAGGGATTTGAAATGGCTTGGGTAGCTGAAGTTTCCCTCGAATCTAAGGGAAAAATCCAAGTATTTTGAATTCCACAAAGACCATGGGCATAGCACAAAAAATTGTATAGACCTAAAGAACAAAATAGAAAGTCTAATTTAAAGGGGAAAACTCTCCAAATTCATTGACAAAGAAGGTAGATCAGAAGAGCGAAAAGCTCGAAGACGATTGAAATTTCCTTGTAATGAAGGAGATAAAAGACAAAGAGGCAAAGATGATGATGTTAAAGATGATTCAAATTTGTTGAAGAGACCTAGGGAGCCTGTCATTTCATTACAAATGGTGATGCTGGTGGAGGCGATGAAATAGTTTAGAGAAAAGCACACCTAAATGAAGCCAAAGTGTGATCATACATTCGACAAATTAATTTGTTCGGTGATGTTAATAATCACCCAAGGAAAGTGAACAAAAACATGTTGATGATATGATTCTCCAAAGACAACCTCTCTGGGGTGCTTTATCCTCATGATGATCCTATGGTCGTCGGGATGTTTGTTAATGAAGCTAGAATCGCCAAAATACTGGTGGAGAATGGTCGTTCAGTTGACGTCATATTTTATGTTAGCTTTAAAGGACTCGGATTACGTGACATCAAACTGGAGACATATCACAAGCCCCTCATATTTTTCTCTATAGAAAAGTGTATCCTTTGGGAACAGTAAAATTAGAAGTCATAATTGGCACTTGGTCGGTTATCCGAAGTGAGAGGATTCGCTTCTTCGTCTTAGATAAGAACGTCAGATCAGCTTACAACATTATTGTGACACCCCCACCTTATTAAATACTGGGTGATCAGCCCTTTATTAACTAAATTCAGAATATCCAGTTGATTCAAATGATGCATCACTGTCGGAAACTTTATTATTAAATACTAACCACCTAATATTTAAAAAGGTTGATGTAAAAATTTTATCTTTTAATTTATATAAAACTAGGTTACAAATAATTAAACATTCACCATTCACACTAATCTCCTATGATAGGAAATAACAGCAATAAAAATGAAATTGGAGAAAACATTTCCAGCCTAAGTCCCAAATACAATAATCCAACAAAAGTAAAACAACAACTGAATGAAGTAAATAACTAAATCCAAAATCTCTGAATATCTAAATTGAAAAGGGGCAACATTCCCTAACTGATGAAATAAATCAAAAGGAAGAAATGATAGACGTAGAGGCATCTACTACAAAGGCTCTGTAACTTCCACATCAGCTACAGCTCATCGACTGACTAGAACTCCTATGCTTGGTGTCCCTGGGGCTGGGCCCCTAAAATAATTTGCCAAGAAAAGATATTTGCAGAATACGAGTCAGAGCTCGAGTTGAAAACATTTTAAAAATCAACAAGTACTTAAAGTACATTTATATCTATGACACCCCGACTAATTAAATACAGGGTAGCTACTCCTTTATTATATTAAATCAAAATGCCAAGTTGGCTCAGTTAATAGCATCACTGTCGAAAACATTTTATTATTACTAACCACCTAGTATTTAAAAAGTAAGTAGTCAAATTTTAATTAAAGTCTGATCAACAAGCAGTAAAAGATTTAAAGCAAGAATAATATCACCATTAACCATAACGAAATAGTAGAATAACCATCATATGATATAAATGAATCCGGAGGAAAACTCCTCACAACAAATCCCACAACTGAAATAAGTAACGATATACTGAATACTGAATTAATACATGCCAAAGTCTGAAAAACTGAAATGGAAATGTCTCTAATAGAATTTGGGCAACATGCCCTACAATTGAGGAATACTGAACATGGAATCCAAATAATAGAAGCGTCTAAAAGCAAATCCCTGTAACTTCCACAAACAGCTACAGCTCGTCACCTGAATGAGAATCCTATGCATGGTGTCCTTGTGGCTGGGCACCTAAAATGATTTTACAAGAAAATAGATTTGAAAGCAAACGGGTCAGAGCCCGAATGTGGAGATATTTTAAAAACCTGCAAGTGCTTTAAAAACATTTAAAACATTAAATGCAAAGTACATGTTAGAAAGTGCACTCACATGAAATTCTCACCTCTCGTCTAACTGTGCACTCCTAATGTAAGTACCCATCTAAAATGACACAAACCACTAGCTAAGTGACATCATATATAGCTAGACTGTCATAGGTTCTACCCTTATTACTCGGTTCCCATTAACATTATAACGAACTCAATTAAATAGGGGGCTTAACGTAAATTCAGGTTCTCATATACAAGTAATACAACTCGTTATAGATTATCCCTTTTATGTTATTCCAAAGTTATACACACAATGCCATATGAAAGTTCTCATTTTACTAAGTGTATTTTTTTCCACAACATAAATATACAATATAAGCACCCCGAGACTAAGTTGTGGTGCACACATACTCTGCTATCGATCCCGGTACATCACGTACATAAGGATCACGTATTTTGAATCTCTCAGGAATAGTTTACAGATAACAACATCATAAATAATGGAGACGAACACAGTCACATCACATGGGTCACGCACATACCTGCGCTCCCACGATCAGCAGACTTATTAACATCCCAATAAGTCCTTCACTCACCTATGTTCATCGAGGTAACCAATCTAAATTCGGGCAACACAAGGATTAGAGGGCCCTAAGCGAACGCAAACCTCCCGTGATAGCAAGTATGGTAGGTATGTCATACACATAAAATCAATACATATACTAAGTATGCACACGTCTTAGTAATCACCATAATATATTGGTACATATCTCTTCTCGTACTGACATATAATACTACACCATTTATGTTACCAATTAATATAATAAGCTAGGCCGTCAATAGTTCTCGCATCGTAATAGACACTCACGTCCTACTCATATTTTCTTTTAGGTTCAAACTACACTTCTAGGTTTGAGTCCTCATAATATCCCAAACATCCCAAATATATCAATTACTCATCAAGGAAAGGCTATCACTACCTATACACAAGGTTACGGGGCACTCGGGATCAAAACAGGCAAAAAAGCCTAAACTGTTAACTCGTTAGAAGTCTCGTTCGAACGAGGCTGTTCGAACGAGACTTCGTTCGAACGAACTGAGTCTTCTAACGAGATCTCGTTCGAACGAAGTGGCTTTATAACGAGATCTCGTTCGAACGATTTCATCGAACGAACTTCACCCTCGTTAGAAGTCAATGGTCAACTCGTTAGAAGCTCGTTCGAACAAGCTCGTTCGAACGACCTGGGCAAGTCTTCTAACGAGTGGCCAGTTTCAAGCCCAGAATTCCTTATTTCGTTTTTTACCAATTTCTACACCTCAAATCTCAATCAAAATTCGTCCCAACAATGTTTTAAGGTCTCTAATCATCCCTAAGCATATCAAGGTTATATACTAACGTATTTTTAAGGATCAATTCATCCTAATCATCATCAATTCATCAAATCTCTACACTTTTCCCCAATTTTCAAGAACATAAACCCTAGAATTTATGATCATCAATATACTCAAATTAGATCCATTTTTGTTACATCCAACACATATAAACATCAGGGTAATCATCTCTATACAATTCTACATGTAATTACTCCTCAACATTCAAGTTCTAAGTCCAATTAAAATGGGTTTTTATTAAACTCTCAAGAACAATTTGATTTATGTAAATTCCTACGCATGGAAGAAGCATTCCCTATAATAATTGAAATTAAACCATTTGCCTTGATTCAATCTCTGATTTTGATGACGATTTGCTGAAGTTCTCTCTCTCTTTCTGCAGAATTCCCTTATATCTCTCTCTCTCCAAGCTTTCTTCTCCAATGGTGGCTAGGGTTTGCTTTGGGAAAGTTTTTGGAAACCTAATCTAATAACCCCCGTAGCTTATTGGGTCATTAAGGGTTGGTTAGTGGGTTTAGTGGGTCAATTCCCAATCAGATAAAAACTCTTAATTTTCGTCACTTTTAATTCCCAAAAATACAAAATTACCAAACTACCCTTTATACCCGGCTAGTGTTTTTTGACTATCTCGACCCTTCCGGACGCGTTGGCGCACTCAAAACGATCATACGGTTAATAGAATTTAAATTCACCTTTATAAATAAAAGCATTATATCCTGACGCGACTGTCACCCGCGTCCCAATAAAATGTCCAAATTGTCGTATATCAATCTCACGACAATTTCATAATTCAATATTCATATATCATCATATATACTCAATATAGTCAAATACCAACTCACATCTCGCTAGTATTTTATCCAGATTAATTCCCAATTAATTCTCATTTAATAATTAATCCCAAAAATAAATATCGCCAAAAATACGGGGTATTACATACTTCCCCCCTAATAACAGAATTTCGTCCCGAAATTTGGAACTAGAAAGTACCTGATAAAAACAACTCTGGATAACGTTCGCGCATCTCATCCTCGCGTTCCCATGTGGACTCCTCGACATTGTGATGTCGCCACTGAACACGCACTAACGGAACTATCTTTGACCGTAGCTTCCTCTCACTTCGGTCCAAAATAGCAATCGGCCCCTCCTCGTAGGAGCTATCAGGCTGTAGATCAATCTCCTCCAATGCGATGTGAGAGTGAGTCAAATCGTCTCTGAGATATTTCCTTAGCGAGGAAATATGAAACACATCGTGAATCCGGTGTAAATGCTCCGGTAACCCGAGTCTATACGCAACTGGTCTAATCTGCTCAATAATAGGAAACGGCCCCACATACCTCGGTGCCAACTTCCCCTTCTTCCCGAAACGCATAATCCCCTTCATAGGAGATACTCTGAGCAAAACCTGGTCCCCCACTTGGAACTCCCTGAAAGATTTCTTCGCATCAGCATAACTCTTCTGCCGGTCTTGGGCTACCCGAATGCGACTCCGAATCAACTCAATCCTTGCCGAAGTATCCTGAATCACTTTCGGCCCAAGTAGTTTGTTGTCCCCCACCTCTAACCCACATGCTGGGGAACGACAAGGTCTACCGTACAACGCCTCAAATGGAGCCATGCCAATAGTGAACTGATAGGAGTTGTTGTAAGCAAACTCCACCAGTGGAAGATACTGCTCCCATCCACCCCCAAAATCAATAATGCACATGCGTAGCATGTCCTCCAACATCTAATTTGTGCGCTCGGTCTGCCCATCGGTCTGCGGATGATAAGCCGTACTCAACCGCAATTCCGTGCCCATGGCCTCCTGGAAACTCTCCCAAAACCGCGAAACAAATATCTTGTCTCGGTCAGACACGATATTTAAGGGCACACCGTGAAGTCTCACTATCTCTGCAATAAAGAGCTGGGCATACTGTCCCGCAGTGTAGTCTGTCCTTACGGGTAGAAAATGAGCGACTTTGGTCAACCTGTCCACAATTACCCAAATGGAGTCGTGACCTCTCTGTGACGTAGGCAACCCCGTGATAAAGTCCATGGATATGCTCTCCCACATCCACATCGGGACCTCTAATGGCTGTAGTAGTCCTGTCGATCTCTGATGAGCCACTTTTATAAGCTGACAAGTGGAGAATTTAGAAACAAACTTGGGAATATCTCTCTTCATCCCGCTCCACCAATACTGACGTCTCATGTCTTGGTACATTTTATCCCCACCGGGATGTACTACGAATCGTGAGCCGTGCGACTCTGCCATCACCTCGTGCCGCAATTCCTCCCCTTCCGGGACTACCAATCTCCCATTGAAGTGCAATCCCCCGTCTGAGCTAACGGTATAGGATTCGGCTCCCTCTACTAGTAATCGAACTATCCTCTCTTGACAGAACGAGTCATTTGCCTGTGCCCTTACTACCTTGGTGACAATCTGTGGTGTAACGGTCATCACAGACATGAACGATCGGGCCACTGCATCCTGGTGTCCCAATTCTTTCCACTTGGCCTTCCACACCTCTGCCACTTCATCTGCTGGCCTACGGCTCATCGCGTCTTCCACCACGTTATCCTTTCCCGGGTGATACTGGATATCAAACTGATAGTCCTTCACAAACTCAAGCCACCTTCGCTGCCGCATATTCAACTCCTTCTGCGTGAATAGGTACTGTAGGGACTTATGGTCTGTGAACAATCGAAACTTTATCCCCAAAAGGTAATGTCTCCATATCCGAAGGGTGAATACAACTTCCGCCAACTCCAAGTCATGAGTGGGGTAGTTCTTCTCGTGAGGCTTTAGCTTACGGGAAGCATAAGCTATGGCCTGACTCTCCTGCTGCAATACACCTCCTAGTCCTTGCAAGGACGCATCGGTGTAGACTAGATACTCAACTCCCGGTCTCGGCAATGCTAACATAGGTGCTGAGGTCAACTTATCCTTCAACTCATCGAATGCCAACTGACAGGCATCACTCCAGATGAACGGCACACCTTTACGAGTCAGATGTGTCAAAGGACCTGCAATCTTCAAAAATCCCCGAATGAACCTCCTGTAGTATCCTGCTAGACCCAAGAAACTACGAATCTCTATCGGTGTCGTGGGCTGTCCCCACTCCCTCACCGCGGATACCTTCCCTGGATCAACAGATATTCCCTGGTCGGAAATAATGTGTCCCAAAAACTGGACCTCCTTCAGCCAAAACCCGCACTTGTCATACTTTGCATACAGCTCGTTCTGACGTAGCATCTGCAAAACTTGCCTCAAATGCTCGGCGTGCTCCTCCTCTGTCTGGGAGTAAACCAGAATATCATCGATGAAGACAATGACAAACTGATCTAGGAAATCCCTGAACACTCTATTCATCAAGTCCATAAACACTGCTGGAGCGTTGGTCAAACCAAAAGGCATAACCCGAAACTCGTAAGAACCATATCTCGATAAGAACGCAGTCTTCGAGACGTCCTCCTCCCTGATACGCAACTGATGGTATCCCGATCTCAAATCAATCTTTGAGAAGAAAGAAGCTCCTCTCAACTGGTCGAATAAGTCATCGATTCGAGGCAACGGATACTTATTCCGTATCGTGACCTTATTCAACTCTCGGTAGTCCACACACAATCTCAGTGAACCATCTCTCTTCTTCACGAACAACACAGGGGCACCCCACGGCGAAGTAATCCTCCGTATAAACCCCTGACCCAACAACTGTTCAAACTGATCCCGTAACTCCCTCATCTCAGCTGGAGCCATACGGTATGGTGCGCGTGCTATAGGTCTCGTACCTGGTAATAAGTCTATAACAAAGTCTATCTCTCGACTGGGGGGTAGGCCTGGTATCTCCTTAAATATATCAGAATACTCCCTGACAACTGGGATCGAATCTAAAGGAATCACAACCTCCTTAGAGGTATCCTCCTCTAAGTAATACAAATGAGAAGCCGAGCCTCCCTCTGGGCAAGGCATCACCACTACAAACATCTCTTGCCCCGGAATGGCATAAACAATGCTCCCACCGAAGCAATCAATCATGGCTCTATAATCAGCGAGCCAATCCATACCGATAATCACATCGTGAACATGCATATCTAATACCAACATATCTGCAGGTAATACCAGACTACCAATCTCTACCCCCACTCCTCGGCATATAAATAAAATAAGTGACCCACTCCCCAATGGTGAGTCTACACACGTCACTGTGCTCTCTGCCGTAGCTAACAACCCTAAGGCTTTCGCAAAATGTTTAGCTATAAAGCAATGTGTTGCCCCCGTATCAAACGAAACCCGACCCATAGTACCATGGATAGGAAGCGTACCCTTAATAGCGGGTGGTGCCTGCGGATCTGCTACCTGGTGGACGTTATAGACACGTCCATACTGTAACTGTCCCTGCTGCACAGGAACTGCTGGAATGGCTGGAAGAGCTGGCACCTGGGCTGGAGCTGGGAGGGCTGGTGGGAAAAGTGGCCTCTGTGGCTCATGTCGAGCACCCTGCTGCTGCTACGGGGCCCTGCCCCTATCAGGACAGTCCTGGTGTTTATGGCCAGTCTTGCCACAAACAAAACACTTTCCCGAAAAGTTTCCCCCTCTCGGTCCCTGCTGCCCCCGGCCCTAGTGGCCGTTAGCATTCCTCCACTGGCCCTGCTAGCCCTGCTGAAACTGATGCTGACCATTCTGACCCTGCTGGTTCTGATGGACGTTCGCACCCTGATGGCCCTGCCAAAAACCTCCCTGTCCGTGCCTGAAATTTCCTGACCTAAACCTCTTCTGATCCCCCTGCTGGGAACCCTGCTCACTCTGTCTCTGCCCCTGAACAGATTGTGCCCCACCGGCACCATGTCCTCCAATCCTGCCATGATGGCTAGACTCTCCCGATCTCTTGCCCTCAGCCATATGAAAGCGGTGATCCTGACAGTGTAACAAAGCAGCGTTAACCACATCAAAATAAGTGGCTAATGAAAGGTTCCCTAACAGATGCTGACGGATCCTCCATGTCAACCCGTCGGTGAATTTCTCAATCTTCTTCTTTTCTGTCGGTATCTCATCTAGAACAATATTCAACAGATTCATGAACTCGGCCTCATACTCGGCCACGGTCTTACCCTCTTGCTTCAGACTCATCAATTTCCTCCTCATTTTCGTATGAACAACGGACGGAAAGTACTTGCGGTCAAACCGCACCCAAAAGTCCTGAATAGTGAGAGTATCCCTCTCCTCCACGGTGGTAATAGACTCCCACCACTGCAGTGCAGATCCAACTAGATTGAAAGTAGCTAGCACCTTCTTCTGAACATCCGTGCACTCATACATCCTCAAGTGCCTCTGCATATCCTTCCTCCACTGGCTCGAGACTACCACATCGGAGCTACCTGCGAACTCCGAAGGATGTGCTTTCTGAAAAGCATCACGTACACGTTCCCAAGTAGACATGAATGCATGAGCTTGAATTGGCGCGGCTATCTGAACTACAGCTATTGCGGCATTTACCGCCTGAGCCACAATGGCTGCAACCTCGGCGGCATTCATCGTGCCCTGAGCTGGTGCGGGCTGTGGTTCTGGCGTCGCATCCCTGGGACCCTTCGTGCACGTCGTGGAGGCATCTGAAATAAGAATGAAGTTTATAAGTTCACAGTTATAAACTTAAAATAGCTGAAGAACGTAGCATAAACAAGAAAATACAACAGTCCTAAAATATAGGGCTCTATATCAAAGAAAGCTCAGCGGAAACATAATAAGCCGTCAGATCCTAAAGGACACTAGAACCTGATCCTCTGATACCACCTGTGACACCCCGACTAATTAAATACCGGGTAGCTACTCCTTTATTAAATTAAATCAAAATGCCAAGTTGGCTCAGTTAATAGCATCACTGTCGAAAACATTTTATTATTACTAACCACCTAGTATTTAAAAAGTAAGTAGTTAAATTTTAATTAAAGTCTGATTAACAAGCAGTAAAAGATTTAAAGAAAGAATAATATCACCATTCACCATAACGAAATAGTAGAATAACCATCATATGATATAAATGAATCCGGAGGAAAACTCCTCACAACAAATCCCACAACTGAAATAAGTAACGAAATACAGAATACTGAATTAATACATGCCAAAGTCTGAAAAAATGAAATGGAAATGTCTCTAATAGAATTTGGGCAACATGACCTACAACTGAGGAATACTGAACATGGAATCCAAATGATAGAAGAGTCTAAAAGCAAATCCCTGTAACTTCCACAAAACGCTACAGGTCGTCACCTAAATGAGAATCCTATGCATGGTGTCCTTGTGGTTGGGCACCTAAAATGGTTTTACAAGAAAATAGATTTGAAAGCAAACGGGTCAGAGCCCGAATGTGGAGATATTTTAAAAACCTGCAAGTGCTTTAAAAACATTTAAAACATTAAATGCAAAGTACATGTTAGGACGTGCACTCACATGAAATTCTCACCTCTCGTCTAACTGTGCACTCCTAACGTAAGTACCCATCTAAAATGACACAAACCACTAGCTAAGTGACATCATATCAAGCTAGACTGTCATAGGTTCTACCCTTATTACTCGGTTCCCATTAACATTATAACGATCTCAATTAAATAGGGGGCTTAATGTAAATTCACGTTCTCATATAAAAGTAATACAACTCGTTATAGATTATCCCTTTTATGTTATTCCAAAGTTATACACACAATGCCATATGAAATTTCTCATTTTACTAAGTGTATATTTTTCCACAACATAAATATACAATATAAGCACCCCGAGACTAAGCTGTGGTGCACACATACTCTGCTATCCATCCCGGTACATCACGTACATAAGGATCACGTATTCCGAATCTCTCAGGAATAGTTTACAGATAACAACATCACAAATAATGGAGGCGAACACAGTCACATCACATGGGTCACGCACATACCTGCGCTCCCACGATCAGCAGACTTATTAACATCCCAATAAGTCCTTCTCTGACCTATGTTCATCGAGGTAACCAGTCTAAATCCGGGCAACACAAGGATTAGAGGGCCCTAAGCGAACGCAAACCTCCCGTGATAGCAAGTATGGTAGGTATGTCATACACATAAAATCAATACATATACTAAGTATGAACACGTCTTAGTAATCACCATAATATATTGGTACATATCTCTTCTCGTACTGACATATAATACTACACCATTTATGTTACCAATTAATATAATAATCTAGGTCGTCAATAGTTCTCGCATCGTAATAGACACTCACGTCCTACTCATATTTTCCTTTAGGTTCAAACTACACTTCTAGGTTTGAGTCCTCATAATATCCCAAACATCCCAAATATATCAATTACTCATCAAGGAAAGGCTATCTCTACCTATACACAAGGTTACGGGGCACTCGGGATCAAAACAGGCTAAAAAGCCTAAACTGTCAACTCGTTCGAAGTGTCGTTCGAACGAGGCTGTTCGAACGAGACTTCATTCGAACGAACTGAGTCTTCTAACGAGATCTCGTTCGAACGATTTCATCGGATGAACTTCACCCTCGTTAGAGGTCAATGGTCAACTCGTTAGAAGCTCGTTCGAACGAGCTCGTTCGAACGACCTGGGCAGGTCTTCTAACGATTGGCCAGTTTCAAGCCCAGAATTCTTTATTTCGTTTTTCACCAATTTCTACACCTCAAATCTCAATCAAAATTCCTCCCAACAATGTTTTAAGGTCTCTAATCATCCCTAAACATATCAAGGTTATATACTAACATATTTTTAAGGATCAATTCATCCTAATCATCATCAATTAATCAAATCTCTACACTTTTCCCCAATTTTCAAGAACATAAACCCTAAAATTTATGATCATCAATATACTCAAATTATATCCGTTTTTGTTACATCCAACACATATAAACATCAGGGTAATCATCTCTATACGATTCTACATGAAATTACTCCTCAACATTCAAGTTCTAAGTCCAATTAAAATGGGTTTTTATTAAACTCTCAAGAACAATTTGATTTATGTAAATTCCTACGCATGGAAGAAGCATTCTCTATAAAAATTGAAATTAAACCATTTGCCTTGATTCAATCTCTGATTTTGATGACGATTTGCTGAAGTTCTCTCTCTCTTTCTGTAGAATTCCCTTTTATCTCTCTCTCTCCAAGCTTTCTTCTCCAATGGTGGCTAGGGTTTGTTTTGGGAAAGTTTTTGGAAACCTAATCTAATAACCCCCGTAGCTTATTGGGTCATTAAGGGTTGGTTAGTGGGTTTAGTGGGTCAATTCCCAATCAGATAAAAACTCTTAATTTTTGTCACTTTTAATTCCCAAAAATACAAAATTACCAAACTACCCTTTATATGTTGCCGGTATGGCCTAAAAATACCCCGGGACCCAAACTAAACCCCCGGCTAGTGTTTTCTGACTATCTCGACCCTTCTGGACGCGTTGACGCACTCAAAACGACCATACGGTTAATAGAATTTAAATTCACTTTTATAAATAAAATCATTATACCTGATGCGACTGTCACCCGCGTCCCAATAAAATGTCCAAATTGCCGTATATCAATCTCACGACAATTTCATAATTCAATATTCATATATACTCAATATAGTCAAATACCAACTCACATCTCGCTAGTATTTTATCCGGATTAATTCCTAATTAATTCTCATTTAATAATTAATCCCAAAATTAAATATCGCCAAAAATACGGGGTATTACAATATCATATATATATATATATATATATATATTATCGTACTCACTTGATATTCTCACCTCTCATCTAATGTGCATGCCTAACGTTCCATCAAACCCTACTAGTTTCTATTCCCATGCTAACTAATTCTTTCCCGTCTAACATCTAATCATATCCTAATATTGTTCCCATGTATTTCCCTCGCAATATACATAATACCTATAATCAACTTCTCTTTGACATGGATAAACGCCCTTTCAATTTAATATAGGTAAAGTGTTCACCAACTTAGCTCATTTCGGATTCCATTATTATACATGTCTACTTAATTAACACAGTAGGTGGTATCATAAGTATATATATTTATATTCAATACTGCACCCCGAGACGCAACTGCGGTGCATGCATGCTCTGCTAGAAGGTCCTGGTGCATCGCTCATTGGAAAAAGGACTAAAGGTTCAATATCTCGCGAACCATCAAAACAACCACACATATTGGAGGTGAACATAGTTCCAAGCCGATGGGCTAAGCACATACCTATGCACCCATACGGGCGTCATCACTATCATTCTCACAGATATCCCGCACCTAGGTTCTATGCTCTAGTGGTACAAATCAAAATCCCACCCGAAGGCTCCTCAAGGATGATTGTCCATAACGCGCAACCTCCGCTCGATAGCAAGCAGTGTAGGTATGTCATACACATAATAGTTAAATCAATAAGTATACACGCAACTTATTATATTAATTAGTTATTCACGTAACCTAAGTTCCTAAATTTATATGTAGTGTATTTGTCCCTACTACCCATAATACTTGAACTGCACGATTTACCTCTCTATCGTATATACTCTTTAAGGTTCTCTCATTCCAACCCATTCCCTTATTAGTTAAAAAATTCCTCTCACTAATAAATTATGAAAAGAAGCTACTCTAGAATAGCATAGGTGTTATTCTCTCACTTAAAGGAACCTAGAAGGATTTTTAACTCATTTGGGAAAAAATTGGAGTTTCTGAAATCTCGTTAGAACCTGGGATTCTCCTTCCAATGAGGTTGTTCAAACGAGTTTCTCACTTTGAACCAACTCTAAAATCTCGTTAGTAATATCATTTGAATTATCGTTGGAATTCTCATTCAAATGAGGTAGTTCGAACGACCTGGGTAGGTCTTCGAATGAGAATTTCGAGAGCTTCATGTCTTCCAAAAATTTCATTTTTTTCAAAATCATTCAACAACAAAATCAGTTAAAACTCATTCAAATCCAAATTTAACAACTTTAAACAATATCCCCTAGTATCAGAATACTTTCCCATCCATTTTTAACATCAAATATCTAAAATTATAGCATGAATTTTGATTAATTTCTCAAAACTTTAATAATCCCTAAATTCACAAAACATCCATTAACAACAATTTAATCTCAGATTTAATTTCGTGAAATCAACATATATAACCCAGATTTATCATACCCAGAACATGGTTATTAAACTACATGCAAACATATACTCCCAATAAAAAATCTATACCCAATCTCTATTCCAAATTCATAATATCATAGTTATTCCATCAACTATATTAACATGAATCAAATATTCTCTAAAAATTCAGTAAGATAAAAACTTTCCTTTTTGTGAAGTTCTGATTCGCTGGATGAAATTGGTATAGGGGTCATCCTCTCTTCATGATCTACGCGTTGGTGTAATTTTTTGTGTGAGAGCTTGAGTCCTTATCCCTGGGCTCCTATGGAGTTCTTATTCTTCCTCTTTGGTTCTCTCTCTCTCTATAACGTATGTTTGAAAACTCACAGATAGCCTAATACCCACGCACACTTCCTTTTTAATTTTGATTCTCATCCATTTTAATTCTTAAAAATCTCAAAAGACTAAAATGCCCCTTCGGGGTGTCGATTTGGCCTAAATTGCCTCGAAACCCAAATAAAATGCATGCGTAGAGTTTTCTCACTATTTCGAGCCTTTCGGACTCATCGGTGCACTCTAAATGGTCATACGAGTTACTTAAAAATAAATTATCTTTTTAACCCAATAAAGTAATATCGACACAACTCACATGCGCGTCCCTACTAAGTATATTGTAACTGCCATATTTTTCACTCCCGACCATAATATTATTTTCTTAATAATATATAACTTTACTCACTAAGTAATAGTCAGCATAATTATCATCAATAAATACTAACTCTCTTCATGCTAGTAATTTTTACATTTAAATTCGATTTAATTATATATAAATTTTCTCCATTTAATTTAACTAATCCTAATTGCATAATTAAAATAAAATCCCTCAAAAATACGAGGTATTACAATCATCTTTGGCAAGGTTGGCTTGAAAAAGTTTGAAGTTGTTCCATCCACCGTACACTAGTGCCTAAAGTTATCTACATATTATGGGGTCGGTGTTGTTACTGAAAACCAGGTTAAAGCCATGGAGTGTTATTATACCTCAGTTGACCATAAAAAAGTGAAGAAACTTGCAACTACCAACCAGAATGATACCATATATCCAGGCGAAGAAGCTGACTTAGTCAAGGGACAAGTTATAGAGGTAATGGAGACTATAATCCTTGATGAAGAGTGACCAGAAAGGACAACACAAATCGACTCATCCATAGATCCATGCCTTAATCATAAGTTTATAAACTTTCTAAACCAGCGAAATAATGTGTTCTCTTAGATCCACGAAGATATGCCAGGGATTTACCTAGGGCTCATAACAGTTTCAAGGATGTCAAGTTGATTAAACGAAAACGACATGTATTCATCCCCGAGAAGAACATGACCATCCAAGAAGAAGTAGATAAGATACAAAAAGAAAGTTTCATTACAGATGTCAAATATCTAGAATGTATAGCCAATGTAGTTATGGTCAGGAAGAAAAATAACAAATGGTGCATGTGCGTTGATGCCATAGATATCAATAAGGCTAATCCAAAGCATTATTTCCCATTACCTAGTATTGATCATCCAATCGATGCCACTGATGAGAATCAATTACTTAGTTTCAAGGATTCTTTCTCGGGAAGTAACCAAATCAAGATAAAACTAGAGGACAAGAATAAGACCTCATTCATCACTAGCCAAGGTACCTATTGCGACAACGTTATACTCTTTGGATTGAAAAACATTGAATAGACATACCAAAGGCTAGTGAAAAAGGTTTTTGAAGAGCATAACGAAAAAATTATAGAGGTATATATGGATGACATGCGTGAGAAAGAAATTAGTCGACAAGATCAAAGACTGAGCCGGATGTTCGACCAATTAGAGAAGCACCAGATGAATCTCAATCCAACCAAGTTTGTGTTCAGAGTACAAGAAGAATGTTTTGGGGATTCATAATAAACCATAGAGGTATTGAAACTAATCCAGATAAAATTCAGGTGCTGATAAATATGCAGTCTCCTACATATAAGAAGGACGTGCAAAAGTTAACTGGAAGAGTAATAACCCTTGACATGTTTATTTCCCGAGCCACTGATAGGTGTCTATCCTTCTTTAGGGTGCCAAAAAAGACTTTTGAGTCGAATGATGAATGCGAGAATGCCTTATTAGATTTAAAGAAATATTTAAGATCTCCACAATTGCTTTCTATACCACTTATGGGAGAGAAACTATATTTATACCTAGCACTATCTGAGTCGGCAGTTAGCTTGACACTTATCCGACTAGATAAGAGTGCAAAAACAAGTATATTATACCAGTAAGGCCTTTTTGGGGCACTGAAATTCATTACCTGCGTCCGGAAAAGCTTGATTTGGTTCTCATTGAAGCCTCAAGAAGAATGAAACCATATTTCTAGGCTCACACTATTGTGGTTTACATAGACTTGCCACTGTGTTAAGCCATTCATAAACCAGAGAAGTTAGGGAGATCGAGGGCATAGGTTGTGGAGCTTAGAATGTATGATATACACCATGAACCCATAAAATCATTAAATGTCCAAGCGGTAGCATAGTTCATAGCCGAGTTAGCTTATAAAGAAAAACCTATCGAGAAGATTCCCATAGGAGAGAGCTCAGTAGAAAATCAAGCCGAGCGAACTTCTTCGAAAGGGAGATCTGTAATAAATCCAACCAATAAGACTTCTTTAAAAGATACCTTCATTACTAGTATGACCAATTAAGATGAAGATGGACCAAAGACATCTATTACGCGAGAAATAGTTGCATGCTACTTGGAGCAAAGCCCAAAAATATTCAACTATGGATACTTAGTTAAAGGGAACTTCAAGGAGGATTCGCCCGTGTGGAAGATGTATGTATAAGGATCATCACATGACATAGGCAATGGCATCGAGCTAATAATCAATACCCCAGATGGTATAGATGTGGAGTATGCACTCAGATTCTAATTCAAAGATTCCAACAATGAAGTAAAATATGAGGCGTTAATCGCAAGGTTTACATTAGTACTATCCTTAGCCATCGAGCAGGTACGAGCTCATAATGACCCACAATTTATTGTCAATCAAATGTTAGGAGTATACATGGTTAAAGGATAATTTATGACGAGGTACTTAGATAAGGAAAAAGATAGAATATCTATGTTTCAAGCAGTTAAAATGGTTAGAATTCTAAGGATTTAAAAGCCCGAGTAGATGCACTCGCTCAGCTCGCTTCCATACTAAGAACTGAATTAACGAGGACCATTCTAGTAGAAGTCCTCATGAATGGAGGGATCCAATGAAGGAGTGTATTAATAAAGGTAAAGGAATCCAAAAAGATGAGGTACAAAGAAACTAGCTATGTTATGGAATGAGGAATCTTATATAAGAAAGGATTCATTCTCTCACTGTTCAGACATGTCCACCCCGCCAAAGTGGAAGATCTGGTTAAAGAAATACATGAAAGATCTTGTAAGGCCCATTCGGCAAGAAGATCATTGTCCAGGTGAGTATCCACATAAGGATACTACCGAGAAACCATAAAAACAGACAATGTCACCTACGCGAGATAATGTGACATATGACAAAAGTTCGCAATCCTCATGTCCTTTTGCCATGTGGGAAATTAACTTGGTCAGCCCTCTTTCGAAGACAAGAGGAAGGTTCAAATACTTTATCGTCATTATAGACTATTTCACCAAGTGGATGAAAGTTAAGCCTATTGACATGCCATATAAGAAAGTCTTCCAATTTATATGGAAGAACATCATATGTCGATATCGTATGCCATATGCCTTTATTACCGATAATAGCACATAGTTTGATAACCAAGTATTCGAAGATTACTATATCAAATCCAAGATCCAAAAGTTTCATTCTAATCATGGACACCCTTCGTGCAATAGCCAAATAGATGTGAGTGATAAAACTCTACTTGATGGGTGGTAGAAAAGGCTAGATGATGCCAAAAGGAATTGGATCCATGAGCTGTAAAGTGTAATCTGGGCCTATAGGACCACGTCGAGGACACGTACCGATAAAACTCCCTACACATTAGAATTTGGTATAGAGGCAGTAGTTCCCATAGAAATAGTTCTACCCAGTCATATTGTACTCAATTTTAACTCCCTTAAAGGTGACCTCATTCAAAGGATGCACTACATGTGGAAGCACATAAGTAGAGGACCATTTGGTTCTATAATAGAAGGGTCAAGCTGAGCAATCTTAAAGAGGGGGACTATGCTTTAAAGAGGGTACTTAAAAAAGGAAACAAATTGGAGGCAAATTAGCATGGTCCATACCGTATCTCTACACTTGTTTGATTAAGTACCTATCATCTAGAAGCCTTGGAAGGAGAACAATATAAGGGCCCATGGAATACCGAGCACCTCCTTCTATTCTTCTTCACTAATATCTTCATGACTTGGCCCAAATAATTGAACACTCATCATATAGAGTTCACTCTCGATAGCTAGAAGAATAACCTTCCTGGAGTTAAGCTAAATGGAATAAAACATGGGATGAGTATGAAAAGCTCATAATGGACAACAGTACTACTGGAAGAAAAAGGAAATGTTATTACAACTGTAAAGAAAAGTTACAAGCAGAAATTATTCAGATTACAAAAATAAAAAATATAAGCCAAACCCCACAAAAGGACCCTAAACATCTACAACTTTTCATTGTCCTAAGTGACTTTATCCTCATAGCATGCAGTAACTATGGCCATTTCTTGGGGCACTGACAACTAGGCCATCCCTTCTTCATCATCTACCCCCTATTTAATCACTAGAGGAGTGCCATGGTTCTGCTAGAGGAAGAGTTCAAAATTTAAGGCATTGCCAACCTGGTCCAGGGCAACATTTCATCCTTCTTTGAAGGAGGATTTCTTCAAATACTCCCCTTACATAGTTGTAGTGTAAAATGATTTGTTCTATCCTCAAGTATAAGCATCTTCCTTCCCCTTCTTCACCTTGGCATTTAATTCTTGAATTTTTATGTAGGCATCACCGGCTAGTTTTTTCACATCATGAGTAGCCTTCTTCGCCTACTCAGCCTTTTTAATAGCATCACTGGCAACCTCAGCGTAGTTCTTCCCATCCTCCAGCTTTCTCACAACATCTTTCCATTTATTCTTATCTCCCTCATGGGCTCTTTTAGCATCATACGGAGACTCATTCTATAATGACCCCACTTTTATATGCTCATATATAGTCTATTTTTATAATTTCATCTCACTTATTATCTAAATAATGTTGTATTATTACAAATGTGATATAATAAATTCTTAATATGACAAAACCCATTTTTAAATTTAAAGAATCAACTATAACATGGGTCAAGTTGAAGTTTATGGCACATCCTAAGCTAAATGACAAGTTCAAGGTAAAAAATGTGATTTCTTGAAACATTAGGGACTTGATTTTAATTAATAAGGTTTTAGGGATGAAAATGAAAAATAAAAAGGACTTTTTTGGAAAATAAAATATTTTTTGGGAGTTTTAATAAATAGTAAAAATATGAAATGTGAAATTACCAAAATACCCTTTATATGTAAAATAACCCTTATACCCTTAATAACTTTCCACCTCGTGCTTGACACCTTGTACTGTATCTTGACACCACACCTTACATGTGTCATCCATATAAACAAAGATAAAACGTAACTTGTCCATATAAAAGAAGCTAAAACACATGTTGTCGTTAGGTTAATAAAGACAGCTTTGTTACGCAACACGTCAACGCCGACTCATCAAAATGAAATCTTAGTCACCCAGACACGTGTCAACACCCAAATAGCTTTGAAAAAAATATAAATATAACCCGTAGGATCAGTTGTTACATGAAATTACTAAGTGCGAGAAAAATTAAGAAGAAGTTTCGTCGTAGTGATCCAAGACTCGATATCTATAACCTTGTACTTCTATTTTAGGTGAGTACTCTATGACATTTCTTACGTATTTTGATTGTATGATATTATGAAAATAATATATATTTTTTGTGAAACTTCTTTTATTCTCAAAATACATCTATTACCAATGATTCCGTCATTTGTTATTTGTCTATATCTCTCGATATAAATAGCGGAATTGAATTATGAAATTATTGATTCAGTCTATGGAAACTCTCATACTATGTTGGCCTTGACTACCGCGCAAAAATATTTGGGTGGTACTTTCCTAGTTGGTTTATCGTTGGTGTGACCTAAACAAGGAGTTGTTCCATAAATCATAATTTTCTATCTGTGTTGTTACCGGGTGGAAACATTTGGTAACATTATCTGTCTTCCTGGGTATTAGAGCGTACATGGCCATTAAAATAAAATTAAATAATTGACATATTGCTCAATTGTTTTATCTGTTCTGTTCTGCACTATTTATTCTAAAAATATATTCTATCAGTTACTTTATATATATTACTTCAAATTCCTATCCATATATGTATATGCCTTATACTCTAAATTGAATAGGTATCAATTTTTTGAAAAAACCTGGAACGTCTGGAGATTTAACCTCACTCGAATTTTAGATAATGTTGTATACATAAGCATTTTTCAGGAAATAAGTAGGCTCGCATAGGGAACATAAAAGGGCTATGTTGAAGTTTCATCTTTTTGAGATCCTTTTGTTAGTTAAATAAAATGTTCGTTTAATCATTTAGAGCATGTTTGGCTCTCTTGTAATAAGTTTTAAATTTTGTCTTAAATTGTAACTCGTTATTACTTTTAATATAAATGAAGTTTCCTTTAGAAATCTCTAGTGATGTAATTTCTTTATTTTCAGTATTTTACGATTCGTAACCATGTGATTGTATTTTCGTTGCATACATTATAAGAAAAAAAAATAAATAAGATTTTTTTTCCTTGGTGGCAAGTCAAGACACTCGTTCCCTACTATTATTTTGGATTGGGGTCGTGACAGAGGTGGTATCAGAGAATAGGTTATGAACCCATAGACTACTGAACATAAGTTTCGAATGTCATGGATTCTAATTTTCCGTACATAGGATATAGGAATAAATATCCGAGTTATGTGTCAACTCTCCATATGTCCTTCATTCTATATAATTGTTTATATATAATTGTTCTTTTAATTTCCAATCTTGAGATAGAATAATACATCTTATGTTTGGCCATGACTGTAGAAAATGACCAAGACAAGATCAATTACGGGAACTAGTGATTCGAATATGGAAGGACTGGAAGGTGCATACAAGGCGATTAAGAGTCTAGCAAGGATTGTGGAGCATCAGGTGAATAATGGAGCACCAAGGAATCTAGAAATAACTAGTTGTACTATTGAACAATTCAAGAAGTTAAATCCTCGTTCTTTTAAAGGTACTCCTAACCCCACTGAAGTAGAAAGTTGGGTGATGAAGATGGAAAAGATGATGGATGTCCTTAAGTGTACTTGTGTACAAAGGGTTTCATTTGCAACGTTTATGTTAGAAGGTGAAGCTAAACATTGGTGGAGAATGATAAGAGAATACACGAGGAAAGGAATACTTACATAGGTTGGAATGATTTCTTAGTGATATTTTATGATAAATATTTCCCTAAAACGGTGAAAGATGAAATGACAGCTGAGTTCATGAGTCTCATGCAAGGGAATATGATGGATAGTCAATACAAGGCAAATTTTACTGAGTTATCTCTCTTTACACCTTATGCTGTGGTAACTGGCGTTTTAAAAGACAAAAAATTTGAATGTAGGTTAAGGTTAAGTATTCGTAGTCGAATTTCCATCCTAAAGTTGACGTCATATAGTGACGCTGTGGCTAGGGCTACGATAGTTGAGAGGGATGGCGAGGAGTACAATCGAATTAGAGATGGTAAGAGGAAGTTTGGGGAAAAAATTCCCAAATAATAGAAATAATTTTAGGAGTACATCCAATTTTGGGGGAGCTAGTGATAACAAATAGTTTAATAATGAGATATGTCAGCGATGTGGGAAGATTCATGGAGGATGACTTTGTTACAAGGATACGGGAGCCTGTTTTAGATTTGGACAAAACGGACATCAAATAAAAGATTACCCAACCCCTATAAGGATTCCGATATAGCCTTTAGGTAAAAAGAAGTACTAAGGCGGACATGGTAGAGTTTTTGCACTTTCTGATACCCAAGCATCTAATGCAGTAGTGTTAGGTACACTTTCTATATATTCACAACCTTTTCAAGTTTTAATAGATCCCGATTCTACCCATTCAGTTGTGTCTGTGCATTTTGTTAATGGATTTCCTAATATACCGGAACCCTTGAATCATAGCATACACATTTCTTCTCCTTCAGGTTAGTTATTAACGAGAACTTTAGTATATAAGTCTTGCCCTATATATTATAGTAGTAAAAAATACTTGTCAATTTGATAGTTTTAGACATAAGAGACTTTGAAGTCATTTTAAGGATGGATTGGTTAGCATCGTACCATGTTAATGTAGATTGTTTTGAGAAGATGGTTACTTTCCAAATCCCTAACCAACCAAAATTTAGTTTTGAAGGAATTGGCATCCTATCTCCCATGCGTATTATCTCTGCAATGTAAGCTTGTAGTTTTCTTAAGAAGGGATGCCAAGTATTCCTTACAAGTGTTACTGATTTGCAAACAAAAGAACCTAGTTTAGAAGATATTCCTATATCTAAACATTTTTCAGTTATTTTTTCATATGATTTACCCAGTCTTCCTCCTAGTAGAGAAATAGAGTTTATGATTGACCTTGTTCCTAGAACTATACCAATCTCAAAACCGCCTTATCATATGGAACCTTTAGAATTAAGGGAATTAAAAGTTCGATTGCAAGATTTGTTAGACAGGGTTTTATTAGACCAAGTGTATCCCCTTGGGTTTCTCCAATGTTATTTGTTAAAAAGAAGGATGGGACAGTGAGGTTATGTATAAATTATCGTGAACTAACTAAGGTGACCATTAAGAATAAATACCCCTTACCTCGTATATATGATTTGTTTGACCAACTTCAAGGTGAGCAAAATATTTTCAAAGATTGACCGTAGCTCAGGATGTCATCAATTGAAGATTAAAGATGATGATATTTCGAAATCAGCTTTTTGTACTAGATATGGTCACTATGAATTTTTTATGATGCCATTAGGACTAACTAATGCGCCAGCCGCTTTTATGGATATGATGAATATGGTGTTTAGGAAATATTTTGATCAGTGTGTGGTTGTTTTCATTGATGACATCCTTATTTATTCCAAAATTATTGAAGAACATGAAAAAAATTTAGAGATAGTGTTAAAAATCCTTAGGAAGGAGAAATTATATGTGAAATTAAAGAAGTCTGAGTTTTGATTTCCTTGTATCTCTTTTCTACGAAATGTCATTTCCAAGGAGGGAGTGTCGGTTGACCCTCAAAAGATCAAGGCTATAATAAGTTAGCCTAGACCAACTAATGTGATGGTGATTCGTAGTTTTCTTGGATTGCAGGTTATTATTGAAGATTTGTTGAAGGATTTTCTAGTATTGCCAAACCTCTATCTAGATTAACCCAAAATAAGTTGAAGTATGAATGGTCTCAGAAAGTTGAGAATAGTTTTCTAGAACTTAAGAATCGATTAGTAACTGCCCCAATTTTGACTATTCCTTTCGGGATAGGGGGATTTTTAATTTATAGTGATGCTTATAAAAATGGTTTAGGATGTGATATAGTGCAAAATCTAAAAGTAGTAGCTTATGCGTAGAGATATTTAAAACCACATGAGCAAAATTATCCAACCCATGACCAAGAATTAGCAGCTATAATTTTTTCTCTCAAGATTTGTAGACATTATTTGTATGGTGAGACATGTGAGATTTATACCAATCATAAGAGTTTGAAATATATTTTTACCCAAAAATAATTAAACATAAGACAAAGGAGGTGGTTAGAATTAATGAAGGATTGTGATTTAAATATTCATTATCACCCAGGGAAAGAAAATATAGTAGCTTATACTTTAAGTAGGAAGTCTGCAACCAAATTTAGTTGATGCTTTAAGTATTAAAGGATTTGAGAAGTATGGAAATTGATGTATGTATTTATAGTAAATGAGGAATAATCGCAAACTTACAAGTACAACCCGTATTGATGGAAATGATCAAAATTACACAAGTCAATTACCCATAACTGAAGAAGATTAAATAATAAGTTATTGAAGGGAAGGGTATTGAATTTGTGATACGAGATGATATATTGAGGTTTGGAAATAGAATATGTGTGCCATGTGATGCCAAACTTAAGAGGAAAATTTTAGAGGAAAGTCATTACTCAAGATTAACATTTCATCCTGGATGTACAAAAATGTATAGGGATCTACGAGACGTGTTTTAGTGGAATAACATGAAAAGGGAGATAGCCAAATTTTTATCTCAGTGTTTGGTTTATGAACAAGTAAAAGTTGAACATCAGAAACCACCAGGATTACTACAACCCCTACATATCCCTGAACGGAAATAGGAACATATTACTATGAATTTTATGATAGGTTTACCAAGGATTTCAAATGGTAATGATTCTATTTGGGTAATTATTGATAGGTAACTAAATCTTCTCATTTTCTTGCCATTAAGATTAATCATTATTTAGAAAAGTTAGCTAAGTTGTATTCAATTATTTCTTATCGTGACCCTATATTCGTGTCTCGCTTTTGGAAAAGCCTACAAGCAACTATGGGAACATAATTGAATTTCAGCACCGATTTTCATCCTCAAACAGATGGCCAATCTGAGAGAAGCATTCAAACCTTAGAGGATATGCTTAGGGAATGTGTACTTGATCTGAAGGGGAGTTGGGATGATCATTTACCGTTAGTAGAATATGCATATAATAATAGTTATCAAGCAAGTATTCAAATGGATCCGTATGAGGCACTTAATGGTAGAAGGTGTCATTCCCCTTCATGTTTGGTAAAAGTTTGAGAAAGAAAATTATTAGGACCTGAATTGATCCAGATCATAACAGAGAAAGTGAAATTAATACAAGACCGACTTTGAATCGCTCAAAGCCGTCAAAAGAGTTACGTTGACAATCACCGCCGACAGTCGGAATTACAATGAGGAGATTATGTGTTCTAACGAGTATCACAAGCAAAGGGAGTAATCCGATTTGGGAAGAAAGGGAAGTTGAGTCCAAGATACATAGAACCTTTTGAAATCCTTGAAAGGATAGGAGCAGCGTATATAATAGTCTTACCCCTTGAACTCTCTAGTGTGCATAATGTGTTTCACGTGCCAATGCTTAAGAAATATGTCCCAGATCCAACACATATCTTAAGTCATGAACCTCTTCAAATTAGAGAGGATATGACCTACATTGGGCATCTAGTAGAAATTTTGGACCATAAAGATCAAATATTACAAACCAAGGTAATTCCACTGGTCAAAGTATTATAGCGTAATCATTCCGCTGAAGAAGCAACATGGGAGCGGTTAGATGAAATAAAGGAGAGATATCCATACCTATTTTAAAATTAATGTAAGTCAATTTTGGGGACCAAACTTTTTATAAGGAGGGTAGGATGTAACGACCCCACTTTTATATGCTCATATATAGTTTGTTTTTACAATTTTGTCTCACTTATTATCTGATCAATGTTGTATTATTACAAATGTAATATTATAGGTTCTTAATATGACAAAAACCATTTTTAAATTTAAAGAATCAACTGTAAAAGCGGTACAATTGAAGTTTAATGGTACATCCAAAGCTAAATGACAAGTTCAGGGTAGAAAATGTAATTTCATGAAAATTTAGGGACTTGGTTTTAATTAATAAAGTTTCAGGGACCAAAATTAAAAATAAAAAGGACCTTTTTGGTAAATAAAATATCTTCAGGAATCTTTAAGAAATAGTAAAAATATGAAATGTCAAATTACCAAAATACCCTTTATATGTAAAATGGCCCTTATACCCTTAATAACTTTCCACCTCGTGCTTGACACCTTGTGTTGTATCTTGCCACCACACCTTACACGTGTCATCCATATAAACAAAGATAAAACATATGTCGTCCATATAAAAGAAGCTAAAACACGTGTTGTCATTAGGTGAATAAAGACGACAAGATAGCTCTGTTACGCGACACAGCAACGCCGACTCACCCAAATGAAAGCTTAGTCATCCAGACACGTGTCAACACCCAAATACCTCCAAAAAACTATAAATATAGCCATTATGATCAGTTGTTACACGAAATTACTCCAAAATCTTATAAAAAATAGTGAGAGAAAGTGCAGAAAAATTTAAGAAGAAGTTTCATCGTAGTGATCCAAGACTTGATATCTTTAAATTCGTACTTGTGTTCTGAAAGCTATATATATTTTATGAAAATGATTTTATTCTCAAAATACATCTGATACCGATGATTCCGCCATTTGTTATATGTCTGTATCTCTTGATATAAACATCTGATTTGAATTCTGAAATTATTTATTCGGCCTTTGGAAATCCTCATACTATGTTGGCCTTGACTACCGGGTGGAAATATTTGGGTGGTACCATCCCAGCTAGTTTATCGTTGGTGTGCCCTAAACAACTCCTTTTTCCAGAAATCATGATTTTTAGTCTGTGTTGTTATCAGGTGGAAAAATTTGGTAACACTATGTTTGTTTGGGTATTAGAGCATACATGGCCATTAAAATTAAATTAAATAATTGACATATTGCTCAATTGTTTTATCTGTTACGTTATGCACTATTTGTTCTGAAAATATATTTTGTCAGTTACTTTATATATATTACTGAAACTTCATGTCCATATATGTATATGCCTTATGTTCTAAATTGAATAGGTATCAATTTTCTTAAAAATCCTGGAATGTCTAGAGATTGAACCTCACTCGGCCTTTAGTTGATGTTGTATAAATAACCATTTTTTAGGAAATAAGTAGGCTCGCGGAGGGAACATAAAAGAACTATCTTGATTATTGAAGTTTTAGAGCTCTTTTTGTTAGTTAAATAAAATGTTCGTTTAATCATTTGGAGCATGTTTGGCTCTCTTGTAATAGGTTCTAAATTTTGTCTTAAATTATAACTCGTTATTAATTTTAATATAAATGAAGTTTCCGGTAAAAAAGCTCTGATGACATAATTCCTTCATTTTCAGTATTTTATGATTCATAGCCATGTGATTGTATTTCCGTTGCATATATTATAAGATTTTTTTTTAAATAAGAAAATTTGTTGCCTTGATTTCATGTCAAGACACTCGTTCCCTGCTGTTATTTTGGATCATGGTCATGACACCTTCTGTCCTTGGAAGTAGCCTCAGTATCCTAAGAGGACTCCCTCAATTAGTCATCATTTCTCAATAGTTGATCATAATCAAGCAAGAACTGCATCATCCAATTTTTTATTAAAGTTGATAAATGAATAAAAGGAATACATATACATAAAGGGGAATAGTAAAATATGTTGTTACCAAAGCCAAGTTATGATTGGCTCTCTCAACAACCTATACCTAGAGATGGCAGCTGCAGTAGTTTCATTAGTAGGAAGGACTCCTGAACCGATCAACCCTTGAGAAAGGCCAGAGTTCACTTCTACAAAAGGGGCATCGACATGACCTTGGTTGTCTTGGTCTTTCCTTGGAAACTTCAGCTGAGTAACAAGACCTTTCTTCATACTTTAGAACTCAGGTTGCTAGGTTTTCATTTTAGCCTGTTTCACAACCATAGGGTGTGTGGTGTTTCCTACATTAGCTTTTCTCTTATCGATAGGAGGAGGAGGAGACTTGGATCCAACAAGAAGGTTTCATATCTTCCTCTTCACCATTTATGTATATGAATTTTTGGTCGACGCATGGTTGATATCTAGAGATTCAAAGGAGGAAGATGTACCTCCAGTAGTGAAATGTCCTTCCACTTAAGGAAAAAATTCTGAATTAGCGGCCGAGCAGGATGAGGTTAGTGCCTCTAAATTAATGGGGGTAGAGGAATATCTTCAGTTGGACGAGCAACAAAAGATGTGATAGCGCTCTGGTAATTCAGCAAAATTGATGCCGAACAAGGGTGAGTTTCCCCAATTCTGAACTGAATGGACCAAATAATTTTAAGTCAGCAAAATTAACTTCAGAAAAAGGGGGATATCTTTATTTATACTCTCTTACAAACATAAAGACAAAAAGTACTGATTAGTAACATAATGTGCTGAAAGAATGAAAAGAGAAAAATGTAAAAGAATTAATTAAGTGCCGACCTATGTTATGTCCTTCCTGAGGGTAGCAGGGCCAATTGTATTCCCCTCCCTCGGGAAGAGCGTTAAACTTCCAATCCTTTACTATCGATCCATAATGCCAATAGCCCTTATTGGAATTAGGAAAATTTACAACTAGAGACCTATTTGAGTATCTGGTCTTCAAATAATAAATATTGCAGTCATGGTCCCCCAACTGTAGAAATACATCAATTCTATTAATCCTATGTGGGTTTTAAGTTTCTCATTAATACGATTGATCCCATTTACGTATTTTGAAATGATTAAGTATACCATCGCTTCAGGTTTCGATGGCATCTCAGTTCCCAAAAATCAATGTGATCAGTGTACCCTTATATGGTTTATTTTTTCCTACTATTCACAAAATTGCCACTTCCATAATATGACAGTACAAGATTTACATGTCCTAGAGGTCGGCGGCCTAAAATAATAAGACCACATGGACAAAAAAAATGGTGACACCGAAAAAACAAATGTGGTCAACTCAATTATCTAGTTGGTCTGCGAGCTGGCCAACCACCCCTAAGAATATAAACAGTCATTAATATGAACAAACAGATGTGGGACTCTCAACAGTCACCATTCACATGCACGTGAATAATATATAGCTACCAATTATCATTTAAAGATATAAATACTTAATGTATAAAGGTATTGGATCTCTTTAACTTTGAACTACTATAAATAGATCATGACCTCTTGCAGATAAGGGCAACTGAAAAAACATTATCAAGACCCTAGAGAGCTCTTGAGAGGATTGTACTCAACCCTAAACTATAGTGGCATTGTACCCATGGACGTAAGCACCTCATTGGGATGATCCACGTGAACCTTTATGTCTCTCTCTAACTATCATCCCTCTCTATCTTGTTTCTTTATTAGTGGTTATGATTATTTTTTTAATTGAGATAAGATTATTCCAAATCAGCAAACCAAATTTAGACACCAAGAATTAGCAATGGTTAAAAATAAAAAAATTACAATATGAGAAAGAAATTTATTAAAAAAAAATAGAAGCTTAGGTACTTAAACATGTGTAAGGTTCATTCTCAATTGCAAGCTACCATTGAGAATTCCTTCTACAATATTTTGTGTTAAAAGATACATTATATATATATATATATATATATATATATATATATATATATATATATATATATAGTCTATGTCGAGAGTAAATATATAGAGAGGTGGAGATAGAATAAGCTATTATATGGTTTATGAGATTTTTAGAAGATGAAGATAAAATTGAGTGTATTATCACAACCCTCTCCCACTTTAAAAGATAGAGGTACATAATTCAGTTAAGTTAAGATAAGGGATTTTTTTAGAAAGGCTAATGTAAGAGTGTCCACTGATCTAAAACATACTTGTAGAACAACATAGGGTTTATCACAATTCTTGATTTTTTTATTAAGATGAATATAAGTCGATGATATGGGAGGGAGATAAATATAACTCAAAAAGCTGAGGCACAAAGCAGCTAGCTATGTTATGGAAGGAGGAATCCTGTATAAGATAGGATTCATTCTTTAACTACTCATATGTTTCCACCCCGTCAAAGTGAAATATCTATTTTAAAAAATACACGAAAGATCTTGTGGGGGCCATTCGTCAAGAAGATCATTGGACAGGTGAGTAGTCATACAAGGATATTACTGGTCAAATATAAAAACCGACTATGTTTCCTACGTGAGATGATGTGACATATTCTAGAAGTTTTCAACAATTCATTGGAGACCTAGATCTACTCTCACTCTAATAATATTCTCATGGCCTTTTGCCGTGTGAGGAATTAACTTTGTCGGCCCTCGTTCAAAGACAAGAGGAAGGTTCAAATACTAAGTCGTCATCGTAGACTATTTCACCAAGTGGGTGAAAGCTGAGCCTCTTAACATGCCATATGAGAAATTCTTCCAATTTATATTGAAGAACACCATATGTTGGTATGGTATGCCATATGCCTTTATTACTAACCATGGCACATAGTTTGATAACCAGGAATTCAAAGATTACGGTATCCAGTCCAAGATACAAAAGTTGTATTCTACTCCTGGACACCCTCAGCGCAAAAGCCAAATAGAGGTGACAAATAAAACTCTACTCGATGGGTCAAATAAAAGGCTAGATAATTCCAAAGGGAATTGAATCCATGAGTTACAAAGTGTACTCTGGTCCTATAGGATCGCGTCAAGGACACCTACCAATAAAACTCCCTACATGTTAGAATTTGGGATAGAGTCAGTGGTTCCTACATAGATAGGTCTACCCAGTCATAGAGTACTCAATTTTGTACTCCCTTAAAAGTGTCCTCATGCGATGGATTGACTTAGACTTTCTTGAGGAATTCAGAGAAAGTGTATTACTACATGTGGAGGCATACCGGTAGTGGATCACTCAGTTCTACAACAGGGGGGTCAAGCCAAGCAATCTTAAAGAGGGGGACTATGTTTAAATAAAGTACTTCAAAAAGAAAACAAATTAGAGGCAAGTTGGCACGGTCCATACCGTATATATGCACTTGTTTGACTAAGTACCTATTGTCTAGAAGCCTTGGAAGGAGAACAATTCAAGGGACCATAGAATGCTGAGCACGTCCTCCAGTTCTTCTTCATCAATGTCTTCATGACCTGGGCCAAATATTTGAATTCTTATCCTATAGAGTTCACTCTTGGAAGCTAGCAAAACAACCTTTCTAGAGTCAAACTGAAAGGAATAAAGCACGGGATAAATATGAAAGTCCATAATGGACAACAATACTACTGTAAGAAAAAGGACATTTTATTAGAATTGTAATAAAGAGTTATAAGCAAAAATTGTTCAGATTACAAAAACCAAAAATATAAGCCAAACTCCACAAAATACCCTAAACATCTTCACTTCTCATTATCCAAAGTGACTTTATCCTTAGGACGTGCAGTAACAATGGCCATTTCTTGGGGCAGTGATAACTAGGCCATCCATTTTTCAACATTAACCTCCTCTTTAATCACTAGAGGAGTTCAAGGGTTATACTAGAGGAAGAGTTCAGAATATAAAGCAGTGCTAACCTAGTTCAGGGCAGCATTACATCTTCTTTAAAAGAGGATTTTGTAAAACCCCATAAATTTAAAAAGTTATTATTTAAATTAATTCAAAATTTTGGGTAAAATAATATTTTGGAATTTATTAATTTTAGTAATTTAATGTTTCTCCAAATCGCTTTTTCCACAACTCCTCCTCTAGAAGACTTCTCCAAAATAATTCCCTTTCATCTACAAACCTTTGCCCCAATTTTCTTCAAGGCTTTAACTCAATATTGTTCAAGAACGAGTTTTGATGGTTTCGTGAGAAGAACGTAGTAGTAGAATCAAAATTTTTGGGTAAAAACTTTATGGCTTTCATGTGATGATTTTAAGGTACGATACTTACACAATATTCTCCTAAATTCTCTTGAGAGTATTCCGTTCAATTAACATGTTATTAATCATATGAGATATTTTTGGAATCTAATATTGATTCACTGAGATGTTGTATTTGTTGATGGGCATGGTGTCATGAGATTTTTATATGGCATAGAGAATGGGCATCCTCCAATAGTCCAAAATTCCAATAGCCATAATGAGTCTTTACGAAGCTTGGGTGAGGTGAGGTATGGTGACCAATTGATGTGCTATTGAGAAATTCAATTGGTACAATGCTTGAGTATTGCATTTGCTTCATATATGTAGATTCGTATTGTTGCTCTTTATTCACAGTTATTATTTTTAAGCATGGATTCCTGTCATATTGTGTACTTCCCCATATTTTCTTTTAGGTGCAGGTTAGCATGGATTTAGACATTAAGGATTATTTGGAGGATTTTAGAGCTTGGAGTTTGGAAGATTATTTTTGTATAGTTTGGTGGTGTATTTTATTTGGAGATTTTAGTATTATTTTTTAAAGGAATAATTGTAATTATTTTTGAAGTGTAAAATTTTGGATCCATTATATTTATTTTTGTGCAATATAGATGCTCTACTAATTGTTGAGGATTTAGTTTAGTTTAATTGCAGTAGCGCCTTGTATTTTGTGCGGGGTGTTGTAGATGGTATCAGAGCTTGGTATACGACAACCTTCGGGTCTTTGGGTTTTTGGTCTAGCATGCGGGTTAGACGTGTTTTCTTTGGAGATAGGATTTTTGGTTGAAGATGTGGTAGGCATAGAGGTTAGGATTTGTAATCTTGACGTGAGGATGTTTAGAAGTGATTTGAGGACTTTAGTGTTATGATGATTATTGGGAAATAGAATCGAGTAGTAATTCATGCGTGTAGGATTGGATGTATGGCCGCCTAATCATGGCCATTATGGGTCAATGTTTGTGAACCGTTTGAGCGTTAGGCTTCATCGAATTTCGAGGGAAAAATTCTTGTAGTAGTGGAGAAGTATGTAACTCCCCATAAATGAAAAAAGTGATTATTTATATTAATTTATAATTTTGGGTAAAATAAGATTTTGGAATTTATTAATTTTAGTAATTTAAAATGTTGAGTTTTAATATTGAAAAGTTGGATTTTAATCAAAATTAAAATCGTCATTTAAATGAAAATTAAAAAAAACGGTTGTCACGGTTCTGAGCCGTGACTAACGGGAAATTTGTTTTTGGTTTAAATAAAATCCTATTTGTATTAGAACTCCTAATCATTATAAATTAAAACTAATCTGTGGTTGGGTTCTCCAAATCAATTTTTGCACAACTCTTCCTCTAGAAGACTTCTCCAAAATATTTCCTTTTCATCTACAAACCGTTGCCCCAATTTTCTTGAAGGTTTAAACTCCAGATTGTTCAAGAACGAGTTTTGATGGTTTCTTGAGAGGAACGCAGTAGTAGAATCGGAATTTTTGGGAAAAATATTTATGGCTTTCACATGATGATTTTGAGGTACGGGACTTACACAGTATTCTCCCAAATTCTTTCGAGAGTATTCTGTTTATTTAATGTGTTATTTGCACTCATGTTGAAATGTGGTATTCATTGGAATCCTATGAGATATTTTTGGAATCTAATATTGATTTGCTGAGATATGGTATTTATTGATGGGCCTGGTGTCATGGGATTTTTACATGGCACGGAGAATGGGCACCCGCCAATAGTTCAAAAGTCCAATTCACGGAGAATGGACACCCACCAATAGTCCAAAAGTCTAATAGCCATGATGAGACTTTACGAAGCTTCGGTGAGATGAGGTGAGTCCTGTAACCCATTGATGTGTTATTGGAAAATTAAATTTGTATAATTATTGAGTATTGCATTTGATTTGTATATGTGGATTCGTATTGTAGAGCTTTATTCACCGTAATTATTTTTTAGCATCTATTCATATCACATTGTGTACTTTCTTGTATTTTCTTTTAGTGGAAGGTTAGCGTGGAATTGGACGCTAAGGATTATTTGGAGGATTTTAGAGCTTAGAGTTTGGAAGATTATTTTTCTATAGTTTGGTAGTGTATTTTATATGGAGAGTTTAGTATTATTTTCGAGAGGAATTATTGTAATTATTTTGCAAGTTTAAAATTTTGGATTCCTTATATTTATTTTTGTGCAATATAGATGATGTATACTAATTGTTGAGGATTTAGTTTAGTTTTAATCATAGTAGCGCCTTGTGTTTTTTGCGGGGTGTTACAAATGGTATCAGAGATTTGGTATATGACAACCCTCGGGTCTTTGGGTTTTGGGTCAAGCATGCAGGTTAGACGTGTTTTCTTTAGAGATAGAATTTTTGGTAGAGGATGTGGTAGGCTTCGAGGTTAGGATTTGTAATATTGATGTGAGGGTGTTTAAAAGTGATTTGAGGACTTTAGAGTTGTGATGATTTTGAAAAATAGAATTGAGTAGTAATTCTTGCGCGTATGATTGAGTGTATGGGAGCCTAATCGTTACCTTTATGGGTCGATGTTCATGAACCATTTTGAGCATTAGGATCCGTCGAATTTCTAGGGCGAAATTCCTGTGCTAGTGGGGAAGTAGGTAACACCCCGTAAATTTAAAAAGTCATTATTTAAATTAATTTTGAATTTTGGGTAAAAAAATAATTTGAATTTATTAATTTTAGTAATTTAAAATGTTGAGCTTTAATATTGAAAAGTGGAATTTTAATCAAAATTAAAATTGGAGTTAAAATGGGAATTTAAAAAGAACGGTGGTCACGGTTCTAGGCTGTGACTAACAGGAAAATATTTCTTTAGTTTAAATAGAACCCTACTAACATTAGGACTCCAAATCATTATAAATTAAAATTAATCCATGGTTGGGTTCTCCAAATTGCATTTTCCATAACTCTTTCTCTTAAAAACTTCACCAAAATATTTCTCTTTCATGTACAAACCTTTGCCCAAATTTTATTCAAGGTTTATACTCAAGATTGTTCAAGAATGAGTTTTAACTCTTTCGTGAGAGGAACGCAGTAGTAGAATCTGAATTTTTGGAAAACAAATTTATGCCTTTGATGTGCTGATTTTAAGGTACGTGACATACACAATATGCTCCTAAATTCTCTCGAGAGTTTTCCGTTTGTTTAACGCGTTATTTACACTCATGTTGAATTGTGGTATTCATTGGAATCCTATGAGATATTTTTCGAATCTAATATTGATTCGTTAAATTTTTTATTTGTTAATGGGCATGGTGTCATGAGATTTTTATACGGCACGGAGAATGGGCACCCGCCAATAGTTCAATAGTTATATAGCGACGATGAGGCTTTACAAAGCTTGGGTGAGGTGAGGTGAGGCCTAGTGACCCATTGATGTGTTATTGAGAAATTAAATTGGTACAATAGTTGAGTATTACATTTTATTCGTATATGCGGATTCGTATTAGCGCGCTTTTTTTCACTGTTGTAATTTTTTAGCATCTATTCCTGTGGTTGTTGGGCTTGGGGAAATTGCTGAACTACAGCAGTCATCGCCGCATTAACTGCCTGGGCAATAATATTGGCTACTTCAGTGGCATTTATTGTTCCTTGATGTGGGGGTGGAGGACCTACATCATCTTCTAAAACTCTATTTCTTCTCGCAGGGCGACCTCTCTTAGGCGGCATCTGAGACGAAGAAACAACTGAATTAGAATACTATTAAGAACAATTTATATTGCAGAAGATCGAAACCATAAAAACTAAACTGTCCTAACAATAGGGCTCTATATTATATAACACTATGGTAGAACGTGATAAGTCCGCATAGATCCTAAAGACTCTAGAACTTGATGCTCTGATACCATCTGTGACACCCCGCTTATTTATAATAAGAGGTGGCCATCCCAATACTCCAATAATTATAGGAATCATATATGGTCCATTCTTAGCATCTAAGTAATACAATAAGTATACGAGATAACCACAAATTATTTTAGAAAATGGATTGTCAAAATTTTTGTTTCTAATCTAAAGAAAAACATTTATACAATTCAATTGAAAAGAAGGTGGATGCAAATAAAGACATATATTAATTCGAAAACTATATACAATAAAATAACCAAATAAATTGTCGGTTAATAGACATATACACAGGGTTACACCGAGTAATTAAAGTATAACATTTCATAATATCATACAAGTACAAAACTTGGGCAACACTCACGTACGTTTAACCTATCACAACTAGAATACAAAAGATGGAAGCGCCTATATCAAAATATCCCATAACATCGCAAGTGTTACAGCTCCGGGACACTGGAATGGAAAAGTCAATATGGGCGTCCTTGCGGTGGAACATTTGGTCGAATATAAGATTCATGCAAAACAAAGAGATATAAATGGGTCAGGGCTCGGTTCGGTATGATCACTATGTGAATAACATGCACGACAGTTATGAACAGTTAAATAATCTAGAATAAGCTTGTTTCGTTAACCATAAGTAAGGATAAGGAATCTAATTTCTCAATCTAAAAGCATAACCTAACGAAATATCAATAATAATGATCACAGTGCAATTGGGCAGGAGAAAATTGATAATATACTACTTAAAGATATTTCCATCCTACACAATTTCGTTTCACTATTCCTTTTCTCATTAGGAAACATATTCAAAGAAATTTAATTCACAGAGTGCTTCGCTATCAATAATATCCCACTTCAATATGAATAGTTATATTTCACAACATATAACGATTATAAGAACGTCCTTCCGAGTTTTCCCACTGGGCACGCCCCTAATTAGCTATCATCTTCCAGGGCCTATCACCAAGACAACCTGGGCATCCTACATCGCATAACGTCGGGAAGAAGCCATATACCTTCGATAGTGAGTCATAACCACACCCAGAATTACCTCACTTCGAACAATAATCACAAAATATAATACAATCGGTCCTATGGCCGAGGACTATATTCGCCATGCATTCACTAGACAAGAGACTTCACCTCATGCGTGTAACTTCCCCTATGATCGCATTTAGAGAGGTGTGTATATACAATTTATTTACTTTATCAAGAATGCTTTTCGTTTTATCCGGAGCCATAAGCATTTGATGCCATCATTATAATTCTCAAAGTTTAATTATCTCCAATACGATTCTCCATGAACTAACATTCGTTCCTCAAACCATAGTGTATGATATTTCTTCAACCCAATTCTATAAGTCCTCATTTAATCACTCTATTTCCCTTTAGACCTAAACTAACTCATTTTTTTTAATTAAAAGAATCATTTATCTACTTCTAATTTAATTAACTAAATTCATTACCAATCTAAGTCCCAACTCTCATTTCTAACTTAGGTTCTTAGATACCTTTCTACTAGGCTCTAATACTATAGTTTTACTTCATTCAAGAAGGTTCCTAAGTGCCTATCTTAAAAGAAATAATCTAGAAGAAACTAAGCATTTAACGGTGAAAAATCGGGGACCGGTCGACCTGTCATGAGACCGCGATCGACCGCGCCTCTTGGGTTTGCCTAGAAAGGAAAGAAGTAAGCTCATTTTTGAAGGCCCGTTCGATCGGTCCTGGGATCGCGGTCGACCGCACTCTAAATTTATACTTATCGACGAAACCAGTATACCTTCCCCTTAAGGCCCGATCGACCGGTCCTAGGACCGCGGTCGACTGCGCCTATCAAACCCACGATTCTCTCTTCTTCTACAGTGATAAATCAAAAACCACTCCTACACTTCTTTCATTCTCATCAACTAACAACACAACCACAACCTCTCTACACCACAAAAAATTCTCATAACCAACTTAAATCATACAAACAACAAGATCCCAGGGTTAAACATCAATATTTATCAAAACGTACTATTTGTTCTAATTTTCCAACTACATGACGATCACAATAAATTATTCACATTAAATAATATACTAGCAAGTAAGAAACTTGCCTTAAATTGAAATCTCAAATTCTTTTTCGGTAGAAGCAAGATCAAGCCCCAATTTATTCAATTCTTCTCCTTTCTCTTCTTTTCCCCAAATTGTCTTTCTCTCTCTCACTTTCTAGGTTCAGGAACATATAAGAGAAATAAAAGGATTGGGAGACTTAAATCATTCCTTTAGCATAATTTTCCTTCTTTAAATGTTAATACACCTTTAAAATGACTCATAACTACATAATCAAGTCATAACATGCTAAAAGTGCTCGGAACCCAAAAATACAATATGGCACTTATTTTGACTATCTCGACTATTTCGGAACTGACCGCGCCCTTTAAATTGGCATCCGTAATAATATAAATCATTTCAAGTTCCAACTTCATTTAAACCGTAAATGTCGTTTAAATCACAATGACACCATGAATCATACCATAATGTTATTTACATTCACATAATAGTAAATATGCAAAATTTGGTAAATATTATCTTTTACTCACTTAGATATTATTTACTCCATCCTCCAATATTTTATATAATTACCTCTCATGGCAAATTAATATAAAATCAATTACTCAAAAGTAAGGGTTATTACATACTCCCCCCCTCCCCCTTATAAGGGAATTTTGCCCTCAAAATTCAGGCGTACCTTGCAAAAAGAGATGTGGAAAATTTTCCTGCATATCGTCCTCACACTCCCACGTTGATTCCTCGGCATTGTGATGACCCCATTGGACCCTAACTAAGGTCACCACTCTAGATCTTAGTCTACGCTCCCCGTGATATAAGATGGAAACTGGTTGTTCCTCGTAAGAAATATTGGGTTGCAAGTCGATATCATCTAAAGGAATAAAGGAATGTGCCAGTGAGCTCCTTCATTCCTCTTGTACTTTTTCAAGGATGAAACATGAAACATGTCATGAATCTATTGTAAGTTTTTAGGTAAGGAAAGTTGATAAGATACTGGGCCTACTTTACCAATAATGGGAAAAGGGCCAATGTAACGCGGCGCAAGCTTTCCTTTCTTCCCAAATCGCTTTATACCCTTCATTGGTGATACTCGCACCCAAACTTGATCTCCAGCCTCCAAATCTACGTGCCTTATATTCGCATCAGCACAACTCTTTTGATGATCTTGAGTAATTCGGATGCGATTGCGAATAAGTTCAATCTTTGAAGAAGTATCTTGGATCATTTCAGGTCCAAGGAATTTATTATCCCCTCCTTCCAACCAATAAGTAGGTGATCTACACGGTCGACCATATAATGCTTCATAGGGTGCCATCCCGACAGTGAATTGGTATGAATTATTATAAGAAAATTTGACAAAGGGAAGGTATTGTTCCCAACCTCCTCTGAAATTAAGCACACACATTCTGGGCATATCCTCCAACATTTGGTTGACTCTTTCTATCTTCCCATCTGTTTGAGGGTGGTAGGAGGTAATAAACTTCAATTCGGTTCCCATAGCTTCTTGGAAACTTTTCCAAAAATGGGAAACACAAATTTTGTCTCGATCAGAGACTATATTAATGGGCACCCCGTGGAGTCTAACAATCTCCGTAATAAATATCCAGGCGTAACGAGTAGTATTGTAGTCTCTACATACCGGTAAGAAATGTGCTGACTTGGTCAAATGATCGATAATCACCCAAATGAAATCATGACCATTTTGTGACGTTTGCAATCCCCTGATGAAATCCATCGAGATTCTTTCCCACTTCCATACCGGTACTTCCAAGGGTTATAATAATACCGTCGGTCATTGATGATCTACCTTCACCAGTTCACAAGCCGTGCATTGGGAAACAAATTCAGAAATGTCCCGCTTCAAACCCACCCACCAATATTAACGGCGCATGTCTTGGTACATTTTGTCCCCACCAGGATGTACTGCAAATTTGAACCCCTGAGATTCTGTCATTACGATTCATCTTAAATCCCCTTCGTCCGGGCCAACAAGTCTCACTTGGAAATGTAACCCACCCTCAGAACTTATGGAGTAGGATTCCACTCCCTTGGTGAACAATTGGTGTATACGGTCCTGACAACTTTTGTCCCTTCCTTGAGCTTCCACAACACTTGCCACTATAGTCGGCTTAACAGTCAACACCTACATAAATGCCCTAGCAACAACGTCCTCTTAACTGAGTTCCTTCCATTTAGCCTTCCACACCGTGGCTAACTCCCCTTCGGTTTTCTGACTAAACGCATCCGCCACTACATTAGCCTTACCCTGGTGATAATGAATATCAAATTGGTATTCCTTCAAAAACTCTAACCACCGACGTTGTTGCATATTCAAATCCTTCTATGAAAATTAAATACTGCAATGATTTGTGGTCCGTGAAAAGACTAAATTTCTCCCCAGTAGGTAATGCCTCCAAATCTTCAAGGAAAAAACCAATGCAGCATGTTCCAAATCATGAACCGAATAATTATTCTCATGGGGCTTTACTTTGCGAGAAACATAAGCAATAGTCCGATGCTCTTGTTGTAATACACCTCCCAACCCTTGCAGAGATGCGTCAGTAAAGACCAAATATTCCAACCCTAGCCTTGGTAACGCAAGTACTAGAGAAGAAGTCAACTTATCTTTTAACTCACCAAAAGCTAGCTGACAAGAATCATCCCAAACAAATATCACCCCCTTTCAAGTTAGATTTATCAAAGGGCTATCAATCTTAGAAAAACCCTTGATAAATCTGCAGTAATAGCTAGCCAAACCCAGAAAACTGTGAATCTCTATTGGTGTCGTGGGCTGACCCCATTCCCTCACTACAACAACTTTACTCGGGTCTACTGAAATACCCTCAATGGTAACAATGTGGCCCAGAAATTGTACTTCTTGCAACCAAAAACCACACTTCTCAAACATAGCATACAATTGATGATCCCTCAACGTTCGGAAAACCACCCATAAATGTGTAGCATGATCGACTTCTGTTTGAGAGTACACTAGGATGTCATCAATAAACATGATAAAAAACTGGTCTAGGAAGTCTCGAAACACTCTATTCATAAGGTCAATGAACACAGCAGGAGCATTGGTTAGCCCGAAAGGCACAACCAGAAATTCATAGGACCCATATCTAGTCAGGAACGCAGTTTTGGACATGTCTTGTTCTCGTATCCATAGCTGGTGATACCCAGTACTGAAGTCTATTTTAGAGAAGTACGATGCTCCTCTAAGTTGATCGAATAAATCATCAATCTGAGGTAGTGGGTATTTGTTCCTGATGGTAACTTTATTCAACTCCCTGTAATCTACACACAACCGTAGAGAACCATCTCTTTTCTTCACAAATAATAATGGAGCTCCCCACAGCGGCGTACTACGCCTAATAAACCCATGTTCTAACAACTTCTGAATCTGATCTCTTAACTCCCTCATCTCAATAGGAGCCATACGGTATGGAGCTCTAGCAATCGGTCGTGTTCTCGGTGCTAAATCAATCACGAACTCAATCTCCCTACTTGGAGGTAAACCCGGTATCTCCCAAAAAACATCTTTGAAGTCTCTAACAATAGGAATCGATTCTAAGGAAACTACTACATCATGAGAAGTCTCCTCCACAATTTAATATAAATAAGTGCTGGAACCTCCCTCTAAATGAGGCATAGCAACTAAAAACATCTCTTGCCTTGAAATGAAAAAAACTATACTCTTTTCATAACAAATTACTATCACACGGTACTTCACTAACCAATCCATACCCAGTATTACATCATACCCGACCATATCAAGGACGAGAAAATCATCCTCAAAACACAAGTTACCAAGATTTATTTCTACTCGTTTACAAACAAAGAATATGAGCGAACCATCACCCATAGAAGATTCGACACTAGTGAAAGTACTCTCCGCAGATTTAATTAGCTCCGTCGATTGAGAAAAACTCTGAAAATAAATGAGTGTGTCGCACCCGTATCAAACAACACACGACCCATATGCCCTTGGATAGGAAACTTACCCTCAATAGTTGGCAGCGCGGGCGGGTTTGGAGGAAGCATAGCATCGTGTATGTGGCAAACACGCCCATACTATAGTTGTCCCTATTGTGGAGGGGAAACTTTATTGGGCCCTTGTGGTGGTAGTTATGCCTATTGATGCTGTGGAATTCTAGGAAACTGTCCCCCAATCAACTGCGGACACGACTTCTTATAATGACCCGACTCCCCACATTGAAAGCAATGACCCACCATATTTTCCTAATTACGGCCCCTATTATTTTTGAACTGCCCAAAGCCTTGGCCTGGTTGGCCTAGACCCCTATTGTTACCACGACCTGCTTGACCTACCTGCTGTTGTTGTTAGACACCTTGATCGTGCCTGAAATTACTGCCACCAAAATTAAATCCCTCAAAATGCTGCCTTTGGGACAAATCCCCTTGTTGGGCGTCCCCTTCCTTTTGCTTACCTCCCGATGATTGGTGTAAGGGTAGTGCTACTCCTCCCATACCATTGCCTTCTGGATTACTTTCTTGCCCCACAACTCAAGCTTTCTTACTACTTTGAACATGCAACCAATGATCTTGACAGTGGAGTAACGCGGCATTCATCACATCCTCGCAAGTTTGTAAAGATGGATTGCCCAGTAAGTGTTGTTGTATCCTCCAGTGTAAGCCTCCAATGAACTTTGATATTATCCTCTCCTCCGGAGTTACCTCATCCGGCACAAAACTATCCAAATGAGTGAATTCCTACTCATACTCGGCCACCGAATGTTCACCTTGAACTACATCTTGAAGCTTTCTCCTCATCTCCTTTAGGACTGCGGGAAGAAAATACTTTCGGTCAAACAAAACCCAAAAGTTATTTATAGTCATGGTATCTCTTTTCTATGGCATGGTCATCGACTCCCACCAGTGTAATGATGCTCCAAATAATTTAAAAGTAGCAAGGATTTGCTACCATTCCTCACTATAGTCTACCATACAAAGATGGCACTGCATATCCTTTTTTCCATTGGTTAGCTATTATCACGTCGGAACCACCATGGAATTCTGGGGGATGACCCTTTAAAAAGGATTACCTGACTCTTTCCCATGGAGAAGGTCCTGCAGGGACTTGTACCTCTTGAGCATGTGGTTGTTGGCCTTGGGGAAATTTATGAACTACGGTAGTCACCGCCGCATTAAACTCTTGGGCAATAATATTGGCTACTTCAATGGGATTTATTGTTCCTTGATGTAGCGGTGGAGGACCTACATCATTTCTACAATTCTATTTCTTCTCGTAGGGCAAAATTTTTTAGGCAGCATCTGAGATGAAGAAACTATTGAATTAGAATACTATTAAGAATAATTTATATTAAAGAAGATCGAAACCATACAAAACAAAATAGTGCTAACAATAGGACTCTGTATCAAAGAACGCTACGGTAGAGCGTGATAAGTCCGCATAGATCCTAAAGACTCTAGAACCTGATGCTCTGATACCATCTGAAACACACCGATTATTTAAAATAAGAGGTGGCCAACCCGATACTCCAATAATTACAGGAATCATAGATGGTCCATTTTTAGCATCACAGTAATACAATAAGTATACGAGATAACCACTAATTATTTTAGAAAATGGATTGTCAAAATTTTTGTTTGTAATTTAAAGAAAAACATTTATATAATTCAATTGAAAAGAAGGTGGATGCAAATAAATATAGATATTAATTCAGCAACTATATACAACAAAATAACCAAATAAATTATCGGTTAACAGACATATACACAGGGTTACACCAAGTAATTAAAATATAACATTTCATAATATCATACAAGTACAAAAATTGGGCAACACATCCGAACATTTAATTGATCACAACTAGAATAAAAAATATGGAAGGGTCTATATCAAAATATCTCATAACATCCGCAAGTGTTACAGCTCCAGGACACTGGAATGGAAAAGTCAATGCGAGCGTCCTTGCGGTGGAACACCTAGTCGAATATAAGATTCATGCAAAACAAAGAGATATAAACGGGTCAGGTTCTGGTTTGATATGATCACCATGTGAATAACATGCATGACAGTTATGAAGAGTTAAATCGTCAAGAATAAGCTTGTTTCGTTAACCATAAGTACGGATAGGGAATCTAATTTCTCAATGTAAAAGAATAACCTCACGCAATATCAATAACAATGATCACAATTCAATTGGGCAGGAGAAAATTGATAATATAATAGTTAAAGATATTTCCATCTTACACAATTTCATTTCACCGTTCCTTTTCACATTAGGAAACATATTCAAAGAAATTTAATTCACAGAGTGCATTGCCATCAATAATATCCCACTTTAATATGAATAGTTATATTTCACAACATATAACGATTTTAAGACCTTCCTTCCAAGTTTCCCCACTGGACGCACCCCTAAATAGCTATCATCTTCTAGGGCCTATCACCAAGATAACCTGGTCATCCTACATCGCATAATGTCGGGAAGCGGCCATATATCTTCGACAGTGAGTCATAACCACACCCGGATTACCTCACTTGGCTAGGTTTCTAAGTGCCTAACTTAAAACAAAGAAGCTAGAAGAAACTAAGCATTTAAGGGTGAAAAATAGGAGACCAGTTGACCGGTCATGAGGCCGCGGTCGATCGCACCTCTTGGGTTTTGCCTAGAAAGGAAAGCAGTAAGCTCATTTTGGAAGGCCCGATTGACCGTTCCTGGGACCGCAGTTGACCGCGCTCTAAATTTATACTTATCGAAGAAAGCAGTATGCCTTCCCCTTAAGGCCCGATCGACCGGTCCTGGGACCACGGTCAATCGCGCCTATCAGACCCACGATTCCCTCTTCTTATATAATGCTAAATCCAAAACCAAAACCCTTTATTCCTACATTTCTTTCATTATCATCAACTAACAACACAACCACAACCTATCTACACCACAACAAACTCTCATAACCAACTTAAATCATACAAACAACAAGATCCAAGTGTTAAACATCAATAATTATCAAAACGTACTATTTGTTCTAATTTTCCAACTACACAACTATCACAACAAATTATTCACATTAAATCATATACTAGCAAGTAAGAAACTTGCCTTAAACTAAAATTTTGAATTCCTTTCCAGTAGAAGCAAGATCAAACCGCAATTTCTTCAATTCTTCTCCTTTCTCTTCTTTTCCACAAATTCTCTTTCTCTCTCTCTCTCTCTTTCTAGGTTTAGGAACTTATAAGAGGAATAAAAGGATTGGAAGACTTAAATCGTGCCTTTAAGATAATTTCCCTTCTTTAAATGTTAATACACCTTTAAGATGACTCGTAACTACATAATTATGTCATAACCTATTAAAAGTGCTCGGAACCCAAAAATACAATATGGCAGTTATTTTGACTATCTCGACTATTTCGGGACTAACCATGCCCTCTAAATTGACATCCAGAATAATATAAATCATTTCAAGTTCCAACTTCATTTAAACCATAAATGTCGTTTAAAGCACAACGACACCATGAATCATAACATAATGCTATTTACATTCACATAACATTAAATATGCAAAATTTAGTAAATATTATCTTTTACTCACTTAGATATTATTTACTCCATCCTCCAATATTTTATATAAATACCTCTCATGGAAAATTAATATAAAATCAATTACTTAAAAGTAAGAGTTATTACATTAGTTTAGTTTAAATCGTAATAGCGCCTCGTGTTTTGCGCGGGGTGTTACGGGTGGTATCGGAGCTTAGGTATATGACAATTCTCAGGACTTTGGGTTTTCGGTCTAGTATGCATGTTAGACTTGTTATCTTTGGAGATAGAATTTTTTGTTAACGACGTGGCAGGCATCGAGGTTAGGATTTGTTATATTGATGTGAAGATCTTTAGAAGTGGTTTGAGGACTTTAGTTTTGTGATGATTTCGGGAAATATAATCGAGTAGTAATTCGTGCGTGTATGGATGCCTAATCATGGTCTTTATGGGTCCATTATTTAGAACAATTTTGAGCATTAGGCTTCGTCGAATTATGAGGGCGAAAATCCTAGCCATGTGGGGAAGTATGTAACAACCCGTAAATTTAAAAAGGTATTATTTAAATTAATTTTAAATTTTGGGAAAAATAAAATTTGGGAAATTATTAATTTAGTAATTTAAAATGTTGAGTTTTGATATTGAAAAGTTGAATTTTAATCGAAATTAAAATCAGAGTTAAAATGAGAATTTTAAAAAAATTACGGTTGCACGGTTTTGGTATGTGACTAACGAGCAATTTTTTCTAGTTTATATTCAATCCTATTAGCATTAGAACTCGTAATCATTATAAGTTAAAACTAATCCATGGTTGAGTTCTCCAAATCACTTTTTCCACAACTCTTCCTCTAGAAGACTTCTCCAAAATATTTCCCTTTCATCTACAAACCTTCGTCCCAATTTTCTTCAAGGTTTCAACTCAACATTGTTCAAGAACGAGTTTTGTTGGTTTCTTGAGAGGAACGCAGTAGTTGAGTCAGAATTTTTTGGAAAAATCCTTATGGTTTTCATGTGAAGATTTTAACATACGGTACTTACACAATATGCTCCTAAATTCTATCGAGAGTATTTCGTTTGTTTAACGTGTTATTTGCACTAATGATGATGAGTGGTATTCGTTGGGATCCTTTGAGATATTTTTGGAATCTATTATTGATTCATTGAGATATTTTATTTGTTGATGGGCATGGTTTCATGAGATTTTAATATGAACAGAGAATGGGCACCCGCTAATTGTCCAAAAGTCCAATGGCCGCAATGAGGCATTACGAATCTTGGGTGAGGTGAGGCCTTATTACCCATTGATGCATTATTGAGAGATTAAATTGGTACAATACTTGAGTATTTCATTTGATTCGTATATGCGGATTCGTATTATTACCCTTTATTCATCGTTATTATTTTTAAGCATCTACTCTTGTCATATTGAGTACTTCACCGTATTTTCTTTTAGTGGAAGGTTAGCGTGAATTTGTTCGCTAAGGATTATCTGGAGGACTTTGGAGCTTGGATTTTGAAGGATTTTTTTGTATAGTTTGGTAGTGTATGTTATTTGGAGAGATTCGAATTATTTTAGAGAGGAATTATTATAATTATTTTGGAAGTGTAAAATTTTGAATTCATTAACAATATAGATTCTCTACACTATTTGTTGAGGACTTAGTTTAGTTTTAATTGTAGTAGTGCCTCGGGTTTTGTGCAGGGTATTACAGATGGTATCGGATCATAGGTTTACGAAAACGCTCGAACCTTTGGGTTTTGGGTCTAGAATGTGGGTTAGACGTGTTTTCTTTAGAGATAGAATTTTTGGTTGAGGACGTGGCAGGAATCGAGGTTAGGATTCGTAATCTTGATGTGAGGATGTTTAGAAGTAATTTCAAGACTTTAGTGTTGTGATGATTTTGGGAAATAGAATCGAGTAGTAATTCGTGTGTGTAGGATTTGGAGTATGGGAGACAAATCATTATCTTTATGGGTCGAAGTTTGTGAACTGTTTTGAGCGTTAGGCTTCATCGAATTTCGAGGGGGAAATTCCTATGCTAGTGGTAAAGTATGTAACACCCCATAATTTTGAAAAGTTATTATTTTAATTAATTCGAAATTTTGGGTAAAATAAATTTTTTGAACTTATTAATTTTAGTAATTTAAAATGCTGAGTTTTAATATTGAAAAGTTGGATTTTAATCAATTTTAAAATTGGAGTTAAAATGCGAATTTAAAAAAAATGGTGGTCACGGTTCAGGGCCGTGACGGACGGTCAATTTTTTTTTAGTTTAAATAGAATCCTATTAGCTTTAGAACTCCAAATCATTATAAATTAAAACTAGTCCATGGTTGGGTTCTCCTAATTGCTTTTCCACAACTCTTCCTCTAGAAGACTTCTCGACAACATTTCTTTCATCTACAAAACTTTTCCCTAATTTTATTCAAGGTTTCAACTCAAGATTGTTTAAGAACGAGTTTTGATGGTTTCGTGAGAGGAACGCAATACTAGAATCGGAATTTTTTGGCAAAATATTTACGGCTTTCATATGATGATTTTCACGTACGGGACTTACACAATAGGCTCCTAAATTCTCTTGAGAGTATTACGTTTGTTTAACATGTTATTTGCACTCATGTTGAATTGTGGTACTCATTTGAATCCTATGAGATATTTTTAGAATCTAATATTGATTCGTTGAGATATTTTATTTGTTGATGGGCATGGTGTCATCAGATTTTTATACGGCATGGAGAAGGGGCACCCGCCAATAGTCCAAAAAATTCAATAACCACGATGAGTCTTTATGAAGCTTGGGTTAGGTGAGGTGAGTCTTGGTGACCCACTGATGTGTTGTTGGGAAATTAAATTGGTAGAATGCTTGAGTATTGCATTTGATTTGTATATGTGAATTCGTATTGTTGCACTTTATTCACTGTTACTAATTTTGAGAATCTATTTCTGTCATATTGTGTACTTCCCCATATTTTCTTTTAATGGAAGGTTAACGTGGATTTGGAACCTTAGGAATATTTGGAGGATTTTCGAGCTTGGAGTTTGGAAGTTTGTTTTATATATTTTTGTAGTGTATTTTATTTGGAGAGTTTAGAATTATTTTTTAGAGGAGTTATTGTAATTATTTCGTAAGTGTAAAATTTTGAATTCGTTATTTTTATTTTTGTGTAATATAGATGCTCGATAATAATTGTTGAGGAGTTAGTTTAGTTTTAATAGTAGTAGCATCTCGTGTTTTGTGCAGGGTGTTATCAGAGCTTTGGTATACGAAAACTCTAAATTCTTTGGGTTTTGGGTCTAGCATGCGGGTTAGATGTGTTGTCTTTGGAGATAGAATTTTTGGTTGAGGACGTGGTAGGCATCGAGGTTTGGATTTGTAATCTTGATGTGAAGATGTTTAGAAGATATTATAGGAGTTTAGTGTGGTGACGATTTTTGGGAAATAGAATCGAGTAAAAATTCATGCGTGTAGGATTGGGTGTATTGGGCGCCTAATCGTGGTCATCATGGGTCAATATTTGTGAACCGTTTTGAGCATTAGGTTTCGTCTAATTTCGATGGAGAAATTCCTGTGTTAGTGGGGAACTATGTAACACCACGTAAATTTAAAAAAGGTATTATTTAAATTAATTAACACATTTGGGTGAGATAAAATTTTTGAATTTATTAATTTTGTAATTTAAAATGTTGAGTTTTAATATTGAAAAGTTAGATTTTTATCAAAATTAAAATCGGAGTTAAAATTGATATTTGAAAAAAAAAATGGTTGCAGAGTTCTGAACCATGACTAAGGGGAATTTTTTTTTTATAGTTTAAATAGAATCCTATTAGTATTAAAACTCCTAATCATTATAAATTAAAAGTAATTTGTGGTTGGTTTCTCCAAATCTCATTATCCACAACGCTTCCTCTTGATAAATTCTCCAAAATATTTCCCTTTCATCTACAAAACTTTGCCCCAAATTTCTTCAAGGTTTTAACTCAAGATTGTTCAAGAATGAGTTTTTATGGTTTCATGAGCGGAACGCAGTAGTAGAATAAGAATTGTTTAGCAAAATCTTTATGGCTTTCATGTGATGATTTTAAGGTACAGGACTTACACAATATGCTCCTAAATTCTCTCAAAAGTATAACATTTCTTTAACGTGTTACTTGCACTCATTATGAATTCTAATTTTGGATTCGAATCGTATGAGATATTTTTGGAATCTGATATTGATTTGTTGAGATATTGTATTTATTGATGGGCATCCTGTCATGAGATTTCAATATGGCATGGAGAATGGGCACCCACCAATATTCGAAAAGTCCAATAGCCACGATGAGACTCTACGAAGCTTGGATAAGGTGAGGTGAGGCCTGGGGACCCATTGATGTGTTGTTGAGAAATTGAATTGGTACAATGCTTGAGTATTGCATTTGATTCGTATATGCGGATTCGTATTTTTGCTCTTTATTCACCACTATTCCTTTTGAGCATCTATTCATGCCATATTGTGTACTTCCCCGTATTTTCTTTTAGTGGCAGGTTAGCATGGATTTGGACGCTAAGGATTATTTGGAGGATTTTAGAGCTTGGAGTTTGGAAGATTATTATTTTTATAGTTTGGTAGTGTATTTTATTTTGAGAGTTTAGTATTATTTTAGAGAGGAATTATTATAATTATTTTGCAAGTGTAAAATTTTGGATTCCTTATATTTATTTTTGTGGAATGTGGATGGTCTATACTAATTGTTGGGGATTTAGTTTAGTTTTAATCATAGTAGCGCCTCATGTTTTGCTCAAGGTGTTACAGATGGTATCAGAGCTTAGGTATACGATAACCCCCGGGTGTTTGTGTTTTAGGTCTAGCAGGCGGGTTAGATGTGTTTTCTTTGGAGATAGAATTATTGGTTGAGGACGTGGTAGGCATCGAGGTTAGGATTTGTAATCTTGATGTTAGGATGTTTAGAACTAATTTTAGGACTTTAGTCTTGCAAAGATTTTTGGGAAATAGAATCCAGTAGTAATTCATGCGTGTAGGAATGGGTGTATGGGTGCCTAATCGTGGTTTTATGGGTCGGTGTTTGGGAATCGTTTTGAGCATTAGGCTTCGTCGAATTTTGAGGGAGAAATTCTTGCACTAGTTGGGAAGTATGTAACACCCCGTAAATTAAAAAAGGTGTTATTTAAATTAAATCAAAATTTTAGGTAAAATAAAATTTTGGAATTTATTCATTTTAATAATTCAAATGTTGACTTTTAATTTTTAAAAGTTGGATTTTAATCGTTATTAAAATCGTAGTTAAAATGGGAATTTAAAAAAAAATCAAAGTCATAGTTATCTGTCGTGACTAACGAGCCAATTTGTTTTAGTTTAAGTTGAATCCTATTAGCATTAGAACTATAAATCATTATAAATTAAAATTAATCCGTGGCTGGGTTCTTGAAATCAATTTTTCCACAACTCTTCATCTAGAAGACTTCTCCAAAATATTTCCCTTTCATCTTCAAACATTTGCCCTAATTTTCATCTAGGTTTCAACTCAAGATCGTTCAGGAATGAGTTTTGATGGTTTCGTGAGAGGAACGCAGTAGTAGAATTAGAATTTTGGGGAAAAAACTTTATGGCTTTCAAGTGATGATGTTAAGGTACGAAAGTTACACAATATGCTCCTAAATTCTCCCGAGCGTATTTCGTTTGTTTAACGTGTTATTTGCACTCATGTTGAATTATGGCATTCATTGGAATCCTATGAGATATTTTTGGAATCTAATATTGATTACCTGAGATATTGTACTTGTTGAAGGGCGTGGTGTCATGAGATTTTTATTTGGTATGGAAAATAGGAATCCACTAATAGTCCAAAAGTCCAATAGCCATGATGAGTCTTTACGAAGTGTAATGCCCCTTATTTCTGAGTAATTGTTTTTATATTAAATTGCCATGCGGGTTAATTATATAAAATAAAGAAAGTTGGAGTAAATATTATTTTAAGTCATTTAAGAGATAATATTTACTGAGTCCTGCATATTTACTATTAAGTGCATGTCATTGGCATCATATTATGTTTTATTGTGTCCTTGTGCCTAAAGCGATGGTTATGATTTAAAATGATGTTGGAACATGAAATAATTTATGATGTCCCAGGTGTCAATTTAGAGGGTGCGATTAGTCCAAAAATAGTCAAAATAGTAAAAATAAGTACCATCTTGTATTTTTGGGTTCCGGGTACTTTTGACCGATTATGACTTAATTATGTTGTTATGAGTCATTTTAATTGTGTAGTAACATTTAAAGATGGAATTTAATGATAAAGGGGCATTTAAGTCTTCCAACAACATTTATTCTCATTTATATGTCTTAAACCTAGAGAGAGAGAGAAAGAGAGATTGTGAGAAAAGGAGAGAAAAGGAAGAGAATTGAAGAATTGAGCTTGGGATTTGTTTCTACTGGAAGATAATCTGAGATTAAAACCTTAAGGAAAGTTTCTAACTTGCAAATATATGATTTATCATGGATAAATTGTATTGATAGTTGTGTATTTGAAAGAATTGAACAAATTAGGTTTTGAAAAATTTGGTATTTAAACCCTTAAATATGGTATTAAATTTGATTTAAGTGGGTTTTATTAAGTGTTGTTGGTTTAGAAATGATTTGGTGTTAGTATGAGTTGATTTAGTTGGGATTTGAGGTTAGAAGCATGAGTTTTGGGTAAATTAGGGTTCGTAACCCGTAGCCCCCAACATGGCAAATCTGCCAGGGTGAATCGATTCGCCCTCCCTAGTGAATCGATTCACTGAAAAGGGTGGCTACAAGTCTGGGGACCCGAATTGATTCGGGTTAAGGCCGAATCAATTCGGCTTAGGACAAGAAGTTTGGTATTTTGAGCCGAATCGATTCACTTTTAAAGGTTCAAAATTCTTGCTATTTTAGGATTTTTTTTAACTTAGTTTGTAGCCATTTTTTTTAGGTTTAAGGCCTATGAACCTTCTATTATGAAGTAATATAGAGTACTAGAGTCTTGTATTAGGAATATGAATACCTTAGATTAGAAGGGAGTAATCTGGCTTACTTCGGGGGCTATATTCTGGTTGTTAAGATCATTTCTTTATTTAGTAAACCAGCCTAGGACTAGGGGAAAGTAGGTTTACCTAGTTTTGGACTTTTAGAGATTGCTATGAGGTAATATTATACTTGATGGCTTATAGGGTTATCGTTAATTTATGGAGACTAATATGTAGATAATTGAATGTTATGTTTTACGTCGTTAAACACATATGGCCCCGAATATAATGTAATGTACATTTTAAATTGGCATATCTTATGAATATTGAATTGCATATACATACCTCTATAAATGATATCATAAGGGAAGCTACGCGAATGAGGTGAAGTCCCCTGGCTATTGAATGCAGGGTGAATATAGTCCTCGTCCAAAGGACCAGTTGTTATATTGTGATGTTATTTTATTCAATGTGAGGTAATTCCGAGTACGGTTATGACTCACTATCGAAGGTATATGGCCGCTTCCCACGCTACGCGAATTAGGATGCCCAGGTTGTCTTGGTGATAGGCCCTGGAAGATGATAGCTATTTAGTGGTGCATCCAGTGGGGTGACTCCTAAAATGATGGTCTTAGAATCGTTATATATTGTGATTATAACTATTCTCACAAAAGTGGTATTTTATAAATGGCTAAAGCACTTCATAAATCAACTAATTTATAATAAGTTTCCTAATGCGGAATGGACTCGTGAAATTATATTGTGCAAAAATGAAATGTAAGCTTAATAAGTGGGTATTTAGTTATTTCTCTTACAATATCAAATAGTTATCATTATAACTGATATTACGCTAGGTTGTGCATTTCGATGAGAGGTGAGGATTATTCTTATTGTGAAGGGCGAATTAAGTTTGCTTATGATGTTAGATGTTCATAACTGTCATGCATTTTATTAACATGAATACATATCAAACCCAGCCCTGACCCGTTTATATCTCTATATTTTTTATGGAACTCTTTTACGCCTAGGTGCTCCGCCGCAAGGACGCCCATGTTAATCTCTCCTTCCAAGTGTCCAGGAGCTATAACATTTTTGCGGATGTTGTAGGATATTTGTTATAGACGCCTCTATCTTTTGTGCACTCTATGTAACAACCCTCACTTTTGAGAAATGATTTTATATTAATTCACTGTGTGAAGTAATTATATAAAATGTTGGAAAATGGAGTGAATATTAATTGAATGAATTGAAAGTTAATATTTACTAGATTGTTGCATATTCACTGTATGTGTAAGTAAATATCATCATGCTACATTTTATAGTGTCATGTTCTTTAAATGACATTTACGAATTAAATGAAAACCGAGACTTAAAATGACTTATAAAATTTCCAAATGATAATTTGGAGGGCGTAGTTAGTCCCAAAATGTGCGAGATAGTCGAAATAAGTGCCATATTGTATTTTTATGTTTTGGGCACTTTTGACTAGTTTTAACTTAAATGTGTATTTGTGAGTCATTTTAATGTGGTATTAACCATTTAAGTTGGGAATTTTAGACTAATACCATGATTTAGTCTTGAATTTGATTTATTTCTCTTAAGTGCATTTACTAACCTAGAGAGAAAGAGAGAAGAAGAGAGTTATGGAGAAAAGAAAGAAATTGAAGATTGAGGATTGGGATTGTTGCTACCACAAGGAAATCTGATATTGCAAGCTTAAGGCAAGTTTTCTACTTGCTAATATATGGTTTAAGATGAGTAAATTGTGTGATAGTTGTGTATTAGCATTAATGGAATAAATGTGGATTTTAAGGTGTTTAAACCCAAATCATGATTTATGTTGATGATATTGTGGATTATAGTAGTTGATAATCATGTAGGATGATTTGGGGTATATTAATGTTGTTGGATGTGTGTAAAAATGGAGTAGAAATGAGTTTGGGGGAAAAACTAGGGTTCATAACTCAAAACCCATTCTTGGCCAAATCGCAGGGGCGAATCGATTCGGCCCTAGGGCGAATCGATTCGGCCCTAGGGCGAATCGATTCACTTATGGATCAAGTTATAGGTTTGCAAGACCGAATCGATTCGGGTTAAGGCCGAATCGATTCGAATAAGGCAGAAACTGGGATTTGTCCTCCGAATTGATTCTCTTTTGGGCGAATTGATTCACTGCTTGGGGCGAATAGATTCAGCCCTAGGGCGAATCGATTAGGAAACCTTGTTGTTTTGATTTATTTTTCTAACTCATTTTTTATCCTTTTTCATTAGGATTAGGACGTAAGAACCTTCTTGTATGAAGTAAACTAGAGTCCTAGAGTCCTAGATGAGTTAGTTAATTACCCTAGTATAGAAATGGTTTATATGGGGGTTATTTCGGGGGTATACAAATTGAGGACATGGCATTGTTTTCCTATAATTAACTTTTAGGAGTCTAGGAGTTGTAGGGTCGTATTTGGGAGACTTTAGAAGCTCAATTGAGTTATGATAGTCTTGATGGCTTATAATAACACCACAAAAGAATGTTTGGAGAATAAATCGAGAATTTATTCATTCGTTGAGGTTATAATGATGTCATGAAATACGTATGGCTCCGGATAAAATGTGATGTATTCGTAAGAAATGGAAATGAAAATGATAATGGTAAATGATAATTTACTTAATCATGAATATGGTAAATTATAATTTGCTTAAACACACCTCTCTAAATTCCATCATAAGGGAAGTGTTCACGTGAGGTGAAGCCCCCTGGCTAATGAATGCAGGGTGGATATAGTCCTAGGCAATATGAGCGTTGTTGTATAATTTCTGCGATGGGGAAATAATTTCGGGTGTGGTTATGACTCTCCCGTAGGCATATGGCCGCTTCCCGACGTCTTGTGTTGTAGGTTCCCAAGTTGTCTTGGTATATAGGCCCTGGAAGATGATGGTCATTCAGGGGTGCGCACACTGGAGAAACCCGGACGGACGATCTTAGAATAGTTATATGTATATGAATATAACTATTCTTAATTAAGTGGGACTTGATGTATAATTAATGCCACAAAGAGCATGTAATAGTGATTATATTCTTGATAAGGAATGGAATTCCACAAAGAGCATGTAACCGTAATTATATTCCTGATAAGGAATGGAAAGATGAAATGAAATAGTGAAAGATGAGGGAGGCTTTTAATTATTGATACTCATTTATATCCTCTTGCATAACTAAATAAAATTTATAATCAATTGCATTGTCTTAGTTTATACTTTGAGGTTATGTTGATAGATTCTCATCTTTATCATTCATGATTATCTGTTCATAACTGTCATACTCTTTATTCATCTGGTGATCATATAAAATCGGGTCCTGACCCGTTCACATTTCTTATTGTGCATGAATCTTGTATCCGCTCAGGTTCTCCACCGCAAGGACGCCCGTACTGATTTTCCCATTCCGGTGTTTTTGGGGAGTCGTGATACTTTTTGAATATTACGGTATATTTTGTGTAGACGCTTTCATTTTTATACTCTAGTTATGCTCGGGTCTTTTACTAGGGCGTGTGGCCCAACCTTTTGTAACTGTTTAATGGATGTATTATGTAATTTAATTAAACTGTTGTAATACGTCGTATGTACCTATTGACCGACAGCATATTCGGTCCCCATATTGTATTCGTGTTATGGATGTAATATAAGTTCTTTTGGGTTTCCACTTTCTTTTCAAATTGGGCTGTTTAAATTCTTTCCATAACTTAAAAAAAATTGGCAACCCATTTTCTGAAATATAGGTTGGTTATCCCACATACTTACTATATTGTAGTGATGTTGAGAATGATCCATCCATTAATCCTGTTTTATTCGAGTATCGGGTTATCCACCCCTTATGTTGATGAGCGGGTTGTCACAGATGGTATCAGAGCATCAGGTTCTAGAGTCTTTAGGATCTATGTGGACTTGTCACGTTCTAACGTAGCGTTCTTTGATCTAGAGCCTAATGTTAGGACTGTTTTGTTGCCTATGTATGCGGATCTTCTGCAAAATTAGATTTTTTTAAATAGTATTCGAACTCTATTATTTCTTCATCTCAGATGCCGCCTAAGAGAGGCCTCCCTGCTAGAAGGAATAGAGTCGTAGAAGAGGATGTTGATCCTACACCACTGTCACAAAGAAATATAAATGTTGTTGATGTAGCAAACATTATGGCCCAAGCAGTCAACGCAGCGATGACTGTCGTGGTTTAGCAATTTCCACAAGCTCAACAACAACGGGCTCAGGATGCCCAAGCTCCTACGGTCTTTAAGGCAAAAACAACTGCGATAAGTTCCAAATCATGCACCGGATAATTCTTTTCATGGGTATTTAACTTGCGAGAAGCATAAGTAATAGCCCGTCACTCTTGTTGAAGTACACCTCCCAATCCTTGTAGAGATGTGTCGGTAAAGACTAAATATTCCAATCCTGGCCTTGGTAACGCAAGGACTGGAGCAGAAGTTAACCTATCCTTGAGATTGTCAAAAGCTTACTGACAAGAATCATCCCATACAAACCTAACCCCTTTCCTGTTTAAATTTATCAAAGGGCTAGCAATTTTAGAGAAACCCTTGATAAACCGACAGTAATAACCATCCAAACCCAGAAAACTACGAATCTTGGTATGTGTCGTGGGCTGACCCCACTCCCTCACCGTAACCACTTTACTTGGGTCCACCGAAATACCCTGGGCTATCACAATGTGACCCAAAAACTGTACTTCCTACAACCAAAAACCACACTTCTCGAACTTGGCATACAATTGGTGATCCCTCAACCTTTATAGGACCGACCGTAAGTGAGTAGCATGATCGGATTCTATTTGAGAATATACTAGAATATCATCAATGAACACGATGACAAACTGGTCCAGGAAGTCTCGAAACACTCTATTCATGAGATCCATGAACACGGCGGGAGCATTGGTTAGTCCAAAAGGCATAACCAAACATTCATAGGACCCATATCTCGTTAGGAACGCAGTCTTGGACACATCTTGTTCCTGTATCCGCAACTGGTGATAACCCGTACTCAATTCTATCTTAGAGAAGTACGATACTCCCCTAAGTTTATCAAACAAATCATCAATCTGAGGTAATGGGTATATGTTCCGGATGGTGACTTTATTCAACTCTCTATAGTCAACACATAACCGGAGAGAATCGTCCTTTTTCTTCACAAATAACATCGGAGCGTCGCCGCTTCGCCTAATAAACCCTTGTTCTAGAAAGTCCTGAATCTGATCCCTTAACTCCCTCATCTCAACAGGAGCCATACGTTATGGAGCTCTAGCGGTCGGTCTCATTCCCGGTGCTAAATTTATTATGAACTCAATCTCCCTACTAGGAGGCAAACCTGGTATTTCTCGAAAAACATCTTTGAATTCCCCAACAACCGGAATAGAATCTGAGGAAACAACTACATCCAGAGAAGTCTCCTCCACAATACAATACAAGTAAGTGCTAGTACCTCCTTCTGAATGAGGCATAACCACTAAAAACATTTATTGCCCCGGAATGGCAAAAACTATACTCTTCCCATAGCAATTAACTATCGCATGATACTTCACTAGCCAATCCATACCCAGAATTACATCATACCCGACCATGTCCAGGACGAGCAAATCGGACTCAAAACACAAATTATCGAGATTTATTCCTATATGTTTACAAACAAAGAAAATGAGTGAACCATCACCCAGAGAAGACTCAACACTAGTGAAGGTACTCTCCGCAGATTTAATCAACTCTGTAGTCTGAGCAAAGCTTCTAAAAATAAATAAGTGTATCGCACCCGTATCAAACAACACACGACCCACGTGCCCCTGAATGGGAAACTTACCCTCAATATGTGGCGGTGCCGGTGGATCCGGAGGAAGCACAGCATCCTGAATGTGATAAACACGACCATACTGTAGCTGTACCTGTTGTGGAGGGACAATCGGATTAGGTACTTGGGGCGGTGGCTGATCCTGTGGGTACTGTGGATTCCTAGGAAGCTGTCCCCCAATAAACTGAGGACACAACCTCTTGAAATGTCCCGGCTCTCTACATTGAAAACATCGATTAGTCGTATTTTACTAATTTTGACCCCGGTTATTTCTAAACTTCCCAACTCCTTGGCCTGGATGGCCTCTACCTCCATTATCGCCCCAACCTTCTTGCGGTCGTTGCGGGCCACCTTGACCATGCCTATTGTTATTCTCACCAACATTGAATCCACCAAAACATTGTCATTTAGACAAGTCCCCTTGCTGTGGGCCCCTTTCTTTCTGTTTATTTCCCAAAGATTAGGACGAGGGAAATGCTCCTCCTCCTATCCCATTGCCTCCGGGTTTCCCCGCTTGCCCTAAAATTGAAGCCTTCTTACTACCTTGAACATACAACCGATGTTATTAACAATGGAGTAACACGGCATTCATCACATCTCCAAAAGTCTGCAAGGCTGGATTGCTCAAAAAATGTTGTCGTGTCCTCCAGTGCAAAGCTCCAATAAATTTAAATATCCTCCACACCTCCGGAGTCACCTCATATGGTACAAAACTATCTAACCGCGTGCATTCCTCTTCATACTCCGCAACTGATCATTCTCCTTGCACCACATCTTAAAGTTTTCTTCTCATCTCCCTTTGAACGGCGTGAGGTAAGTACTTCAAATCAAACAGAACCCAGAAATCATTGATGGTCATAGCATCTCTCTGCTCTGGTCTAGTCATCGACACCCACCAATGTAGTGCAGCTCCAACGAGTTTAAAAGTATCAAGGGTTTGTTTCCTTTCCTCACTACACTCCACCATTCGGAGATGGCGCTGCATATCCTTTTTCCACTGATTAGATATTATGACGTCATAACCTCCTTGAAATTCTGGGGTATGGCCCTTTAAAAAGGATTCCCTAAATCTCTCCCATGGGGAAGGTCTAGTAGGAGCTTGTACCTCCTGAGCTCATTGTGGTTGAGCTTGTGGTAATTTTTGAACCATGGCAGTCATCACTGCATTGACCGCCTGGGCCACAATGTTTGCTACATCAGCAGCATTTATAGTTCCCTGTTGCGGTGGCGGTGGAGGACCAACATCCTCTTCTACAACTATATTCCTTCTAGCGGGGCGACCTCTCTTAGGCGACATCTGAGATAAAGAAATAATAGAGTTAGAATACTATATAAAATAATCTATCTTGCAAAAGATCACAAACATAGGCAACAAAACAGTCCTAACATTAAGCTCTATATCAAAGAACGCTACGGTAGAACGTGACAAGTCCGCATAGATCCTAAAGACTCTAGAACCTGATGCTCTGATACCATCTGTGTCAACCCACTCACCAAAATAAGGGGTGTCCAGCCCGATACTCCAATAATAGTGGGAATCATAGATGGACCATTCTTAGCATCATAATAATATAGTAGGTGTACGAGATAACCACCCAATGTTTCAGAAAAACGGGTTGCCAAAAAAAATTATTTTTTTTATAAGATAAAGAAATAATTTAAACAACCCAATAGAAAAAGAAAACGGAAACCCAAAAGAACTTATATTACATTCGCATCAAGTGTACAATAAGGGGACCGAGTAAGCTGTCGGTCAACAATCTCTTACAATAATACTCAACAAGTTTAATTAAGTTACATAATACATTACAAAAGCTTGGGCCACACGCCTGAGTAAAGGACCCGATCATAACTAGAGTATAAAAATGAGAGCGTCTATAACAACATATCCCGTAATATTTGCAAAGTATCACGGCTCCCCAAAAACACCGGAATAGGAAAGTCAGTACGGGCATCCTTGCGACGGAGCACCTGAGAGAATATAAGATTCATACACTATAAGAAATATGAACGGGTCAGGGCCGATTTTATATGATCACCAGATGAATAAAGAGTATGACCGTTATGAACAGTAAATCATGCTTGACAATTATGAGAATCTACCTACACAATCTCAAAGCATAGACTAAGGCAATTTACATGATCAAGAGTCTAAATTTCGTTATACAAGAGGATATGAATAAATAACATTAATTAAAAGCCTTCATCATTTACTTCGTTAAATTTCATCGTTCCATTTCCTCATTATGAAACATAATCACAGTTATATGATCTTTATGGCATTTATCATCAATCAAGTCCCACTTGAATAAGAATAGTTATATTCATATGCATATAACGATTCTAAGACCGCCTGCCCGGGTTTCCCCACTGTGCGTGCCCCTAAATGACTACCATATTCCAAAGCCTATCAACTAAGACAACCTGGGCACCTAACGCAACGTCGGGAGGTGGCCATATGCCTTCGAGTGAGTCATAACCACACCCAAAATTACCTCACTAGCGCAGAATAAACATATAACAACCGACCATATGGCCGAGGATTATAGTCTCCATGCATTCACTAGCCATGGGATATCACCTCATGCGTGAGCTTCCCTTATGATAGCATTTAGAGAGGTGTGTTTAAGTAAATTATCATTTACCATTTTAGTCTCATTTCCATTTCCATTTTAATAGATACATCACATTTTATCCGGAGCCATACGTAATTCATATCATCATTACAACCTCAAAGAATGAATAAACTCTCAATTTATTCTGCAAACATTTTATGGTGTTATTATAAACCACCAAGACTAGCATACCTCGATTGAGCTTCTAATGTCTCCCAATATGACATTACTACTCCTAAACTCATAATAATCAACTAGAGGAAAGAAATTCCCTATCATCACTTTGTACACCCCCGGAATAAGCCCCATTTAATCGATTTCTAATGTAGGGTAGTTAACTAACTCATCTAGGACTCTAGGACTCTAAGTTTACTACATACAAGAAGGTTCCTAAGTCATAAGCCTAAAGAAAAAGGGTTGGAATTGAGTTAGAAAAATAACTCAAAACTGCAGGATTTCCGAATCGATTCGCCCTGGCCGAATCGATTCGGTAAGAAAGCGAATCAATTCGGACCAGCCGAATCGATTCGGACAGGCCGAATCGATTCGATCCACTCAGACCTGTAAGCAGCCCCTATGGCGAATCGATTCGCTTGGGGAAAATCGATTCGCCCAGCCCAGAAATTCTACTTTTAGCTATGGAGTTTTGTACTCCAAATTTCCCCAACTCATTTCTACCCAAACCAAGATCATTATGGCAACCAACTAATCATAAATGCATCTAACAACTATGATTTACACCAATAAATATCTAAATCAACTTTCAAAAGTTCAAAACCTACAAATCCATTTAAAGCCCTAAAATTAGTAAACCATAACCAATCCACAACTATCCATACAAATTATTCATCTTAAATCACATATTAGCAAGTAGAAAACTTGCCTTGAGGTAGAAATCTCAGATTTCTTTGTGGTAGCAACAATCCCAAACCTCAATCTTCAATCTCTCTCTTTTCTTCTCTTTTTTCCCACAAGTTCTCTTCCTCTCTCTTTGTCTCTAGGTTAGTAAATATACTTAAGAGAGTAAAATAAAATGGAAGACTTAAATCGTGCCTCTCTCCTTAATTCCCAACTTAATTGGTTAATACTACATTAAAATGACTCACAACTACGCATTTATGTTAAAACCAGTCAAAAGTGCCTGAAACATAAAAATACAATATGGCACTTATTTCGACTATCTCGCACATTTCGGGACTAACTACGCCCTCTAAATTGGCATCCGACAATTTTATAAATCATTTCAAGTTTCGGTTTCATTTAAACCATAAATGTCATTTAGAGCATATGAAACTTTAAAACGCAACATGATGATATTTACATACACATACAGTAAATATACAACAATCTAGTAAATATTATCTTTCAACTCATTCAATTAATATTTACTCCATTTTCCAACATCTTAAATAATTACTTCACACAGTATATTAATATAAAATAAGTTCTCAAAAGCGAGGGTTGTTACATTTTAATATTGAAAAGTTGGATTTTAATCAAAATTAAAATCGTAGTTAAAATGGGAATTTAAAAAATAACGATTGTCACGGTTTTGGGCTATGACTCACGGGCAATTTCTTTTTATACTTTAAGTAGAAACCTATTAGAATTTAAAATGTTAACTTTTAATATTGAAAAGTTGGATTTTAATCGAAAGTAAAATCGCAGTTAAAATGGGAATTTATAAGAAAAACGGTTGTCACGATTTTGGGCCGTGACTAACATTTTTTTTTAGTTTAAATTGAATCCTATTGGCATTAGAACTGCTAATCGTTATAAATTAAAACTAATCCATGGTTGGATTCTCCAAATCGATTTTCCCATAACTCTTCCTCTAGAAGACTTCTTCAAAATATTTTCTTTTCATCTACCATACTTTTCCCCAATTTTCTTCAAGGTTTAAACTCAAAATTGTTCAGGAACGAGTTTTGGTTTCGTGAGAGGAACGCAGTAGTAGAATCATAATTTTTTGGCAAAATCTTTATGTCTTTCATGTAATGATTTAAAGGTACGGGACTTACAAAATTATGCTCCTAAATTCTCTTGAGAGTATTTCGTTTGTTTAAGGTGTTATTTGTACGGATGTTGAAATGTGGAATTCACTGGAATCCTATGAGATATTTTTGGAAGCTAATATTGATTAGCTGATATATAGTATTTGTTGATGGGCATGGTGTCATGATATTTTTATATGGCACAAGGAATGGGCACCCGCTAATAATCCAAAAGTCCAGGAGCCACGATGAGGCTTTACAAAGCTTGGGTGAGGTGAGGTGAGGCCTGGTGACCCATTGATGTGTTATTGAGAAATGAAATTGGTATAATGCCTGAGTATTGCATTTGATTCATATATGCAGATTGGTATTATTGTGCTTTATTCAACGTCGTTATTTTTTTGCTTCTATTCCTGTCATATTGTGTACTTCCCCGTATTTTCTTTTTGTGACAGGTTAGCGTGTATTTGGATGCTAAGGATTATTTGGAGGATTTTAGATCTTGGAGTTTGGAAGATTATTTTCGTATAGTTTTGTAGTGTATTTTATTTGGAGAGTTTAATATTTTTTTGAGAGGAATTATTGTAATTATTTTGGAAGTGTAAAATTTTGGATTTCTTAAATTTATTTTTGTGGAATATAGATGACTTATACTAATTGTTAAGGATTTAGTTTAGTTTTAATCGTAGTAATGCCTCGTGTTTTGCATTGGGTGTTACGGACGATATCAGAGCTTAGTTATACGATAACCCTCGGGCCTTTGGGTTTTAGGTCTAGCAAGCGGGTTAGACGTGGTTTCTATCGAAATAGAATTTTGATTGAGGACATGGTAAGCATAGAGGTTAGGATTATTAATCTTGATGTGAGGATGTTTAGAAGTGATTTGAGGACTTTAGTGTTGTGATAATTTTTGGAAATAGAATCGAGCAGTAATTTGTGTGTGTATACTTGGGTGTATGGGCGCCTAATGATGGTCATTATGGGTCGATCTTTGTGAACCGTTTTGAGCATTAGGCTTCGTCGAATTTCAAGGGCAAAATACCTGTACAAGTGGGGAAGTATGTAACACCCGGTAAATTTAAGAAGGTATTATTTAAATTAATTCGAATTTTGGGTAAAATGAAATTTTGGAGTTTACTAATTTTTGTTATTTAAAATGTTTAGCTTTAATGTTGAAAAGGTGGATTTTAATCGAAATTAAAATCGTAGTTAAAATGGGAATTTAAAACTGGCAAATTTTGTTTTTTAGTTTAAATAGAATCCTACTAGGATTAGAACTCCTAATTATTCTAATCTAAAACTAATCCTTGTATGGGCTCTCCAAATATTTTTTTCCCACAACTCTTCCCCTAGAAAACTTCTCCAAAATATTTCCCTTTCATCTACAAAACTTTGCCCCAATTTTCTTCAAGGTTTTAACTGATGATTGTTCATGAATGAGTTTTGATGGTTTCATGAGAGGAATGCGGTACTAGAATCAGAATTTTAGGGGAAAATCATTATGTCTTTCATGGATTATTTTAAGGTACGTAGCATAGAAAATATTCTCCTAAATTCTCTCGAGAGTATTCCGTGTGTTTAGCGTGTTATTTGTACTCTTGTTGAATTGTGGTATTCATTCAAATCCTATGAGGTCTTTTTGGAATCTAATATTGATTCGCTGAGATATTGTATTTGCTTATGGGCATGGTGTCATGAGATTTTTATATGGCATGGAGAATGGGAACCCGCCAATAGTCCAATGGTTAAATAGCCATGATGAGGCTTTATGAATCTTGGCTGAGGTGAGGTGAGGCCTGGTGACCCATTGATGTGTTTTTGAGAAATTAAATTGGTACAATGCTTGAGTATTGCATTTGATTCATATATGCGGGTTTGTATTGTTGCGCTTTATTCACCGTTAGTATTTTTGAGCATCTATTCCTATCATATTGTGTACTTCCCTCTACATTCTTTTAGTGCCAAGTTAGCGTGGATTTGGACGCTAAGGATTATTTAGAGAGTTTAGTATTATTTTCGAGGGGAATTATTGTAATTATTTTGGAAGTGTAAATTTTTTTATTCATTATATTTAGTTTTATGTAATATTCATGCTTTATACTAACTATTGAGGATTTAGTTTAGTTTTAATCGTAGTAGCATCATGTATTTTGCTCGGAGTGTTACAGTTTTCTTCAAATACTCCACTTATACAGCCGTAGTGGGGAATGGTTTGTCCCATCCAGGGGTATAAGCATCTTCCTTCTCCTTATTCACCCTGGCCTTCAACTCTTAAATTTTGTTGTTGGCATCATTGACTATTTTTTGCATCATGAGCAACCTTTTCTACCTGCTTAGCCTTCTAAACAGCATCCCTAACAACTTTATTGGCATTGTTCTTGCCATCCTCCAGCTTTCTCGCAACATCTTTCCATTTATTCTTATCGCCCTCATGAGATCCTTTAGCATCATCAAGAGACTCCCTTGGGACTTAGAAGAAACCTCAACATCCTCAGAAGAATCGCTCAATTAGTCATCCTTTCTCAACATTTGATCATAATCAACCAAAAACGGCAAAGTCCAATTTTTTTTTATTAAAGTCAGTAAATGAATATAAGGAATACATATAGATAAAAGGGAATTGTAAAATATTTGGTTACCAAAGATAAGTTTTGATTGGCCCTCTCTAACAACCTAAACCTAGAGAGGTCAGTTGATGTAACTTCATTAGTGGGAAGGACTCCTGAATCGATCAACCCTCGAGAAAGGCCAAAGTTCACTGCCATAAAAAGGGCATCACCATGACCTTGGTCAGCTTGGTCCTTCCCTGGAAACTCCAGTTGACTAACAAGAACTTTCCTCATCCATTAGAAATTAGGCTATTAGGTATTCATTTCAGCATGCTCCACAACCGCAGGGTGTTTGACGCTCCCTACATCATCTTTTATGTTATTGATAGGAGGAGGAGGAGACTTGGATCTAGTAAGAAGGTTTGAGATCTTCCTCTTAACCATTTCTGGAGATAATTTTATGATTAGCACAAGATTGATATATAGAGATTCAAAGGAGGAAGATGTACCTCTAGAAGTGAAATCTCCTTCCACTTGAGGAAAAAATTCTGAATTAGTGATCGAAGAGAATGAGGTTAGCTCCTCTAAATTAATGGGGGATAGAATAATATATTCAGTTGGTTGAGCAACAAAAGATTTGATAGAGCTCTGCTAATCCAACAAAATTGATGTCTAATGAGGGTGACTTTCCCCAATTCTTTGCTGAATGGACCAAATAATTTTTAAGTCAGCAAAATTGACTTCAGGCAGAAGGGGGATATATTTCTTTCTATTCTCTACCAAACATAAAGACAAAAAACATTGATTAGTAACAGATGTGCTAAAAGAATGAAAAGAAAAAAATCTACAAGAATTAATAAACTGTTGACCTACGTCTTGCCCAACCTGAGGGTAGAAGGGCAAATTGTATTCCTCGCTCTGAGGAAGAGGGTCAAATTGCCAAGCCTTTACTATCGATCCATAATCCTAATAATCCATATTTGAATCAGGCAAATTTACTTCTAAAGCCCTGTTTGAGTATTTGGTCTTCAAATAATAAATATTGCAGTTATGGTCCCCTAACTGTTTCCATACACCAATTCTATTATTCCTATATGGGTTCTAAGATGCTCATTAATACTATTGCCCCATTTACTACCCTCCATGTATTGTGTGTCACTTGGGTTGTGACCACATCAAAATATTGATAAAATTTGAGGAATAAAATATTGCGTGGGAAAGTAACTCCACACTCTGCAATAAATATAGTAGGGATCAATGACACTCTTCTAATGAACATAGGTCATAAGAACATGTCACCAACTCCATTTTCACCTAATTAGGAATTCTATGTTTTTTCTAAAGGTATCCCTAGAGATCTCATCTACTGTATGCACCATCATGACAAAGGAAAAAGGAAAAGACAAGGAAGAAATAGTTTTTACAGTGAAAGCAAGATACAATGGTCGCTCTCTCATAAACAACAGAGTTAAAGCTCCAGAATGAAGTGTTGAGTTTGAAAATTCAAGAGGAGAAGAAACTGGGAGGGAAATGATGCTTTATAGGATTCGTGACATCTCTTGGGCTACCTAATTTGAAATGATTAAGTGTACCACCACTTCAGGGTTCGATGGCATCTCAGTTACCAGAATCAATATGACCAGTGTACCCCTGGATGTTTTTTTCCTACTATTTACAAAATTGCCACTTCCATAATATGATAGTATGAGATTTACAAGTACCAGATGTCGGTGGCCAACCTGGCTCTTTCAGATTACTAAGGCGCTCCTGATATATAATACTCCATCCTTTCACTCACTATATCATTCCAATCAAGAATGATGTATTGAGGGCTTTTTTTATAGACTAAAATAATAAGACCACATGGACTAATAAAATGGTGACACCTAGCAAACAAATGTGGTCAACTCAATTATCTCATTGGTTGACTAGCTAGACGACCACCCCCAATAATATAAAGAGTCAGTAATATGAACAGACACATGTGAGACTCTTAATAGTCACCATGCACATGCACGTGAATAGTATCTAGCTGCCAATTATCATGTAAAGATGTAAATACTTAATGTATAAAGGTATTGAATGTCTTTAACTTTAAATTACTATAAATATATCATGACCTTTCACAGCTAAGGGTAACTGAAAACACTTTATCAAGACCCTAGAGAGCTCTTGAGAGGATTGTACTCAACCCTAAAATATAGTGGCATTGTACCCATGGATGTAGGCACCTCATTGGCATAAGCCACATGAACCTTTGTTTGTCTCTCTAACTCTCATCCCTCTCTATCTTGATTCTTTATCAGTGATTATGATTATTGGTTTAATTGAGATAAGATTATTTTAAATTAGCAAACCAAAATAAGACACCAAGAATTATAAATAGTGAAAAATAAAAAATTACAATATAAAAAAACAATTTAGAACAAAAATAGAAGTTTAGGTACTTAACCATGTGTCGGCCTCATACTACTCTAACAGGTCGAGACCATCTCGACCATCCTGAAGACGATCTTCATATATTTGTAGTCATCTTCTGAGGGGAGACCATCATCCATCCTCAGCTCAACAAGGACCATTGGAGCCCACATCAACATCTCATATGGCACATGCGACTTGTGCATCATCATACAACATGGACCATAATGTTATAATGGATCTTCAACCCACGTGAGGGGGATATTTCATCATCACAACACACTTGTGTAAGGTACAAATTGCATTTTCCTGGTGGATAACTCACCTCATGCACACTAGGTGCATGCTTGGGGATACAGTGTGCATCCCCAAGCCTATATATATGAACTTCATATTCATTCCAAAGGATCGAACAATTACAACCCTAGCAGAAATTTTGCTCAACTGTAAATAGAATAGAGAGAAAGCTTGTGTAAACTGGAATCCATGGCCTTGAGTGCCTTTTAGTAATATAAACACACACCGTCTTGCACAGTGGAGTAAGCCTTTGATTGAACCACTTAAATTTATGTGTTCTCTATCTCTCTCATCTCCTTCTTGCATGTTTATGTTTCTATTTCTATTATCTTCATTGTTACTTAGATTGAGCTTGACCTGTGCACACATTTGACTAGTGATTGTTAACGTCATCATACACCCCGATTGTCACTCGCACATAGTAAGTATCTCACCCCTCATCTAAGTGAATAATTATATGCATATTAACCCAAGTCCCAATTATGAAATTCGATAACTACACCAATAAGATTATATTTAATTCATCTAGCACAATTTATAAACTGAAGATAACCATCTACACATATGCTTCTAGTCCCATAAGTAACCCCTATAATACTACCCACAAGAAATAACATATCATCCATTTTGTATTATACATAATATTGGGTTCATCAATAACTATCTTCATTGTTAAACTACATGAATTTATTCTTAATTTATTTATATAATTATATATATCCTTAAATATATATGACACATAAAGTCATCTATCTTCAGTATCATATTCGTGCTCTATTGTTAAGTCGGGAGGAGTCCCTTTATCCAGACATCACAAAACATACACAAGCAGGGTGGTCGCTACACAGTACACCATTGCTCAATCCATACCCCCGACGATGACAATGACTTCCATCCATCCAACCTACCTCCTCGTAAGAGACACTGCCTCATATAAGACCTAAAATAATGACCTATACAACGCTTAGCCCACCAGTGCCAATGCGTGATATGGTCCTGAGACATACGCAACCCCAATCGATAGGCTGTCCATAAAAATGGGCATATTCACAGAATTAAATAAATACATATTTTGACATATAATACGTATAAGTAATTAATCCTATAATTACCCCCTTTAAGTCTCACAAATCTCCACATAATGTCCTTACTTTTACAATTAACCATCTAGTTAATTGTTAATTTCTCCAATTACTAAATAGTGACACAAATCAATTTTTAATTAATTATCCACTCACTTGGATGACCACCCACATACTCGCTTATGTTCCTAAAAATCACTCGAACATTTCCCTAGTCCCAACCTGACCCATTTCGAGAGGTGGAATCGATTTACCTCTAGGGCCGAATAGATTCTCCCTAGACCAAATCGATTAACCTGGAAGGCCGAATCGATTCAGATTATGGAAAAAAACCAAGATCAACTACATTTTTCTATATGGGTTTCACACCCCCAATTCCAATTTTCTTCAAAGTGTTTTATTCATGTTTATGTAAATAAATATAGATTTATCATGATCCAAAAGCACTTTTTAGATGATTACCTAACCAATGAACATAAGACCATGCCCCCAAAATCCTATTAATTAAGTCTAACATTAGATTTCACCTAACCAATTTTGATCTTACTCTCTATCTAATCATTCTCAGATTTCAACGGACTAATACATGAATTATAACCATCAAGATAGCAATCATATAACATGGATTCTAATGTTTAATTTCTAATTAACACGATATCAATTATGGGTTTTCTTCAAATAGTTTAATCCCCAAACATCATGATTCCAGATTTGTTCTAAGAATTTACAGAGGTTAAACCAATTACTCAAAATCATCAATTTATCCCATTAACCCAGAATTGTTATGGGAAATTCATAAATGAATTAAGAAACACATTGTAATTGAATTAGTAAGAAAATTCTTGACATAAATCGATGATTGAAGTTTATCCTTTTAGATCCTTTCTAATCCTCTTTTCTCTAGCCTTAGTAACCTCCCTAATGGGTATGGGGATATTAGGGTTATTTACTAATAGACGGGAATAGATTTTAGGTTGCTAATCATCATCTTATAACACCTAATAATGTATTACACTTAAGCCCCCGCTTGGGGGACAGAAATAAGCCCGAAACACTACTCGAATTAGCTTAATAACTCCCCTAAGGGTATACCTATGCCCCGAGCATAAACTTAGATGTATTAAACACCCAAACGAGTTCCAAATTCCCTTTGAAATGTGCCCAAACTATATCTACCCAAGTTACCCATTTTTATTATGTTCAGTCACCACATAACAATAATTTAATTTAACATATAATTTATTTTCTGCGAGTGAACGCATTATGCATTAATGAATCAAATAAACATGCAATCGTAAACAAGAAAATTATTCATGAATTTATTTAATTAAATTCTACCAAAAATAATTTATTATGAAGATATGGGTTATGACATTCTCCCCTTATTAACGGAATTTCATCCCCAAAATTCGGAATGTACCTGACTAGAGGAGTTTTGGATACTTATCTCGCTTTTCCTCATCTCTCTCCCTCGTAGACTCATCCTTATTGTGATGTCTCCACTGCATGCATACTAAAGGAACAACCTTGGAATGAAGTCTACACTCCCTACGATCCAAAATAGCTATTGGTATCTCCTAGTAAGTCGTGTCAAGCTGAAGCACTATCTCCTCAAGGTCTATATGTTGGTAAGATAATTCATCTCTAAGAAATGTTCGTAATGCCAATATATGGAAAACATTGTGCATTATTTGTAAATGATCTGGTAATGCCAACCGATACACCACTATGGTCCCACATATTGATGAGCCAACTTCCTTTTTTTCCCAAATCACATCGCTTCCTTTATGGGAGACACCTTAATTAGAACCAGATTACATACCTCAAAACATAAGTGCCTCATGTCTGCATCATTATAAATTTTTTATCTATCCTGGGAAATCTGAATCCTAGCCCAAATCATCTCCAGCATCTTCGAGGTATCCTGGATGAACTCTAGTTCAATAAGTTTGTTCTCCCCCACTTCCAACCAACACAAGGGTGAGTGAAAAGGGATCCCATATAATGCCTCACAAGGTTCCATCCTAATAGTAAAATGGTAACTATTGCTGTAAGCAAACTCCACTAATGGTAAGTACTGCTCCTAACTACCTTTCAATCCCAACATGCACATCTGCAATATATCCTCCAATATCAAGTTTACTCTCTCCATCTGACCATTCTTCTATGGGAGGTATGAGGTACTCAACCTCAACTCCATCCCTAATGCCTGCTAGAAACTCCTACAAAAGTTGGACACAAATATATTGTCCCCATCCGACACGATATTGAGTGTTAACCCATGCAATTTCATAATATCTTCAAGGAAAATCTTGGCGTACTACTCTGAAGTATAGTCTTATCAAACTAGCGAAAAGTGAGTCATCTTTGTCAAACGGTCAATGATCAACCAGATAGAATCGGGTCCCCACTGTGACGTAGGTAACCCTGTGATGAAATCCATGGAAATGGTCTCCTATTTCTACATCAGAATCTCGAGAGTCTTTAGAACACCTTCTAGATGGAATCGATTCTCTTGGGAAGCCGAATCAATTTGCATTATGGCAGAAGCCAAGAACTGCTACATATTTCTATACAGGTTCCACACCCCCAATTCCAATTTTCTTCCAAGTGTTTTAGCCATGTTTATTTCAATGAATATCGATTACTCATGATCCAAAAACACTTTTTATATGATTACCTAATCAAATTAACATAAGATCATGCCCCTCAAATCCCATAAATTATGTCTAAGATAAGAGTTCATCTATTCTAATTTTGATCATACTTTCTATCTAATTATTCTCAGATTTCAAAGGATTAATACATGATTTATAACCATCAAGATAGAAATCCTATAACATGGATTCTAAGGTTCAATTCTCAATTAACACGATACCAATTTCGGGTTGTCTCCAAATAGTTTAATCCTCAAACATCAAGATTCCATATTTGTTCTAGGAATTGATAGAGTTTAACCAATTATTCAAAATCGTGAATTTATCCAATTAACTCGAAATTGTTATAAGAAATTCAAAAATGAATCAAGAAACATGTTTCAATTGATTTAGTAAAGGAATTCTTATCTTAAACCGTTGATTGAAGTCTCTTCTCTTGTATCCTTGCTACTCATCCTTTCTCTAGCCTTAGTAACCTCTCCAATGGGTGTGGGGATACTTAGGCTGTTTTTAAGGATGGGAATAGACTTTTAGGTTTCTAACCATATTTTTATAACTCCTAATCCCATATTACATTTAAACCCCCACTTTTGGGGCCCCAAATAAGCTCGAAACACTACTCAAATTGACCTGATAACTCACCTAAGGGCATACCTATGCCTCGAGCCCAAACTTGGATGTCTAAAACGCCCAAATGAGTTCCTAATTTTCTTCGAAATGCGCCCAAACTATACTTACCGAAGTTACACATTTTTATTATGTTTAATCACCACATAACAATAATTTAATTTAACATACAATTTATTTTCTATGAGTGAAAACATTATGCATAAATGAATCATATAAACATGCAATAAAAACAAGCAAATTATTCATGAATAAATTCTACCAAAAATAAGTAATTATTAAAACACAGGGTATTACAATTGGTTTATTACCACTTGAATCAATGTCTTACCATGTGAATCATTGTCAATGTGTATGAAGGGAAATATATCACTTTTGTATATTCAAGACTCATTTGAATACAAGAATTTTTAACACTAACATTTGGTTGTGTTAAAAAGTGTAATCCTAATTGCTCAAAACACTTTTTTGGTTCTATATTAGTATAGACTGATTAGATTCTCATATATCTATCTTTTCTTTGATATTTTTGAATCCTCACTTCCTATTTTGTTATGACTTCGGTTCAATTAGAACTGTTGAACCTTATTGATGTATTAATAGCAAAGAGTCCATTTTACTTTAATTCGTACAAGACTCGTCAGTGTTTTCGTTTGAAATCTAAGCATAAATTTTTCGGGCTTTTAAAATCATCATTCATCTGTAATTATGTAAGATTTCCTTGCTCAGTTCATCATCAACTTATACTTGTTTAAGTGACAAGGGTTTTGTTGCATATGTTTTGAAAATTCTCTTCTCTATTGATGGAAATGATAGATTGGGTCTGACTCTGCAGTTGCAACGCAATGAAGTGATTTCTTTGATAAACCTACTCAATCGACTCTTGGAATCTATTATATATGTGGTGAGATGGAGCCCTCACTTGAAACAACCATAGAAGGACGCAGATCTGCATCTACTGATCAACTTAGCCATTGGTAAAGGATATGGGAATCTATGGTTGGACATAGGTAAGAACTTATGTATGTAACAACTAACATTATTGTTGTGAAAGTAGGATTAGGAAAATGTGGATAGGCTTTAGAAAGAATTTTACCGGTTACTTGTATATGGTATATTTATCCATATATTATCTAATATGATCTTTTCAATTTTGTCTGGAGATCATATAGTAATATTTGGAAGTGTTCACTATATGATTTTATTAGTGTAAATGTGTTATTTATAGTCAAATTTGTGTTTTATAGACACAAAAAATGACAATAACCCACAATGAATTTTGAAGGTAGAAGTAATTTGGCACATGTTTATCAAAACTGTGGCTAAGAGTTGCTTAATAAAACAGTCTAACCTTACAATAGTTTTGAATTTGGTATTATGATATGGTTTGTGGTGGTGTCTTCCTTAGTGGTTACAATCTTCACTTCGATTGAACCTCTGATCGAAATTGCATCGACGACTGCAATGATGCTAAAGGATCTAAATTGGCTCCGTTAGGAACCTATAGGAATATACAAAAATGTTAGATGTGATGCTGGAAAATTATCCGATTGTACTCGTATAAATCTACAAGTAATAATCATTGATCTGTTTAGTGCTTGAAGACACATCTCATGGAGATTGCATAAAACTATGCTTAGCAAGCATATGAGCCTCCAAAGCTTCCATCCGAGATTCCATAACAAATGCTTTTTCTTGAATATGAGCGTCCCTCAAATCTTTCATTTTGGCTTGCTTCCTTCCATAGTCTGCCTCCATATCATGCCTCACCTGCTTATTTTCAACCTCTCCATCTCACACCATACCCACTCATATCCAACCTCCATCTCGCGTCGCATCCTCTCTAATTGTTATTGATTTTGCGTCTCAATATCCCTCCTCTGAGGCTCGGACATCTTATATGATCGGCCGAATACTATACTTGGGGTGACATCAAGACCAAATGTCCGAACACGAACATTGCTTTTATGTCCCATAATTTTCCCAAATATGTCATCTCGTGCAACAACGATCTATACAATCTCTGGATTTTACGATTTTAATTCGTTCATCTCTTGCTATAAAAATCAAATCAAGCTATTTAATTAAAACCAGTCCAATAAATATAATTTGAAATTTTGCACATAATAAATACGAAAATGTATATTATTCACATATATTGTTCAAATTATTACAAAAGTGGAATGTAGTTTCCTAAGTGCCATGTAATGTGTTAATTTTGTTTCAAAGTCTTGACCTTAATTTTTTTTGTCATTGTAAATGTAATTACAAATGGTTTGAAACCCAAAGTTCCAATAGAGTCTCACACATTAAAACAAAAAATTAGCAAGTCATGGAACCTATAATTATCCAAATTCCTATAAAATGATAACGATCTAAGAAAAAGTGTACAACACATTTGTACAAGTATTATGAGTTCACAAACAAATACAACTTGTATAATCATGCATTGACTTAATTATTTTTCTCCTCTTAACCACTAATTTTCTAAGTTGGTAATTGAGACAAGTGCATTAACACTTGACTGGCACCCAAAAACATTTTCAAATGGAAAATAATGTTTTCTCAAAAGATAATAGACACGCAAACAAAAATTAATAAATGATACTAGTTGCTAATGCATGTGAAATCAAGTTGTTTAAATTGTCATTAAAATCCAAAATATACATATAATTAATTTAGAAGCTTCTTCTTTAACTCGCCCCTTATCCATGGTATATGTGTCTCCATGTATACCATCTTACGAGTTGGTTGGCATTCTATTCTTTTAGAAATCCACCAGCACAAAATTTCAAGTGTTAAGATATCATTTCTTTTCACTTAATTTTTTCCCAACGAAAAAAGAACATAGTAATCATTAAAAGTATTCAACTTTTACCTTGCTTTTAACTTGCGGGTGACTAGTTCTACCAGATGTGTGTGGCGTTATCAAACGTGCACAAATGTCTTTGTTCTTTGCATTTTTTCCTGATACGTGGAAAGCAGAATTGATATGTATCATGTAACGGTGCCAATGTCACTACCATAATTATTACTCTAGTGTATCCACACTTATGGCACTACTACTGAAAGTAATCAATATCAAAATTCCAATGGGTGATCAAGATCAAAACCCTTAACTTGATAATACCTAAAGGGACCATGAATTAGGACACATAATTGAAATCCCCATTGCCCAACATCAATGAGTATCTAGGCCAGAACCCAAAAACATGACATCTTGTTGATACGATCTTTTGAAACCCATTCACATAGAAAACAAAGGAATATGATGTGTAATAAACTTTAAAAAATGAAAAGCTTCATTCTAACTTTGATAAGGTCCGTTTTGTACATAGCATTACCATATTATTGTGTCAATATATACCAAATATTATCCATTTTTTTAATTAATAAACATATCTAACAGTAGATAGGACTACATTCCATACATAAAAATGAAAATAAACAATAGAATGTATCGTTCATAACAAGACACTAGAATCTCAATCAAATGGCGAGAGAATGATCTTACAAATTCAAATTATTAACAACGTAACAGTGAGAAGATAACGTTCGCGTATATATAATATATGATCAAATGAAGAATTATGGTTGTATATATGAAGGTTAACACGGTTTAAAAATCTGAACTCACATCCGATCAAATGTAAAATTGTGGTTGTATATATAATATACATACATACACACGTGTACAATTACCGATAGCAATATATTTGTGTGAAATGTATACACTGATAAATTATCAAGCATTCGATAATTTATTAGTATACACATCTCACACTGAATGGGAAGATGTGCAAATAAAGCAATCGATGTGAATCGTGGTTGTATACACTGATAAATTATCAGTGTATACATTTCACATGAATATGAAACTAGTTGTAGCCTAACATTAATATATGAGGAAAAACTCAAAAACTTTATACCTTTTTGCCCACATTGATGTTGATTTTTGGTGACTTTTTATGTTGATTTTTTACCCACATAAATATGTATGTTTTATTTTCCTTTTCTTTTCCACATTGACATTGTTGATGTTCATGATTAATAAGAAAAAAAATCAACACATGAAAAAAACCCATGGGGAATAATGCGTCAAGCGTTACTCATTAGTCATATATTTACTATAACCCTCACTCTTTGCCCTCCCCTTTTTTTCTTATGAACTCCATCAGGAATTTTCTCATCTCATTCATGGCATTTGTACTATCATGTATTAAAAGGCATGTTATAAATTCGAAACCAAAAGAATCAGTCCATATTGTTTTAGATTGAATAATTATAAATCAAATGTATATTCAAATTATGGTTACATAAGGTATATGAAAATTATGGTTACATAAAAGGAAGATCAATTTATGATTGTAGTTTCTATAAAACTACCTTCGCAAATATGTATAAATTGGCCCTATATTTATCTTCATGTTTAGTGATAAGTGAGAAATTGAAAATTTGACAACCCTCGCTTTATATAATAGTAGATGATACCATAACATGAGTCCAAATTCCATTCTTCCCTTCTTTCGAAACATTTCTCTAATAAAGGAATGTCAATACTGCTAACTATCCATTACGTTATAAACCCTCCAGATCTGAAGCAAGTCTAGAAGCGGTCTTCTCAATGGGTTGTCCATTCTCATTCACCTTAATGTGTAAAATTCCGCTATGCATTAAAGTGGGACCTCAAACTTTTTGTTGCTCCTCCTCTGCCTGATCGGGACTAGGATCTAACTATCAAAAAAAATTAATAATCTTATTATATATAGATATGTAGTGGAGGGCTCAATTTCCAACTTTAATCGAATAAAATCAACAAATGATTCTTAGAAAAACCAACTTTCATCGAATGATATCGTACCAAAATAGTTCAGCCAAACACAAGAATAGTTCAACTGTAAAAATACGTAAATTAAAATATCATACCAATACTAAATGGAATACAAATTTTGTATTTTTAGCACTTAAAATCATAATTCTAGATTGTAATTTCTCTAATCTAATTTAGGTATGGGAATTTAGTAAGTTTTTTTTTTGTATATCCAATAAAAACCAACCACAAAATTAGTTATGTAATATTAGTTTGCCTTACTTGTGACATGCTCTTGTTGTTCACTATTGCCTGACAATGGATGGCTAAATGGTGTAGTAATAGTGTTAGTAGGTGGATAATTTGATGGAGGTTGAGGCATGACAAATTATCTTTGACATGTGTTCTCTTGCGACTCATTAGAAGATGACATAGCTACTCTAATGTGTTGGGTCTGAGATCTACTTGTTACCATCGTACTATACAAAAAAGACAAACATTAATGTTAGTTGTATTGCAGATGAATATATCTAATAGAAATAAAGTAGTATAAACAATGTACTTTCACAAGATAAACAACAATAATGAATATCTATAGCCAATGTGATATTGATATTGATTACTGAGTAGCTGATATCTACTTGTGAATTAGTATTACTCCTCTTCTAGAGGAAATTATGTCTCTCTTTGTTAATTAGATGCAAAGATATATTTTCTTGAGGATTTGGACAACTACTATTTTATCAACGATCAACTAACAAAAACAAAGTAGCAGAAACATTGTACTTTACAAGATAAGAACAAATAATCAACATCTATAGCCAACGTGGTATTGATATTGATTATTGAGTAGCTGAAATCTAGTTGTGAATTAGTATTACTCCTATTCTAGAGAAAATTTGTACAAAAACATTTTCAAATATATTTAGACATTAAGTCTACAAGACCAGGTCTATACACACCAAGTGAAACTGGAGTTGTCGTCCATAATTACCATATGGAATATCTCTAACCACGATGACTTTTCATTAGCATAGGTCCAAATAAATCCATATGGTACATTATTAGAACTTACAGGATGATAGTAATCATATTCAATTTCCTTTGGAATGATGATAATTATATTCAAACTTAATGATAAATAATTTAAACATTGGCCTCGATGGAAGGGATTGCGAGATCTGCTTAAGATTTGAGTTTTAATAATTGGAATTATCCCCAAATGAAATAGAAGCACCAAGAAATTTATCATAACCAATTTATTGACAAAGAAAAAATTAAGAAACATTGAAGTAATCTAAGTATTGAAAAATAACATCAAATATAATCATATGACTAACACCACAATAAAATAGAACAACTCTACTAAGCTTGTGAAAGTACACTGTTTTTAACACGGGACATAAACAGTAATATAATAACTAACAAGAACTAATTCTGGACAAATATTCAATACCTGAATACGGAAGTTAAGATTTTGATGGTAGGGGAAAAACTCATCCCCAATATTGTAGAAGGCAAAATATCTTATTTTTAAGTGTTTGACGATACATAATTTTTAATATGATGAGAAGATGCATCTAATACAAAAGCGGTTCATGATTCACATATCTACGGTTTTATAAAACACATTTTGTATCAAGATCTCCCCAGAATATGTAACACCCCAAGAATTTGGGACTGGGAAATTTCATTTTTGGGAGAATAAAATTTTATTTAAATTCGAGAATTTTAAAATTTGGCAATTGAGGTCCGAAAATTTAACACATTACAAAGTACTCTGGATGATAATTTTGAGTGTACCGTTGGTTCTAGATGGGTCGAGATAGTCAAAATGACTGTCATTGGGTTTTATTTCGGTTCTGAAATATTTTTAAGTTTGTTTGACTAAATTTGGAGAAAACGAGTCATTTAAAGTGTGTATTTACATTTAAAACTGGGTTTATTGTTTTAAGGGATTTAGGGGCTTACGGATTCAGCCCATCTCATTTAGAGAAAGAGAGAAAGAGAAAGGAAGAATAAGAAAGGAAGAGAGAGAGAGAGAGAGAGAGAGAGAGAGAGAGAGAGAGAGGAGAAAAAGCTTGGAGATTCCAGCCCAAACGCGATTCCGGGGACGATTCAACCTCTACAATACCGAGGCAAGTGTTTAATCTTGCTAAATAATTCATTTTTGTAGTTTATTTCATAATTTGTGGGTAAAGGAATTGAATTTTGGGTATATGTCAAAACCTAGATTTTATAGATTAAATCTTGCAATTAAGGTTATAAAAATGGTTGGGTAGTTATATGATGAATTTTAAGGTTAAGAATATGTTTGGGGTGAAGATTAATGGTTGAGGATGATGTATATAGGGATTTTGGAGATTAGGGTTTTGAAAAAAAACATTTCGTGCCTTTCTGAACTGGCCGAATCGATTCTCCCCTAGCGAATCGATTTGCCAAGTTGCAGAAGCATCGTGTCTTCAGGGCCGAATCGATTCTCCCCTAGCGAATCGATTCGGTATGTAGCAGACTTACAGGTCTAGTTGTGCCAAATCAATTCGTTGGGGCTAAATTGATTCGTTGTTGGGACCGAATCGATTCGGAGGGGCCAAATCGATTCGAAAACAGGAAAGTTTTGCTTAATTTTCTAGAATGAGTTCTAAATCCCTTTCGGTTGGGTTTCTCGGTTTGGAACTCATATATATGATGCGAGAGATATGTTTGGAGTATTTTTTAAAGTTTCTCACATGTTATGATCGCGGGAGCCTATCGTAGTAGCTTGGGACGATATAAAGGTATTGAAATTGATGTATCGAGGTAGTGGGAAACCTCATTAGGGATGGGAGTCCTATTTGGAGATGAGATGTGAGTCAATATGTGAGGAGAGGTTGAGAATATAGGGATGAAGTTTTAATAGAATAATGTGCAATTTAGATGCCGACTTTTGGTGTCAAGTCCTTATAGCAATGAGATTATATTTAGGTTACGATTAGGGGACCGAAAAGAGAGAATTTGCGTATCCTTAGTGATGAAAATCTCAAGGAATAAACTGTAAATGCGTTAATGTGAAAGGGTTCATCATGAGACATTGAACCGTAATCAAAAGTTAGGATAATTTAACTTGTTGCCGACAACTAGTGTGAGTATAGTTATCGTCGGGCTAGTCTATACATATCGATGAGTGATTTACTTTAGGTACACCAACATATATGATGAGATCATAAAATAAATGTAAATGGGAGCTGGAGGCTTATCCATTATCTGATGTGTGATTGACAATGGTAATTCCAATGATTGATGGGATCATAAAATGAATTACTGTTTAAGCTTGAGTCTTGTAAACTATTGGTCACGGGTATACCGATAGTCGGGATTGTTATTGGATATATCAATGTGCATTCGGGTATTGATGGTATAAGTAGTGATTGTTATACACGTTAAACTTTGGGGTTATAACCTTAATGTTGAATATAAATATTGGAAGACTATTCATATCATAGGGGAAATGGATGAATATACTTCAAGTGAGGGATCGTATTTAAATAAGGAATTAAATTAAATACGTTTGGGATGATGGCTAATATAAAGAGGATTATATACATGTATAGCCGAGTTTATAAACTTCATACATAAGCATGAGAGATGGTATGTATATATATATAGGCATGGATATGTATATATGTATGTACTCATGGCGTGAATTTCTAAACCGTTTGTGATGGTTTAAATATATGATGGGATCATATGAATCTATATATATTGTGTATGTGAATGATAAATATACTTGTATTGTGAAGCATACCACGCACATGCTATCATTGGGAAGTTGCGCGATGAGGGTGAGCACCCTGGAATGAGGAGCAGAGTGTGGATATTTCCCAGGTCATAGTCGTCCATTGTGTTATTATATGATATACATTTTTTTGGGATGAGACGTGTTGGGTTTATTTTGTCTCATTCCCGGTCAAGAACTATGATCGTTTCCCGTACGTCGTGTGTGTGTGTTGGACGCGAAGTAGGTGATATTTAGTCCCACCGGTGGTCCCCAGGATGGAATATGAGTGATGCCCTGGAAGATGATAGCATGGTGCAGTATATTAGCATTCTATAGTCGGTTGTATTATGTGCACGACCATTGTACATTATATGTGTTATCTACATGGAAATGGGATTGAATGGTTGGATATATATATGTTTAGAGAAAATATATATATATATATATCGTTTAGGTGAAAAGGATATGAAATTTCTATAGTGTACATCTTGGGTGATTATGGTGTACTAGATTGTTGGGTGTTGATGGATCGCACTTAAGGAAAATTTTGGTTATATCAACCCAAGGATTTAGTGGAGATTTTGGGGTTACTCTTAGATAGTAATCGAAATTTTAGTAGTTGCAGTAGTAGTAATTGTGTAGATGACAAAATGGATCCCTACAATCAACATTGTCAAGGAGTGGTGTAACGGGGGGAGGGGGTTCCTCGTTTGGATTTCGCTTTGTGAGACGCCCCACGCACGAAACACGGAGAAGTGTGTCCTTTGTACCTGTATGTTTCAGTAGTACGATTGGCATGCATGACATAATAGATCTCTACGATCCACATTGTCAAGGAGTAGTGTATCGGGGGGTTCCTTGTTTGGATTTCACTTTGCGAGACACCCCACGCACGAAACGCAGTGCAATGTTGAGAGTGGACAGAAGTTTTGTCCTTATTAAATTATAAGCTTGTTATTTAGAGAATAAATTATTATATTGAAACCTAATGTTAATGCGCAACGTATTAAGACTTATAACTGGTGTAAGCTAATAAATTGGAATCTAGCCTAGTATGGCATATATGTGTATATATATTTAAGTGTGATTAGAACGGGAAGGATTCTTGGGTTATGTTAGAATGGAAGGTCTTACGGGTATAGGTCGTGCCTATACTATGGTAGGTTGTCCTTATGGGTGGGGTAACTTAATTAAGATTCCAGGACGCGAATAGGTGCGCGCTGTTAGATGAGAGGTGAGTTTGGTGTTTCACGAGAGTGAGACTCCACTTTAATTATGAAATAAAGCATTGATATTTATTATGCACGGTTAACACACTTGCTCAACATTTTTACACCTCGGGCTCTGACCCATTTATATTTCTCTCCTGATATATGTATATATTACTAGAGGTGTCCTACCGCATGGATGCCGGATGCCCTTCTATCCAGAGTCGTGGGAGCCATAACAGGTGTGGACTGTTGCGAGATTTAGATTGTAGTCGCTTCCTATTTCTTTGTGAATCTAGATCGAATTCATTTTGTACATCGGGTTTATACCCAAGAGTCATTTATAGCTGTTCATATTTCTTCCTTGTGGATGTTGTACTGTCTGTGACCCGAGTGCTCATTCAAGTATATTACCTTTTGTGTACTCATTTTATTTTAATTCTAGAACTTTTATTATGGCACTTGTGTCTGTTTTACCTTTTCTATATATTTATATGGTTGGGTTGTTGATTGTGGCATGTTTTCTTTAATTTGGCATCCGCTTTTAATAGTTTCGGGTAGTTAGCCTTATTTATTTTAGTATTGTTAGTTGATGTTGAGACTGAGCCATATGAGATTCCTAATTTAATGTAGTATAGGGTTGGCCACCGGTTATTATTTTAAGGGGGTTGTCACAGATGGTATCAGAGCATCAGGTTCTAGTGTCATTAGGATCTGTGCGGGTTTTCTACGTTATTCTGTTGACGTTCTTGATATAGAGCCCTACTAGTAGGATTGTTGTGTTAACTAAGTTTATCTTCTTCTGCGAGATGCACTCACTCGAATGACGTTCTGACACAGCTGCTTTCATCTTAGACGTCACCAAGAATAAGTTAGTTAGGAAGGGGCAAGATGAGAAATGTAATACCCATAACTGATTTTGGGTACGTTTTGATTTGAGGTATTTCTTTCCGTTATTCAGGCAGAGATAAGAAGGAGAATTTCATGATCGATAAGGTAAGTGCTGATGAGGAGAGAATAGGAAGACCTTAGGAGGTTTAGATTGAGAAATTCTTCAACATTTGTTAGGAAACCTAGTGTTGGTGACTTTTACCGATGTGGGTTGTGTGGAGTTGTCCCAATATCGGGAGTATTGCCTTCTAGGAAGAGGGAGTGAGAAATTTAGAGTTTTGGGTCCATTGAACAGGACCGAAAGCATTATTAGGGGGTTACAATAGCTCCTTGTCCTTCAGGCTAATTAGGAAGGATTTATGGGGAGGATATTTCTTTTAGGAGAATTAGGCCTTGGGAAGGAATTACTTTATGGCAATGCTTTGATGTAATATAAAGGATTTGTATAACTGAGAATGTTTAGAGTTTAGAAAAATTAGTGTTGAGCGAGAATTGAGCTCAGGGTTGTGCTAGTTTGGACGGATAGGTATTGGTGAGAATATTGTGTTTGTTGAAGCCTTGTGTCTAGAGAATAAGGTATTTGTTTGGCATGTCGAAAGACATGGAATTATTTTATATTATATTGTTGCATCGGCCTTCGGGCAATATCTAAAACTCAAAAATCTTTTATAAAACCTTAACCTTGGTTCAACTGATCTCAATCCCCGACATAGCTACATAGTAGTGTATTAGGAGGGTTTCTTGTGTGGATTTCGCTTGCGAGACCTCCCCCGCATGAAGGTAGCTAATGTCAGCAATTGAGAAGAGTTCAACCCTTTGAAATTTCATATTTTTATATTCTTAGTACGCTATTACAGATTAAATTATGGAGAATTATATTACGATTTGAGGCCCGTGGATATGGGTTATGTTTTTACGATTGGAACTCGGGTACGGGGCGTATGGGCTCCCTGTGTAGCTAGTTTGAATTTTTAAAATCTATATGGTTCGATGTGAGAACTGGGCGTGATAAGTGTATTGATATAGAGGGTAGATGTAAGGACTAGATGATATCCGAAGTCCTAGGCATATCTTAAATTTCGTGGGTGAAATTCTTGTAAGGGGGAAGAGTGTAACACCCCAAGATTTTGGGACTGAGAAATTTAATTTTTGGGAGAATAAAATTTTATTTAAATTGGAGAATTTTAAAATTTGGCAATTGAGGTCCGAAAATTTAGGATGTTACAAAGTACCCTAGATGATAATTTTGAGTGTACCATTGGTTCCGGATGGGTCGAGATAGTAGAAATTTCCAATCATTGGATTTTATTTCGGTTCCGTAATATTTTTAAGTCTGTTTGACTCAAATTGGAGAAAACGAGTCATTTAAAGTGTGTATTAACATTTAAAACTGGGTTTATTGGTTTAAGGGATTTAAGGTCTTACGGATTCATCCCATCTCATTTACATAAAGAGAGAAAGAGAAAGGAAGAAAGAAAGAAGAAGAAGAAAGGAAGAGGAGGGAGAGAGGAGAAAAAGCTTGGAGATTTCGGCCCAAACGCGATTCCGGGGACGATTCAACCTCTACAATACTGAGGTAAGTGTTTAATCTAGCTAAATAATTCATTTGTGTAGTTTATTTCATAATTTTTTGGTAAAAGAATTGAATTTTGGATATATGTCAAAACCTAGATTTTGTAGATTAAATCTTCCAATTGAGCTGATAAAAATGGCTGGGTAGTTATATGATGAATTTTAAGTTTAGAAATATGTTTGGGGTAAAGATTGATGGTTGAGGATGATGTATATAGGGATTTTGGAGATTAGGGTTTGGAGAAAATAACTCCATTTCGTGGCTTTCTGAACTAGCCGAATCGATTCGCCCTTAGCGAATTGATTCGTGAAGTTGCAGAAGCATCAGGTCTTTAGGGCCGAATCGGTTCTCCCCTAGCGAATCGATTCGGTATGTAGTAGACTTACAGGTCTAGTTGGTTCGAATCGATTCGCTAGGGCCGAATCAATTCGTTGTTGGGACCGAATCGATTTGGAGGGGCCAAATTGGTTCGGAAATAGGGCAGTTTTGCTTAATTTTCTAGAATGAGTTCTAAATCCCTTTCGGTTGGGTTTCTCGGTTTGGAACTCACATATATGATGAGAGAGATATGTTTGGACTATTTTTGATAGTTTCTCACATGCTATGATCGCGGGAGACTATCTTAGTAGCTTGTGACGATATAAAGGAATTGAAATTGATGTATCGAGGTAGTGGGAAACCTCATTAAGGATGAGAGTCCTATTTGGAGATGAGATGTGAGTCAATACATCAGGAGACGTTGAGAATATAGGGAGGAAGTTGTAATAGCATAATGTGCAATTTAGATGCTGACTTTTGGTGTCAAGTCCTTAAAGTAATGAGATTATATTTAGATTACAATTAGGGGACCGAAAAGAGAGAAGTTGCGTATCCTTAGTGATGAAAATCTCAAGGAATAAACCGTAAATGTGTTAATGTGAAAGGGTTCATCATGAAACATTGAACCATAATCTAAAGTTAGGATAATTTAACTTGTTGCCGACAACTAGTGTGAGTATAGTTATCGTCGGGCTAGTCTATACATATCGGTGAGTGATTTATTTAGGTATCCCAACATATATGATGAGATCAAAAAATAAATATAAATGGGAGCCGGAGGCTTATCCATTATCTGTTGTGTGATTAACAATGGGAATTCCAATGATTGATGGGATCATAAAATGAATTATTGTTTAAGCTTGAGGCTTGTAGACTATTGGTCACCGGTATACCGGTAGTCGGGATTGTTGTTGGATATATCGATGTGCATTCGGGTATTGATGGTATAAGTAGTGATTGTTATACACGTTAAACTTTGGGGTGATAACCTTAATGTTGAATATAAATATTGGAAGACTATTCATATCATAGGGGCAATGGATGAATATACTTCAAGTGAGGGATTGTATTTAAATAAGGAATTAAATTAAATACGTTCGGGACGATGGCTAGTATAAAGATGATTATATACACGTATAGCCGAGTTTATAAATTTCATACATAAGCATTAGAGATGGTATGTGTGTGTGTGTGTGTGTGTGTGTGTGTATATATATATATATATATATATATATAGAGAGAGAGAGAGAGAGAGAGGGTGGCTCAGGTGCGCACCAAATGGTGCGGATCTGGTGCGCACCATAATTTCTTTTGGCAAAACAAAGTCATTTGAGGTATTTTTGTTTCAAAACCACACAAAACCGGTTCCTATCTCCTATCTCCCTCTCGTCAAAACCCAGCCCAACATCCATTAAGCCTGAGCTCCACTACTCCACATCTGCCAACACCATCGTCCTCACACAAAGGTATGAACTCAATATCCTTGTATGTGCTTCTTTACACAGATGTATGGGTCAAATCTGCCCATGGATGTTGGACCAAACTCAAATGTGAATCGAAATTGTTTGGGTAAAAAATGTTTGGGTTAAATAATCAAATTATTTCAACCAATTAATTTTTTGGTTTACATTTAATTGCTCCATTTTTGTACCAGTTAGTTTCTAGTGGATACAAACAGTTAATTTGTATAACTGTTTTGGTTAAATATTTTCTGATAATCAAATTATTTCAACCAATTAATTTTTTGGTTTTAACAGTTAGTTTCTAGGTTTTATAATTAACAGTTAGTATATAGGTTTTTTAATTTTTTTAATCAAATTATTTAATAACTAGGTTTTCTAATTAACAGTTATTTTTTTTTTTGTAATAGTTGAGTTAATGTTTTGCAATTCTTTTGTAGAAAATGGATAGTTCGAGCATTAATAAAGAAATGTGGATCGGAGAAAATATGGCTTTTGAGTTTGAGATTGAGCAAAATGTCAATTTAGATATTGCGGGTGATAGAGGGGAACAATGTGTTACATTAAATTCGGATGACAATGATAAAGATTTCAACCCTCAAGTGCGGGATGACCTAAAGCCAAAAATAGGTCAAGAGTTCCAAACCCTTGATGAAGTGAAGAGTTATTACAACGCATATGCAAAGGTAGCGGGGTTTAGTGTTCGTAATTGGAATGAAAAGAAGGATATTGAGAGTAACAAAATTATAACGAAGGAGTATGTTTGTTTCAAACAAGGAAAGGGCAAGGTTGTAGATATTCCAGGGAATTCTAGACGTCGGGGTTCCATTAGAGAGGGTTGTAAAGCAAAAATTGCAGTTGCGATGCATTCGAGTGGCGCATATGTGGTTATTTCGTTTGTGGAGGGTCATAGCCACCCGTTGACGACGCCGAGGAAAACCCATTTTTTGAGGTCTCATCAGAGCATATCGAGTTCCCGAAAGTGCTTAACTCAACAGCTTGGAATGATCAATATACCACCGCACCAACAATTTAACTTTCTTGGACTGTAAGCGGGTGGCTTTGAAAATATTGGGTTTACGCAAAAAGATTTATAAAATCAAGAGAGGGATAGGCGCAATGAATTGAAGGGGCACGACGGAGATATGTTGCACGAGTTTCTTAAACTAAAAGAAGAAAATAATCCGTCTTTCACTTACAAAATTGCAACTGATAGTGAATAACGAATTAAGCATCGTTTTTGGGCTGATGCAATTAGCAGACGAGATTACAAGTCTTTCGGGGATGTGGTAATATTTGATACCACATACAATACTAATCGTTATGGTTTGGTTTTTGCGCCACTGATGGGAGTGAATAACCATGGGCAGACTATCTTATTCGGTTTTGCTTTTCTGAGTGATGAGACCGTAGATTCATTTATTTGGCTTTTCAATCGGTTTTTGGAAGCTATGCCGAGCGATGCACCGAAGATGATTATCACCGATCAAGATCCGGCAATGACAAGAGCAATATCAGAAGCCCTCCCACACACCTATCACAGGTATTGTAGTTGGTACATATTAATGAAATTTCCTAAAAAAATTGATTCTTTGAAATTTAAGGCCTACTACAAAGACTTTTCTGATTGCATATGGAATTCTAAAATAAGGGAAGAGTTTGATGCTAAGTGGATTGATCTTGTTCACAAGAGTGGTTTAACTGACAATAAATGGCTTCGTTCTATGTTTGAAATTCGTTCTCAATGGGTTCCTGCTTATGTGAATCATATTTTCTCCGCTGGAATGTCAAGTAGCCAACGAGCTGAAAGTGCCCATTCATTTTTAAAAAAATATGTTTCAAAAAAGAACTCGCTTGTGGATTTTATGATCCAATTCGGTAGGGGGCTTAAGCGTCGACGTCATGAAGCGTTGTATGCCGATCACAAAGACTTGACCGAGAAGCCGAGACTTAAACTATTTCATGTCGCTTTGGTGCAGATGGTTGATATTTATACAAATGAAATATTCTATACAAATGAAATATTCTTACCGAGCCAATACATTTTGAAGAGATGGACAAAATCGGCAAAGTCAGTTAATACAATGGTCATCGATGCTTATGGCATCGATATAACCAATGACAAGTCATATTTTCTAGAACGGAGTCAACTAATACAAAGGTCTTTGAATGTCGTTGATACGGCACTCAGTAGTTCGGAAAGAATTCAAATTTACAATGAAGGTTTGGACGACATACTTGAGAAAATCAAGAAATTTGTTTGTATTGGTTCTAATGCAAAAGTCTTCGTCAAACCAAGTGTAGGCGTTTCGGTGAACATGAGTTGTAATGACGGTAATGTTTACAAGGAACCACAAAAGGTTAAAGCAAAAGGATGTGGTAAAAGGCTTAAAGGAGGGAAAGAAAAAGCAATGGGTAGAGTGAAGAAGTCTAATGTACGCCGCTGCAATGGTTGCGGCATGGTAGGACAATCGCATGATAAAAGAAATTGCCCGTTGATCAATAATAGGTAAAAATCATTAATTGCCATTGTATTTATTTATTTTACAAGTTTGTAAACAAAACTAATTTACCTTTATTTTGTAGGATCGACGATGGCCAAGGTGGAAGTGAATACGAAGAGAGTGATGATTCAACGAGTTGGTGTTGTGTTGTATTGAGTGGTGTTGTATTCAGTGGTCTTGTAATTCAGTTGTATTGCACTTCAACTGAATTCAGTGGTGTTGTATTCTGTCAAATATTGAACTTCAGTTCAATATGAACTTCAATTGTATTCACTGGTTTTGTAATCTGTTTGTATTGAACCTCAATTGGGAATTAATGTATTCAGTGGTGTTAGTATAACTATTTTTAATATAAGTGTTTTGAATGTTAGAATAACTGTATAAATGTTATACTAACAGTTATATAACATTTCACTTATAAATGTATAAGTGTTTTGTTAATACAACTGTTATTATACTAACTGTGTAAATGTTAATATAACTGTTAGTATAACATTTCATAACATGGGAATCCATCTTTCACTTATAATTGTATAAGTGTTTTGTTAATACAACTGTTATTATACCAATTGTGTTAGTACAATTTAGTAAATGAAGTTAGTAAATGAAGTTAATATAACTGTATAAATGAAGTTAATATAACTGTATAAATGTTTTGTATAACTATATAAATGTTAATATAACTGTTAGTAAATGATTTGTATAACTGTATAAATGAAGTTGGTAAATTTTTTGTATAACTATAAGTCTAATTTTTTGTATAACCGTTGAAGTTAGTAACTGAAGTTGGTGGGGAACCACAAGAGGATTCCTAAAACGGGCTTACTGTCTTAATGTTGGTATCCAAACAGCTTATAAAGATGATATGTTATCTCTGATGATTTGTATAGAATGGGCTTGGGATCAGGGCTAGCATAATTTATGGATATAGGTTGATTGAAAGGCCGCTCAAGATTCAAAGGATTAATTGTAAGCTTTTTCATTCGATAATGAGATTGTATTACACTCATGTTTATAGAGAAGGAATTTAAAGTACAGATAAACTATCTCGAATTGAATAGCTTCATCAGACTAGCAACCTGCTGCTATTTCCCATCTTCTTACTCAAGACATGCCTGGACAGCCTAATTATAGAATTTGGTGATTTTCATTATTCTTCGTTGGTCTAAGCTGAGCAGATGATGGCAGAGATCTTATGTGACAGCGTAGCTGTGATATAAGTTTCTTCAGTTACACAACCCAAACTAGATGTGCATTACATAATATGATTCAAAATGGCACATTACATAACCCAAAGTGGATTTTCACATTACATAACCCAAAGTGGAGTGAATTTCATAGTTTCACATTACATCGACATCTTAAAAATTAAAATTGCTACAATTACAACCAGAATACAATTCAAACGGAAATACAAATTGTCAAACTTCGTCTCCCAGCCCTCAACTTTTTTCGCAATCGTCTTCTCTAATTTGTCCAACTTCTTCTCCACGTTATCAATTTTTTTGCCCAACTTCATCTCCATTTCGCCAATTTTATTGCCCAACTCCATTATTTTCACACTAAGATCGCCATATTCAATTTCAACTGCATTCTTGGTGTCAACCGATTTTTGGGAATCCACTGATTTCCCAGTATCAATCCAACGAAAAAACCCACAATAATTGATTTTATAATTAGGGCACGCAACAAAACGTCGCCCCGGATTCCCCGATGTCTTTGATGTTCGCATTTCCGCACGATCTCCGCAATGACATAAAATCTAGGAGGTAGATGAACTTTTAGGGGACCCCATATCCTGAAAATTAAGGACATTTTTATCAGAAAATATTTAACCAAAACAGTTATACAAATTAACTGATTGCTATAATTTGTACCCAGACAGTTACATGTATACATGTTTGTATCTATCTAGGGTTTATTTTGTCAAAAATGGAGCAATTAAATGTAAACCAAATTGATCCAATTTAACCAAAATATTTTTGACCCCAACATCGTCATACTTGTTTCGATTTCCATTACACACCCAAACATTTTTGAGTTTGTCTCCAAACAGGACATTTTTATCAGAAAATAATTTCATTAAAAAAATTAAAAAACCTAGAAACTAACTGGTACAAAAATGGAGCAATTAAATGTAAACCAAAAAATTAATTGGTTGAAATAATTTGATTATTTAACCCAAACATTTTTTACCCAAACAATTTCGATTCATATTTGAGTTTGGTCCAACATCCATGGGCAGATTTGACCCATACATCTGTGTAAAGAAGCACATACAAGGATATTGAGTTCATACCTTTGTGTGAGGACGATGGTGTTGGCAGATGTGGAGTAGTGGAGCTCGGGCTTAATGGATGTTGGGCTGGGTTTTGACGAGAGGGAGATAGGAGATAGGAACCGGTTTTGTGTGGTTTTGAAACAAAAATACCTCAAATGACTTTGTTTTGCCAAAAGAAATTATGGTGCGCACCAGATTCGCACCATTTGGTGCGCACCTGAGCCACCCTCTATATATATATATGTATGTACTCATGGCATGAATATCTAAACCATATGTGATGGTTTAATTATATGATGGGATCATATGGATGTATATATATTGTGTATGTGAATGATATATATACTTGTATTGTGAAGCATACCCCGCACTTGCTATGATTGGGAAGTTACGCGATGTGGGTGAGCACCCTGGCTCGAGGAGAAGAATGTGGATATTCCCCAGGTCATAGTCATCCATTGTGTTATTATGTGATATACATTTTTTTGGGATGCGACGTGGTGGGTATGTTTCGTCTCATTGCCGGTTAGGAACTATTACCGCTTCCCGAACGTCGTGTGTGTGTTATCTGCTAAGTGGGAGATATTTAGTTCCACCGGTGGTCCCCAGGATGGAATATGAGTGATTCCCTGGAAGATGATAGCATGGTGCAGTATATTGGCATTCTATAGCCGGTTGTTTTTTGTGTATGGCCATTGTACATTATATGTGTTATGTACACGAAAATAGGAATGAATGGTATATGTTTAGAGAAAATATATATATATATATATATATATATATATATATATATATATATATATATATATATATTGTCTAGGTGAAATGGATATGAAATTTCTATGGTGTACATCTTGGGTGATTATGGTGTACTAGATTGTTGGGTGTTGATGTATCACACTTAAGGAAAATTTCGCTTATATCAACCCAAGGATTTAGTAGAGATTTTGGGGTTACTCTTAGATAGTAATCCAAATTTTTGTAGTTCCAATAGTAGTAATTGTGTAGATGACAAAATGGATCCCTACAATCGACATTGTCAAGGAGTAGTGTAACAGGGGTGTTCCTTATTTGGATTTCGCTTTGCGAGACGTCCGACGCACGAAATGCAGTGCCATGTTGTTGTAGGGAGACGTTTTGTCCTTTGTACTTGTATGTTTCAGTAGTATGATTGGCTTGTATGACATAATGGATCTCTACGATCGACATTGTCAAGGAGTAGTGTATTGGGGGGGTTCTTTATTTGGATTTCGCTTTGCGAGACGCCCCACGCACGAAACGCAGTGCAATGTTGAGAGTAGAGAGAAGTTTTGTCCTTATTAAATTATATGCATGTTATTTAGAGAATAAATTATTATATTGAAACCTAATGTTAATGCGTAACGTATTAAGACTTATAACTGGTGTAAGCTAATAAATTGGAATCTAGCCTAGTAGGGCATATATGTGTATATATATTTAAGTGTGATTAGAATCAAAAAGATTCATGCGCTATGTTAGAATGACAGGTCTTGCGGGTATAGGCCGTGTCTATACTATGGTAGGTTGTCCTTATGGGTGGGGTAACTTAATTAAGATTCCAGGACGTGAATAGGGGCGCGCTGTTAGATGAGAGGTGAGTTTGGGGTTTCACGAGAGTGCGACTCCACTTTAATTATGAAATAAAGCATTGATATTTATTATGCACGGTTAACACACTTGCTAAACATTTTTACACCTCGGGCTCTGACCCGTTTATATTTCTCTCCTGCTATATGTATATATTACTACAGGTGTCCTACCACATGAATGCCGGATGCCCTTCTATCCAGAGTCGTGGGAGCCGTAACAGGTGCGGACAGTTGTGGGATTTAGATTGTAGTCGCTTACTATTTCTTTGTTAATTCAGATAGTATTCATTTTGTAGATTCTCTCGCAATTAACATAATACAGTCTCTTACCTCTCAATCTAAAAGCACAACCTAGCGCAATATCAATGATGATGCTCAATGATCATATATAAATACATGGGAGAACTCATCTACATTACTCAAGGAAACAATCAAAACCATTCACCATCTAAAGGCGCAATTCCTATTTGCTTTAGGAAATACATATATGGCAATTCATTTTATCAAATGTTTACCAAATCAATATCTTTTCAAAACTGTCTTTACCAATTTTATTTCCTTTCTTCCATCTAGGAAAAATACATATAAATGCAAGTTTTATTAACATAAAAAAAATGCTTTTCTTTCATTTCTTATCTTCCCTTTTTCCTTCTTCCTTCCGAAAAATGTATTTAACTTCCCATTTCACTTCTTCCATTCAGGAAATGTAGTTAAAGCCATTTTATTATCATAAATGCCTTAACACCAATAATGTCCCACATTATTGTACATACTTATATCTCATATAATATAACGTTTCTAAGACCTCCCGTCCGGGTTTCCCCACTGTGCGCGCCCCTAAATGGATATCATCTTCCAGGGCCGATCACTAAGACAACCTGGGATCTTAATACAACCGTCGAGAAACATCCGTATGCCTGCGGAAGAGTCATAACCACACCCAGAATTACCTAATCAGTGCCGAAAATCATACAATAAATGCTCATATGGCCTTAGGATATATCCACCCTGCATTCATTAGCCTGGGGGCTTCACCACACGCGTGCAACTTCCCTTATGATAGCGATTTAGAGAGGTGTGTATACATAAATTAGCACTTATGAAAATCATTTTCCCATTTTGAAATCAATCGCTTTTACATTCTCAAAAACCATTTTTACTTAGCCATTAAATGCCAAATTCTTAAGATGTGCATTTCTTATTCTTAAAGTCATATTTTATTAATGACCTAAGACCCGAAGTGCCATTATCCTCAAACTAGTCTCCGAGAGTTCAACACAATATCCAAATTCATCAAGGTGAGTCTCCCTCAATAATTGTCTCCCAAAAGTCTCAATATTAACATTTTATCTCCAATTTATTTTTAGGTTAACTTCTTATATCATCCAGACATTAACCTACCCAATCTAACCTTTAAAATAATCCCAAATAACCACATGCTAACCTAGGATATTCATCTACCCAAAATAACCCTCTAGGACTTTTCATTAATTCCCAAAGGAAAGTTCCTAAACCTCGAACCTAAAAGAAAAGGGATAAAACAAAACTAGCAAAAATCTCACAAAAACAAGACATCCGAATCGATTCGCCTAGGACCGAATCGATTCGCCCCTAGTTGGGAATCGATTCGCCCAAAAGTGAATCGATTCGGTGAGTAAAACCAACATTATGACTCTATCCGAATTAATTCGGCCATAGCCCGAATCGATTCGGTCTCCCAGACATGTAACCTAACCCCTAACCGAATCGATTCGCTTGGGAGCCGAATCGATTCGTCCCTGCAAATTTACCCAACTTTCTGAAGGGTTCGATCGATCGACCCTTGGCCGTCGATCGATCAATGGTTTGATCGATTGATCCCCCATGCTCGATCGATCGTTCATGGCGGGAAGCTTCTTCTCCGAGAAGCTTTTTCGGCCATTAACGAGTCTCCAAGAATTTTTTTCGTTATTCCACCCAAATACAACAACAATAATTGCTACAAAATCATTTCTACACAATTTCTAACTAATAATTTCTCCTCAAATCAAATTAAAACTAAGATTTGAGGGTTTAATCACCAAAATCAACAAAGAACCCATTTATGGTTTATATCTCCAAAAACCTAACTATACATGCAATTTATCATATTAAATAAACATCTAGCAAGTAAGAAACTTGCCTCGAGTTTGTAGTCTCGGATTCTCCTCCTGTAGCAATGGATTCTAGCCCAAATCTCCATTTTCTCTCTCTTTTCTCCATTTTCACCCAACTCTCTCTTCTCTCTCTCTCTCTTGGCTTCTAACATAAGGTAAGGGAAATAAAAGGGTGGGGAGAACTTAAACAGGGTCTAAAAATTAATTCCCCTCTTTCAACTGTTAATACACCACTAAAATGACTCGTAACCACATAATTGAGTCATAACCCGTCAAAAGTGCCCGAAACTCAAAAATAAATCTTGGCACTTATATTGACTTTCTCGATTATTCTAAAAACAACTACACCCCCTATTTTGGCATTCGGAATAACACGAACTATTTTTGTGTTCCAACTTCATTTTATTTCATTAATTATACTCCAATTTATATATGGGTCATAACCATCGTTTAACATATAACGACGTAATAAAACAAAATATAATGCTATTTACCTTCTCATAACGGTAAATTGACAAAGCATAGTAAATAATATCCCTTAATATCACGAGAAATAATATTTACTCCAACTTTACCTATTTTATAAAATTAGCCCATCAGGAAAAATAATATAAAATAGTCGCTCAAAAGCCTGGGTTGTTACATACTCCACCCCTTTGAAGGGAATTTTGCCCTCAAAATTCAGGCGTACCGTATAACCATATCAAGGGTGTACTATACTAAACTATCGTTCTATCCTTAGAAAACCCCTCGACAGTGTTGCGTCCCCATTGGACTCGGACTAAGGTCATCACGATTCGATCTCAGTCTACATTCTTCGTGCTCCAACATAGCACCAAATCGTTCCTCATGAACTATCGATCTCATCCTTCTACAATGGAAGATGAAACCTACATATCTCGGCAAAAGTTGTCTTTCTTCCTGAATCACGTTATACCCTTGCCAGGGAATAACTACACTAACATATAATCGCTTAACCCCAACACTAATTAATCCTATTCGCATTGCCGTAGCCCTTGAAAGTATGCGGCTCAATGAGACCAATCACTTTTTGTAAGTCGAACATACCCATTCAAAGTGTGCCCTCCGACATTTGGTTAACTTTTTCCATTCACTTATCCACTTTCGGGTGGTAGGATGTACTCCATTTCCATACGGTTCCCATTTCTCTCTGGAAACTTTACCAATAACATGACCGCTGCAATAACGGTGATTCAATAAGATTATCCACGGACATACCCTTACTCACTCCACACTACTCTTTTGATACGAGTAGGTGAAATGGTAGATCACGTACATGAATGCTCTTGAAATAGCATCCTCTCGGTTAAACTCGTTCCACTAGGCTTCCCATGCCTCCGCTAATCACTCCCATGGTTCTCTACATGGCGCTACCGCCACCCCATTCGTACCTCCTTAGCAAAAGGGAATATCCAATTGATAGTCCTTTACGAACTCTAAACACCAACTATGTCACCCCAAATCAACATGTTGCAACAACTTATTGCCCGCGATGAAAATCCAATTTCCTGCCCAGGAGGTAGTGCCTCTATCTCTTTAAGGTGATACTACCGCTATGAACTTTAAATCGAGCGTGGGATAATACTTCTCACGAGGTTTAAGTCCGTGAGATGCATAAACAATGGGTCCATGCTCTGGTATTAATACTTCTCGTTCTCAGCAGAAACTCGTTCGTTAATTCCACTCTCGATCTTATCAACACGAGTGCGCAGGAGTGAAAGTCAACTCATTCTTCAACTCCTCAAAAACTAAGTTACCGATGCCACGCCCTATATAAGATATGCCCCATATTCTATGACCTAACCTTCTGAATCACTCTAGATCCTATACCTCTTCATTCTAGGGACCTAATCCTTCTTAGAGTTAACCCACAACCTACTCATGGTCAACTCCCTATCGCCTTCCTAAAATAATGTCACCTGCCTTAAGGGCCTTACGTCCTAATAATCCTAAAGTCGATATATATCCTAATCAAGTCGTATAAGTATAACACTAATTATATCCCTAGTGTCCAAGACCTTTCCTAACCTCCGACATTCTCTTGGTTTCATGCGTAGGACGTCTCGCCAAAGCAAAATCCAAATAAGGAACCCTCCCGTTACACTGCTACATCGCATCGTCGGTCATCAAGATGTAACGGTCAAATACACATGATCGGGACCACTAAAATCCTAACTCGTAACCCTACTAATGCACTTCTACTTCTATGTTTCTACCATATCAATTAACCGGAAATTTAACTTACCTTGCATTTATTTTCTGTAAGATGCCAGAAATGTTTACCCTAATATACATGCATACATATTTTTAAATGGCCTTCTCATTAAGGCATAACCATAAGTCTCAATATGACTTTCTTACCCAAGTCTCCCCCACATAGATCAGAGGGAAGGACTATATACAGTGCTTCTATCTCGCACTTTAACTTTATATTAGCCCCTTAATCACCCAATCACGTGATTCTCGGCTAAACCTTCCAACTTGGCACTCAACCAACAAAAAGAAAGAAAAGAAAGAAAAAGAAAAGAATTACAGCATCTCTCCACTTCCAACGTCGTTAAGGTTCATGCGTGGAGCATCTCGTAAAAGCAAAATCCAAACAAGGAACCCCTCCTATGCATTACTACTTAACTTTGTTGGTCAGGCAGATAAGGCAACACCATACACAAGCAAAGCAAACAAACAATCAAACAAAACAAACATAGCAAATAATGAAAACTACCTACATACCGTAAACCATCTCTATAAAGTCTCAATCTTGTATCCGGGTGAGATATTATAGAACAACTAGTTTCGCTTTGAAACTAGAAGTATGATAGCCTCGCAATTTATTTTCTTGCTATCACTCCCACCAAGCCAAGAATATTTCCACTCGTATACCACATATAATACGAGTAGCACATAACACACATATACATTTAAATTATCAAGACTCGATTTATAATGAGTGAGGAAAATACATAACATCCCTACTATGGAAGCCATATAGATACATTCGCTATAATAATATCGATACTACCACAAGCTCGATTTACACACCCGAATCTAGGGTTAATAAAATACTACTCCGTCCTATCTTAAGGAATGCACCACCCTCTACTAAGGTGGAATCCCCGCCAACATTCTTGCCAATCTCATTGGCCACTACCAATGGGTCTCAGACACATTATTCTAGTCTTAACCGAACCAAACTACTCCCATCTATGCCCCGCGTAGGCATCCTATTCTTATCCTTGTTCTCCAATAAAAAAAAATGCTTGGTTTCACATTCCACGTAAAAACTATTTCTCCATCTCTAGCCACACTGGCGATTAACCGCGTAGTTCCCCTAATTTCCTCAACAAAAGAGAACATGTTATTGGCCTCCCTTGCCTTAGTTCAATGAATCTTCCCCGGGTGGATATCCACCAATGGGGTCTCATGAACATTACTTCTCCTAAAGTGTTAACAACACTTACTCGTGAGCCTATCATTACACTAAAGGGCTCGTTCTTCCTTATACCTACCTTATTTCGGTGTACGGTTTCCTTACCCACACCACTCTTTATTCACTGTCGGCCCCTGACCGATCCTCATGTGAATATTTGAGAATCTACCTTCTCATCTTTCCTGATATCCCAGAGAAACTCGCTGTTGAAAATATCTACCGGGTTTCTCCCTGGGTAAAACCTCCAACTCCACCAAAATATGGCGACTACCATTCCCGCCATTTCAACCTTACTCCTATAGGTGAAAGATTTTCCTCCAATCCTTCACACCTAGGAACTTATATACCCCTCTATACGCCAAAACTCCTAGGCCTTATATTTCCACCGAACGAGGTCACACTTCCTCCATCTGACTTAACTACAACATGTGGCCCTTATCAAGGACTTTTCAAGTCCAACTCGATGTTGCTAGGAATTAGAAACTTAGTACCACTCTCTACTGGTAGCGGTACTTGGGAAAACTATATCTACCGTACTTAGTAGTCATAGTAGTGATATAAGATAACGCTACGGAGGGAGAGACCTCCAAAGCGGCCCTCATCCTCGACTACAGCTTACAGTTCTTAGCAATCCCGTCTCATAACGCCTTCACACCGGCATCCTCTGATTCCCTTCCTCATACGACTTGCGAATCTCACATGAACACGCAAAGAATTTTCAAGGTTCTCGTATCATAGCAGGAGAACGAAATCTCATAAGAGAAATCAACGATCTTAATCCTAAGGATCTATATCAATTCAAAAGTAACGCTGAAAGCATAATACATCTGCATAAATTCCTAAGGACTCTAGAACCTGAAGCTCTGATACCATCTGTGACAACTCGCCTACTAAAATAATAGGTGGCCAGCCCAATACTCTAATAATCATAGGAATCATAGATGGTCCATTCTCAGCATTTCTGTCGGTTAAAATAATAGCACGAGATAACCACCAATCATTTTAGAAAACGGACTGTCAAATTTAAAAGTTTGTAAGTAAAAGAAAAACACTTAGACAATCCAATTTGCAAAAACGGTGGATACCAAAAATCAACGGGTAACGAGAAGACAATATAATAAATAATAACTGAATAAGCTGTCGGTTAACAGATCAATACAAATATGTTACACCGTGTATTACAATTTAAATATCACAGTATAATAAATAAATACAAATCTTGGGCAACACGCCCGAATAAATAAACTACACACAACTAGAGTACAATGGAAAGAAGCGCCTATAACAATATCCTACAACATTCGTAAAATGCTATAGCTCCAGGACAAGTGTAATGGAGAGTCAATACGGGTGTCCTTGCGGTAGAGCACCTGAATGGACAAAGAGTTGCATGCAAAACAAAGAAATATAGACGGGTCAGGGCCCGATTTGATATGATTACCATGTCACTAAAATGCATGACAGTTAAGTGTGTAATTCTCTCGCAATTAACATAATACAGTCTTTCACCTCTCAATCTAAAAGTACAACCTAGCGCAATATCAATGTTGATGCTCAATGATCATATATAAATACATGGGAGAACTCATCTACATTACTCAAGGAAACAATCAAAACCATTCACCATCTAACGGAACAATTCCTATTTTCTTTAGGAAATACATATATGGCAATTCAGTTTATCAAATGTTTACCAAATCAATATCTTTTCAAAACTTTCTTTACCAATTTTATTTCCTTTCTTCCATCCAGGAAAAATATATATATAAACAAGTTTTATTAGCATAAAACAAATTCTTTTCTTTCATTTCATATATTCCCATTTTCCTTCTTCCATCCGAACAATGTATTTAACTTCCCATTTCCCTTCTTCCATCCAGGAAATGTAGTTAATGCCATTTTATTATCATAAAATTCCTTAACACCAATAATGTCCCACATTATTGTACATAGTTATATCTCATATAATATAACGTTTCTAAGTTCGCCCGTCTGGGTTTTCCCACTGTGCGTGCCCCTAAATGGCTATCATCTTCTAGGGCCTATCATCAAGACAACCTGGGATCCTAACGCAACTGTCGAGAAGCGTCCATATGCCTGCGAAAAAGTCATAATCATGCCCATAATTACCTCACCAGCGCAAAAAAATCATACAATAAACGCTCATATGGCCTAAGGATATATCCACCCTACATTCATTAGCCAGGGGGCTTCACCACACGCGCGCAACTTCCCTTATGATAGAGATTTAGAGAGGTGTGTATACATAAATTAGCATTTTTGAAAATCATTTTCCCATTTTGAAATCATTCACTTTTACATTCTCAAAAACCATTTATACTTTGCCATTAAATGCCAAATTCTCAAAAATCATTTATACATTCTTAAAGTTATATTTTATTAATGACCTAAGACCCGAATTGCCATTATCCTCAAACTAGTTTCCGAGAGTTCAACATAATATCCTAATTCATTAAGGTGAGTCTCCCTCAACAAGTGTCTCCCAAAAGTCTAAACATTAACATTTTATCTCCGCTTTATTTTTAGGTTAACTTCTTATATCATTCGGACATTAACCTACTCAATGTAACCTTTAGAATATGCCCAAATAACCACATGCTAACCCAGGATATTCATCCCCCATGCTCGATCGATCGATCATGGTGGGAAACTTCTTCTCCGAGAAGTTGTTTCGACCATTAACGAGTCTCTAAACCTTTTTTTCGTTATTCCACCCAAATACAACAACTATAATTGCTACCAAATCATTTCTACACAATTTCTAACTAATAATTTCTACTGAAGTCAAATTAAAACTAAGATTTAAGGGTTTAATCACCAAAATCAACAAAGAACCCATTTATGGTTTATATCTCCAAAAACCTAACTGTACATGCAATTTATCACATTAAATCAACATCTAGCAAGTAAGAAACTTGCCTCGGGTTTGTTGTCTCGGATTCTCCTCCGGTAGCAACAGATTCCAGCCCAAATCTCCATTTTCTCTCTCTTTTCTCCATTTTCTCCCAACTCTCTCTCTTCTCTCTCTCTCTCTCTCTCTCTCTCTCTCTTGGCTTCTAACATAAGGTAAGAGAAATAAAAGGTTTTGGAGAACTTAAACAGGGTCTAAACATTAATTCCCCTCTTTTAACTGTTAATACACCATTAAAATGACTCGTAACCACATAATTGAGTCATAACCCGTCAAAAGGGCCCAAAACTCAAAAATACAACTTGGCACTTATTTTGACTATCTCGACTATTCTAGAAACAACCGTACCACCTATTTTGGCATTCGGAATAACGCAAACTATTTTTGTGTTCCAACTTCATTTTATTTCATTAATTATACTCCAATTTATGTATGGGTGATAACCTTCGTTTAACATATAACGACGTAATAAAACAAAATATAATGCTATTTACCTTCTCATAATGGTAAATAGACAAAACATAGTAAATATTATCCCTTAATATCACGGGAAATAATATTTACTCCAACTTTCCCTATTTTATAAAATTAGCCCATCAGGCAAAATAATATAAAATAGTCGCTCAAAATTCTAGGTTGTTACAAAGACGTACTAAAGGAATCAAATTCTATGGGATATAATAAACTAACACTTCTATCTGCCTTTATGTTGGTTTCTTGAAAGCATGTTAACATAATGCAGGGGTGGAGCATTTCTTCAAATCATGTTGATATAATGAACTTTTATAGATTTAGACAGTTTTAAGTATAATTGTTGGCTCTCATGAAAATCTCACAATACTAATTAATCTCAGTTTTAACATATCGCATTGTTTCTAAATTTTTATACTTATTGCATGCATAATTTTAAACCTTTGATTTTCATAAAAACTATATTTGGGTTGTAAAAGTTAAAATTTGATACTTGAATAAAATTGAGTACATTTGATAATGGTACAGGACTAAAGAAAGTAGTGCTCATAATAAAAAGATCATAATTTTGTATACATGTGAACAATGTGAAGATAACTAGATCGTGGATCGGTGGAAACTGATCGTATGCTGCAAAATCGGCAATGAAATCGCGACAATTCATTAGAACACAAATCACAATTTTCACATTCAAAAAATAATCAAGCAAATCACGACAAACATTCAAATACAAATCACCAAATTCTACATTCAAAACACACAATCAATGTCAAATAGAATATCATAGTGGCATATATCATATTGGACATCCGATGTAAATAGACTGCAAAAATTATACCAATACAACGAAACAAAAGTTCTCATAATTAGTTCTAAATAATAATAATAATACAAACTAAGCACCTTCAAACATAATATACAAGAAAATTAATATATCATGCACACTGAAAATAGTCGAATCCATGATTGCAGAATTAAGGGAGATTACCCAGTTACTATTTAATGTAACGAAGCCTATAAACATAAACAAAAATTCTGCCGTGAGTTGAGAAGCACGTGTCAAGTGGGGTAAAACCTTAGAGAAATTAATCATTGGATAATTTTAATGAAAAAAATTGACGTTATAACCAATTTTCACATGCGCTATACAAAATGGATTCATTAGAAAATTCACTTGCGAAATTTCATAGCCAACAAGAAATAAATAAAAACAAAAAATTGTAAGAAACAAATAAAAATGATGAGATGGAGAATTCAATAATAAAAATAATAAGTGATTAGATGATGCAACCTATCTAATTGGCAAAAGAACTATTCGAGCAACCATTAAAAACCACCTCAAAGTGCCCTAAAGACTCAACACTGACAATGGAGGACAAGAAAAGAATGCTCTATAGGCACAACAAATAATGTTAATGACAAAGAGGTTGATTTCGTGCAAAATGAGCTAAAACATCGTCCCAAAAGAAACACCGCAAAAGAATCAGTGTTATGAAATTTAGAAAATGAGAAACACAAATAAAAATCATAATAAAATCATGAAATTGAATTCCCTCCCATTGTAATTATCATTCCTTTTTAGGTTAACCTCAACAAGTCACACAAAGATGGCTATTTACGAGTACCCTGTGAGAAACAAACAGGGAAAACAATATAAGTGCATGGATATAAATGCACTAAAGCCACCAATGATGTGCATTTGATGCCCCAAGGGAGTCGTTCATTGACTCTTATAATAATAATAATAATAGTAATAATATTAGTCAATGTTCGAATTCGACTATATACCACAGATAAAATAACCTTTATCAACACAAAAATTGGCTAAAAAAGAAACAAAAGGGACACTCTATTAAACTGCAAGTTGGCTCATGATGCTTTGATAAACAAGGATAAATAGACTTGATTAGGAAATAAATTCTTTAAGATACCTTAAGTGACACAGGAAAAAAATAAGAATTCGACATGGATAAATAGATTCAATGGAAACTGATTGAAACTAAGTATAAAATGGAGAATTCATAAAATTGATTAGATGAAGCAACATGTTTATCGGGTAAAAGAACTATCCGATCAACCATTGAAAACCACCTCAGAGTGTTTTAAAGATTTAACACTGGCTCAAAAATAAAAACACGGGAGGAAGGCACAAGATGTAATGATTATTATAAGATTCTTAGAATAATTTACCTATCCAAAAAAAAGAATCATTGTCTTCATTGGGTATACATTCGTACTTATGTTTTTGGATATAGAATAAGAAACATTTGATTAGATATGCACAGTTGAAAGAAACCGTGTTTAATCTTAATCTGACCACATTGTGAGGTATACCTTATGTTCTCTCTTTGAAACTCTTGCCTTTTCCTCTATTTGAGTTTATTTTTCTATCACACTATCTCTATCTACATATAATTGCCTTTTTTCAATAGAGATAATTGCCTTTTTTCAATATAGATAATTTCCCTTGTTATACTAACATAACTATATTTTTATGACAATTTAACACTTGAAATAGATTTCGGGCATCAAAATAAATATATATTTTTTTTTATTTGACTTCATTTTTTTATACTTTCACATGAGGGTTTGCATTCTATTAATATTCATTATTGGTATTTTTAATACTTGAGTACCTTTTTATTTAACAAAAAGTCTATACAAAATTGGTTTATTTCCACTTGAATTGATTTATTACCATGTGATCATTGTTCATCTGTATGAAAAGAAACATATTTCTTTTGTATATTCACGACTCATTTAAGTACAAGACTTTTTAACACTCCAATATTTGGGAGTGTATATAAGCATTATACTAACTACTCAAAAAACTTTTGTGGTTCTATATTAGAATAGATTGATTATGTTCTCATATATCTATCTTTTCTTCAATAATTCTAAGTATCCGTGTCTTTAACCTGACTAATTTCTGAGGGCACGTGTAGAACTCTTGATCTGAACAACTGAGACGTAAATAAGGGAGATGGACCCTCAAGGTATTATGCTACATTTCTTCGGTGATTGAATTGTATTTTTGAATTCTCACTTCTTGTTTTGTTATGACTTCGGTACATTCAGAATTGTCGAACCTTATTCATTTATTAGTAGCAAAGAGTCCTGTTTACTTTCATTCGTACTAGACTCATCAGTATTTTTGTTTGAAATCTAAGAATAAATTTTTAGGGCCTTTAAAATCATCATTCGGGTGTAATTGTGTAGGAATGCCTTGTTGAGTTCCTTATTAACTTATACTTATTTAAGGGACAAGTTTTATGCCACATATGTTTTGAAAATTCTCTTCTTTATTGATGGCAATGACATATTAGGTCAAACTATGACGTTTCAATGCAATTAAGTGATTTCTTTAATAAACTTATTCAATCGACTCTCAGAATCTATTATATATGTCCGCAAGATGGAGCCCTCGCTTGAAACAACCATACAAGGACACATATATGCATCTACTGATCAACTTAGCCCATAGAAAAGGATATGGGCATCTAGGGTTGGACATAGGTAAGAACATAGGCAAGAAATTTGACTATCGTATTCAAGGGTATCATCAATACTTGAAAGACTGGATTACGAAAGGCAATAAATACACTCTACTATTTTTATTAAACACTATTTAGGATTAAGACATGTATGTTTGGCTGGTTTCATCATATCATTATGTTCGATGTAATTTTTTTAATACTTGGATTGTTCTGGGTGAAGTATAATATTAGCCTAGGATTTGGCATTATTCTTCATCCCACCAGTGTATATAAAGATTGCCTCATTAATGTGAAAACTAGATACTCTAATTTTAAATGTCCCTCGTACACCCTAAGATGATAACACTGTGTTCATAATCACAACAAAAAAGAGAACAAAGTCTTGTCTCATGTCATTGGGCTGCCCATCAAAATCCTCTTCACCATTCTATATTGTGCAATTAGAGAACATATAACAGTAATGACTGGAAACAAAACAACAATAAACTACTAATATCTAAAATTAATCATTAGTTATACATTTCATATTTATCCCCTTAATTTTGGTATTTTTACGATCCCATGTAGTGTTTAGACCAAATTTATCCCATATTTTTGTTACTAACTCTTTTTGGCAACTATTCCATTTTTTTGTGTATTTCTCTCTTATTTTACAAGTATTTTAGGCTAGTGGATGTGAGAGAAAAATTGAAATGGTGAAAAAATTAAAAGAAAGGAAACTCAAGGGAATTTTAATAATTTCAAAAGATGAACCCGACAGAGGAGCCCCTAAAAAGTTGAAAATTTTGATGTCATGAGCACGCTAGAAGAAATGGCACCCCAATCCGAGCTATGGATGGAAAGTTATGAGCTTTCAAAGTTGGGATAAAATTCCAGGGTGCAAAAAGTGTAATTAAGAGAAACTCGAGAAAGGAAATCACACTTAAGTAGAAGCATAAACTGAACCGGTTTGACTGCCTAAGCAAACCGATTTGCAATATGAAGGGGTTCGCAATGGCTTGTCCTAATGGATTCTGGTGTCCTGATACGAGATTTTAAGATTTAGCCTATCTTTCAGCCTAATGAGTTTTAGTAAATGAGGACTCTTTTAAAGGACTTTCAACTTTTGTATTTAGTTATGAGGAGTCTTTTATATTCATAATCATTCATATAAATGCAAGAAAATAAGAGTAACATCTAGGAACCAAAATTATTACTTTCGTGCATGCAAATTTCAATAAAGAGTCTATTAATTTCTGATTTTCCTTTGAAGTTTATTCTCGTGCATGTTCTACGTTCTTTATCATTGGCAATCTTACTTGTATGCTTTGTTCTCATTATTTGATCATCATGCCTTCATGCAGTTCCTTTATCGCATGTGTAGTAAATACAAACATGTCCGACTAAATCGTTAGAGAGTTGGGGAACATGAACCAAACCTAGGTATGAGAGTTTGGTATAAAATAGGATATAGTCATATATATATATATATATATATATATATATATATATATATAATTACTAGGTTTGATAGTTTGTTGAGACTAATATTGTAGGTCTCTTAACTCCGTTTGTCGTAGGAAATTGGAGTGTTTGAGGATATAATATGCATGTCGACAATCTTATCATCCACGTTAAATTTAATTATTGACTACATATCGTGCGGAATAATATTCTCACATATTTAGTGATTTGATTTGATTAAAGTTTTTCTTTTAATTAAATATATCATTGTAGAAAATTTTGTATCTAACGACAATACCTACGGTTTGGGGAATTGGATCCCGACTCCACTTATTCCAAGTAGTTTTCAAAAATCCAAATTTCAGTTTTTGTTTTCTTTTAAATTAAAATTTCACTTGCTAGTTAGGTTCCCTTGGTCAAGTAGATTTTTTTTCAAAAATCAATCATCTTTTCTTTTCTTTTTTGAGAGTCAATACTTAGGTTTTAGAAGCTTCCCTAGTCTTCATAATTACAATTTTCATCCCATTCGTTAAGGATTTGGCCCGGACTTACTGGGTAGTACTTAAGCGACCGACTTGCACTTATGTCGTAGGTACACACATAGCACACACATTCTGCATTGCGCCAAGTTTTTGGCACTGTTGCTAGGGACTAGGTAGACGCGCAAGGTTTGGCCGAATTAATCTAAGAATTTGACTCTAAATCCTAAAAAGAAATAAAAAAGGCAAAATCCAAAAAAATTAAAAACGTCCAAAACATCCAAAAAAATTAGAAAAATAAAAATATTTTGTTGAGGCCTTAAATGCAAAATATTCAGCCCAATCCAAATCCCGAGCCTATAGTCAAACTCCCTCCCTTTAGCAATAACACTCCAAACACTCCAAATTTCTTAGTACCGCCTCCTACACCAAGTAGTCACAGCACGAGTCGAACTTCTTAGAATTCCAGTGAGGAAAATGATTCTATAAGTGTGAGTGTGATGTCTGATCACGCTAGTTTCAGAACGGGAGAGGGAGTGATGTCGCACCTCCCCATAAAAGACCTATTATATACAGAGTGGACCATGTCTCTGGGATGCATTATATTTTCGTATAATGGGGGGAAGTTCCACTTTAGGAATGGGATGATTCCAATTCTCCCACAATTTCACGGCATGGAGTCGGAGAAGCCTGATCTCCATATTAGATAGCTTGAGGAGGCATGCGATATTTTCAACGATCAAGATTTCTCCCAAGACGTATTTCATCTCACGATTTTCCCTTTTTCACTTAAGGACAAGGACAAGACTTGTTTTTGGTCACTAGCACCGAACACGAGAGTTACATGGAGAGATATGAACACCAAATTTCTCCAAAAGTTATTTCGTGCACATATGACCAACATTATTTAGGATCAAATTTAGACTTTGAAGAAAAATGACAATGATCCTTTTGATAAGTGTTGGGAGAGGTTTAATGAATTAGTTAACATGTGCACACATCATGGATTTGAGAAGTGGAGACTCATCTCTTACTTCCATCATAGGCTTAACCTAAGCTGAAAATAACTCGTTGAAAGTATGTGTTCGGGAGAGTTCTTCGGGTTAGATGCGGAAGATGCAGAGGCCCACTTTAAGTATGTCGTTGAGACTCCTTAATCTTGGGACACATCAGATCCAAACACCTGACCCAAATCTAGAATCACGTCCACAACTCCTTTTGTGTCCGAACTCTATCACTTGGATAATAAGTCAAGTTAAAGATCCAAATTAATCAATTAACCAAGTGGCTAAAAGACTTGATCGAAGCTAGGGAAGAGACATATCTGTCCCATCTCGAGCTTTATCGGAAAAAAGTTGCACTATTTGTGGGGTGGAACATTTAATGAACGAGTGTCTAACGATACCCGACTACAAAGATATGCTTCAAGAGAAAGTTGGGATGGTTGGAGCTTTTAAGGGTAATTTTAATGCCCTCACATGAATTCTTTCAATCCCTCATGGAAAAACCATCCCAATTTTAGTTATGGGCAATGAAATGCGGCAATGAAACCGAATTCTCACATTGTCCAACAATCGCCACCACTACTACCTTATCAATAAGTTCCACCAATGCAAGTGCCTCCTCCCGTGTCATATATAATCCCATTGAGAAAGAGTCTCGAGGACACTCCTGCCCATTTCATGCAAACTCAGTTAGCAATAAATGCCCAAAATGCTCAAAATTTTTCCGAGTTAAAGGCCCATCGCTTTCTAAGTGGCAATCTTCCTTAAGTGTCCAAGAGAAGGGGAGGTTTCCCTTCCAAGTCTAATGACCTCACTAAGGTAAAAAATGTGTTAGTTATACTACCAATGAAAATCAAGAGCAATGTAACGCAGTAACCACTCTATGTAGTGGAAGAGTTGCTGACTTGTCACCTACTCCACACAACGTGCAAAAAGACAAGGAGGTTTCACCGGGCACATCAGAGGCTGAAGATTCCCCCTTGGAAGAGAGTGAAAAAATAAGATATGGTTAGGTCCAATGTGGTTGTGAAACACCCTATAGCCATACCATACCTTCAACGGTTGGTCCCTCCTCCTAAAGGGGCTTCACGTGATGACATTTTAGAGTTTTTTAAGTAAGTGAAGTTAAACCTACCTTTTCTTGAGATGATAAAGCAAATTTTCGCGTACACTAAGTTCAAAGAACTTGCTCATGGTGAAAGGAAAGTTAAAGGTGAAGAATAATATTTTCTTGCACAAAATGTGAGTTTGATACTTTTGAGCGATCTCCCACCGAAGTATAAAGATTCGGGACCCCCACCATATTGTGTATTATTGGAGATAAGAAAATTGAGGGAGCTTTATTATATTTAGGGGTGAGTGTCAACATTATACCATATTCCATCTATAAAAAGCTTGATTTGGGAGATCTTAAGTCCACCAAAATTACTCTCCAACTTGTTGATCGTTCCATGAAGGTACGTCATCGAGTAGTTGAGGATGAAATTGCCCAAGTCGACACTTTCTACTTCCCGATAGATTTTTTCATTTGGGACACGGAGCCCTCCTCCCGTCCGGATGCTGAAAGAGATGTGGACATTTCTTGAGATCGGGATTGGGTGTTTGGATTAGATGTGTCCCACGCTTGAGTAGTCTTGGCGCATACTTAAGGTGAACCTCTACATTGTCAGCGTCTAACCTTAGAAACTCCCCGGGGCACATGGTTTCAATGAGTTATTCGGAACTTAAGTTTAGCACGTGATGGAAAAAAGATACAAGCCTCAACTTCCCGAAACTGAGGTGAGGGCACATATTAAGGAACTCATTGTAATGCTCCCATCATCTATCGAAAGGCTTATTTTTGAGTAGTCTAAACAGTTAAATTTGAGCTTTAATGGAATTGGTTCAATGTGGGAAAAATAATTTTTGGAGAAACTTTACTTTCATGTCCCTCCACATTCCAATCGAGTTTTGTTCCAAAGACCATAGCCAAGTCGCGGCCTTATCCTTTAGGGAGAAGGGGAAAAGTTTGAGGTGAACGACATCCGCAGTATACGTTTGATCAGTGAAAGTCTCACACGCCTCCTCGAAATCTCTAATGTGGAGGTAAGGTTTTTCCAACTCCATCCCATGAAATGTAGGGAAGATTTGAATCATCCCATTTCGAAAATGAAACTCCCCTGCATTATCCGAGAATATAATGCATCATGAAGTGATGACTTGCTCGGGATATAAAAAGAAGGTATGTTAACTCACCCTCACCCGTATCAAAACTACCTTGATCCAATATTGCACTCACACTAATAGTATCACTTCTGTCTCGCGACTCTCTAGACATGTGACTCGTGATGGAGTTAGGTGTTATAGGAGGTAGAACCCAAAATTATGGAACGCGTGGAGTGCGTGGGCTTTCGGGATTGTACTCAACCATGGGATTTTTGTGAATTTTGATAGGAGTAGACTGAGGAGTTGGTTGAGTATTTTACGTGTAAGGATTTGAGAGATTCTATATTTTATGCTTTTTATTTTTCTAATTTTTTGGGGGGGATTTTTGGATTTTTCTGAATGTTTTTTGGCTTTTTAAGTATTAGAGTAAAATTTTAGATTAATTCGACCTAACCTCAATGTCTACCTAGTTCCCGAGCAACATTGTCAAAAAATTGCTCGACTAAGAATGTGTCTTTAATGCGTGTGAATTATGGCTCAAGTGTAGACGGTCGCGTAAGTAATAATCCAAGCAAGTCAGGTATCGAACACAAGGAATAGGACATAGAACATGATGATGAATAGGAACAATGAATAACCTTACGTTTGACTCATAGAAAGAAAGAAAAAAATGACTGTTTTTAGAATTTTCTATTAACTGTAACAACCCGTCCTTTTTGGAGACAATTAAATTCCATAATTAAGTATAAATTGGAATTTGGGGATTTTCCCTAAATAGAATTTTTGGGACTTTCGAGGATTAAATGATTTTCGATGGGTGTTGTAATTATTTTTGGGATTAAATAGGTCGATGTATTTTAATTATATGTCGCTGTGGAGTAAAGCAACACGAGGTAAGATTTTTAATTGGAAAACACGCATAAAGTTGTTTTGGGTTGAAATAGTGATTTGCGGTCAAGTACCTCAGATGAAAATTTCGACTGTGCCGTGAGTCTTGAAATGTCCGAGTTAGTCGGAAAAGAGTGTCCGATTGTCGAAATTGAGTTTCGGGTAATTTTAGAGGTAAAAGTAATTCGTAATTGGGTAAACGAGTCGTTTTTGGGTTTTAAGGGTTTAAACCCTTTTTCTTTCTTTATAAAGAGGGAGTGAGGAAGAGAATAGAACGAAAAGAGAGAAAAGAGAGAGGAAGGAAGAAAGTGGAGAGAAAAAGGGAGATTCGGGCCAAACTTCGCCGGATTCGACTCGAGGTCGTCTGATTTCATCCTCTAGGCAAGTGTTTACTTGCTTTATATTATTTTGTGCAATCCTCTCATATCACATTTGGTATAAACATGATTTTAGGGTTAGAACCCTTAAAATAAATTGGGTAAAAGTTTTATGTGAGTTTACAAATTGATGTAATATAAACTCTTAATGATTTCTAGTATTAAAACCATGTTAATGGAATGTAAGATTGAATTTAATTGGGAGAAATGCCCAAATCTAGGTTTCATGGATTTTAGGGTTCAAATCCAAGAGAAATGGTTTAATACCCCAAAATAATTGATGTGTTAGTTGTAAAACATAGATTAGATGTTTATTGAGTTGTTGGATGAGGTTAGAAACAACAAAAATAGAGAAAAATGGAGTTTGAGATTTTGGGAAGATAATGAATAGTAAACCCGTAGCTGTGGGGCTAGTTTGGCCAGGAAGATAAATGATTTAGCTATTAGCCAAAACATGAAAGTTGTATATCTTTTCGATACGGTCATGTGGGCGCCAACCGCGTATTTTTCTGATTTTTCTACGATTTGATATGATTTTTACAAGATGGCAGCTCTGGGTTAAAATTTCCAACTCGGAAATCAAATCGGAAATTGGAAAAATAACGACTAGAATTAATCGTGTAGATGTTTGCAATTATTTTTGGTGTAGTTTAGAAACCCCGATAATGAAATTGGGTTGTTGGATGGAGGATTTGGAGAATTTAGTTTTGAGGACCTGGTGTGACCGGTCGACCGAGCCCCTATGGCCGGTCGACCGCGTCAAGGAGAAAGGGCCTACTGCTTTGTTTCGTAGGCTTATTTGCAACCCGCGGTCAACCGGGGGTCCAAGACCGATCGATCGGTGCCCTGTTTTCAGCCCAAGATTTTGGAGATTAGTATTACTTCTCCTCTTTGAGTTTGAAGTTTAAGGACCTTCTAAATTAGAGTATTATAGAGGGTTATGTCCTAAAGGACTTGGTGAATTGGGAATATATATATATATATATATGTAAATTCACTTAGAGTGAATTAGTATATTTGGGGATATCCGCTAAATCCGTAGATGGAATTAAGGTATGTATTACTTATTAAAGTAAGAAAATACTTTGGGTTTAATATCATGCGTATATGAAAGCATGATTATGATTCTTTGAGAGAATCCTTGAGACTAATGGTCATCGCTATATGTAATTGGCAAATATGGCCATTATATATATATTCTAGGAGGAATATATGGTATATGTATATACTATGTGATTAAAGTATATATGTATAGTATAATGTAAATGATTTTGAAAATGTAAAGATAAATGTTTTCAAAATGGAAAGATAAATGATTTTCATAATTGATAAATTATGGTTGCACACCTCCCTAAATTGCTATCATAAGTGAAGTTGTGTGCGTATGGTGATGCCCCCTGGCTAATAAATGCAGGGTGGATATAGTCCTAGTCCATATGAGCGATTATATTTTTACGGCACTGGTTAGGTGATTCTGGGTGTGGTCATGATTATCCCGCAGGCATATGGCCGCTTCCCGACATTGGTAGGTTCTCAGGTTGTCTTGTTTGATAGGCCTTGGAAGATGATAGCCATTTAGGGGCGCGTCCAGTGGGAAAAACCAGAGGGGCGGTGTTAGATTTATTAAAGCAATTCATAATAACGGATTGGCTTTAATTACATTTCCTGGATATAGGAAGGGAAATGGGATAAAGGTTTTGGCTTCGATAACACTCCCGAATGGAAGAAGGGATGTGGAAGCATATGGTATGATCAAAGCATTTTCATGATAATGAAAATCGCTTTGGGTACATTTGCTGAGTATAAAAAGGGAAATGGGATATTTTAAAAAGGAAAAGCATTTTTATGATAATAAAATTGGCTTTTAAAAAGATATATGTTATGTTAAAGCAATTCATGATAATGAATTGGCTTTTAAGTATATTTCCTGGATATAAGAAGGGAAATAGAAAGTTTTGACATGAGTATAGAATACACCTCATTCCGGGAGGTAGATCCGGATGTGTATTATAAAGATGAAATTAAAATTGGTAAACCTCAGTCCGGGAGATATTATCCGGATGTATATTGTATGTATATATATATATGTATTTATACATTTGTTGTGTGCTACAGGCCTAATGGATCTCTACCACTAACCCTGCCAAATAGTAGTGTATCGGGGGGTTCCTTGTTTGGATTTCGCTTCGCGAGACACCCCATGCACGAACTTAATGCTGTGTTGAGAATGGAGGGAAGTTTAGCCCTTAGCACTTGGACTATCTAGGGTAGATAGTAGCTGGGTGATTAGACTAGTTAGGCGGGGTAGCTTGACTAGGATGTGTCGTTAGGGTGTGTTAGGTGTGGACTATTGGAGAAGAGGTAAGGGGTATCTCATAGGAGCGCGATACCAATTTAAATATGAGATAAAACTATTTTTCTAAAAATAAAGTATTTATGCACTTACAAAATATTTTCAAACTCGGGCTCTGACCCGTTTATCTACTTTCCTTTCTTGCTATATATATATCTATTATATAGGTGTCCAGACACAGGGACTTCTGGATGGCACTTCTTTCGAGTCAGACGTTAGCTGTAGCAGCTGTGGATGCGTGCAGGTTTTCGACAGACGCTTCTATCCTTGTACTCTAGATAGGAGGTATTACACAAACATTCAGGCCAATGGTCCAACTGTATTTATTTATTTATTCTTTTGCACGACATTTGATATGGTTGTATCATTTGAACCGAGTGTTCGGTTATTTTATTTCATCTCATTTTCCATTTCAGTTTCATATACGCAAAAATATGTGGATGTTTTAATTATCTTCGCTTAAAAAGAGTAGTTAAGTAAAATTTTAACGCTCGCCTAATAGGATATTAGTAATTAAATGGATTTACGACAGTGATGCTAAGAATGATCCATGAGTAACTCCTGTTATAATTTGATATAGGAGTGATCGCCCGGTATCCCATTATGCGGGTTGTTTCATTAACTAAGGAAAATTTATTAAGATTGTGAACTAACTAATCATGCAAGACTATAAAAAGAGGATTGCAAATTATATGAGAAAGATAAGATTGGGATACAGTCTTCTGACCCTTAGTAGATTCACTTAATATAGAACATATCAAGAATTAAATGTTTAATTGAAAAGAAAACTTCAATTCCTTTCAAGAATCATATACATGGGGGAATTAACGCACATATACATGATAAAGATTAAATCTAGGTACACAATAAGATTATCAATATTCGCGTCGCATTCTTACACACTCCGATTACCTAGGGCAATTGGAGTTAAAGGTATCACGATGGTTATACTAACAAAATATTACATTTCCAATTATTCATTTACTTCTGGATTATATTCTATATCCATGCAAAACACCTCGGGTTGGATTCATGTATCCCAACGCTAAAAGAACTTAGCCGGACATTGTGATGTGAGTAATAAATGAGATTCTAACATTGCATGTAATCATATTCATGATGAAAGTGTAACTAAACATGCAAGAAGTTCTTAGAAATACAGAAAATATATAGAACATGCAAAGAATAATAGAATTAAAGAACAAGGTATAGAAAGAAAACTTTATTGATGAAATTTTTTAAATTCAACCCACGAGATTTTAAACTTGATGATGAATGTAGTTCCTAGGGTTCTTGCCTTCTTTTTTGCTTAAAAAACTAGGTTAAAACTTGTCTAACTAACTCTAATAATAATGAATGAATAATAATTCATGTTTTACAATTGTTTAAACCAAAGAAAACTCTAATTAAAAAATTAGAATAAAGGATAATTTTCGTGAATAAGCAATCCAAAACGGTTCGGTGTAGGGGCGAACCGGTTCGCCTTGTAAACTGAATCTAGAGCTCCCAAACCGGTTCACAAGCTAGAAAATTTACAATATTCCCCTGGATTCTTATCAACTTTAATCATGCATAACTCTACAATCGTAACTCAGAATTGGACGTCATTTCTGCCAGTATTCTCGTGATTTCTTACTCTTCAACTTTTCTTTAGGCTTCGTTTTTAGGTTTCGACTGCAAAACTACATTTCTTCCCTTGGACTTGATTTTCTTCTTTTATTTTTTAGTTTGGTTTCTCTCCCATAATCACTTCTATGAAACACCTGTAAAATACACGAGAAATGCACAAAATAATATATACCTACCAAATAGGATCAATAACATAAATATGAGATAAATCCATCCTAAATACACCTCAATGGATAACAAAATTGGTTAAATTACGAGGATAAATATGTAATATTTACGCCGAATCAGTCCTCATCTACCGGCCTGAATTCTTTCTCAAAATTTTCTAGGCTCATATCTAAAGACAAATTAGGTGGCCAAACACGTAGATCGGTTGCGTCACTAAATTCATTATCACCTAGCATCTCTCTAGTCATAGTCATCTCTCAATCATTCTTTGAATACTCTCTCTCGCTCTTCATAGCCGTCACTAAACACGCCTCACGTGGATCCTCTAAATTTTTACCCTAATATTGTTCGTGTACTACCTCCTCGTTAAGATTCGTGTTATGCAAATCATCTTCATCACCCATTTTCTTGGTAAATTCATGATATTCGTTTCGAGTGTCATGTTCTCGAATGTGAATTGCATTTACCCATTACGCATGTTAATAAATGCTCTAGCTATGGCTAAGAAAGGGAAGCTAAGAATAAGGGGAACATGATGACTTAATGGTCAATCATTTGGACAAATAGGCCAGGTTGAAACTTCAAATAAACTTTCCAAGTGGATGGAAGACGGGGTCTAATTGAGAGGAAAAGAAACATTCAGATCCATTCGAGCATTGATAGAGGAGGTGTGTGTGATTTGTGAGGAGGGACATCCAACAAAGGAATGTCCGATAATACCCGCCTACAAAGTGTTGCTTAAAGATCAAGTGGAAGCAGTAAGAGTTTTTAAGTGCAATTTTAATGCCCCTCATGGTAATTCCTATAACCCCTCATGGAGGAATCATTCCGATTTTAATTATGGGCAACCACACACAGCAATGAATCCTAATTCACATGTTGCCCTACCTCCACCACTGCTTCTGCATTTACAACAAGATCCTCCTATGCAAGCACCACCTCCTGCACCTTATATCACCCCACCGCATAAAAATCTTGAGGATACATTAAACCAATTCATGCAAACTCAGTCGGCAATCAACTCTCAAAATGGCTAAAATTTTGTCGAATTAAAAGCATCATTGTCTAAGTTGCAATCAACCTTCAATGTCCAAGAGAAGGGAAAGTTTTTGGCCCATGGCCAAAGACCTCCCCAAGGTCAAAATAGTGTTAGCTCTACATATGATGACAATATAGAGAAATTTCAAACCGTTACCACTCTACGTAGTGGTATAATTGTTCATTTATCACCTCCCCACACGATGAGCTTAAAGACAATGAGGTTTTTCTTGGGAAAAAAATGGCCTAAGATGCCCCCTTGGATGAGAGAGTGACAAAGATGACACTATTAGGCCCGGGGTTGTAGTGAAACATCTCACTTCTTCTCCCTTACCTAAATTGTTAGTTTCTCATCCTAAAGGAGCTTCCCATGATGATGGGCTAGATGTGCTAAAGAAACTCAAGTTAAATTTACCTTTTCTTGAGGCAATCAATCAAGTTCCCTGACGCGACTAAGAATGTGTCTCAGAAGTGCGTACTCTTTAGGCTCAAGTGAAAGCCTATCGCGTTAGTAATAAACCCGGTAAGTCGGGATCGTATCCACATGGAAATAGGACAATGGAATTGTAATGACATTGGAGAGATGAATGAATCCTAACTCTGACTCTCAAGAAAAAGGAAAAGATAATTGGTTTTGAGAACTGACTACACTAGATGAAATTATGAAATTATGAAAGGAATGCAACTACTCTAAATTACCTAAAATTCTGACGAAGAATGGTTTAAAACAGTAAACTATATGATGACAAAACAGGACGGGAATACAATCCCCCAACCCTAATGTAATGATGATATAAAACTAATCGTAAATTTAAGTGATTAATTAGACCCAGAATTTAGTACTCCCAAGCATTACGTATATGAGGTTCAAGCTCGCATCATACTTAATCAGAGGACGAGTAAATCGGTATTGCAATAATTACACTCGAATTGTATTCTAAAGCATCCCGATTACCCGGAAGCAAACGAGATCTAAAGATCTACAATTGTCGTATTCCTACGCAATACGGTCATAATCAAACCATTAAATTTAAACGATTAATTTTATGTACATACAACTACCACATCAGGTTGGGTTCATGCATCCCGACCTTTAAAAGTCTAGCCTACCATGATGAAAGTAATGAAACCGATTTTGGAATTGCAGGAAGTCATGATTAAACTAAGGAAAATTTGTAAAATGATGTAAACAAGAAATTAAATAGAAGAAAATACTCACTAATCTTACCAAGGCACACAAAGCATTAACTACAATTACTGGTAATCACTGAAATCTGAACAATCTTCAATCTTGGAATTAAAATGATAAACTATCTCCAAACTTGGGTTTTTTTGAAAAGAATGGAAAATTAACTAAATTCTTCGTGCTAAGAATGATAATAAAACGGGTTTAAATACCCTACAAAACTTCAGGAGTTTTAACTGCACTAGGACTCTCCATTAGAGAAGGATAAAAAATTAAAACTCGACAGTCGGACCGGTCCGGCCCTCCCACGGTTCGGTTTGCAAGGAATCCGGATCGGTTCTTTTAATTCGTGAGCGGATTGATCCGGGGTGGATCGGTTCTTTTAATTTATTTTAGCTTCAGTTCGTCTTCGCTCCGGGGTTATCTGGAAATTGGCAATGCGGGCCGGTCCGACCCGAATCGGTATGGGCTTCCTTTGACTTTTTCCTCAAACTTTGACTGCTCATAACTTTCACACTGGAACTCCGATTGAGGTGCCATTTATTCCTATGTGCTCTTGAACTTGATATCTTAAACTTCTCTATAGGTTCCACATCCGAATTCTAGGTATAAATTACAATTTTTCCCTTTGGACTTTCCTTTTTTTCTTCCTCGATTCTTCCGGTTTCTTTCTTTCTTTAATTGACATCAAATACCTGTAAAATCAATACGAAATACCAGAAACTCGGTGTACTCGTTAGTATAAGTCAGTAGAAAGATTATGAGATAAAGTTAAAACGATTACGTTGTTCGAGGTGCTAAAAGTAACTAAATTAAAGGGATAAATTTGGAAGAATTTATGCCTAATCAACCCCCCCTAACTTAGAACTTTGCGCGTCCCGAACAATGTAAAAGAATCCTAGCAAGGCTCAACTCTTGAAAATCATTTTATTGGGATAGAATACCTTTTTCGCGGGCAAGCAATTGCATTTAGCGTATGCAACAAGCCTTTAAACCCCGAGGTCACCCTAGTAGGACGAGTTGTGTCTCGGGAGGTTTTCACTACACCAAAATGGCCAAAATGTCACCTTTCAGCCGGCCACCCTTGTCAAGGTCATTGACCGTGACAAAAAACACGCGTTTTATGTCACGGTCATTGACCATGACACGACCGTGACAATTCTTTAAATAATTGTCAAGGTCAATGACCGTGACACGACCGTGACAATGTTTGCAGCAAAAACCCTTTCCCCCTTCTTTTTTCCCTCCCGTCGTTCCGTCTCTCTCTCTCTCTCTCTCTCTCTCTCTCTCTCTCTCTCTACTTTCAGGTTTAATTCTCTCTCTCTCTCTTCCATTTATATATATATTTGTGTGTATATATATGTGTGTATATATGTGCGTGTGTGTATGCGTGTGTGGGGGGTGGGGCAGGGTGGGGGTAGGGTGGGGGTAGGGGGTAGGGGTGGGGAAAGGTGGGGGTAGGGTGGGGGGTAGGGGGTGGGGCAGGGTGGGGGGTAGGGGGTTAAAAATGTAAATAAATAAGTAATTTTCTATAAATTTCCAAAAATAATATCCAAAAATGTAATTGTAAATAATATCCAAAAATAATATCCAAAAATGTAAATGTAAATAATATCCAAAAATATTGGATAACAATTTATTTTCATTCAAAATAAATAAGTAATTTTCTACAAATTTCATAAAAAAATGAAGGCCGGCTTAATATGTGATTTAAGTGTGAAATAATAGCTATATACTTATACTAATGGAGAAAAAAACCATATATGGGGTTTTTTGTTGACTTTATATGGTGAAATAATCACATGACTTTATATCCATCAAATAAAAGCATGAAAACTAAAAAACTACAATAAGGGTTAAAATGGCATCCGAAGTTGCTAAAAGCATGAAAAATAAAATATTTTTTAAGATTTGTGGTGAATAACTAAAGTTAAAAAAAGTATTACTTTAGTCATTAAATTACTTTTTGAATTCGGGCGATGCGCATAAATTTGTAGTAATTGTCTTATAATAAAGATCAATTAGTCTATGTTGTTGAAAAATTTGATCAAATTGGTGAGCCCTTCATATTTTAAAAATGTTGTTTTTATTCCTATTTAACTTTTCTTTCTATACACTCCTAATTATATTTAAAGTTTAATAAAATAGGAGTTATAGAAAGAAAAGTGGGGTTTCCATAATCTTACTTTGTCACAATTAATTTATATGCCTCAAAGTTATTTTATCACTCTTAGTTTATATTTGTGATAATACTTTATTAAAGATTTTTATGGGAACTTGTTATACTTGAAAATTAAATAAAGTTTATAAAAGTAAAGATGCTGGTAATACATCAAAGATAAATTAATAAGGACTAAATAATAAAACGTGTTCAAGTGTATAACAAGAAAGAAAATGTGGTATTTAGATTGGGTAAAATTCTTAAAGTAATGTTAAGGGACTAAAAGACCCAAGACAACTGGCCACTAAGTCACGGACCGAAAAATTTATGACGGTTGATGAAAGCCCGTAAACATGTTGGGGTGGGGGTGGGGTATGATTTATAAAAAGCACAAAACAATAATAGAAATTCAATACCTGAAATTAACATTGAGATTATTTTAAATAGACAGTCACTACTGTGTGTGTATTTAAATTGAAAGAAGATATGAGAATTTTATTAAAGATATTTATGGGAACTTGTTATACTAGAACTTAGATGAACACTAAGTGATGAAAATAGTCCTTAAAATTGAAAATTAAATAAAGTTTATAAAAGTAAAGATGCTGGTAATACATCAAAGATAAATTAATAAGGACTAAATAACAAAACGTGTTCAAGTGTATAACAAGAAAGAAAATGTGGTATTTAGATTGGGTAAAATTCTTAAAGTAATGTTAAGGGACTAAAAGACCCAAGACAGCTGGCCAGTAAGTCACGGACCGAAAAATTTATGACGGTTGATGAAAGCCCGTAAACATGTTGGGGTGGGGGTGGGGTGGGGTATGATTTATAAAAAGCACAAAACAATAGTAAAAATTCAATACCTGAAATTAACATTGAGATTATTTTAAATAGACAGTTACTACTATGTGTGTGTTTAAATTGAAAGAAGATATGAGAATTTTATTAAAGATTTTTATGTGTGTGTGTGTGTAATTCTCACTTTATTAATGCCAAACCCGACTCTCTTATAAGATATGCATATTGTGATAATATTATATCTGTACTAATAGCATTTTTTTACAGCAAATGTCTCCTTCAGATATTAAGGCGAAGATGATGATGCTGTTTATGATGATGTCGTCTGGGGTCGGTGGTAGTGGAGGCGACGAGGGCTCTTCCGCCCCTAGGCTCCCCAAATATGGGAAATATGGAATTACCGTCGAGAACAAATCGGAGATATTAGCGAGATCCCTCGTTCTGCTAAAGAAGATCATCGGCCCGGGGTTTATGAGTTGGAAGGAGGTTGTAATACCCCGTATTTTTGTGATATTTATTTATGGGATTAATTGAATTAAATGTGTATTAATTGGAAATCAATCCGAATAAAAATACTAGCGAGATGCGAGTTAGTATTTGATATTAATGTGTATATATGGCAATACATGAATATGGAATTATTGATTTGTCATGAGATAGAAATACGGCAATTTGGAAATCTTGTTGAGACGCGTGTGATAGTCGCGTCATGGAATATAATTATGATAATTAAAAAGTGAATTTTACTTCTATTAACCGTATGGTCGTTTTGAGTGCGCCAACGCGTCCGGAAGGGTCGAAATAGTCAGAAAACACTAGTCGGGGGTTTAGTTTGTGTCCCGGGGCATTTTTAGGCCATACCGGCAACGTATAAGGGTAGTTTGGTAATTTTGGATTTTTGGGATTTAAAACCAACGAAAATTAGGAAATAATTATCTGATTTAGTAATTACCCACTAAACCCACTAATAATTTAATGGGCTATGGGGGTTATTAGGATTAGTCCCAAAAGTTCCTAAGGCAAAAACCCTAGCCACCATTGTCACTTGGAGAAGAAAGCTTGTAGAGAGAAAAGAGAGGAGAATTCTGCAGAGAGAGAGAGAACCATTCATCAGATCGACATCAAAATCCAAAGATACACATAAGGCAAGTGGTTTAATTTCGTTATTTTGCAAAGAATGTTTCTTCCATGTATAGGAAATAGATAAAATCTTATTGTTCTTGGGAGTTGATGAAAAACCCATTTAAATTGGATGTAGAATTTACATTTTGATGAGGAATCGCATGTAGATTTGTATTTAGATGATTATTCTAAGGATAATATATTTTGGATAAAATGAAAAACGGATCTAATTAGACTCTTTGATGATTTATAAACTTCTAGAGTTCATATTCTTGAGATTGGGGGAAATATGAAGAGATTTGAAAATTGAATGAGGTTAGGATGAATCAACCCCACAAAATGCGTTAGTATATGACCTAAATATGTTTAGGGATGATTAGTAGCTTTGAACAATCGTTGGATTAGTGTTTGGATGAGGTTAGAGGTTAAGAGAAGCTGGAAAATCGAGATTAGAAAAATCTGGGCTCGAATCTGGCCACTCGTTAGAAGACCTGCCCAGGTCGTTCGAACGAGCTCGTTCGAATGAGCTTCTAACGAGTTAACAGTTTGACTTCTAACGAGGGTGATGTTCGTTCGATGACTTTCGTTCGAACGAGGCCTCGTTAGAAAGCCCACTTCGTTCGAACGAGACTTCTAACGAGTTGACAGTTTAGGCTTTTTAGCCTGTTTTGATTTCGCGTGTCCCGTAACCTTACTTAATGGTAGAGATAACCTTCCCTTGATGATAAATTGATATAGTAGGGACATTTGAGATATATAGAGGAGTAAAACCTAGAAGTGTGATTCAAACCAAATGGAAATTATGGAGTAGGGCGTGAGTGTCTATTACGATGCGAGAACATTTACGGCCTAAATAATTATATTAACCGGGAACATATAAATTGTGTAGCATTATATGTCGGTACGAATGAGAAGTGTACCATCAATATATTATGGCGATTACTAAGATGTGTGCATACTTAGTATATGTATTGCTTTTATGTGTATGACATACCTACCATACTTGCTATCACGGGAGGTTTATGTTCGCTTAGGGCCCTCTAATCCTTGTGTTGCCCGGATTTAGACTGGTACCTCGATGAACATAGGTCAGAGAAGGACTTATTGGGATGTTAATAAGTCTGCTGATCGTGGGAGCGCAGGTATGTGCATGACCCATGTGATGTGACTGTGTTCGCCTCCATTATTTGTGATGTTGTTATCTGAGAACGATTCCTGAGAGATTCGGAATGCGTGATCCTTATGTACGTGATGTACCGGGATGGATAGCAGAGTATGTGTGCACCGCAGCTTAGTCTCGGGGTGCTTATATTGTATATTTATGACGTGAATAATATACACTTAATTAATGGGAACTTTCATGTGATATTGTGTGGATAAATATGGAAATGTTTTGAGAAAACATAAAGGGATAACCTGAAATGAATTGTATTACTAATTGAGAATATGAGTTTAAGTAAAGCCCTCTATTGATTTGATAACGCTAGAATGTAAAATGGGAATCGAGTAGTAAGGGGTAGAACTTATTACGGTTTGGTTAGATATGTATGTTATTTAGATGGGTACGGTACGTTAGGAGTGCACATATAGTCGAGAGGTGAGAATTTCATGTGAGTGCACGTCCTAACATGTATTTTGCATTTAATGTTTTAATGTTATTAAAACACTTGCTATTTTTAAAATGATTTCTACTTTCGGGCTCTCACCCCTTTGCTTTCAAATCTATTTTTGTAAAAACCATTTTAGGTGCCCAGCCACAAGGACACCATGCTTAGGATCCTCATTCAGGTGACGAGCTGTAGCTGTTTGTGGAAGTTACAGGACTTTGCTTGTAGACGCTTCATCTATATTGACTCTATATTCAGCATTTATCAGTTGTAGGGCATGTCGCCCATTTCTTTAGAGACATCTCATTTATCCCAGTTATTCAGACTTCTGGCATGTAATTAATTCAGGATTCAGACTTGTCATTTTATTTTCAGTCGTGAGATTGTTGTGAGGAGTTTCCTCCGGACTTATTACTATTTGTTGGTTATTTCATTACTTCATTATGGTGAATGGATTATGTTGTTCTTCCATTATTCTTTTATTGCATGTTAATCAGACTTAACTTAAAATTTGGCAACTTACTTTTTAAATACTAGGTGGTTAGTAATTATTAAAATGTTTTCGACAGTGATGCTATTAACTGAACCAACTTGGCATTTTGTATTGATTTAATAAAGGAGTAGCTACCCGGTATTTAATTAGTCGAGGTGTCACAGAGGTGCCATATGAGCTCAAGTTAGCTGTTTGGGCGGCACTACAGGTAATATATTTATATGAATATTTATATGAATATTTCAATTTCAATTTCAATTTTGATTTCATATTTATATTTATATTTATATATATATTTATTCACAACTAACATTGTATTTGCTGGACAGGAAAAATTCAACTTGGATCCAAAGCTACGCGATCCCGTGTTGGAGCAGATTAGGGAGCAACTCAAGTCATGGGAAAAAAATATGCGGGCACGGTACTTTGGGAAAACACGAGAGTCGATTATCCAATGGCGTGAATTCGTCCCCCTCAAGGAGCCGATCTCATTGGCACAATGGCAGAAGTTCATTGACAAGGAGATCGAGGATCGACAATTGGCATCTCGCCAATCGGGGAGGGAAAATTGGGCAAAAAAGACGGGCGTGCACTACTCCGGCCGGACCTCTTACGCCGAGGTGGAGCATAGGATACAGGTAAGATTTAATTTTTCTATAACTACAGAAATATATTATTCTTCATTATTTTACTTTGCGGGGACGATACTAATTTTACTTTACTTTATTTTATTTCAGGGGGTTGGGAGTGGGCCAGGGGGTAAGCCACATAGGCTCAATACTTATGTGGCTCTTCGGACGAAGAAGGGGAAGGACAAGGAGTTGTCCCCGAGCATCGCGGCCACGATTGTAAGTAATCCGACAGTTTAATTTTTGTTAATTACGTTATAATTTTTTAGTTTACTTATTTTACTAATCATGTGTTTTTTGTCGTTTCAGGCAAAGCTTAAGGAAGTGCATGAGTCGCAGTCTGATGCCGACAAGGCATCTTTGTCCACAGATGCACTCAGCCAAGTGCTTGTCTCTGATCGCAAGGGGAGGACAAGGGGGGTGAGCTCGCGGGTGGCCAAATCTAGGATCATCGCATTGGAGACTAGCGACACCGGGTTGGCTCGAATGGTGGATTCACACTACGCGAAGTTGTCCCGTTTGGAGGCGACAGTCCAAGATATGTACGCATGCATGAAGCGTACGTTGGGCGGAGACCGTAAAGGGAAAGGGAAAGGGAAGGAGAAGGCGGTGGAGGAGGAGGCGCGGGAGGACGAGGCGCAGGATGACGAGGATGTGGACCTCGCTGCTTCATCACCGACATGTTCGTACTGCGATGATCCACTTCCCTATTTGGCGCCCTTCAACAGACCAGTGTCGACACTTGGTTGGCCGAGCATGTTCATATTGGACGTATTTGATGGCCAGCGGATAGGGCGGGGGTTGAGGGACCCGAATATTGTCCAGGGTGGAATAGTTCATGAACGTGCGCTTCAAGAGATGGAGTCCAGGGTGCTCGTCACGAATGTCATACCCGGGAAGGAGAACTCCCTATTGTGGTTGCGCGAACAATGCGGCACGACGTATATTAGTGGGTGCGTCAATTCGTATGTCGTGTGGCCTACTCTTCTCCGCAGTTTTAACAATACACCAGACATGTAGTGACATTGTTTTAAGTTTGAATTGAATTGTTATAAGTTTGAATTGAATTGTTTTAAGTTGTTACTTTTGAATTATATCGTGATGCATATTGTCTCTATTTGAATATATATTTATTTGCATTATCCTTAGTTTGTTTGGATATATGATGTTTGGAACAGGTACAACGTTGCTATAACAGGTACAAATATACTGCTGGGCAGTGGCAGTGGCCATACTGCCCAGCATATTTTTTTTTAAATTCTGCCCAGAATTGTCACGGTCATTGACCGCAACAATTTTTTTTAAAAGGGTCACGGCTTTGTCACGATTATAAACCGTGACAGTAACACAAAACACGAGTTTTGTGTCAAGGTCAGTGACCGTGACACGACCGTGACAAAAAAAGTTGTCTCGCCTCGAAATGTCACGGTCATTGACCTTGACAAGTTGTATTTGTCAGGGTCAATGACCTTGACAATAGTGCAGATTTGGTGTAGTGTTTGCAGTGAATATACCCACAAAATTCGACTCAAAGAACTTTAAAAATACGCAAAAATTGTATAATTCAAACTTTTCGAGAAAATAGTCATCATCAAATCATGCTCAATAGTCTCAAATCATAGTGCGTGTGTGTCAAGCCAAAAATTTAACTTCGGATTTCCACCGATTGATCATTACGTTACTTACTCGAAAATTCACTTTGATTCAATTTCTCACGGATTGCTCTCTCAAATGAATCACTCTGAATGTGGCTATTCTTTCGGTGTGTGTGATATAAAGAGTAAATATAATGGACGCAAGGTCACGCATATTAGTAGAAAGATAAAAAAAATTATAGTGATAGGATCTCATCAACGGATTACGGTTTTAAAGACGGGAACATTACATCTTATTCATGCATTCAATCTCTTTTATTATCTTTTAGCGTATTGGCTCTCCACGCGGTAACCAATTTTGCAATTCGGACTCGGTTAGGACTTTTTTGGGTTTTAAGGTATATTGGGTAAAATGAAAATAGTAGGGAAGATTGGAATTGAAAAAGCCATTTATGTTGTCCATTTGTGCTTTTTTCGGGCTATTGCTCATTTTCTCTTCTTTTTCACTATTTTTTCTATTTTTTTACTTCTTTTCTTTTCTTGCTATTTTTGTTGAGCATATCTATTTTTTTCTTACCTCTTTTTATGCACTTTTTGGACTTTATTGAACATTCTATTTTCGCAATTCCGGGCTACTTGGGTTTTTCGGGTTGTCAAACGAAAGGATAAATTTTATTCGGCTCAATTGGGTTATCAAAGGGATAATTTTTCAAATCTTTTTATGGCTAATATTTTTAGGTGACAAACGAGGGCCAACTTCATTGTCCGAATTACTTTTAATTTACGATATGCGTCTCGAGATTAATTAAGTTTAGAGATTTGTAGCATGCTTTTCAAGGGAATATCACACACATTTTCTATAACCGATCAAAATTAAAGGATTGAGATCCTTGATGACTTTTTAGACGCTGAAAAGAATTTTGAGTTAACAATTAACTCGGATTGATTTATAAGTTTCACAAAGATGGAAGGCTCGAATCTCACTAGGTTTGTTAATCTCCACACTTATTCGTTAAGTCGTCAATTTTCGCACAATTTCCATCTTTGGTCAATTTCAGCTTTGTGTATTTGAATGTTTACAATTTGAGAATTTAAACCAACTTTTAATGATATTTTTGGAAATTTTGAATTCCACTTTTTATTTATTTTGAACAAAAATATTTTCGAGTTTTTCAAAACTTTATGATTTTATTTATTTTTTTTATTTTTGGGCATTTTTGAAATTTTGTGAAGTTTTAGAAATACGCACTTGTGACCCCCCCCCCCCCCAACATAGAGACTTTTGCGTTGTCCTCAAGAAAAAAGGACTAAAATCTAAACAAGGCAAAATAAGAAGTGCGAGAAATAAAACAGACAAATGGAGAAAATGCAGATTTTTATAAAACAAGACCGTGGTACAAAAAACAGTAAAGAGCATACAACATGTGGACAAGGGAAATAACTAAAAACTGTCACAACCAAATAAAGCTTCACTGGGGAGGTAGTTGGGAAGAGCTGGGCGCGTCAGGGCCATATGGGTCATAGAAGTAGGATGACAATGGCTCATTGGGATCCCTTAGTGTCGGTACAAATCCGCCTGGAAACGAAGCATCATCCTGGTATCACAATGGTAGTCAGTCAAAAAGCTACTGAATCTCGTCTCAAGAGCCGACATACGGTTAGTAAGGTCGCTACCCGCCCATTCAAAATTCGAGTCATCTTCCTCATCAGCTAACTCTTCATTCGCTCCTACGTCACCCATTTCTACATCGGCACCTTGTTCTTCTTCTTCCTCCTCATCTTCATCTGCCTCACTCGAGGCAGGATCATCCTCATCATCATTTCCCCGCCTCGCCCGGAGGATGGCTTGTTGTTTGGCGCTTCGCGTGCGGGTTCCATGTCCAAAAGGACTAGGGAGGTGAGTACGATCAAGCGGTGCCTCAATACCACCGTCCTTGATGATGAAGGTAATCAAACATGCATATGGAAGGGGTGATGCACCTTTCTCATCCATAAAGGGTGGGAGCTAGGTTATGGGGATGTTGGGATCGAAGAGGTGGTAGGTCAATGTGGCCTGACGGGGACGCATCGCTAAATCGTTGGACGTTTGCAAAATGTTTACACATACTATTTGTAAGATGAGGCGCGCTTTCTAATTAAGATGGACAACAGGGACAGTTTGCCCAGTCCATGTAACATCGGGGGCAATGTGCTCCATAATCAGTTCTTTGGCGACCGGTGCGACATTTCTTAGGTAGGTGAAATCTTAAACATCGGGAACGTCGTATTCGGCCAACTTGGCCGTGAGAAGGGCCAACAAAAAAGGGACGACGTTGCCATCAACATATGATTGGGATTCGAATTGGCCCGTATGAATAAGGGAGCCATAGAAATATCGGACCTCGGCTACCCAAACCGCTTTGTACGGTTGATTAAGGAATAGGCACCAACCCCGAGGCATGAAAAGGGCGGTGATGAAATTGGGCAGACCGACCCATTGGACAGCGTGCTCCATGTGGAGTTTGCGATCCGGACCGAAGAACCGATTGCACCACCACTCCTCTTGGCGAGAACGGAATTCACCATGGCCAGAGGGGAGGATGTCGGTGGAGTCATATTTGACGGGGGAGGGGCGTTGGGCCATGATAACAGGGAGAGTTTGCTAGAAAATTTAGGGAGAGAGAAGAGAGAAGGGATGTGGTTGAAGGTCTGAAGAAAAGTGGAGGTTATGGGTGGGTATTTATAGTGGAGGGGTGGGTAAGGTTTGGGAAATGGAGGGAAAGGGTTTTGAGGGAAAGGGGGAGTGTATTTGGGAGGGAAATTTAGGGGTTGGTTAAGGGGAGACGAATTGGGAGGGAAGGGGGGTGCACCTAGGGAATATGATCGAGTCGGAAACCGAGCGTTCGTGTAAATACGCTAGTCGTTGTTGTCGGCTTCCAACCACAATACAAAAAAACTTAAACTTTAACTACTCTCTTGCGGAGTATAGTGGCGAGTCTGGGTATCGAATCCTCAGGGAACTAGGACGAGTGAACGTGACGACAAAGGTAAGACTGTTAACCCTAACTTGACACTAAAAAGAAATAAAAATAAGATGATTGAGTGAGAAAGGGAAAAGGAAAAAATAAAGAAGTTAACTAAAACTAATTGGAAAATTAAGGTAGAGACACAATCCCCCAACCCTAGTGTATTGACGGTATAAAACTAGTCGTAAATTTAACTGATTAATTTGACCCGGAATTTAGTACTCCCAAGCATTACGTATACGAGGTTCAAGCCCGCGTCATACTTAATCTGAGGATGAGTAAATCAGTATCGCGATAGTGACACTCGAATTGCACTCTAACTCATCACGAGTACCCAGGGGTAAACGTGATATAAAGATCTACAATTGTTGTGTAACTACGCAATACGGTCATAATCAATCATTAAATTCAGAGGACTAATATTATACACATGCAATTAACACTTCAGGTTGGGTTCATGTATCCCAACCTTTAAAAACCTAGCCTAACATGGTAAATAATAATAAAAGTACTGGAAATTAAAGTTACCACGATTGAAGAACAAGAACATGCAAGAAGAAATCAAAGATTGAAGAAAAACCGGAAAAGCTCTTGAATTGATGGTGCAAAATATGTGAATCTTTCTCCTAGATGTTCCTACTTGTTATGGAGCTTTTACATGAATGAAATCTTAATAAAAAGAGTTCTAATGACTAAATATATAGGCTAGAGATCGTTTAGAAGAGTCCCCAAAACATAAAACTCTTTTGGCTAAAAGATAAGCATAAAATAAAAATCCCGTATCTGCCAATTTGTCACACTTAGAAAGCGTGACTAATTTCGTAACGGATCTGGAGCGTGACTAATGGGCGGACCGGTTTTTTTTCCTCAGCTTTGGTTCGGTTTGGGTCTGACAGCTTTTTTTCTTGAATTTCTTCTCAACTTCAAATGGGCATAACTTCTTCATCGTAACTCGGATTGAGGTGCCGTTTTTTCCAGTGTTCTTGTAATTAAAAGCTCTTCAACTTTCCAGTTGGCCCCACCTCCGGAATAAGGCTAAAAAATTACGAAAATGCCACTCAACTCCCCGATTCTTGGTTTCTTTCACTATTTTGAGTTCTCTTTTCCATCTTTCTTGCATGAAATACCTGTAAAACACATAAGAGATACACAAAATACGAAATACTTGCCAAAAAGGGTTAGTAGCATAAATATGAGACAAATACAATCTATTTACACTGCACGGGATCATAAAAATACTGAAATTAAGGGGATAAATGTGAAGAATTTATGCCTAATCAAACCCCCCTAACTTAGAACTTTGCGCGTCCCGAGCAATGTAAAAGAATGAGAGTATGAGTTAAGGACCCTTCAAGGACTTTATTGGGATAGAATACCTCTTTCGCGGGCAAGCGATTGCATTTAGCGCATGCAACAAGCCTTTAAACCTCTAGGTTACCCTAGTAGGACGAGTTGTGTCTCTTGAGGGTTTGCAGTGAATATACCCACAAAATTCGACTCAAAGAAAATTCAAAATATGCAAAAATTGTGCAATTCAAACATTTCTAGAAAATAGTCATCATCAAGTCATATTTACAAGTCTCAAACCGTAGTGTGTGTGTGCGAAGCCTGAAATATAACCGCCAATTTCCACCGATTGATCACTACGTTACTTATTCGAAAGTTTGTTTTGATTTCAAATTCTCACGGAATGCTCTCTCAAACGAATCACTCGGATTGTGGCTATTCTCTCGGTATGCGTGATATAAAGAGTAAATATAATGGACACAAAATCACGCATACAATTAGAAAGATGGAAATTTCATGGTGAAAGGATCTCATCAATGGATTACGGTTTTAAAAACAGGAACATTGCCTCTTATTCGCGCACTTAATCTCCTTTATTATCTTTTGGTGTATTAGCTCTCTACGCGGTAACCAATTCTGCACTTTAGACTCGGTTAGGACTTTTTCGGATTAAAGGTTGCATTGGGTAAAATAAAGGCGGTATGGAAGGTTGGAATTGGAAAAGTCATTCGTGATGTCCATTTCTGCATTTTTCGGGCTATTGCTCATTTTTTTCTTCTTTTTCTATTTTTTTTTCATTTCTATTATTATTATTATTTTTTTCTTGCTATTTTTGTTGAGCATTCTTCTATTTTTTTTTTTCTTGCCCCTTTTTGTTGCACTTTTCGGACTTAAATTCTGAATTTTTTTCATTTTTCGCAATTCCGGGCTATTTTGGGTTGTCAAACGAAAGGGAAAATTATTTGGCTCGATTTGGGTTGCAAAGGGTAATTTTTCGCTACTTTTTCTGGCCAATATTTTTGGGGTGACAAACGAGGGCCTACTTCATTGTCCAAAATGTCAATTGCGTTACCATATGCGTTTCGAGGTGAATTTAAGTTTAGAGACTAATTTGGCACGATTTTCAAGGCAACATTGCACACATTTTTCAAAACCGATCAAAATGAAAGGATTGAGATCCTTGACAACTTATTAAGCGCTAAAAAGAACTTTGAGTTAACAATTAACTCGGATTGATTTAAAATCTCGCAAAACGTGATAGGCTCGAATCTCACCGGGTTTGTTAATCTCCACATTTATTCGTTAAGTCGTCAATTTTCGCTCAATTTCCATCTTTGGTCAATTTCGGCTTTGTGTATGTTGGATGTGTACAATTTGAGACTCCAATTCGACTTTTAATGATATTTTTGAAAATTTTGAATTCCAATTTTTATTTATTTTGAATAAAAATATTTTTGGCTTTTTCAAAATTTTATGATTTTTTTTTTTTTTTGAAATTTATGATTTTTTTTTCTAAAAAAAACATACTTGGAACGAACATGTGATCAAATCAATGAAACTAAACAATAAATGGGAAGAATATCCCACACCCCCTAACTTAAATGTTGCATTGTCCTCAATGCGAATCAAGAACACAACATAAAGAGAGGAAAAGAAAGATATTACCCAATTGGAGCGATCCCCGATGAATGCGAGTCCATTGAATCTACAAAACATGTTAGAACCAAGCATAGCAAAAATAATAACAAAAACTCTAAACTAAAAAAAATTAAAAAAAAATAAGCTAACTATTGTACAACCTACGATTTTCAAATTCTAATAAATTATAAACTAGAAGTCGAAAAATTTGAGGGTCCACCCAAAATACAATATGACTTTGAGGGATTAATGGTGTACCCTCACTAGGATGCATGCCTCCCGAAAAATAAGGATTCCGTTTGAACAACGGAAGGCATGTGTGAGATGGAAAAAATGAACCATCACCAATTAAAAAATTTAACGGGATGATGGGGGGTTTGGGTGCTAGGTGGGACAAGTACAATTGAGATCCAAGAAAAATATAATCACCTCCCGAATCTTTTTCAAGTAGTATGGGGAGAGGGGCACACAAAAAGGAAGAGTCCATATTAGAAAACAATTCTAGCAAAGTGTCTTTGTCGATAAAAGGTGTAAACGTTTCAGAATTTTCAACCGACTCATAGGAATCTAGCGGTACTTCTAATGGTTCAATAACGGTGAACGAAAATGGTGATGAAATAAACTCAATCTCAAGTGATTCATCATCACTCGGAGATTGAATTTCAAGGGAGGAAGACTCACTTTCAATGAGATGTTCTTCAAAAATTTGAGGTGACACACAAGTCTCAACCTCCTCTTTGTTTTCCAAATTAGAACGTATCTCATCGCAAAGTGAGATCATTTTCGTAACAAGACCAACATCCATTGCACTTTGGGTGGAAAGAAAATCGAGTACTTGTTTGATTAGAAAAATCATTCTTTCTTCCAAAGTAGGATTCATTGGCTCTATAACCTCGGAAGAAAAATCGTCATTGGATTCGAATAATGCATCCAACTCTTTCTCCCAAAAACGATTTTTTTCCCGATATTTGTTTTCAAGCCTTTCATATTCACGAATTAAAAGCCACTCACCCATTTTAATAGGTCGAGGCGGAGATTCTTGAAAATAAAAATATTGAAAACTATTCCCATATGAACCATTATAATTACCGAACTCACTATAAAAAGACATGATTACCGAATAGTTTGTAAACGGACAATCCACTTAAAGAGGTGTGCGGCTAAGGATTCAACGTTTCTTGGCGCTCAATTGTGCAAGCCTGTAAAAAAAAATTAAAAGAAAGAAAAAAATATCTTGCGAAATAGTAAATCAATTATAATCTATAACAAAACACTCCCCGGCAACGGCGCCATTTTGATTGAGTCGGAAACCGAGCGTTCGTGTAAATACGCTAGTCGTTGTTGTCGGCTTCCAACCACAATACAAAAAAACTTAAACTTTAACTACACTCTTGCGGAGTATAGTGGCGAGTCTGGGTATCGAATCCTCAGGGAACTAGGACGAGTGAACGTGACGACAAAGGTAAGACTGTTAACCCTAACTTGACACTAAAAAGAAATAAAAATAAGATGATTGAGTGAGAAAGGGAAAAGGAAAAAATAAAGAAGTTAACTAAAACTAATTGGAAAATTAAGGTAGAGACACAATCCCCCAACCCTAGTGTATTGACGGTATAAAACTAATCGTAAATTTAACTGATTAATTTGACCCGGAATTTAGTACTCCCAAGCATTACGTATACGAGGTTCAAGCCCGCGTCATACTTAATCTGAGGATGAGTAAATCAGTATCGCGATAGTGACACTCGAATTGCACTCTAAATCATCACGAGTACCCAGGGGTAAACGAGATATAAAGATCTACAATTATTGTGTAACTACGCAATACGGTCATAATCAATCATTAAATTCAGAGGACTAATATTATACACATGCAATTAACACTTCAGGTTGGGTTCATGTATCCCAACCTTTAAAAACCTAGCCTAACATGGTAAATAATAATAAAAGTACTGGAAATTAAAGTTACCACGATTGAAGAACAAGAACATGCAAGAAGAAATCAAAGATTGAAGAAAAACCGGAAAAGCTCTTGAATTGATGGTGCAAAATATGTGAATCTTTCTCCTAGATGTTCCTACTTGTTATGGAGCTTTTACATGAATGAAATCTTAATAAAAAGAGTCCTAATGACTAAATATATAGGCTAGAGGTCGTTTAGAAGAGTCCCCAAAACATAAAACTCTTTTGGCTAAAAGATAAGCACAAAATAAAAATCCTGTATCTGCCAATTTGTCACACTTAGAAAGCGTGACTAATTTCATAACGGATCTGAAGCGTGACTAATGGGCGGACCGGTTTTTTTTCTCAGCTTTGGTTCGGTTTGGGTCTGACAGCTTTTTTTTATTGAATTTCTTCTCAACTTCAAATGGGCATAACTTCTTCATCGTAACTCGGATTGAGGTGCCGTTTTTTCCAGTGTTCTTGTAATTAAAAGCTCTTCAACTTTCCAGTTGGCCCCACCTCCGGAATAAGGCTACAAAATTACGAAAATGCCACTCAACTCCCCGATTCTTGGTTTCTTTCACTATTTTGAGTTCTCTTTTCCATCTTTCTTGCATGAAATACCTGTAAAACAAATAAGAGATACACAAAATACGAAATACTTGCCAAAAAGGGTTAGTAGCATAAATATGAGACAAATACAATCTATTTACACTGCACGGGATCATAAAAATACTGAAATTAAGGGGATAAATGTGAAGAATTTATGCCTAATCAGAATAGGGGATTTTTTTTTTTTGCAAAAAGTGGATCGATCTGCCTGGGGACAGAACCTATCCGATCCTTTAAATTTCTAGCTTTTTAATAGCCAGATCGATCCGCCTATAAAATAAAGGAACTGATCCGGGGCGGACCGGTCCGGCTCAAAATTAAAGGAACCAATCCGGGTTCTTAACTGGGCTGTATTTTCCCCCTAAATGAATTGCGATTGCTCTTCTCCGAAAGTTTCAATTCTCATCATTCTACCTATTAGATTGGACTCAAAAAATTCTCAAGAAATCTATGGTCAACGCAACTTGGCTCGATTTCCCGAAACATGTGAATTCTCTCTCCTGAATGTACCCTAATCCTATGGACTCTCACTACTCACGCGACTCTCATCTACTATACACAAGAATTCACTCCATACACGTCGGGGGTGCGACGACCTCACTGTAGCAGCTCACTCTACCCCGTAAACGGGGTTTGACAACCAAACAGTGTCGACTTCTTCCACACACGCCTCTAGATATGGATTTAGACGTTGTCCATTTACTTTGAATGTGTTTCACCCTTTCAAATCGTCTAACTCAACGGCTCCATGAGGGAAAACATTCTTCACAACGAACGGGCCAGACCATCTTGACCGCAACTTGCCTGGAAAGAGATGAAGCCGAGAGTTATAAAGAAGCACTTTTTATTCGGGAAAAAGTCTTTGCGTCGAATGATATTATCATGAGAGAGTTTCATCCTTTCTTTGGAGATTTTAGCATTCTCATACGCATCATTGCGTATTTCTTCTAACTCATTTATTTTAAGCTTGCGATCTTCACTGGCCTTATCCATGGCATAGTTTAACTCCTTAATTGCCCAATACGCCTTGTGCTCTAATTCCACGGGAAGATGGCAAGGTTTGCCATACACAAAATGAAAAGGGTACATGCCGAGCGAATTTTTGTATGCAGTACGATAGGCCCATAGTGAATCGTTCAATCTAAGTGACCAATCTTTCTGGGTAGGATTGAAGGTCTTTTCGAGAATGTTCTTGATTTCCCCATTCACTAGTTCATCCTGCCCGTTCGTTTGTGGGTGATAAGTCGTTCCAACCTTGTGAACGACACCATACTTTCTTATGAGCTTCACGAATGACCTATTGTAAAAGTGCGTGCCATTATCACTAATTATTGCTTTCGGAGCACCGAAGCGAGAAAGTATGTGTTCCTGCATGAACTTAATCACCACTTTTTTGTCATTTGTCTTGGTAGCTATAGCTTCCACCCATTTAAAAACTTAGTCTACCTCAACAAGGATGTATAGGAAACCAAAGGATGGGGGGAAAGGGACCATGAAGTCAATACCCCAGCAATCTAAGATCTCAATAACGAGTATGGGGGTAAGAGTCATCATGTCTCATCGGGTAATAGCTCCCATCTTTTGGCACCTATTGCAAGATTTACAAGCATTGTTCACATCCTGGAATATTGTGGACCAATAGATGCCGCATTGCAGAATTTTAGCGGCCGTCTATTTTGTCGAAAAGTGGCCTCCACAAGCTTCTGAATGACAAAATTGGATGACTTTGGGGATCTCATCATCCGGTACGCATTGTCGGATGATTTGGTCGGAGAAATATTTAAATCGGAAGGGATTGTCATAGAAAAACATGCACGACAAAGTAATAAACCTCCTCTTATCTTGTGGTGTCCAATCGGGAGGGACGGCCCCCGTGACAAGGTAGTTCACAATATTCGCAAACCAGGGCAAAGAAGAGGTAGCAAAAAGTTGCTCATCCAGAAAGTATTTGTCTATGGGTATTGGATCACTATGTACGTCGGGCGAAAGCCGTGATAAGTGGTCGACAATGATGTTTTCTACTCCTTTCTTATCTTTGATGGAGAGATTAAACTCTTGTAGGAGTAGGATCCACCTTATGAGGCGTGACTTTGCATCTTTCTTTGCAAGTAGGTATTTTAATGTCGCGTGGTCGGTGAAGCAAGTGATGGGATAACCGATAAGGTAAGACCGAAATTTGTCAAGAGAAAAGACTACCGCTAGCAACTCCTTCTCGGTAGTGGAGTAATTGATTTGTGGTTCGGTAAGAGTTCGGCTAGCGTAGTAGATGACATGAGCCTATTTGTCTTTTCTTTGGTCCAAAACAGCCCCTGCCGCGTAATCGCTAGCATCACACATAAGTTCGAATGGTAAAGACCAATCTGGAACTTGCATGATGGGAGAGGACACAAGCACGGTTTTCAGTTTTTCAAAAGTGCTTTGGCATGCGTTCGTCCACTCAAATGGGTTGTCCTTCATAAGTAGGTTGCTTTAGGGTCTAGCAATGGCGCTAAAGTCCTTAATTAACCTTAAATAAAATCCTTCGTGGCCCAAGAAGGAGCGCACATCTTTGAGCAATTTTGGTGGGGGTAGATCGTCTATGAAATCTATCTTAGCTCTATCAACTTCTATCCCCTTGGATGAAACTATGTGGCCAAGAACTATTCCCTCGGTGACAATGAAGTGGCATTTTTCCCAATTCAGCACTAAGTTCTTTTCCACACACCGGGCAAGTACTTTTTCCAGTTTTTCAAGACAAAGGTCGAAAGAGGTGCCAAAAATGCTGAAATCGTCCATGAACACTTCAAGTCCTTTCTCGACCATGTCGCTAAATAGGCTCAACATGCACCTTTGAAAGGTCACGAGTGCATTACACAAGCCGAATGTCATACGTTTGTAGGCAAGCGAACCAAAAGGGCAAGTGAAGTTTGTTTTCTCCTAGTCAAGTACATCTATCTCAATTTGGTTATATCCAGAATAACCATAAAGGAAGCAATAATAAGGGTGTCCCGTTACTCTCTCAAGCATTTGATCAATAAATGGTAAGGGGAAATGGTCTTTCCTACTTCCCGCATTGAGTTTTCGGTAATCAATGCAAACGCGTCACCCGGTGGTGGTACATTGGGGAACTAGCTCTCCCTTAGCATTCTCAATCACTCGCATGCCCGAGTTCTTCGGGACAACTTGAATAGGGCTCACCCACTTGCTATCCGAGATTGGGTAGATAATCCCGGCATCCAGTAACTTAATTATTTCGGTCCTCACCACTTCTTTCATATTAGGGTTTATCCTTATTTGTATTTTTCTCGAGGGTTTGATATCCTCTTTGAGATGGATCTTGTGGGTGCAAATCAAAGGAATTATCCCTTTCAAATCAACAATGCACCAACCAAAGGCACTTTGGTGCTTCCTTAGAATCTTTAGCAATTTACCCTCCCGCTCTTCGTCTAGGCTAGAGGAGACAATAACAGGAAATGTCTCATGCTCTCCTAGGTATGCATATTTAATATGGGAGGGGAGTTTCTTCAATTCGAGGGTTGGAAACTTTTTGTTGGAGGGAACCATGCGTGTATCCCTCGGTGGTAAGTCCTCGAATCTAGAAACCCAACTTACATCTCTCACGTCCTTGTCCGATGCTTCCTCATCAAATAACTCTCTCAACTCCTCAACCTCCCTCTTGAATGTGGTGTACGTCCCCTAACTCTCGTGGCTCGACACTAAACAATACCCTAAGTCGTCTCCATAATAAGTTTCCTCGAAATAATCCTCTACGATCTCGTCTATTAGACTCACTACGTTAAGATCATCTTCTTCCCCCGTCTATTGGGCGATATGGAAGATGTTAGTCTCTAAAGTCATGTTCCCAAAAGTGAGTTGTATTCGCCCATTCTGAGTATTGATGATTGCGTTAGCCTTGGATAATAACGGGAACCCAAGGATGATGGGAACATGGTTGCTCGAGGTAAAGGAGGGCTCCATGTCCCGAATGACAAAGTCTACCAGGAAGTAGAAAGTGTCCACTTGGACGATCATGTCCTCAACTATGCCTCTTGGGATCTTCACGTTTCGATCCACTAATTGGAGAGTGACCTTTATGGGCTTGAGGTCGCCCAAATCAAGTTTCCTATAGATGGTGTAAGGGAGAATATTGACACTTGCTCCCAAATCAAGTAAGGCTTTCTCAATTTTATTTTCTCCAATGATGCAGGAAATGGTGGGTGCACCGGGATCTTTGAACTTTGGTGGGAAATCATTGAGTAGGATGGAGCTCACGTTCTATGCTAGGAAGACATTTTTCTTTACCTTCATCCTCCTTTTGACCGTCAATAAGTCTTTGATGACTTTTGCATAAGCTGAAATTTTCTTAATCGCATCGAGGAAAGGTAAATTCAGCTTTACTTGCTTTAGCACGTCTAGCACTTAATCAAGGGGATTTCCTTTATGGGAAGGAATCAACCTTTGAGGAAACGGTGCCACGGTCAGTGGTTTCACTACTACATCGGGCTCACTAGTGTCCTCTTTCTCACTCTCATTCAAGAGGACATCTTTGGCCTCTTTCATGACGGGCGAAATCTCCTTGTCTTTGGTTGCGTCGTGTGGGGGAGGTGATAAATCAACGACTCTCTCACTATAAAGAGTGGTCACATCTTGACATTGCTGCTGATGTTATATCGAGGTGGAGCTAACACTAGTTTGACCTTGGGGAGATCTTTGGACCTGGGCAAGAAACTTTCCCTTCTCTTGGATACTCAATAATGATTGCAACTGTGAGATGTTTGCATTCATGTCGCTCATCATTCGCTCATGCCTAGCATTAGTTGGAGTCGGGGTATTGATAAATTGGTTGATCGTATCCTCGAGACTTCTCCACGGTGGATGGATGTATGCTCCTTGAGGTGGTGGTGCCTACACATGTCCTTGCATGTGTGGAGCTTGTTGAAAGTGCGGTGGTGGAGGAGGGGCAACATGTGAATTAGGATTCATCGCAGCATGTTGTTGCCCATAGCTAAAACGAGAGTGGTTTTTCCATGAAGGGTTGTAAAAATTCCCGTGCGGGTCACCTAAATTACCATTAAATCCTCCTATGCCACTGACTTGCTCTTGAAGCATCACTTTATAGGCGGGTATAGTCGGGCATTCCTCGGTTGAATGACTCGCCTCACAAATTGTACACACCTTCTCGACGGGGTTTGGGATGGATCCAGTTGGTCCTCTTCCACATTCCTCACGTAGGTCTCGCAGTCCTTTCTTAAGAATATCGAGTCGACTGTCCATTATATAATTCCTTTCTACATGAAATAGGTCGGACGCCGATGGAGTGGTGGTCACTTGACGATTTCGATTTTGAGCATTAGGGTCAGATGTATCCCAGGATTGGGTAGTCTCGACGACATACCTCAGGTGAAGCTCAGCATCATGCGTGTCTAAGTCGACAAAAGGACCACTACCCATGGTCTCAATGAGTTTCTTAGAGTTAATTTTCATCCCATTATGGATAAAGGAAATGATTTTCATTTTATCAAAACCATGATGGGGACACGAGGCAATTAACTCGTTGAAACGCTCGTAGCATCGTTCGAATAAATCATTTTCTAATTATCAGAATATTTGAATTTGAGTCTTGATGGAATTCGTTTGATGTGGAGGAAAGAACTTCTTAAGAAATTTTGATTGTAGCTCATTCCATGATGAAATCGAGTTTGGAGGTTAGACCATAGCCAGGTCTTACCCTTATCCTTTAGCGAGAATGGAAAAGAGTTTGAGGTGGAGCACGTCTTTTGTGCAAGTTTTATCACTAAAAGTCTCACATGCCTCCTCGAATTCCATGATGTCGGCATATGGCTTTTCGGAATCCATTCCATGGTAAGTGGGAAGTATCTGGATCATCCCATTTCTGAAGTGAAATTGTCCCGCATTATACGGGAGTAAAATGCATCCCGGAGTGACAGTGCGCTTGGATATAAGACGTCTCTTAAGGGGCGATACGGGGCATTTCCCTCATCGGCAGTAGCACTACTGTGTTGTGACATGTCTCTCTCTCTCTCAAAGATTCGGTATCCTCACTTGGTATACTTGGAGTTCTCTCTGAAGTGTTTCCTAAGAAGGAAAACGACGTGTTATTTGTGATTGAGTGGGGCGGTGTGGGAGGTGTAACCCATAACAATGGAGCGTTAGGAGTGTGAGGTCTATCAGGATCGTACTCAACAATTGGGTTTTCATAAATATGGGTTGGAGTATTAAGGGGAGTTGGAGTGAGTTCAAAATTTTGCATTAACAGCTTATGAGAGATGATGATGAATCTTTTTGTGCTTTTTGTATTTTTTTTATATGCTTTTGGATTTTTCGGGAATTTTTGGTCAAAGTTTTATAATGACTCGATCTAATCCTAAGTCTACCTAAATCCCCGACAACGGTTCCAAAAACTTGACGCGACTAAGAATGTGTCTCAGAAGTGCTCTAGGCTCAAGTGCAAGCATATCGCATTAGTAATAAACCTGGTAAGTCGGGATCGTATCCACAGGGAAATAGGACAATGGAATTGTAAAGACGTTGGACAGATTAATGAATCCTAACTCTGACTCTCAAGAAAAAGGAAAAGATGATTGGTTTTGAGAACTGACTACACTAGATGCAATTATGAAATTATGAAAGGAATGCAACTACTCTAAATTACCTAAAATGCTGATGAAGAATGGTTTAAAACTGTAAACTATATAATGACAAAACAGGACGGGAATACAATCCCCCAACCCTAGTGTATTGATGATATAAAACTAATCGTAAATTTAAGTGATTAATTAGACCCAGAATTTAGTACTCCCAAGAATTATGTATATGAGGTTCAAGCCCGTATCATACTTAATCAGAGGATGAGTAAATCGGTATTGCAATAGTTACACTCGAATTGTATTCTAAAGCATCCCGGTTACCCGGAAGCAAACGAGATCTAAAGATCTACAATTGTCGCATTCCTACGCAATACGGTCATAATCAAACCATTAAATTTAGAGGATTAATTTTATGTACATACATCTACCACGTCAGGTTGGGTTCATGCATCCCGACCTTTAAAAGTTTATCCGCCTATGATGAAAGTAATGAAATCGGTTTTGGAACTGCAGGAAGTTATGATTAAACTAAGGAAAATTCATAGAATGATGTAAACAGGAAATTAAAGAGAAGAAATTACTTAGTAATCTTACCAAGGCACACAAAGCATTAACTACAATTATTGGTAATCACTGAAATCTGAATAATCTTCAATCTTGGAATTAAAATGATAAACTATCTCCAAACTAGGGTTTTTCTGAAAAGAATGGAAAATTAACTAAATTTTCTGTGCTAAGAATGATAATAAAACAGGTTTAAATACCCTACAAAACTTCAGGAGTTTTAGCTGCACTAGGACTCTCCATTAAAGAAGGATAAAAAATTAAAACTCGACAGTCGGACCGGTTTGGCTCTCCAGCAGTTCGGTCTGCCTGGAATCCGGATCGGTTCTTTTAATTCTTGGGTAGATCGATCTGAAGCGGATCGGTTCTTTTAATTTCTTTCAACTTCGGTTCGGGGTTCTCTGGAAATTGTCAATGCGGACCGGTCCGACCCGGATCGGTCCGGGCTTCCTTTGACTTTTTCCTCAAACTTTGACTACTCATAACTTTCACACCGGGACTCTGATTGAGGTTCCATTTCTTCCTATGTGCTCTTGAACTTGATATCTTCAACTTCTCTTTAGGTGCCTCATTCGAATTCTGGGTAAAAATTACAATTTTTCCCTTTGGACTTTCCTTCTTTTCTTTCTCGATTCTTCCGATTTCTTTCTTTCTTTAATTGACATCAAATACTTGTAAAATCAATACGAAATACCAAAAACTCGGTGTACTCATTAGGATAAGTCAGTAGCAAGATTATGAGATAAAGTCAAATCGATTACATTGTTCGAGGTGCTAAAAGTAACTAAATTAAAGGGATAAATTTGGAAGAATTTATGCCTAATCATTCCCGCCTATTCAAAATTCCTTAAAGACTTGTTGACAACAAAACATTGATTAAAGGAGAAAAATAATATTTTCCTAGAACAAAATGTGAACTCAGTTCTTTTAAGTGACTTCCCACCAAAGTTTAAAGATGTGGATGCGCCCACCATTTCGTGCATCATTAGAGAGAACCGCATCAAGAGAGCCTTATTAAATTTAGTGGAGAGTGTTAACTTTCTCCCTTACTCAATCTATAGGAAATTATATTTGGGGGAACTCAAGGCAAATAATATTACTCTCCAACTCACGGACCGTACCGTGAAGATACCTTGATAATTTAGTGAAGAGATGATAGTCCAAGTGGAAAATTTCTACTACTCAGTGGATTTTGTCATTTGGGAAACGGATCCCTCCGCTCCCTCCAGTAGTCATGTTCTCGTAATCCTTGGCCTTCAATTCCTAGCTAATACTAATACACTGATTAATACTCGAAATGGTCCAATGCAACTCACATTTGCGAGTATGACCCTTGAAACAAATATCTTCAACATCGCCAAGAAAGTGGGTGATGAGGAAAAGTTTCATGAGGTGGATGTTATAGAGGGGTTAATAGATGAGCACATCAATGGAAGTTATAGTGGGAATTCTCTTGGAGCGTGACTTATTTCAATTAGTAAGAGCAATGGGACGTACACCAATTTTAAGCATGATGTGCGAGAATTGAGAGCGATTTTGGATGGAAGTGCGACTAATGAGGATGTTAGAGACATTTGTTGGGTTTTAAGATTCGAGGAATTACCACTGAGGGAGTCACGCATAATTCCCTCCGATGAGAAATTCCCATCCTCGAATTGAAAAAACTACCCTTAAATGAGAGGATGAGACATTTCCTATTGTTCTATCCTTGAGCTTAAAAAAAGAGCAAGAGGGTAGATGTTATCTATTTTTTGGAATCACCGTAGTGATTTTGGTTGGAGTATTGTGGATTTGAAGGGTATAAGTCCCCTAATTTGTATCCATAAAATCCACCTCGAGGAGGACGTGGGAGATGCAAAGGCATTTAAATCCCACGATGAAAGATGCCGTGAGGGCAGAAATTATTAAATTATTGGATGTGGGCATCATTTACCCCATTTTAAAAAAGGTGAGTCCTGTTCAAGTCATCCCGAAGAAGTCGGGAATGACTGTGGTCAAAAACAGATTGGGTGAGCTTATTCCACAATGCACCACCAATGTGTGGTGCATTTTCATCGACTATCGAAATCTCAATGTTGGCACTTGGAAAGAACATTTCCTCGTACCATTTTTGACCAAATTCTAGAGCAAGTAGCGAGACACCCATTCTATTTCTTTCTCGACGGTTATTCCAGGTATAACCAAATTGAGGTAGATGTACTAGATCTAGAAAAGACGACGTTCACATGTCCCTTTGGCACTTTTGGTTACAAACGTATGCCTTTTGGATTATGTAATGTACCCGCGACCTTTCAACGGTGCATGCTTAGTCTCTTAAGTGATATGGTCGAAAGGGGCGTAGAGGTTTTTATGGATGACTCTAGTGTCTTAGGCCCCTCATTTCACCTTTGCCTCACTGATCTCGAAAAAGGGTTAGCCCATTGTGTGGAAAAGAACTTGGTACTAAATTGGGAGAAGTGCCATTTTATGGTTACTGAAGGAATAGTTCTTGGCCACATCGTTTCGTCCAAAGGTATTGAGTTAGATGGGGGAAATAGATGTCATTGTCAATCTTCCCCACCTAAGTCATTTAAGGATGTGCGCTCTTTCTTGGAAATATTTCTAGCTGCTCACATGAATTCTCTATACATGGCATCTCTAGTCTCACTAACCATGTGGATTTTATATTCCTCCAACATCCTCTAAACACAAATTTGCAATAATTTAGGCTTTGCTACATCTTTGTGGACATCTAACGGCCTCTCTCGAAAGCGTTTGATGTAGTGCATTATCTCCTCAAAAGGATTTTGCACCTCCTATGCAAGGTATATTAACGTGTACTCGTTTTCCCCTAGAAAGAACTTTTGTAAAAATTTCCTATGCATCTCATCCCAGGTGGGAATGCTGCTTGGTGCCAAGTGGGAGTACCACGTGTATGTTTTTCCAGTGAGATTTTTTTGAGAATCTCATAACTTCATCTCCTTATTTTTTCTATGCAAACCTAAATACTCTAAAACCTTTTCACATGCTCCTTATGTTTTTCTCCCTTTTCATTAAATTTTATGAACATAGGAGGAACGCACCCCTCTGAATACAACTTCTCAGTGATGCATTCTAGGTAGGGATTTCGTACCTCCTCCTACATGTGAGAGGAATCTATTTGAGATGAAAGAAATTTCTTCATCTCCTTCGTAGTAATAACTTTGGAGGGTGACTCCTCTTTACCGACTCTCTTCACCGTCAGAGATCTTACAAGCACCGCCACCTGCTCAGTCACAATTTTTCGTGTTGAAGACACCTCCACTATTGTTGATGCAGTTTTTGCTCCTCCTACGGGTGCCACTACGGTCATCATGCAAGTCTGGCTCAAGCTTTCCACATCAATGTTGTTCTACTTTAAAAACTCAAAAAACATACTCATCACGTTCATCCCTACTAAAGGCGTGGTTGTTGCTGCACTGGTCTGCCCTCCATGAGGAGTTGGTGTTGTAACTCCGGTCAACACCATCTATTCTAGGTTATTTAGTCGCTTTGAACTCCATTTCCGGTTGGATTGTCTTTAAACACTCACTACACCAAATCTGCCCATTTGTCAAGGTCATTGACCTTGACAAATTCACCTTGTCAAGGTCAATGACCGTGACATTTCGAGGCGAGACAACTTTTTTTGTCACGGTCGTGTCACGGTCATTGACCTTGACACAAAACTCGCGTTTTCTGTCACGGTCGTGTCAAGGTCAATGACCGTGACACGTTTGTCACGGTTTATAACCGTGACAAAGCCGTGAAAATTCTTAAAAAAATTGTCACGGTCATTGACCGTGACAATTCTGGGAAGAATTTAAAAAAAATCTGCTGGGCAGTATGGCCACCGCCACTGCCCAGCAGTATATTTGTACCTGTTATAACAACGTTGTACCTGTTCCAAACATCATATATCCAACACAAACTAAAGATAATGCAAATATATATTCATGACAGTATAATCCAAATTTTCAAAGTAAAAATAATATACATGACGATATAATCCAAATATAATTAAAATGGACAAACTTAAAAATAATGTTACTACATGTCTTGGGTAAATGTGTGGAGGTGAGTAGGCCACACGACATACGAATTGACGCACCCACTAATATATGTCGTGCCGCATTGTTCACGCAACCACAGTAGGGAGTTCTCCTTCCCGGGTATGACATGCGTGACGAGCACCCTGGACTCCATCCCTTGAAGCACACGTCCATGGACTATTCCACCCTCGATGATATCCGGGTCCCTCAACCCCCTCCCTATCCGTTGGCCATCAAATATGTCCAATATGAACACGCTCGGCCAACCAATCGTCGATAATGGTCTGTTGGAGGGCGTCAAATAGGGAAGTGGATCGTCGAAGTACGAATGTGTCGGTGATGAAGCAGCGAGGTCCACATCCTCGTCATCCTGCGCCTCGTCCTCCCGTACCTCCTCGTCCTCCCGCACCTCCTCCTCCACCGCCTTCTCCTTCCCTTTCCCTTTACCTTTCTCTTTACGGTCTCCACCCAACGTACGCTTCATGAATGCGTACATATCTTGGACCGTCGCCTCCAAACGGGACAGCTTCGCGTCGTGTGAATCCACCGTTCGAGCCAACCCGGTGTCGCTCGTCTCCAATCCGATGATCCTAGATTTGGCCACCCGCGAGCTCACTCCCCTTGTCCTCCCCTTGCGATCAGAGCCAAGCACTTGGCTGAGTGCGTCTGTGGACAAAGATGCCTTGTCGGCATCAGACTGCGACTCATGCACTTCCTTAAGCTTTGCCTGAAACGACAAAAAGCACATGATTAGTAAAATAAGTAAACTAAAAAATTATAACGTAATTAACAATAATTAAACTGTCGGATTACTTACAATCGTGGCCGCGACGATCGGGGACACCTCCTTGTCCTTCCCCTTCTTCGTCCGAAGAGCCACATAAGTATCGAGCCTATGTGGCTTACCCCCTGGCCCACTCCCTACCCCCTGAAATAAAATAAAGTAAAGTAAAATTAGTATCGGCCCCGCAAAGTAAAATAATATCCAATAATATATTTCTGTAGTTATAGATAAATTAAATATTACCTTCATCCTATGCTCCACCTCAGCGTAAGAGGTCCGGCCGGAGTAGTGCACGTCCGTCTTTTTAGCCCGATTTTCCCTCCCCGATTGGCGAGATGCCAATTGTCGATCCTCGATCTCATTGTCAATGAACTTTTGCCATTGTGCCAATGAGATCGGCTCCTTGGGCGGGACGGATCCGCGCCATTGTAAAATGGTCTCTCGTGTTTTTCCAAAGTACCGTGTCCGCATATTTTTTTTCCACGTCTTGTGTTGCTCCCTCAACTGCTCCAAGACGGAATCGCGTAGCTTTGGATCCAAGTTGAATTGTTCATGTCCAACAAATACAATGTTAGTTGCGAATAAATATAAATATAAATATAAATATAAATATAAATATAAATATAAATTGAAATATAAATTGAAATTGAAATTGAAATTGAAATTGAAATATTCATATAAATATTACCTGTAGTGCCGCCCAAACAGCTAACTTGAGCTCATACGGCACCTCCTTCCAACTCATAAACCCGGGTCGATGACCATCTTTAGCAGCTCGAGGGATCTCGCTAAAAGCTCTGACTTGTTTTCGACGGTAATCCCAAATTTTCCATATTTGGGGAGCCTAGGGGCGGAGGATCCCTCGTCGCCTCCGCTACCACCGAACCCAGACGACGACATCATCATAAACAGCATCATCATCTTCGCCCTAACATCTGAAGGAGACATTTTTGCTGTAAAAAAAATGTTATTAGTACAGATAAAAAAATGTTATTAGTACAGATAAAAAAATGTTTCGTCTATATTATAACGTATGTGTAAGTTCCGTCAATACCACCCCCGCCACACGCACACACACACACCCACACACACACCACCCCTACCCACCCCACCCCACCCCCACCCCCGCCACACGCACACACACGCACACACACACACACACACTTGTATTTAAAAATAGTATACAAAACTAGGTGAGATTTTAGAATTACACGTCGAAATAATACATGTTGTATAATAATAATACAAGTGCATGCTTTGCAATCAAAGGTATCTATCTTTAGGGGTTTGTAAATTTAGGATTTATTGTAATATGTATTTTGAAAATAGGACAACAAACATTTTAATTATGATTTTAGTCCCTATTTTTGAATAAAACCGCTGGCGCGGACCCATATTCATAAAACGTTAACCAATCATAACATGCCACGTGTCCCTTTAATTTGAAAATAGGGACTAAAAATGGAAACAAAATCTTCGGTTGTCCTATATCCATAATCAATATTATTTTAAGTCCTAAAATTACATAATCTATTATCTTTATAAGGATAAAATTATCTTAAAATGATTGGTAGGGAATGTCTATGAGGTGGATGATAATTTATTTGATATTTTATTTTATTTCTTTTGGTTAGGTTATTAAGACTTTATTTGAATTGATATCTTAGTAATTATTATTTAATATTTATTTTGAGCAATTATCTTATAGTAGGATTATTATCCTAGAAACAATTCTATCAATTCAAATAAATAGATATCAATTCAAATACATGTCTTGGATATCAATTCCCACTAGGGGTGGCAATTCGTGTGCATCGTGTCGTGTTCGGGTCGTGTCATGTCGGGTTCGTGTTAAATATTAGTCAACCCGACCCATTTAACTAATCGTGTCAGATGCGCAAACACTAACCCGACCTATTTATTATCGTGTCGTGTTCGGGTTGACCCGCATAACCCATTAAGTAAAATATAAAATAATTTTTTTCTTCTCTCTTAACCAATCATAGCACTCATAGGCCTACAATAACTTAATTTAATTAATTTCAAATTCTTGCAACACATAAATAATTTATCATCCGATTCTCCATGAATTTTATAGAATACCTATCAAGATATATAAATTATGTAATATACTCTGATTTTCGAGTTATACGTGTTTGACACTAACCCAACCCGTTTATTATTCGTGTTGACGGGTCGTGTCATATTCGGGTTCGTGTCAAGAAATCGTCAACCCTAACCCGCTAACTTCGTGTCGAGTTCGTGTCGGGTTATCGTGTCGTGTCAAAAATTGCCACCCCTAATTCCCACCCCACCCCACCCCTCCACCACCCCCTCCACCACCACACACCACCACACACACACACACCCCACCCCACCCCACCCCCTCCCCCACCACACACCACCACACACACACACACCCCACCCCACCCCACCCCTGCCCCCTCCACCACCACACACTCCCCCACCACACACCACCACACACACACACACACACCCCACCCCACCCCCTCCCCCACCACACACCACCACACACACACACACACCCCACCCCTAACCACCCCCTGGCCCACCCCTCCACCACCCCTCCCCCACCACACACCACCACACACACACACACACACCCCACCCCACCCCCTCCCCCACCACACACCACCACACACACACACACACACACACACACCCCACCCCACCCTCCACCACCCCCTCCCCCACCCTGCCCCACCCCGCCCCAACCTGCCCCACCCCCTCCCCTACCCTGCCCCACCCCGCCCCACCCCCCACCCCCTGCCCCCCTCCACGCACACACATACACACATATATATATACACATACACACAAATATATATATAAATGAAAGAGAGAGAGAGAGAGAAAATGGACCTGAAAGTAGAGAGAGAGAGAGAGAGAGCAGCGTCGAGAGAGAGAGAGAGAGAGAAATGGAGGGAACGGCGCGAGAGGGAAAAAAGAAGGGGTTAAGGGTTTTTGCTGCGAAGATTGTCACGGTCGTGTCAAGGTCTTTGACCGTGACAAGAATTTAAATAATTGTCACGGTCAATGACCGTGACACGACCGTGACAAATTGAATTGTCACGGTCGTGTCAAGGTCAATGACCGTGACATAAAACGCGTGTTTTTTTGTCACGGTCAATGACCTTGACAAGGCTGGCCGGCTGAAAGGTGACAATTTGCCCATTTTGGTGTAGTGACTAAAAGCTTTGAAACATTATATCCTTCTTTATCCATGAAAATGATATTACCTCCCTAGTAGAGTCGCCAATTGTAGGAGGGTGGTTTTACTAGGGCCTATGAAGAACTGGAATGAGTGAGGCATAATCCACTTCCACAGATTCTCCCTTCAAGGTTTTCGAAGTCTCAAGGGTAGATAGAGATGAAAACCTTCTACTTTTGGTAAGTGGAGCTCTCGGTAACTTGTTATTTTAAAAGAGAATAATGAGTAACAAATTTTATAACAATGACAATGTCTGAGAGAGAAAAATATATCTTGGAAGTGATGATTGTAAAGGGAGTGAAGAGATAAGCATTTTGATACTCAAGAGAGAGCATATTGAGAATAATTTTTCTAGTGTGATTTTGACAAAGTAGTGGTGCTAACTTCAATTTTTTGTATTATTATTGACCTTACCCAAGGGTCCTATTTGTGGGTAGATACTAGGGATGGTGTGGTATTTGGGCGCTAAAACTAAGCCCTCTTAGAGATTATCTCTGTGATGTACCTTTTGTCTCTGTTATCTCTTAGTCATATGTCTCCTCTGACAGGAGACACCTGGTGCATACCAAAGTCAAAAGGAAAATATGTTGGCTAATAGTTCCAATACATGTTAATTGGTTAATATAATTTCAAACCGTAACTTGGTGGGCAAACTTTTGTAAAAAAACTTACAAAAGGCTTTGACAGCCACTCGCTAATAGTCAGTTAAAAATACTATTGTTAGTAACCTCTAGGCTACTCACTCATTTAATCTAAGTATGGACTGTGTGAGTGGTTGAGTGAACTCTAAGGTTTATCCTATTAGTATTCTCTTTATCCTAAAGTTCTAAGTGGTTGGGCCTTGGCTTTGCCAAACAAACCTTGTTTCTTAGCCACCAAGCCAAAACTCCCTAGAGATCCCAACTGACCCGCTCGAGCCCTGCTTGCTCGATCAAGGCTACCTGTGGAAAAAAATAATAATGTTAGTAACTATTTATCAAGGGATATTTATAACAATTATTGGATTGTGAGTATCCCCTCAATCTTTTGGGTTTGCTTTCTCATTTTCTCATTTGTCATAAGGTTTCTCGTAGAGCACCCCCTCGCCCTTATTATGTAGGAAGTGTGTTTACTTATCTTGGGCCTACTCTCTATGAGCCCCCTCACCAAGATTCTATTTTGAAGCATCTCTAGGTTTGTGTCCCTCATCCCAAACCCCCTCGTCAAGTAAATTTCTTTGGCATCCTTCTATGTTTGGGGCCACTCGTTGTGGATGCACTCGCCAGTCTTTTCTTGTTGTCTTTTCTTTGGTTTTGAGCCACTCATTGTGGGATCACTTACCAAACCTTATAATCGTAACTTTATGAGTTTGGGTAACTCATTGTGGACCCACTCGCCAAATTTCTTATTTTTGTTTTCTTTTTGAATTGGGCCACTCGTTGCGGGTTTATTCGTTTATTCTTGCACCCGCTCTCATGTGAGGCCCCTCGCCCCATTGGGCCCTCTTGTAGGAAGTTGAGTGGGTAGCCCATTACCATAGCGAAAATAAATCATAAGTACTTTTATTATTACAAACAATGGCCCAAGGCCCGAAAAAAAGTTATTTAAAGTGCTATAAATTCAAATGTTCCCAAATGCATTTTTTTAAATATCATGGTAATACTTTTGACGGCAATTCGTATTCTTGGGAGCCTTACTGACATCCTTTCTTGCATCCCTACTGGAAGTACCTAAAAGTGGAGCTTTTAAAACAAATAGTAGGGGTGAGAAAGCACTCAACAGGGTGGGAAAATACTAAGCAATACATTTTTGTATGAAAATACTATACATATAACGTTTAAAATGTTATAATTTAATGAGCATAAATGCAACTACTATGCAATGCAACCCGATAAATGTCCTTATATCCTCACTAAATCAATCTATGCTAACCTTTCACGTAATTAGAGACCATTTAATCATCTTTATTCATTAGTCTCTATTTTTACTATTTTCATTAGGTTGTCATTCTTACATTTTCTAGTTACAGCCTTATTCATTTCCATTTTCGTTATTTCATTATAACATTATCCTTTTCTCGGAATTTACAAAATAACCACGTACTTTAATGGGCTCCACACTGTCGGCTACGCTACCATGTGCTTTTGGGTCTTTCGCCCTATTTCTTCGAGCCCTTAATTCTTTTTCAGTTACATACGAGTCCATAGTAATGTGTTTTAACATTTTATCAAATGTGCACACTATTTCATCATTTTGGTAATTCTTATGGGTTGACATTTACATTTCACTCCGTATTCATGTGTCATTTCATTCATATCATCCGTTTTTCACAAAAATGACTGATAAGGTCAAATGAGGAAGTCCAGCCACCAGGACCCTTTATTTTACCAAAATTACTATTTTGCCCTTCATTTGCCAAAACTTTGTGAAAAATATATTTTCTTCATTATGGCATCATAAATAAGCATTTATGTTCAAAAACCACATTTCACAATTTTATGTCTAAAAACCAAATTGTATAATTCTTTCTCAAGAAAACCCATTTCCTTTATATATCTTTAACAAGAAATATATTTAATATTTTAAAGGCCATCTTACCAAAATCTACATTCTAGCCTTATCATCATATGTTGTTTAAACACTATTATTCTTCATTTTCTCATCCATTTATAAGATATTTTGAGCTGATTTTTCCCACTTGATTATTTCATCATAAAACCCATTTTAAACTCCAAATATAATGTTTGTATGTTCTATACCAGCATACTACAAGATTCCACACATGTTTGGGAGGATTTCAAGCCTAGAATTCCTTATATATGAACCTAAACACAATATTAACATGGGGCTATATTTTCACGCATCTCCCTCATATTTCATGATTAAAAATACAACTTGTTCTTCAAAAATCCATTTAAGTCTAGTTTTCTCAAAACTTCTATTTTTTCTATAAAACCTTAAATGAATATAGTATAAAATATCTTTTTAAGATTAGACCCTATTCTAGTAGGCATCCTAACATATATTTAGCTTTAATCTTGAGAACATAGAGAGTAAAATCCTACTTTGAAGTTTAAGAGGAGAAAACAAGAAAATTATTACTCTAAACCTCCAAAAATCCAAGAAAGCTCCAAATTGCTCCAAAGCTCCAAGAATGCTCCAACCTTTCTTAAAAACTACAAAAATAAATATGAAACCCAAATTCTTCCTTAGTTAAGGATAAAAATAGATGTTGCAAGCTTCAAAATGGGCTACATATTGCTAATGATGGAGGTTTAGAGCTTGGGATAGTGGGAGTCGTCTAAAAATGGAGGAAGAAACTTAGAGAGAGAGAAAGGCCTAAAAAATCTGATGAAAAGTGTTTAGGAATGACCCCTTTAACACCATGTCACTCCTATTTATGCTAAAAAACTAACTAGCTTTAACCATTTGTCCATCAACCTATGACCCACGATCTGATCTGAACCATTGGGAGCTTAACAACTCAACCAATCCAAAGGCCTATGTTGCGACATCACACAAAAACTCCACAAAATTTTTTATTTTTGACACCTCGTTCGAATGACTTCCCTTCTCAATAAAATAAGGGTTCCAACAAGACCCAAATAAGGTTTAGAAAATACAACTATTCGAACGATAATCCATCGTTCGAACGAGGCTTCTAATGCGATTAAATAAAATGGGGGAAAGAGAGTAGGTATTTCTCATATGATGGTTGTTTAAAGATCGTTCAAATGACCCTAGATTTCTTGTTCAAATGACCAATCTTTCCATTCACATAAACTTAAGACAAGATTTCTCGTTCGAACGACAAATCTTTTTGTTTGCATAAACTTAAGCTTTCTTGTTCGATCAGGCCCAAGATATCTATATATAAACTTAATCCATAAAACTCCCATTCATAATTGCACAAAATCCACAAGAATATTTCAAAGTAGAAAACCATCCATTATATTAAGTCTATGGCCAACTTGGTATACAAATTTTAATGTAAGTAAATTCAATCTCCAACACGATCATCACAAAATGGTCCAAAGTTTGCAGCATCTGTTAGCTTTTGGATTTCTCGTAATGTCTTCGGCATATGAACATTATTAATTGAAACTATTTGGTCAGGGTTTGCTTTAATCCCCTTTTTGCTGAAAAAGTAGCCGAGGAACTTTCCGGACTGACCTCAAAGGAGCATTTTCTCGTATTGAACTTCATTCGGTAGTGCTTGAGGATTATAATAGTTTTTGGTAAGTCCTCAAGATGATTGTCTCTGCGCCTGCACTTGACGATTTTATCATCAATGTACACCTCCACTGTCTCTCCCATTTGTTCTTTTAACATCTTAGTAACCAATATCTGGTATGTGACTTCAGCATTTTTCAGGCCAAATTGCATGACCTTATTATAGTACAAGCCCAATGGAGTGATAAATGAGGTCTTATCATTGTCGGGACTGAACAGTAGGATGTAGTGGTACCCCGAGTAAACAACTAAGAAATTTATCGGCTCGTGGGCTATTGTGGCATTGACCAACTAATCTATTTTCGATAGAGGGAATCTTTGTATGGGATGATATTTGTTTAGGTTAGTGAAGTCCACACAAACATTCTAGCTATCGTTTCTCTTTCCAGTCACCAGTGGGTTTGAAAGCCATTTTGAGAATTGAACTTCTCTAATGAACCTTGCCTCCAGAAGTTTCCTTTGCTCCTTTCCACTGCCTTGGACTTATTTAGGGAAGTACGACAAGCCTTTTGTGTGATTGAAGGAAATTCTGGGTCAACATGAAGTTGATGGAAAATGACTCTAGGATCAATACCTAGTATGTCATATGTCACTTCCATGCAAAAACATCTAACTTCTGCTTCAGAAAAATAATTAATTCATTCCTTTCTTGGTTGGAAAATGTGGTGATGATTGGAAACTTACTCTATAATCGGCTCTCACAAAAAACTACCTCCTCCTTATTTTCCATAACTCTATATCAAAGGTTAACTATTTTCTCTTCTACCCTGGTCTGTCATACTTTAGTTGTTATTTGGATGTAGTGCATTCTCTCTGATATGTTTCGAGGATGACTTCCTTTTCGTTATTCTTTTTTGGTTAAGCCTGATGGCAACGATGTAGAATTTTTTAACAGTGGCTTGGTCGTCTTTAATCTTCATTATTCCTTGCTCTGTGATACACTTGAGTTTTTTATGGCAAGTTGAAAGTTCTACCTCATGGCATGCAGCGACCCTCTTCCAAGGATGGCATGGTAAGGTGAGTTAATGTCCACCGCCAGAAACTCGATGATTTTATAGATGTTCCCTCCCCTTACAAGTAGGACTACCTCCCCAATGGCATGCTCATCTTCCCAGTGAAGCCTACCAATGGAACGGTTTCTTACTTCAAATCTGTCATCTTCAATTTAAGCTTATAAAAAATCTCTCAGTACATCAGTTATGAATAACTACCTTAATCCTTTAGTAGCTTATCCATATCCCACCTTGTAATCCTGAGATTGATTACTAGGGCATCATGGTGTGGGGTTCTTACCCCAATTAAATCGTCTTCTATGAAGACTATACGCTTGTTGTAATCCATAACTTCTAGTTGCCTATGTTTGCCAGTTTGGATTTGTAATACCCCGAGATTTTTTTGGACAATAATTTATTTATTTTGGAAGAAATAAATATTATTTTAATTGGAAATTAATTAAATTGGCATTTGGGGTCAAAATTTGAAGATGTTAGAAAGTGATTCAGATGACTATTCTGAGAGTGCGGTTGTTTTTGAAAGGATCGAGATAGTCGAAATGACTGTACTTGGGGATTATTTGGGTTCCAAAATATTTTAAGTTCGTTTGGCTCGAATTAGAGTGACTGAGTCATTTAAAGTGTGTATTATCATTTAAAGTAGTGTATCTTGGGAGATAAGGCTTAAAAACCCACGTGAGAAGTCATTCTAACTTAAGAGAAAGAGAAAGCCCTAGCAAGAGAGAGAGAAAGAAGAAGAAAGAGAAGATTAAAAGAGGAAGAGAAATAAGAAAGCTTGGGATCTCCAGTAAATCCGCAATTTCGAGGACGAATCAGACTTTACAAATTTGAGGCAAGTGATTGAACTTGCTAAATAATTGTTGTGTATCATTTATTTCATGCTTTGTGGATAAATTTATGGATTTGGGGGTAAGTATGTTAAAAGCTAGGTTTTGGGATAAATCTTACATTTGATGTGTTTAGGATGAATTTGAGGTTGTAAATTAGTTGGGTTGAGCTATTTGAGGTGTATTAATGTTATGAATATGGTTGGGTTGAAGAATTTTAGTAGAATGTAATTATTTTGAGGTTTTTGAGAAGTTAGAGTTCCTTAAAAATGGAGTTATGCCGAGGTACCTAGTAGGGCCAATCGACCACGCCTCCAAAATGAGGCACACTGTCTTCGTTTATAGGCATAATTTAAAAGCGCGGTTGACCACAGTTGGGGGACCAATTGACAGGGCCTCTATTTTTGGCTCAAGTTTTGGAATTTAAGTTTATCCCCTTTCCTTTGGGTTTATATTTATGGACCTACCAAATTATTATATCATAGAGGATTAAGTGATTATTTAAGGGGATTAAGGATCTTAGAAAGTGAGAAGATGTTTGGGGACTATATCATAATGAAATTGAATGCGTATTTCCTCTCTCATCAATCACATGAGAGCAAAATTTATAGATGATTGGATGTAAATGTTGGGGTTTTAGTGATTGATTTAGAGAGAGTGTGAATTTAAGTTATCGTATTGATTTAGTGGGAAATCCTCTTTCTGTTGAGGTTAATAACTGAAGAGTAATAAATGTGGATTGATGTGCATACGGATATAGAGAATATCCTCAACATAAATTAAATTGAGAGCGTAATCAAAATAGAAGTGAGGTATGAACTTCAAGTGAGAAATCGTATAGTGTATACAAAGTGGGGAAGTTATGTGAGTTATTGACGAATAGTATATCGAGAGTAAAGTATACTAAATACTGATATTATTTCATTTACGCCTAAGAGCGAAACAATAGTATGTAAATAGTGTGATACATATACCTTGTCTGATGGTATACATTTATATGATGTGATGATGTGTGTATATCTTGTGTGTATGATATATATATATATATATATATTTATATATATATATATGAAGCATACCCCCTTTATGCTATCATGTGAAGTTGCGCGATGTGGGTGAGGCCCCTGGCTTGAGGAGCAGGGCGCGTATAGTCCCCAGGTCATAGCGTCCATTTATTATTATGTGATTTTTATTAGGGGTATGTTTCGTCTCATTTCTGGGGAGGAACTATGATCGCTTCTCGTACGTTGTGTTATGGTTTTTACCATGGCGGTGTGAGATTCTGATCGTTGGTACCCGGGATGATATGTGAGTGATTCCTTAGTAGATGATAGCATTGAGAACCTGCACCCTCGAGTTATAGCTTGTTGGGATGGTTATTATTATACTTGTGTGAATAGTATATTATTAGTATATGATTATGTGATATCATATTCGTCTCTAAAGTAGAGAGACATAAGAAGATTGCTTGAATCTCATTTCGGGTGATTTTACTGGACAAATTGTGATGAATACATATTAAAGTGGAATTGTATAGTAGATAATTATTACGAGTATATATAGTACTTTGGGTATCGAGGGCATAATGGACCTCAACGACCAACATTACCAAGGCGTAGAGTATCGAGGGGGTTCCTTGTTTGGATTTCACTTGCGAGACGTCCCACGCACGAAACAAAGTGCAATGTTGAGAGTGAGGAGAAGTTATTCCTTAGTCTCATAATTATATTAGTATATCTTGACGATCGACAGTGTCAAAGAGTAGTGTATCGAGGGGGTTCCTTGTTTGGATTTCACTAGCGAAACGTCCCACGCACAAAACGTCGTGCGCTGTTGAGAATTGAGAATAATTAATTAATCATTTATAGAATAAGTGAATTTGGGTTCTACGCATCATGCATTGAGGGCATAATGAATCTTGACAATCAATACTGCCAAGGAGTAGTGTATCGGGCGGTTTCCTTATTTGGATTTTTCTTGTGAGACATGCCACACACAAAACGCAGTGAAGTATTCAGAATTGGGAGAAGTTTAGTCCTTAGCACCTAGATTCTAATAACTCATATATATATATATTTATGTCAATAACTAGAATATGACAACTTCTAGTAAAAGAGAATGTTTATGTATACTTTATACGTTTAGAAAGTGGGCGAATAGATAAGAGTGGCAATATTTGGAGTTGAGAGATAATTTAGATGGATTTTAATTGAAAATTAAAATTGGGAGTAAGTTAGATTACTTTGACCTTAGATAGAATTGGGTAATTATTTGGAGATCATGTGCATACGTTTAGTGCGCGCTTTAGATGAGAGGTAAGTTGGATTTTCTGGAGAGTGCGACTCCACTTTTATCATGTTATAATGCATTTATAATTATTATGCATTTCGATGCACTTGCTAAAAATGTTTTCACACCTCGGGCTCTGACCTGTTTATATTTTATCTTGCCTTGTATATATATTGTATTCTTTTAGGTGTTCCTCCGTAGGGAAGACTTTGATGATATCCATCCAGTGTATTCGTGGAGCTGTGGCAGTAGCGGACTGTTGCGGTATTTCGATATAGTCGATTCCTATCTTTTGTGTATCTAGATTAGGATTCAGTTTGTGTATCGGGTTTATATCGAAGTGTTGTAGCGTAGCACTTTTATTTTTTCTTTCTCAGATTATTGTATTGTTTGTGACCCGACAGCATATTCGTGTAATTTATTTCATACATTAGGTTGTACTCTTGTATTAGTCTCTTTTATATTAGCACGAGTGTGTTCTTTATCATATTTAGTAGTTGTTGTGTTGTGGGTTAGTTGTTGTATGGTTTGTTTCAGTAAATGTTTTGTACTAATGGGTTATCAGTCGTATTTATTTTAGAATCGTCAGTAGATGCTGAGAATGATCCACTTGAGATTCCTGGTTATTTTAGTATTGGACTGGCCACCCGTTATTTTTTTGAGACGGGGTATCACAGCTGGTATCAGAGCAATAGGTTCTAGTGTCTTTAGGATCTGTGTGGGTTTACTGCGATCTTCCTTAAGCGTTCTTGAAGTATAGCCCTATTATTAGGACTATTGTGTTCATATGTCCATATTTTTTTATGATGAGAAAACATTTGAAAGGCGTTCTGATACAATTGTTCTTGTTTCAGATGCCACCGAAGAGAGGTCATCCAAGAAGTGAAAACAAAGGGGCTGAGAGTGTGGTATCCCAATTCCGTCAAAGGACTATGACTACAAATGAAGTTGCCAGTATTGTGGTATAAGCAATAACTGCTACCATTTCTGTGATGGCGCAACAACCTGCAGTTCAAGCAGCCCAAACCCATTCAGGGTCGTCTTTGTGGGAAAGAGTACGGGGAGATTTTAGTGAGGGGCATCCTCCAGAGTTTTCAGGGGGATTTGATGCGATGGCTGCAAGTCGATGAAATAATAGTATGCAAGGGCACCTCCGTATGTTTGAGTGTAGTGAGGTGCAGAAGCAATTTCTAGCCACCTTTAAGTTAATGGGAGAAGTTCTCCAATGGTGGGAGTCTATCACCACATCTGAACAGAGGGATACATTGCCTATAATAGATTTTTAGGAACTCTTTGACCGAAGGTATTTTCCTTCCCCGATTTAGAAGGGATTGAGGAGGAAACTGATAAATGTGCTAGGGGTGCACACGGTTCGGTTTGGATCGGTTTTGGTACTAATCCGAGAACCGAACCGACCTGGGTCGGTTCCAAATTTTTGGAACCGGAACCGAACCGACATTTATACAGAACCGAACCAAACCGAACCAGCGGTTCTCGGATCGGATCGGATCGGTTTTCGGTTCCAAAATCATATTTCATAATTAATTTTTTTTAAGATTAATGTGTTTCATAACTAATTTTTTTAGGGTCAAAATTAATTTTGACCTCAATAACTTAAGTTAGAAACTCAAATAATCACAAAAATATAAATTACAAGTGTTAAATATATTAAATAAATAAATATATATATATATATATATATATATATATATATATATATATATATATATATATATATATATATATATATATATATATATATATATATATATATATATGTAATTATAAATCGGTTCGGTCCCGGATTGGTTCGGATCGGATCGGTTTTCGGATCGGATTGGGTTTTTTTACCTTGGAACCGAACCGAACCGATGTATCATTTTTTTTTTTCAAACCGGAACCGAACCATTGAGCAAAAAAACCGAACCAATGCAGTCGGTTTGGTTCGGTTTATCGGATTTTCGGTTTCGTTGTGCACCCCTAAAATGTGCTTCAAGGCGATAGAACGGTGGCCGAGTATGAAGAAGAATTTACTCGATTGGTGAATTTAGTACCTGATGATGTGAATACAGAAGAGAAATGAATATCGAAGTTTATGAGTAGTTTAAATGGGCAAATTCGGCAACATTTGTTAGGGAACCCAGCATTAGTGACTTTCACCGAGGTACTGAATGAGGCACTATTATAGTGTAATGAATATCGTCTTCGTTCGCAAGGTGGTAAGAACTTTGGGGACTTGGGTTCATCAAATAGGTCTGGTAGTGAGAATACCAATAATTCCATAGGGTATGGGCAGGATTTGAGAGAGTCGCAACATCGTTATGTTCCTCAAGATGGGTAGAGAGAATTTGTGGGTATATGTTTCTTTTGTAAAGAATTTGGTCATAGGAAGAAAGATTGTCCTAAAAGAGGTAAAGGACCACGTTTTGAAGAAGCTTTGGATGTGAAACCCTTACAATAAATTCGAGGCCATTTTAGGCCACGGGACTTTGTGTGGGAACCCATTGATGAAGAGATGAAATCGAACTAGAGAGGTATGATGTAAGTTATTTTCCTTTGTGAATAGGATTATACTATATGAAGCTTTGGGAATATCGTATGTAAGATAGTTATGTCAGGGTAGTACTATAGCCCTATTAGGTACGGAATGAACCGAAAAGGAATATCGAGCAAGTGAGGCTCTTATATTATTATCTTTTGAGAAAATAGATTATTTTGTAATGTGCTAGAAAGAGAGCTATAACTTTATTGTGAACGTAAGAATTGTTGAAATGTGTTGAGTAGTAATAACAAAGCTACTTATTTTATAGTCGTGTTGACTTATATAATTGTTATGTTATGGTAATATATTATTATGATGAGAGAGATTATTACTGAAAAGATTCAGAATTTAGTGGATTATTGATGAATAAGAGATTTAGCTCATAATTATGTTAATTGTGAGAACTATATATTATTACGAGTATGATAAATATTAAAACCTTATGTCTTGGGCATAAGGTATTTTATTTAAATGTCGAAAGACATAAACTGTTTTATAATAAACTGTTTTCAAAATAAAAAAAATTCATAGGCCTTTGGGCAATATTAAAAATGATTTACACAAAAATATTTTTAAACTCTACTCCCGATCTAACAAACTCTCAATCCCCAACCTCGCTACATATTAGTGTATTGGGAGGGTTCCTTGTTGGATTTTGCTTGAGATACCTCCCTCGCATGAAAGTAGCGAATGTTAGGAATTGAGAGGAGTTAAATATTTAGACATTTCAAAATTGTTATATTATTAATATGTGAGTATAATTTAATATATTTCGAGTTATGGTACTTTTGAGTCAAGTGAGGCCTAGTTATTTTTATACAAGTAGAGCTCGAATTAAGGGTATATGGTCACCCTATTTGTTATAATTGGTTTTATAAAATTAAAATAATTCGTCGTGGGAAATGGGAGGTTTGGGTATAGTGTTAGCGAGGTTAAGTGTAGTAGAAACTAGTTGAGCTTTGGAGTAGTAGGCTTAATGTAATTTCGAGGGTGAAATTCATGTAAGTGGGTAAGTCTGTAATACCCCGAGATTTTTGGGACAATAATTTATTTATTTTGGGAGAAATAAATATTATTTTAATTGGAGATTAATTAAATTAGCATTTGAGGTCAAAATTTGAAGATGTTAGAAAGTGATTCGGATGATAATTCTGAGGGTGCGGTTGTTTTCGGAAGGGTCGAGATAGTCGAAATGACTGTACTTCGGGCTTATTTGGGTTTTGAAATATTTTAAGTTCGTTTGGCTCGAATTAGACTGGCCGAGTCATTTAAAGTGTGTATTATCATTTAAAGTTGTGTATCTTGGGAGATAAGGCTTAAAAGCCTACGTGCGAAGTCATTCTCGCTTAGGAGAAAGAGAAAGCCCTAGAAAGAGAGAGAGAAAGAAGAAAGAGGAAGAAAGAGAAGAAGAAAAGAGGAAGAGAAAGAAGAAAGCTTGGGATCTCCGGTAAATCAGCAATTTCGAGGACGAATTAGACTCTACAAATTTGAGGCAAGTGATTAAACTTGCTAAATAATTGTTGTGTATCATTTATTTCATGCTTTGTGGATAAATTTATGGATTTGGGGGTAAATATGTTAAAAGCTAGGTTTTGGGATAAATCTTACATTTGATGTGTTTAGGATGAATTTGAGGTTGTAAATTAGTTGGGTTGAGTTATTTGAGGTGTATTAATGTTATGAATATGGTTGGGTTGAAGAATTTTAGTAGAACGTAATTATTTTGGGGTTTTTGAGAAATTAGAGTTCTTTAAAAATGGAGTTTGCCCCAGGTACCTGGTAGAGCCGATCGACCGCGTCTAGGGGGAGGTCGACCGCGCCTCTAGAAATGAGGCACATTGTCTTCGTTTATAGGCATAATTCAAAAGCGTGATCGACCGCGATTGGGGGACCGTTCGACCAGGCCTCTATTTTTGGCTGAAGTTTGGGAATTTCAGTTTATCCCCTTTCCTTTGGGTTTATATTTATGGACCTTCCTAATTATTATATCATAGAGGATTAAGTGATTATTTAAGGGGATTAATGATCTTAGAAAGTGAGAAGATGTTTGGGGATTATATCATAATGAAATTGAATGCGTATTTCCTCTCTCATCAAGCACATGAGAGCAAAATTTATAGATGATTGGATGTAAATGTTGGGGGTTTAGTGTTTGATTTAGAGAGAGTGTGAATTTAAGTTATTGTATTGATTTAGTGGGAAATCCTCTTAGTGTCGAGGTTAATAATATAAGAGTAATAAATGTGGATTAATGTGCATACGGATATAGAGAATATCCTCAACGTAAATTGAATTGAGAGAGTAATCAAAATAAAAGTGAGGTATGAACTTCAAGCGAGAAATCGTATAGTGTATACAAAGTGGGGAAGATGTGTGAGGTATTGACGAATAGTATATTGAGAGTAAAATATACTAAATACTGATATTATTTCATTTACGCCTAAGAGCGTAACAAGATTTTGTAAATAGTGTGATACATATACCTTGCGTGATGGTATACATTTATATGACGTGATGATGTATGTATATCTTGTGTGTATGATATATATATATATATATATATATATATGCATGCGTGTGTGTGTGTGTGAAGCATACCCCCTCTATGCTATCATGGGAAGTTGCGCGATGTGGGTGCAGCCCCTGGCTTGAGAAGCAGGGCGCGTATAGTCCCCGGGTCATAGCGTCCATTTATTATTATGTGGTTTTTATTAGGGGTGAGACGTGGTGGGTATGTTTCGTCTCATTTTCGGGAAGAAACTATGATCGCTTCCTGTAGGTTGTGTTATGGTTTTTTCCATGGTGGTGTGAGATTCCGACCGTTGGTACCCAGGATGATATATGAGTGATTCCCTGGTAGAGGATATCATTGAGAACCTGAACCCTCGAGTTATAGCTCACTGGGATGGTTATTATTATACTTGTGTCAATAGTATATTAATTGTATATGATTATGTGATATCATATTCGTCTCTAGAGTAAAGAGACATAAGATGATTGCTTGAATCTCATTTCGGGAGATTTTATCTGGACAAATTGTGATGAAGATATATTAAAGTGGAATTCTAGAGTAGATAATTATTATGAGTATATATAGTACTTTGGGTATCGAGGGCATAATGGACCTCAACGACCAACATTGCCAAGGAGTAGTGTATCGGGAGCGTTCCTTGTTTGGATTTCGTTTGGGAGATGTCCCACGCATGAAACGCAATGCAATATTGGGAGTGAGTAGAAGCTATTCCTTAGTGCTCATAATTATATTAGTATATCTCGATGATCGACAATGCCAAGGATTAGTGTATCAGATGGGTTCCTTGTTTGGATTTCGCTTGCGAGACGTCCCACGCACGAAATGCCATGCACTATTGGGAATTGAGAATAATTAATTATTCATTTATAGAATAAGAGAATTTGAGTTATACACGTCTTTCATTGAGGGCATAATGAATCTTGATAATCTATACTGCCAGGGAGTAGTGTATCGGGGGGTTACTTGTTTGGATTTCTCTTGCGAGACGTCCCACGCACAAAATGCAGTGCAGTATTGAGAATTGGGAGAATTTTAGTCCTTAGCACCTAGATGTGTGTGTGTGTGTGTGTGTATATATATATATATGTCAATAACTAGAATATGAGAACTTCTGGTAAAAGAGAATGTTTATATATACTTTATATGTTTAGAAAGTGGGCGAATAGATGAGAGTGGCAATATTTGGAGTTGAGAGATAATTTAGATGGATTTAATTGAAAATAAAAATTGGGAGTAAGTTAGATTACTTTGCCCTTAGATAGAATTGGGCAATTATTTGGAGATCATGTCCATACGTTTAGTGCACGCTTTAGATGAGAGGTGAGTTGGATTTTTTGGAGAGTGCGACTCCACTTTAATCATGTTATAATGCATTTATAATTATTATGCATTTTAATGCACTTGCTAAAAATGTGTTCACATGTTGATCTCTGACCCGTTTATATTTTCTCTTGCCTTGTATTTATATTGTATTCTTTTAGGTGTTCCTCCATAAGGACGCCATTGATGATATCCATCCAGTGTATTCGTGGAGCTGTGGCAGTAGCAGACTGTTGCAGTATTTCGATATCGTCGATTCCTATCTTTTGTGTATCTAGATTAGGATTCAGTTTGTATATCGGGTTTATACACAAGTGTTTAAGCGCAGCACTTTTATATTTTCTTTCTCATATTATTGTACTGTCTGTGACCCGACAGCATATTCGGGTAATTTATTTCGTCCATTGTATTGTATTCTTGTATTAGTCTCTTTTATATTAGCATGAGTGTGTTCTTTATCATATTTAGTAGTTGCTATGTTGTGGGTTAGTTGTTGTATGGTTTGTTTCAGTAAATGTTTTTAAAAAAATTTGACACCCTCTTTTTGTTGTAATGGGTTATCAGTCATATTTATTTTTGAATCGTTAGTAGATGCTGAGAATGATCCACTTGATATTCCTGATTATTTTAGTATAGGGTTGGCCACCCATTATTATTTTGAGCGGGGTGTCACATGTGATAATACGCAAATATTGCATATTTCATCTCTCGAACCTACGCATTTTAGTCCCCTCGGGTGCCTTAATCTCTATATTTAAGCCCGTTAACTAGAAAACCTCGGTTTATATTGTTAAAATGCTATATGAGGTATAATTGGACATTTGTAGGTATTTAGGTACTAAGTATGGAGTTTGGATGCATTTCGGTGAAGTTCCGTATGCAATCGCACGTTCAAGGGAATTTTAGTCATTTCACATCTTGGGCACCTAGCCCGATAACTTATGGAAGTTGTAACCCTCCTCGCTAGCTTCGTGTGGCCATGAACGCTGCACGATTTCGAGTTCGTATGAAGAAGTTATGGCGATTTCAGCGGAGGGAAAAATAAGGAAAGTAAAAGAGGAGGAGAAGAGGAAGAAAAGATGCAGTGTGCTGCTGCTTGGCTGTGACCTTCTTGATCGATCGATCGACCCCTTGGTCGATCGATCGATCCTTCTGTAAAGATGAAATTTTTCCTTGATCGATCGTTCCCCTATTTTCTGCAGATATTTTTCCTTATTTTTTTTCCCTTTTCTTTTATTCCCACTTACTGTAAATACAATTTTTGTTGTAATATTCAGACATTAGGTAGTGAACAATTTTAGATAGTTTTAGAAGATAGTTTAGCTTAGGGTTTGGGTTTTTGCTTAGTTCTTCTTCATTTCCTCTTGGATTGACACACTTTTGGGTTTGTAAGTTGACTATTCATTACCCTCTCCATTAATATAGTTGTTTTACATTGTTTCTTGCTTTCATAACTAGGTTTACATGCTTTGTTAATTAGTTTACATGCTTTGATTTACTCTCCTTCTAGTATAAATTTATCGCATTTCTTTACCGCTTTATTTACTGCGTTTTTAACATGTTTCTAGGTAATTTAAATTAGGTTGTGTTTGAATGGAACTCACTCGGGTTAACGCGTTCCTTTGCTTGGTGATAATGTTTACGGGTTTTTTTCGAGTGCGTTGTAGTTATTATGCTTAGGATATTTGATGGGTCATATCATGTATGTCTCGTGCTTATGCCTTTCACGCGTAATTTCTGGGATATTTATTGACGCCAAAATCTTATTAGGCTTTTATGAGGATTTAGGGGCGTGGCAACCCTTGGTTTAATTAACTGCCAAAACGAGACGCATTCTAAATAACTCATCGACCCATGTAACCATTTTATACAAATTAACTCAGGTGAGGGATATTCGACGCAACCTATAGTTTTACTCGCTTTGATTAGTCTAGATTAATTTCCCTCGCCAAGTTAAACATTTCCCTTTTATGCATATTTTACTTTTTAGTTTGTAATCACCTTTTACACTTTTATTTTGGACTACTAAATCATATACATTCTAGCAACTCGTCCCTGTGAATTTTCGATACCCGACTTACCACTGTGCTTGCCCCACAAGTGTAGTCGTAATTTACGTTTGTTTGTATAGTCGCGGCGAGACAGAAAACAACGACTGTGGCCTTACGCGACCATATCTCTCGCGCGCTTATCAAAATGGCGCCGTTGTCGGGGACTAGTTTGTTTTAGACTTTATTTGATTTAGTATTTCATAGTATTTTCTTTCTATTCGTATTATTAGATAATATTTTGCAGGACATCCACATTTGAGCACTTAAAAATGCTCGAATTTCTCCCGCGCGCACTTACTTTGTGGAATCTGCCACTTCGAGCCATTTTTGGGGCAAGCATGTCTTATTCCAATTCTTTCGGTAATCCTTGTTATAATTCTCAAAATTCTCGCAAACCTATGACTTTCAATGAATACTTAGAATTCCAAAGTATAACAAATTCAAATATGACTTTGGGCGAGTATAGCGAAAGTCAAAATCTAGGTTATTGGAATTTTGATGATGATGACAATGATTTTGGGCCTTTACCTCCTTATAATAGGAATTTTCAAACGAATTCGAATAGTTTTCAAAATTCCTATCATAATGAGGTTTCGTTTAAGTCTGATAGTAATTTTCAAAGTTCCCATTACATGCATCCGCACCTCGACCCATGACATTCGGTGAAGGCTTGCGTATGTATGAAAATGAGAAAATTGAAACTCATTATCGCGAAGAAAATCGTTCGTGGGAACATGAGTTGGATTTTTTATTTGAATCCGACGACGATTTTGCTTCCGAGACTTTCGAGGTCGAGGAATGTTTTGAACCAAATGAGGTACTTGTGCCTACTTTGTAACAAGCCATTCTAGACTTTTCCCACTGCGTAATAGATATTGAAAGTGAGGATGAAAATGACGTAATATCTATTTGCAATGAAATGATTTCTTCTTTGGCCACCAAAGAAGAACATTTCATTGGAAATGATATTATTTCCTTCGAAACTCAAACTTCATGCGATGATGATTCATCTCATGAGTTTGAATTTGTTTCATCCCCATTTTCTTTCTCTATTATCACACCAGAACAAGTACCCAATGATTCGATTTCAAACTTTAATGTTTTAAATCCTATCGCCGATGAGGAGTACTTGCTCGAGTCGCCCTCCACGATCGCATCTTTGCCTTTGTGTGCGCCGCCTCCCGTTCCAACTTTAAAATCCTTGGGAGGATATTCGGCTTTTCTCGGTCCCCGCTTGTTTTTGTCACCTGTGAAATCCAAACCCCCCATCGTCCCTCCAAAACTTTTAATTGGCGATGGTCCATTTCTTTCGCCTTACATATGCCTTCCGTTATTAAAACGGAATTCATATTTTTTGAAAGGCATGCTTGTATGTGAGGGTCACTGGTTATCCTCGAAAGTCAAATTGTTCTTATGGTGGACCCTCAGCTATTTAGACTTCTAGTGTATAGTTAGTGTGAGGCCTAAATAGTAGGTTCTATATAGTTAGCTTTTTGTTCTTTCTTTTTATTTTTTCTTTCCATTTTATTTTAGTCTAGTGTAATTAGTTAACTCTTTGTTATTTCTTTTTGCTATGCTCGGTACTAACTTGTTTTGTAGATTCTTTGGACTTGTTCGTATGGGGATCGCTCCAATTTTGGGTAATATCTCTCTTTTCCTCTCTTTAACTTGGTTCTTAATTCACATTGAGGACAATGTCAAGTTTTAAGTTAGGGTGTGTGGGATATTCTATCCATTTCTTTATTTAGTCCATGTGTTTTGCTCACATGTTAGTTACTTAGTATGCTTTTCTTAGAAAAATTCAAAAATTTCAAAAATATTTTCTTTCTTTTTTCTCCTTTTTTGGGCATTTTGCCTTTGTTTCTGATTATAAATTTCAAAAATTGCCCGATCCAATAGATAACCCAATGATGCATGTTCTCGATTTTAGAAGTTATTAGACTTTAGTCTCACTTATTGATATTATGAATAACTTCATGAATTAAACTTCAATCCCATGAGCACATGCACTTTTATGGTTATTGTTAACGCAAAAATTCTCCATCTATGAGGACCAATCAGAAAAGTACACGTGTCATCCTACGTGGCAATATTCAACACCCGAGGAGTGTTAGTCGGCACCCGAGGAGTGTTAGTCGGCACCCGAGGAGAGTTGGTCGGCACCCGAGGAGTATTAGTTGGCACCCGAAGAGAGTTGGTCGGCATACCAACCAGGAATATCAAAGGATAACTACGCATTTAATGATCATTAATGTACATTTATACTGTATGACAACACATAGCATACCAAGCAATTCAACAGTTAGATTCGTTGAATGTAGACATAATGCATAAATGTCTACATATAATGAATCTCTTTATCTCCCATTACTATAAATACATGTATTCCCTTGGCCAAAAGGGACAACTAGGAAGAGAGATCCGAGAGAACCAAGAAACACCATATTGTGCTATTGTAAACCCCTGGGAATAAAATAATAGTGGACGTAGGCTTTTCCTTATAGCCGAACCACTTTAAAAATCTTTGTCTCTTATATGTTTGATGTGAATGTTTATCTTCATCTTCAATCTCATCCTCATCATTTATCTGCTGTTGACGCCACTAAAATGGTAGTGGCCATTTTCTGTCTTCAACAGATTGGCGCCGTCTGTGGGAATGTGTTACAAGCGTTGTTCTCCACCAAAAGCTAAGTTTTTATTTTCTCTACGTATAATCAATTATACATACATCTTTTGATTGAATCGTGATTTTTATGTTTATATACATAAATTAATTGTCCAATTTTTATCTGCAAAATATTGCATATCATGATTTTTAAATCATAACTGTTAGATTCATTCTTATTTAGAAATCTGAAAAATAGTGGATTTCATAAAACATAATTTTTTGCTTGATTCTCAAGTTTCAATTTTATATCATGGAATAAATATTTTAAATTATTACATATACCAATATATATGACGATGATAAGATTTAATCATTTTCATTGTTGATATTGAAATAAATTTTGTAAGATCTTTGATGTCTATTCAAATTCCCATCATATTTTTAATAAAAGAATGGGAAAAGGTTAAAGACAATGAAAAGTCTTCTCATGGAAATCATGACCCAGATCTATTTTTTTCTCTCTTCAAGTTTGAGTCTCTTTGCATTCACAATTTTGTCTCTTTGTATTCACTTTTATGAATTATATACTTAATTTAGTTCATCTTCCATCTATGTCAATAAAGTCAAATTGATTGATTTTTGATATAGATTTGGTAATAACTTTAATCATTCACCATATTTTTATCTCTCCAAATTGGGAATAGGAAGGGATCAATATAAAAAATAATTTTCTCTCACCTGAAAAATCATTACCCACCTCTTGTAAAAGAGGATCAGTAAAATAATCATGACCATATCAAGACTTTGGGCACAAATTTGATATGTTGGCCCCTCCTTCATCACATCACAAGGTTTCTTTGACGAAATCACACGATCTAGTGGGTTATATATTTATTCATTTAATTAACATTATTAAGGCTTAAATTTTATTTTTTGATCTCAAGATTCGAGATATTCTAGTCATCCAACCATATATTCTATAACTTGAGATATCCTTAAATGTTGGTCGGCAACATCCATGTCGTTTGTCGGCAGCAGTAGAATCTTGGGGTATTAAAAAAATGCTAAGCACCCCTGATATTTCTTTAAACACGAGTTCGGCTTGGGGACAAGCAGGGGGCTTAAGTCTTTTTAACTTATGATCACCCCAAAAATATTTTTAAACAACAACTAATACCTGATTGGTTGTTGGAGATTAAATAAATTTAAAAAAAACTTTACGTCTTACTTATGATGCATATTTGATAATAATTTGTCCATCTCACACACATTTGGCATAAAACATATTATTTCATATTTTGAAATTTTTATGTTGATACATATCATATATTGATTGGATGAGTAAATTATTCTCATGACTAATCAATTCAGCCTACACATATGGTAGAGCAAATTATTAATTTTTACAGGCACAAGATTCAATGCCGACGAATGCTGAAGCACAAATTATTCTATATCCGTTCGGATTCATATTTTATATTTATCTCAGCATGGAGCTCGAAAAAAATTTCTTCTCTCTATATATATTCGGCTCCGAGGAAAAGCTACAACAGTTATTATATTTCACCCCCAACGGATAGTTGGTCGGGGTAATTCTTATTTATATGCAGGCCCAGCAAAGTTCTCCGCCATATTCTTATGTTCTGAAAAATATTATTCTTATTCGGCATTCTGCAAATATGCCTCGACAAGATACTTATTCAGCTTTAAGGAGAATTACAACATTCGTTCGGATAATTCTTATTTATATTCAGGCCTGGCAACGTTCTCGGCCATACTCTTATGTTCTGAAAGATCTTATTCTTGTTCGGCATTATATGATTCTACCTCGACTGATCGGCGAGGCACTTTATTATTTTTAATTATTCTTTATATCTATTTGGATGCATATTCTATTCTCATTTCAGCATGGAGCTCGACAAATATTTATAATCATATATTCAGCTCCAAGGATGTCTCCAGCATTTATTATATCTTATTCAGCTCCAAGGATGTCTCCAGCATTTATTATATCTTATTCAGCTCCAAGGATGTCTCCAGCATTTATTATATCTTATTCCCAACAATCTGTTGGTCATCGCCGAGGAGGTATCCTGCAATTATTATATCTTATTCCCAACAATCTGTTGGTCATCGCCGAGGAGGTATCCTGCATTATTATTATATCTTATTCCCAACAATTTGTTGGTCATCGTCGAGGAGGTATCCTGCATTTATTATATCTTATTCCCAACAATCTGTTGGTCATCGCCGAGGAGGTATCCTGCATTTATTATATCTTATTCCCAACAATCTGTTGGTCATATACGAGGAGGTATCCTGCATTTATATTATATCTTATTCCCAACAATCTGTTGGTCATCGCCGAGGAGGTATCCTGCATTTATTATATCTTATTCCCAACAATCTGTTGGTCAGCGCCGAGGAAGTCTTCATCATTTATTATCAATTACCACCAACTCCGATTGGTAGATAAAATCCTACTCCGGTTGGTAGACAAAATCCAACTCCGGTTGGTAGATAAAATCCAACTCCGATTGGTATTGGTCGATAAATATCATTCAAAGTTCACATTCCACAGTTGAGGGCTTCTATTACAGATATATTTGGTGGCACATTCTTATATCATCATGCAATCGAGCATCAAATTCAACCCCGACTAATCATCATTCAGGAGTTGTTTTTCTTGCTCAGGAATTACTTTTGATATTGAAGTTCAGGAGGTATATTGAAGTTCAGGAGGAATATTGAAGTTCAGGAGGTACATTGAAATTCAAGAGGTGTATTCAGAAGTATCAGGACATGATAAAAGAAAGCGACAAGTATTCCACCGAGGAACTCTGTCAGACTAGAAATTAGAAGACAAGTTGCCTATATGGAGGCTATATGTAGATGGCTCATCTTGCACTACAGGCTGTGGGGCAGGGATCGTTTTGAACAGCCCAGACGAGGTCGACGTGGAATACGCCCTAAGTTTCTAATTCAAAGCTTCTAATAATGAGCCAAAGGATAATTGATGATCAAGTATCAAGCAAAGGTGATGGAGTTAGTATCAGAGTTTGTTGCTGTTCAACTGGTAAGAATATCAAGAATGGAGAATGTGAGAGCATACGCCTTAGCCCGATTAGCATCAGCTACTCGTACCGAGCTGCGAAGAATGATACCAATTGAAGTATTAGAAAGTTGGAGCATAGATGAAGACCTGACGATGAATATTATTACCCTTGATTTAGGACCATCTTGGATGAATCCCATCAGAACATATATTGAGGAGGAACAATTACCGGAGGATAAGCTCGCTGCCAAGAAATGGAAGTTTAAAGCTGCTCGGTATGTACTAATTAATGGTATTTTGTATAGACGAGGAATTATGGCAGGTTTGCAAAGATGTGTACATCCCTCCGAGGTGAAAGAATTGATTAAAGAGATCCATGAAGGGTCCTGTGGAGCCCATATAGCAGGTCGGACACTTTTGCAAAAGGTGATGACGCAGAGATACTACTGGCCGACGATGAGAGCTAACTATATAAGCCTATGCCAAGAAATGTGACAAGTGCCAACGCTTTTCCTCCATCCGAAGAACTCTATAAGCATTGTTGACACCCATAAATTTGCCACATGGGGGATTGATTTGGTTGGACCATTGCCGACGACTCGAGGAAGATTCAAATACCTCGTCATCGCAGTAGATTATTTTACTAAATCGATAGAAGCTGAGCCACTTATTGACATGACATACGAGAAGGAAGGTGTACCAGTTTGTTTGGAAGAACATCATCTGCCGATATGGTCTCCCTCATGCCTTCATCACAGACCATGGAACACAATTTGATAATGAGGAGTTTGCTGCCTATTATCATCAGTCAAACATTTTGAAGGTTCATTCAGCGCCAGGATATCCTCAGAGCTAATGGACCTGATAGTTCAAACCCACGACCAACTCCGGTTGGTAAAAGGGCAAGAACAAAAAAAAATACTCCTTTGGTTAGGAGGCGCTCTAAGGAGCCAAAAGCTCTAAGGATCCAAAAAGCGCTCTAAGGAGCCAAAAACTCTAAGGAGCCAAAAAGTTCTCTAAGGAGCCAAAAGCTCTAAGGAGCCAAAAAAATACTCCTTTGGTTAGGAGGCGCTCTAAGGAGCCAAAAGCTCTAAGGAGCCAAAAAATACTCCTTTGGTTAGGAGGCGACACTAGTGTGACCAACTACGGTTGGTAAGATATCTAGTGGACAGCTCGAATGAGCCAAAAAGTTCGAAAGAACCACTACTACTCCTTTGGTTAGGAGGTGTACACCAGTATGATCAACTACGGTTGGTAAGATAAAAATATATTCTCACATTACAACTTATGACAAATTATTGACCTTAGTTGGTCGGACACATTTTTATATTTGAAATTGAACCAAGTCTGGTTGGTCGGGGATAAAAACCCACTAACTGTAGTTGGTCGACGAGGAGAATTTATCGACCTTGGTTGGTTGGACACATTTTATGAAAAAGACAAAAATGTACCAAATATGGTTAGTCGAGGATAAACTCTCACTAACCATAATTGGTCGATGAGCATAATTTAACAACCTTGGTTGGTTGGAAAAATTTTAAACATTTTTATACTCATTACTCTATTATTAAGTGATCGAGCAACATTATTGATACTTGTAACTTTTTATTACTAAGTTGGTCGATGAACAACACAATGTTGTTATCTTTTTAACAGATACATATGCATAAATGTAAAGTGTTTGATATTTACAAGACAATAGCAATTAAGATTGCGAACAAAAATGAAAGTCTTTCATTAAATCCAAAAAACAAAATACATTGAGAATGAAAATGTATACTAACTATTACATTGAGATTCCTATTCTATTGGTTTCTTTTCCTTCTACTTTTAAAACAGGTTCCTCACCAGCAGAAGGATCATCCAAAGCATAAGGGGAGTGTATGAAATTAAGATCTTTCAACATTCTGATATTCATCACAGATGATCTGTCCGAGAAGCACTAGCTCATTCCCGAGAAGCTCTTGCTCGTCCCTGAGAATCACTTGTTAGTCCCCGAGAACCTCTTGCTCGTCCCCGAGAACCTCTTGCTCGTCCCCGAACAGAGGTAGAAGTCAAAATCAGCATCTACAGCACTGAGATCTTTACTACTACTGTCCCGACCAACATTAAAGAAGAAGTTGTATGAAAATGTTTCGAAGTCTGCCACCTGCTTGGTACTAATCAGATTGAAGAGTTGGGTTCAAAAGCTAGTATGTTACTCGACAAAGTATTCAGAGGATCATAAATCAGAAAAATCAAGCACGTAAAGTTAGCATTCAGTTGCTCGGCACAAGAGGCAGTTGGTCGGCTAGCAAACCGATCAACATACTTGAAGATTATGACAAGCTACAAGCTGCATACTATGGCATGGCTGCATCCAAATTCCCAGGGGTGATACATAGCACACGGAGTTACTCAAAAGAAAGATTAGCAACCATCGATCAGCCTGCATCGTATGTCGTCCAGGAGATAATGCACTTTATGTTGAACAAATCAAGAAGGTAGATCAAGAATTTCATGAGCACCGAGCAACACTGCAGAATAAATACTCCATCCTTTCAAGTAAACCATCAAGCATGGAGCATTGGGGGCTTCTGTTAACGCAAAAATTATCCATCTACGAGGACCAATCAGAAAAGTACACGTGTCATCCTACGTGGCAATATTCAACACCCGAGGAGAGTTGGTCGGCACCCGAGGAGTGTTAGTCGGCACCCGAGGAGTGTTAGTCGGCACCCGAGGAGAGTTGGTCGGCACCCGAGGAGTATTAGTTGGCACCCGAGGAGAGTTGGTCGGCATACCAACCAGGAATATCAAAGGATAACTACGCATTTAATGATCATTAATGTACATTTATACTGTATGACAACACATAGCATACCAAGCAATTCAACAGTTAGATTCGTTGAATGTAGACATAATGCATAAATGTCTAAGATTTTATAACTCAATAATCTTTTATTGCATTGTATATACTTACACCGAGTAAGCTTTGTACCTTTAGTAGTTTGTAAGTGTATATACTATTCTTTTCTCATTGAAAACGTTGAATTCGTTGGTAATATCACTATTCTTTCATTTGATCGTTCATTAATTGAGTTCATACTTGAAATGTGTTACTTGATCATGATTTTCATTTAAGAATTGCGTAAACTTTTGGAAATGATCATAGGCCCTCTTTGTTATATCACCCATATTAACCTTGACCTCACCCTTATATGTTTACCCTCATTAACCCCTTTGAGCCTAAATATAGCCTTTCATTTCATAATCCCAAAACCAACTCTACATTTGAGTTTTAAACCATATATACACTTTCCATACCTTTATTTGGAATGTTACATGGGATTGAATGATGTTGTTGTGATGTCGGTTGCAATTTAGGCATATGAGAGTTTGAAAAGTAAAGAAAAGAAAAAGTGAAAAACTGAAGAAAAAGAGAAAGCAAAAAGAAAAAGAAAACAAAAGAAAAAATGAGAAAAAGACGAAAAGAAAAGAAAAGAAAGAGAAAGTTGTAAATGTTGTATATAGTTCAATAATCTTTGATTACTCTCCCCGATGATATGTCTAATGCCGTTTTGGAAGTTATTTTCCAATTTTGATATTGCCCGCATTTTCCCATTATCTCGAGTTTTCATTTTCGAACATTTTGAATCCATACATACATTCCTTCATTTCGTACCTTATCCAAACCTACATTACAACCCTATTAAAGTCCTATGTGATCTTAGGTTGATGTAATTTAAAAGTTGAAATAGTTTTGATAATCTGTGAAAATGCATTTCGACTCTTTTAGTGTGCAGTATCCTTTCATTGAGATTACAGTTTTTCAGTTTATATATAGCGTTCTTCTTTTGTGACATGTGTGTGGCCTAGTTACTATTTCCATTTCCATTTACTCTTTATCCTCGCATGTTCCATGTGTTACCTTCCTGTTTCGAGTGAATTCGCTTGATGAGTGTAATGCCCGTGAGGATTGAATATATGCTTGCGTTAATTTAGTATCCGATTTATATAAGTTTTTTCCAAATCACACTTTGCATGTTCTCACTCCCCTCCCACATTTTAAGGTTTCAATTCTATGAGGTTCATTCTATAATGTTAATGATTTAGACTTTTGTGTGAATTCATTCACTTTACTAATAATGCGTATGAAATCCTTTTCGCCATTGTTGGGCTTGTCTCATGTTGGGTTGGGTATATTTTGAGGAAATCATGTGATGTTTGTGGGTATCATACCTGAAAACCCTCACGAGATGACACTCATCCACTAGGGTGACCTAGGCATTTAATGACTTATTGCATATGCTAAATGCAATCGAATCTCCCGCGAAAGTGGCCCTTTTCTTTTATAGCATACTTTTGTACTATCTCCTACTTTTGGTTTGTTTGTAGTTCTTGTTGCATCCTATTTCATTGCTAGGGAGTAGCAATGTGTAAGTTAGGGGGTGTGATAATACACAAATATTGCGTATTTCATCTCTCGACCCTACGCATTTTAGCCCCCTCGGGTGCCTTAATCTTTATATTTAAGCCCGTTAACCATAAAACCTCAGTTTATATTGTTAACATGCAATATGAGGTATAATTGGGATTTTTTAGGTATTTAGGTACTAAGTATGGAGTTCGGACGTATTCCGGTGAAGTTACGTACACAATCGCACATTCAAGGGAATTTTAGTCATTTCCATATCTTGGGCACCTGGCCCGACATCACATGGAAGTTGTATCCCTCCTCGCTAGCTTCGCGTGGCCACAAACAGTGCACGATTTTGAGTCCGTATGAAGAAGTTACGGCAATTTCAGCGGAGGGAAAAACAAGGAAAGAAAAAGAGGAGGAAAAGAGGAAGAAAAGATGCAGTGTGCTGTTGCTTGGCTATGACCTGCTCGATCGATCCTTTTTTAAAGCTAAAATTTTGCCTTGATCGATCGATCCCCTGTTTTCTGCAGATATTTTGCCTTATTTTCTTTTCTCTATTCTTTTATTCCCACTTACTATAAATACAATTTTTGTTGTAATATTCAGACATTAGGTAGTGTACGATTTTAGATAGTTTTAGAAGATAGTTTAGCTTAGGGTTTGGATTTTTTCTTAGTTCTTCTTCATTTCCTCTTGGATTGACACACTTTTGGGTTTGTAAGTTGACTATTCATTAACTTCTCTATTAATATAGTTGTTTTCCATTTTTTCTTGCTTTGATAACTAGGTTTACATGCTTTGTTAATTAGTTTACATGATTTGATTTACTCGCTTTCTAGTATAAATTTATCGTGTTTCTTTACCGCTTTATTTACCGCGTTCTTAACATTCTTTCTAGGTAATTTAAATTAGGTTGTGTTTGAATGGAACTCACTCGGGTTAACGCGTTCTTTTGCTTGGTCATAGTGTCTACGAGTTTATTTCCGGTGCGTTGTCTTAGTTATTATGCCTAGGAGATTTGATGGGGCATATCATGTATGTCCCATGCTTACGAGCTTTCACGCGTAATTTTTGGGATATTTATTGACGCAAAAATCTTATTAGGCTTTTATGAGGATTTAGGAGTGTGACAATCCTTGGTTCAATTAACTGTCGAAACGAGACACATTCTAAATAACTCGTCAACCCATGTAACCATTTTATACAAATTAACTCGGGTGAGAGATATTCGACGCAACCTATAGTTTTACTCGCTTTGATTAGTATAGATTCATTTCCCTCGCTTAGTTAAACATTTACCTTTTATGCATTTTTTACTTTTTAGTTTGTAATCACCTTTTACACTTTTATTTCGAACTACTAAATCATATAAATTCTAGCAACTCGTCCCTGTGAATTTTTGATACCCGACTTACTGATGTGCTTGCCCCGCAAGTGTAGTCGTAATTTAGGTTTGTTTGTATAGTCGCGACGAGACAAAAAACAACGATTGTGGCCTTACGCAACCACAACTCTCGCGTGCTTATCAACATGATTTTAGTAGGATCAATTTGGAAGGCCTCTATTACCGTCATGACCTTTTTGAGTTCCATTTGAATTTCATTTCACTGTGTCTGCTTGGGGTCAAACGCTCGTGAATAATGATAAAATCGTGCCCTGCTTCATCGTCCACCATATTATCTGGTTTCGATTCATCGTTGGTGGTGAGATGATCAACTTTCTTATCATTATATTTTTTCAAATTCCCCACCTCGGCAAACTACACTGTGACAACTCGCCTAATAAGATACCGGGCGATCACTCCTATATCAAATTTTAACAGGAGTCTCATATGTATCATTCTTAGCATCACTGTCGAAAATCCATTTAATTACTAATAACCTATTAGGCCGGTGTCAAAATTTTACTTAACTACTCTTTTTAACAACAACGAATAAAAACATCCACACAGTTTTGTGTAAATGAAACTGAAATGAAATAAAATAACCGAACACTCGGTCAAAATATAGAACCATATTGAATGACGTGCAAAAGAATAAATAAATACAGTTGGACCATTGGCCCGAATGTTTATACAATATCTCCTATCTAGAGTACAAGGATAAAAGCCTCTATCAAGAACCTGCACGCATCCACAGCTGCTGCAGTTGACGTCTGACTCAAAGGAAGTGTCATACAGGCGTCCCTGTGTCTGGACACCTATATATATATATATATATATATATATATATATATATATATATATATATATATATATATATATATATATATATAGTAAGAGAGGAAAAGTAGATAAACGGGTCAGAGCCCGAGTTTGAAAATATTTTGCAAGTGCATAAATGCTTTATTTTTAGAAAAATAGATTTTTATCTCATATTTAAATTGGTATCGCACTCCCATGAGATACCCCTCACCTCTCCTCTAATAGTGCACACCTAACGCACTTAACCTTCTAGTTAAGCTACCCCGCCTAACTAATATATTTCACTCATCTACTAGGAACCTCTACATCCCGAGCACTAAGGGCTAAACTTCTCTCCATTCTCAACACTGCGCTAAGTTCGTGCGTGGGGTGTCTCGCGAAGCGAAATCCAAACAAAGAACCCCCCCGATACACTACTACTTGGCAAGGTTAATGGTAGATATCCGTTAAGCCCATAGTACAAAACTAATGTATTAATATACATATCATATTCATCTTACAATATACATCCGGATAATATCTCCCGGACTGAGGTTTACTTTATATACAACTTATAATACAAATTCGAATCTATCTCCCGGACTGAGGTGTATTCTATACTCATTTCAAAACTTTCTATTTCCCTTCTTATATCCAGGAAATATATTCAAAAGCCAATTCATTATCATGAATTGCTTTAACACATCATATACTTTTTAAAAGCCAATTTTATTATCATAAAAAATGCTTTTCCTTTTTTTAAAACATCCCATTTCCCTTCTTACATCCATGAAATGTAACTAAAAGCCATTTCTATTATCATAAAAATGATTTTACCATATCATATGCTTCCACTTCCCTTCTTTCGTCTGGGAAGTGTTACCGAAGCCAATTCATTATCCCATTTCCCTTCTTCCATCCAGGAAATGCAATTAAAGCCAATCCATTATCATGAATTGCTTTAATAATTCTAAGACCGTCCCTCCGAGTTTCCCCACTGGACGCGCCCTTAAATGGCTATCATCTTCCAGGGCCTATAAAACAAGACAACCAGGGAACCTAACAAACGTCGGGAAGCGACCATATGCCTGCGGGATAGTCAAGACCACACCCAGAATCTCCTAACCAACGCAGTAAAATATAATCGCTCATATGGCCTAGGACTATATCCACCATGCATTCATTAGCCAGGGGGCATCACCATACTCACGCAACTTCCCTTATGATAGCGATTTAGGGAGGTGTGTAACCATAATTTATTAATTATGAAAAATCATTTCTTTTCCATTTTGAAAATATTCATTGTTTATATTTTCAAAATCATTTACCTCATATCATATATATACTTTAATCATATAGTATATACATATACCATATATTCCTCCTAGAATATATATAAATGGCCATATTTGCCAATCTCATCTAGCGATGACCAACAATCCCAAAGATTCTCTCGAAGAATCATAATCATGCATTCATATACGCATGATACTAAACCCAAAGTATTTTCTTAATTTGATGACTAATAATTACCTTAATCATCTGTTAAGGATTATTGGATATCTCCAATTATACTAATTCACTTTAAGTGAATATACACATATATATATTCCCAATTCCTCAAGCCCTTTAGGACATAACCCTCTAAAATACTCTAATTTAGAATGCCCTTAAACTTTAAACTCAAATAGGAGAAAGAATTACAATCTCCAAAATCTTGGGCTGAAAACAGGGTACCGGTCGATCAGTCCTGGACCCCCGGTCGATCGCGGGTTGCAAATAAGCCTACGAAACAAAGCAGTAGGCCCTTTTTCCTTGACGGGATCGACCGGCCATAGGGGCGCGGTGTCACACCAGGTCCTCAAAATTTAATTCCTCAAATCCTCCATCCAACAACCCAATTTCACTATCGGGGTTTCTAAACTACACCAAAAATCATCCCAAACATCTACACGATTAATTCTAGCCTTTATTTTTCCAATTCCCGATTTGATTTCCGAGTTGATGATTTCAACCTGGATCTGCCATCTTGCAAAAATCATATCAAATCGAGAAAAAATCATAAAAATACACGGTCGGTGCCCACGCGATCATATCGAAAATATCTACGACTTTTGTGTTTTGGCCGAGAGCTAAATCAATTCTCTTCCTGGTCGAAATGGCCCCACAAGCCACGGGTTTACTATTCATTATCTTCCCCAAATTCCCAAACTCCATTTTTCTCCATTTTTGTTGTTTCTAACCTCATCCAACAACTCAATAAACATCTAATCTATGTTTTACAACTAACACATCAATTAATTTGGGGTATTAACCCATTTTCCTTAGATTCAAACCCTAAAACTATAAAAACCTAGTTTTGGCATTTCTCCCATTTCAATTCAATTTTATACCCATTAACATGGTTTTAACACTAAAAATCTTTAAGAGTTTACATTACATCAATATGTAAACTCATATTCAACTTTTTCCAAATTTATTTTAAGGGTTCTAACTCAAAAATCATATTTTTACCAACTATGATATGAGATAATTGCACAAAATGAAATAAAGCAAGTAAACACTTGCTTGGAGGATGAAATTCGACGACCTTGAGTCGAATCTCGCGGAGTTTGGCCGGAATCTCCCCTTTTCTCCTCTTTTCTCTCATCCTCTCTCTCTTCTCTCTCTTTTCTTTCTTTTCTCTCTTCTCTTCTCTTTTTCTCCCTCTCTCCCTCCTTTTATAAGGAGAAAAGGGTTTTAACCCCTTAAAACCCAAAAACGACTCGTTTATCCAATTACGAGTTACTTTTAACTCTAAAATTTCTCGAAACTCAATTTCGACAATCGGACACTCTTTTCCGACTATCTCGGCCATTCTGAGACTCACGGCGCAGTCGAAATTCCCATCCGAGGTACTTGACCGCAAATCACTATTTCAACCCAAATGAAATAAATGCGGGTTTTCAAATCAAAATATTAACTTTTTATCGCTTTACTCCACGGCGACATATAATCAAAATACTTAGACATATTAGATCCCAAAAATAATTACAACATCCATCGAAAATCGTCTAATCCATGAAAGTTCCAAAAATCACTATTCACAATCATTTCTCCAAATTACCAAAATACATCCAATTATGGAATTTAATTGTTTCCAAAAGGGCGGGTTGTTACATACACTAGATGGGATTTTAGGGCCTTGAAATTATTTGTCTTATGTCCATTCTCTTTGTGGTAGGCGCACTTTAATGGTGTTCCTCTTGCTCGGATCACTCCCCTCTTCTTTGGACATTTGAGGAATTGTTGGACCATGATCATGCCCAGGATTTGGTATATTAGTTCCTTGAAATCCGTATTAACGACTTGGAATGCCTTGGATAAGTTTGCCTTGCCACCATAATTGGATCCAACATTTTGCTTTTTGTTCCCCTTATTTGGGGTATATTGTTTATCGTTTACTTTGGTCACCTTTTCGCAACCAGTTTCTCCTTGACTGAGGTCGACCATATACTACACCTTGGCATACTTCTCAATGCACAACATGAGATCATCAATAGTATCTGCTTCCTTCTTGGTAAGAGGCTAGTGCAATATGGAGCTGGGGGCAAACCAATTTTGAACGATGCTATGACCACCAAATTCGAGCAATCTTCCACTTCATTGAAGGTTTACCAACAGCTTTGGCATATTCCTATATGAAAAGATCTAATGGTTACATGAAAGGACCAAAGGGTACTAGCTAATGCGAATTAGGTTATTATAAAAACTATTTTAAGCTCTTTGATATAAAATCTATTATAAGTTATAAGTTAGAAAACACTCACGTACATTAATAAATAAAAGTGGTGATTTTAAATGAGAAAAAGTGGAAGGTGACACAATATTTATTCTTGAGGAACCCACCGTGGTGGTAAACCCCTTGTCCTTAGTCCCAGGAAACCTTGCACACCCAAGTCCACTATTACCAATTATATGTTACAGATTACAGTCCACCACTTTACAGTGATTTAAACTAAGCAAATACAACATCGTACACCCAGCCTAGTCTAAATACAACCCAACTTGACTGATAATCAGTCAACCTAATAACACCCAGGTAATAGAGACTACAACACACGCACAACAACACACTCAAACACGAGACCCCGTGAAATTGTGCAACACATAAATTAATTTAAAAAGTTTGTTTTACTCAAAACACAATAAATATCTTAATTAACAAAATGGGACTAAACACACACCAGGTTATGTCAAATTTTAGTTAACAAGAATAATAAACAGTTTGTGATAAAAGGATAAATAGGGAGAGATGTTCAAATCCACACAAACTGAAATAAATAGAAATAAGATGAAATTGAATTGATGGGTAGTAAAAGAATGATTAAATATTAAGTCACAAGACATATGCAAGGTCTTCCTTAGTAATTAATATTCAAGTAAAGATTAATCCTAAAATAATTTTGTTGGCGCAAATGACCACAGATCAAATAGGAGATAAACATCTAACAATTGTGTCGCGCAACTTAAATAAAAATTAACTTAACACCAAACACAATCGGTGTTATGTTAAAATATTAAGTCCAAGTAAAATGAGAAAAAGATAAATATGTTTAGCACTTAGCTCATACAAATTAGGACTTAATTAAAGTCAACACAAGAAAGTTACAAATATTTTAGTAAAGTCTAAGTAGAAAAATTTTGTATCACAAAAAAATTAATCACAAATATTAAATTGCAATTTTAGTTCAAACCAATAATATAACAAGGTTTAGATAAAAAACTCATACACACACAAACACAACCTAAGTATAAAAGAATACAACAAAAAGTATTCACCTTAGACCATAAAAAGTGTATGAGTCAATTGATTCAATCCAAGTCAAATGAGTACGAGAGGAAGATGTAACAACCCTCGCTTTTGAGAACTTATTTTATATTAATTTACTGTGTGAAGTAATTATACAAAATGTTGGAAAATGGAGTAAATATTAATTGAATGAGTTGAAAGTTAATATTTACTAGATTGTTCCAAATTTACTGTATGTGTAGGTAAATATCATCAGGCTACGTTTTATAGTGTCATATGCTTTAAATGACATTTATGGTTTAAATGAAACCGAAACTTGAAATGATTTATAAAATTGTCGGATGCCAATTTAGAGGGTGTAGTTAGTCCCGAAATGTGCGAAATAGTCAAAATAAGTTCCATATTGTATTTTTATGTTTCGGGCACTTTTGACTGGTTTTAACTTAAATGTGTAGTTGTGAGTCATTTTAATGTGGTATTTACCATTCAAGTTAGGAATTTAGACTAAAGTCACGATTTAGTCTTGCACCTCATTTATTTCTCTTAAGTGTATTTACTAACCTAGAGAGTAAGAGAGAGGAAGAGAAATTGTGAAGAAAAGAGGAGAAAAAGAAGAAAATTGGAGATTGAAGATTGGGATTGTTTCTACCAAGAGAAATCTGAGATTTCAACCTCAAGGAATTTTTTCTACTTGCTAATATGTGATTTAAGATGAATAAATTGTACTGATTGTTATGTATTGGGAATAATGGAAAAAATATGGAATTTATGGTGTTTGAGCCCTAATCATAGTTTAAGTTGATGATATTGTAGCTTATGGTAGTTGATAATCATGTAGAATGATTTTGGGTAGATTAAAGTTGGTTGATGTGTGTAAAAATGGAGGAGATTTGAGTTTTAGGGAAAAAATTGGGTTCATAACCCGTAGCCCATTCTTGACAAATTCGCAGGGGCGAATCGATTCACCCTAGGGCCGAATCGATTCCCTAAGGGGTCAAGTTACAAGTCTGGGAACCCGAATCGATTCGGGTTAAGGCCGAATCGATTCGGTTGAGGCAGAAAGTTGGGTTTGTCATCCAAATCGATTCACTTTTGGGTGAATCGATTCGCTACTTGGGGCGAATCGATTCAGCCCTAGGGCGAATCGATTCGAAATCAGGTTGTTTTCACTTTTTTTTCTAACTCAATTTTTATCCTTTTCTTTTAGGCTTAGGTCTTAGGAACCTTCTTGTATGAAGTAAACTTAGTGTCCTAGAGTCTTACATTGGGTAGGCAACTTTCTTAGGTTATAAGGGGAAGGTTAGGACTTATTTTGGGGATTACCAAATTGATGATTAGGTATTTCTTTCCTTAATTAGTTAATCCAATATTTTGGGATGTAGAGATAAATAATTGAAGAGTAATTGTCACATTGTTGGGAGATGCTAGAATTGGTGGTTTATAATAACACCATAAAATGTTTGGAGAATATTGAGAGTTTATTCATTCATTGAGGTTATAACGATGGCATGAATTACGTATGGCCCTGGATAAAATGTGATGTTAAACGATAATGGTTTCGGACAAAATGAAACATACATATGTCAAATGGAAATGAAAAGGGTAAATGATAATTTACTTAAACACACCTCTCTAAATGCTATCATAAGGGAAGTTCGTGCATGAGGTGAAGTCCCCTGGCTAGTGAATGCAGGGTGAATATAGTCCTCGGCCATATGACCGGTTATTATGTATGTTGTATTTATTTGCGCTAGTGAGGTAATTCCGGGTGTGGTTATGACTCACTCGTAGGTATATGGCCACTTCTCGGCGTTGCGTTAGGATGCCCAGGTTGTCTTGTTTGATAGGCCCTAGAAGATGATAGTCATTTAGGGGCGCGCACAGTGGGAAAACCCAGACGGGCGGTCTTAGAATCGTTATATGTATATGAATATAACTATTCTTATTCAAGTTGGACTTGATTTATGAAAAATGCCATAAGAGCATATAACTGTGATTATGTTTCACAATGAGATATGTAACAATGAAATGAAACAGTGTAAAGAATGGAGATTTTAATTAATGATATTCATTCATATCCTTTTACATAATTGAATTAATCTTATGATCATTTAATTGCTTTGAGATTGTGTAGGTAGATTATTATCTTTATCAATCATGATTAACCGTTCATAACTGTCATACTCTTTATTCATCTGGTGATCATATAAAATCGGGCCCTGACCCGTTCATTTTTCTTGTTGTGCATGAATCTTATATTCGCTCAGGTGCTCCGCCGTAAGGATGCCTCTACTGACTTCCCTTTCCAGTGTCAGGGAGTCGCAACACCTTGAGGACGTTGCGGGATATTTTATTATAGACACCTTCATTTTTGTACTCTAGTTATGATCGGGTCATTTACTCGGGCGTGTGGTCAAGATTTAGTATTTGCTTATTGTAATGTATTATGTAACATAATGAACTTGTTGAATATTGCTGTAATAGACTGTTGACCGACAGCATATTCGGTCCCCTTATTGTATACTTGATGCGGATGTAATATAAGTTCTTTTAGATTCCCACTTTCTTTTTAAATTGACTTGCTTAGATGTTTTCTTTAACTTATAAAATAAAATTTTTGGCAACCCATTTTTCTGAAATATAGGGTGGTTATCCCGTATACTTAGTATATTATTGTGATGTTGAGAATGGTCCATCTATGATTCCTGTAAATATCTGAGTATCGGGGTGGACACCCCTTATTTTGATGAGTGGGTTGTCACAGATGGTATCAGAGCATCAGGTTTTGGAGTTTTTATGATCTATGCAAACTTATCACGTTCTACCGTAGCGTTCTTTGATATAGAGCTTAATGTTAGGACTGTTTTGTTGCCTATGTTTGCGATCTTCTGCAAGATAGATTATTTTATATAGTATTCTAATTATATTGTTTCTTCATCTCAGATGCCACATAAGAGATGTCGCCCCGCTAGAAGGAATAGAGTTGTAGAAGAGGAGGTAGGTCCTCCATCGCCACAGCAGGGAACTATAAATGCTGCTGAAGTTGCAAACATTGTGGCCCAAACGATCAATGCAGCGATGACTGTCGTGCTTCAGCAATTGCCACAAGCTCAACCACAACGAGCTCAGGAGGTACAAGCTCCTGCGGGACCTTCTCCATGGGAGAGAGTTAGGGAATCCTTTTTAAAGGGCCATCCCCCATAATTCCAAGGAGGTTCTGACATCATAGTAGCTAATTAGTGGAAGAAGGATATGCAACGCCATCTTCGGATGGTGGAGTGTAGTGAGGAAAGGAAACAAACCCTTGTTACTTTTAAACTCGTTGGAGATGCACTACATTGGTGGGAGTCGATGACTACGCCAGAGAAGATATACGTTATGGCCATCAATGATTTATGGGTTCTGTTTGATCGGAAGTATTTCCCTCCCGTAGTTTAAGGGGAGATGAGAAGAAAGATTCAAGATGTGGTGCAAGGAGAACGATCAATTGTGGAGTATGAAGAGGAATTCACGCGGTTAGCTAGTTTTGTACCTGAAGAGGTGACTCCGGAGGAGAGGAGGATATCCAAATTTATTGGAGGTTTGCACTAGAGGATACGACAACATTTACTGGGTAATCCAGCCTTGCAGACTTTGGGGGATGTGATGAATGCGATGTTACTCCATTGTCAGGAACATCGGTTGTATGTTCAAGGTAGTAAGATTGCTTCAGTTTTGGGGCAAGCTGGGAAACCCAGAGGCAATGGGATAGGAGGAGGATATTTTCCCCATCCCAATCTTCGGGAAATAAACAAAAAGAAAGGGACCCCCAGCAAGGGGACTTGTCTAAACGAAAGTGTTTTGGTGGATTCAATGTGGGTGGAAGTGGTTTTAGGCACAATCTAGGTGCCCCGCAACAGCAACAAGTAGGTAGGGGTGGTAACGGGGGTAGAGGCCATCCAGGCCAGGGCTTCGGGCAGTGTAGAAATAACTAGGGCCGAAATCAGGAGAATATAACGAATCGATGCTTTCAATGTAGAATATCGGGCAATTTCAAGAAGGCATGTCCACATTTGATTGGGGGACAGCTTCCTAGGGTTTCGCAGCATCCACAGGCTCAGTTACCACCATAAGTACCTAATCCAGTTGTCCCTCCACAACAGGGACAACTACAGTATGGTCGTGTTTACCACATTCAGGATGCTATGCTTCCTCCAGCCCCGCCAGCGCCGCCAGCTATTGAGGGTAAGTTTATCAATTAGGGGCATATGGGTCGTATATTGTTTGATACGGGTGAGACACACTCATTTATTTCTAGAAGTTTTGCTCAGTCTACAGAGTTAATTAAATCTGCGGAGAGTACCTTCACTGTGTTGAATCTTCTATGGGTGATGGTTCACTCATTTTCTTTGTTTGTAAATAAATAGGAATAAATCTTGGTAACTTGTGTTTTGAGGCCGATTTGCTCATCCTTGATATGGCCGGGTATGAAGTAATCCTGGGTATGGATTGGCTAATGAAGTATCGTGCAATAGTTAATTGCTATGGGAAGAGTATAGTTTTTGTCATTCTGGGGCAAGAAATGTTTTCAGTGGTTATGCCTCATTCAGAAGGAGGTACTAGCACTTCTTGTATTGTATCGCGGAGGAGACTTCTCGAGATGTGGTCGTTTCCTTAGATTTGATTCCGGTTGTTAAAGATTTCCAAGATGTTTTTCGGGAAATACCGGGTTTGCCTCCGAGTAGGGAGATTGAGTTTGTAATTGATTTAGCGTCGGGAACGAGACCGATTACTAGAGATCCATATCGTATGGCTCCTGTTGAGATGAGGGAGTTAAAGGATCAGATTCAGGATCTGTTAGAGCAAGGGTTCATTAGGCATAGCATGTCGTCGTGGGGCACTCCGGTGTTATTTGTGAAGAAAAGGGACGGTTATCTTCGGTTATGTGTTGACTACAGAGAATTGAATAAAGCCACCATTCAGAACAAATACCCATTGCCTCGAATTGATGATTTGCTTGATCAACTTGGAGGAGCATCGTACTTCTCTAAGATAGATTTGAGGACGGGGTATCACCAGTTGAGGATACGAGACCAAGATGTGTCCAAGACTGCTTTCTTAACGAGATATGGGTCATATGAATTTTTGGTTATGCCTTTTGGACTAACCAATGCTCCTTCCATATTTATGGACCTCATGAATAGGGTGTTTCGAGACTTCCTAGATAGTTTGTCATCGTGTTCATTGATGATATTCTAGTGTATTATCAAACAGAAGTCCATCATGCTACTCATTTGCGATTGGTCCTGCAAAAGTTGAGGGACCACCAATTGTATGCCAAGTTCGAGAAGTGTGGTTTCTGGTTGCAGGAGGTACAGTTTCTGGGTCACATTGTGACAGCCCAGGGTATTTCGGTAGACCCAAGTAAAGTGGTTGTGGTGAAGGAGTGGGGTCAGGCCACGACACCTATCGAGATTCGTAGTTTTCTGGGTTTGGCGAGTTATTACCGCCGATTTATCAAGGGTTTTTCTAAAATTTCTAGCCCTTTGATAAATTTAACCCGGAAAGGGGTGAGGTTTATATGGGATGATTCTTGTCAGTCATGTTTTGACGAGCTCAAGGATAGGTTGACTTCTGCTCCAGACCTTGCATTACCAAGGCCAGGATTGGAATATTTAGTCTTTACCGACGCATCTCTACAAGGATTGGGAGGTGTACTTCAACAAGAGCGACGGGCTATTGCTTATGCTTCTCTCAAGTTGAATCCCCATGAAAAGAATTATCCTGTGCATGATTTGGAACTTGCCGCAGTAGTTTTTGCCTTGAAGATTTAGAGGCATGATCTCCTAGGGGAGAAATTTAATCTTTTCACGGACCATAAATCATTGCAAAATTTGTTTTCCCAGAGTGATTTAAATATGTGACAACGCCGGTGGTTGGAGTTTGTGAAAGACTATCAATTTGACATCCACTATCACCCAGGCAAGGCAAATGTGGTGGCGGATGCTTTAAGTAGAAAGCCCGAGGGGGAGTTAGCGGAGGTATGGAAAGCCAAATGGAAGGAGCTTAGTCAGGAGGACGCGGTTGCTAGGGAGTTTATGTCGGTATTGACCGTTATGCCTACTATTGTGGCAAGGGTTGTAGAAGCTCAAGGAAGGGATAAAGGTTGTCAGGACCGTATACGCCAATTGTTAATCGAGGGAGCAGAATCCTACTCTATAAGTTTGGAGGGTGGATTACGTCTCCATAGGAGACTCATTGTCCCGGACGAAGGGGATTTAAGACGGGCCTTGATGACAGAATCTCATGGGTCTAAATTTCAGTGCATCCTGGTGGGGACAAGATGTACCAAGACATGCGCCGTCAGTACTATTGGGTGGGCATGAAGCGGGATATCTTCGAGTTCGTTTCCCAATGTACTACTTGTCAATCGGTAAAAGTAGACCACCAAAGACCAACGGGTTTGTTGCAACCCTTGGAGATACCGGTGTGGAAGTGGGAAAGTATATAGATAACTTTCAACTCAGAGCGGTCAACTCAGAGCGATCGATGGACTTTATCACAGGATTACCAATGTCGTAGAGCGATTGTGATTCTATTTGGGTTATTATCAATCGCTTAACTAAGTCGACACATTTCCTACCTGTACATATCGATTATAATACTTCTCGTTATGCCCGGCTATTTATTGTCGAGGTTGTTAGACTCCATGGGGTGCCAATAAATATAGTCTCCGACAAAGATAAGACATTTGTTTCCCACTTTTTGCGAAGTTTCCAAGAAGTTATGGGAACCGAATTGAAATTGAGTACTTCTTATCACCCTCAAACAGATGGGCAAATAGAGAGAGTCAACCAAATGTTGGAGGATATGCTCTGAATGTGCGTGCTTGATTTCAAGGGTGGTTGGGAACAATATCTCCCTTTGGTCGAATTTGCTTATAATAATTCGTACCAATTCACTATTGGGATGGCACCTTATAAAGCACTTTATGGTCAGCCTTGTCGATCGCCCACTTATTGGTTGGAGGTGGGGGATAATAACTTTCTTGGCCCTGAAATGATCCATGATACTTCTTCCAAGATTGAACTCATCCGGAATCGCATTCGAATAGCTCAAGATCGCCAAAAGAGTTACGCCGATGTGAATAGAAGGAATGTAGAGTTAGAAGTTGGAGACCAAGTCTTGGTGCATGTATCACCAATGAAAGGTATAAAGCGTTTTGGGAGGAAAGGGAAGCTTGCGCCACGCTATGTTGGACCTTTTCCCGTTATTACCAAGGTAGGTCCAGTGGCGTATCAACTTGCCTTACTTGAAAACTTACAAAAAATCCATGATGTGTTTCATGTTTCCTCTTTAAAGAAGTATAAGAGGTGTGAAGGAGCCCTTTGGCATATTCCTTTGGAGGATATCGATTTGCAACCCGATATTTCATATGAAGAACAACCGGTTGCAATCTTAGAGCACGAAGAGCGTAGATTGAGATCATGAGTAGTGCCCTTAGTGCGAGTACAATGGGGTCATCATGACGCCAAGGAATCAACGTGGGAATGTGAGGACGATATGCGGGAAAAGTATCTGCATCTCTTCTTGCAAGGTACGCTTGAATTTTGAGGGAAAAATCCCCTCATAAGGGGGGGAGTATGTAACAACCCTCGCTTTTGAGAACTTATTTTATATTAATTTATTGTGTGAAGTAATTATATAAAATGTTGAAAAATGGAGTAAATATTAATTGAATGAGTTGAAAGTTAATATTTACTAGATTGTTGCATATTTACTGTATGTGTAGGTAAATATCATCATGCTACGTTTTATAGTGTCATATCTTTAAATGACATTTATGTTTTAAATGAAACCAAAACTTGAAATGATTTATAAAATTTTCGGATGCCAATTTAGAGGGCGTAGTTAGTCCCGAAATGTGCGAGATAGTCAAAATAAGTGTCATATTATATTTTTATGTTTCGAGCGCTTTTGACTGGTTTAACTTAAATGTGTAGTTGTGAGTCATTTTGATGTGGTATTAACCATTTAAGTTAGGAATTTAGACTAAAGCCACGATTTAGTCTTGCACCTCATTTATTTCTCTTAAGTGTATTTACTAACCTAGAGAGTAAGAGAGAGGAAGAGAAATTGTGGAGAAAAGAAGAGAAAAAGAAGAAAATTGGAGATTGAAGATTGGGATTGTTTCTACCAAGAGAAATCTGAGATTTCAACCTGAAGGCAAGTTTTCTACTTACTAATATGTGATTTTAGAAGAATAAATTATATTGATTGTTGTGTATTGGGAATAATGGAACAAATATGGAATTTATGGTGTTTGAGCCCTAATCATAGTTTAAGTTGATGATATTGTAGGTTATGGTAGTTGATAATCATGTATAATGGTTTTGGGTAGATTAATGTTGGTTGATGTGTGTAAAAATGGAGGAGATTTGAGTTTTGGGTAAAAACTAGGGTTCATAACCCGTAGCCCATTCTTGGCAAATTCGCAGGGGGCGAATCGATTCGGCCCTAGGGCGAATCGATTCGCTAAGGGGTCAAATTACAGGGATAGGAACCTGAATCTATTTGGGTTAAGGTCGAATCGATTCGGCTGAGGCAGAAAGTTGGGTTTGCCATCCGAATCGATTCGCTTTTGGGCGAATCGATTCACTGCTTGGGGCGAATCGATTCGGCCCTAGGGCGAATCGATTCGAAATCAGGTTATTTTGAGTTATTTTTATAACTCGATTTTTATCCTTTCTTTTTGACTTGGGACTTAGGAACCTTCTTGTATAAAGTAAACTTAGTGTCCTAGAGTCTTACATTGGGTAGGCAACTTTCTTAGGTTAAAAGGGGAAGGTTAGGACTTATTTTGGGGAGTACCAAATTGATGATTAGGTATTTATTTCCTTAATTTGTTAATCCAATATTTTGGGATGTAGAGATAAATAATTGAAGAGTAATTGTCACATTATTGGGAGATGCTAGAATTGGTGGTTTATAATAACACCATAAAATTTTTGGAGAATATTGAGAGTTTATTCATTCATTGAGGTTAAAACGATGGCATGAATTACGTATGGCCCCGGATAAAATGTGATGTTAAACGATAATGGTTTCGAACAAAATGAAACATACATATGTCAAATGGAAATGAAAAGGTTAAATGATAATTTACTTAAACACACCTCTCTAAATGCTATCATAAGGGAAGTTCGCGCATGAGGTGAAGTCTCCTGGCTAGTGAATGCAGGGTGAATATAGTCATCGGCCATATGACCGGTTATTATGTATGTTGTATTTATTTGCGCTAGTGAGGTAATTCCGAGTGTGGTTATGACTCACACGCAGGTATATGGCCACTTCTCGGCGTTGCGTTAGGATGCCCAGGTTGTCTTGTTTGATAGGCCCTAGAAGATGATAGTCATTTAGGAGCGCGCACAATGGAAAAATTCGGACGGCGATCTTAGAATCGTTATATGTATATGACTATAACTATTCTTATTCAAGATGGACTTGATTTATGAAAAATTCCATGAGAGCATATAACTGTGATTATGTTTCACAATGAGATATGGAGCAATGAAATGAAATAGTGTAAAGAATGGAAATTTTAATTAATGATATTCATTCATATCCTTTTACATAATTGAATTAATCTTATGGTCATTTAATTGCTTTAGATTATGCTTTGAGATTGTGTAGGTAGATTCTTATCTTTATCAATCATGATTAACCGTTCATAACTATCATACTCTTTATTCATCTGGTGATCATATAAAATCGGGCTCTGAACTGTTCATTTTTCTTGTTGTGCATGAATCTTATATTCGCTCAGGTGCTCCGCTGCAAGGATGCTCGTACTGACTTCCCTTTCCAGTGTCAAGGTGCCACAACACCTTGCGGACATTGCGGGATATTTTTTTATAGATGCCTTCATTTTTATACTCTAGTTATGATCGGGTCATTTACTCGGGCGTGTGGCCCAAGCTTTTGTATTTGCTTATTGTAATGTATTATGTAACGTAATGAACTTGTTGAATATTATTGTAAGAGACTGTTGACCGACAACATATTCGATCCCCTTATTGTATACTTGATGCGGATGTAATATAAGTTCTTTTGGATTTCCATTTTCTTTTTAAATTGGGTTGCTTAGATGTTTTCTTTAACTTATAAAATAAAATTTTTGGCAACCCGTTTTTCTAAAATATAGGGTGGTTACATCCCGTATACTTAGTATATTATTGTGATGCTGAGAATGGTCCAACTATAACTCCTGTAAATATCTGAGAATCGAGCTGGCCATCCCTTATTTTGATGAGCGGGTTGTCACAGAAGAGTGTAGCACTCGACTCAATAAATTAGGATGGGTTTAACTAAAATAAAAAATAAATAAATAAAGATGTGATTTAAGGTCCACACACTAATTAAACCCAACTAAATAAAGTGAACTCACAAAAGTAACTTAGAGGATATAACTAGTCAAAGGCAAAAAATCAGATTAACTTTAATCCCAAATAATTTAAATAAAATCGGATTTAAACTAAAAATTATTTTAAAAACAAATATGTAACACAAAAAAAACTTTAGTTTTAGCTTTTAAGTTCAGTTTAATAAGAGCACACACATACACACATACAAGCGGGTTAACAAAAATCAGCACCAAAATAAATGACCAGTGATATGGATTTATAAAAAAAACATTTCTTTTTAACACGCAGATCTAAACATACAAATAAATAGTTAAACACCACAAAAACTTGTTCAAATATTTAAACAAAAATTTTAACAAATTCAAACAAATAATAAACATTATGTCGATTTAAACAGAGCAAAAAAAAATAATGTTCAGTTCTTAAATCACCAAGAAAGGACTCTTGGGAACTTAGGCAAAAATAAATACTTATGGATATATGATAGGAGCATATGGATCAACATGTGGAGTTAAAAGGAAATGGGTCAAAATATATGATAAGATGAGAAGTATTATTTTTGCATTAGACTTCAGTTTAAAACCAAAAAAATAAACTTAGTGCAGTTGTCTATATATGTATAATGTCATATATATATATACTAGGGTGTACCCGTGCCGATGGCACGATGATATATTTGCCCCCATGATATTTTGTCCCCATGTCGATGGTACGACGATAAATTTGTTCCCATTATATTTTGTCTCCGTGCCGATGGCTCGACGATAAATTTGTTCCCATGATATTTTGTATTTTAAACGTGTCACCAATATTTCAAATATAAATACTATATTTTAAACGTGATAGCACGGGGATAAATTTTCTCCCGAATATTTGTGGTTATAAAACACGAACACTACCGAAAATAGAGAAAAAAATAATTGCCTAAGATACTCATTTCACTCAGGTAAATAAAAATTATCCATCAAATAAGGTTTTAAAATTATACATTCTCAAAGTACCCCGAGTTGCTTAAACTACAGAATATTATGATTGTTTTGCATAACTTTACAAAAAATACTAACAAAATATTAAATCTCTGATTTAATCTTTTTTATTTATATTTCAAGTTACTTTTGAAATCATCTTTAATTAGAGCATTATGTGTAGTATGAATTTTTCCACATATGTATTCATACTCTCATTTTTACAGTACATATCACATAGTTCTATTACCTTTTATTCTTACATGTATAATAGGGTGTACCTGTACCGATAACACGGTGATAAATTTATTCCCGAATATTTATGATTTGCTCACACTCGTACCCGGGTTGATGGCACAGTAATAAATTTTCTCTCGAGTATGTGGTTGTAAAACACTCACTCCCATGTATGGTATTATTCATTTGTGATTAGGGCATACCCATGGTGATGACACGACGATAAATTTGTTTTCAAAATATTTTGTATCCGTATCGATAGCACAATAATAAATTTGTTCCCGTGATAAATTTATTCATGTGCCGATGGAGAATAGAATTATTGTTGTAAACAATTTAAAACGTAAATTATCATTTGTATTTTATCAAAAACGTAAGGAAAACAACCATATAAATTTTTAACAACATACGTACAACATTATAATACGTAATGAGCACTAATAAAAACTCAATTAAACATGAGTATTTATAACGTGACTGGAAAAAAAATAATAACCAAAAAAATTCTTAAAAAACTATATACGTAATGTCAAGAGTAATTTTAAAGTTCAAATCATAACTTCAATGCACATTTGAGAAGCTAATAGAAATACAAATTGGGACTGCTTTGAGTTGATCATAAATATTTATTATTTGTATTTTAAACTTTTTTTTTTAATTTTACAACATTTAAAATAATTTCTGTATTTTTCATTAAAAATCTAATCTAAAAAAATTATGTTTTTAATTATTTTCAACTTATTGAGTCACTCAAACACCCATTTACCCAATATTCTCTTGTTTTTTAAGCTCCGCGCCAGCGGCACCTCTTATTTTCAAACTTAATTTTTTAAAATGATTTTTAACTCATGTAGTCCCTCAAACAACTATTTATTAAATATTCTCTTATTTTTAAAGATTCGCACCAACACCCCTTACTTTTAAACTTAATTTTTTAAAATTATTTTTAACTCATTTAGTCATTCAAACAACCATTTACCCAATATTCTCTTATTTTTAAAGGTGCAAGCCAGCGGTACCCCTTATTTTTAAACTTATTTTTTTTAATTATTTTTAAATCAATTAGTTCCGCAAACACCCATTTACCCAATATTCCTTTATTTTTAAAGGTCCGCGCCAGCGGCAACCTTTATTTTTAAACTTAATTGTTATTTTAATTTTACAATATTTAAAAAAAAAAATTATTTCTTAAAACTGCTTAAAAATGTAAAAAAAAAAATTATTTATACTAAACTAACTTTTATTTTTTTAAACAGTTTTTCTCAAAAAAAATATTTATTATATTAAAATAGTGTTTTTTAATAATATCTTTTTTTCTAATTAGAACATTTTTTTCTAAAATGAAAAAGCAAACAAAAAACCTTATTAAAACTATACCATATTTTTTCAAAGAGAAAAAAAAATATTCAATAAAAAAGTGACACTTAGCAATGTGTACTAAGAGTACTAAGAGTGTGCTAATGGCCGGTAAGGCGCGTAGCACTCGGTTCAATAACTTACTTTTTTAGCCCTTGCAGTGTACCTGCATTTCTTGAGCCCCATGTACTGTACCAACATTTATTATTCACTCAAAACGACTCCGTACTTCTCTCATGGACACACAACCCAACAAACCAAATTGAATCTCAAACACAACACAAACCCAAACATTTAGGCCAACCGAGTAGTAAACCTGCCTTTGAAACACACAAAATGATTCCATCTATTTTTATTGATTTTACAGAAAAACGATTAGATCTCACATACACTGGTTGTGAACATTAATTCGGAACCCGAATTACAAAAAAAAATCAATGAACTACCAAATAACAGAAATTTCAAAACCCTTAAATAATTTAAATAGCCATAGAAGTACCTGCAAAATGAAAAAATAAAAGGAAAGATCAGAGTGAGAGAACATTGTTTCGAATAGAAGAAACATAAATAAACTGTAAAAGGTGTAATTTATATTTTCTGCTCCACACTTAAATAAACGGTGAAGAAGAAAAATAAATAAGACTTCAAAGTTGCAATAATCCAAACCCATCTAAAATGCATAATTAAAATCAAAATCATTTAAAGTTGTAGTGAGAGAGAGAGAACCTCAGATCTAGCCACCTGTTGAAATAGAAAAACACAATCAACCTGAGATCTATGACTTTGTAACTTATTGGGTCTATCTCACCTGTTGAAATAGAATGCCTTAACATCAAATTTGCAAATTAATGGATCTTGTGAACAAACTGAGATTTATGACTTTGGCTTTGGCTTGGTGTGTGCGAAGAAAAAATATCAACCCAGTGGGCCGGTGTTGCTAGCAGCTGAACTTGACGATGGCTCTAAATATGGTGCGAAGAAAACTCCCAACCCGAGATCTGTTTTTTCTCCCTTAACCACAACCTAACGGTGGCAATAATCTAAACCCGTGTTCAGAGTTGCATTAAGAGAGAGAGAGAGAGAGTACCTCAGATCTTGATTGAAACTAAAAACACAAAAAAAAACGTATATACAAAAAACCTCATTGATCTGATATTTGTGCCTGAAAAAGAGACAAAATGGTGAAAGCTAAGGTACCTGGAAATAGAGCTGATATTTGTACCTAAATTGAAGATCTGATATTTGTATCGAAATAAATGGGTTTTGTACCTGAAAAAAATGGGAAAGCTAAGGTAGAGAGGGATCTGAAACTCCAACACTGAACTCCATTCCAACCCGAACAAACCCTCTCCACCCCCTCCCAAAAATGTCGGGGTAGAAAAAAACAAATCCCACAAATGATCTCCACCTCCGGCGCCGTAAAAAGCCTCCGCGTCATTCGTATCCACTCCGACGATATCTGGCCAAAGAAGAAATCTCAGTGGGCTTCCCAGTGGACTCCCTACCCAAAGAAGAAATCGAAGATGGTGGTATGTTTCCACCGCCCACATGCTTCAGTTTCTGCCAACATCAGAGATATATGTTTGAGGGAGTGGGTGTTTGAGGGAGTGGGTGTTTAACACAGTGGGATGGTTGGGGGGGAGTGAGGGACGACTGGGGTTGTAGGGAGGGGAGTAGAGCACCCAACATCAGAGATATATGTTTTATGCGTGGGGGTGGATTTGGATTATGGGAGAAAGTAAAAAAACATCAGATATATATGTTTTGTGGAAAATTTGACCTTCCTTTTTTCTCGAGCCTTGGGCTCTATCATGTTAAAAATATCAATTAATAAAATATGTAGCTTCATTCAGATTATGCATTGTTCCGTGAGCCTTGAGCCTTGTGCTCAACTTCTGAGATATGTAATTTCTTCTTGAGCCTTGTGCTCAGCTTCATTCAGATTGTGCTTTTTAGCAAGTACAAATGGTTCACAATTGATTTTGGACAAACGATTTTGGAGGCAATCTCGTCAAGAGACAAAGATCAAATTTCTCGAGACGTAATTGGAGGAGATAAAAATAGTTGTATGATGTGGCGATATGACGTGGCGAAATTTGTATGATGTGGCAAAACACCCTCCTGCTTTATTATATATATATATATATATATATATATATATATATATATATATATATATATACACACACTAGTATATATAAAAGTAAAAAAACTTATAGTGATAGCCAAAAGATCGAAACCCGGAACCTCCAAACTTTTGAGCTCCAAGGCGATCAATCGTACCAAATCAGGAACAAAGTTTAAAAAAAAAAGAACCCCGGACAAAAAAAACACCACTGGAAAACAAATAGCCACCAAAAACTAGCCAACAGAAAAACCCGTACCACCTCCAACTTGAACTAAGATTTGAAAACCCAATCTCACAACTCTTTCCAAACTCCCAAAGAAATTAACTTGTGTTTTAAACCTTCAAACAACACGAACCAGTAAAGATCCAAACCAGATCTCAAAGCTCCCAAAAGTTCTTCTCAAAATCAACCCAAGGTTGAAGGAAAAAAAAACGAGAGCAAAAAATTTATGGCAGCGTTTTCTAGTCGAGAGAGAGAGAGCAAAAAAAATCAGATCACTCAAATAATGTGTGAATCGTTGGAGAAAAAGAGAGAGAAAGAAGGTAAAAAAAATTTGGGCAACTCTTTGAATTTAGAGGGAGAGAACAAAAAAAAAACTCTCTCTTTTCTCAGCATTAACTTCAGATATAAACCCAACAAAGAGAGAGCCTAGGTAAACTCGAAAATAGCAAAAAAAATGTGGGCCAAGAAATAAGCCACCAACAGCATAAATGGCTGGAGGTACACGCAAAGGAAATCTGGAGACACACAAAACAGATCTCGATACAGCCAACCTCGAAACCATAAAATGGTTTTGAACCAAAACCATAAACACCCAAAATAATGAGCACAAAAATTAAAAGCTGCCTTTTAATATTTGGATTAAATGAAGAATTTAAACAATGCCTAATGTCTAAACAAAAAACATTTTATCCAATTAAAAATTCAAAATAAATATAAAAAATATTTATAAATGTCAAAAATAAAAAATAGAGTAAAATGATTCTACAAAATTTATGTAACACAAAAATACATCCTTGATATATTTTCAAAAAAATTTATATACAAAAAAAACTATTAAACTTATATACGAGAATATACAAATACTTAAAATAAAAATAAATATGAAATTGTATTTTACCCAAAGAAATTTGTATACAACAAAAAATTATTTTTATCAGAAATAATTTGTATATTAAATCAATATAAGAAAATATGATTTAAGGTACATAAAAAATAGATTTGAATAAAACAAAAAAATGCAGGAGCATATAAAATTGTTTGTCTCAAAATTGAGTCAACAGAAAAAGAATGGGATTTTCAATATCCCCCTTTGGTCAATTTTGTGACAAACTAAACTGAGACTCAACAATAAGAAACGACACAAATTACAGAACTCAACTATACACATGAGTCATAAAAATAAAAGATTGCATGACTCAACTAACGACATGAAATCCTAAAGTGGAAGAGTACATGACTCAACTAACCACAAGATATCCTAAACGACTAAAAAAATTATAAAATACAATAATAAAAGAGTCTCAAATTCTCCCCCCTGTTTGTCTCAAAGGGACAAAGGGCACGGAAGAATCCTACTAAATAAAGGTTAGCACAACAACAAATGCAACTAAAAAGTACTAATAAACAAACTAGAACTAACTGAAACAAGTTAGTTTGAAATTTTGGTACACCTCATTTGACAACCTACGTCATCTTTCTTAATCCACTTAGATTTAACAATAGGATAAGAAGTCTCAAAATGGGCAGAATTAAAGTTAAATTGGGGAAAATTCGACTTTAAAGGGATCCTTGGCATATTCTTAACACTACTTTGCTTTTTACTTAGATGCAAATGACCCGTTTTAAGACAAAAGTAACATTTATACACATGCATATCATAAGATTTACGATTAAAAGGAATCTGTTTCAGTTTGGTCACTTCAATTTTCTTAGTTAAATTCAAACGCTGAAAATAGAATTGTTCCAAATGGCCAGATTTTAAACAAAATTTACACCTAAAAGTCTTGTTACCACCGAATTTAACATAATTATAAGACTTTGTCAGCGGATTTCTATTATAAAAATTCTACTTGAGTTTAAACTTAGTCTTTCATGACAAAACTGCATTAAATGGCCCTTTTTAGAACAAAACCTACACTGAAAAACAGGTTTAGCAGCATATTTCATTCTAACATTTTCAATTTTCTTAAAATTGCCTACATTTTCTTTATGATGTCTTAATCTCTTATGTCATAATTTTTCTAAATGACCAATTTTAGAGAAATAATCACATTTAAGAGCAGGTTTGGCAGTTTTAAATTTCCCAGTAAATTGATTTTCCCTAAACTTGCCTAATTCAAATTTATCTTGTCCTAATTTCTTAAAACAAAATATAACAACCCTAATTTTTAAATTAATTTTGAAAAATTCGAAGAAAATAAATTTATGGGAATTAATTTTTTTTATAATTAAAAACGTTGAGTTTTATATTTGAAATTTGGATTTTCAAATGGATTGTAATCGAAATTAAAATCGGAGTCATAATGGGATTTTAAAATAAAAAGGCGTTTGTCATAGATTTAGGCCGTGACTAATGGAAAATATTTTTTAGTTAAATAGAATTAAACTAGAGGATCTGATCGATCGACTATGCCCAGATTTGAGGCGGTTCCGTGATTTTATTTGTAGTGTTAGAGTGGAATTAGGATTCCTAATTAGTATATAACAATTATAATTCATGGGGGGACTTCTCATAATCACTTTTTTTCCAAGTTTTTCACCAGAGAGCCCTTTCAAAAGTTTTTCCTCTCCTCCATAATCATCAACCTCCAATTTAATCAAGTTTTTGTCACAAGTTGTGAAGGCTTAATTGGGGTTTAATTAAGTTTGTCAAAGAACACTTCTTTATTAATTTTTTGAGAGGAATCCATCTCTGATACCAGTTTTTCTTCAACTTAATCTCAGGCATGAATACTCTATTCTTTTCCTTTAGTATTATGAGTTTTAATTGTCGCCTAAACCCTTAATCCCGTGTTTTTGATTAAAATCAACTAGTAACTTAATTAGAGAAAGTGAACACTAATTATGGGACTGTTTTTATTAAAACTTTTAACCTGAATAATATTCATAACCCTTGGGTACGTAGGATTGATGAGTGAATTTTGGGTTTTATTGGTATATGTTGCATGTAGAAAAACTTTGGTTTTGAATTAAATGAATTTTGGGGGCGCGTGACTCATGTAAATTGTGTAGAGATATTGAAATTGGAAATATGATGTATTAATGATGAAATCTCGATGCATTTAATTTTAAATAAATAAATGGGATTAATTGGGTGTTTCTGACTATGTGATAATTAAATTAAGATTGAATTGAATTGAACTATTATGCGTAGTTTTATACGTTGATTAATTATTCTTGTTTGTGTGACTTGTTGATATTATTAAATTTCCATTGTGATGACACGTTGTTGGGTATTTTTGATCTCCTTATATTTTAGTTTGCCTTCTAGGTATGGGACTAATAGGTAGGCATTTTGATGATTTACGCCTTCTAGGTATGGGACTGGTGAGTGTAGATTACTACGACTTTATTATGTTGGGGGTAGGCTGATTTTTGATACTTTATCGTCATTACACTAGCCTATGCATGAGACTATATTGAGATTTATAATAGAAATTTATCCTATGTATAGCGTAGTACCTATTGGTGACTTGGGAACCCTTAGGTATGGGACTAAGGGATATTTTTGGAATCTCATATCGATTAAAAGGGTGGGGTAATTTGTTAATAATTGAGAAATTGAGAATTTAATACCTAAGATAATAAGACGTGTATTAAAATATATTGGTGACATAATCAACGAGGCCCGATAGTTTAAACGGGCCAACCGACGTTTTATGTCGTGTCGTGTGTGGAACCTCGCCAATCAGCAGAGGTCGACAGTTTAAACGGATCAACTGGCATTTGAACGAGGGGATGCGTATATTAGTTGAGAAATCACCCATGGAGGGAGGGCTGCTATATTAATATATTTTGGTGGGGGAACCACCCGAGGGGGGAGGACCGCCATACCTAATAATAAAGTGAGAAGAATCATGCATGTGGTGAATTTAATTAAATTAACAATTTGGGACTATGGGATATCTAAGATGATATTGGTGTGATTTTTATAAGAATCTTTGGGGGTGGTTAGTAATTTACTTTTCTTGTGTAATTATCTCGTATTAATTAAAATATTCAATTGTGATATTTATTGCATATAATGCTACTGTCTGGGTTCACGGATCTTATTTGAGGGGAGTAGTGTGTATTCATGCTCGGGGATCTGACCTTGTGCGTTGACTAACTTTTTTTAGCATAAGTTTTGGAGGAGTTGCATAGGATTATTTGCAGACTTTCTTGGAGGTGCAGTTGGAGTTATTTACTTTATGTGTATTAGTTTAGTTTAATTTCCTTTCCTTCGTATTTGTATTGAGACCCGATTTATGGTTTTGTTGGTCCATTCTGTTCCAAAGTTGTATAGGTTTATTTAGATGTTTCATTCTGGAGTCAGTTGGAGTTTATTCAGTTTTATACTATTGGAGATTAATTATTATTTGGAGTTTTAGCATGTGATGGATCTTTTTAGCTCAGTTGTTAATATCATTTGGGATTGATTCAAATATTTATCTTGTGAATGGATGTCTCAATGTCTCATATCTGTCATATGCTGAGAATGGTATTTATTTAGTTCGCGCCCGGCTTAATTTTGGTGGTTGCGGACGCCAGAATTAGGCGGGTGTGATAGATGGTATCATAGCATGGTCTTAGGTCTCGTAGGTTATGAGTTCGTTTAGCTTCCGCGTTACCGATCTTTAATCATCTTTATTGATTTGTACTCCTAGAGGTAGTGGATATAGCATATGTGTTAGCTATGTTTCTTGGAGATATAGAGTCTTGTGGTAAATACGTTGTAGGCATCGAGTTTGGAAGCAGTAAGCTTGACGGGAGGATCCCTAGGATTTCTTTTGGAGACGATAATTATTTGGGAAATCATTAGTATAAATTTTGGGTATGTCCTATATCAGTGTAGCGATGTAATTTAATTTGAGGATTTAGGTATTGTGAAGATAATCGGAGATAGAATTGAATAGTGATTTGTGAGAGCGTGTGGGGTGCCGTTACTTTCTTAGTTATATATATATATATATATATATATATAGGCGATACATATAATTTTGTTGTTCGTGGGGAAGGTGCGTGTAGGATTGGGTGTATGGGCGCTCAATCATGGCATTCTGCGGGTAGGCATATGTGAGCCTTTGTAACACCCCGCCTAATTAAATACCGGGTGATCAGTCCTTTATTAAATTATAACCAAGGTGAACGGTTGGTTCATTCTTAGCATCACTGTCGCAAAATAACTTTTCATATTAAACACCCTAAATAATTAAGCTAAGTGACAAAACCATTTTTAAGACATCAATCTCATAGTTAATTTAAAACCAACATTTAAAACCTTTCACAATCCATAGTTTAAGAGTCACACAACAACTAGACTGGAAGAGATAATCCAAGCAATTTAAGCATTCAATAATTAAATTACAACTTTAAAACTTCAAAGGAAAAATATCCTAACAGTAACAATCCCAAAAGTATAAATACAGGAAGTAAACGAATCACAATCTGTGATAAAACCAACTGAATAATGGAAAAAGGGCGACACATGCCCAACTGGATAAAATAGAACTAGAAGTGGAATCAATAATGAGATCGTCTAAGAAAGAGGCCTGCAACTCCCACCAAAGCTGCAGCACGTTCCTTCCAAAGGATCCTAAGCATGACGCCCTTGTGGCTGGGCATCTGTAATATATACATATATATACAAAAGAGAAGAGATAAAAGGAAACGGGTCAGAGCCCGATTGTAAAATAGTTTAAAAATTAGTTTAGCAAGTATTTAAAATGCTTACCGGCTAATGCAACAATCATATTAGTATGCAGCACTCTCTTGAGGAATTATCACCTCTCTTCTAATGCACTCACCTATCGCACTATTTAACCCAACAGTTTAGCCTTTCTTAAAATTCTCATAAGGTTTTCATGCCGACAATTACTAGTGCTAAGAGAGTTAATTTCTAAAGGTAAAGTTTTCACATAACTCTCATTTTATTATAAAATTTCTCAGTATTGCCTCAAACTTTTCACACACTTTTAAATATCTGAATATTTATTCATTACTCAACTACTTTTAATCACAGTAGAAAGTTTCCCAATTTAAATTATATATATATATATATATATATATATACTGTCGGCACCCCGCATAAATTTATGGTGCTGGCATACTCTGCTATCTAGTCCCCATATCACTCGTACTAGGGAAAATACTAGTTCGGAATCACTCTCGAATAGTATTAACACAAAACACATACAAATTGAGGCAAAGCATAGTTCCAAGTCACTAAGAGGTCAACAAATACCCTCACGTCTCTTAGGACCATCTGACTATCTATCAGATAGCGTATTCGAGGGATTCCTATGTTCTAGTGTACAAGTCAATATCCCCCATAAAGGTCACATCGAGATAAGACTGTCCCAATGTGGTAACCTCAGTGATAGCAAGTAGCGCGGGCATGATTTTTATAGTATATGCACAAACACAGTCATATAGGTATACTACCATTCTCATTTCTAATTTAGGTACACCCACGACCCATACTTAGGATATTTATTCTTATTACACATTATTAGATTATCCCGTATAACGGTTCGACTCTCTTATTCTTATTGATGGAATTATTCCAAACTTACTTCGTAACCTTCGTGAAATCCTATCTCCCTAAGTGTAATTTCAGTAGGTACTTTTTTATTTTATGACGTAACTTCATTACGAGTCTCACCCTTTAGACACACGTTCCCATTATTACTTAAGTGTAAAACACATCCGTTAAATGTAAATCTCGTCTTACATTAAAGGTTTCATTCTTATAAAGTCCTACTGGTCTTCTTTATATCCCAAAATGTTCTAACACTAATGTCCAAGGATTTCTATTCATTTAAGTTGGAACAACCTATTTAAAAAGGGGAATGTGAGTTTTCTAGGAGGGGTCGATCAATCGATGTCAGGGGCTCGATCGATCGATGCTCTCGGGTCGATCTATCAATCAAGTAGTTATGGCCAAACTGCAGAAATACCAGTTACGGGAATGCTACTCCAAAATCATCCAAATCATCATATTTGATTTCCAAACTTCCAACAAATCATACTACAAGTGTTGTATCCCCGACTAATTAATATTCCACGTAAGACATGCGAGTTTTCATCAATTTTAACGAATTAAATGGGCCAAAATCCATAAAAATAACAAGAACCCTAATATTTTCTTTAACTTAGTTCTTCCCATTCTTTTCCCAAATTTTGTACTAATAACTCAATGAAATTTCTTGGTTCAACCTCTACATATTAATTAGATTTCCAGAATACGTCTTTTACCTCTACAACATGCGAATTCGAGTCTCCAATACATGCTTTCTTTCACAAAAACTAGTCATAATCAACCCTTGACTAATATCATTGAAGCATTAACTAAAATAGAGAAAGTTAGATACTTGCCTGGAAATATTTGGCTCAGATTTGTGGAAAAGATTGGTGTGGTTGTGATCCTCTATGCGCGATCTACAATTTGGCGGCGACGGCGGTGCAAACGGTGGAGTTCTTGGCCTAGAACTCCTTGGAAAGCTTCTCCTCTTCCTCTCCAATGGCCGTATTTGGTTTTTGGTTATTCTAACCCTAGAAGACAACTCCTATTATCTTATATAATCTTAGAAAATTCGTGGGTTTCCATGCCGAAAAATACAAAATGTCTAAACCGACCTCCCGGGATGCTAATTAGGCCTAATAATGCCCGGAACCCAAACTAAACCCCCGGGTACATTATTTTGACTATCTCGACCCTTCCAGACACATTGACACACTCAAAATGACCATACGAGTGACTTATAATTTATTCACTTTTAATAATTCGAATTTAATCTCGACACGACACAGGCGCGTCTCAATAAATTTCCAAAATTATCAAATTAGATTCTCGTGATAATTTTACTAAATTCAATTGGACCTCTTACTTTACCCATAAAGTAATTTACAACAAAATTCCAATAATTACTAACTCTCATAACGCTAGTAAATATTTAAATGATTTTTGGATTTAATATTAAATTAATATCTCTAATTAAATTTAGTAAATCCCCAAAATTAAAAGTCATAAAAATACGGGGTATTACATACTTCCCCCCTAATAACGGAATTTCATTCCGAAATTCAAAAAAATTAAGGTATACCTGGTAAGAATAACTCTGGGTACTTCTCATGCATGTCTGCCTCACGCTCCCAAGTGGATTCTTTCACATTATGATGCTCCCACTGGACCCGTACAAGTGGTACTACTTTTGACCTCAATCTCCTTTCGCTATGGTCTAGAATAGCCACTGGCCTCTCCTTTCGCTATGGTCTAGAATAGCCACTGGCCTCTTCTCCGCCAATAAATAATGTCTTCATATCCTCAATGCGAAGACGACCGCTGCTAACTCTAGGTCATGAGTAGGGTAATATATATCGTGTGGCTTAAGCTTCAGAGAGGCAAAAGTGATAGCCTTCTCCTCCTGCTGAAGTACTCCCCCAAGTCCCCGTAAGAAGGCATCGGTGTAAACCAAATACTCCACGCCTGGCTTGGGTAAAGCAAGAACTGGTGCCAAAGTCAGCTTGTCTTTCAGCTCATTGAAAGCCAATTGACAAGTATCGTCCCAAACATATGGTACCCCCTTGCGAGTCAGGTTCGTCAATGGACCCTCTATCTTAGAGAACCCCCGAATGAATCTCCTGTAGTACCTAGATAACCCCAAGAAACTACGCACTTTCGTTGGTGTCATGATCTGTCCCCACTCCCTCACTGCTGACATTTTACTCGGGTCAACAGCTATCCCCAGTTCAGAAACAACATGTCCCAAGAACTGCACCTCTCGTAACTAGAATCCTCACTTCTTATACTTAGCATATAGCTGATGCTCTCGTAGAGTCTGAAGAACCTGCCTCAAGTGCTCATCATGCTCTTCCTCAGTGTGTGAATATATTAGTATGTCATCTATGAAGATGACAAACTGATCCAAGAACTCTCTGAACACTCGATTCATCAAGTCCATGAATACGGTTGGAGCATTCGTGAGTCCAAATGGCATCACTCTGAACTCCTAGGACCCATATCTAGTCAAGAAAGCAGTCTTTGAAACATCCTACTCCTTGATCCGTAGCTGATGGTATCCTGACCTCAAATCTATCTTCGAAAAGAAAGTTGCTCCCCTCAGTTGGTAGAACAGATCATCGATTCGAGGCAACGGATATTTTTTCCGTATCGTGAACTTGTTCAGCCCCCTATAGTCCACACATAGCCTCAGTGAACCATCTCTCTTTTTCACAAACAAAACTGAAGCGCCCCAAGGTGAGGTACTCCTATGAATAAAGCCCTGACCTAACAGTTGCTCTATATGATCTCGTAACTCCCTTATCTCCGCTAGAGCCATACGGTACAGAGCGAGTGCTATCGGTCGGGTATTCGGTAACAAATCTATGAAAAAATCTATTTCTCGACTGGGGGTAGGCCTGGTATCTCCTGAAATACATCAGAAAACTCACAAACGATTGGGATCGAGTCTAAGGGAGTCACGACCTCCTTAGAGGTATCCTCCTCTATCTAATACAAATGAGCGGTAGAGCCTCCCTCTAGGCAAGGCATTGCCACTACAAACATCTCCTGCCCCGGAATGGCAAAGACAATACTCCCACCGAAACAATCTATTATGGATCTGTGTGCTGCGAGCCAATCCATGCCAATAATAACATCTTGCTCATGCATATCTAAGACTAACATCTCTGCTGGTAAGATTAAGCTACCAATCTCCACTCCCACACCTCGGTATGTAAAGAAAATTAAAGACCCATTTCCCAGTGGTGAGTCTACGCATGTCACCACAGTGCTCTCTATTGTGGATAATAACCCTAAGGCCTTCGCAAAGTGAGTAGCTATAAAACAGTGTGTCTCCCCAGTATCAAATAAAACTCGACCCATAGTACCATGGATAGGAAACGTACCCTCAATCGCAGGTGGTGCCTGAGGAGCTACTGCCTGGTGGACGTTATAGACACGTCCGTACTATAATTTTCCCTGCTGCACTAGAGCTACTGGGATGGTTGGTAGGGCTGGTGCCTGAGCCGATGCTGGGAGGGCGTCTGGAAAAGTGGCCTCTGTGGCTCATTACGGGTACCCTGCTACTGTGGAGCCCTATCTCCCTCTGAACAATCATGGCAGCTATGGCTATTTTTACCACACCCCAAGCATCGGCCCCTAAAATTTCCTCCCCTATGTCCCTGCTGATTACGGTCCTATTGGCCTTTACCACCCCGCTATTGGCCCTACTGAAAACATTGTTGGCCCTGATGGCCTTGCTGCTGACCCTGCGGTTGACGATGTTGGCCCAGCTGGCCCTGCCTAAATCCCCCAAATCCCTGCCCGGAGTCCGCTTGGCAGGGTCCCCCTGATGGGAACTTTGCTCATGCTGACGAGTTTGCCCCTGAAATGTCAGTGCTCCACTAGTACCACTACCCCCTGTCCTGCCCTACTGGCTGGACTCTCCTGCTCGCTTGCTTCCCTGCAGATGGAAGCGATGATCCTGGAAGTGTAACAAAGCAGCATTGAGTACATCCATGTAGGTACTCAGTGGCAGATTGCCTATAAGGTGTTGACGGATCCTCCAGACTAACCCGTCCACAAACAACACTATATTCTTTCCCTCAGTGGGTGCCTCGTCTGGAACTATAGTGAGAAGTCTAGTGAACTCCTCCTCGTACTCAGCAACAGTCGTATTCTCATGTTTCAGATTCAGTAGCTTCTATCTCATCTCAGTCTGCATGACGGATGGAAAGTATTTGCTGTCAAACCGCTCCCAAAATGACTGAATAGTGATAATATCCCTCTCCTCCAAGGTGGTGGTGGATTCCTACCAATACAAAGCGGCCCCCACTAGCTTGAAGGAATCCAACATCTCTTTCTGCACGTCCGTGCACTCGTACATGCGCAGATGCCTCTGAATATCTTTCTTCCCTTGGCTGGCTACTATGATATCCGAACTACCCGCAAACTCTGGGGGGTGCGCCTTCTAGAAGGCATCCCTAACTCGCTCCCATACAGAAGGAAGCTATGCCGGTATTGGCACCACTGCCTAAACCTGGGGTGGAGCCTGCTGCACTACTGCCAACGCAGCATTCACCGCCTAAGCAACGATAACGGCTACCTCTGTTGCGTTCATCGTTCCCTGAACCGGAGCTGCTGGCTGCTCAGCCTGGGCACGTCTGTCCCTGGGTGCACGTCTCGGAGACATCTGAAATGTAAAGAAATTTATTAGTCTACAGTTATTAGCAATTTCCCAAATAGCTGAAGACATAAGTGTAAAAGTAAGAATACAACAATCCTAAAAATAGGGCTCTATAGCAAGAACGCAAAGCTGAAAGCGAAATAAGCCGTACAGATCCTAAAGGACACTAGAACCTGATGCTCTGATACCACCTGTGACACCCCACCTAATTAAATACCGGGTGATCAGTCATTTATTAAATTATAACCAAGGTGGTCAGTTGGTTCATTCTTAGCATCACTGTCGCAAAATAACTTTTCATATTAAACACCCTAAATAATTAAGCTAAGTGACAAAAACCATTTTTAAGACATCAATCCCATATTTAATTTAAAAGCAACATTTAAAACCTATCATAATCCATAGTTTAAGAGTCACACAACAACTAGACTGGAAGAGATAATCCAAGCAATTTAAGCATTCAACAATTAAATTCCAACTTTAAAACATCAAAGGAAAAACATCCTGACAGTAACAATCCCAAAGTATAAATATGGGAAGTAAACGAATCACAATCTCTGATAAAACCAACAGAATAATAGAAAAATGGCGACACATGCCCAACTGGATAAAATAGAACTAAAAGTGGAATCAATAATGAGGTCGTCTAAGCAAGAGTCCTACAACTCCCACCTAAGCTGCAGCACGTTCCTTCCAAAGGATCCTAAGCATCACGCCCTTGTGGCTGGGCACCTGTAATATATACATATATATACAAAAGAGAAGAGATAAAAGGAAACGGGTCATAGGCCGAGTGTAAAACAGTTTAAAAATTAGTTTAGCAAGTATTTAAAATGCTTACCGTCTAATGCAACAATCATATTAGTATGCGGCACTCTCTTGAGGAATTCTCATCTCTCTTCTAATGTGCTCACCTACCGCACTATTTATCCCAACAACTTAGATTTTCTTAAAATTCTCATATGGTTTCATGCCGACAATTACTAGTGCTAAGATAGTTAATTTCTAAAGGCAAAGTTTTTACATAACTCTCATTTTATTATAAAATTTCTCAGTGTAGCCTCAAACTTTTCACACACTTTTAAATATCAGAATATTTATTCATTACTCAACTACTTTTAATCACAGTAGAAAGTTTCCCAATTTAAATTATATATATATATATATATATGCTATCGGCACCCCACATAAATTTATGGTGCTAGCATACTCTGCTATCTAGTTCCCGTATCACTCGTACTAAGGGAAATACTAGTTCGGAATCACTCTCAAACAGTATTAACACAAAACACATACAAATTAAGGCTAAACATAGTTTCAAGTCACTAAGAGGTCAGCACATACCCTCGCGTCTCTTAGGACCGTATGACTATCTATCCGATAGCCTGTACCAAGGATTTCTATGTTCTAGGGTACAAGTCAATATCCCCCATAAAGGTCACATCGAGATAAGACTGTCCCGGCGTGATAACCTCAGTTATAGCAAGTAGCGCGAACATGATTTTTACACGTATATAGTATATGTACAAACACTATTATATAGGTATACTACAATTCCCATTTCTAATTTAGGTACACCCACGACCCATACTTATGATATTTATTCTTATTACACATTATTAGATTATCCCATATAACGGTTCGTCTCTTTTATTCTTATTTATAGGATTATTCCAAACTTACTTCGTAACACTCGTGAAATCCTATCTCCCTAAGTGTAATTTCAGTAGGTACTCTTTTATTTTATGACGTAACTTCCTTACGAGTCTCACCCTTTAGACACACGTTCCCATTATTCCTTAAGTGTAAAACACCTCCATTAAATGTAAATCTCGTCTTACATTAAAGGTTCCATTTTTATAAAGTCCTACTGGTCTTCTTGATATCCCAAAATGTTCTAACACTAATGTCCAAGGATTTCTATTCATTTAAGTTGGAACAACATATTTAAAAAGGGGAATGTGAGTTTTCCAGGAGGGGTCGATCGATCGATGTCAGGTGCTCGATCGATCGATGCTCTCGGGTCAATCAATCGATCAAGCAGTAATGGCAAAACTACAAAAATACCAGTTACGGGAATTGCTACTCCAAAATCATCCAAATCATCATATTTGATTTCCAAACTTGCAACAAATCATACTATAAGTGTTGTATCCCCCAACTAATTAATATTCTACGTAAGACATGCGAGTTTTCATCAATTTTAACGAATTAAAAGGGCCAAAATCCATAAAAATAACAAGAACCCTAATATTTTCTTTAACTTAGTTCTTCCCATTCTTTTCCCAGATTTTCTACTCCTAACTCAATGAAATTTCGTGATTCAACCTGTACATATGAATAAGATTTCCAGAATACGTCTTTTACCTCTACAACATGCGAATTCGAGTCTCCAATACATGCTTTCTCTCAAAAACTAGTCCTAATCAACCCTAGACTATTATCATTGAAGCATTAACTAAAATAAAGCAAGATAGATACTTGCTTGGAAATATTTGGCTCACATTTGTGGAAAAGATTGGTGTGGTTGTGATCCTCTTTGCGCGATCTACAATTTGACGGCGATAGCGGTGTAAACGGAGGAGTTCTTGGCCTAGAACTCCTTGAAAAGTTTCTCCTCTTCCTCTCCAATGTTCGTCTTTGGTTTTTGGTTATTCTAACCCTAGAAGACGTGACAACCCGCCATAAGAAATAAGGGGTGGCCAACCCGATACTCCAAAACAACGGAATCATGGATCGAATCATTCTCAGCATCACAACAAAATAAGAAGTATACGGGATAACCATTCCTTATTTCAGAAAAAACGGGTTGCCAAAATTTTTTATTTTTAAAGTTTATAAAAGAAAACAATTTAAAAAGCCAATAAAAAGAAAGTGGAAATCCAAATGAAATTATATTACATACACCCAAATATACAATAAGGACCGAATATGCTGTCGGTCAACAGTCTCATACAATGAATATTAAACGAGTTCAATAAATTACATAATACAATTACAACTATGTGGACCACGCGCTTGAGTGAAAGACCCGAACTTAACTAGAGTGCAAGAATGACGACGTCTATTGAAATATGTCCCGTAATACCCGCAAAGAATCACGGCTCGCCAAAAACACCGGGATAGGAAGTCAGATCAGGCATCCTTGCGAAGGAGTACCTGAGCGGATACAAGATATATTCACAATAAGAAATATGAATAGGTCAGGGCCCGGTTCTATATGATTACCAGATGAATAAAAAGTATGACAGTTATGAATGATAAATCATGATGAAAAGGAATGAGAATCTATCTACACAATTTATAGCATAAGCTAAGACAATTTAATTAATCATGAATCTAATTTTAAATAATGCAGGAGAATAAGAATGATTAACATAATTAAAAGCTTACATCATATATTTCCATTCCTTATTAGGAATATATAATTACCATTAAGGACTTTATGGATTTTATCTCAATTACATGCCCTTCATGGCATTCCATTCCTTAGCATGAAATAATCATCATCAAATGCTCTTTGTGGCATTTCATTGTGCTCTTTGTGGCACTTCATCATGCTCTTTATGGAATATTACACACATCAAGTCCCACTTGATTATGAATTGTTATATTTATATACAGATAACGATTCTAAGACCACCCCTTCGAGTTTTCCCACTGGGCGCGCCCCTAAATACCCATCATCTTCCAGGGGCCTATCAAACAAGGCAGCCTGGGCACTTATCGCAACGTCGGGAAGCCGTCATATGCCTGCGGGAGAGTCATAAACACACCCGAAATTACCACACCAGCGCATAAAATATACAACAATGCACATATGGCCTGGGACTATAGTCACCCTTCATTCACTAGCCAGGGGGCATCACCACACGCACGAAACTTCCCTTATGATGGCATTTAAAGATGTGTGTTTAAGTAAATTAGCATTTACCATAATAATGATTTAGTAAATTATCATTTACCATCATCATTACCATTTCCATTTCATTTTCATTCACCATTATTCATATGTAGGTTTCATTTTATCCGAAACCATTATTATTTACATTTTGTGAACAATTTAACTTATTATCCAGAGCCATACGATAAATTTTATCATCATTACAACCTCAAAGGAGTGAATAAACTCTTAATTATCTCCAAACATCTTAGGGTATTACTTTAAAACCCTAATACAATCATACCTCAAAGGGATAAATAAACTTCCAATTTATTCTCCCAACATTCGTTGTGAAGTTATTATAAACCTTCAAGATTAACATAGCTCAATTGAGCTTCTATAGTCTCCCAAACATATCATTACATCTCCTAGTTTCATATCAATCAACTAGAAGAAAGGAATGCCCTAGCATCAATAGACATAACCACAAAAAAGTCCCCACATAACCCATTTCTAATGTAGGGTAATTCCCTAACTCATCTAGAACTCTAGGACTCTAAGTTTACTTCATTCAAGAAAGTTCCTTGCTCCTAAGCCTAAAGAAAAAGAGAAAAATTGAGTTAAAAAAAATAACTCAAAAACAACATGATTCTGAATTGATTCACCCAAACAGCGAATCGGTTCGGACATAAGACCTGGGATTCTGTAATCTACCGAATCGATTCGGCTTGGACCGAATCGATTTGGTCCAAGCAGACCTGGGAACTACCCCTTAGCGAATCGATTCGGCCTGGAGAAATTGCCAAGAATGGCTTATGGGTTGTAAACCCCAGATTTTCTCCAAACCACAAATTTCTTCCATTTTTACCCACAACCAACATCATAAATCTACCCTAAATCAACCTACATGAATATTCACTACTAAAACCCACAATTTCTTCAACCCAGAACAAAATTTAGGGTTTGAACATCATAAATTTCATATTTATCACAAAATTTCAAACACACAACTCTCACACAAATTATTCAACTTAAATCACATATTAGCAAGTAGAAAACTTACCTTAGGGTTGAAATCTCAGATTTGTTTTGGGTAGAAGCAATCCCAATCTTCAATCTCCAAATCTCTCTTCAATCTCCAAATCTCTCTTCTTTCTCCATTTCTCTCTCTCTCTCTCTCTCTCTCTCTTATTTTGGATATGAAATAGGGAAATAAGGGGTTTAGAAGACAAAAATCGAGGCTTAAGTCTAAAGTCTCCAACTTAAGTGATTAATACCACATTAAAATGACTCCCAATACGCGTTTACATTAAAACCAAATAAAACTGCCCGAAAACTAAAAATACAATATGGCACTTATTTTGACTGTCTCGAACATTCTGGGACCAACCACACCCTCTAAACTGGCATCCGATAATTTATAAATTATTTCCAGTTCCGATTTCATTTAGACCATAATGTCATTTAAAATACACGACACTATAAAACATGCAACTTGATGATATTTACTTTCACATACAGTAAATATGCATCAATCTAGTAAACATTAACTTTCAATTCCTTCACTTAATATTTACTCCAGTTCTCAACATTGTATATAATTACCTTATGCGGTAAATAAATATAAAATTAGCCTCCTAAAAGTGAGGGTTGTTACATACTCCCCCCCTTATCAGGGAATTTTGCCCTCAAAATTCGGGCATACCCTATACGCATAAAGGGTATACTATCTTAAACTATCATTCTATCGTCCTTAACAAACCCTCGTTATTACGGCATCCCAAAATGGACTTGGGCTAAGGTCGTCACTATCGATCTCAGTCCTCAATCTTTGTGCTCTGGCATCGCACAAAGCGTTCCTCACAAACAATCAATTCAAGCTTCCTACGGCGGAAGATGATAACCACGCAACTCGGCGTAAATAGTCTTACATCTTGAATCGCGTTACATCACACCTCAGGTATACTCACACCAACGCTAAATGGCTTAACCCCAACACTAATCAACTTCTTCTCGCATAGGCGTAGCCCTTCAAAACATATGGCTCAAAAATCCCAGTCACTAAATAAACGTTCCAGGACCGCTCCAAGTCCAAGGAACCTATTGATCGCTGGCCTCATCCATGACTCAAAAAGCCCAATCACTAAAGAAACGTTCTAGGACCGCTCCAAGTCCAAGGAACCTATTGATCGCTGGCCTCATCCATGAGTACGCAAATTACTCAACCGGCTACACAAGGCCACTCATGGTGCCATAGCTTAGCAAATGATTCACAAGGCCACTCAAAAAGCCTAATCATTGTACGAAAAATTTTCATTCCATACAAGCTACTGCCCACGTCCATCTAGTTACCCTAAGGCGCCCCCTTAAAGGTATGCCTTTCGGCCATACGTTAACTTCCTCCATTCATCCATCCACTACAGGGTGGTAAAATATACTCAATCTCCTTACTGTTCCCATTCCTTCATGGAATCTTTACCAAACCTTCGACACGAATATCTAGTCTCGGTCCACCACTATTGTTAGGCGCTTACACAATTTTAAACACCCCTCCATAAAAAAAAACAGGGCGTACTCCTCTAGTTATCATCCGCCCGAAGTGTCCAGGAAAAGTAACGGTTTGGTCAAATGATCAGCAATTTCTCAAATAGGATCATGACCAGAACGGTGCCGGCAATTCAATAAAGACGTCTATGAATATACCCTTCTTCGTTCCATCGCTACTCTCTTCACACGAGTAGGTGAAATGGATAATCATAGACCAGAATGCAATTGCTACAAAGTCTTCCGAGTCATGCTCGTTTCATTTGGCTTTCCATACCATCACAAATATCTCCGACGGGTTTCTTACTCGACGCATCTACTACCCCAATCGCATTCCCTTAGAGAATGAGAAAATTCAATAAGTAGTCCGATAAGAACTTCATACACCAACTCGATTTCTCCCACGACATACTACAACAACTTGTTGCTCGAGAGAAAGATTAAATTTTCTGCCTGGGAAGTAGTGCCTCATTTCTTTAAAATAATCACTACCACAATGAATTTTATTTCAAGCATGGGATAATACTTCCCACGCGAATACCGACTTAACAAATGCGGTATCACAATCCTCAAATTCAACATGTTTATAGTTTAGTTTAATTTCAGTCGAATCAGGACATTATTCGCTACAACTAACAAAATTAGTTTTGTCAAAAGTTTGCCTTTAAAATCAAACCCTTTTAAAACAAATTCATCAACATACTTATTCTAGGATTTAAAAATTAAACGAGAATTAAAAAAACCATCAACCTTTTTAGAAGCATTCTTAAGTTCTCTTTGTCATTCATCATACTTATCTAAAACAACCTTAAGTTCAACTTGAGTTTCGTTATATTTAAACAAAAAATCCTTATTTTTAGTTTCAAGAGAGTGATTCAGTTCAATTAACATGACAATTGTTTTGTCTAAAAATGTAGCATCATTTTCAAGTTCATCTATACAAAATTCAGAATCTTCAGACATTAACTTGAGTTGATTGTTTAAAATGTCATTTAACCTAGAATTAATTTGAACAAAATCAGTGCAGTTCTCATAAGTATTATCGATGGAAATATTATCTACTCAACCATCTAAATTCGTACTCATGCACCCCTTCTAAAATGGTAGAATCGTCTAAATTTTCAAATTCATAAACATCATAAAAAATATTATCAATATTAGATATATATGCTATAAAAGTAGGGTGATATTGAGCAGGTGAGATACGAGTTGAAATCACATAATCTAACTCAGAATTGTCTATTCATAAATTAGAATTATCAGAACTAGTAGATAAGCAATCAAGAACGTCCTCGGACTTGATGACACAATGAGAGGTAAAAGCAACTAAATTATCACAACTATTATCGCTATCACTAATAGGCAAAACATCATCCAACATTTTAGATAAACGGGTAGAAGATATAGAAATATCCCAAGCCTCTAAAGATATGGTGGAAAATAAAATACCTTTAACTTCGGTTGCACCCACCGCTATCGCTTTTAATGTGATTTTGTGAATAAAGCTTTGCCTCTTTAAAACATTCATAGAGGTATTTTCTAGAAGAAGAATAAGCATCACCATACAAGTTTCCCACATTTAAAAAAATACAAAATATAGATTTTAAAAGGAGTTCAGGATCTTTGCGGAATAAAAACTTTTATAAAGTGAATCGTGAAGCTCTGATACCACTTGAAAAGACCTAATGGTTACCTGAAAGGACCAAAGGGTACTCACTAATGCAAATTAGGTTATTAAAAAAAACTCTTTTAAACTCTTTGATATAAAATCTATTATAAGTTATAAGTTAGAAAGCACTCACGCATACTAGTAAATAAAAGTGGTGATGCTAGATATAAAAATAATTCCCTTTAATAATGAGATGAGGTAAAGTGGAAGGTGACACAATATTTGTTCTCGAGTAACCCACTGTGGTGGTAAACCCTGTATCCCTAGTCCAAGGACAACTCACACACCCAAGTCCACTATTACCAATTGTAAGTTACAAATTACAGTCAACAAGTTTACAGTGATTTAAACTAAGAAAATACAACCCTGTACACCCAGCCTAGTCTAAATACAACCCAACTTGACTGATAATCAGTCAACCCAATAACACCCAGGTAATAAAGACTACAACACACACAACAACACACAACAACATACTCAAACTCGAGACTTCGTGAAGTTGTGCAACGCAAAAATTTAATTTAAAAAGATTGTTTTACTCAAAACACAAGAAATATCTAAGTTAACAAAATGGGACTAAACACACACCAGGTTATGTCAAATTTTAGTTAACAAGAATAATAAAAAGTTTGTGATAAAAGGATAAAGAGGGACAAACGTTCAAATCCACACAAACAAAAATAAATAGAAATAAGATGAAATTGAATTAATCGGAACTAAAAGAATGATTAAATATTAAGTCACAAGACACATGGAAGGTCTTCCTTAATAATTAATATTCAATTAAAGATTAATCCTAAAACACCAAAAATATAAATTAACTTAACACCAAACAGAATATGAATCAATTTAAACCGGTGTTATGTTAAAATATTAAGTCCAAGTAAAATGAGCAAAAGATAAATATGTGTAGCATTTAGCTCATACAATTAGGACTTAATTAAAATCAACACAAGAAAGTTACAAATATTTTAGTTAAGTCTTAGTAGCAAAATTTTGTAACACAAAAAAATTAATCACAAAGATTAAATTCCTATTTTAGTTCAAACCAATACTATAATAGGGTTTGGATCAAAAACTCACACACACTAACACAACCTAAGTATAAAAGAATACAACAAAAAATACTCAACTAAGACAATAAAAAGTTTATGAGTCAATTGATTCAATCTAAGTCAAATGAGTACGAGATAAAGAGTGTAGCACTCGACTCCAAAAATTAGGATGGATGTAACTAAAATAAAAAATAAATAAATAAAGATGTGATTTAAAGTCTGCACACTAATTAAACCCAACTAAATATAGTGAACACACAAAAGTTCAACTTAGAGGATATAACTAGTCAAGGGCAAAAAATCAGATTAACTTTAATCCCAAATAGTTTAAATTAAATCAGATTTAAAATAAAAATTATTTTAAAAACAAATGTGACACAAAAAAAAACATTATTTTAACTTTTAAGTTCAGTGTAATAAGAGCACACGCATACACACACACACAAGAGAGTCAACAAAAATCAGCACGAAAACAAATGACTAGTGATATGGATTTATAAAATAAACAGTCATTTTTAACACACATATCTAAGCATACAAATAAATAGTTAAACACCACAAAAACTTGTTCAAATATTTAAACAAAAATTTTAACAGATTCAAACCAATAATAAAAATTATGTCGATTTATAAAGAGCAAAAAAATAATGTTCAGATCTTAAGGGCCTGTTTGGTTTACAACTATAATTCTGTTTTCTGTGTTTAAATACAATTCTGAAAAGAATCTGCGTTTGGCAACCTGTTTTTAAATACAAAATTATAATATTTCTGTGTTATAATCAAGTTTTTCAGAAAACAGGTTTAGGGTGTTTTATAACTTCTATTTTTTATTTTTTAACTCAAAATTATCCATTCTTAATATTTTAATGCATTTATACCTTAATATATAATATACATACATAATACATTAATATGTGTGTAGTTATTATAAATAAAAAATATATATGTACATATACACAAAATTACATATGGAATAATATAAAGTTAAATAATATTATCAATAGATACATGATACTTATGTATAGTTTTGTACATGTATTATTAATGTATGGAATAATATAAAATATACATATAGTACATATGTATTAAAAATATTATCAATTCATGTATGTATATAATTTTATAGTGAACTTATACATGCAATATATATATATATATATATATATATAGGGTGGCTCAGGTGCGCACCAAATGGTGCGGATCTGGTGCGTACCATAATTTCTTTTGGCAAAACAAAGTCATTTGAGGTATTTTTGTTTCAAAACCACAAAAAACCGGTTCCTATCTCCTATCTCCCTCTCGTCAAAACCCAGCCCAACATCCATTAAGCCCGAGCTCCACTACTCCACATCTGCCAACACCATCGTCCTCACACAAAGGTATGAACTCAATATCCTTGTATGTACTTCTTTACACAGATGTATGGGTCAAATCTGTTGTAATACCCCGTATTTCTGAATATTCCAAATATTCCATTTAATTAGATTGGAGAATTAAATGAGAAAATGTCGGCTTAATTTAAATTACGTAAGAGTAGTAATTTAAAGAGTTTTATTTAAAATTGTAATTATGGTATATTAATCGAGAGATAGATACCGGTATATATTGCCTTATTTTATTTACTTAGTGCGAGTGGTAAATAGTTACTTAACGCATGTAGACCGTGTGGGGTGAGAACGAGTAATATTTTTTAAGTGACTCAAATGATAATTTAGAGGTCACCAATGAGTCCGGAAGGGTCAAATTAGTCAAAATAGTATACCCGGGGGTACTAGTTGAGTCCCGGGGTAATTTTGGACTAAACCGAGACCGTTCGGGGGCGTTTTGGTCTTTTAACATAAGAGGGTATGGAGACCTACGAAATTGAGAGTTTTATATCAGCCGTATGATAGAGGAATTAGGGTTAGAATACCCATGACAACACCAATACCATTAGAGAGAAGAGAGGCACAACTTTCTAAGGCAAAAGGAAGAATTGGGAAGGATTCAAAGTGATTTTTACCATCAACTTGTTGGGGAAGAAGGATTGAAGGATGAAGATCATCAATCATCAACAACAACCATGAAATCAGACCCTACTGATCATAAGGCAAGTTGTTTATTGCAAATTATAAATTTATAATACCCATGTGTAGGGTTTTTGAATAGTTTTGTTTAAATCATTATTTTGATTGGAGAAAGATGATATTTATACATGTTGGGATAGGAATCGCATGTAGAATGATTTACCTTATGTAGAGGATTAAGATTCAGATTAGACTTGATGATTTTTCGGATTAAAATCTGGATTTTGAATGATAATATGGGAAGAACACCATAACTAGGGTTTTCAAGAAATTCTGGGTTTAATTCATTATTTCTTTAAAGGAATTGGAGTTTTGATGTATTTGATACGTTAGAAACTGTCCTAGTATATGTGGAAACATGTTAGGATCTTTGGGTCGAAGTTTGGTGGACAATAATGGAGTTTGGAAATTTGTTAATGGAGGAGAGGATCAACGAAGAAGACAGACTGCGTCTGTCCCTGTTCGATCGATCGATCGATCTCGAACTATCGATTGATTGACTATGTCGATCAATCGAACCCAACCGTCGATCGATCGACGCAAGATATTTCCCGAAAATTTTGTGTTTAATCCTTCGTTGAGTTCGGGAATGAATGAGTATTCTAGGATTTACATTATACTTATATGGGAGTAAGAATAAGACCAGTAGGTATATTGTTGAGGTCCAATAAGGCCATTGGGTGTAGGGCTTGGATTACGGACCGAGGAGAATAATCCGATTTAGTAGAGTATCGGGGACTTCGAAAATTGAGTTATGGGGCGAAATAAATTCAATTTAAGTAATAGACCAGTAGGGTAAGCAATAACTACTGAAATTATATATAAGGGGTAACTAGGACCCTTAGAGTTGTGTGTATACTTAAATAAATACGATTAATGAGATAAATCGTAAAGCGAATATTGTACGGTAAATATATGAGATTAAAATATTACGTACGTATATGATTAATAGGTCGGGCGTGTACCTACTGAATTATGTGATCTTTTAGGTAGAGAGATTATACCTAAATTAATTATGTTGGGGTCGATGAGACACTCCGAACTAAAATAAAGTTATTATACGTTTGGGGTCGATGAGAAATACCGAACCAAACTTTGAACTGGTGTCGCGATGAGAGAGTCCCGAACCAGAATATGTGTATATATATATTTTTAAAATAGTTGGGGTCGATGGATAATTCTGAACCAACTCTCACTTGGGGTCGATGAATCATTCCGAACCAAGAGTCCTTTACGTGTATAAAAAGGACAAAATAGAAATGACTGATATTTAGTATATATTGTGTGTGAAATATATATATACTGGATGATATTCTACTTCCGTGTGTTAGTAGATTGATATATTTGATGTATTTGAAGATACATACTGAATTGGTAAGTTGAGTAGTGAAACTTAATTACGAAATGAACCTTTAGATAGAGAAAATCTATTTAGTAATTCAAGTAGCGAAACTTAATTACATAAGTGGGAAAGTTAACAATTGTGAGAATTGTAGTAATTTTAGTAGTAAAACTAAATGGGAAGTCTTGAAAAATAACATAGATGAAATGTTACTTGAGAATTAATTAACATACGCGAGATGTTAGTGAAAAGGTTGTACTGTATGGGCGGTACTGGAACTTGGGTATAGATAAGTTCAGTTGACTACTTTGGTTTTAGTTAGCTTGGGAAGTATGGCTAGATAAACTAAGTGTAGAACGTTAGGTGTGCACGAAAGATGAGGGGTGAGTTAACTCAAGAGAGTGTACGAGAACCTAACATGTGTAATCAATAACCGCATTTTATATTGTGATAAACTCTTACTATAAAATATTTACAAAACCTTTTAGGTGTCCAGCCACAGGGATGCCATGTATGATGATTCCATTCCAGAGACTCGGAGCTGTAGTACAGTGGATGCTTATAGGATTTTGACTAGGCGATATCTCTCATTCAGATCTAGTACATGATCTCACACTCTTCTATGTATGGACTTGTTGTCCGGTATTAGTCTCAGATTTTAGATTCAGACTAGTGGTTACTCTATTGTTGTTTGGGATTTTTAGCCGATGGTTTATTCGGTAATACTTTTGTTCTGTTGTACTTTTACTTTGTTGTTTGAATTATAGTACATGATTATTTTTACTTTGTTCCGCATGGTTGGTTTATCTGTTTTAAGAAAGATAAAATTTGGCACCGGTCTAATTTTACTTAGGGGATTAGAAATTAAAAAGTTTTCGACAGTGATGCTAAGAATGAACCATTTGAGAAACCTGTTTTAATTTAATGAAGGCCTGATCACCCGATGTTTAATTAGGCGGGGTGTCACATCTGCCCATGGATGTTGGACCAAACTCAAATCTGAATCGAAATTGTTTGGGTAAAAAATGTTTGGGTTAAATAATCAAATTATTTCAACCAATTAATTTTTTGGTTTACATTTAATTGCTCCATTTTTGTACCAGTTAGTTTCTAGGTTTTTTAATTTTTTTAATGAAATTATTTTCTGATAAAAATGTCCTGTTTGGAGACAAACTCAAAAATGTTTGGGTGTGTAATGGAAATCGAAACAAGTATGACGATGTTGGGGTCAAAAATGTTTTGGTTAAATTGGATCAATTTGGTTACATTTAATTGCTCCATTTTTGACAAAATAAACCCTAGATAGATACAAACATGTATACATGTAACTGTCTGGGTACAAATTATAGCAATCAGTTAATTTGTATAACTGTTTTGGTTAAATATTTTCTGATTAAAATGTCCTTAATTTTTAGGATATGGAGTCCCCTAAAAGTTCATCTACCTCCCAGATTTTATGTCATTGCGGAGATCGTGCGGAAATGCGAACATCAAAGACATCGGGGAATCCGGGGCGACATTTTGTTGCATGCCCTAATTATAAAATCAATTCTTGTGGGTTTTTTCGTTGGATTGATACCGGGAAATCGGTTGACACCAAGAATGCAGTTGATATTGAATATGGCAATCTTAGTGTGAAAATAATGGAGTTGGGCAATAAAATTGGCGAAATGGAGATGAAGTTGGGCAAAAAAATTGATGACGTGGAGAAGAAGTTGGACAAATTAGAGAAGAAGATTGCGAAAAAAGTTGAGGGCTGGGAGACGAAGTTTGACAATTTTTATTTCCGTTTGAATTGTATTCTGGTTGTAATTGTAGCAATTTTAATTTTTAAGATGTCGATGTAATGTGAAACTATGTAATGCACTCCACTTTGGGTTATGTAATGTGAAACTCCACTTTGGGTTATGTAATGTGCCATTTTGAATCATATTATGTAATGCACATCTAGTTTGGGTTGTGTAACTGAAGAAACTTATATCACAGCTAGGTTGTCACATAAGATCTTTGCCATCATCTGCTCAGCTTAGACCAACGAAGAATAATGAAAATCACCAAATTCTATAATTAGGCTGTCCAGGCATGTCTTGAGTAAGAAGATGGGAAATAGCAGCAGGATGCTAGTCTGATGAAGCTATTCAATTCGAGATAGTTTATTTGTACTTTAAATTCCTTCTCTATAAACATGAGTGCAATAAGATCTCATTATCGAATGGAAAAGCTTACAATTAATCCTTTGAATCTTGAGCGACCTTTCAATCAACCTATATCCATAAATTATGCCAACCCTGATCCCAAGCCCATTCTATACAAATCATCAGAGATAACATATCATCTTTATAAGTTGTTTGGATACCAACATTAAGACAGTAAGCCCATTTTAGGAATCCTCTTGTGGTTCCCCACCAACTTCAGTTACTAACTTCAACAGTTATACTAACAGTTATACAAAAAATTAGACTAACAGTTATACAAAAATTTTACCAACTTCATTTATACAGTTATACAAATCATTTACTAACAGTTATATTAACATTTATACAGTTATACAAAACATTTATACAAAACATTTATACAGTTATATTAACTTCATTTACTAACTTCATTTACTAAATTGTACTAACACAGTTGGTATAATAACAGTTGTATTAACAAAACACTTATACAGTTGTAAGTGAAAGATGGATTCCCGTGTTATGAAATGTTATACTAACAGTTATATTAACATTTACACAGTTAGTATAATAACAGTTGTATTAACAAAACACTGATACAGTTATAAGGTAATATAACTGTTAGTATAACATTTATACAGTTATACAGTTATACTAACATTCAAAACACTTATATTAAAAATAGTTATACTAACACCACTGAATACATTAATTCCCAATTGAGGTTCAATACAAACAGATTACAAAACCAGTGAATACAATTGAAGTTCATATTGAACTGAAGTTCAATATTTGACAGAATACAACACCACTGAATTCAGTTGAAGTGCAATACAACTGAATTACAAGACCACTGAATACAACACCACTCAATACAACACAACATCAACTCGTTGAATCATCACTCTCTTCGTATTCACCTCCACATTGGCCATCATCGATCCTACAAAATAAAGGTAAATTAGTTTTGTTTACTAACTTGTAAAATAAATAAATACAATGGAAATTAATGTTTTTTACCTATTATTGATCAACGGGCAATTTCTTTTATCATGTGATTGTACTACCATGCCGCAGCCATTGCAGCGGCGTACATTAGACTTCTTCACTCTACCCATTGCTTTTTATTTCCCTCCTTTAAGCCTTTTACCACATCCTTTTGCTCTAACCTTTTGTGGTTCCTTGTAAACATTACCGTCATTACAACTCATGTTCACCGAAACGCCTACACTTGGTTTGGCGAAAACTTTTTCATTAGAACCAATACAAACAAATTTCTTGATTTTCTCAAGTATGTCGTCCAAACCTTCATTGTAAATTTGAATTCCTTCCGAACTACTGAGGACCGTATCAACGACATTCAAGGACCTTTGTATTAGTTGACTCCGTTGTAGAAAATATGACTTGTCATCGGTTATATCGATGCCACAAGCATCGAAGACCATTGTATTAACTGACTTTGCCGATTTTGTCCATCTCTTCAAAATGTATTGGCTCGGTAAGAATATTTCATTTATATAGAATATTTCATTTGTATAAATATCAACCATCTGCACCAAAGCGTCATGAAATAGTTTAAGTCTCGGCTTCTCGGTCAAGTCTTTATGATCGGAATACAACTCTTCATGACGTCGACGCTTAAGTCCCCTACCGAATTAGATCATAAAATCCACAAGCGAGTTCTTTTTTGAAACATATTTTTTTAAAAATGAATGGGCACTTTCAGCTCGTTGGCTACTTGACATTCCAGCGGAGAAAATATGATTCACATAAGCAGGAACCCATTGAGAACGAATTTCAAACATAGAAGGGAGCCATTTATTGTCAGTTAAACCACTCTTGTGAACAAGATCAATCCATTTAGTATCAAACTCTTCCCTTATTTTAGAATTCCATATGCAATCAGAAAAGTCTTTGCAGTAGGCCTTAAATTTCAAAGAATCAATTTTTTCAAGAAATTTCATTAATATGTGCCAACTGCAATACCTTTGATAGGTGTGTGGGAGGGCTTCTGATATTGCTCTGTCATTGCCGGATCTTGATCGGTGATAATCATCTTCGGTGCATCGCTCGGCATGGCTTCCAAAAAGCGATTGAAAAGCCAAATAAATGAATCTACGGTCTCATCACTCAGAAAAGCACAACCGAATAAGATAGTCTGCCCATGGTTATTCACTCCCATCAGTGGCGCAAAAATCATACCATAATGATTAGTATTGTATGTGGTATCAAATATTACCACATCCCCGAAAGACTTGTAATCTCGTCTGCTAATTGCATCAGCCCAAAAACAATGCTTAATTCGTTGTTCACTATCAGTTGCAATTTTGTAAGTGAAAGGCGGATTATTTTCTTCTTTTAGTTTAAGAAACTCGTGCAATATATCTCCGTCGTGCCCCTTCAATTCATTGCGCCTATCCCTCTCTTGATTGTATAAATCTTTTTGCGTAAACCCGATATTTTCAAATCCACCCGCTTGTAGTCCAAGAAAGTTAAATTGTTGGTGCGGTGGTATATTGATCATTCCAAGCTGTTGAGTTAAGCACTTTTGGGAACTCGATATGATCCGATGAGACCTCAAAAAATGGGTTTTCCTCGGCGTCGTCAACGGGTGGCTATGACCCTCCACAAACGAAATAACCACATATGCGCCACTCGAATGCATCGGAACTGCAATTTTTGCTTTACAACCCTCTCTAATGGAACCCCGACGTCTAGAATTCCCTGGAATATCTACAACCTTGCCCTTTCCTTGTTTGAAACAAACATACTCCTTCCTTATAATTTTGTTACTCTCAATATCCTTCTTTTCAGTCCAATTACGAACACTAAACCCCGCTACCTTTGCATATGCGTTGTAAAAACTCTTCACTTCATCAAGGGTTTGGAACTCTTGACCTATTTTTGGCTTTAGGTCATCCCGCACTTGAGGGTTGAAATCTTTATCATTGTCATCCGAATTTAATGTAACACATTGTTCCCCTCTATCACCCGCAATATCTAAATTGACATTTTGCTCAATCTAAAACTCAAAAGCCATATTTTCTCCGATCCACATTTCTTTATTAATGCTCGAACTATCCATTTTCTACAAAAGAATTGCAAAACATTAACTCAACTATTACAAAAAAAAAATAACAGTTAATTAGAAAACCTAGTTATTAAATAATTTGATTAAAAAAATTAAAAAACCTATATACTAACTGTTAATTATAAAACCTAGAAACTAACTATTAAAATCAAAAAATTAATTGGTTGAAATAATTTGATTATCAGAAAATATTTAACCAAAACAGTTATACAAATTAACTGTTTGTATCTACTAGAAACTAACTGGTACAAAAATGGAGCAATTAAATGTAAACTAAAAAATTAATTGGTTGAAATAATTTGATTATTTAACCCAAATATTTTTTACCCAAACAATTTCGATTCAGATTTGAGTTCGGTCCAACATCCATGGGCAGATTTGACCCATACATCTGTGTAAAGAAGCACATACAAGGATATTGAGTTCATACCTTTGTGTGAGGACGATGGTGTTGGCAGATGTGGAGTAGTGGAGCTCGGGCTTAATGGATGTTGGGTTGGGTTTTGACGTGAAGGAGATAGGAGATAGGAACCGGTTTTGTGTGGTTTTAAAACAAAAATACCTCAAATGACTTTGTTTTGCCAAAAGAAATTATGGTGCGCACCAGATCCGCACCATTTGGTGTGCACCTGAGTCACCCTCTCTCTCTCTATATATATATACTTTCATGCATACTTGATACATGAATGTATACATACATACATCATAAATTATATACATGTACATTTATTATCATGTATTTTCGGGGTATATTTAATGAATACACACACACACACACACACACACATATATATATATATATATATATATATATATATATATATATGTACAATATAAATATACATGATTGCCAATTTTATCAAATTTTCAAAAAAAACTGTATTTAAAAACAAGTTTACCAAATGCACACCAATAATTATAAACACAAAAAATAGAATTTTAAAATTGTATTTAAAAACAACGTTTAAATTGAGTTTTCTGAGTAGCGAACCAAACTGAAATGGCGTTGCTAAAGCCGTTTGTTGAAAATAAACTATTTAAGCAACTCCGAAAAGTTTGTTGAAGAAACTCTTTACTTAAATCAAACTGATTTTGAACACAAGATGTGTTAACAAAATTATGTACGAGATTAGGACAAGATTTGATAACAAGTTTTACTAAACAGTTTAAAATATTTTAAACTCAGCACACATCAGAATGGGATGAGAAGATGTAGAAATATCAATACTCAGGATTTTTAACGTGGTAAAACCTCACCCTTGAGGAAACATCCACGACTCCCTCTACGGAGTAACACAAAAAATTCACTAAAACAAATATGTGAGTTACAATCTATTTAACTAACATGCACACAATAACAAATCTATACAAGTTCAGGATTGTACCCTCTGGCGTCCTTAAACTTTTCTGCAGATCTTGATTGTTGATGTAGTCTTCTCAGTTTGTCAACTCCTCCTTTGTTTCAGCACGTTACGTCGACTTATGTTCACCAAATCTTATAGCCAACACTTTCAGTGTATGTAGTGTGTTAAGTGTTTGTGTAGTGAATCCTATTCACATGCATGAACTCACACACACTTAGATTTACAAACAGTCCTATACAAATTACATATAAAGTCTATATGCAGAGAGTTTGTTATTTTTCTTTCTTACAAAACCAAAGGCCTTTTGACCTTTCAATATACCCCAGATTCCACGGAGATCTTGCTTAAGAAATCGGTCAAGACCTTTCTCAATCTCTTTTGAAAATATTTAGGAGATTGAAAACCCTCCAAGTGCGAATCCAACTAGGTCAGGTTAAGTTTTGTAAAAACAGAAACTATAAAACATTTATTGTTGATTCTGAAGTAATAAAATGTTTTAACAGAAAACAATCAACAATGTACTTCTCAAGATGAGAAATAAAATGAAACTAAGTGTATTATGACATGAAAAACTTCAGATCTATGATTTCTATTGAATCAGAAACAAGATCTGAGTAGGTGTCTAAGTTGGAAATAAGATTATATGAACACAAGGTTGCAGCAACCCAAGATCACTCAACTCGAACTCTCATAAACTCAAGAAACACTAAAGATGGTGTTTATTTGGTTATGGTGTTTTTGGAGAGGTAAGTGGTTTAGGTTGGTGAAGTTTTAGACGAAGTTAGGGTTTCTAACTTGACTCTCTAGTTTCTCTCTCTCTTCTCTTTCTTCTCTCTCTCTCTCTCTCTCTCTCTCTCTCTCTCTCTCTATTCTTTCTCTGAGAATTTTCAAAATGACAAAAGCTTTCGAAGGCTGAGATGAGAGTCCTTTAAATAGCAAGAGGAGAAGGTTCCAGACGTTTAATCAAAACAGACGATTGTGATTGAGTCAAGCTTCTTTGACTTCAATCCAAGGGCTCACAACAGGCGGTGGATTAAACAGGCTGTGATTGGCTTAGGGGATTACACGGGGATTCACCAAAACAACATGCAGGCCATCGATAACATTTGATCCAAGGGCTGATAACATTCTCAACCAATGTCTCTGTAAAGAAACACAAGCCAGGCCAATCAGGGAGCAACAAGTGTTGGCCATAGAATGAATACAAACGCGCGTCCAAAACTAATTACAAAGCCAACCCTGGAGTCTCTGGCGCTTTTGGTTTCTACCCAGAGTAACTTAAGGCCAAAAACCACAACAAAACATATTTAGATATTAACCCCAAAACTTTTTAAATCAAGTTTTAGTTTAATAAAACCTTAATTAAAAGATGTTTAAAATTCCCAAAAAATTAATAAAAATCAAATTGAGGGATTTAAACACACTCACCACATTAATACACATGAAGGTGCAATATGATATGCAAAAATTAAGTTCTAAGTGTGTGAGTGATGGCTATAGTCTCAGGATCATTACAAGATGAATAGGAGAAGAAGCAAAACAATCTCTGAGGCTCTTTGGTTTCTAGGATGGACACAATTTTGTCACAATTTCCAGACTAGATGAGCTCTTATATAGTCTAGACTCAAATGACTCAAAAGTATAAGGGCTTCAATCTCCCCCTTTGGAAATATGAGACAAAATCTCCTTTGAGTCATCTAGAACTCGTAGGGCGACAACAAATAAGAAAAACCTATTCCTATAAAAGTTCTATCTACCCAAATCCTAGAAAGCAAAAATTACATAACTCAACTATATACAGTTTAACATCCTATTATTACAATAGAGAATGACTGTACAAGAAGAATACCTGCAAAGAATTACTAAGATCAAGCTGTTTAGTATATGCAGAGATAGACTCAAATTTCTCCCCCATTTTGTCTCAAATGGACAAAGGGAAGGAACTTGGAAAATATAACAGGTATTTACTCAACACAAACCATACCAATAGATTTACGTAAAGAAATGAATCTATTATAATCAAGAGGTTTGGTAAATAAATCTGCAAGTTGTAGATCAATAGGAAGATAATTGATTTCTAATTCCTTGGTTTCAACTAATTCACGAATAAAGTGATGTCTTATTTTAATGTGCTTAGTTTGCGAGTGTTGAACCGGGTTCTTGGAAATATTAATCGCTCTTTGATTATCACAATAGAGATGAAGTGTGGGTTCTAGAATACCATAATCACTTAGCATTTGTTTAAGCCACAATAATTGGGCACAACAGCTACCAGCGGCTATGTATTCAGATTCAGCAGTCGAGAGAGATGTGCAGTTCTGTTTTTTACTACTCCATCCTACCAAGTTATTACCAATATAACAACATGCGCCTGAAGTGCTTTTACTATCATCAGTACAACCAGCCCAATCAGCATCAGTGTACCCAATAATAGTGCTCGGTGTGTCATTCGTGTACCAAATTCCTAAATTTAGAGTGCCTTTAACATATTTAATTATCCGTTTAACAGAGTTTAAATGGCTCTCTTTGGGGTTGTTTTGATAGCGCGCACAAACACACACAGTATACATGATATCAGGACGCGAGGCAGTCAGATAGAGTAACGTGCCAATCATACTACGATATAAAGTAGGATCTAAAGATTTTCCATTTTCATCTTTTGACAATTTTTCTGTAGTACTCATAGTCGTTTTAGCACTTTTAGCACTCTCGAGGCCAAATTTCTTAACTATCTCTAATGCGTACTTAGTCTGCGAAAGAAACAATCCATCTGGTTGTTGTTTGACATGGAGACCTAGGAAGAACTGTAACTCCCCCATAAGGGACATCTGAAATTCCTTACTCATAATTTCAGCAAAAGATTTTACTTCTGTGGTAGAAGTGGATCCAAATATGATATCGTCTACATAGACTTGAGCGATAGTAATGTGTTTGTTAAAATGTTTGACAAATAAGGTTTGATCATTTCCACCTCTTTTGAAACCTTTATCCAGTAGAAAACTGGATAGACGCTCATACCAAGCTCTAGGAGCTTGCTTAAGACCATATAAAGCCTTTTTCAACCGAAATACATGATTAGGATAATTAGGGTCAATGAACCCTTTAGGTTGTTCTACATAGGTTTCCTCGGCAAGTATTCCATTAAGGAACACAGATTTAACATCCATTTGATATAATGTAAAATGCATGTGACAAGCTATAGCAAGAAGCAGATGAACTGATTCTAAACGAGTAATAGGAGCAAACGTCTCGTTAAAATCAATTCCTTCTATTTGGGAATAACCTTGAGCAACTAGTCTAGCTTTATTTCTAATTATCATCCCATTTTCATCAGTTTTATTTTTGAAAATTCAACGAGTACCAATAACCTTTTTGTGATCAGGACGTGGAACAAGATACCATACATCATGAATGACAAATTGTAAAAGTTCATCCTGCATTGCAGAAATCCAGTGAGAGTCATTCAATGCCTCATTTACATTCTTTGGTTCCACAAGAGAAACAAAGCATGCATAAAGTGCATAATTTCTCAGTTGGGATCTTGTACGTACTGGCTCATTACGGTTACCAACTATGTTGTTTATGGGATGATCTTTAGAAACCCAGTTAGGTACTTCAGGTGACTCAGTAGGTAATGAATTACCTATTTCAGAAGAGTCATTTTCTAAAATATTTGACGATTCTTCTTCTATAGTTAATTCACTAGTCTTGCTTTCTATAGTAGTGTCACTAACAATTACATTTATGGATTCCATTAAGGTTTTAGTGCGAAGATTATACACCCGATAAGCTCTACTGTTAGGTGAATATCCTAAGAATATGTCTTTATCTCCCCTGCTCTCAAATTTAGATAAGTGTTCCCTATCTTTGCACACATAGCAGGTACTACCAAACGTTCTAAGGTACTTAAGATTAGGCTTTTTATTGTTCCAAAGTTCATAAGGAGTTTGTTTGGAATTCTTTCTAAGATAGACCCTATTAATAAGATGGCATGCTGTACGAATAGATTCTACCCAAAAATACTTAGGTAAGTTCTTGGCATGGAGCATGACATGTGCCATCTCTTGAAGGGTTCGATTCTTTCTCTCAGCTATACCATTTTGTTGAGGAGTCTTAGGAGCACTGAACTCATGTTTGTAACCATTATAGTCACAGTATTCTATAATACCAGTGTCTTTGAATTCACCACCTCTATCACTTCGGATTCTATTTACTTGAGTGTCTTTCTCATTTTCAATTCGTAAAAGAATCTTTAAAAAAGTTTGAAAAGTATCGGATTTCTGTTTTAAGAAAGCTACCCAAGTGAATCTGGTGAAGTCATCAACTATAACTAGAATATAATTGTGTCCACAGAGACTAACAGTCTGAGAAGGACCCATTAGGTCCATATGGATGAGTTCTAAGGGATTAGAGGTAAGGATATCTTTAACCCTTTTATGAGGTGCTTTAACAATTTTTCCTTCTTGACAGGGACCACAGACAATGTTATGAATAGGTTTAATTTTTGGTATTCCTCTAACTATTTGTTGAGAGGACAATTTACTCAAATTTTCGTAATTAATGTGACCCATTCTGTTATGCCATATCTCATTGTCATCCATTCTGGCAACATTACAGATTTCAGAACTAGTCATGACAGTATAACAATTGTCAGGAGTCCTAAATCCTGTAATTACGCATTCTCCCTTTTCATTTAAAATCTTGCAATTGTTCTTTGGAAGGTAACAGTATGGTTTGAGTCACAAAATTGCGATATGCTAAGTAAATTAGCCTTAAGACCTTTAACTAAGAGAACATTTTCAAGAACAGGAAGTCCTTTTTCTTTAAGAGTTCCTTTGCCTATGATCTGGGATGATACTCCATCACCAATAACAACTTTTCCACCATCAAAGTGGGTTTTATTTAAAAGTTTTGTATCATCACCTGTCATATGCTTGGAACATCCAGAATCCAAATACCAACCAGAAGATGTAAGTTCAGCTTTTAAGGCAGAAATAACAATATTACACTTCCTCTGGGGTACTAGATCATCTTTTCTAACCCAAATTGCTCTGGTTTTCTGTTTGCGCTTGTTTGCTCTCATTTGATAAAATTTGCGAGCATTAGATTTTTGTTGAAAAACATTTTACGCATGCTTTTGAGTAAATTTAAACACCCGAGCATTTGATTTAGAAAAGTTTCTGGGATTCCTTCTAATAAATGTCCTTTTAGGTTTAGTCTTTCTATTCCTATAGTTGGAGTTTTTGTCTGGTGGCCTGGGAAGGACATAATTGTTACGACTCCTCCTAGAATAGTTAAAGTTTTGATACATGGAAGTATTGTAGATAGGCTTAATCAGTCTCCTAGCATAGCAATCATCGAAAGAATGTCCGTATATATCACAACAGGAGCAATAAAGATTGCTCAGAATGGGGTTTACCTTAGGAAAGTCTCTAAACAAAGGTTTTGAGAAATTTTGAGGCTGAATTTTATTCCTAGGTAGCACAGGTTTGAAAGCAGGTTCACTTTTCCTAATTGGGGGGCAGACATATTTTTCTTTTGGTAAACTTTCATGCTTAGAGCAACTTGCATCTCCAGTGTTAGTGTTTTGATGATCAAACTCAGTTTTTAGTGAATGAAAGTCTGGACATGTTTCAATAGGTCTTTTGCCTCATGACACAAATTTGATAGGTTCAACATGTTTTGTTTGTGTCTTCAAATTGGGGCAAAACCCTATGCTAGTTCGATCATCAGAATTGGTTTTAGATTCAGCAACGAATTCCTCAAAACATTTAGAATTGTTTTCAAATTTTGTAAATTTTTTTAACACAGTTGCTGTCTTTTCTTTGGTTTGTTCCAATTCTAATAATGTCCCTTTGTATTTTTTCTCCAGAATTTCATTAGCTTCAGTCAAAGTTTTCAGTTTTTCATCAAACACTTTGATTTCACTTTCATGAGACATGCATTGAGTAGTATACTCTTCAGCATTCAGTTTTACCATCAGGCTTAGATCTTCTAGATTTTTGGTAAGATCTTTCACAATCTTTTCTAGTCTAGTGCTTTTCTTTAGAGTTTTAGAATATAGAGTGTGTATATCTGGGAGATCTTCATTGTCTGAGTCACTAAGTGAGGTGTGTGAAGTGACCCCTAAGGTTTCATTTCTTAAACTCACGCAACCATTGACATCAGTAGTATCGATTACCCTTTGACTCACACACCCCGAGGAAGAAGTATTAATGTTCTCAGTAAGTAAAGCATCTAAACCAGTTAAAGTATGATTCAAGGCAACAGAGCTAGAATTACTAGACTCATCCTCACTATCAAGCACAGGCATATCATCATTATATATGATTTTGGCAAAGAAGGATAAACAAGGATCAAAACCATCAGATGTCTCAGGTTCCTCATTTTCAGAGTCACTTGAGTCATCCCATGTTTTGCAGATGTTGGCTCTAGAGTGTTTGTTTTGGGTATTTAAATTAACTCTACAGTCTTGAGCAATGTGTCCTAGTTTACCACATCTATAGCATTCAGTCTTCTTGAGGTCTCTGTGAGGTCTTGTGTTGTCCTTGTTCTGTTTGTCATGAGGTTTCTCATGGGACTTGTGATTTGAAGGAGTTGAATAATTAGACTTGCCCTGTCTATTTGCAATACTGTTTCTAAATTTAACAATTTTCTTAAATTGTTTTGTCATTAGGGCAATCTGATTATCTAGACTTTCTAAGTCACAGTCCTCATCAGAATCATTACTAGGAGTGTTTAACTCAGGCTTAATCATCTTAGAAGTAAAGCTAAGATTGGAATTGGTATGTTTCCTATGAGTGTGGGTCAATTGTTTCTTAAACTCTAATTACATTTCCACAGTTCTTAATTTACTACTGAGTAATTTAGGAGTGAGATTTATATCACACATTTCCTCAATAGCATATCTTTTATTGTCAAATTTCTGTGGTAATGATCTCAGAATTTTAGACACAATTTCTTGTCTATCATAAGTTATACCATTAGCATGCAGTTTAGTGACAATATCAGTCAGGTTCATATAGAAGTCATCAAAAGACTCAGATTCAGGCATGATTAAAGAATTATACTGTTGAATTAACATCTGAGTTTTAGCAGCCTTAACCCTAGAGTCTCCTTCATGGGCAGTAATCAAGGTATCCCATGCTTCCTTAGAAGTGGTACAAGATGAGATTCTCTTGAACTCATGTTCATTTATAGACATAAATATGGCATTCTTTCCTTTATTATTATTGCGAGAAACTTGTTTCTCTTCTTGAGTAAACTCACTTAATATTTTCTTAACCCTCTCATTACTTCCTTCAGTGGCTGGTTTAGTAGGATAAGAGTATCCATTTTCAATAATGTCCCAGACATCATCTCCCAAAGTACCTTGAATGAAAGCAATCATCCTTACTTTCCAGTAAGAAAAATTGGTTCCATCAAAGACTGGAGGTCTGGTCAAGTTACCATATCTTTCATTTTTCTCGTCCATGATTGATTTTGAGAAAACAGTTTCAGAAACTCAGGATCTTTTTGAAAAACTTCACCAATAGCTCTGATACCAATTGAAATAGCGTTGCTAAAGCCGTTTATTGAAAATAAACTATTTAAGCAACTTCGAAAAGTTTGTTGAAGAAACTCTTTACTTAAATCAAACTGATTTTGAACACAAGATGTGTTAACAAAATTATGTACGAGATTAGGACAAGATTTGATAACAAGTTTTACTAAACAGTTTAAAATATTTTAAACTCAGCACACATCAGAATGGGATGAGAAGATGTAGAAATATCAATACTCAGGATTTTTAACGTGGTAAAACCTCACCCTTGAGGAAACATCCACGACTCCCTCTACGGAGTAACACAAAAAATTCACTAAAACAAATATGTGAGTTACAATCTATTTAACTAACATGCACACAATAACAAATCTATACAAGTTCAGGATTGTACCCTCTGGCGTCCTTAAACTTTTCTGCAGATCTTGATTGTTGATGTAGTCTTCTCAGTTTTTCAACTCTTCCTTTGTTTTAGCACGTTACGTCGACTTATGTTCACCAAATCTTATAGCCAACACTTTCAGTGTATGTAGTGTGTTAAGTGTTTGTGTAGTGAATCCTATTCACATGCATGAACTCACACACACTTAGATTTACAAACAGTCCTATACAAATTACATATAAAGTCTATATGCAGAGAGTTTGTTATTTTTCTTTCTTACAAAACCAAAAACCTTTTGACCTTTCAATATACCCCAGATTCCACGGAGATCTTGCTTAAGAAATCGGTCAAGACCTTTCTCAATCTCTTTTGAAAATATTTAGGAGATTGAAAACCCTCCAAGTGCGAATCCAACTAGGTCAGGTTAAGTTTTGTAAAAACAGAAACTATAAAACATTTATTGTTGATTCTGAAGTAATAAAATGTTTTAACAGAAAACAATCAACAATGTACTTCTCAAGATGAGAAATAAAATGCAACTAAGTGTATTATGACATGAAAAACTTCAGATCTATGATTTCTATTGAATCAGAAACAAGATCTGAGTAGGTGTCTAAGTTGGAAATAAGATTTTATGAACACAAGGTTACAGCAACCCAAGATCACTCAACTCGAACTCTTATAAACTCAAGAAACACTAAAGATGGTGTTTATTTGGTTATGGTGTTTTTGGAGAGGTAAGTGGTTTAGGTTGGAGAAGTTTTTGACGAAGTTAGGGTTTCTAACTTGACTCTATGGTTTCTCTCTCTCTCTTCTCTTTCTTCTCTCTCTCTCTCTCTCTCTCTCTCTCTCTCTCTCTCTCTCTCTCTCTCTCTCTCTCTCTCTCTATTCTTTCTCTGAGAATTTTCAAAATGACAAAAGCTTTCGAAGGCTGAGATGAGAGTCCTTTAAATAGCAAGAGGAGAAGGTTCTAGACGTTCAATCAAAACAGACGACTGTGATTGAGTCAAGCTTCTTTGACTTCAATCCAAGGGCTCACAACAGGCGGTGGATTAAACAGGCTGTGATTGGCTTAGGGGATTACACGGGGATTCACCAAAACAACATGCAGGCCATCGATAACATTTGATCCAAGGGCTGATAACATTCTCAACTAATGTCTCTGTAAAGAAACACAAGCCAGGCCAATCAGGGAGCAACAAGTGTTGGCCATAGAATGAATACAAACGCGCGTCCAAAACTAATTACAAAGCCAACCCTGGAGTCTCTGGCGCTTTTGGTTTCTACCCAGAGTAACTTAAGGCCAAAAATCCACAACAAAACATATTTAGATATTAACCCCAAAACTTTTTAAATCAAGTTTTAGTTTAATAAAACCTTAATTAAAAGATGTTTAAAATTCCCAAAAAATTAATAAAAATCAAATTGAGGGATTTAAACACACTCACCACATTAATACACATGAAGGTGCAATATGATATGCAAAAATTAAGTTCTAAGTGTGTGAGTGATGGCTATAGTCTCAGGATCATTACAAGATGAATAGGAGAAGAAGCAAAACAATCTCTGAGGCTCTTTGGTTTCTAGGATGGACACAATTTTGTCAAAATTTCCAAACTAGATGAGCTCTTATACAGTCTAGACTCAAATGAGTCAAAAGTATAAGGGCTTCACAAACAGACCCTAAATCACCAAGAAAGGACTCTTGGGAACTTAAGAAAAAAAAAATACTTATGGATCTATGATAGGAGCATATGGATCTGTATGTAGAGTTAAAAGGAAATGGGTCAAAATATATGATAAGATGTGAACAACAGGTAAAGACAAAAAAAAAAAATGAATACACATAAGATCTTTTATCACCACAAATGGGTTTTACAAAGAAGTATTATTTTTGCCTTAGACTTCAGTTTAAAAAAAAAACTTAGTGCAGTTCTCTCTCTCTCTCTCTCTCTAGTCGCGAGAGAGAGTGAGAGAGCCATACAAAAAAATTCAAATCTCTTAAATAATGTGTGTGAATCATTGGATAGAATGAGAGAGAAAGAAGGTAAAAAAAATTGTGGGCAGCTCTTTGAATTTAGAGAGAGAACAAAAAAAACTCTCTCTTTTCTCAGCCTTAACTTCGGATATAAGCCCAACAAAGAGAGAGCCTAGTAAACTCGTAAATAGAAAAAAAATCGTGGGCCAAGAAGTAGGCGACCAACAACATAAATGGATGGAGGTACACGCAAAGGAAATCTCGAGACAAACAAAATAGATCTCCATACAACCAACCTCGAAACCATAAAATGGTTTTGAACCAAAACCATCAACACCCAGAACCATGAGAACAAAAATTAAAAGCTTCCTTTTAATATTTGGATGAGATGAAGAATTTAAACAAAGTCTAATGTTTAAACAAGAAATATTTTATGCAATTAAAAATTCAGAATAAATATAAAAAATATTTATAAATTTTGAAAATAAAAAATAGATTAAAATGATTCTACAAAATTTATGTAACACAAAAATACATCCTCGATATATTTTAGGAAAATATTTATATAAACAAAAAAAAATTAAACTCATATACGAGAATATACAAATACATAAAATAAAAATACATTTGAAATTGTATTTTACCCAAAGCAATTTGTATACAAAGAAAAATTATTTTTATCAGAAATAATTTCTATATTAAATCAATATAAGAAAATATGATTTAAGGTAGATAAAAAATAGATTTTAATAAAACAAAAAAATACAGGAGCATATAAAATTGTTTGTCTTAAAATTGTGTCAACAGAAAAAGAATGATATTTTCACTATAATGTCTCATGTGGTTTCTTTGTCATTGTGTGGAGAGAGTCCATCATCTTCGGATACTAGCTGCTGATAATAAAACGAGTTGTGAATGCTTCCATACGGGACTTAAAGCTTTTGATCAAACTGTGGGGCATCCTCTTTAGCCACTTCTGGGCAACATCTCTTAGGATGGATGGGAATATTTAAGACACAAGGGCGTTGTTGTGGTTCTATTGAGTCATTGATTGCTTGTACTGACGAACACGATCTATAATGTCTACCTTCCCATCGTATATCTTGAACCTTAGGGTTGTGAACTTCTTTGGAGGCTCCTCCTCCTCAATTTCCCTTTCGAAAGGGGACTGTATCTGCATGATGAGGGCCTTTTTCCAGCTCTTTTGTGGATCTAGCTCCACGATGTGCTGGGCGTTGATCCATATCTCTTTGGACCAAACTTATTATATCCTGATTATGACATTTTTTCATCTCGATTTTGTATCATTAGATGATTACGGTGTTCTGAATGATCCTGCTCGCTGCCAGTGCTCCTTCCTCGGCTGTGAGTTTTGCTCACTTAAGGGCTAGGGGTCCAACCACAATATTTATGGTTTTTAGGATACTCATAGCTCTGATCAGAATGTTGTTATTCTGGACGAAATTTAAGATTTATGTCTCGATGAACCTCATATCTGACTCTGAGTTGGGCCATATCGGCTCCTACATCGCCGACAAGAGATGCATTATGGGTGATGAGACATTGTGTTCACTCTTTAGTTCCAAGTTACTTTTTAGAAAATAAAATCGTTCCCACAGACGGTTCCAATTATGAGTGCATGAAAACACACTTGAATATTCTGAAAGAGAAAAAGGATTGAAACAGTACAAAAATGGGCACAACACACAATATTTATGTGGTTCGACAATTAACTATGTCCATGGAAGGGTTTCTCAATTTTTATTAATGCGTTAAAGGTTCAAAATTACATGCTCCATTGCTCTTGGGTGAGTGTTGTCTTTATAGTAGTAAAAAGTAGTTGAGTTGTACGAAAACTCTCCTAACTCCTCATTGGCTCGTTGATTATTCTTGTTTATCTTCTCTGAGAATGTAGGTAACTAAAATAAATCTTCAATTATCCACGTGATATATTCTTGTGCTTATCTGTCTAATGTTGAATCTGACTGGGGTAGTAGGTTGGACCTACTTGGGCTACTGGAAATTGGGCCTTCACGGTTATGCACCCACACTACCGAATCACCAAAGTATTTTTTTTAAGAAAAAGCTCCATTCAGGTTTTTTGTCCGAGTTAGTGTTCTTGATTCTCTCTAATGACCCGAGTTAGTGTCCTAATTCCATTGTGAGTTTCTACCTAATGAATGCCATTTTTTATTCAATCAAACTCTATTTGGGATGTTTATCCCGATTTAGCATCCTTTATTTGTTGAAAAATCCCTGAAAATAATTATTTTTACTCTCGACAAAGGTAATGAATTAAACCCTAGAAAATAAAACATAATTAAGGAAAATTCCGATTCTAGGGTTCTCAAACTAGCAATTCCAACTTGGTTATAATGGTTTAGTTTTCACTGATAAGAACATTTTAAACTTTATTAGTGTTTTATATATTATTAGGGTTTTATGTTTATTATAAATAAGGTCTTAAACATTATCAAATATGTCAAAATCCTATTTTTTTTTATGCGAATGATGTTGAGTACAAATCTGATTGAATGGGTCTTGATGATGATTTGTTAGTCTTTGAAGTTGAGAGCTTGATTGATGATGTTTAGATGTTAGAAGTTGAGAGGTTTTTATGTTTAGAGAGGAGGAGAGGGGGACAATGAAAAATTTGAACTTTAAGTAGTGGGTAGCCCTTATGGTGGTATAATGGAGTAAATAATGGGTTTATGTGGTATTTTAGAGTTAAAATTGTGTTGTAGAATTTTGAATGAAATAGTGGGGGGCCTTTAGCGCCACCCTAAATATACCCTTTTAATCTTAAAAATAAGTCTAAATAAATAAATAAATCAGAAATAAATTAAAAAAACTTTCCCACACTCGCCACACCCATGTAGCCTCTTCGAACATCACTAGCAAACATCTCTCTCTCTCTCTCTCTCTCTCTCTCTCTCTCTCTCTCTCCACAAATGCACACACACACACACACATATATATATATAACACTTGTAAGGACAGGATTTCCATGCGTGTCAATTTGTATGTAATTGACTTAATTTCGGACAAAACTTGTTTGAGTCATAGATAAATTTTTTACTTGTCACGATTCCACATAATTTATGACGTATTGTTTGAAGACATAGCGACCAAGATTTAAATATAGATCATGATGCGTTTATTGGTGCATATTTCACGTCTTCATATCATATTACATTCCGAGATACTCTCAAGTATGAACGCATAATGTTTATGGGACTTGAAAAATGTTTTGAGGGTGTTATTTTGTTTAAAAATTATTTTAAAAGTTTTTAACTTCGTTTATTCTAAGATAAACACTGTTTAGAGTCGTGTAGAATCTTCCCTTGTGATTTGGAGGATCAAACAACATTTAATGTCATTCAAGCGACATCTCAGTGTCGTTCAAACGACATGGACATACACACACATACACATTTATATATATAACCTATAAGGACATAATTTCCATGTGTGTCAATTTGTATGTAATTGACTTAATTCCAGACAAAACTTGTTTGAGTCATAGATAAATTTTTTACTTGCCACTATTTCCACATAGTTTATGACGTATTGTTTGAATACATAGCGGCCAAAATTTAAAGATACATCATGACACATTTATATATATAACCTCTCAAGTATGAACGCATAATGTTTATGTGACTTGAAAGATGTTTTGAGGATGCTATTTTGTTTAAAAATGATTTTAAAAGTTTTTAACTTCGTAATTTGAGATAAACACTGTTTATAGTCATGTAGATCTTTTCCCTTGTGATTTGGATGATCAAACGACATTTGATGTCATTCAAACGACATCTATGTGTCATTCAAATGACATAGACAAGTCATTTTAACGACCTGGCCAAGTCGTTCAAACGACATAGGGATATTGTTCTAACGACGCACCGACTTAGGTTTTTTAATTTAAGGCAAATTTTTCTTAGAATTTCGAGGGGTGCATAACCAAAATACATAATAGAGTAATTACATTATTCTTCACTTCTTTCCAAACAATTTTAAAGCTAAAACCATCCTTATAGTTTAAAATGTCTGAGCTTTAATACATATGCTATAAAGATTGTGACAATCCGCTTTAAATAATAACGGGTGGCCATCCCTATACTAAAATAATAAGGAATCTCAAGTGGATCATTCTCAGCATCTACTGACGATTCTAAAATAAACACGGCTAACTACCCATTAGAACAAAAAGAGGGTATCAAAAATGTTTAAAACATTTATTTTCATTACAAAAACAAACCATACAACAACTAACCAATAACATAACTATATATGATAAGAGACACACGCATGCTCAAATGATATAAAAGAGTACAACACAATGTACAAAATAAAATACCCGAATATGCTGTCGGGTCACAGACAATACAATACTCTAAGGGAGAAAATATAAAAGTTCTACACGAAAACACTTGGGTATAAACCCAATATACAAACTGAATCCTAATCTAGATACACAAAAGATAGGAATCGACTACATCGAAATACGAGAATAGTCCGCTACTGCTGCAGCTCCACGACTAAATAGGATGGATGTCATCAATGGCATCCTTGGGGAGGAACACCTAAATTAATTCAATATATGGGAGGTAAGAGAAAATATAAACGGGTCAAAGCCCGAGGTATTGAAACATTTGTAGCAAGTTCATTAAAATGCATAATAATTATAAATGCATTATGACATGATTAAAGTGGAGTCGCACTCTTCATAAAATTCAACTCACCTCTCAACTAAAGCGCGCAACTAAAAGTATGCACATGATCTCAAATTAATATCCCAAATCTATCTAAGGGAAAAGTAATCTAACTTACTCCCAATTTACACTCATCTAAAATCCATCTAAATCATAACTCTCAACTTCTACTATTTCCAATCTCAAATATTCGCCCATTTCTAAACATATAAAAATATACATAAACATTCTCTTTTACTAGAATTTCTCATATTCTAGTTACTAACATATATATATATATATATATATATATATATATATATATATATATATATATATATACTGCACTGTGTTTCGTGCGTGGTAAGTCTCGCAAGCGAAATCCAAACAAGGAAACCCCCCACGATACACTACTCCTTGGCAATATTGATTATGAAGATTCATTATGACCTCAATGCATGACGCGTATAATCCAAATTGGTTTTATACTATAATTGATTTATTTAATTGTTCTCAATTCTCAACAGTACATGATATTTCGTGCGTGGGACGTCTCGCAAGCGAAATCCAAATAAGGAACCCCCTGATACACTACTATGTCGATTGTCGAGATGCATAATAATATAAATATGTGCACTAAGGACTAACTTCTCCCCAATACCAACATTGCATTGCGTTTCGTGCATGGGACGTCTCGCAAGCGAAATCCAAACAAGGAACCCCCCGATACACTACTCCTTGGCAACGTTGGTCGTTGAGATCCATTATGCCCTCGATACCCAAAGTACTATATCAACTCATATAATTATTTACTCTTTATGTAAAAGCGGTGATTGAGCTTTTCTATTAAAATCAAAGTAGTAATTTCCTTTTAAACTAAATTGATGTGGAAGCGTTAGGGTGATGGTTCAACTTTAAACACAAAACAACAACAAATTTTAATTTCTTAAACAAATTAAAATAGCACCAAGTGAAGTAAAATTAATCAATTATTATATTCACTTAAACCCAGTTAATTCAATCCAAGTCCTAGAATTTGCCTAAGTCAAATTTATCAATATTAGCAAATTAGGCGAAACCAAATTTTAGCAAATGACTTGAATTAAATGAACTTTACCCAATATTTAATTTCGTCCCAAATTAAATGAAGTGTGATAATTTAAACCAAATTTTATCTTGTATTATACTAAACATGCATTCTACGTTATTTTGCAAGATAAAATAAACCAATCACACTACGCTGCGATGTACGAGGAAAAACCCAAGACGGGAAACAATCTCGGACGGCCCTAGCCACAAATTCACTAGATACAAAATTACAATGACAAGATAGATAGACTTACAATGCACGACTCGATCCCTCTCAAGCCTCGACGCTTCTTCTTGTAGAAACCTCTTCCTAGCGAATAACCTTGGAACACTACCGCGGTCTCGGAATCCACCGATGGGACTTTATATGGTCACCGTCACCCGAGCATGGAGACTTTCTCCTTGTGGATAAAACAACATAGAAACACTTCTTCTTTCTTTGTGGGTGGTGGAAGCAAAACCCAAAACTTCTCTTCAATTCGGTGTAGAGAAAAACGGTGCCAAACTCCAAGCAATTGATAAGTATATGTGAACTTGGAATAAACTCGATTGGGTGTAAACACTAGAGTGATGAAAATATTTCCCTAAAAATCTCACTCAAAACATGAACATTTTCCTAAACAATTTTTGCTCTCAAACTCTCTCTAAGAGATAAACTAGGATGGAAAAGTTAGATTGGAAAATGTTATTCCCGCACATAATAAAGTCTGAAAAAGTTGGTTAAAAACCAAGTGGGGAAGTGGGTGCAAAACTGCCAAAAAACTGCCAAAAACTGTTCCCGCCTGACATCTCGTTCGAACGACATTTCTTTCGAACGAGACTTCTAACGACGTTCCAGATTGAACTCGTTAGAATCTAGTTGGAAATCTCGTTAGAACAAACAATCTCGTTCGAACGACATTTCGAACGACGGACCAGTATACTTTGGTGGGAACTCGTTGGCAGGTTCGTTCGAACGACAATCTCGTTCGAACGACTCTATCGAACGAAAAACCAGAAAGTTTTGAAAATTCGATTTTAGCCCAGAAAACTTTATAAACTTATTTTAAAGTTTTATTTAATTCTTTCTGAAAATTAAAACACAGTTTTTACAAAACCTAACACCCAATAAACTTTGTTCCAAGCTCCTATATATATAATATTGCATTCATACCTTGGGAGCATGGAACTATGGTTGATGACGTAGAAACGAGGCACGCAAACCGGCACATTTGATGAAGGTTTATACTCTTTGCCGCTACGACTTCAACAAACACTTCATAGTCTTGAGAATATTACAATTAAATATTATCCTATGAATAAATGTTTTTGTCCGGAATTGAGCCAAAACTATATATGGACTCAATTGGAAATTTGTGTCCTTACAAATCTCCCCCTTTGGCTATTCCGGGACAAAAACCAAACAAAAATCCTAAAGGGCCGTCAAGCTCTACTAGACTCAAAACATAACCCACCCAAACTTGACTCAACCCAAGGATCAAACGCTTTGCCGTTTAAACAATGCCGCTTTAGAAGAAATCCTGCACACTTTAGCAAACTCATCAAATGCATAGGGAATATCAAAGTATTAAATGCAATTAATTAATTACTCCCCCTAAATTAATTCTCCCCTTTATCAAACACATGACCTACTTAGAAAGACGTCTCCCCCTAAGATAAATCTCCCCCAAACTAAGATATGATAATAATAGGATTAGATACCATTTCTCCCCTATCATCATTCTCCCCCTTTTTGTTCAGGAATAGGCAAAGGATAAAGAACTAATAAACATAAAAGAATGTTGAAGCTTAAAGTGATAAGACATGAAAGCATATGGGCAATAAAAGCATAGGCAAAGACAAAACAAATATCATATATATATAAACTAGAAACATACCAATGAAGCACTTGCATATATATATATATAGATATAAACACACATATAACACAAAATACAATGAGTTTTCACACTCGTAGGGCAAAAATGTGTCATATGGAAACGTAAGTGTAGGGGTGTGAACTAGCAACAATTAAATTTAGACCCAAACACTTAATAAACATTCACGGAGTTCTCATTTGATTGCAAACTTCATCACATTTAAATATAACCTCATGTGACAATATAAATATTGAACTCAATGAACAAACATACACAATGCATACAAGCCTAGCATGATGATGATTCTACAAACCAAATAGAGTCATGACATTAAAGACAACTAGGATAAACGGACATTGTGCAAACCGTTGATATACCATCCAATTCTCCCTCAATAAGCATATATATTCTTTTGTTTTTGAATGAATATATCAAACAAACATAGGCCTTGGCAATTTATTTTCTTTTTAATGCCATATTTTATGTTTTTAGGCATTTGGATCACGTATTTCTTTTAGATCTAATAAACGGTGGCTTACTATCGCAAAGGATTTAATTCATCCTTTCGGAGCCCTTCCCCGTGTACATTTATATATAATTTTTTTTATCTCACAAAGCTCACGTGCAATGGATTTTGACATGCACTAGTCCTCCTAGGTCATAGATATGTATATGACTAGATTGGTAGGAGAACACCTCAAAAAGCTCAAATATAACATGTGACATTAAGATTTCAAAAGAGCTCGTGCATGTGTGAATAGAGGCATATAGAAATAGAATCCATTTAAACAATACAAATTCCAACTACTCCATATAAAACATGGTAAAGAACATTTTAAGGATTGAAAATCTAAACCAAAAGTTCTAGCCACGTGGGAGCGTTAAAGATGGGATTCAAACACAAATATATGCCACATGAAATGTGTCAAACAAAAATACACATAAAAAAAATCTTTTTGAGTTTTTAACATTTTTAATCAAAAATAAATATTTACTCAAAAGGACAAACAAAAATCATTTGTATTTTTCAAGAAGTTTAAATGAAATAAATAAAACACAAATGATAAACAATAATCTTTTTATATTTTTCAGTTAATTCAAACACAAAATATAATACAAAAAGATAAACAAGTCATAATTTCTAGCATGGGATATGAAATAAGGCAATGACTAGAAAATGACTAAACAAGCATACATTTAGCATGTGAATATAGCATGAAGTACAAACGCTAAAGTATGCAAACACTAACACATTTATCCTTTAGATTTAGCAAGGGAGGAAGCATGTGAAAGTAAATGAGAATCAAAAACCTTATTTTGCAAGGCAACCAAGTCGGATTTCCTAACCCAAATTAATGAAGAATGACTATATTGGGGTGTTGGAACGTTAACTACCGTGGTTACTTTACTATGGGATTTTCTAGGAATTCGTTTAAGATCAAAACAAAATTTCCTAAGATGACCTTTTCGACCACAATGTGTACAAGCAAAAACATGTCGAAAAGATTTACCTAAGGAGTGATCTTTAAATGCATTCCTAGTAGATTCTCCTAAAACATTGGTCTTGGCTTTATGAGTATGTTCATTATAAGTATTGAAGCCTAAACCACAAGTGTCATTTTTAATTTGGACTATTCCTAACATTTTATCTAGTTTTTCCGAACGACATTCCAAATCAAATTTGACATTACTAGAGTCTTTTAATTTATTTTGCAATTCTAAAATATTAGATTCTAATAAAACATTTCGCTCTTCAAAAGCAAGAAGCTCCTTTTTCAAGAATTCCATTAAACCCCTAAGGCTATCTCTTTCGCCTTCTACATATTCTAGCTTCTCTTGAAGAGTTCTCTCATGTGTCCTAAGGTCTTCTATTAAAGCGCTTTCATCAACGACCTTGACACTTTCTCTTAAACTAGCTTCTAACTTCAAATAAGCCCTTTTCAATTTAATAGATTCTTTATAAAGCTCTTGAAAATCATTTTGAAGTTCACTCACATTAACCTCTTCTTCATTTTCACTCTTTCTTTCTTCGCCACTCTCACTATCATCAAAAACAAGAGAATCATAAACAATGACCTTGGAAGTGTCATGTGTTAAAGTTTCATCAATCGATGAATTATCACTATCACTCACATGACTAGCCATAAAAGCCATAAATTTTTTCTTAGTGGGGGAATCGGGCTTCTCTTCCTTATCACTATCACTAAGGGTCGCATTATATGAAATGGGTCGCTTACCCTCTTTCCTTAGTATAGGGTGCACTCAAACGCCCTATGGCCATAACCTTCACAACCAAAACACTTATTAGACTCGTCCCTATCTAAATTTTCATTACTAGGTTTAGGGATCTTTTCGGCTCTCGGAATCTTCTCGGCTTTAGAAATATTTTCGCCTTTGTCATGCTTAGAAGATTCAAATTTCTTAAAATCATTTTTAAATTTATCTTTGTTAATTTTAAGAAATTTTCTAAATTTGCGAGCAAATAAAGCCATGTCTTCCGAGTCACTATCACTATCGCTCTCTACTACTTGTTTAACCTCTTTTCGAAATTTTAAAGCAACGCCCTTTTCGATTTTCCTTTCAGTTTTAGAGGGAAACATGTCTAGTTCATAGGTTTGTAAATCACCTACAAGCTCTTCTAATTTCGTAGAGGCTAAAGTTGGTAAATAATTTAAAACGATCACTTTTGGAATAAATCTATCGGGTAAGGACCTTAAAATTTTCTTTACAACACGGTCGTCAGGTATTTTCTCTCCCAAGTTAAAAGATGAATTAACAATATCAGAAAGTCTAGCATAAAATTCATCAAAAGTTTCTTTTTCATTCATTTTAATCGTTTCAAATTGAGTGGTGAGGTTTTGGAGTTTTGAAGCTTTAACGACACTAGTTCCTTCATGAGTTAATTGTAAATATCCCAAGCTTCTTTAGCGGTTTCACACGTCATAATACGTCGGAATTCATCCGGTGTGACAGCGCTAAATAAGGCATTTAAACCAGGGGAATTGAAATTAGCAAGTTTAAACTCATTTTCAGTCCATCTATCGGCGGGTTTGATAACACGTTCATTTTCAACTAAATAAGTTGATGGGGACCACCCGTTAACAACACACATCCAATCTCTCTCGTCGATAGATTTTAGTGCCGATCTCATACGCGCTTTCCAATACGCGTAGTTTGAACCATCGAAAATAGGAAATTTTGAAAATGGGGAAAAATACATTTTAGCCAAAAATTTAAAGGATCTTAACGAAATATTTTATCGTTTTTGGCTCTGATACCAATTTGTAAAGGTGGTGATTGAGCTTTTCTATTAAAATCAAAGTAGTAATTTCCTTTTAAACTAAATTGATGCGGAAGCATTAGGGTGATGGTTCAACTTTAAACACAAAACAACAACAAATTTTAATTTCTTAAACAAATTAAAATAGCACCAAGTGAAGTAAAATTAATCAATTATTATATTCACTTAAACCCAGTTAATTGTACTGTGACGAAGCAGCTGTTGCTCACCCGACACGATTGTACGAGGTCACAATTCACCCAACACGATCATCCGGGGTGAACAATAATTGGGGATCGGATGCGGGCGAAATTCCCGCCAATGGCTGAGATGTTCAGTCGACTCCCTCCCCCTTTGTGGGGGTCCGGACCCCTACGAGTGAGCAAAAAAGGGAGGAGGAAAGAGGCCCTGGTGAACCGTCATAATTAGTGAACAAGTGTAAGCTTCGCTGCCCGACAGTATGGAGTACTGACCACACCGAGGGACAGGCCCTGAAGCGAAGGACGGGAACGAGCGGAATCAATGTGTTCCAATTTCTGGCCTTGCACTGACCATCCAATGGACCATGGACTAAACGGCCACTGCCAAGTCCTAGAATTTGCCTAAGTCAAATTTATCAATATTAGCAAATTAGGCGAAACCAAATTTTAGCAAATGACTTGAATTAAATGAACTTTACCCAATATTTAATTTAGTCCCAAATTAAATGAAGTGTGATAATTTAAACCGAATTTCATCTTGTATTATACTAAACATGTGTTCTACGTTATTTTGCAAGATAAAATAAACCAATCACACTACGCCGCGATGTACGAGGAAAAACCCAAGACGGGAAACAACTTCGGACGGCCCTAGCCACAAATCCACAAGATACGGAATTACAATTACAAGACAGATAGACTTACAACGCACGACTCGATCCCTCTCAAACCTCGACGCTTCTTCTTGTAGAAACCTCTTCCTAACGAATAACCTTGGAACACTACCGCGATCTTGGAATCCACCGATGGGACTTTATATGGTCACCGTCACCCGAGCATGGAGCCTTTCTCCGTGTGGGTAAAACAACATAGAAACACTTCTTCTTTCTTTGTGGGTGGTGGAAGCAAAACCCAAAACTTCTCTTCAATTTGGTGTAGAGAAAACTGGTGCCAAACTCCAAGCAATTGATAAGTATATGTGCACTTGGAATAAACTCAATTGGGTGTAAACACTAGAGTGATGAAAATATTTCTCTAAAAATCTCACTCAAAACAAGAGCATTTTCCTAAACAATTTTTTCTCTCAAACTCTCTCTAAGAGATAAACTAGGATGGAGAAGTTAGATTGGAAAATGTTATTCCCACACATAATAAAGTCTGAAAAAGTTGGTTAAAAACCAAGTGGGGAAGTGGGTGCAAAACTGCCAAAAAACTGCCAAAAACTGTTCCCGTCTGACATCTCGTTCGAATGACATTTCGTTCGAACGAGACTTTTAACGACGTTCCAGATTGAACTCGTTAGAATCTAGTTGGAAATCTTGTTAGAACGAACAATCTCATTCGAACGACATTTCGAACGACGGACCAGTATACTTTGGTGGGAACTCGTTGGCAGGTTCGTTCGAACGACATTTTCGTTCGAACGACAATCTCGTTCGAACGACTCTATCGAACGAAAAACTAGAAAGTTTGGAAAATTCGATTTTAGCCCAGAAAACTTTATAAACTTATTTTAAAGTTTTATTTAATTCTTTCTGAAAATTGAAACACAGTTTTTACAAAACCTAACACCCAATAAACTTTGTTCCAAGCTCCTATATATATAATATTGCATTCATACCTTGGGAGCATGGAACTATGGTTGATGACGTAGAAACGAGGCACGCAAACTGGCACATTTGATGAAGCTTTATACTTTTTGCCGCTACGACTTCAACAAACACTTCATAGGCTTGAGAATATTACAATTAAATATTATCCTATGAATAAATGTTTTTATCCGGAATTGAGCCAAAACTATATATGGACTCAATTGGAAATTTGTGTCCTTACACTTTATTTTCTCATAATTGATTTATCACAAATTTAGTCCGGTTAAAATCTCCCGGAATGATATTCAAGCAATCTTCTTATGTCTCTTTACTCTAGAGACAATTATGATATCACATAATCATATAAAATTAATAAACTATTCACACAAGTATAATAATAACCATCCCAACGAGCTATAACTCGAGGACGCGGGTTCTCAATGCTATCATCTACCAGGGAATCACTCACATATCATCCTGGGTACCAATGGCCGAAATCTCACATCGTCTTGGAAAAAACCATAACACAATGTACAGGAAGCAGTCATAGTTCCTCCCCGAAAATGAGACGAAACATACCCACCACGTCTCAACCCTAATAAAAATAATCACACAATAATAATAGACGTTATGACTTGGGGACTATGCGTGTCCTGCTCCTCAAGCCAGGGGCCTCACCCACATCGCACAACTTCCCATGGTAGCATAGAGGGTGTATGCTTCACGTATATATATATCATTAACAATACATATATCATCACATAATATAAATGTATACCATCACACAAGGTATATATATCACAGTGTTGACATACTCTTATTACGCTCTTATGCGTAAATGAAATAATATCATTATTAGTATATTTTACTCTCGATATACTATGCGTCAATAATACCTCACACATCTTCCCCACTTAGTATACATTGTACTATATCTCACTTGAAATTCACACATCACTTCTATATGTATGAATCGTCACATAATTCTATTTACGTTGAAGATATTCTCTATATCCTAAGGAACCTCGATCACCATTTATCATTTATATGAAACATATCCCAATTCAATTTACCTTAAGGATATTCTCTATATCCGTATGCACATCTATCAACATTTATTATTCTGAATCCATAATATGGTTTAATCAATAATATAAACCTTTAAAGTTTATCCCATTTGGGATTTAATTTTAAAATCCATTTTCACTAAGCACATCCTAACTCTCTCTTATAGATTCATAATTATCTCCAAGTATAATTCTCAATGATAGTGGGCTTCCCTACTAGTCGATGAGATACTCTCCAATCAATATTCTCTCAAATTAAGTCAATATGACTCCAATAATTTCTCATAAGGGAAACTCCCCAAAAGTCTCCAAAACATGCTTCTCATAACTCATATAGATAGTCCCAATTGATAAACTCGAACGATCCCGGATAAAACTCACTCCAGAAGAACTCCCCTAAAATAGTCCTGTTTTCGAATCGATTCGGGCCAAATTCGAATCAATTCGGCCCTGCTAATCGATTTGCCTCTCATGCGAATCGATTCGGTCCAAAGGACCTAGGATTCTGTCTCAGGCCAAATCGATTCGGGTTAGGGCCGAATCAATTCGGTCACTCAGACCTGGGCACCTGCAACTTTTCGAATCGATTCGGTAGGGGCCCGAATCGATTCGGCCTATCAGAAGTCACAAAAATGGCTACTTTTCTCAAAGCCAAAAATCCCAAAAAACATATATACCATCTTATTTTCATTTCTCTTCAACCCAAACATGTATATAACATCAATATTCATAATATAACATAACCCAACTAATTTATAACCCCAAATCCATTATATACACAACAAATCTAAGATTATACCCAAAGTCTAGGTTTTAGCATTTTAAACCCAAAATCCCTAATTTTCCACAAATCATGAGATAAATGATACACAACAATTATTTAGCAAGTTTAATCACTTGCCTGGAATTCGTAGAGTCTGATTCGTCCTCGAAATCGCGGATTGGTCGGAAAAACCCACTTTTCTCTCTTTCTCCTCTTCTTTTCTTATCCGCTCTATTTCTTTCTTTCTTTCTCTTTTTCTGTAAGGAGATTTCTATCTCTCGTAGGCTTTTAAGCCTTATCTCCAAAAATACACAACTTTAAATGATAATACACACTTTAAATGACTCGGTAACTCTAATTCGAGCCAAATGAACTTAAAATATTTCAGAACCCAAATAAGCCCCAAGTTCAGTCAGTTTGACTATCTCGACCCTTCTAGAACCGACCGCGCCCGCATAATCGTCATTTGAATCTTTTTCTAACATCTTCAAATTTTGACCTCAAGTGCTAATTATTCTCCAAATAAAATTGTATTTATTTCTCCCAAAAATAAATAAATTATTGTCCCAAAAATCTCGAGGTATTACAGACTTCCCCACTTACAAGAATTTTGTCCTCGAAATTAAGCTAAGCCAAATACTCCAAAGTTCAACTAGTTCCTACTACACTTAACCTCACTAACACTATACCCAAACCTCTATCTTCTCACGATGAATTTATTTTAATTTATATAAAGCCAATTATAACTACTAGGGCACCCATACACCCTTTATTCGAGCTCTACTTGTATGAACATAATTAGGCTTCACTTGCCTCAATAGTACAAAAACTCGAAATTTATTAAATTATACTAATATGTTAATAATATAACAATTTTGAAAGGTCCAAGGATTTAACTCCTCTAAATTCCTGACATTCGCTACTTTCATGCGGGGGAGGTCTCGCAAGCGAAATCCAAACAAGAAAACCTCCCAATACACTAATATATAGCGATGTCGGGGATTGAGAGTTTGTTAGATCGAGACTAGAGTTTAAAAAAAATATTTTTGTGAAAATCATTTTTATATTGCCCAATGGCCTATAAAAAGTTTTATTTTGAAAACAGTTCATTTTAAAACAGTTTATGTCTTTCGACATTTAAATAAAACACCTCATGCCCAAGACACAAGGTTGTAGTAATCATCATACTCATAATAATATATAGCTCTCAAAATTAGCATAATCATGAACTAAAATCGCTCGCTCAATAATAATCACTAAATTTTGAATCATTTCAGTAATAATCTTTCACACATATTAATATATTGTCATACACAAGGCTCTTCCATAACTAGAATACAAGAATTATATAAGTCTAGCACGACTATAAAACCAATAACTTTACCATTACTACTCAACACATTTAAACAATTCTTACGTTCACAACAAAGCTATAGTTCTCTATTAGCGCATCACAAGATAATCTATTCTCTCAAAAGATAATAATATAAGAGCCTCTCTTGCTCAAAATTCCCTTTCGGGTCATTCCATACATAATAGGGTTATAGCAGTACCCTCTCATAACTATCTCCCATACGATATTCCCAAAACTTCATATAGCATAATCCTATTCACATAGGAAAATAACATACATCATACCCCTCTAATCCGATTTAATCTCCTCATCATTGGGTTCACACACAAAGTCCCCTGGCCTAAAATGGCCTTGAATCTGCTGTAGGGGTTGCACATCCAGAACTTCCTCAAAACGTGTTCATTTACCTCTTATAGGACAATCTCTCTTTCTATGACCTATTTCTCTACAAAAGAAACATCTACCCATAAATCCTCTCTGCCCATCTTGAGGAACATAACGATGTCGCGACCCTCTATTGTCTGACTTATACCCACTGGCATTACTGGTATTCTCTTAACCAAACCTGCTTGTTGAACCTGAATCTCTAAAGTTCTTACCCCCTTATGAATGAAGACGATATTCGTGACACTGCAATAATGCCGCATTCACTACCTCAGCGAAAGTCTCTAACATTGGGTTCTCTAACAAATGTTGCTGAATATTGCCATCTAAACCTCGCATAAACTTATATATACGCTTCTCTTCCGTATTCACCTCCTCGGGGACTAAATTTTCCAATCGAGTAAATTCTTCTTCATACTCGGCCACTGTTCTATTACTTTGAAACACATCCATCAATTTCCTCCTCATTTCCTTCTGAATCGCGAAAGGAAAATACCTTCGATCAAAAAGTTCCTAAAAATTTGTTATGGGTAATGTATCTCTCTATTCTGATATGGTGACAGACTCCCACCATTGGAGAGCTGCTCCCGTTAACTTAAAGGTGGCAATTTTTTTTTCTTCACTTCACTACATTCAACCATACGAAGGTGCCTTTGCATACTATTCTTCCATCAACTTTTAACCATCACATCAACTCCCCCTAAAAACTCTGGAGGATATCCCTTACTAAAATCTTCCCTCAATCTTTCTCACAAAGACGGTCCTGAATGGGTTTGGGCTACTTGAACTGCAGGTTGATGCGCCATCACAGAAATGGAAGCAGTTACTTCTTGTGCCATGATACTAGCAACTTCATCTGTAGTCATAGTCCTTTGAGGCATTTGGGGTTCCACACCCTCAGCCCCTTTGTTTGCCTTGCCTGAACGACTTCTCTTCTGTGGCATCTGAAATAAGAACAATTGTACCAGAACGCCTTTCACTTGTTTTCTCATCACAGAAGAAAATATGGACGTATGAACACAACAGTCCTAATAATAGGGCTCTACATCAAGAATGCTTACGGAAGACCGCAGTAAACCCATACAGATCCTAAAGACACTAGAACTTGATGCTCTGATACTACCTGTGACACCCCGCTTAAAATAATAACGGGTGGCCAACCCTATACTAAAATAATTAGGAATCTCAAGTGGATCATTCTTAGCATCTACTGAAGATTCTAAAATAAACTCGGCTAACTACCCATTACCACAAAACGAGTGTATCAAAAAAATTTAAAACATTTATTTTCATTACTAAAACAACCCATACAACAACTAACCAGCAACATAACTATATATTATAAGAGACACGCGCATGCTCAATTGATATAAAAGAGTACAACATAATGTACAAAATAAAATACCCGATTATGCTGTCGGGTCACAGACAATACAAGACTCTGAGGGAGAAAATATAAAAGTTCTACACTATAACACTTGGCTATAAACCCAATATACAAGTTGAATCCTAATCTAGATGCACAATAGATAGTAATCAACTACATCAAAATACCGCAACAGTCCGCTACTACCACAACTCCACGACTAAACATGATGGATATCACCAATGGTGTCCTTACGATAGAACACCTAAATTAATACAATATATGCGAGGCAAGAGAAAATATAAACGGGTCAAGTCCCGAGGTATGAAAACATTTGTAGCAAGTGCATTAAAATGCATAATAATTATAAATGCATTATGACATGATTAAAGTGGAGTCGCACTCTCCATAAAATTCAACACACCTCTCAACTAAAGCGTGCAACTAAACGTATGCACATGATCTCCAATTAATTTCCCAAATCTATCTAAGGGCAAAGTAATCTAACTTACTCCCAATTTACACTCATCTAAAATCCATCTAAATTATAACTCTCAACTTCTACTATTTCCAAGCTCAAATATTCGCCAATTTCTAAACATATAAAAATATACATAAACATTCTCTTTTACTAGAATTTCTCATATTCTAGTTACTGACATATATATATATATATATATATATATATATATATGAGTTATTATCATCTAAGTGCTAAGGACTAAACTTCTCCCAATTTTCAATACTGTATTGCGTTTCGTGCGTTGGACGTCTCGCAAGAGAAATCCAAATAAGGAACCCCCCGATACACTACTCCTTGGTAGTATTGATTATCAAGATTCATTAGGACCTCAATGCATGACGTGTCTAATCCAAATTCATTTTATACTATAATTGATTTATTTAATTATTCTCAATTCTCAACAGTGCACGACGTTTCGTGCGTGGGACGTCTCGCAAGTGAAATCCAAATAAGGAACCCCCCGATACACTATTCCTTGGCACTGTAGATTGCCGAGATGCATACTAATATAAATATGAGCACCAAGGAATAACTTCTCCCCACTCCTAACATTGCACCGCGTTTCGTGCGTGGGACGTCTCGCAAGCAAAATCCAAATAAGGAACCCCCTGATACACTACTCCTTGGCAATGTTGGTCGTTGAGGTCCATTATGCCCTCGATACCCAAAGTACTATATATACTCATAAAATTATTTACTCTTCATATTCTCATAATTGATTTATCACAAGTTTAGTCCGGTTAAAATCTCCCGAAATGAGATTTAAGCACTCTTCTTATGTCTCGTTACTCAAGAGACAATTATGATATAACATAATCATATACAATTAATATACTATTTACACAAGTATAATAATAACGATCCCAACGAGCTATAACTCGAGGACGCAGGTTCTCAATGCTATCATCTACCAGGGAATCACTCAGATATCATCCTGGGCACCAACGGTCGGAATCTCACACCGCCTTTGCAAAAACCATAACACAACGTACGGGAAGCGATTATAGTTCCTCCCCGGAAATGAGACAAAGCATACCCACCACGTCTCACCCCTAATAAAAACAATCACACAATAATAATGGATGCTATGACTTGGGGACTATACGTGCCCTGCTCCTCAAGCCATAGGACTCACCCACATCACACAACTTCCCATGATAGCATAGAGGGGGTATGCTTCACACACACACACACACACACACACACACACACACACACACACACACACACACACATATATATATATATATATATATATATATATATATATATATCATTCACACAAGATATACATACATCATCACATAATATAAATGTATACCATCACACAAGGTATATATATCACACTGTTTACATACTCTTATTACGCTCTTAGGCGTAAATGAAATAATATCATTATTAGTATATTTTACTCTCGATATACTATGCATCAATAATAGCTCACACATCTTCCCCACTGAGTATACACTATACTATTTCTCATTTGAAATTCACACATCACTTCTATTTGTATGAATCGTCACTCATTTCTATTTACGTTGAGGATATTCTCTATATCCTAATGCACCTCGATCAACATTTATCATATATATGAAACATCTCCCAATTCAATTTATGTGATGGATATTCTCTATATCCGTATGCACATCTATCAGCATTTATTATTCTCAATCCATAATATGGTTCAATCAATCATATGAACCTTTAAAATTGATCCCATTTGGGATTTAATTCTAAAATCTATTGTCACTAAGCGCATCCTAACTCTCTCTCTTATAGATTCATAATTATCTCCAAGTATAATTCTCAATGATAGTAGGCTTCCCTACTAGTTGATGCGATACTCTCCAATCGGTACTCTTTCAAATTAAGTCAATATGACTCCAATCGGCACTCTCTCATAACTCATGTAGAGAGTCCCAATCGATAAACTTGGACGATCCCGGATAAAACTCACTCCAAAAAAACTCCCCTAAAACAGCCCTGTTTCCGAATCGATTCAGGCCAAATCCGAATTGATTCGGCCCTGTGAATCGATTCACCCCTCATGCGAATCGATTCGGTCCAAAGGACCTGGGATTCTGTCTCAGGCCGAATCAATTCGAGTTGTGGCTGAATCAATTCAGTCACTTAGACCTAGGCAACTGTAACTTTCCGAATCGATTCGGCTAGGGGCCTAATCGATTCGGCCTATCAGAATTCACGAAAATGGCTACTTTTCTCAAAGCCAAAAATCCCAAAAATCATATATACCATCTTCTTTTCATTTCTCTTCAACCAAAAATATATATAACATCAAGATTCATAATATAACTCAACCCAAGTAATTTGTAACCCCAAATCCATTATATACACAACAAATCTAAGATTTTACCCAAAATCTAGGTTTTAGCATTTTAAACCCAAAATCCCTAATTTTGTCCATAATCATGAGATAAATAATACACAACACTTATTTAGCGAGTTTAATCACTTGTCCCAAATTCGTAGAATCTCATTCATCCTCGAAATTGCGGATTGGCCGAAAAACCCACTTTTCTCTCTTTCTCCTCTCTATTTCTTTATTTCTTTCTCTTTTTCTCTAAGTAGATTTCTTTCTCCCGTAGGCTTTTTAACATTATCTCCCAAAATATACAACTTTAAATGATAATACACACTTTAAATGACTCAGTAACTCTAATTCGAGTAAAACGAACTTAAAATATTTCGGAACCCAAATAAGCCCCAAGTACAGTCATTTTGACTATCTCGACCCTTCCAGAACCAACCGCGCCCTCATAATCGTCATTTGAATCACTTTCTAACATCCTTAAATATTGACCTCAAGTGCCAATTTAATTATTCTCCAAATAAAATAGTATTTATTTATCCCAAAAATAAATAAATTATTGTCCCAAAAATCTCAGGTTATTACAAAGATCTTGTTTGCACCATTGGTTTGTTCAAGTATATTAAGCAAGTTGTTTCATTGGATTTTTGTGGTGAATAAATGGTGAAGGCCGTGTTCCAAGTCCTAGATAGTTGCTAAAGCTGCATTGATGGATATCAAGGTGCACGTGGACTCATGTGCAGTGGACAAGTATTGTGGAAGGATCTCTATGTGGGAACTATGGAGGAGTGGTTAAAGAGAAGAATAGCATCATGTCCTGTGGGGATCGAGTCCTTGTGTAAGTCTGTATGTCTTCCTTTGTGATTACCGTATCATAGTGATTTTCTATCTTGGGACGTCCGATGAATTTTCCCTTTATGGTTTGCTCGTATACTAGGCGTTACTTTTGTGGATGAATTTATTTTACTTGATTTGATCACCTAGATGCATATTTAGGATTAAACAAGATAAAATTGGACTTAAGTAAAATTAGTTCACAAACTTGGTGCGTATTAAAATTGGAATTTTTTTTTTGAAAGACAAGTTGTTTTCACCTAAAGCACACTTTGAAAAAGGGGCCTACAAAGTGGTATCATATCTAGAAACATTTTTTTGTGTGAGTGATCCCGTGTGTTTTAAGGATGAATTTTGAACATTTTGATGGTTTTCGAACTCCTATTTTCGATGGCACAAATTATGCTTATTGGAAAATGCGAATGAAAAGTTCTTTAAAATCAATTGATGAGCGTGTGTGGCTAGAAGTCGAAAAAGGGTGGTCACCACCGGTCATGAGAGAGGGAGAAGCCACTACTTTAAAATTCGTTGGGTCATTGACTAAAGCTGAACATAGACTTACACTTTATAAATCTAAAGGTTTTCATGTTATTTCCTCATCTGTCACACCAAAAGAGTATAATTGAATCATGACGTGTGAAACCTTAAAAGAGGTTTGGGATGTTCTTTCACTTACTTGGCACTAGCACACTTAGGGCGTTGAAACTTCAAAACCTCACTACCTAATTTGAGAGGATTAAGATGTTAGAGAGTGAGTCGTTTGATGAGTTTTACGCTAGACTTTCCAACATTGTCAACTCGTCGTTTAACTTGGGAGAGAAAATACCCAACAATTCAGAGATAAAGAAATTTTTAAGGTTGTTGCCTAGTAGATTTGATCCCAAAGTGACCATTTTAAACTCCTTGGGTATGCTTGAATCAACGAAACTAGAAGAGCTTGTAGGTGACTTTCAAACTTATGAGCTTGACATGGCTACCTCCAAGCACGTGCCAAAAAAATAAAATCGCATTGCTTTGAAATCCCGGAAGGAGGAGACTTAATTCTCCCCACGTTAAGGTTACGGCTATCCATTAATAAAATAAATTACTGAAAATTTATTTGATTAACTTATTTAAGCCCATGAGTGGTCCAACTTAACTTTTTTGCAGTGCCAGACTATCATAATCAACCTGCGGGTTTTGACATATACAAAACTTATAAGCATCTTAAGAGGGTATCACCGGTCTCTATACCGAGAAGTGGATTCCATCCATAAAAGACTTTCACCATACATTAATCACTATTACCCAATCTATCAACATTATTGATCCCATAATTAATCTCACCCGATAGGTCAAAGGAATAAATAACTAGTGCATGTGTTCTTCAATCATATGTAGATCAAGAGCCTTAGGTAAGCCTAATAATCACGAGGCGTACATTGTCTTATATAATTAGTACAAAGACAATGACCTCAAGAGGGTCCTGTTCAATACACATAAAGTGTACTAGCACAACAGTTTGAAACTATACTATTTCCTGTAATCAAGATAAGACTACTAAGATAATGTGCTACAACTCTACTGATGGGGTGTCGAGTTCCATCTAAGACTGTGAACAATAAAACTTATATTCCATAAGAATTGGTGATCTGATCCTCTGTGTGTAAGTCGTACTCTACACACCAGAACACCTACTGAGCAGAATAAAAGACATTGGCAATATATAAAATAATGCATACATTATGTCCACACATGATTCTCATTAAAATAGGAAAAATTAATTTTATTTCAATAATAAATCCATAACTAAAACTATTACATAAAGCATGGTTTTAGTCTACTTCTCTAACAATATCCCACTTAGACTCAAAGTTATGCTCCAATGCATCTCACTCTCATCCCCTCTACGTGACTATAAAAAGTCTTGGATAGTAAGCTCTTCGTGAAAGAATCTGCCAGGTTGTTCTCTGATGCAATCTTTATAACTGTGACATCACCCCGCTGCACAAATTCTCGAATGAGATTATACTATTTCTAGATCTGTTTACCTCTCTTATGTCTCATGAGATTCTCTGAGTTAGAAACCACACCACTATTGTTACAATAAAGTGTAATAGTCAATTGAACTAAAGGTACCACTCACAAATCCATTAGGAAGTTTTTAAGCCATACTGCTTCCTTGGCTATCTCAGAGGCCACCATATATTCAGCTTCCATGGTGGAATCAAGAATACAATATTATTTGATACTCCTCTAACTAATGGCTCCACCTCTTAGGGTAAACATATATCCAGAGGTAGAATTTTTGGAATCTTTATCAAACTTAAAATATGAGTCAGTGTACCCAATTAGTATTTGACTCTCTTCCTTGTAAACTAGCATATAATCTCGTGTTCTTTTCAGGTACTTGAGTATATGATTTACCACAGTCTAGTGTTCTTTCCCAGGGTTAGACTGATATCTACGAACCATGCCAACAACAAATCAGATACAGGTTTAGTGCATAGCACAACATACATAAGGCTCCTAACTGTCGAAATATAAAGGATGCCTTTTATCTTCTCTATCTCATCAGGTATCTTAGGACACTAATCCTTGGAAAGAGATATTCCATGTTTGAAATGGGGGGAACCCTTTCTTGGAATATTTTATGCTAAATCTAGCAATAATGGAATCGATATAAGTTCCTTATGATAAACCCAACATCCTATTCTTGCAATCACGCATAAGCTTGATCCCAAGGATGTGACTAGCTTCTCAAAAGTCTTTTATATCGAATTGGCTGGATAGACACGGTCTAACTGAAGACAACACTCCAACACCATTTTTAATAAGAAGAATGCCATCCACATATAATACTGAAAACACCACTATGTTTCTGTTGCATTTCTTGTACACACAAGACTCATCTAGACATTAATCAAAACTAAAAGATTTGATTCCTTGATCAAAACAAATGTTCTAAGTTCTAGATGATTGCTTAAGTCCATAAATGGACTTCTTAAGCTTACATAATTTATGCTCTTCAACTTGGGTAATAAAATCTTCTGGCTACACTCATTAAGATTCCCATTAAAAAATGCAGTCTTGACATCCATTTGCCAAATTTCATAATTGTAATGAACCGCAATGGATAAGAGAATACAGATGGACATCATTATAACTACCGATAATAAGGTTTTCTCATAATCGATTCCCTCTTTCTAAGTAAATCCTTTCGTAACAAGTCGTGACTTAAAGGTCTCAACCTTCCCATTCACACCTCTTTTCCTCTTATAAACCCACTTACTTCTTATGAGTTTTATCCTGTTGGGTGGATCTATAAGACTCCCGATCTAATTGGAATACATAGATTCCATCTCATAATTCATAGCTTTAATCCAAAGTTCTGCATCATTATCTTGGATAGCCTCATTATAGTTACATGGATTGACATCGATTTCATCAAGGACCTTGTCATAAGAATCTACCAAGAATATAAAACGTTAAGGTTGACGTACAACCCTCCCACTGCTATGAGGTAATCCCTGTGCTGGTTACTAGTGTCAATGCGTTATGTTATTTCATTATTTACTGGTGGTGTTAAATAATCTTGGTGGTTCCCTCTCAACTCTTTAAGAATATCTTTACTTCAAGGTTTATGATCCGTTATATAATTATCTTCCAAGAATTGGTCATTGGTGATAATAATGACCTTTTGATCCTTAGGATCATATAATTGTGACACCCCGCCTAATTAATCCCGGGTGATCAGTCCTAAATCAAGTTAGAAAAGGTTTCTCAGTTGGTCCATTCTTAGCATCACTGTCGTCTTTTTAATTACTAACCTCCTAAGTGAGAAAAGTAGACTGGTGCCAATTTTTATCTTTCAATTAATTAAATAAAACCCATGTGGAACATAAAAAATACACAATCACAGTTAACTAAATAACCATCCACAAATAAAATACCTAACCGAATGAACCATCAGTCCAAATATCCAATACAAGTAAAGATAAGAAGAAAATCTCAACAAGTCTAATACTGATAAATGAACTGTGAGCGACAAGCTCAGATAATTACTAGAGAGTCTCAACACGAATGAAAGAAGGAGGCGTTTATCAAAAACCCCGCAACATCCACATGTCCTGCAACAAAGGATACCTGGAATAGAGTCAAGCCTGGCGTCCCTGTGGCTGGACACCTAAAAGGTTTTTAAAAAAAAAAATTATAGCAAGGGTTAGTACCCAAAAACATTTGAAAACATTTAACAAATGATTAACTTGCAGTAATAAATAAATATGTACGCTCTTCATATTTTAGTTAGTGCCGCACTCTCTTGAGGACTTCCTCACCCCTCCTCTAATGTGCACTACTAACGCTTCCATTTAATTTACTAGGTCCTATGCTCCTGACCCAATACTTATTTTAACCCTTGAAATTTACCTACTCTAACCGAGTATGCCTCAATTCATGATTTTTAAGTTATTATAAACGTCAAACTTAATTAAATCATTACCCTTTTTAATTTCATATAACATTCACACCAGTTATGCACATAATACATTTTTCACTATGTATTAATTATCCCATATATAATTATTTACCTAATTATATATTTAATCATATTACAGTATTCACAAACATACTGAAATAACATTTAATACAAACTTTCGACCGAGTAAAAATACTCACAAAATATAAATTTTCCCAAGTTCTATCCCACTAGGTGTATTCACATAACCTAGTTATCCAAGTTAGATTCGCTCACTAACTTAGTTTAACATACGAATTGGAGGCGGTCATATTCCTTCCCTGAAAGTGAGATGCCCCTCACCCATATAACGGATGCTATGACCTGGGATTATACTCGCCCTACTCCTCAAGCTTGGGGATTCGTCCACTACGCGCAACCTCCCCCTATAGCACTAGAGTATATACTAATAATATTCAATCATTGATATTAATGCACACACACACTATATATATATACTATCACACTACGTATATATATATATATATATATATATATATAAATATAAAATGTCCCGGCTACACCATGTACAAAATCCGTAACATAAGCCTATTTAATTTATTAAGAGTTTATGGTCCAACTCTAATTATTAATTAATTCGCACATTAATTAATTAAGTCACCTTTGGTGTCGCCCCCACCATAAAATTGGACTTACTGTCGTAGTCCGAATTAACCCCACCCGAGTCTAAATTACCGACTCCCGAATTATTTATCCTTTACCTAAATAAGATTTATCTCTCGATATTCCTCAACCGTTATCCCCGGACTTGTTCATTACATCTATATTTAATCCTTTCGAACACCTTACCAAAAATTCAACCTTAGTGTGTCACACCGAATTGCTCTAAAACCCAACAAATTTAAATTATGATGTCACACTAAGTCGTCTCCAAATTCTAAATTAACTTTATTCACCATTAATTAGATTTAAAACCCATGTATAAATTTCTCACCAAATTAATTCACGGAAAAAGATTAAATTAAAAATTTCTTCATATAAAAGAAAACTGGGCGAACTGTCAAAATCTGCCGACCATAGATCGATCGACCCCAGACCTTCGATCGATCGATCGAGCAGGTCTTCGTCTTCTTCGCGAAGACAAATTCTGCCATGGACGAATTTCATAAAACCCTAACTCCTCTACCAGCAATCTCAAGCCTTCTTAACAATAATACAAGTTAGGAACCTTATTAGGGACCTCCAGAATGCCCTCCAACGTTATTAATTCGTCCATTAACTATAATTTCTGAATTTGGAGAAATATTCATCTTTAATTCCTTACCCATTTACATCCCAAATCCCTTCACCAAATTCGTTTCTAATTATCCAGATATCATCCTACCAGATATGTATCAATTTATAATATCATATTTCTACAAGAATCCTCATTCAAATTCGTAAATCAGATTATTATTTTCAAAACCTCATGTTTATGCCATGAACACCCAAAACGAATTTTGATCAAACACATCACATGAATATGAATTGAAAAACAGATTCAATACTATTGCAAGTTATCCACTTGCCTTAGGTTTCATAGTGTCTGATTCGGAGATGAATTCCAAGGCTGAAGATGATCCTTGTTGGCTCTCTAGTGATCCCAAAACTGCCTTTAACTGCTATTAGGGTTCCTTAATACACTTAGCCTTTTTCTAAAACTCTATCAGCCATTTTCTTTCTTCTCCTAACTTAACAATTAACCTAAATCCCGTTTTTTGCCTAATGGGCCAAGCCCAAATGACCCAATTGCCTCCGTGTGGGCCCGACTATGTCTAAAAATGCCCCGTGACCCGTTTACTACCCCCGGGTACACTTTTCCGACTATCTTGACCCATCCGTACTCAACTGTACAGTCAGAATTGGCATCCCAATTAATTTATAAAAATACTTATCCCCCCACCCCTTTAATCTATACCGACTCCCGGTTGAGATAAGTGCATACCTTGTCATTAATACTCGAAATGACTTAAATAATTGATTAATATTCACTTAGTAAATAAATTCCCGTAAATATTAACCATTCACTCCCCGATTAATATTTAAATAAAATTTCCCTAATTAATTCAATTAAAATTATGTCTCACAAGTAATTTTCAATTCCCGAATTAATTACATAATTAATGCATGAAAAATGCGGGGTGTTACATACTCCCCCCATTACAAAAGAATTTCTTCCTAAAAATTAGGTCATACCTGTGATGAAAAGCTCTGAATATTGCTCCCTTATATCCTCCTCCCGCTCCCAGGTAGACTCGTCAATGTTGTGATGACCCCATTGTACTCTAACTAGTGGAACAACCTTCGATCGTAATTTCCGCTCGCTACGGTCTAGAATAGCCATCGGCCTCTCCTCATATGAGATGTCTGGCTGTAAATCAATTTCTTCGAGTGGAATGTGCCAGAAGGCCCTCTCGCTCCTGCGATATTTCTTCAGCGATGCCACATGGAACACGTCGTGTATCCGCTGAAGGTGCTCCGGCAATACCAGCCTGTAGGATATAGACCCCACCTTCTCAATAATAGGGAAAGGTCCCATGTACTTCGGTGCTAGCTTACCCTTCTTGCCAAACCTCATCACCCCTTTCATAGGGGACATCCGGACCAATACCTGATCCCCAACCTCTAACTCCACATGTCTCCGTGAAGCGTCAGCGTAACTTTTCTGCCTATCCTGAGCTATTCAAATCCTCCCTCGGATTAGTTTTATATTTGCAGATGTCTCCTACACAATCTCTGACCCCAATAGTTTGTTATCCCCCACCTCTAACCAACAAGTGGGTCAACGACAAGGTCTCCCGTATAGTGCCTCAAATGGTGCCATGCCGATCGTGAATTGGTAAGAGTTGTTATACGCAAACTCTACCAGAGGAAGATACTTCTCCCAACCTCCCCCACAGTCTAATATGCACATTCTGAGCATATCTTCCAGAATCTCGTTGACTCTCTCGGTCTGTCTGTCAGTCTGTGGGTGATAGGTTGTACTCAAACGTAACTCCGTGCCCATGGCCTCCTGAAAACTCTGCCAAAAGTGGGCCATAAAGATCTTGTCCCTATTCAACACAATATTTATCGATACCCCATGCAGCTTAATAATCTTTGCTATGAATAGCTGCGCATAACGCATCGTCTCAAAGTCTGTGCGAACCGGCAGGAAGTGGGCCACTTTGGTCAATCGATCCACAATGACCCATATGGAATCGTGACCCTTCTGCGATGTCGATAACCCTATAATGAAGTCCATAGAGATGATCTCCCACTTCCACACAGGAATTTCAAGTGGCTGTAGCATCCCTGATGGTCTCTGATGGTCAACTTTCACAAGCTGACACGTGGCACATTTCGAAACAAACTCTGCTATGTCCCGTTTCATCCCTGCCCACCAATACTGCCTCCTCATATCTTGATACATCTTATCTCCACCGGGATGTACCGCGAATCTCGACCCATGAGACTCCATCATAACAGCGTGCCTCAACTCCACATCCTCTGGCACAATCAACCTCCCATTATGGCCTAAGCCTCCCTCCGAGCTGATCGAGTAACCCTCTGCTCCCTCAGCTAGCAAATTGCTCACCCTATCCTGGCAGGTCTGATCCTCTGCCTGAGCCCTCACAACCCGCATAATGATCTTGGGTGTGATGGATAATACTGACATGCAAGCCCTGGCTACATCATCCTCGTATCGAAGTTCTCTCCACTTTGCTTTCCAGACTTCTGATATTTTCCCAGTCGATCTCTGACTCAATGCATCTGCCACCACATTAGCCTTACCAGGATGATACTGAATATCAAACTGATAGTCTTTCATGAATTCTAGCCATCGCCTCTGAATTCTAACCACAATTTATTAAAAGAAACTGAATATCCATAGAAGGCTAACTTAGAAACTAAAATAAAATTCCTTATAATGGAAGGTGCATAAACACATTCTTTTAAAAGTAAACTCTATCATTATTAAAGCTGAAATGAACATCTCACATATCAACTACCCCTACTATCGTAGCATCTCCCATGGTTAGATAAATCTCTCCATCACTTAGTCGTCTTGTTTTGTGGAACTCCTGCAAAGAATTGCATATATGATTAGTGGCTCCTGTATTTATGCACAAGGTACCAGTAATATGAAACACAAAACATGATTCAACAATAAATGAATGAAATTTACCTGCATCATTTTATTTATTATGGAAAATCGACCAATTGTTCTTCTAGTGTCATGAGTGCTTACAGTGGAAACATTTGCACTTGGTATTTTCACACCTGCCTGAGGCCCATGAGCTGCCTGAGGGACCATAACCTATTTTTGAGCCTTCGTTTTCTTTTTATTATTTCCCTTAGGCTTTGAAATAAAAACTTTCTCAATAAAAAAATCCTTTCTGAACTTCTTGATGAGACCCTCAATTACTTGTAGTTCTTTAAGTAGTTCCACCAAAGAGTAAGAAAGTTTGCTCATATTGTAATTTAGGCGGAACTGCTTAAAGGGCCCAGGTAGCGACTAGAGAACAACATCGACCTGTGTTTTCCCATTGATTTTTCTCTAAGGATATCAAGCACATTAAGAAGAGACATCATCCTTAAAAAATGCTCCCTCACTAGGGTCCCTTCAGTCATGTTTGTGCGCATGAGTTCTTTCATTACAACTTGCCTTGCAACACGATTTTGATCCCCAAACATATCTTTGAAGTTTAACATCATGTTATAGGCATGGTTCATCGACTGATGCTGATGTTACAGAACATTTGATATAGATGCCAAAATGTAACACCGCGCCATCTCATCATCCTTGATCCATTTCTGGTAAGCCTAGGTTTCCTGTTCAGCCCCCACCTCACCAGGTTGCTAAGGAAAAATATCATAAAGCACTAACTTGTACCCTTCATCAATCAACAGAATATCCAAATTCCTTATCCAGTCAATGTAGTTAGGTCCAATTAATTTGTATTCCTTGAGAATGATAACAAGTGGATTGAAAGAGATTCCCATCTTAATAATTAGAATTAAATAATAACATGAATTATTATATGACATAAAACCTTTTGAATTTTAAATTAAAATTATGGTCCCCTTTACAAATTTTAAAAGAATTTGTCGACATCCCAATTACCATTTGAATAGTATTTATCTTTAGAGAACCTACTTTCCCCCAAAAAATTCAGAAGGCTAATTCCTTTTAATTTTATTATCTAGACAAAACTTATGTGAAATAAAATTAAATAACGCACTTTGGTCTAACAAAATCATAGCATTCATCTATGGAGAACCTATAATTATTTTATGTCTAAGGATATACCACTAATTAATTTTAGAATATCTCATATCATATAGACTCTTCCTTTAGGTGCCACCTATGTGAATAATGAATAAAAAATTACCAGCAGAGAAACTTGTACCGACCACTATAGTAATTAGCATTCCTCGTCAGAGAATCTACTTATTATTGAAAGTCTACAAATCGTTGATGGAGACTGTAGAATTTTCTCTTAGAAAATTCCCTCTCCACTTAGGAATTTAAAACACTTTGTGAGGGTTATCAAAATAAATGTGTCCAATTGTTTAATTAATTTAAAAAATCTTAGCCATTTGATATATTTTCAAAATACTAGGATATCCCTATTTTAACGTATCAAGCAAATGCATGATAAATAAATTTTTTAAATACCCTTGATTAGTATTTAAAAAAATGAATACTTGATTTCGTATTCTCTAATCACACATATTAATGTCCACAATTAATTTTTTTTATGAATTATTCACATTAGAATCTACATGATCTAAGTCCGTTTAGTATTCTTTATTTTCCATTGTTCTAAGGGAATCGTTAACACATATTAACAACCCAACAACTAAACATGAATAATAAAGACATAAATCAACATAAACAGAAAATAGAGATAAATAAGGATTCTCGATTATTATGGTCAAGATACAACTCTGTCGCAGATTAAAGTTCTCAACAATCATCCTTTAATCCAAACTTGCCTCTACGCTGGGATGGCATGAGGTTCCACCTAATTTCTTTACCAAAAATAGCCTCCGATCACCGATCTGGTTTTGCACTCCTCCATTGATAATCACGATCAAAACAATAACAATTTACATATGTCCTATGCCTCCATGAAGGAGTTCACATTCTACATCAATATTGTATTAATCCAGCATAAAAAGACAATTACGAATAAAACATCATGGGATCCAATCACATAGAACATAAACACAAATACATGACCATAATAGTGAGATTAGATTACTGCAAAACATAAGTTGGCATAAATCCATATTCTACCCAATATCCATGAACATATATGATTATTTTAATTGGACAACATGGTTGGGTTCAACCTATACATAGTATCAACAGGGCTCTGATACTAGTTGTTGGAGAGATAGTCCAAGGGTCTATTGAATGCGCGTATAGATCGAACTACAAAAAAACTACACATACGCAAAATCCTACAAGGTGGAATAAGGATCTAGATTCAAGATCTATTTGATTTCACTACAAGAAAAATGAGTACTAGGGACGGGAGTATTTGGGACGGTCGTGTCATTTTGTCCCTTATGCTATACCAAAAGGGACAGTTTTAATTACTGTCCTCTTTGATAGTAGCAAAAGGGACGATTTTTAAAAACGGTCCCTTTTGGTATGTATCAAAAAGGACGATAATTAAAACTGCCCCATAAAGTATATGAGAATTTTTAGAGTTAATTTTTCTCGAGCTAATTTATGGGACGAATTTTAAAACTGTCCCTTTTGGTATACAAAATGGGACGGATTTTTAAAATTCGTCCCTTTTACTATACCAAAAGGGACAGTTTTAAAATACGTCCCATTTAGTATAAAATGAATTTTTATTTTATTTCAACGAGTATTTGGGATGGATTTTAAAAACCGTTCCTTTTAATATACCAAAAAGACGGTTTTAAAATCCGTGCCTTTTACTATATCAAAAGGGGCAGTTATTTCTAACCCTTTTGATGATTTTCCTTATTTTTCACACTTATTTTCATTTTTCCAAATAGTTTCCCTAACCTCTAAAGAGTAAACTCCCTCTCTCTCTCTCTCTCTAGCTGATCTCTCTGCTCCTCTCGCTCCGCCACCCCACACCCTTCGCCGACCAACACCCTCTGCCGCTCCACCCCTCCACCGTTGCACCCCTTTCGCCATTCCACCACTCCGTTGCTTCCTCTCCCCCGCGTCTTCTCCGTTCTCTCTCGCTGCTTCATCTCCCACAGCAACATCCCTCTCCCACAACACTTATTTTCAGTGGTTGATTGTCTCATAGGTATGTGTACTCTTCTGTGTGGATGCTTTATTTTTTGACCTTATTGTTGTGGTGTACTCATCTGATACATGCCCTTTTGGTTTTGATTTTTCTTGTATTTATTGTATTTATCAATTTTGTAATAAACTATATTTTTGTTTTGAGTCTATGCATACGAACACTATTTTTTCCAAGATTTGCGATATTGTATCTTATCGTATCTTGCATAGAAAAAATTTGTATTTGCCTCATGCGAATGGAAATGAAAAATCTGTTAAAAAAGTTTTTTTTGCGAGGTTAGGCCCCCGAAGGTTTTTAAAACGACTTAGGTCTGAGGGTGGGGAGGGTTAAATGGGGTAAAGGTTGGGTAGGTCACACACGAATATGCACAGTTACTTATAAATGTGCCATTGTCATATGTTATGCCTAATTTTTACATCAAGGTTCTAAAAAATGAGGGGTGTGATCGAGGGATGGAGGCTAAGGGTTAAGCCTTAGAAGGTGTGAAAAGGTGTTTAGGCCTTTTAATATTTTTTAATATTGTTTAATCATAACAGGGCTATTAAAATACTAAAATTGTACATTTCATAAAAATATGTCTGAATGTTTGTGAATTAAATACTAATTAATTATTTTGGACAAGATAATGTTCCGATTGGTAAAAAAAATCTTTAAAAGACGATATCGTTTCCCTAAAGCATTGTTGTTTTTATAAAAAAAGTGCGCCTTAAGGCTTTTACCAAGAATAAGGCGTAAAAAGTTTAAGGCAGGGCGTTAAACAAAGGAGACTCTATCGAATTTTCTTAAAATTTTTAAAGAATTGTTTATACGCGAGATTCTTATTTTCAATTTTTTATGGCCATGCGGGCTTTTTTGTTGATTAAACATGTTGATTTTCATGTATAAACAAAGAAGACTCTGTCGAATTTTTTTAAAAATTGTAAAGAGTTGTTGATATGCGACATTCTTATTTTCAATTTCTTTTATGGCCGTGCGGCATTTGTGTTGATTAAACAGGTTGGTTGTCATGTATAAACAAAGGAGACTTTGTCAAATTTTTTAAAAATTGTAAAAAGTTGTCGATACGATTAACTAATATATTTGGATATTTTATTTTACAATAATATTATTTTAATAAAATGATTATTTATTGACTGCTAGGTCAACAGATGATGAGACGGCACATATAAAACTCTTTGACTTAAAAAAGATCAAAAGATGGAAGAAAAAACACCCAAGTATAAAATATATTCATATCGGGCTGATTCAAATATGTATTACTGCCTTATTTAGATAATGTATTGATACACCCGTAGCAATACTGGTCTTAGACAAGAGATTCAGTAATCCTATGAATGCCATAATTGGAGGAATCCAATTTCTCTCAACTTGTAATAATAAGTTTGTATCAATAATATTCCGATCATTTCCGCACTTATATAATTGCTATCAGAGCCTGTGTAAAAGGTTAGTATTCCAAATTATGCGTATGTTGTACTTTAGATATGGATGTTAAGGTAGAAACTATTATACTCCACCATCGTACTTATGTTAAAGTAAAATATAGAATCGTTGGAACTAAGTGTCGGAATAATTATTGTATGAAATATCGTTTATTTCTAATTCTATATAAATAACTATGTTATTTGATATTAATTTTTTATTTGTTGCTAAAATTAATATATGCAGTTATATTCTCCATATCATAATTAAGTTACATCTGCCTTTGTAAAAATTCTAATATTTGCGTACACATCTGTTTTGTAATCAAGATCTAAACTGAGTATTGTAACAAAGTTATTTTGAAAAAACATTTAAGTTTTCATAAAACCCATATACTATTGTTGTTTCAAAATCCATATTTTCGTTTGCCATTAAATCTACTGTAGTTAGCAATCGGTGTTTGGAAAACTGGTTTTAGGCACCTCAAACAACACATAATAGGAGGTCTTAGGTACTAATGAAATCTGAAATGGATAATAAAAATGATGAAGTTAATTTACAATGTTTAGCACCATGGATACAAAAAGATGAATCTATATATAATCATAGTTTACATATTGATAAAAAAAATCAGAAAATGATATTAGTGAAATTAGTACTACTTTAAATAGTTTAATTGATATAGTTTTTGGTTGGGTAAAACGAACTGAAAGACATCAGGTCGTTAATCAAAATTACGAAGTAAGAAAACTAGATAGTATTGAATTCAACTTAAACAAAGTTGATAAAAAACTAAGTCAACTCGGAATAGTTTCAACCTTATATTCAAAAGAGGAGACTAAACAAAAAATTAAAAATCTATTAAACAAAATAGACGCTCAAAATCCAGAACAAACTGGAATGAATTACCCCGGAGATAATACAATCCCTAGGTTATATTATGTTTCAGAGGAAATTTAAGCTCTTCAAACAGAAGAATTTAATTATACCGAATATGTAAATGTTTGCGAAATATTAGATTACTGGAGACATTTATATAAAGATCCCACACTAAATGTTTTAGAACGAAATAAACTCATTGAACAAATACAAAACATGTATTTGGAAAATGAAAAATCATTACAACACTACCAGTATGAATTAAACCAATATTCATCTGATGAAGAGGAAAATCCACCACATATAGTAAATACTAGTGATGGAAAACAGAAGGTTGAAGAACCACTTCAAGAATTCCAAAATTTGGAAGCTTTTGAAGATTATATGCAAACCCCTGCATATGAACAAGAAAAAGAAGATTTTGTTAAAACAGTCAACACTTCTACAACTTCTACTAGTAATACTAAAAAAGAGGATGAACCAAATCCTTTTTTCTTAAGAAGAGATAATTTGAACAAACAAAATATATCTCAACATGGTATTTATCTTGATTTAAGGCATGTACCTTTTAATGATCAAGAACAAACTATTGATGAGTGGGCACAATCCATGTCTATACTCATTAATAATTATAAGAGTACATGGTCTAAAGAGATATTTTTAGACTATCTTGCTGCAACACTTCAAGGTGATGTTTTGCAATGGTTGCAACAATGGAAAAACTCTGACTAAGGAACTCAGCAAAAATCTAAACTCCTACAAAACATCAAAACATTTGATGAAATCCTAAAAGGTTTTGTTGATATAATTAAAGAAAATATGATTGGATATACTGGAGAACCCAGAATCCAAGAAGACCCGTGTTACTTATTATCTAAACTAGAATTATGTAACATCTGTCAATTCGAAGAATTTGTAGAAATATATAAAAAGTAGTATTTCAAACTAAAACATCCATAAAATATTCATTGGCTGGATGAATTCTTCTACAAACTCCCAAACCTATGGGATGAAATTGTGACAACCCGCCTACTAAAATAAGAGGTGGCCAGCCCGATACTCTAATAATCACATGAATCATAGATGGTCCATTCTTAGCATCACTGTCGTTAAAATTTGGGGACTGTCAAAATAACCACCAATTATTTTAGAAAACGGACTGTCAAAATAAATTTTACAAGAAAAAGAAAAGAACTTAGACAATCCAACTTGCAAAAACAGTGGATACCAAAAATCAATGAGTAAAAGAATTTCCATTATACAAAAAGTAGTAACCGAATAAGCTGTCGGTTAACAGACTAATACAAATGTGTTACACCGAGTATTACAATTAAATATCACAATATAATAAATGAATACAAAGCATGGGCAACACGCCCGAATAAATAAACAGAACATAACTAGAGTACAATGGAAAGAAGCGTCTATAACAAATATCTTACAACATCCGCAAAATGCTATAGCTCCAGGACAACTAGAATAGGAAGGTCAATACGGGCGTCCTTGCGGTAGAGCACCTAAACGGACAAAGAGTTGCATGCAAACAAAGAAATATAGACCGGTCAGGGCCCGGTTTGATATGATTACCATGTGACTAAAATGCATGACAGTTATGAACGTAACTATCTCTCGCAATTTAAATCATAAAGTTTCTCACCTCTTAATCTAAAAGCACAACCTAGCTCAATATCAATGCTGATGCTCAATGACCATATAAGCATGGGATAACTCATCTATTTTTACTCAAGGAGACATCATTTCAATTATTCACAATATAAGGCCACAATTCCTTTTTCTATTTAGGAAATACATATATGGCAATTCATTTTACAAAATGTTTACCAATTTCAATTTTTATCTCATAACATTCTATTTCCCTTCTTCCATCCAGGAAATGTAATTAAAGCAAGTTTTTATTATCATAAAAATGCTTTTCCATATCATAACTTCTCATTTCCTTTCTTCCATCCAGGAAATGTATTTAAAGCCATTTTATTATCATAAAATTCTTTGATATCTATAATGCCCCACATTATTAAAAATAGTTATATTTCATATCATATAACGTTTCTAAGATCGCCCGTCCGGGTTTCCTCACTGTGCGCGCCCCTAAATAGCTATCATCTTCCAGGGCCTATCAAACAAGACAACCTGGGATCCTAACGTAACGTCGGGAATTGGCCATATACCTGCGAGTGAGTCATAACCACACCCGAAATTACCTCACTAGCGCAAAATAAACATATAATAACCGGTCATATGGCCGAGGACTATATTCACCCTGCATTCATTAGCCAGGAGACTTCACCTCACGCACGCAACTTCCCTTATGATTGCAATTTAGAGAGGTGTGTTAACGTAAATTATCATTTACGAAAATCATTTCTTTTTCCATTTGAAAACATTCACATTGTTCATTCTCAAAAATCATTTATTCTCAATGAGTAAATACCAATTTTTAGAATATGCATTTCTTATTCTTTAAGTCATATTTTATTAATGACCTATGTCCTGAAGTGCCATTATCATCACTCTAGTCTCCAAAAGTCCAAAACAATATCATTTTACCTTTTATTTATTTCTAGGTTAACTTCCTATATCATTCGGACATTAACCTCTAAAATTTTACCCTTGATATTCGCCCAATTATCCCCATGCGAGCCTAGGGTATTTGCTTACCCAATAAAACCCTCTAAACTCTTTATTACTTCCCAAAGGAAGGTTCCTAAACCTCGAACCTAAAAGAAAAGAGATAAAAATAAAACTAGAAAAATCTCACAAAAACAGGGCAGCCGAATCGATTTGCCTAGGGTCGAATCTTTTCGTCCCTGACTGCGAATCGATTCGCCCAAAAACGAATCAATTCGGTGAGTAAAACCAACATACTGTCCCAGCCCAAATCGATTCGGCCTTAGTCCCAGACCTATATCCTCCCATGTAACCGAATCGATTCGCTGGGAAGCCGAATCGATTTGGCCTGGTAGAAATGCCCAATTTGGGCTACGGGTTGTATGAACCCTAAAATCCCCAAAACTCTGATCTTTAATTTTTATCAAGATCCACAATAACGAGTTTTACCAAATCACTTCTACACATCAACTAACTAATTTATTTTCCTCAAATCAAATTAAACTACAAGATGTAGGGTTTAAACACCAAAACCATCAAAAACCCATTTATGGTTTAAATCTCCAAAAGCTAACGATACATGCAATTTATCACATTAAATCATGATCTAGCAAGTAAGAAACTTGCCTCGAGTTTGTAGTCTCGAATTCTCTTCCTGTAGCATCGATTTCCAGCTCATATCTGCCATTTCTCTCTCTTTTATCCATTTTCTCCCAACTCTCTCTTATCTCTCTCTCTCTCTTGGCTTTTAACATAAGAATGGGCAAATAAAAGGGTTGGGAGACTTAATCGGGTTCTAAACATTAAATCCTCTCTTTTAAGTGTTAATACACCCTTAAAATAACTCGTAACTACTTAATTGAGTCATAACCTGTCAAAAGTGCCTGGAACTCAAAAATACAACTTGGCACTTATTTCGACTATCTCGACTATTCCAAAACCAACCACACCCCCTATTTTGTCATTCAGATAATTGTGAAATATTTTTATGTTCCAACTTCATTTTAATTTATTAATTATACTCCAACTTACATATAAGTCATAACCGTCGTTTAAAATACAACGACGTAATAAAACAAAATATAAAGCTATTTACCTTCTCATGACGGTAAATAGGCAAAAAACGATAAATATTATCTCTTAATATCACGGGAAATAATATTTACTCCAACTTCCTTTATTTTATAAAATTAGCCCATCAGGCCAAATAATATAAAATAGTCGCTCAAAAGTCTGAGTTGTTACATACTCCCCCCTTAGAAGGGAATTTTGCCCTCAAAATTCAGGCGTACCCTATAATCATATAAATGGTGTACTATTCTAAACTATCGTTCTATCATCCTTAGCAAACTCCTAGGTAATGTGGCATCCCCATTGGACTTGGACTAAGGTCGTCACTATCGATCTTAGTCTACATTCTTCGTGCTCTAAAATAGCACCTAGTCGCTCCTCAAGAACTATCGATCCTACCTTTCTACGACGAAAAGAAAGATGCCTACATAACTCAGCACAAGTTACCTCTCCTTCTGAATCACTTTATAACCTTCTTAGGGAATACTGCATTAAAATTAATTCTCTACCTCCAAAACTGCATGACCTCTATTTGAGTCGGCGTAGCCCTTGAAAATATGCGGCTCAATGAGCCACATCATTAGAGAAATATTCCTGGACCACTTCAAGTCCAAGGAATATATTGTCTATTGGTTCCAACCAACGAACGGGCGAATTACTTAGCCAGTTACACAAGGCCACCCACGGTGCCATACATTATAGAAAAACAAACCAAATTTATTGTACGAAATTTTGATCCATAAAGGCTACTGCTTTCATTCTTCCTTTAAGTCAACACACACAATCGAGGTATGTCTTTCGACATTTGATTAATTTCTCTGTTCATTCATCCACTTTTACGGTTCCCATTTCTTTCTGGAAACTCTACCAAAACCTTTACATGAGAACTTAGTCTCGGTCTAACACTATAATGATAGGCACCTCATACCATTCCATACTCCACCATAAAGAGCTTGGCGTACTCCTTCGTAAAATAGTCCTCCCATTTGGCCAAAAAAATAGCGATTTGGTTAAAGGATCAACAATTTTCCTCAAATAGGATCCTGACCTTTGCGATGCCAACGATTCAATGACAATGTCCACGGATATACCCTTCCTTGTGCCACACTACTCTCTTCACACTAGTAGGTGAAATGGTCAACCACAGACATGAATTCTCTTGCTATAGCGTCCTCCTGGTTAAGCTCATTCAACTAGGATTTCCATGCCTTAACTAGTCACCCCCACAGTTTTTTACTCGGTGCATCAGCTACCCCATTCTCATTTCCTTAGCGAAATGGAATATCCAATTGATATTCCTTTACGAAATTTAAACACCAACTCTGCCACCCCAATAACATATTGCAACAACTTGTTGTTCGTAAAAGACCAAATTTCCTGCCCAGGAAGTAGTGCCTCCATTTCTTTAAGGCGAATACTACAGCTACGAACTCTACATCAAGCGTGGGATAATACTTCTCTCGAGGTTTAAGTTTGTGAGATGCATGAACAATAGGTCCATGATCCAGTATTAATACTTCCCATTCCTGGCAGAGACTCGTTCGTTAAATTCACTCTCGATCTTAACAACACGAGTGCATGAGTAAAAGTCAACTCCTCCTTTTAACTCCCTGAAAGTTTGGTTACCGACGTAACGCTCTATCTGAGAGAGGCCTCACCTCTTTTGTCCTAACATTGTGAATCACTCGAGATTCCATACTTCTTGTTTCTAGGGACCCAATACCCCCTTAGAGTTAACCCACAAACCTATAAGTGGTCAACTCCCTACAGCCTTCCTAAATAACGTCACATGCCCTAAAGGCCTTACGTCCTAATAATCTTAAGGTCGATATATATCCTAATTAATTCGCATAAGTATTATACTAATAATATCTCTAGTGCCCAAGACCCTTCTCGACTCCCGACATTCGCTCGGTTTCATGCATGGGACATCTCGTAAAAGCGAAATCCAAACAAGGAACCCTACCGTTACACTACTAACTCGCATCGTCGGTCATCAAGATCTAACGGTCTAAGACACATAATCAGGACCACTAAAATTCTAACTCATAACCCTAATAATGCACTTCTACTTTTTTGTTCTACTATTTCAAGTAATTGGAAATTTAACTAGTTGGACGTTTACTTTCTGTAAAGTCTTACAAATACTTCATCCCCATATATATACATCTTTCTTTAGATGGCCTTCTCATCAAGGCATAACCATAAGTCTCAATCTAACTTTCTTATCTAGGTCTCCCTCACATCGATCAGATGAGAGAACTATTCACAGTGCTCCTATATCGCACTTTAACTTAGCCCTTTAATCACTCAATCACGTGATTTTTGGCTGTAACCCCTCAAAACCAGCATCTTACCAATAAAATAAAATAAAATAAAAGAAGAAAGAACAACATCTCTCCATTCCCAACGTCGTTAAGGTTCATGTGTGGAGCATCTCGCAAAGTGAAATCCAAACAAGGAACCCCTCCAATGCACTACTACTTAACTATGTTGGTCGTGGAGATAAGACAACATAATACATGTAGGAAAATAAAATAAGAAAAATGAAAAATTCTTACATACCTTAAACCATATCTATAAAGTCTCAATCCTGTATCCAGGTGAGATATTATAGAACAACTAGTTCCATTCTGGAACTACAATTACGATAGCCTCGCAATTTATTCGCTTGCTATCGCTCCAACCAAACCAAGAATATTTCCACTCATATAATACATATAATACGAGTAGCACATACCCCACATACTTTTAAATTACCAACACTCGCTTCATATCGAGTGAAGAAAGAAAAATATAAAACCTCCCTACCACGAAAGTTATATAGATACACTCACTATAATAATATCGATAGCACCACAAGTTCAATTTACACACCCGAATCTAGGGTTAATACCATACTACTCCATCTTATCATACAAAATGTACCACCCCCGACTAAGGTGGAACTCCCGCCAACATTCTTGCCAATCACCCTGGCCAATACTAATGGTTCCTAGTCACAACATCCTAATCTTATCCGAACCAAACTACTTCCGTAATGCCCTAACTAGGCACCCTATTCTTGCCCTTGTTCTCCAATCAACAAGGTCAAAATGCGTGGTTCTACATTCCACATCAGAACCGTCTCTCCATCTCTAGCCACCCTGGCGATTACCCGCGTAGTTCCCTTAACTTCCTCGACAAAAGAGAACATGCTACCGGCCTCCCCTGCCTTATTTCAATAAATCTTCCTCGGGTGGATGTCCACCAACGGGGTTTTATGATCACTACTTCTCCAGAAGTGTTAACAACACTTATTCGTGAGCCTATTATTCCACTAAAGGTTCCTTCTTCCTTGTACCTACCTTATTTTGGTGCACGGTTTCCTTAACCGTACCACTCTTTATTCACGGTTGGCCTTTGACCGACCCTCGTGTGAATATTTGAGAATCTACTTTCTCATCATTCTCGATATCCCAGCAAAACTCGTTATTGAAAATATCTACCGTGTTTCTCTATGGGGAAAACCTCCTGCTCCACCAAAACATGGCGACTACAAATTCCTCCATTGCAATATTACTCCTATGTGTGAAAGATTTTCCTCTATTCTTCGCACCTGGGCACTTCTATACCCCTCTGTAGACCAAAGCTCATGGGCCTTATACTTCCACCGAATGAGGTTACACCTCCTCCATCTGACTTCGCTTCATCCTGTGGTCCTTGTCAAGGACTTTTCAACTTCAAATCAACGTCGCTAGGAATTTCAAACTTAGTACCACTCTCTATTTGTAGCGGTACTTGGAAAACTATATCTACTGTACTTAGTAGTCGCGGTAGCAATATAAAATAATGCTACGAAGGGAGCGACCTCCAAATCGGCCCTCATCCCCGACTATAGCTTACAGTTCTTAGTAATCCCGTCTCGTGACACCTGCATAACGATCTTCCTTGACGCCCTTCCTTAGTCGACCTATGAATCTCCGATGAGCGGGCAAAAGATTTTCTGAGTTCTTGCTCTACAGCAGAAGAACAAAACCTCACCCGAGAAATCAACGTTCTTAATCCTAAGGCTCTTTATCGAATAAAAAATAACGCTGAAGGCGTAGTACGTCCACATGTATTCCTAAGGACACTAGAACCTGATGCTCTGATACCAACTGTGACAACCCGCCTACTAAAATAAGAGGTGGCCAGCCCGATACTCTAATAATCATAGGAATCATTGATGGTCCATTCTTAGCATCACCGTCGTTAAAATAAGAGTATGAGATAACCACCAATTATTTTAGAAAACGAACTGTCAAATTAAATTTTACAAGCAAAAGAAAAGCACTTAGATAATCTAACTTACAAAAACGGTGGATACCAAAAATGAACTAGTAAAAGAATTTCAATTATACATAAAGTAATAACCGAATAAGCTGTCGGTTAACAGACTAAAACAAATGTGTTACACCGAGTATTACAATTAAATATCACAATATAATAAATGAATACAAAGCATGGGCAACACGCCCGAATAAATAAACTGAACATAATTAGAGTACAATGGAAAGAAGCGTCTATAACAAATATCCAACAACATCCGCAAAATGCTATAGCTCCAGGACAACTGGAATAGAAAGGTCAATATAGGCGTCCTTGCGGTAGAGCACCTGAACGGACAAAGAGTTGCATGCAAACAAAGAAATATAGACCAGTCAGGGCCTGGTTTGATATGATTACCATGTGACTAAAATGCATGCTAGTTATGAACGTAACTATCTCTCACAATTTAAATCATATAGTTTCTCACCTCTTAATCTAAAAGCACAACCTAACGCAATATCAATACTGATGCTCAATGATCATATAAGCATGGGAGAACTCATCTATTTTTACTCAAGGAGACATCATTTCAATTATTCACAATATAAGGTCATAATTCCTTTTTCTCTTTAGGAAATACATATATGGCAATTCATTTTACAAAATGTTTACCAATTTCAATTTTTATCTCATAACTTTCTATTTCCCTTCTTCCATCTAGGAACTGTAATTAAAGCAAGTTTTTATTATCATAAAAATGTTTTTCCGTATCATAACTTCTCATTTCCTTTCTTCCATCCAGGAAATATATTTAAATCCATTTTATTATCATAAAATGCTTTAACATCTATAATGCCCCACATTATTAAAAATGGCTATATTTTATATCATATAACGTTTCTAAGACCTCCCGTCCGGGTTTCCCCACTATGCGCGCCCCTAAATGGCTATCATCTTCCAGGGCCTATCAAACAAGACAACCTGGGATCCTAACGCAACGTTGGGAAGTGGCCATATACCTGCGAGTGAGTCATAACCACACCCGGAATTACCTCACTAGCGCAAAATAAACATATAATAACCAATCATATGGCCGAGGACTATATTCACCCTGCATTCATTAGCCAGGGGACTTCACCTCATGCACGCAACGTCCATTATGATAGCGATTTAGAGAGGTGTGTTTACGTAAATTATCATTTACAAAAATCATTTATTTTTCTATTTGAAAACATTCACATTGTTCATTCTCAAAAATCATTTATTCTCAATGAGTAAATACCAAATTTTAGAATATGCATTTCTTATTCTTTAAGCCATATTTTATTAATAACCTATGTACCGAAGTGCTATTATCCTCACTCTAGTCTCCAAAAGTCCAAAACAATATCATTTTACCTTATATTTTTTTCTAGGTTAACTTGCTATATCATTCAGACATTAACCTCTAAAAGTTTACCCTTGATATTAGCCCAATTATCCCCATGCGAGCCTAGGGTATTTGCCTACCCAATACAACCCTCTAAACCTCTTTATTACTTCCCAGTGGAAGGTTCCTAAACCTCGAACCTAAAAGAAAATAGATAAAAATAAAACTAGAAAAATCTCACAAAAACAGGGCAGCCGAATCGTTTCGCCCCTGACTGCGAATCGATTCGCCCAAAAATGAATCGATTCGGTGAGTAAAACCAACATACTGTCCCAGCCCGAATCGATTCGGCCTTAGTTCGAATCGATTTGGTCTCCCAGACCTGTATCCTCCCCTGTAACCGAATCGATTTACTGGGGAGCCGAATCGATTCGGCCTGGCAGAAATGCCCAATTTGGGCTACGAGTTGTATGAACCCTAAAATCCAAAAAACTCCAATCTTCAATTTTTATCAACATTCCCAACAACTAGTTCTACCCAATCACTTCTACACATCAACTAACTAATTTATTTTCCTCAAATAAAATTAAACTACAAGATTTAGGGTTTAAACACAAAAACTATCAGAAACCCATTTATGGTTTAAATCTCCAAAAGCTAACTATACATGAAATTTATCACATTAAATCATGATCTAGCAAGTAAGAAACTTGCCTCGAGTTTGTAGTCTCGAATTCTCTTCCCGTAGCATCGATTTCCAGCTCAAATCTTCCATTTCTCTCTATTTTCTCCATTTTCTCCCAACTCTCTCTCTCTCTCTCTCTCTCTCTCTCTCTCTCTCTCTCTCTCTCTCTCTCTCTCTCTCTCTCTCTCTCTCTCGGCTTCTAACATAAGAATGGGAAAATAAAAGGGTTGGGAGACTTAACCGGGTTCTAAGCATTAACTCCCCTCTTTTAAGTGTTAATACACCATTAAAATGACTCGTAACTACTTAATTGAGTCATAACCTGTCAAAAGTGCCCGGAACTTAAAAATACAACTTGGCACTTATTCCGACTATCTCGACCAGTCCAAAACCAACCGCACCCCCTATTTTGGATTCGGAGAATTATGAAATATTTTTATGTTCCAACTTTATTTTAATTTATTAATTATACTCCAACTTACATATAAGTCATAACCGTCGTTTAAAATACAACGACACAATAAAACACAATATAAAGCTATTTACCTTCTCATAACAGCAAATAGGAAAAACACGGTAAATATTATCCCTTAATATTACGGGAAATAATATTTACTCCAACTTCCTCTATTTTATAAAATTAGTTCATCAGGAAAAATAATATAAAATAGTCGCTCAAAAGTCTGGGTTGCTACAGAAATGTCTTTAAAAACCTATCCTGCTTGGTTAAAATCAATCAATAAGGAAGACAATCTTGGTTTTCGCATTAATTGGGTATTATGACAAATATCCGATAAATGTATTGAAATAAAAGCGAAAAAGCAAGTTAAAAATCAAATCACAAATTCCAAAGACGGATATAAATGTTGTGATAAGATTTTAAAAGAAAATTGGAAGATAGGATGTAATCCACCTCCTAGAACTTTAAAAAATTCTCGAAAGAGAAAATTTAAGTGGAAACCATGGAAAAAGAAATCATCTTTTTCTAAAAATAAAAAGTATATTAGAAAAAAAAAATTCTAAAAAACCACTTCTAAAAAAGAAATGTAAATGTTATATATGTAATGAAGAAGGTCATTATGCACCCGAATGTCCCAAAGAAAGGAAAAGTGAAAATAAAATGATAAAATTTCTTGAAGAACAAGAATTAGAAATATTTTATGGAGAAGATTTATTTGACTTTGATATTTCTAACAGTTCTAATGAAATTTTATATGAACTTGAATCTGATTCAGAATCATCCGATGAAGAACTCGTATTTATGTATAATACTACAGAAGTACGAGGAAGTAGCGAAGATGAGCTACAAACAATAGCCCTTCGTGAAATAGTTGGAGAAGAAATCACTTTTACCAATGAATAGTTACAAGATATTGATAATCTAAGACAACTTATGAAAAAGGAAGATGTCTATAAATTATCAAAATTCAAATTATTCTTAACAAGAATATTTGAACAATTTAATGGTAATACCACTACTAGGTCAACAGATGATGAGACAACAGATATAAGACTCTTTGATTTAAAAAAGATCAAAAGATGGAAGAAAAAACACCCAAATATAAAATATATTCATATCGGGTTTATTCAAATATGTATTACTTCCTTATTTAGACAAGGTATGGATACACCTGTAGCAATACTGGTCTTAGACAAAAGATTCAGTAATCCTATGAATGCCATAACTGGAGGAATCCAATCCAATTTGGTAAATGGAGTTATTTGATTTAACATAAACCCAAATTTCTTTATATCCATTGGTGATCCAAATATTGACAAATTTGTCATTATAAAAATCCAAACTAAAGGGATAGGAATGAAAGATACCTCTAGAAATATGTCAATACAGTGGAAAACAATTCATGAATTGACAACTCTACCACATACTAACACACAGAATGTGGATAGAAATATTATAGAAATATTTGAACCTCGACCATTTGATTCGACAATATAGCTAAGATTAATCAATTGGAGAGATTTGGAAGTACCAAAACAATGGATACTACCCCAAATAACAGAAGCACCACCTGAAAAACAACAAAACAGCGTTGAATTACAGGTATCTGGAAATAATGTTTATTTTAAAAATAAGCTTTCAAAAAATTGGGAAAAGAATTTTCCTGATAATGATTGGGAAAAATTAAAAAGAAAAAAAATTCTAAAAGGATAAAGTAGTAATAGTAATAGTAAACCACCTATTGCCATGAAAAATATACAAGTACCAATATTACCTGGAACAAATTATTTAAAAGAAGATAATATAAAATCTAGTCAAATTTATCATTTCCAACTAGGAAAGGAAGAAATTATCTTTTCACCAAGCCATGGAAAGAAAAAGATATACTTATGTATTGGGAAATTTTAATTTTGAAGGCTATAAATCATATAGTCTCTACACATTAATTGATACAGGAGCAACAATTTGTTCCTGTAGACCCAATGCTTTACCACCTGAAAAGTGGATAAAAATGAAAAATCATATTGCTGTAATAGGCATCAATGGGACACAAAAATTCATTGATCTAAAAGATAAAAAGTAGCTATTTGGTTTAATGAAAAGAAATTTATTATTCCCAAAATATTATGCTTTCCTGAAATGCATGGAGACTTCATTTTAGGCAATAATTTGATATCAGAATATTTGCCTATAAGCATTGATGAGGGAACGATAAATTTAACTATCAATAAGAAGCAATAAAAATCCCTTTACTGCAACAACATAAATATAAGTGTGAAAGAGGCTTTCACCCTATTAAAAAAGTAGATATGACTCCAATTATTAAAGCCCTTGAAACCACTCATTGGCTTCATACTATTTTAAAAGATAATTTTAGTGAAAACCCACTAAAATTATGGGATAAAAGTCCAAGATATTGTAATATCAAATTAAGAGATCCCAATGTCATTATAAGATTAAAACCAATGATCTATACCAGAAATGATATAGATGAATCTGATAAACAAATCAAAGAACTATTGAAAATTAATCTTATTGAAGAAATAATAAGCCCACACTCTAGCCCTGCCTTGATGGTGAGAAAACACAATGAAGTCACAAGAGGAAAATTTAGAATGGTTATAAATTATAAAAGACTAAATGAACAATTAGAATTTTATGGCTACTTTATTCTAAGAGATGATGTTTTAATTAGCCAAATTAAAGGAAAAAAGTTCTTTAGCACATTCGATTGTAAATTTGAATTTTGGCAGTTAAAACTAACTGAAGAATTCAAACCATTGATAGCCTTTAGTACTCCTAGAGGACACTATTAATGGAATGTTATGCCTTTTGGGCTAAACACAGCTCCTCAGGTATATCAAAGATGGATGGAAAAAATCTTTAAAGACCTTAAAGATTTTTGTGTTGCCTATATAGATGGTATTCTTGTTTTTTCAAAACTAGTGGAATAACATAGACATCATCTAAAGATAATTTGTGAAAAATTCTAAAAACATGGAATTATTCTATCACGAAAGAAAATCGATATTGAAAAAAGAGATGTAATACCTCGTATTTTTATGATATTTATTTATGGGATTAATTGAATTAAATGTGTATTAATTGGAAATTAATCCGGATAAAAATACTAGAGAGATGCGAGTTGGTATTTGATTTTAATGAGTAGATATGGCTATATATGAATATTTAATCATGAAATTTGTCGTGAGATTGAAATACGGCAATTTGGAAATTTTGTTGGGACGCGTGTGACAGTCGCGTCAGGAATATAATTATTTTAATTAAAAAGTGAATTTTATTTTTATTAACCGTATGGTCATTTTGAGTGTGCCAACACGTCCGGAAGGGTCGAAATAGTCAGAAAACACTAGCCGAGGGTTTAGTTTGGGTCCCGGGGCATTTTTAGGCCATACCGGCAACAGAAAAGTGTAGTTTGGTAATTTTAGAATTTGGGGAATTAAAACCCACCAAAATTAGAGTTAAAAATCTGACTTAGTCTTAACCAACTAAGCTATTTCCAACCCCAATCTAGGTAGTGGGCTACGGGAGAAGTTTAGAAACCTTAAACTTGCCAAACCAACCTCCATCTCCATTGTCATCCTGAGAGAAGAAATTTGTAGAGAGAGAAAGAGAAAAGAATTCCGTAGAGAGAGAGAGAGAGGGCAATTCAACCTTCAAGATTCGACATCAAAATCAGATAAAGACATAAGGCAAGTGGTTTAATTTCATTTTTGCAAAGAATGCTTCTTCCATGTGTAGGAAATTCATATAATTGTATTGTTCTTGGGAGATCTATAAAACCCATGAAATTGAGTTGTGAATTCAGATTTTAATGTAGAATTGCATGTAGAACTGTTATTAGATGATTTAACTAAGAGAATTACTACTTTTTATATGCAAAAACGGATTTAATTATAACTATGGAAGACTTTAAATTTCTAGGGTTCATGTTCTTGAAAATTGGGGAAAAGAGAGATTTGATGATTAGATGTGGTTTGGGATGATTAGACCCCATATAAATGTTGTTATACGAATTTAATATGTTTAGGGATGATTAGAAACTTTGAAACCTTGTTGCAATGACATTTAGATAAGATTAGAGGTGAAGAAAAGTTGGAAAAACGTAATAGGAATTTTCTGGGCTCAAACTGTCACCTCGTTAGAAGACCTGCCCAGGTCGTTCGAACGAGCTCGTTCGAACGAGCTTCTAACGAGTTGACAGTTTGCCTTCTAACGAGAGGGATGTTCGTTCGATGTCTTTCATTCGAACGAGATCTCGTTAGATGCCCAGTTCGTTCAAACAAACTCTCGTTCGAACAGCCTCGTTCGAACGAGCTGACAGTTTAGGCTTTTTGGCCTGTTTTGTTTTCGCATGTCCCTTAACCTTGTTTAATTGTAGAGATAACATTCCCTTGTTGTTAAATTGATATAGTTGGGATATTTGGGATATATTGAGGAGTAAAACATAGAAGTGAGATTTGAATTGAATGGAAATTGTGGAATAGGACGTGAGTGACTATTACGATGCGAGAATTATTGACGGCTTAAATAATTGAATTAACCGGGAACATGTGAATTGTGTAACATTATAAGTCGGTACGAGAATAAGAAGTGTACCACAAATAAATTACGGTGATTACTAAGATGTGTGTATACTTAGTATATGTATATGATCTTATGTGTATGACATACCTACCATACTTGCTATCACGGGAGGTTTACGTTCGTTTAGGGCCCTCTAATCCTTGTGTTTCCTGGATTTAGATTGGTACCTCGAGAGCATAGGTCAGAGAAGGAATTATTGGGATGTTAATAAGTTCGCTGATCGTGGGAGCGTAGGTATTTGCGTGACCCATGTGATGTGACTGTGTTCGCCTCCATTGTTTGTGATTTGCTATTATCTGAGAACGATTCCTGAGAGATTCGGAATGTGTGATCCTTATGTACGTGATGTACCGGGATGGATAGCAGAGTATGTGTGCACCGCAGCTTAGTCTCGGGGTGCTTGTATCGTATATTTATGACGTGAATAATATACACTTAAACTAATGAGAACTTTCATGTTGGTATTGTGAGTATAAATACGGAAACGCTTTGAGTAACTATAAAGGGATAACCTGTAATGAATTGTATTGCTAATAATTGAGAATCTGAGTTTAAGTAAAGCCCTCTACTTAATTGATGACGTTAGAATGTATAATGAGAACCGAGTAGAAAGGATAGAACTCATGTTAGTTTAGTTAGATAAAATATCACTTAGATGGGTACTATTCGTTAGGAGTGCACAATCAGTTGAGAGGTGAGTATTTCATGCGAGTGCACGTCCTAACATGTATTTTGCATTCATTGTTTTAATGTCATTAAAGAACTTGCTATTTTTAAAATACTCTCCACTTTCGGGCTCTGACCCGTTTGCTTTCAAATCTATTTTTGTAAAAACCATTTTAGGTGCCCAGCCACAAGGACACCATGCTTAAGATCCTCATTCAGGTGACGAGCTGTAGCTGTTTGTGGAAGTTACAGGACTTTGCTAGTAGACGCTTCATCTATCTTGACTCTATATTCAGTTTTCATCAGTTGTAGGGCATGTCACCCATTTCTATTAGAAACATTTCCTATTTCAGATTTTCAGACTTTTGGCATGTAATTAATTCAGGTTACATTGTTTTACTTAGTTCAGTTGTGGGATTGTTGTGAGGAGTTTTCCTCCGGACTTATTATTATTTTGTTGGTTATTCTATTGCTTCGTTATGGTGAATGGTTGTTATTCTTTCATTTTCCTCTTATTGCATGTTAATCAGAGTTAACTTAAAATTTGGCAACTCACTTTTTAAATACTAGGTGGTTAGTAATCATTAAAATGTTTTCGACAGTGATGCTATTAACTGAACCAACTTGGCATTTTGTATTAATTTAATAAAGGAGTAGCTACCCGGTATTTAATTAGTCGGGGTGTCACAAGAGAAATTAATTTTCTTGGTATAATCCTAAACCAGGATGGACTACAATTACAAGATCATATTATCTATAAAATAAGAGATTTTAATGAAAAAATTTTGGATAAAAAACAATTACAAAGTTTCTTAGGAATCCTTAATTATGGAAGAAATTTCATAAAAGGATTATCACAAAAAGAATTATCACTTCTTGAAAAACTCAAAAAGAATGAAGTTTTTACATGGAGTGAAAACGATACTATTATTGTTAAAACAATTAAACAAGAAATAATTACTAATTGTCCAAAAGTTTATTTTCCTAAAACGGGAGATAAATTAATACTCGAAACTGATGCTTCAAAAAATTATTGGGGATGTGTTCTCAAAGCAATTCCTATAAAATATTGGAATGAAAACAATCCTTCCAATACTTTAGGTATTCGTGGTAAGAAAACCACTATACCAAAATCAATTGAAAAACATGAATTCATATGTGGATATAATTCTGGAAAATTTTAAAAAATGAATTGAATTATATTATTTTTGAAAAGGAATTACTAGCAATTAAACTTACTGTTAAAAAATTCCATATTTTTTTAGCACCAAAAGACTTTATTGTCTGAATAGATAATAAAGCAGTAAAAGACTTCCTTTTAAATAAAAGAAATATTTTCGAAGGAAGACGACTCAAACGGTATAACCAAATTGTTGTTTATACCTTTGAGGTTGAACATTTAAAAGGTACTAACAATTTCCTTGCAGGTTATCTCAACAGAAATTGTGAAGAATACTCCACCAACTAAGTGGAATATTTTGATTAAAAACCCACTAAACCAGTGGAATATACTATATAAAACCCACTAAACCAGTGGAATATATTTTATCAAACCCACTAAACAAGTGGATTATTTTTATTTCAGGATGGGAGACAAGCATCCAAGTGAAGTAAAAGGAGATTGGGTCATAATTGCTAAAAAGGCGAAAACCCACGCATCATCATCAACTACACAGCCTAAACCAGACCCTGTGTATGTTGTATTCAGTGAAAGGCAACCAGGCTTCTATAATAATTGGCAACAATGTTTTCAACAAGTAAATAAATTTCCAGGTGCATGTCATCAAAAATTTAATACTATGCAATAAGCCGTAACTGCATGGGAAAATTTGATGAAACAATTAGGACCTAATATGATCTACCAGTTTTCAAAACTTCGGTCTAAGGAAACCCTCCTTGATACTAAAACATATGATTTTCACAACCTAGGAATCCCCTGTGAGTTGTATACACCTTTAAATGAAGCATGGAAATCTCATCTTCGAGATAAACAAAAAGATTTTAGAAAAAAACATTAGTATCCTTGCTGATAAGATTACTGAACAAACAGAAACCTTAGACAAGTTTAAAAATCTTAGTCTCAAGATTTTAGAAACTTTAAATTATGAAAATGAAGACTTTTCTTTGCATAAAATTGAAACTTGTTTAGACTTTGCAGAATTATTAGAAAATGATTTTTCAGATAAAATCTTCAACACTATTAAAAAAAATTCCTATTTGAAAAGGCAAAGGCACTTCTTCCATGACCACTGTTTCAGATGGAAATTTTACCAAAAATTGAGGATCAGGAGCAAAAGATAAAAAGTCTTTTAATCCATTTTGATCAAAGCATAAATTATAGAGATGAAATGTCAAAACTGCATTTTATTACTGAAGAAGGTTATCCATGCTGGGATATTGAGTTTATTGAGTGGGGATTAGTAAACAAACTAATCTTCTCAAATATATGTTGTTTTAATAACTTTGAGTTTTTACCCATGATGATCAAAACCCTGATTTATCATGTTTTGACAAAAAGCAAGTATAAATATACCTGCTATTTGTCCTTCCATATTACTAGTACAATTGGCTGGAGGGTTCGAGAAATTTTCTACCAACCTTACCAAATCTGGCATCTCAGAGATACTAAGGATTATGAATGGGATGAAATTGACCAGAATTGGGAAATTATGCAACCCTTGGACCAGTTGGACACAACTAGAATTGGTCACAAAACCTGATCAATATTTCACACCTAGCAAATTATTATTATTATCGGGAAACGACTTTAAACTTCATGGTAACTGATGGACGAAGACTATTTGTTACTGACTTATCGGTAAACTACACCACCTCGCTTGAACAACGAGTGGCTGTTAGGGACTTTCTAAATAATTTGAAAAATAAAAATAATTTAGATGTTCCCTATGAACAATTAAGTCACGCAGAGGAGTATGAGTTAGAACAACTATATGGTCCTCCAAATCACAGCCCAAACGATAGCATGTCATTCAATTCTGTTGCTGAGGCCAATATTGCCAATGCATTCGATGCTTGACAATTGAACGGAGATAATTAACCCACATGGACGACTACAAATTATCCAGCACACGGAGTGGGACCCACAAATGGACAGTAACCAACTGACGCATGAAATGACGTTTGACGTTTAAAACAAAACATCCAAATCAGTCACTATTTACTTTTAGAATTATTATAAGTTACTGTGCACTTTTACTATGCATCTACTATGCACTTTTGACGTTCGACAGCCAACAGCCCACGTTTTGTTTCTTTCTTTTGTTTAATCAATTAGATAAATAATTGATTGCCTTTTAGAGGTTATAAAAGGAGAAAAGATCCTTCAGTTTGAAGGCATCTTCTGAATTCTCATCTCTCACTTGTAGTATTCTCTCTCTCTCTCTCTCTCTCTCTCTCTCTCTCTCTCTCTCTCTCTCTCTCATGTAAAATTCCTCTCCACTAGTAATAATAAGTTTGTATCAATAATATTCCGATCATTTCTGCACTTGTATAATTGGTATCAGAGCCTGAATAAAAGGTTAGTATTTGTGACAACCCGCAATCCAAAATAGGGGGTGGCCAGCCCGATACTCCAAAATAACGGAATCATGGATGGAATCATTCTCAGCATCATAACAAAATAATAAGTATACGAAATAACCACTCCTTATTTCAGAATATGGGTTGTAAAAAATTTTGGTTTTAAAGTTAAGAAAAGAAAACAATTTAACAACCCAATAAAAAGAAAGTGGAAATCCAAACGAAATTATATTACATACACACAAATGTACAATAAGGGACCGAATATGTTGTCGGTCAACAGTCTCATACAACAATATTAAGTAGGTTCGAAAAATTACATAATACATTACATTAATCAATTACAAAATCTTGGGCCTCTCCCCCGAGTAAAAAGACCCGATCTTAACTAGAGTGCAAGGATGACGGCGTCTATTTCAAAATGTCCCGTAATACCCGCAAAGCATCACGGCTCGCCAAAGACACCGGGATAGGAAGTCAGATCAGGCATCCTTGCGGCGGAGTACCTGAGCGGATACAAGATATATGCACAACAAGAAATATGAATGGGTCAGGGCCCGATTCTATATGATTACCAGATGAATAAAGAGTATGACAGTTATGAATGGTAAATCATGATGAAAAAGAAATAAGAATCTTCCTACACAATTTAAAACGTAAGCTAAGACAATTTAATTAATCATGAATTTAATTTAATTACGCAAGAGAATAAGAATAATTAACATTTAATTAAAAGCTTACATCATATAATTCCATTCCTTATTAGGAATATATAATTACAATTAAGCTCTTTATGGATTTTATCCTAATTACATGCCCTTCATGGCATTCCATTCCTTATCAGGAATATAATCATCATCAAATGCTCTTTGTGGCATTTGATTGTGCTCTTTATGGCAGTTCATCATGCTCTTTATGGCATATCTCATACATCAAGTCCCACTTGATTATGAATTGTTATATTTATATACATATAAGGATTCTAATACCTCCACTCCGAGTTTCCCCACTGGGCGCGCCCCTAAATACCCATCATCTTCCAGGGGCCTATCATACAAGGCAGCCTGGGCACCTATCGCAACGTCGGGAAGCAGCCATATGCCTGCGGGAGAGTCATAACCACACCCAGAATTACCTCACTAGCGCATAAAATATATAACAACACACATATGTCCTGGGACTATATCCACCCTGCATTCACTAGCCAGGGGGCATCACCACATGCACAAAATTTCCCTTATGATGGCATTTCGAGAGGTGTGTTTAAGTAAATTAGCATTTACCATTATCATGATTTAGTTAATTATCATTTACCATTAGCATTACCATTTCCTTTTCATTTTCATTCACCATTATTCATATGTAGGTTTCATTTTATCCGAAGCCATTGTCATTTACATTTTGTAAACAATTTAACTTATTATCCGGAGCCATACGATAAATTTTATCGTCATTAAACCTCAAAAGAGTGAATAAACCCTTAATTATCTCCAAACATTTTAAGGTATTACTTCAAAACCCCAATACTATCATACCTCAAAGGAATGAATAAACTTTCAATTCATTCTTCCAACATTCGTTTACGGTGTTATTATGAACCATCAAGATTAACATAGCTCAATTGAGCTTCTTAAGTCTCCCAAACATAATAATATAACTCTTAGTTTTATAGTAATCAACTAGAAGAAAAGAATGCCCTATCATCAATAGGCATAACCCAAGAAAAGTTCCCACATAATCCATTCCTAATGTAGGGTAATTAACTAACTCAACTAAAACTCTAGGACACCAAGTTTACTTCATTCAAGAAGGTTCATAGGCCCTAGACTTAAAGAAAATGAATTGAAATTGAGTTATAAAATTAACTCAAAAACAACAGGAAAACGAATTGATTCACCCAAGGGCTGAATCGATTCGCCCAAAAAATGAATCGGTTCGGACATAAAGACCTGGGATACTGCAACTGCCGAATCGATTCGGCTTGGACTCGAATCGATTCGGTCTAAGCAGACTTGGGAAATGACCCTTAGCGAATCGATTCGCCCTAGGGGGCGAATCGATTCGCCCCTATAGAAGGGCCAAGAAGGGGTTACGGGTTATAAACCCTAGTTTTCCCCAAAACTTAAATCTCTTCCATTTTCATACACTACCAACATCATAAATCTACCCCAAAACAACCTACATGAATATTCACTACAAAAACCCACAATTTCTTCAACCCAAAATAAAATTTAGGGTTTAAACATCATAAATTTCATATTTATCCCAAAATTTCAAATACACAACTATCACACAATTTATTCAACTTAAATCAAATATTAGCAAGTAGAAAACTTGCCTTAGGGCTGTAATCTCAGATTTCTTTTGGGTAGAAGCAATCCCAATCTCTCTCTCAATCTCCTCTTTTATCTTCATCTCTCTCTCTCTCTCTCTCTCTCTCTCTCTCTCTCTCTCTCTCTCTCTCTCTCTCTCTCTCTCTCTCTCTCTCTCTCTCTCTCTTGTTTTGGATATGAAATAGGGAAATAAGGGGTTTAGAAGACAAAAATCGGGGCTTAAGTCTAAAGTCTCCAACTTAAGTGGTTAATACCACATTAAAATGACTCCCAATACGCGTTTACATTAAAACCATTCAAAAGTGCCCGAAACCCAAAAATACAATATGGCACTTATTTTGGCTGTCTCGGACATTCTGGGACTAACTACACCCCCTAAACTGTCATTCGACAATTTTATATATTATTTCCAGTTTCGGTTCCATTTAAACCATAATGTCATTAATGACTCGTGACACTATAAAACATGCAACCTGATGATATTTACTTTCACATATAGTAAATATACATCAATCTAGTGAATATTAACTTTCAATTCATTAAATTAATATTTACTCCAGTTCCCAACATTTTATATAATTACCTTATGCGGTAAAGAAATATGAAAATTAGCCTCCTAAAAGCGAGGGTTGTTACAGTCTTCCAAATTATGCTTATGTTGTACTTTAAATATGAAGTTGAAGAGACATGTTTTTGAGTGTGTCTACTATATGTGACACTAAGAGATGTTTTTAAAGCGTGACAACTATATTTATCATCTTAATTTAGGGATGATATTTTTTTTGCCATTGTATATCTTATTAATTAGTATGATTTTGTTCTCAATTAAATATTTCGACTTGAATGTAGTTTAATGGAAGAAATTGGTATTGGATACGTATTTCAATGAATACAGTTGATATATTGCATTTATGATTGGATGATTTGATTTATAATGAAAATTATATGTCATTTTTTACTGCAGCATAAAGCATATAATAATATAATTATTTATGATAATTTTTTATTTATCAATTGGGACGGTTATAAACCGTCCCTAATACCGATTTGTATTAATTGAGAATACATTTTAGGACAATTTTTACCGTCCCTAATACCCTTTTTGCATTAATTGAAACTACATTTTGGGACAATTTTTACCATCCTAATTGGGTTTCCAGAATCTGAGTAGTGTTAGGGACGGTTTATCCGTACCTAATACTACTTGCGGGGCGGGAATTTTTTCGCGAGAACACCTTTTGGGATGAAAAAGTCCATCCCTAATGCTAAATGTAGAGCGTCCATGAATTAACATTTAGGACACTAAAATCCATCCCAAATTATTTGTGACGTCTAGTATAAGGGATGGATTTTTATCGTTGCAAAATCCGTCCTAAATACTCTTTTGGGACGGTTTTTGAACTTTTACGGACGGATTTTTATCGTCCCTAATACTCATTTTTCTTGTAGTGTTTGATCTCGTATAAGCACAAACCGTGTGTGATGAAGTTGATCAAGAATGCAGCCCGATGCACCTAACAGTCTTCTCCTATGTTCCGGATATTAGTCATCATGAGCAGAGCATGGGCACTTTCTTCGTGACCAATTTCTCTCCTCTTTTCTCTTTGGTACCTCTCTTTCTTACAAATCCTAATTAGAATTTTTAGTGTCAAAGAGTGAAAGCTACCTTAAGAAATCATGAGCCTCAGGTGCATATATATATATATATATATATATATATATATATATATATATATATGCTACAGCAGGGACCCTAAGGAGAGATAAGGATGTGGCTCCTAATGGGCCTGAGAAAACCTAATCCTTCCCGAATTCTATTCCCAGTCCCTTAAATTACAATTAATACCACTAAATAATTATATTTGTAACTCCACTCCTTAACTCAAAATTATATTTTGAGCTCCTCATTATTAATTACTTAATTATGTGACACCCTGCCTAATTAAATACAGGGTGATCAGGCGTTTATTAAATTAAAATAAGATTTACAAAATGGTTCATTCTTAGCATCACTGTCGAAAACCAAATTAATTACTAAACACCTATTAGTTAATTAAGCCGGTGTTAAATTTTATCTTGCATTAAACAGACAAATAATAATATGCGAAAAAATTAATTACAACATTCACAATACTAGAGACCAAACCATCTCAAGTAAATAAATAATAAAGTCCTGCCGAATAAACCATCCGCTAAAAATCCAAACCAAATAATGAATCCAACAAATAAGAATATCTGAATACAAGTCTGAAACTAAACTACTGAATAAATAAAGTCTCAAATGGGGCCAACATGCCCAAACTGAAATACTGGAATACACTCCTATATTAGGAATAATATAATAGATGCGTCTAATAAAAAATCTTCATGCCTCCACAGCGCTGCAACTATACGTCTCTGAAAGGAATCATCATGTTTGGCATCCCTGTGGCTGGACACCTAAAAGGTTTTGAAAAGATTTTATAATAAGGGTTAGAACTTTAAATATTTTGAAAATATTTAGCAAGTATTTATCACAAATTAAAATCCGTTATTGATTACACATGTTAGGTTCATGTACACTCGCTTGAGTTTCCTCACCTATCAACTATTGTGCACGCCTAACGTTTCTACTTTTCCCTACACCAAAACGCGCCCTTAGTAACAGAATTTTACCATTTCTAGAAAAAATAGTAACACGATTTTTTCATTAGAAAAAAGGCGTGGGGAACAAAATTAGTAATAGAATTTTACTGTTACTATTAGTAACGGTAAAATTATGTTACTATTAGTAACGGAAAAATTCAGAACTTGTAACGGTAAATTTAAGTTACTATTAGTAACGGTAAAATTTTAAATTAGTAATGCTAAAATTCTGTTACTAATAATAACGGTAAAATTCAAAATTAGTAACGGTAAAATGCTGTTACTAATAGTAACCATAAAAATCAAAATTAGTAACGGTAAACTTTTGTTAGTAATCTTAATACATATTTAAAAAATAATATTTTTCAGGATTAGAGTAGTACTTTCAAGATAACATTGAAGTACATTCCATGGAGTAAGAATTCGATCGCGCATTACATTATAACACAACCAAGCTGCTGTAGTCATTGATGTGTGTATTTGGAAAGTCTTTAGACTATAGCATTGCTTCTGAACTATTTCCATGTTTTCATTGAGTACATAGAATTTTATAATAGTAAGGGTCGCACATAAATAGACACACCATCCTAGGACTTGTGATAAATCCATCTCCCATGCATCGGGCATTGTATTTAATTATGGTATAAGATCCACAAATAAGATGCACAAACAAGCACGTTACATGTAAAGCTTTGACACAAGGTTTGAACTAAAGAAAAAGTGGTGGCGGGGTGGGCAAACCTTATAAACACACTTGAAGAGCATCATACAACAAAGAATGTCCTGCAAACTAGAAAACGATTCGACCTTAACAGCATGACAAAGATCATGAAGTTGTTTCTTTCTCCACTCATACTCTTGCTGAATTTGTTTGCGTTGTTGTCTAACATTGGTCCACGGCCATTTTACAGAGAGTGGCCATTATTGGGGCCACCTTACCCTTAACATCCTGGTCCTTTACTCTCTCATGACTTGTAATATATGCAATCATTATTCTCTTTTGATCAATATGGTTCCAGGAAGAGTGGAAAGCACACCAACTACTTTAGAGATATTGACTAATACGACGAGAGAAATTAAAGCCCTAAAATTCGTAAGCTTCAAGTCTGGATAGAGGAGAACAACCAATATAGCACCAGTACCAATAAAAGAGGCATTTTGTGTTGACAACCAAATTCGGAGAACCTTCCAATAGAAAACCAAAATATACAAACTAACAATTAAGCCTCAATATTCATAAAATGCTATTAAACTATTATCTTAGAGCCTATTTGGTTGTTCAGTATTACAATCATTGTACACTTCCATTTCAAAATCAAATATAAACCATGTATCAGACTATTGTTTGTTGACTAATTACAGTAGAATTATAAATGATTGTTTATATCACTTAAGTTCATTTAATTAATCCTCTGTTGTTTTTGTCAATATTTTAGGCCCCACTGCAAAATTATGAGCTGTAGGAACATTATTGACATCTATGAATGCATAAACAGATAATGATTTATGTTTTCATCTGAAGAGTTTCAAAAATCTATCTAATATGTGCTTCTTGTTATAATGTGTGTTAACCATCCTATCCCTAAACTAAAAATTAAGAATACAACATGGGATGTATATAAAGGGATATCCCCTTACTAGTGCAAATGCCTAATAAGTAAAACCAACGGATGGTTAAGTTTGTGACAAAATTGGCATTATTGTTAAAAGGTGGATTCAAGAGAAACACTTATGTCACATCAAAATACTGCCTTTTTTTTAGATGGACTATTCACAGCTGATTATGAATCATAAGCTAAATTGTAACACTACTACGACATATCTACAAGTTAACATATAACACAAGGCATAAGATATAAATAGTCGAGAGTGAACCTTCACATATGTCAACTTATCCACCCATTGTCCTATGAGGGGGGACCAAATAATGCTGTAGAGGCAGATTCCACGACACCATAAGTAGCAGTAAGGAACAAAGAATATGGCCAAATATTTATCATGTATAAACCAATAAAGAATTCCCACATTCTGTGATAAATGGAAATTTTCAAAATGAAAGAAACAATAATTACTAATATGAATTATCTATGTGCCATATACCAAAAATGGCCTCCCTCATCATGTTGAACTAGAACCAATATAGGAACACATGCAAGGTAGGAAATATTTCCTGTAGGTCATGATTACAAAAATATATAATGATATATTGTTCTGTTGTTCATCATCATCTTTAATTAATTAATAAACTAAAAGAATCAATCAAGAAGAAAACTTTAAGTTACCCGAGTGTCTATTCGACATTATCCACCAGTCTCCTAGTAATTGCGCTAGGATTCATAAAAGATACTATTTGAATTTCATGACGTATTGCCTTTAGTTGTGCCACTGTATCTTACAGTTCTTTATGTACCTGGAAAAGAAAAGATAAGTAACCAAATACAAAAACATTGAAATTCTAATATCTACAGGCGACAGACACAATATGAAACCTCAAATCATATAATACATATCAATATGTTTTTATGTGTGACAATTTATCATAGGCAATTCTTTTAAGTACTATTACGCTGAAGGGTATGAATATAGTGATACTACCACAATATTTATTCATCATCATTCAACAAAAACAATAAAGCTTCATATACCAATTTACAGCATCAGAATTAGAACGAAAAAACTCAACAAACTTAACATTTACCCAATAGGACTAATGATCGACAAAATAAAAGTTGGTTTGAATTCAAATCGCAACTATGCAATATAACAAATAACAAAAAATCCATGGAAACACTAAAATCTCAACTTTATATTCCAAGAAATGTAAAATTTTCCCCTGTAAAATCGTCCCTCGCAGATTAAACAAAAAGGGTTGTGAGTTTCAGTCTTAATAGCAAAAAATGTGGATTAATTTAAACAACACAAATTCTTAACAACCTACTTAAAAAAGGCTAATTAATCAAAGGTAGTATAATGCCTGATGTGTTCAAAGGGGCGACAAGGAGCTTTGCATTTGAATCCTATTTCTACATATTGAAAGAATGTATAACTTGAAAATGGGTTGATTTTATTATGAAACGAACTTGTTCATCACCTACACTAATAGTCAGAGTATTTCACAAAGGAGGAGACAATAACAAACTGACAACATAAGTTAACACAGTTGATGAAGCCAATACAATGTTTCCTTTTAGAGAAAAAAATAACCAACGTTATCAGATAACAAATCATTTTACATAAAAAAGAGAACTCAAGGGTTATGCATTGCTTACATGTTGTCAAAGTTGAATTTCTTTTCATTTCCTCTAGCTACGGGTTCAAAGTCAAAATCCATATCTTGTGCCACAGACATTGACTTCCACGAGCTAAAGAAGTCCTTTCCGATGCCCAAATTTGCACAAGTATAATGTTGAAAAAAATTATTTAAAAAAATGATAATGATTTTTGTACAATAGTGTTGCAGCATCTATAGAGACCAATCTTTCAAATGTAGAGGGTTAACTATAAATAGTCTCTTCTCAAAATTTACTGATAAAAGGGCTTTGAAGAATAGGTGCCTTTTGATGTTAAAAACTTTGGTCATAAACAATAGAACTCCAATTTTAGCAAATCTGTATGCAAGTATCCATACCAGACAAACTTACAATGATTAGTTTTCTACAAAAACTATTATATCTTGTGAAAAAGAAAATTACTTGATTCTATAAGGCCCCGTTTGGTTGTCCCAAAATTATAAATTGACTCATTAATAAATTGATCCATTTACATATTGACCCATTAATTGTGTTTGGTTTCATTAATGAAATGATTTATTAATTGCCCCATTTTAACTCATGTGTAAAATCTGAAATTGGATCATTTCACAAAAAATGTGAAATGCATCCATTTGAAATAGGAGACACATAAAGTGCATTCTCATCTCTCTCGTTTACCTCCCTTCCCCCTTTCCCCCCTCTCTTAATTAATTTTTATCTTTTTTTCTCATTGAACCTTAACATCAATTTCCGATTACCAAACATTACGTAAAAATGGATTTAAACTCATTTACAATTCACTAATTCACAATGAACCAATTTACATAATAAAATAATTTACGGAACCAAACAGGGCCTTAAAAGGATGTAACAAGTTTTCAATTGTTGCAATTAGAAAAATAAATACCCTTGTGCAAACTTTTGAGCTCTAATAGGAGCATCATCGTCGCTCTCTGCTCGTTTCTTGCTCCAAGCAACATGTTGTACCATGTCAGAATCGTAATTCAAAAGATTACATGAAGATTTAGATTGCAAAGAATCAGAAACCAACAATTGGTGGATAATTAAAAAAGTAAAAGGGGAAATAAATAAATGTTATTCATAAAAGGTGTTTAATTTAGGGTTAAAAATCTAAAAGTGACTCAAACATTTTTTAATATACATTTAGTTCAAGCCTTTTATTTTGTACCAAAAAGTCCCTCAAACACTTATTTAACTAATATTCTCTTTTTTTTAAAGGTCCGCGCCAGTAGCATGGTGAAGGACTTTTTGGATAAAAATAAATAGACTTGGACTAAATGTGTATTAAAAAATGTTCGAGGGACTATTTGGTATATGCCCATTTAATTTATGCTTACCTTTCCCTTCTCCTTTATCCGGGCTAGGGACCGACAATGCTCAAATAAATATTAACATTGACGGAGTTAAAAGGGATTTTACAATTAAAAATTGTACAAATTAAGTCCAAAACAAATATAAATAGATCCAAACAAAGTTCACAACAAAGCATATTGCAAATTAAGTCCAAATATAGATAGCTCAAACAAAGTTCACAACAAAAACATAATGCAAACTAAGTCCACATATACATAGCTCAAAAAAAGTTCACAACATAGACTAAACATATTTAAGCCAACAATCCAACCAAATCAAATATCCAACCAAGACTAGGTTGACAAAAGTGGATTGACCACCTTGAGGACCATCAAATAACCTCGCATCCGACTTCATCACTTCCTCCACATATACTTTCCTCTCCCTGATTCCAAATCGCTTACCATGACATATATCATTTGTTGCATCTATCACGACATTCTTCGTTATACCTATCAAGAAATATGACTTTGGGATTGTTGGTAGGAGAAGGTTTGGTCATGCAAAAAGGACGAGAAACGGATGCAAAAACCTTATCCAAATTTTGAGAGAGATTCCTACGCTGCAGACTTGTATTGGATGCATGCTCACTTATCGCTGTGATTGGTGGACCCTTTTCGTTTTGAGCATTGAATGCATCAACCAAACTTTGTATAACACCCTATGAAAAAATGGATCAAACAATAGTAAGTTAATATCTATTATATCTAGATAAGTATGTTTAATAAATAAATATATACCAGAATTTGTGTGTTATTTTTCTCAAATCTTCTATTGACGGAAGAGATGATTGTGACAACCCTCCTACTAAAATAATAGGTGGCCAACCCAATACTCTAATAATCACAGGAATCATAGATGGTCCATTCTCAGCATCACTGTCGATTAAAATAATAGTACGAGATATTCACCAATCATTTTAGAAAACGGTCTGTCAAATTTAAAAGTTTGTAAGTAAAAGAAAAACACTTAGACAATCCAATTTGCAAAAATGGTGGATACCAAAAATCAACGGGTAACGGGAAGACAATATAATAAATAATAACCGAATAAGATGTCGATTAACAGACCAATACAAATATGTTACACCGAGTATTACAATTTAAATAGCACCGTGTAATAAATGAATACAAAGATTGGGCAACACGACCGAATAAATAAACTAAGCATAACTAGAGTACAATGGAAAGAAACGTCTATAACAATATCCTACAACATCCACAAAATGCTATAGCTCCAGGACAACTGGAATGGAGAGTCAATACGGGTGTCCTTGCAGTAGAGCACTTCAACGGACAAAGAGTTGCATGCAAAACAAAGAAACATAGACGGGTCATGGCTCGGTTTGATATGATTACCATGTGACTAAAATGCATGACAGTTAAGTGCGTAATTCTCTCGCAATTAACATAATACATTTTCTCACCTATCAATCTAAAAGCACGACCTAACGCAATATCAATGATGATGATCAATGATCATATATAAATACATGGGAAAACTCATCTACATTACTCAAGGAAACAATCAAAACGATTCACCATCTAATGGCACAATTCCTATTTTCTTTAGGAAATACATATATGGCAATTCATTTTATCAAATGTTTACCAAATCAATATCTTTTCAAAACTTTCTTTACCAATTTTATTTCCTTTCTTCCATCCAGGAAAAATCTATATAAAATCAAGTTTTATTAACATAAAAAAATGATTTTCTTTCATTTCTTATCTTCCCATTTTCCTTCTTCCATCCGAAAAATGTATTTAACTTCCCATTTCACTTCTTCCATCCAGGAATGTAGTTAAAGCCATTTTATTATCATAAAATGCCTTAACACCAACAATGTCCCACATTATTGTACATAGTTATATCTCATATAATATAACATTTTCAAGATCGCCCGTCCGGGTTTCTCCACTGTGCGCGCCCCTAAATGGCTATCATCTTCCAGGGCCTATCATCAAGACAACTTGGGATCCTAACGCAACCGTTGAGAAGCAGCCATATTCCTACGGGAGAGTCATAACCACACCCAGAATTACCTCACTAGTGCAGAAAATCATACAATAAACGCTCATATGGCCTAAGGATATATCCACCCTGCATTCATTAGCCAGGGGGCTTCACCACACACGTGCACTTCCCTTATGATAGCGATTTAATGAGGTGTCTATACATAAATTAGCATTTATGAAAATCATTTTCCCATTTTGAAATCATTCACTTTTACATTCTCAAAAACCATTTATACTTAGCCATTAAATGCCAAATTCTTAATATGTGCATTTCTCATTCTTAAAGTCATATTTTATTAATGACCTAAGACCCGAAGTGCCATTATCCTCAAACTAGTCTCCAAGAGTTCAACAAAATATCCCAATTCATCAAGGTGAGTCTACCTCAATAATTTTCTCCCCAAAGTCTCAACATTAACATTTTATCTCCAATTTATTTTTAGGTTAACTTCCTATATCATTCGGACATTAACCTACCCAATCTAACCTTTATAATAAGACCAATTAACCACATGGTAACCTAGGATATTCATCTACCCAAAACAACCCCCTCAAACTTTTCATTACTTCCCAAAGGAAGGTTCCTAAACCTCGAACCTAAAAGAAAAGGGCTAAAACAAAACTGGGAAAAATCTCACAAAAACAGGACATCTGAATCGATTCGCCTAGGGCCGAATCAATTCACCACTGCTTGCGAATCGATTCTCCCAAAAGCGAATCGATTCGATGAGTAAAACCAACATTCTGTCTCTATCCGAATCGATTCGACCTTAGCCCGAATCGATTTGGTCTCCTAGACCTATAACCTACCCCCTAACCGAATCGATTCGCCTGGGAGCCGAATTGATTCGTCCCTACAAATTTGCCCAACTTTCTGAAGGGGTCGATCGATTGATGGCTCAATCGATTGATCCCTCATGCTCGATCGATTGATCATGGCGGGCAGCTTCTTCTCCGAGAAGCTGTTTCAGCCATTAACGAGTCTCCAAGCTTTTTTTTCGTTATTCCACCCAAATACAATAACAATAATTGCTACCAAATCATTTCTACACAATTTCTAACTAATAATTTCTCCTCAAATTAAATTAAAACTAAGATTTAAGAGTTTAATCACCAAAATCAACAAAGAACCCATTTATGGTTTATATCTCCAAAAACCTAACTATACATGCAATTTATCACATTAAATCAACATCTAGCAAGTAAGAAACTTTCCTTGAGTTTATAGTCTCAGATTCTCCTCCGGTAGCAACGGATTCCAGCCCAAATCTCCATTTTCTCCCAACTCTCTCTTCTCTCTCTCTCTCTCTCTCTCTCTCTCTCTCTCTCTCTTGGCTTCTAACATAAGGTAAGGGAAATAAAAGGATTGGGAGAACTTAAATAGGGTCTAAACATTAATTCCCCTCTTTTAACTGTTAATACACCATTAAATTGACTCGTAACCACATAATTGATTCATAACTTGTTAAAAGTTCTCGAAACTCAAAAATACAACTTGGCATTTATTTTAACTATCTCGACTATTCTAAAAACCACCGCACCCCCTATTGTGGCATTCGGAATAACGCGGAATATTTTTATGTTCCAACTTCATTTTATTTCATTAATTATACTCCAATTTATATATGGGTCATAACCGTCGTTTAACATATAACGACATAATAAAACAAAATATAATGTTATTTACCTTATCATAACGGTAAATAGACAAAACATAGTAAATATTATCCCTTAATATCACGGGAAATAATATTTACTCCAACTTTCCCTATTTTATAAAATTAGCCCATCAGGCAAAATAATATAAAATAGTCGCTCAAAAGCCTGGGTTGTTACATACTCCCCCCCTTATAAGGGAATTTTTCCCTCAAAATTCAGGCGTACCGTATAACCATATCAAGGGTATACTATACTAAACTATCGTTCTATCCTTAACAAACCTCTCGTCAGTGCGGCGTCGCCATTGGACTCGGACTAAGGTCATCACTATTCGATCTTAGTCTACATTCTTCGTGCTCCAACATAGCACCAAATCCTTCCTTATTAACTATCGATCTCATCCTTTTACAACGGAATATGAAACCTACAAATCTCTGCACAAGTTGCCTTTCTTCTCGAATCACGTTATACCCTTGCCAGGGAATAACTACACTAACATATAATCGCTTAACCCCAACAATACTTACTCATATTCGCATTGGCGTAGCCCTTGAAAGTATACGGCTCAATGAGCCCAATCACTTCGTTTAAGTCGAACATACCCATTCAAAGTATGCCCTCCGACATTTTGTTAACCTTTTCCATTCACTTATCCACTTTCAGGTGGTAGGATATACTCCATTTCCATACGGTTCCCATTTCTCTCTGGAAACTTTACCAATAATCGTGACTGTTGCAATAACGGTGATTCAATAAGAATGTCCACGGACATACCCTTCCTCACTCCACACTACTCTTTTGATACGAGTAGGTGAAATGGTAAATCACAGACATGAATGCTCTTGACATAGCATCCTCTCGGTTAAACTCGTTCCACTAGGCTTCCCACGCCTCCGCTAATCACTCCCATGGTTCTCTACTTGGCGCTACCGCCACCCCATTCGCACCTCCTTAGAGAAAGGGAATATCCAATTAATAGTCCTTTACGAACTCTAAACACCAACTCTGTCACCCCAAATTAACATATTGCAACAACTTGTTGCCCGCGAAGAAAATCCAATTTCCTGCCCAGGAGGCAGTGCCTCTATCTCTTTAAGGTGATACTACCGCTAAGAACTTTAAATCGAGCGTGGGATAATACTTCTCATGAGGTTTAAGTCCGTGAGACGCATAAACAATGGGTCCATGCTCTAGTATTAATACTTTTCGTTCCTGGCTGAAACTCGTTCGTTAATTCCACTCTCGATCTTAACAACACGAGTGCAGGAGTAAAAGTCAACTCATACTTCAACTCCTCAAAAACTAAGTTACCGACGCCACGCCCTATCTAAGAGAGGCCCCACCTTATATGGCCTAACCTTTCGAATCACTCGAGATCCTATACCTCTTCGTTCTAGGGACCTAATCCTACTTAGAGTTAACCCACAACCTACTCATGGTCAACTCCCTATCGCCTTCCTAAAACAATGTCACCTACCTTAAGGGCCTTACGTCCTAATAATCCTAAAGTCGATATATATCCTAATCAAGTCTTATAAGTATAACACTAATTATATCCCTAGTGTTTAATACCTTTCCTAACCTCCGACATTCGCTTGGTTTCATGTGTGGGAGGTCTCGCCAAAGCGAAATCCAAACAAGGAACCCTCCCGTTACACTACTATCTCGCATCGTCGGTCATCAAGATGTAACGGTCAAAGACACATGATAGGGAGCACTAAAATCCTAACTCGTAACCCTACTAATGCACTTCTACTTCTATGTTTCTACCATATCAATTAACTGGAAATTTAACTAACATGGTATTTACTTTCTGTAAGATGCCATAAATGTTTACCCCAATATACATGCATACATATTTTTAAATGGCCTTCTCATTAAGGCATAACCATAAGTCTCAATCTGAATTTCTTACCCAAGTCTACCCCACATCGATCAGAGGGAAGGACTATATATAGTGCTTCTATTTCGCACTTTAACTTTATATTAGCCCCTTAATCACTCAATCACGTGATTCTCAGCTAAACCTTCCAACCCAGCACTCAACCAACAAAAATAAAGAAAAGAAAAGAATCACAGCATCTCTCCACTTCCAACGTCGTTAAGGTTCATGTGTGGAGCATCTCGGAAAAGAAAAATCCAAACAAGGAACCCCTCCTATGCATTAATACTTAAGTTTGTTGGTCGTGGAGATAAGGCAACATCATACACAAGAAAAGCAAACAAACAATCAAACAAAACAAACAAAGAACATAATGAAAACTACCTACATACCGTAAACCATCTCTATAAAGTCTCAATCCTGTATCCAGGTGAGATATTATAAAACAACTAGTTCCGCTTTGAAACTACAAGTAGGATAGCCTCCTAATTTATTTGCTTTCTATCACTCCCACCAAACCAAGAATATTTCCACTTGTATAACACATATAATACGAGTAGCACATAACACACATATACATTTAAATTATCAACACTCGATTTATAACGAGTGAGGAAAATACAGAACTTCCTACTATGGAAGCCATATAGATATATTCGCTATAATAATATCGATACTACCACAAGCTCGATTTTTACACCCGAATCTAGGGTTAATGAAATACTACTCCATCCTATCTTAAGGAATGCACCACCCTCTACTAAGGTAGAATCCCCACCAACATTCTTGCAAATCTCATTGGCCACTACCAATGGGTCTCAGACACATTATTCTAGTCTTAACCGAACCAAACTACTCCCATCTATGCCCCACCTAGGCATCCTATTCTTACCCATGTTCTCCAATAAAAAAAAGAATCAAAATGCGTGGTTATACATTCCACGTAAAAACTATTTCTCCATCTCTAGCCGCACTGGAGATTAACCGCGTAGTTCCCCTAATTTCCTCAACAAAAGAGAACATGATATCGGCCTCCCTTGCCTTAGTTCAATGAATCTTCCCCGGGTGGATATCCACTAATGGGGTCTCATGAACATTACTTCTCCTGAAGTGTTAACAACACTTACTCGTGAGCCTATCATTCCACTGAAGGGCTCGTTCTTCCATATACCTACCTTATTTCGGTGTACGGTTTCCTTACCTGCACCACTCTTTATTTAATGTCGACCTCTGACCGATCCTTGTGTGAATATTTGAGAATCTACCTTCTCATCATTCTTGATATCCCAGAGAAACCCGCTGTTGAAAATATCTACCAAGTTTCTCCCTGGGAAAAACCTCCAACTCCATCAAAATATGGCGACTCCCATTTCCGCCATTTCAACTTTACTCCTATAGGTGAAATATTTTCCTCTAATCCTTCGTACCTGGGAACTTTTATACCCCTCTCTAGGCCAAAACTCCTACGCCTTATATTTCATCCGAACGAGGTCACACTTCCTCCATATGACTTAACTACAACATGTGGTCCTTATCAAAGACTTTTTAACTCCAACTCGATGTCGCTAGGAATTACAAACTTAGTACCACTCTCTACTGGAAGCGGTACTTGGGAAAACTATATCTACTGTACTTAGTAGTCATGGTAGCGATATAAGATAATGCTACGGAGGGAGAGACCTCCAAAGCAACCCTCATCCTCAACTACATCTTACAGTTCTTAGTAATCCCGTCTCATGACGCTTTCACACCGGCCTCCTCTGATGCCCTTCCTCATACGACTTGCGAATCTCACACGAATGCGCAAAATATTTTCAGGGCTCTCATATCATAGCAAGAGAACGAAATCTCACAAGATAAATCAACGATCTTAATCCTAAGGCTCTATATCAATTCATAAGTAACGTTAAAAGCGTAATACATCCGCACAGATTCCTAAGGACTCTAGAACCTGATGCTCTGATAACATCTGTGACAACCCGCCTACTAAAATAATAGGTGGCTAGCCCAATACTCTAATAATCACAAGAATCATAGATGGTCCATTCTCAACATCACTGTCGATTAAAATAATAGTACGAGATAACCACCAATCATTTTAGAAAATGGACTATCAAATTTAAAAGTTTGTAAGTAAAAGAAAAACACTTAGACAATCCAATTTGCAAAAACGGTGGATACCAAAAATCAACGGGTAACGGGAAGACAATATAATAAATAATAACCGAATAAGCTGTTGGTTAACAAACCAATACAAATATGTTACACCGAGTATTACAATTTAAATATCACAGTATAATAAATGAATACAAAGCTTGGGCAACACGCCCGAATAAATAAACTAAACATAACTAGAGTACAATGGAAGGAAACGTCGATAACAATATCCTACAACATCCGCAAAATGCTATAGCTCCACGACAACTGGAATGGAGAGTCAATACGGGTGTCCTCGCAGTAGAGCACCTGAACGGACAATGAGTTGCATCCAAAATAAAGAAATATAGACGGGTCATGGCTCGGTTTGATATGATTACCATGTGACTAAAATGCATGACAGTTAAGTGCGTAATTCTCTCGCAATTAACATAATACAATTTCTCACCTCTCAATCTAAAATCACAACCTGGTGCAATATCAATGATGATGCTCAACGATCATATATAAATACATGGGAGAACTCATCTACATTACTCAAGGAAACAATTAAAACCATTCACCATCTAACGGCACAATTCTTATTTTCTTTAGGAAATACATATATGGAAATTCATTTTATCAAATGTTTACCAAATCAATATCTTTTCAAAACTTTCTTTACCAATTTTATTTCCTTTCTTCCATCCAGGAAAAATATATATAAAAGCAAGTTTTATTAACATAAAAAAATGATTTTCTTTCATTTCTTATCTTCCCATTTTCCTTCTTCCATCCGGAAAATGTATTTAACTTCCTATTTCCCTTCTTCCATCCAGGAAATGTTGTTAAAGCCATTTTATTATCATAAAATGCCTTAAAACCAATAATGTCCCACATTATTGTACATAGTTATATCTCATATAATATAACGTTTCTAAGACCACCCGTCCGGGTTTCCCCACTGTGCGCGCCCCTAAATGGCTATCATCTTCCAGGGCCTATCACTAAGACAACCTGGGATCCTAACGCAACAGTTGAGAAACGTCCATATGCCTGCGAGAGAGTCATAACCACACCCAGAATTACCTCACTAGCGCAGAAAATCATACAATAAATGATCATATGGCCTAAGGATATATCCACCCTACATTCATTAGCCAGGGGGCTTCACCACACGCGCGCAACTTCCTTTATGATAGCGATTTAGAGAGGTGTGTATACATAAATTAGAATTTATGAAAATCATTTTCCCATTTTGAAATCATTCACTTTTACATTCTCAAAGACCATTTATACTTAGACATTAAATGCCAAATTCTTAAGATGTGCATATCTTATTCTTAAAGTCATATTTTATTAATGACCTAAGAGCCGAAGTGCCATTATCCTCAAACTAGTCTCCGAGAGTTCAATAAAATATCCTAATTCATCAAGGTGAGTCTCCCTCAATAATTGTCTCCCAAAAGTCTCAACATTAACATTTTATCTCCAATTTATTTTTAGGTTAACTTCCTATATAATTCAGACATTAACCTACCCAATCTAACCTTTAGAATAAGCCCAAATAACCACATGCTAGCCTAGGATATTCATCTACCCAAAACAACACTCTAGGACTTTTCATTACTTCCCAAAGGAGAGTTCCTAAACCGCGAACCTAAAAGAAAAGGGCTAAAATAAAACTAGGAAAAATCTCGCAAAAACAGGACATCCGAATTGATTCGCCTAGGGCCAAATCGATTCGCCTAAAAGAGAATCGATTCGGTGAGTAAAATCAACATGCTATATCTATCCGAATCGATTCGGTCTCCCAGACCTGTAATTTACCCCCTAACCGAATCGATTCGCCTAGGAGCTGAATCGATTCGTCCCTGTAAATTTGCCCAACTTTCTGAAGGGGTCGATCGATTGACCCTTGGCCGTCGATCGATCGATGGTTCGAGCGATCGATCCCCCATGCTCGATTGATTGATCATGATGGGCAGCTTCTTCTCCGAGAAGCTCTTTCGGCCATTAACGAGTCTCCAAGCTTTTTTTTCGTTATTCCACCCAAATACAACAACAATAATTGCTACCAAATCATTTCTACACAATTTCTAACTAATAATTTCTCCTCAAATCAATTTAAAACTAAGATTTATGGGTTTAATCACCAAAATCAACGAAGAACCCATTTATGGTTTATATCTCCAAAAACCTAACTATACATGCAATTTATCACATTAAATCAACATCTAGAAAGTAAGAAACTTGCCTCGAGTTTGTAGTCTCAGATTCTCCTCCGGTAGCAATGGATTCCAGCCCAAATCTCCATTTTCTCCCAACTCTCTCTTCTCTCTCTCTCTTGCCTTCTAACATAAGGTAAGGGAAATAAAAGGGTTGGGAGAACTTAAATAGGGTCTAAACCTTCATTCCCCTCTTTTAACTGTTAATACACCATTAAAATGACTCGTAACCACATAATTGAGTCATAACCCATCAAAAGTGCCCGAAACTCAAAAATATAACTTGGCACTTATTTTGACTATCTCGCCTATTCTAAAAACAACTGCACCCCCTATTTTGGCATTCAGAATAACGCGAACTATTTTTGTGTTCCAAATTCATTTTATTTCATTAATTATACTCCAATTTATATATGGGTCATAACCATCGTTTAACATATAACGACGTAATAAAACAAAATATAATTCTATTTACCTTCTCATAACGGTAAATAGACAAAACATAGTAAATATTATCCCTTAATATCACGGGAAATAATATTTACTCCAACTTTACCTATTTTATGAAATTAGCCCATCAGGCAAAATAATATAAAATAGTCGCTCAAAAGCCTGGGTTGTTACAATGATATCTTCCTTCAATGAATCTACATAATCATTTGCCTTCTTTTTTTGGTTTAAGTTTAGCATTTTCCACCCCTAAATGCATCAACTGCTTCTTCGAAATAAGGGGACAAACTGCCCGAACTCCTTCATTTTTCTCCTTCCCCAAAACGTCTATCAACTCATCATTATCTATGCATTGTCTCTTGCGACTACCATCTCCACTCTTGCTCTTTCTTTTCTCCATCGCATCCTTTACTTTATCCTATCAAATGATAGTTATAAATCAGAATGAGAAAATTTCATTAATAAACGCAATGAATCTACTAAAAATACTGTTGTTTTTCATGTAAATACGCATATAGTACAACTTATCACTGTTTAGGACATTCCTCATTTTGTTCTTATGTCCCGCAAGCCATGTATCTACTCGCGTTAATTCTTATTATGGGTTTGATTGAACCTGCAATTTAAATATCACATATTATACACAAAAGTAGTGTTGATAATTGCAAAAAATTATGATACATACCATTTCATATTACAAAGCAGCATAGGTGCGACGCCCAAGTGTATGTGAATATTCTAAATTCGTTCGATTCTTGGCATTTTGAATGTTTTGTGACTTCTTTTTTTATTTACTTTCATTATCACATAACAAGTTCCATACGTTGGGATCAACACCTTCCGGTAGGACTCCAGGATGGTCTTTGGTAGGAAAAAAACATCTCATATTATTTTTGTATGTCATAAACGTCTGTGAAAACCTTTTCTCCATCAGCGGGCAGGTAACCTTCGGTTCAATACCTAACTCAAATCCTACCATTAAAGCTTTCCAAACACTATCTTTGTAATTGTCTAGCACAACTCTCCAATCTTCATAACTAATCGGGATATAAGATCTAACAAGATCACCGCTAGGTTTTGAAAAAGACTTTTTATGTAATTCCCATTTAGGTCCAATTCGGATCCCTCCGTTGTTTCCTTTTCCTTCTCCACGGACCAACTACACTCCCATCCACTAGAATGGTGACCATCATTTTACCATCTTAGGTCATACATTTTAATCGTTTACCCTTTTTATCCATTTCTTCTTTCTTGTTTTTATTTTCACTTGAAGTAGGTTGCTTCGAACCTACATCGAATAATTCTTGTTGCGGTGAGATGATATTTGTTACGATGTTAATGGCGTTTGTTGCTTCAAACCACCACTTGAACTTGAAGCCATAAATCCAAATATATTACTACCAAAACAAAAAACATATGATGATAATGGAAATAATAGTCATAAAACAATATGTATTGAATTATCAGATTACTACATCATTAACATATTAATCGAGATACATATAGAAATCACAAGATGCTACTTTCAACGGTTAACATACCACAAATAAATTTATATATTAAAAACTAGGTAAAACAAAATGTAATCATTTTGGTAAAAAAAATAGCTTTTAACGGTTACAATATCCAAAAGAAAATATTAAAACAACTAAATAGAGTCGTATTGCTTGAGTAAACTTTCCAAATGCGGTTGGTCTTCAAGAATAGATTGGAAGACTATTGGTATCTCAAATTCATCCACTTGACTAGTCAATATCTTCGGTGAATGTATAATAACCCACCAAATGCGATTTTTAAGATCTTTCGAATAGAATACTTGACTAGCCTCAAATGCGAGAATGGTTATCAATGCTCTTAAACTTATCAAAATTTACCATCACTAAATTGGAGTCTGGACAAAGCTTACAAACATTAGTTTTATCCTCCACTCTCACCCAATCACAATAAAGCACCACCTCCTTAAACAAGGTATAGTCTAACTTAATAATTTTATTTAATAACTCCATACCATATAGTCCAAGTATTTGTGAGATTCTTATCACTTTTTTTACCTCGAAATTGTGTCCATGCCTTCAAGAAAACACTGCTAACATGTGTGACAACATTATCCTCATGATACTTAGGAGAGAATACGAAACCATTTACATGATGCTTTTTATATATTTTAGCCTTGAATTTCGGCCTTTGAACTAACCGCCACAATGTTTCACTTATCTTCGTATCTTATAATTTCAGCAGCTTCTTGATGGAAACAAATAATAATTACTACAATGTTTCATTTCTCATCATACTTAATGTAAATATTAGAAAAATATTAGTATTTATATAATCACCTTCTTGGATAACCAAGGGATAAAAGAATTTTATTTCTCCACTTATGTCATTTCAATCCCCTTCCCTTTAGCACAAAACACGAATTTCAGCGATGCTTCATACTCACTACAATATATAGTTTGGTATAAGTAATTATAACTTAAGACGCTAATTAATTCTTAACTATAAACAAAAGAAATAACTCAAACCTATAGTACTCTTGAAGTCCATCGACATTAAGTAAAAATAATACCCATTAACGAATTTATTGAAACTGTATGGGTCCCAACGTTATAGTCTTATCATCAAGCAAAGGCCCTTCATCAGAGAACTCTCCACCTTCCTCCAAAAAGGCTTCACATGAGCATTTATGATATCAATCAGATATATTTGACATGTACTCCATGCAATATCTAACAGATTCAGTAACAACGTAGGATTCGGTAATGGAACCGTCAACATATCCCAAATATCTTTGAAATCTTTCACCGTCCTATTTGTATAAGGTAGTAAAAATTAATAAAAAGAATTTTAACTTAAATGGTGCATATTTTATTATATTAAAAGATAAAAAATTATCTTTCGAACGGATACATCCAATGAGCGTCGGTTGGTCCACAAACCTGGGCTTTATCTACTAGATGCACAGTGAGGTGAATGCTAATATAAAAAAATGTAGGTGGGAAATATTTTTCCAATGCGCACAATGCTTCAAAAGCCGTGTATTTGTCTCTTTGGATATCTTACCGAACCAGGACCTTAGAGAACAATGTGTTAAAGAACAAACTTAATTGTTGGATTGCTCTTCTCAAATCTCAATGTTTTATAAAGGCCTGTTGGAGCAACACAAGTAGTTGATGTTCAATTATGACATGATAATCATGAGAATTTAAAGTGTGTAAAGACGAGGGACAAAGATTTACTATATTTCTCAAGTTAGAGGAAAAATTGGTAGGAAGCTTTAAGTCCTTCAAAATTTGGCAGAATTGTCTTTTTTCTTCTTTATCCAAGATAAATGTTATTGTTGGTTTTAATGTTTTTCTAGTTCATCCATCAACTTGAAGCCATTGACCGTTGTGTATGCCCATATCCTTCATATCCAATCTCCCCTGTTCAATATTCTTTGTTTTATTTTCATTAAGAATTGTGTTTATTAAATGCTCTGCAATATTCTTTTCGATGTGCATCACATCAAGGACATGTCGAACTTGATGACATGAACACTATTCCAAGTCAAAGAAAATCGATTTTTTATACCAAGCTTCTTTAACCTCAACATTGTCACTCTCATTAACATTATTAGACTTTCTCTTCTTAGCGGGAACTTTTGAGACTTTTCTAGGTACATACTTTATGTTTCTTAACTTCTCCACAATTGCATCTCCGTTTAGTTGAACCGGGGGATGTCCAACTTCTTGTCTCCTAAGTTCCAAACCTTTACCACTCCTAAAAGGATGATCACTTTTAAGAAACATATGATAGCTTGTGTAAACTATCTTCATGTTGTGTTCTAGACAAATGGATGGAGCGCCATCACCACAAATAGGACATGCATTGTAACCATGTGTTACACACCCAGATAAGTTCCCATATGCGAGAAAATCATGAATCCCCATACCAACATATCTCTCAACGTAAAAGGTTGCATTTTGTGCATGTCAATAGATGGAACTCCTTGCCATAATTGCTTCAACTCATCTACTAATGGTTGAATAAAAATAATAATGTCTTGACCCGGTGCCTTTGGCCCGGGAATCAGGAAAGATAAAATTTGAAACTCGTGCTTCAATCACAAAGAAGGGCCCACATTATAAGGCCCCATCATGACATGACAAAAACTATAACTACTAGACTGAATACCATGAGGATTGAACCCATCTGTTCCTATTGGAATCCAAACATTGCGCCCTTCCTTGGCGAAATTAGGACATCTACTTTTTAGCATTCTCCATTGGGATGAATCACAAGGATGTCATTGATAATCCCATGAACTTATTTTCCGATGGTGCCATGTCATTTCATGCGCTATCCAAGGTATAGTATACAATCTCACTAGTATTGGAATTAAAGGGAAATGTCTCAACACTTTCATCGGTTTACATAACCTTTTCCCTTTATTTGAGGTCACTGCATATCTCGATTCTCCACACTGAGGGCATTCCTCCAAATCTTCATTCTGTTTCCAATATAAAATATAGTTGTTAACGCAAACATGAATGTAATTTTCTTTCATCCTTAGGTCTTTCATCATTCTCTTCATGTGCGGATATTTTTCTGGTAATGTGTTTCCTTTTGGAAGCCAGCTCTTTAAGACCGATAAGAGAGAGGTCCTGCTATTTCCTGACTAAGTAAAGTGATTTTTCAAATTATACAATTCCATAATTGTAGAGAGAATATTCTCAGGACCCTCACATGAAGGGTACAATTTCTCGATCGCTAATTTGTTATATTGATTATACTTCTCATTGTCGACATACAAATTTTGAGAGAATCCTTACTGGTCGGGTTCTACATAATGTTGTTCGTGCACTCTGTAACATGCATCAACTAAGTTTCGTAACCTTTCATTCTCATTGTTATCAACTTCATCATGTTCTTCACAATCAATAGGTTCTACTACGGGACATGTTAGGTTCGATGATAGTGTTTCACCATGCAAAACCCACTTAGTATATGTCTTGTCTATACCATGCATTATCAAATGACCCTTGATATCTATCGCAGTGAAACACTACTTATTTCGACACTTAACACATGGACAAGGAAAGGTCGAGAACTGATGGCCATTTTTGTAATTGGAAAATTAAGAAAAGATGCAACTCCATTTGTGTACACCTCACTTATGCTATTCCTCTCATTCACCCACTCTTTCTTCAATGTTTTTGACATTCCGCACTACTAAAAAAATCATGGTTTACACACAAGTTATATGATAATATACAAAAAATAGAATTATTGATATACACATAAGTAAAATCACAACTAGAACATGTAATTTTTTTAGATGGGGTGAAACAAGAGGATAGTACCAATTTAATGTTTATCTCTCAAAATTATTTGGACAGAAGACTGTTCTGGACATCGAACAATCTTTTTACCACGAAATAAAAGATTTTGAATCTATTCATTGAATATTTTAAATCTATTAAAAGTATAATTTTTTTAATATGATTAAAAGTAGGAGAGAGTTATCATTTAGTCCCTAACAATAGGATATAATCAATATTTATAAACCCTTAATCATTTGTTTGGCTAGGATAGGCTATCAGCATAAAAAAATATAGCTCAATACGATAATTTGAGTGGTTTGAATACCTACTGATTATTACAGTACGATAATATGAGTGGTGTGAATACATAAAGTCAAGATTGACATAACAGTCCAATTCATAAATCCTCAAATTGAAAGAAAATAGACTACCAAATAACCAATGTATAGATCTAATGAAAACAAAAAATGAAAACAAAAATTTAAACCTAGTAAGAAAAGGAGAGGATAAAACTCATGAAAAGAAAATGAAATTACATATGTGATGTATTGGTCGATTGGTCGAATGAAGGAGAAGAACAAGGTGATCTGACCTTTCTGATGCATTGGGGAGGAGAACCCTAGGTTGGGGAAAATTATTTTGGCTCTATGAGTCGGGCTGTTTTTTTGGATTTGGGAGGGAAAATTTTCTTCTTTTTTTTCTTTTTTAATATACACTTTTAAAATATTGAACTAAAATTAGTAACAGATATATTATATTACTAACATTAATTTACAATAGTAATGGTAAATTATTGTTAGTAACAAAAAAAATAGTCTGTTACTAAAAATAGTCTGTTCCACAAAAAATTCGGAAGGCTAGTTCCTTTTAATTTAATTATATAGACAAAACTTATGTAAAATAAAATTAAATAGCCTACTTTTGTCCCACAAAATCATAGCATTTGCCTATGGAGAACCTACCAATATTTTATGTCTAAGGGTATACCACCAACTAATTTTAGATTATCTCACATCACATAGAGTCCTCCTTTAGGGGCCACCTATGTGAATAATGAATAAAAAATTACCCATAAAGAAACTTGTACCAACCACCATAGTAATTATCATTCCTCGTTAGAGGTTCTATTTATTGTTGAAAGTCTACAAATCATTGATGGAGACTGTGGAATTTTTTCTTGGAAAATTCCCACTCCCACTTAGTAATTTAAAACACTTTGTGAGGGTTATCAAAACAAATGTTCCCAATCTTTTTAATTAATTTAAAAAATCTAGTCCATTTGATATATTTTCAAAATACTAGGATATCCCAATTTTAACATATCAAGAAAATGTGTGATAAATAAATTTTTTAAATACCCTTGATTAGTATTTAAAAAATGAATACTCAATTTTTTATTCTCTAATCACAAATGTTAATATCCACAATTAAAAATAATTATGAATTATTAACATTAGAATCTACATGATCTTCTAAGGGAATCGTTAACACATATTAACAACCTAACAATTAAAACATGAATAATAAAGACATAAATCAACATAAACAGAAAAATCAAGATAAATAAGCAATCTCGACTATTATGGTCAAGATACGACTCTGTCGTAGATTGGAGTTCTCAACAATCATCTTTTAATCCAAAAACTTTCTTATTGCCTCAACGTTGGGATGGAAAGAGGTTCCACCAAATTTCTTTACCAAAAATAGCCTCTGATCACCGATCTGGTTTCACACTCCTCCATTGAAAATCACGATCAAAACAGTAACAATTTACAGATGTCTTATGCCTCCATGAAGGAGTTCACATTCTACATAAATATTTCATTAATCCAGCAAAAAAAAAATAACCACGAATAAATCATCATGGGATCCAATCACATAGAAAATAAACATAAATACATGACCATAAATGGTCGGATTAGATCTCCGCAAAACATAAGTTAGCATACATCTCTGTTGTACCCAATATCCATGAACATATACGATTGTTTTAATTGGACAACATGGTTGGGTTCAACATATACACAATATCAATAGGGCTCTGATACCAGTTGTTGGAGAGATAGTCCAAGGGTCTATTGAATGTGCATACAGATCGAACTACAAAAAGCTACACATACGCAAAATCCTACTAGGTGGAATAGGGATCTAGCTTTGAGATCTATTTGATTTGATCTCGTATTAGCACAAACCGTGTATGATGAAAGTTGATCAAGAATGCAGCCCGATGCACCTCACAGTCTTCTACTACGTTCCTGATATGAGCCGTCACGAGCAGAGTGTGGGATCTTTCTTCGTGACCAATTTTTCTTCTCCTCTTTTCTCTTTGATACTTTGTCACAAATTCGAATTAGGATTTCTAGTGTCAAAGAGTGAAGATTGACTTAAGAAATCAGGAGCCTCAGGTGCATATATATATATATATATATATGCTACAGTATGGACCCTAAGGAGAGATAAGGATGTGGCTCCTAATGGACCTGAGAAAACCTAATCCTTCCCGAAGTCTATTCACAGTCGCCTAATTATAATTAATACCACTAAATAATTATAATTGTAACTCCACTCCTTAACTCAGAATTGTATTTTGAGATCCTCATTATTAATTACTTAATTATGTGACACCAAGCCTAATTAAATACCGGGTGATCATGCCTTTATTAAATTAAAATAGAATTTATAAAATGGTTAATTCTTAGCATCATTGTTAAAAACAAAATTAATTACTAATCACCTATTAGTTAATTAAGCCGGTATCAAATTTTATCTTGCATTAAACAGAAAAAAATAATATGTGGAAAAATTAATTACAACATTCACAATACTAGAGTCCAAACCATCTCAAGTAAATAAATAATAAAGTCTTGCCAAATAAACCATCAGTTAGAAATCCAAACCAAATAATGAATCCAACTAATAAGAATATCTAAATACAAGTTTGAAACTGAATGAATAAAGTTTCAAATGGGGCCAACATGCCCAAACTAAAATACTAGAATACACTCCTATGCTAGGAATGAAATGATAGATGAGTCTAATCAAAACTCTGCAAGCCTCCACATCACTAAAGCTATACGTCCCTGTAAGGAATCATCAAGTCTGGCATCCCTGTGGCTGCACACCTAAAAGATTTTGAAAATATTTTATAATAAGGGTTAGAACCCAATATATATTGAAAATATTTAGCAAGTATTTATCAAAAACTAAATTAGGTATTAATTACACATGTTAGGTTCACGTACACTCGCTTGAATTTCCTCACCTCTCAAATATTGTGCACGGGTAACATTTCTACTTAGCCACCTAACTATTCTACCAAGCGAACTAGACTTAAGTATTTCTGAATATGAACACGTCTCTATTCCCGTACCTCCCATATAGTACTTCACCCGTTAGTTAACGTTTCTCATACGTTATAATAGTTGAAATTATAATTTCATTTATATTCTCATTTTTCAATTAATTAAGTTTCACGACTTAATTCAATCTTTTGATATCCACTATATAACTATCTACTGTCACACATAAGTAGAATATATATATATAACGTCCCTAAAAAAGGACCACCGTGAAACATGGGCATACTCTGCTATCAGTCAAAGTACTCTCATACTAAATAGGGACAAATGGTTCGGTACATCTCCTCGAACCCAAAATCAAATAACAAGCAATGAAGGAGAATATAGTTCTAAACCTTTGGGCTACACACATACCTAACATACCTGAACGACATACTGGACACACTAATACAAAACAAATAGTCAACCGCCCTAAGTTTTATTTTATGAGGCATAAATCTAGACCTCCCTAGAATTGGGAAGGTGGGATCGTCCACTACGTGGGAACCTCCATGATACAGGCAGTGTAGGTATGTTAACATATATCCTCAATCATATAATAGGTACACACACAACCTATATATATTCAATAAGTATTCACACAACCTAAATCATTAGTTCTACGTAGTATATATCACTAGAATACTCATCGTACATTCAATTTGCGATTATTCTCGCTATTGTATTTAATGGAGTATTATTCTCAACTCTAAGGGCCCTAGTTACCCCTTTTTCTATTTTGGTAGATAAGTATTCCTTACCCTACTGGTTCATACCATAAACTCGCTCATGCTTTCCCATAATTACATTCTCATTTTCGCGAATTAATTACAGTTCAAGCCCGATCATTTTAGTCTTAACTCTCTCCCTAATACTTCCATATTCCCTTATTAAGGTCCTACTGTTATCCTATAAATCTCTCATAATGATTTAAAGAGGACCCAATGGTCACCCAAACACTTATACGAAGTTTCAAGGCTTAAATAGACAAAATAGGCAAAACTGGTATGGCCGAATCGATTCGCCTTGCCGAATTGATTCGGTCTTGGGCCGAATCAATTCGATTTGCACCAGGTTGTCTTCATCATTGTTTTTTCATACATTTTTCACCATTTTCACATATGTGTCTTATTTGTTTCTTCACTAAATTGGAAACCAAATTTTGCAAACCTTTTCTACATGCATTATGATGATTCCTAACTTTCTAAACGCATTAAATTCTCATGAAATTTAGTCAAGAATGAATCAAACTCAATAATCATCAAAAACCTAAATTTTGTGTTCTTCCTACATATTCATTCAAAAGCTCATATTTGATCCGTGGTGATACTCACATATCTTTTGATTTCTTATCCTCTACAAATATTAAATCATTCTACATGAAATCCTTACCCATAACATGTAAAAATCATTATTTTTTTTAAGAACATTCTTTTAATCAATATAATTGAAACCCTCATCACATGAGCATTATAACTTAATATTGAATTGCAATAAGCCACTTGCCTTTGATCAGTAGGGCCTGATTTTGTGGTTAGGATGATGGATTGATGATCTTCTCTTCCAATCCTCATTCCAAGCTTGATTGTGGTACAAGAACACACTTCAACCTCTCAAGAACTATTTAAGACCTCCAAGAATTCTCTCATTTTCTTCTTTAATGGACTCCCATTGTATTTGAGTTTCTAACCCTAAACCCTATTATCTAACATCTGACAAAGGAGTTAGAAATTCGTAGGTCTCCTAACCCTCATTTCTCAAATGACTAAAATGCCCATACTGTGCCAGTTTATCCTATAAATGCCCCAGAAACCAATCGACACCCCCGGGTATACTATTCTGACCATTTCAACCCTTACGTAGTCATCCGTGACCTCAAAATCATCATCTGAGTCACTCTAAATAATTATTCCATCTCGACCCCAAATTAGTCTACACACGACTCTGATTGAGATAAAATCCAATTATGCTAATATCACTCACTATTTGGCGTAATAATTTCCGTACTTATTTACTATTCACTTTGTAAATTAAAATCATAATATTAATAATTATCTCACTTTTGATTAATATTTAATAAGTACATTATTACTCAATTTAATTAAATTACTTCTCTCGCATAATTTGAAATAAAACTAATTAATTACCAATTAATTAAATTCAAATACACAGAAATATTGGGTGTTACAAATTATCCCCATGCTAAGGTTACACATACCCATTAATAAAATAAATTACTAATAATTTATTTGATTAACTTATTTAAGCCCTTGAGCGGTCTAGCTTAACTTATTTGCAGTGTCGGATTATCATAATTCACCTGCAGGGTTTGACATACACAAAACTTATGCCCATCTCAAGGGGGTATCATCAGTTTCTATACCAAGACGTGAATCCCATCTATAAAATACTTTTACCATACATTAATCACCATTACCCAATCTGTCAAGATTATTTATCCAATAATGAATCTCACCCGATATGTCAAAGGAATAAATAAATAGTGCATATGTCCATCAAGCATATCTAGATTAAGAGCCTTAAGTAAGCCTAATAGTAAAAAGGCATACATTGTCTTATAAAATAATTATAAAGACAGTGACCTCAAGGTGGTCCCGTTCAATATAGATAAACTGTACTAGCACAATAGGTTGAAACTAAATCGTTTCCCATAATCAAGATAAACCTACTAAAATATTATGCTATATCCCCACTGATGGTATGTCCAGTTCCATAGAATACTGTGAACAATGAAAATTATATTCCATAAGAACTGGTGATTTGATCCTTTGTGTGTAAGTCGCACTCTACACACCAAAACTCATACTAAGTAGAATAAAAGACATTGGCAATATATAAAATAATGCGTACATTATGTCCATGCCTGATTCTCATTAAAATAGGAAAAGATGATTTTATTTCAACAATAAATCCATAATTAAAACTATTACATAAAGCATGGTTTTAGTCTAATTCTCCAACAACATCATCCACAATGACCAAAATGTAGTTATTTCTACATTGGCAAGTTATTCTAAAGGGACCCATGTAGTCCATGTTGATTAGATCTAGAGGTTTAGAACTTGTAATTTCTTTTACTTTATCATGAGGTGACTTAACTATTTTCCCACTTGACAGGGTCCACTAACAATATTTTGGGCCTTTTTTTATTTTGGATAAACCACGAACAAGTTCTCGGCTACTTAATTTGTTAAGGTTATTAAAGTTTATATTACCCATCCTAGTATGCCATAGGTTTGCATAATCCAATCTAGTTAGTTGACAAGTATGGGATTCAAATGTAGGGATAACTATGTAGCAGTTGTCCTTTATTCTATTTGCAGTCAGGATGCACTGACCATTTTGATAAAGAATCTTGCATTCAGTTTTAGAAAAAGTGATAGTGTGATTTGCATTATATAACTGACTCATACTATGAAAATTAGCCCCGAGGCCATTGATCAGAATAATATTACTTAACAAAGGAAGTCTTGCCTCTTTGATTATTTCTTTCCCTGTGATCTGGGAGTACTCACCATTTTCAAACATAACGTTTCCACCAAGGTAGTTAGTTATGCATAAAAGACGTGATTCACCCCGGATTATATGATTAGAGAAACCCGATTCTAAATACCATTCAATTGAGGTGCTTTTAACTTTTAGAGCTGTTACAATAATATTTCACCTCAATAAAGGAAATAGCTCATCCCGTCTAACCTAAATAGTCCCAAGTTTTAAAATATTTTTGCCTTTTTGGTTAACGAAGGGCCTTAGAGTCTTACATTGTGGTTTTTATTTGGTTCTAGCCTTATTCTTGGTTTTTCTAGATTTTTTTATTTAAATTCTATTTGTGGAAAATATAGTTATTGAGCTACACTCAAGAGTGATTGAATTTTTTTTAAACCAGGGTATTGATCTTTATTTGAAGACTGTATTCTTTATTATGCCCAACCACATCGTAATAAGAATAATATTTAGCCAAAGTATGATTTACTCTGTTGGATGGATTTTGAAAAGTAGGTTTCACTATATTCTCCACTAGAGGCCATACCATATCTTAAGAGCATCTCATAACTTGAAGAAAAATGAGTAAAACCATTCAATGGTAAGTAATAACTCATCCCCAACCAAGCAGACTTGCTAAGGGATAGCCTTGGATCATCATAGAAGATTGGCCATAAGCAATATGGTCTGCCTCTATTTTATCTAAAGAAATGAGATCGTTTCCAGCTAGTCAAACTGACGAAATACAACTTTGATAATGTAGTTAAAATCTTACGAGTACCATGTGAGTGGCACCATCGTCATAAAGAATATGAAGAAACTTTCATTCATGGGTAAACCTTTAAGTCATGTTATACCTTAGCTAGAATACATTAAAAACATATTCATTCCCACCTATAAGGACATGTACTGTGTAGACCACTTGATCTTTTCATGATATACATTCTCTCATACTCATTTATTATATAAAAAAGGACCCCTAATTAGGATTTGGACTGATAGAGAGATACTCATACAATCAGACTGTCAAAACATACAGTGAGGAGAGATTCAGTGAATTGTATTATTATTAAAACTCTGGTAACCTGAAACTATAGTACAAAAACTACCCTGTGGATGTAAGATCATCCTTGAGAGATGAACCAAGCAACACTTGGGTATAATTCTTCCTATTCTCATCTCAGACTTTTTATATTTTCATTTTACTGCTTATTTATTGTTTATTATCTCGGATTGGATATCAATTTGCTAAGACGGACGTTAAAACAAATTTCAGATGATAGTAGAATGGCGTCATCTGTTGGAATGACTAAGTCAAGTTGTTTCTTACCTGTTTTTAATTTCTAATTGCGAAAATTCTTGAAAATACACTCTAATTTCGTTGACGACTATTTAGCTAATCAAATAAGTAGATTCATTTAACTTCCTACTTTAAACTTTTGATTTAGTTTTCCATTGCACAACTCTGTGTAATTCAAACTTAGATACTCTATTTTCTAGCCTATAATATATTTTTAACTTTCAATTTTACAAGTCTTCAATCATATCTGCTTTTTTGTCGTTATACTATTTTTTTTTGGAAATCCAATGAAAAATGGTCGAACATCCTAAAAGTAGTAGGGATAAAGAAGTAATACCACCCTCAACCCCTATTGGACTAGGGGATTTAGAAGTATGAATGCATAGCTTGGCTAAGAGCGAAGAATCCATGAAAGAAAACATGAGGCAACCCACTCACAGTGTTTTGGCCTAATAGAACTGACCAGTTCATCGAAAACCAACTCTAATGACTCCAAGCGTGTAGAAAAAACCATATAAGCACAAGAAAATACCCTTTCCTATCCTATATAGGGATAGGAGTCAAAATAACTTTTGTAAAGACATAGAGAACCCCATGAGGCTAAATTTAGGGGCCGATATGAGCAGATCCGATCAGAGAAATGGGTCAAAATGTGAAGGGTCCTCCTAGTAACTAAGTAAAACCTCAACCATAAGATAAAATGGATATGATAATGACCAAACATACTCGGCTAAACACATAAGTGTATTTAAGAGGCCTAATAGGGTACCTATTTTTGATATATTTGGAAGGAAAGGGGCGCTAGCACATTTTCACCCTAAAGGAAATAGAAAACGATAATAATTTATGAGACATAATTCAAGGGTTGGGAGTGGATCAATATATAATGCTAAGTCATTATCCAGGTCTGAGCAAATTGATGGAAGATAAGGAATCTCGACCAAGAGTCATGGACGAGTTGATAAGGTCATAGTGATGGAAGAAGCCCAACAATGGAATGGATTAATCCAAAGGATATATGATCTCTTAGGCAACCTCCTTAAGACTAAAAAAACCCCACTCTAGAAAGGATTTGTGTAGCGATTGCCATTTTTGACCTCTGTGATTAGTTATCCACCTACGATCTCTCCCATGTATGAAGGGAAATAATATCCGATCTTACATGTCGAGCAGTACCAGGTAGCCTATGATATATTTTTTTAGTAGCTAATGAGTTGCATTGTAGAACCTTTTCAAGCACTCTCACCTATCCTGCTCATATCTGGTATAATGGGTTACCTAAAGGTAAAATATTCAACTTTAAACAATTGCCTGACCTTTTTCTTAGTAATTTTTGTTTCGAACCAAAACCTGGTAAGATGATAGTTCATTTGCTAAGCATCCATCAACACGAGGATGAAACTACAATCGCTTATATCACAAGATTTAATATTAAAAAGTTAGAAGTAGGGGGATACGACGAAAAGTTTCCATCATGACAATTATGAGTGGGATATTACCTGGAAAATTATAGTGGGAATTGGCAAGGAGACTCCAAGTAATATGGTCGAGCTCTTAGCCAAAGCAGGAATGATCATGAATGTCGAATAAGCAATGAAGGCAAAAGAGTTCATCAATAAGAAATTAAAAGAAGGTAAAAATTCATGGAGGAAGATAAAACCGAAAGAGGGCTCCGAGTCAAAGAATTATATTAAGTCATATCAGAAGTACAACGAGTATACTCCGTTGATAATGGGAGTTCACATATCCTTGATCAGATTTGACCAAATGATGAATTTAAGTGGAATGAAAAGTTAAAAACCCCAGCTGGAGGAGGAGATAAAAGAAATTATTTCAAGTTCCACAATGACTACCAACATGAAACCAAAGATTTCCTCGCCTTGAAGGAAGAAATTGAGGCCATCATCAAATGAATGAATTTGAATAAATATGTGGATAAAAATGGCAGGCTAATACCATCTCATGGTGATTGGAAGTCGAGAAGGAAGTCACGAATGACTACGAAGAAAATAAAGAGAAGAAAAGAGCCTAAGAGAACAATGATGAAGAAGATCCAAACTTACCCTCAAGGCCCAAGGAACCACTAGAAGAAGTGGGAATAATCTCTCTTGCATTGAGTTTCATAACAAGATGTGATGCTGGTGGAGGTTGTGGACTAGCTAAGAGAAAGTCCTACCTCAGCGAAGTAAAGTCTTGTGCCACTAGTATAGTGGTCAATATGGAAACACCAGAGGACGTAAGACCTTATAAGATCACCAAGGATTGACTTTTGATAGGTTTTTCAAGAGACAACCTCTCGAGGTCATTATATACTTATGACGACCCACTGGTGACAACCATGATGGTCCATGGAAGAAGTGTGAAGAGAATTCTCATGGATAATGCTAGTTTGACAAATGTACTATTCTATAATTATTTCACAAAGATGAAACTATTCGAAAGAAAATTACAAGCCTATCATATTATCTATTAATCAGATTCTCAGGTTAGAATGTATACCTACTGGGCATAATAAAGTTGGACATTGTTATTGGAATATGACCAACATGTAGAACATAGATGATGGGATTCTTTATCCTAAACAAGAATGTCTCATCATCCTATAACATTATTTTTAGAAGAGTGGGTTTAAAGAAATTTGAGGCTATCGCCTCAACTATTCATCAATGCTAAAGTTCCCTGTTGGTGTCTAAATTTGGTTTTCTTATTTGTATTATTCTTAGCTTAATTAAACTAGTAATTATAATCACAGATAAAGTAAGAATGAAGTAACCTAAAGAGACGTGATAGATAAATAAAGGGATATAAAGGTTTACGTGGTTCATCCCAATAAGGTGCCTACATCCATGGGTATAATGTCCTTATATATTAGGGTCTAGTACATGCCTATCAGGAACTCTCTATGGTTTAGATTACTATTTTTAGTTACCTCTAGCTGAGAAATGTAGTGAGCTATTTATAGTAGTAGGAAGATGAAGAGATGGAATACCTTTATAAATTAGGTATTTACATCTTTACATTATAATTAATAGCCTAATATTTTTCACGTGCATGTGCATGATGACTATTGAGTGTCTCATGTGTCTCTTTTCACATTAGTGACAATTCATATTCTTGGGGGTGGTCGGACAGTGTGCCAACTAGTGAAATAATGGTTCCAATCACAGTTAGTTGTTGTTTATGGACCCACTAAGTATGATGATAGGTGTCACATTTTTATTGGTCCACTTGTTTATGTTATTTTCGCTTATAAAAAAAAATCCCCCAATACTTCATTCTTAATTGGAGTGATTTCATGATGAAAGGATGGAGCATTATCTGTCAGGAGTTTATCGACTATCTAGAGACATGTTGTTGGTTGCTAACCTCTTGGACTTGTACATATCACACTACCACCTTATGGCTAGTGGAAATTTTGTAAATAGTAGCAAAAATAGCGAATCGTCTAGGTATACACAGATCATTTTGATATCCGGGGAACTAAGACACCATCAAAATACGAAGCAGTGGTACACTTAATCATTTAAATATATGTAGCTCGGGGGCATCATCGGCTCCTATAAAATTCCATTTCCCTTCTTGTTTCTCTCACCTTGAATTTCAAACTCTTATTTTCATTCTCAAGCTTTCACTCCGCCATTTGTGAGAGAACTGTTGTTATGTTTTATTTCACTCTAAGAACTCCTTTCTCCCTGCCTTTCCTTTTTTCCTTATCAAAATTGTGTATGTTGTAGACCAGAGTTCCTTGGAGACCTTAAGGACAAAATATAGTATTCCAAAGTGGGTGAATAAAAAGTTCATAGCAGGTCCTTGTGACCTTTTCTCATTGGAGGAGGGTCAGTGTATTCCCACCATATTTATTACTGAGTGTGAGGCGACCTTCCCTCCCAATCATTTTTTCTTAAATTTTACCAATATTTTGATGTGGTCCCAACCTAAGTGGCTCGTAATACATAGAGGGTAGTTAATGGGGTCCATTGCATTAATGAGCAATTTAGAACCAACATAGGGATATAAGAGTTAATGTATTTCTATAACTGTGTGACCACTAATGATAACATGTATTATGTGAAGACCAAATTTTCAAATAGAGCCCTGGTAGTAAATTTACCTAATTCTAATATGGATTATTGGGATCATGGATTGATAGTAAAGGACTAACAATTTTTCCCTCTTCCTGAGGGTGAGGACTATAATGAGCCCAGTTGACCACAAGGGGGATAACGCATAGGTCGACACTTGTTTATTCTTGTGTACTTTTTCTCTGTTTGGTCTTTTAGCTAATTCAGCTACTAACAACATTTTTTATCTTTCTATTATGTAGAGAAATGAAGAAATATATCCCCTGGTCATCCAAAGTCAATTTTGCCGACCTGAAAATTATCTCATCAATTCAACAGAGAATTGGGGAAGATACTCGACATCCCTTATGCTCGGATACCAGAACTCTATTACCTCTTTCATTGCTCGGCCCACTGAGGTTATCCCTTTATCCTCCACAAACCTAGAAGATCCAACTTCCTTCACCTTAGCTATCGAGTTAGAATCTCTTCATCAAGTCGAATGATTTTTTTACTAGATGTACATCTTCCTCCTTTGATTCTTTAGACCTCATGCTCGTACTGACCACCAATTAATCCCCAGATATGGTGAAGAGAAAAATAGCCAGCCTTCTTAATATTTTGAAATCTCCTCCTCCTAATGACAAGAAAAAACTGATGTTGGGGGGGGGGGGGGTTCTAAACATCCCTTAGTCATTGATATTGTTGTGATGAGGAACCAAGAGCTTTAGTTCAATAGGTTGAAGAAGGGTACAACTTCCCCCTTGGATTTTACTAGGAAGGATCAGGCCGACGAACGCTATGGTGGTTCTTCTTTGGTAGATTTTATTCCAAGCCTCGCTAATGGTTGATTGCGGTAGGAATCCTTCCAGCTGATGAGGCTGCTGCTAGTGCCCTTTTTAGGGCTAGGTTATTAGAATGTTCCACCTATAACTTGTCCTTAGTAAGCAATATGTATGATTTTATTGTTACTAAGTATATCCCTGTTATTCACTTATTGACTTTTATAATTGGTTGATTTTATATATCTTGGTTGAAAATGATCAACTACTAAGTAGGGACAACCAGCTGCGGGAGTCCTCTATGGACGTGAAGGATGATTGTAAGGGCACGCGAGAGTCTCTAGAGGGAGGAAAAAAGCCCATGAAGGAGACAAGAATAAATGGGAAGATGCTGGAAAGACCTTGGAAGAGGTTAATGCTAATGCCGATAAGGTAGCCAGCGATGCTATGAAGAAGGTTAAGCAGGCCGAGAAGGCTGATCAAGATGATAAGAAGGTGGTTGGGGATGCCAAAAGACAAATTCTGGAGCTAAAGTCAATAAGGACAAATATGACTCCTACTCCTGGGGATGAGATAAGGTATTCTCCACCTCTGTTGTGCAGGTGGAGTACTTGAAAAATTTATCCTTCAAAGAAGGATGGAATGTCTCTCTTACCCAGGTCAACATTGCATTAGATTCTGGTATCTTTCTTCAGCATAACCCAATTACACCTCAAGATATTGAGTAGGTGGATGATGGGGAAGGCATGGATAAGTCTTCTGCTCCTTTGGAACTAGCAGTGGTTGTGGCTCACCTTGAGGAAGGATATATGGCCTTTTTGGTTTTTCCTTATATTTTTATTTATGTTGTTTGAACAATTCTTCTTGTAAGTCTTATCCATAGTTTCAATAAAATTTGCCTCTATTTTCAGTAAAGATTTTGTTTCATTCTAAGCCTTTTTTTCCTTTTGTATTTATGCAATGTTCTATTCATTTTAGTGTAATTCCAGGAAGGTTTTAATGGCGGCTATCGAGAGTCAACCCTTTAGGAGAAGTGCTCAACTATTTAGGGCAGGTCATGAGAAGATGAATGAAGAGAAACTAGAGGAAGTGCTTGTGACACCCCGACTAATTAAATACCATGTAGCTACTATTTTATTCAATTTAATACAAAATGCCAAGTTGGTTCAGTTCATAGCATGACTGTCGAAAACATTTTTAAACAATTACTAGACACCTAATATTTAAAAGGCGAGTTGTCAAATTTTACTAAATTAAATAAACATGCAAACGATTAAATTATTAGCTAACGATACCACAATCACATCACAGTCACAACATAATAATAATGGGGTAATAAATGAGTCTCGAGTAACACTCCTCTGAATAATCCAAATACTGAATAAAAAACAAATACAAAGTCTAAATAGTTAAATAACTCCAAAACTGAAATGAAACTGAAAATATGAGAAAGTTGTCTCTAAATGGAAAGGGGTGACATACCCTAATAGATGAGTGACTCCGAAATAGAATCAATGTAAAATGTGGAGGCGTCTATTATCGAGATCTTGTAACTTCCACAGCAACTACAACATGTCAATGGAATGGAAATCCTATGCTTGGCGTCTCTGTGGCTGGGAACCTAAAAGGTTTTACAAGAAAAATAGATTTGAAAGAAAACAGGTCAGAGCACAAGGTAAAAACAGTTTAAAAATAGTAAAAGCTTAATTGCATTAAATAGTGAATAGTATATACATGTTAGTTACGTGCTCTCACATGAGTTTCTCACCCCTCAACTAATGTGCACGCCTAACGTATATCCTTAACCCTTCATAGTTATGCCGTTAACTAACTAGTATGTATCCCTTCCTATTCTCACATAATAATACATGGGTTTATTCACATCGTTCTAACTTATCATGCATGTAATTCACCTTTTCACGGATAAGATTAATTTACGATAGAAAATTTTCATTTTCAATTCCATTCAAAATGTCTCAATAATTTATATTCACACTTTAACAAAGAGTCCCTTTTAATCACTAGTATATTATTCTCAGCACAAATATACAAAGAGAGCACCCCTAGGCTAAGCTGCGGTGCACACATACTCTGCTATCGAATCCCGGTACATCACGTACATAAGGACCACGTGTTCTGAATCTCTCAGGCACCGTTTCAATAAGCAAAATCACACATATTGGAGGCGAACATAGTTCACATACCCATGGGTCACGCACATACATACGCTCCAATGGTCAGATGACTTATTAACTCACAAATAAGTCATTCACAGCCCTATGTCCTTGAGGTACCAATCTAAATCCTCCCGTAGGCACACTAAGATTAGATGGTCCTGTTCCGAAAGCCAACCTCCCGTGATAGCAAGTATGGTAGGTATGTCATACACATAATAATCCATATACTAATCATTCACACAACTTAGATAACTTATAATATTATTAAAGGTAAGTTCTCAACCTTATACCATTAATCCAATTCGTACACTATCATACTTCCAGATGATATATAATATATTACGCCAATACATCTCACGTCGTACAGTTTCAAGGACTTAAGACCTAACCAAAAGGTTATTAAGTCTCCTATTATTCCCACATATTAATTAAACACTCTTAAGGTCGATATTTTTGTCTCTAACCTTAAATTATCAACTATATAGATTTAATTCATTTACTCGTAGTCTCTAACAGCACCTCACTCGTCGGACCTTAGTAAGTCTAATATAAATTCCCAATTCAATTCTAATATAATATGGGCTCCATATACACCCCTACTAGTCTTCCTTAGATCTAAATGTGTTTACAAGGCCCCCACCGAAAACTTTCAAGGGTCGAAATTGCTAAAATTGAAAAAGGGGAAAAAATATCATGATTTCTAGGAAGGTCGATCGATTGATAATGAATGTTGATTGATCGATCCAGTTGATCGATCGACTATGAATGTCGATCGATCGAGCAGTTACAGCCCACGTTTTTCTACGTTTTAACCCTAGTTTTCTCTCCAATATCCATTACGTGGATCCATTCTCAAAACTAAACGTACTATATGTTATACCATCATAATTACTACCTTTCTAACATTCCAGAACAATCAAATCATCTCAAGAACAACATCTATATCGATTTATTCACCAAACTTTTCATGTTCAACCCGAGTGTAAGTTCTTCCAATTTAGGACAACCCAAAACTAAATTTTAATCCAGGATTTCTATTACTAAAATTCTGATTCCAATCTTTATTAATTCCAGAATTTAACTAAATGCAAATCCTACCCATATTCAAGGTTTACTGCTTCCAATTTATGAAATTATCAATCTTTCAAGTCTAGCCTTCAATTCTATTCTACATAGATAATATATTTGTTGAAACTTAATGAAATTAAATCACTTGCCTCATAATTGGTGTTCTGATCTACTGGTGGTGTTAAAGGTTGGTTCTCCCTCTCTCTTAGGTGATAAATCCGGTGAATTATGGTGGTGGATGGTGGTTATTACTTTGAAAGCCCTTTTTGTTACTTCTCCTCTATCTCACGTTGCGCACTCTTGCTTTTTGGCTGATAATGGCCCTAATATTGGCTGCTAAATAAACCCTAAAATTTGTGGGTCCAAATTCGTAAAAAATTAAAATGACCAAAATACCCTCCCGGATTACCAGTTTGGCCTAAAAATACCCCGGGACTCAAACTAAACCCCTGGCTAGTGTTTTCTGACTATTTTGACCCCTCTGGACACGTTGGCGCACTCAAAATCACCATACAGGTGATAAAATTATAATTTATTTTTAAATCTAATTAAATTGATTCTTAACGCGACTGATACGCGCGTCCCATCTTAATTTCCCGAATTGTCGTATTTATGACTTGCGATAATTTTAATAAATTCAATAATCATATATTACCATATATACCCAGTAATATTCAACAGTATCATGATAATCAAATGCCATATTCCCTTTCTTCCAGAAATGCATAATCCCCTTCATAGGAGATACTCTGAGCAACACTTGGTCCCCCAGATTAAACTCTCTAAAGAACCTTTTGGCATCGACATAACTCTTCTGTCGGTCCTGAGCTACCCAAATGCTTCTCCGTATTATCTCTATCCTCGTTGAGGTATCCTGAATCACCACCGACCGAAGAAGTTTTTTATCTCCCACCTCTAGCCAAAATGCTTGGGAACGACAAGGTCTACCGCACAATGCCTCAAATGGAGCCATGTCAATAGTGAACTGGTAGGAGTTATTATAGGCAAACTCCACCAGTGGAAGATACTACTCTCAACCACCTCCAAAGTCTAGGATGCATATACATAACATATCTTCCAACATTTGATTTGTTCGCTCGGTCTGCCCATCCGTCTGCGGGTGATAGGCTGTACTCAATCGTAACTCCATTCCCATGGATTCCTGGAAACTCTCCCAAAATAGTGACACAAATATCTTGTCCCTTTCGAACATGATATCGATAGGCACCCCGTGGAGTCTCACTATCTCAACTATGAAGATCTGGGCATACCGTCCCATAGTGTAGTATGTCCGGGCTGGCAGAAAGTGAGCAACCTTTGTCAATCGATCCACGATCACCCATATGGAGTCGTGAACTCTCAACAATTTAGGTAATCCCATGATGAAGTCCATGGAAATTCTCTCCCATTTCCACATAGGAATCTTTAATGGTTGTAAAAGTCTTGCCGGCCTCTGGTGGTCCACTTTTGCTAGCTGACATGTAGCACATTTCGAAACGAATTCGGCAATATCTCTCTTCATCTCGCTCCACCAGTACTATCACCTCATATCCTTGTACATCTTATCCCCACCAGGATGCACTGCAAATTGCAAACCATGCAACTCTGTCATTACCTCATGTCGCGAGTCTTCCTCCTCTGGAACAACTAACCTCCTATTGAAGCGTAAGCCCCCGTCTGAACTAACGGTACAAGACTCAGCCCCCTCTGCTAACAATCATACTATCTGCTCTTGACAGAACGGGTCTATTGCCTGGTCTTGTACCACTCTCGTAATAATCTGGGGCATAATTGTCATCTCAAACATGAATGATTGGGCCACTGCATCCTGGTGTCCCAAATCCTTCCACTTTTCTTTCCACACCTCGGCCACGTCACCAACTCGCCTACGGCTCAACGCATCTGCAACAATGTTAGACTTCCCTGGGTGGTATTGGATATCGAACTGATAATCCTTCATGAACTCAAGCCACCTACGTTGATGCATGTTCAGCTCCTTCTGTGTGAAAAGGTACTATAGGGACTTATGGTCCGTAAATAAATGAAATTTCTCCCCCAGGAGATAATGTCTCCAAATTCAAAGAGCAAAACACGACTGCAGCTAACTCCAAGTTATGGGTGGGGTAATTATTCTCACGAGGCTTAAGGTTACGGGAAGCACAAGCTATAGCCTGACTCTCCTGCTACAGTACACCCCCAAGTCCTTGTAAGGACACATCAGTGTAGACTAAATACTCCATTCTCGGCCTGGGCAATTCTAACACTGGTGTTGAGGTTAACTTTCCCTTCAACTCGTTAAATGCCAACTAGCAGGCATCGCTCCAAATAAATGGTACACCTTTTCGAGTTAGATGTGTCAAAGGACCCTTTATTTTCGAGAACCCCCGAATAAACCTCCTGTAGTATCCTTCTAGGCCCAAGAAACTACGTATCATCAATAGATATTCCACTGTCTGAAATGATATGCCCCAAGAAGTGAACCTCCTTCAGCTAAAATTCGCACTTCTCATATTTTGCATACAACTCGTTCTAACACAGCATCTGCAAAACATGCCTCAAGTGCTCGACATGCTCCTCCTCTATCTGGGAGTAAACTAGAATGTCATCAATGAAGACAATGACGAACTGGTCTAGGAACTCTCTGAACACCCTATTGATCAAGTCCATAAACACGGCTAGGGCATTGGTTAGGCCAAAAGGCATAACTCTAAACTCGTAGGAACAATATCTCATTAAGAAGGCAGTCTTCGAGACATCCTGCTTCCTGATACGCAACTGATGGTATCCTAACCTCAATTCAATCTTTGAGAAGAAGGCATCTCCTCTTAACTGGTCAAATAACTCATCAATTCGAGGCAATGAATACTTATTCCATATCGTGACTTTATTCAACTCCCTATAATCTACACACAACCTCACAGATCCATCCCTCTTTTAACTAACAACACAGGGGCACCCCACGGTGAAGTACTCCTACGGATAAACCCCTAACCCAATAGTTGCTCTATCTGATTTCGTAGCTCCCTCATCTCCGTTGGAGCCATACGGTAGGGTGTGCGGGCTATTGACTGAGTGTCCGACATCAAATCGATAATAAAGTTTATCTCTCTACTAAGAGGTAATCCCAGAATATCCTGGAATACATCAGTGAATTCCCTAACAACTGGAATCGAATCAAGTGGTATCACCACCTCCCTAGAGGTGTCCTCCTCTATATAATACAAGTGAGTGGAAGATCCTCCCTCGGGACGAGGCATCGCCACTAGGAACATGTCCTATCCGGGTATGGAAAAAATAATACTCCAACTGAAATAATCAATCATGGCTCGATACGCAACCAGCCAATCCATACCAATGATTGCATTGTACTCAGACATATCTAACACTAACATATCGGTAGGTAAAGTAAACCTACCAATTTGTACTCCCACACCTCTACATATAAGAGAAATCACAGAACCCCTACTCAAAGGTGAGTCTACACACGTAATAGTACTCTTCGCGATATCTAATAACCCCATAATGCGTGCAAATCTCATGGTAATAAAATAGTGTGTGGCCCCCATGTCAAATAAAATATGCCCCAGAGTCCCCTCAATAGAAAACATGCCCTCAATAGTGGGTGGATACTATGGGACTGTGGAGTGATGGAGCTGGTAAACTCGTCCATACTGAAGTTGTCCCTGCTAGACTCAGACTGTTGGGATAGGTGGTAATGCTGGCATCTGCGGTGGTGCTGGGAGGGCAGCGGGAAACATAGGTCTCTGGGGAACATGTTGAGCACCCTGCTGCTACTGTTGTTGTGGGGCCCTACCCCTTTCAGGGCACTCCTGGAATTTATGGCCAATCTTTCCACATATAAAACATTTCCCCATTAATTTTCCCCCTCTATGACCCTTCTTCCCACGTCCCTCATGACCGTTACCATTCCTACCTTTACCATGCTGGCCCTGCTGAAACTGTTATTGGTCGTGCTGGCCCTACTGGCTCTGATGTCCGTGCTGACCTTGCTGGCCATGTCGAAAACCTCCCTGACCATTTCTGAAACCTCCAGATCTAAATCTCTTAGAATCCTCCTTCTTGGGACCCTGATCACCCTGCCTGTGCTAACCCTGAGTTGATTGTGCCCCGTTGACACCATTCCCCCTGTCCTACCCGGATGGATGGACTCTTTAGCTCTCTTACCCTCTAATAAGTGAAAGTGGAGGTCCTGATAGTGAAGCAATGTTCCGTTAACCATATCAGAATACGTGGCCAATAAGAGATTACCTAGCAAGTGATGACGAATCCTCCATGTCAACCCATCTATGAACTTCTGGATCTTCTTCTCTTCAGTCAAGATCTTATTGGGAATGATGTTCAGAAGATTAGTGAACTCATCCTCATATTCTGCCACTATCCTCCCCTCCTGCTTGGGTTCATCAAATTTTGCCTCATCTCGATGTGAACTGCTGAGGGAAAATACTTGCGATCAAACCGCACCCAGAACTCTTGAATGGAAAGAACATCTCTCTCCTCTGTGGTGGTAATAGAATCCCACCACTGCAACGCTTCTCCTACCAACTTAAAAATAGCCAGTGTCTGCCTCTGCACCTCCTTACACTCGTACATACTCAAGTGCCTTTGGATGTCCTTCTTCCACTTACTAGACACAAGAACGTCGGAGCTACCTACAAACTCCGGAGGGTGTATCTTTTTAAAAGGCATCTCAGACACGTTCCTAAGTAGACGGGAATGCATGAGCATGAACGGGGGATACCACCAGTGCCTGAGGTGGTGCTTGTTGCACAACTGCTAGCACAACATTTACCGCCTGGGCTACAATTGCGGAAACTTCCATAGCGTTCGTAGATCCCTGAACTGGTGCAGGCTGTGGCTCCGGCTAGGCACCCCTGGGAACTTGTTGTGCACGTCGAGGAGGCATCTGAAATGAGAGAGAAGTTTTATAAGTTCACAATTAATATCTTAAAATAGCTGAACAGTGTAAGATACACAAAAGAATACAACAATCCTAAAATATAGGGCTCTATATCAATGGATGCTACGCGGAAACATAACAGGCCATATAGATCCGAAGGACACTAGAACCTGATGCTCTGATACCACCTGTGACACCCCAACTAATTAAATACCGGGTAGCTACTCTCTTATTCAATTAAATACAAAATGTCAAGTTGGTTCAGTTCATAGCATCAGTGTCGAAAACATTTTTAAACAATAACTAGCCACCGAATATTTAAAAAGTGAGTTGTTAAATTTTACTAAATTAAATAAAATGCAACCAATTAAATTATTAGCTAATGATACCACAATCACATCACAACAGAATAATAATGGGGTAATATATGAGTCTGGAGTAAGACCCCTCTGAATAATCCAAATACTAAATAAAAACCAAATACAAAGTCTGAATAGTTAAATAACTCCAAAACTGAAATGAAACTGAAATTATGAGAAAGTTGTCTCTAAATGGAAAGGGGCGACATGCCCTAATAGATGAGTGACATAGAAATAGAATCAATGTAAAATGTAGAGACGTATACTATCGAGATCCTGTAACTTCCACGACAGCTACAACACATTAATGGAATGGAACTTCTATACTTGGCGTCCCTGTGGCTGGGAACATAAAAGATTTTACAAGAAAAAAAGATTTGAAAGAAAACGGGCCAGAGCCTGAGGTGAAAATAGTTAAAAAACAGCAAGTGTTTAATTTCATTAAATAGTGAATATCATATACATGTTAGTTACGTGCTCTCACATGAGTTCCTCACCCCTCAACTAATCTGCACGCCTAACGTATATTCTTAACCCGTCCTAGTTATGCCATTAACTAACTAGTATGTATCCTTTCCTATTCTCACATAATAATATAGGGGTTTATTCACATCGTTCTAACTTATCATGCGTGTAATTCACCTTTTCACTAATAAGATTAATTTACGATAGAAAATTTTCATTTTCAATTCCATTCAAAATGTCTCAATAATTTACATTCACACTTTAACAAAGAGTCCCTTTTAATCACCAGTATATTATTCTTAGCACAAATATACAAAGAGGGAACCCCTAGGCTAAGTTGCGGTGTACACATACTCTGCTATCGAATCCCGGTACATCACGTCCATAAGGACCATATGTTCTGAATCTCTCAGGAACCGTTTCAATAAGCAAAATCACACATATTGGAGGCGAACATAGTTCACATACCCATGGGTCAAGCACATACATATGCTCCCATGGTCAACTGACTTATTAACTAACAAGTAATTCATTCTCAACCCTATGTCCATAAGGTACCAATATAAATCCCCCCGTAGGAACACAAATATTAGATGGTCCTGTTTCGAAAGCTGACCTCCCTTGATAGCAAGTATGGTAGGTATGTCATACACATAATAATCCGTATACTAAGCATTCACACAACTTAGATAACTTGTAATATTATTAAAGGTAAGTTCTCAACCCTATACCATTAATGCAATTCGTACACTATCATACTTCCATATGATATATAATATATTCCTCCAATACATCTCACGTCGTATAGTTTCAAGGACTTAAAACCTAACCAAAAGGTTATTAAGTCTCCTACTATTCCCACATATTAACTAAACACTCTTAAGGTCGATATTTCTGTCTCTAACCTTAAATTATCAACTATATAGATTTAATTCATTTACTCGTAGTCTCTAATAGCACCTCACTCGTCGGACCTTAGTAAGTCTAATATAAAGTCCCATTTCAATTCTAATATAATCTGGGCTCCATATACACCCCTACTAGTCTTCCTTAGATCTAAATGTGTTTGCAAGGTCCCCTTCAAGGGTCAAAATTGTTTAAATTGAAAAAGGGGAAAAAATATCATGATTTCTAGGAAGGTCGATCGATCTATCATGAATGTCGATTGATCGATCCAGTCGATCGATCGACTATGAATGTCGATTGATCGATTGAGTAGTTACAGCCCACATTTTTCTGCGTTTTAACCCGAGTTTTCTCTCCAATCTCCGTTACGTAGATCCTTTCTACAAAGTAAACATACTACATGTTATACCATCATAATTACTATCTTTCTAACATTCCAGAACAATAAAATCATCTCAAGAACAACATCTCTATCGATTTATTCATCAAACTTTTCATGTTCAACCCTAGTGTAATTTCTTCATATTGAAGACAACGCAAAACTAAAGTTTAATCCTGGATTTCTATTACTAAAGTTTTGATTCCAATCTTTATTAATTCTATAATTAAAGTACATGCAAATCCTACCCATATTCAAGGTTTACTTCTTCCAATTTATGAAATTATCAATCTTTCAAGTCTAGCCTTCAATTCTAGTCTACATGGATAATATATTTGCTGAAACTTAATGAAATCAAATCACTTGCCTTATCATTGGTGTTATGATCTGCTGGTGGTGTTAAAGGCTAGTTCTCCCTCTCTCTCCAGTGGCAAATCCAGTGAATTATGGTGGTGGATGGTGGTTATTGCTTTGAAAGCCCTTTGTTTAACTTCTCCTCTATCTCACATTGCCCACTCTTGATTTTTGGCTGATAATGGCCCTAATATTGGCTGCTAAATAAACCCTAAAATTCATGGGTCCAAATCCCATAAAAATTAAAATGACTAAAATACCCTCTCGGGTTGCCAGTTTTGCCTAAAAATGCCCCGGGATGCAAACTAAACCCCCTGGCTGGTGTTTTTTGACTATTTCGACCCCTCCGGACATGTTGGAGCACTCAAAATGACCATACGGGTGATAAAATTATAATTTAATTTTAAATCTAATTAAATTTATTCCTGACGTGACTCACACCCGTGTCCCAACTTAATTTCCCGAATTGTCGTATTTATGACTCGCGACAATTTTAATAAATTCAATAATCATATATTACCATATATACCTAGTAATATTCAACATTATCATCATAATCAAATACTAACTCACGTCTCGTTAGTATTTAAGTTCGGATTAATTTCCAAATTAATTCCCATTAAACAAAATTAATAAAATTACGGGGTATTATAGTGCTCGACTTAGACATCTCCAACCAAGCTAAAGAAGCATACGTCCACATGCACTGGTTGTTTCACCAATCTATGACCACTAATACCTTCTATTATGAAATGATACTTCACCTCAGAGTAATCATATATAAGCACTTGTTAGTTTGTCAGTTGACTATGAGAAAAAAATCACCTTTCTCCGAAGTGATAGTGGCTTTGATAAGAAATTACAAGAATTATCCTTGACTTTTTCTAAAAAGGAGATCGTGATGAAGTCCGAGATAAAAATTTCTCAAGGAAGTGGCCATCTTCTTGGAGCAAGAAAGTAATATGTTGAGGGGTGAACTTGAGGGTATAAATAAGGATGCTGGTGTCGATCAGAGTGAAGTGCGTCGTTTTAGGAGCAGAAGAATGCTCGACTAATGGAGGAGCTAGAGAGAATGAAAAAATCAAAGGGTGTCAATTATCCTGGTAAGTTGTTGCTCCTCCATCTATTAAGGAAGAGAGAATAAATTAGACTTTGGATGACTAAGTAAGATTGATAAAGAACCAGTCAGCCACCATCAAAATATTAAGTGAGAAGGTTGGCCGTATCACTTATCACTTTCATAAGTAGCCCAGCACCATTTGGATGAACAACTATGATAAAGCTTTAGCACACTTGGGTGAAGAGCTGGAATAAACCCAAAGAGAAGGTTATAAATGGGAATATATCATGCCCTCACTATCATGAAGGTGATAAGGGAAAACACTTTATAGTATTGTCATGACCTTGGATGCTTGGACCAACCTACTCCTCCAATTAAGCTCGATACTACATGATTACCTACCGATGCAATCCCATTACCTGGTCAGAAAATATCACGGGGATTATGGTCTACACAGAGACAATGTTCTTAGTCGGCCTCTTACTTAGTGGACAAGCCTAGTTCTAGTAGTCAATCCAGACTTAGAGAGTTGAGATCCTCATTTCGTCTCTCTACATTGGATGTTCCTCCTGCTGGGATGGAGAAGACCCCTAAAAAATGCCCAATAGAATAACCAATTTATATTTTTTATTCTTTCGTTGTAATACTGCATTACGAAACTTTTCTTATAAGGATGCAAAGATAATGAATTATTTGAATAAAAACTTTACCTTGAATAAAACTTGAATTGGTTTATTGTATGATTGATGCCTACCGGTAGTTTAGTCTTACGATTATGTGGTCGACGTTAAGCTGACTAATCTACCTTATTAGTTACTAGTTAGGACGAACACATGTTGTCATGCCTTAGGTTATACTAACATGCTTTTGTTTGTTGTGTCTCAAACATATCTTGTCATTTTGAATCCTTAATTTGGTCTGGTAAAAATTCTTCTTCTTGACACTGGGGGTTATACATGAAGTTTTATGTTTGGGACTTCGCATTCATGAATTTCCAAAGACAAAGTCATACGTGAAGTTTTTTATTTGAATCTTTAGGAGTAGTAAGTGGTTAGTGTGAGTACACGAAATATCACAATAAAGAGATCCACAAAAACATTCATAAAGAACAAAATGTAAAGATCACACACAATAATGATATATGCGGTTCGGAAACTTGCCTGCATCCACAAAGAGGTTACGGTTGTATTATAGTGTCTCTTAATGTTTTTTTGTTACTTCCCTTGTCTCGAGTTAGGGTGTAAAATTTATAGGTGTAACAAAGTATATATTAAGTTGTACAAGTAACTCAACTAACACATGGATATATCAAGGAGTACCTAAGTATCTCTCTCGAGAATATTGGTAACTGATTTGACTATATCCGTAAGTATTCTAGTGTATTTGAAATAAATGTCTGTGAATTAAATCATGATTTGGTCCAGGCAGCGCTTTGATTAATTCGGGTTGGTCAGCTACTCTCATGGGCCATTTGGAATGGGTCCCCACAATTGCCCCTAAAATGTTTTGGGCCAAGCAAACCTTGGGCCAATAATTTTTAAAAGGCCTGTGACTTGAAACCTTCATGCTCTGATTTTAAAATGGCATTCTTGTATATATAAGAGAATTACAGGGGTACCCTCATCCTGATCAAATCTTCATGGCATACTTGCAACTCATTTGAATGGGAGAGGATACTATTATCCATCCAGACATTTAAATCGTAAAAAATCATTTTAAGATATTGTGTTCATCATTGATATCAGGTTTCAAACTGGAGATACATTCCCTCTCATCAGTTCAGTTCAGTTCACTATCCTTCTTGCTTGCTAAGCTTTGCTATGATCACCTTCTTTAGCGTCATCTTTTTTCCAGAGCTCCATTAATCTTTATAAGTCTATATCTTCCCCTCTTAAGCTTTTCTTAGAACTTATTGTGTAGTTGTAGCAAGGATTTTCTCCTTATTTATACAATTATGGCGATGCTAGATAAAAAAAATGGTAGCTGAGTTTAAGCATCAATATAATATTCCTAATTCGGTGATCATTGACTATGCCCCTCTTCCTCATAATGTTCTTAATGTTAAAGAGGCACTAGATTTAAAGCCTCCTAATAACCCAAGGGGGTTTAACATTTCACCCAAACCACCTCTTCCTTTGGTTCTTCAAATATTTTGAAATTGTACCTGCCAACGTTTAGAAGATAGTTAATGGAGTTCATAGAATAAACACCCTTTATGGGATAAAATTGGTCCTTGTAGAGATCTGTTATTGCTATGTGTGGTCGCGAACCGGTAGTATCTTCTGGAGTGATGAGAATGATCCCTACTCCTTCCCCCTTAGAATTGGAGGCTCCATTAATGATAGGGTCCAGTCCTTAGAGTGTGCCTCCTCATTTGTCGACTACTCCGCTTCCAGTTGGTCGATTGGCTGGTCTCCTGTAAATTAAGCAATGAAGTCTGCTAAGACTTTCCCTTTTATTTCCATCCTTAGTTAGAAGTGTATATCGAATCTCCCAAGATTGATTGGCCACTTCGAAAGTCATCCGAAGAGGTTGAGTTTAGCATTATAGCTTTGAGGGGGTAGGAAGTGATTACGGTTATTGAATGGACTTTAAAGTAATGCTTCATCTTCCTCGAAGCGATCATTAAAGCATAAGCGAGTTTCCCCAGAGGCTGATACCACTGATCTGCATCCATAAGTGTCTTACTGATGTAATAAATTATGTGTTGACCTCCTTGCTTACAATTTGGTCTGATACTGAAAGGTAAAGGTATAGCGGGCCCCCTCATTTTGAATCACCAACATGGGTGATTTGCTAAGGTAGGAATTTATCTCTTCCAAAGATTTTGAACAGTTATCATTCCATATAAGGCCTTTGTCCTTCTTTAGGATCTATAAGAATGGTTGGCAGTATTTCAAAGACTTGGAGATAAAGCGATTGAGTACTATGAGCATACCAGTGAGCTTCTGAGCATCTCATAATGTCTGAGGAGGCTGGACTCTAGTAACGATTTTGATTTGGTCTGGATTGGTCTCAGTTCCTCTTTTACTGACTGGATAACCTAAGAAATTTCCTGACTAGACACCAAAGGAACACTCACTCGTATTAAGCTTCATCTGATACTTCCTGAGGATCTCAAAGGTTTTGGATAAGTCCGTGATGTGGTCTCCCTTGTTCTTTCTTTTTATTAGCATATTATTTATGTATAACTCTATCATATCTCCCATTTGTATCTTGAACATCTTGGTGACTAGTCTATGATAAGTTGCTCTCTTATTCCTTTAGTTTAAAGACATAACCTTGTAGCAATACATCCCAATCAGAGTTATAAAAGATGTTTTATTTTGATCGAGTTCAAACAAAGGGTTCTGATGCTAGCCAGAGTAGGCGTTCAGGAAACTCATCCTTTTGTGCATCATTGTGGCGTCAACCAACTGATCTATTTTGGGTAACGAGAAGCTGTCTTTGGGATATGAACTATTGAGATCTGTGAAATCAATACAGACCCTCCAACTTCCATTGCTCTTGCGTACCACCATTCGGTTGGACAGCCATTTGGGTAACTAAACTTACCTAATGGAGCATATATCCAGTAGCATACCCACTTCATTTTCCATCCCTTTGGCCTTCTCGAGGGCTATTCGATGAGCCTTTTGAGTGATCGGTTTAAAGGCCAAATCGACTTATAGGCGATGGCATGCTACGTTGGGATCAATCCCAGGCATGTCATATGGTTCCCAAGTGAAAACAACCAAATTCCTTTCGAGAAATAAACTCTTTCTTCTCTTGATCGGTGAGTCTGACCCCGATCAAAAATTTCCTCTCTAACAAGTTATCATCGAACCCAACTTCTTCTAGGTTTTTCACGACCGTATCGGTGGGGTGGACCCTAGTCTCCTCTAAGTGTGACTTCAGACCCTTACAATTTTCAGTCTTATGGTCGCCCTCCTTAAGCGTATTATTTTTTTTTCTGGGGCACCACCCATCTTTTTAGTCCAATTGATGAACGGTTGGTCATTGATCTTGCTCAAAATTTTATAAATGGGTTCCTTAAAAACTGTGTTAACGGCTTGGAACGCCTTCGAGGGATCAACCTTGTTCCCATTCTTGAATCCATTCTTGCCCCCACTCTTGTTTTCTTTATTTAAAGTATGACTCTCCTATAGTCCCGTGTTCTCCTTTGATCAATCATTTTCCCCCACATTAGAGTGAACCATATCTTCCACCTTGGCATATTTTTTAATACAATTCATGAGGTTGTTAATGGTGCTGGACTCTTTCTTAATTAAGGACCTCTCGGCTAGGGCTGAGGCAAAAGATATGGGTATGGCCGAGGAAGAGGTATCCCAGGGGACATCAGATCTCTTGTTCTTCTTTTGAGGAGGGGGACATTTGAATTGCCTTCGATCATCTCTTTTCTCTTATTTGCTTGATTGGCCTGGCCGAGGTCGCCAATGGTGGTCTTTTGGGGGGATTAGGTCTCTTATGCACCTTGCTCAGAAGAGTTCCAAGCGAGGGGGCTTCCATATCCTAAAATTGGTCAGAGATGCCTGAAGGATGATATGTAAATAAGAGACTAAGTTAATACCAGTAAAGAACAACTAAAGATGAAAAAAATTTACTTACACAGCTATAACAATGGGTCAACCCTCTAACCTGTCTTTTTTAGGTACTTAGGATTCATTAGCCTTTCGATCTCGATAAGCCCATCACCGTCTCCCTTATAATGAAGCTTATCAATTTTCTCCCTGTCATCTATGCTCAATTTGGGATCAAGCTTGGCCAAAATGGGAGCCTTAACCCATTTGCTGCGTACTCTCGGTACTGAGGCATTATCGGGGGTGTCGACATCAAACTCCCAGGCACTCGAGATGAAAAATTACCAAGATTTCCACTGGTGATTATAAGTTTTATTAAAGCGAAGAACTTTTTTAGTAGTATTCCTGGCTACGAGATGATAGTAGTCGGGTTGTTCCTTAGAACACGATACATAACAACCTCTGAACACCAGAACGGGAAGGTCGGTCTTATGGATTAGATGCCAAAACTAAATTAAGCCGATAAGGATCCCCCAAGTTTTATGGGACAATTAAGCAGGGGCTAACCCCAAACCGACAAGAATAACTCATATGTTGGGATGGATGGAAAGTCTGAAGCTGACCTTGAACATTTGTTCATAGATGGTGACCTCACTATCGTCCCTCGTAGACACCTTCATATGAATGTCAGATTTGATACTTTAATGGTTCCTCCATGATAACAAATACATTTCCCAGACAGTTCTTTGGAATCTCTGGGCATAACTGGTGTCAAGTGAATCCTCATTCGAATTAGGTTAGAGCTCATCAACCTCAACGACCATAGCTCCTTTCTGACATATTCTAATGTATTCAGCATCAAACATGGTTGTAATTGTATTAGCCATAGAAGGGGATTAAATTATTGCCTCTACTCTTAGTGTGACACCCCGCCTAATAAAATACCGGGTGATCAGTCCTATACCAAATTAAAACTGGAATCCCAGTTGGATCATCCTTAGCATCACTGTCGAAAACTTTTTAAAACTTACTAACCACCTAGTATTCCAAAAACTGGTGCCAATTTTAACTTTTTAATTAAACAAAACAGTACATGAGGAATTAAAATATAAACCATTCACACAACTGAATGAAAGTAAATTGAATAATAATTACACAACTTGCCGAATAAATCACCGCCACCAAATAAATAATCCAATACAAATATTCAACACCTAAATGAATTACACCTGAAAACTATACCGAGAAGTCTGGGCTACAAGCCCTAAATAAAACTGAGATTGATACAAGATTTCTACTCTAGGAATGAATGAATGATGCGTCTAATCCAAACTCCTGCTAGCATCCACATATGCCGCAACTCCGTGTCCCTGGAATAGAATATCAATCTTGGCGTCCCTGTGGCTGGACACCTAAAAGGTTTTGAAAATAGTTTTATAGCAAGGGTTAGAACCCAAAACATTTTGAACATATTTAGCAAGTGAATTAACTGCAGTAATTTAAAATTCATGAATGCGCTTCATATTTACGTTAGTGTCGCACTCCCTTGTGGACATTCTCACCCCTCCACTATTGTGCATACCTACCAGTTACCTTAACCCCACCTAGTTGTACTACCTTGTCCAACTAGTCCTGGTATAACGTTCCCTTGCCATACTACTCTAACCCGAGTATAATGATTCTTGAATTATAAGTTATTTCACAATTTACTTAATTAATTACTCTTAAATAGTAACATATAACCGTATCATAAGTTATATAAAGTAAATACATCACACACTGTATTATTCCCACAAATGATTAACTTAATTAATTTCTCATTAATTAACAGCATATAACTGTAACCCGAGTTATATAAGGTAAATACATCACACACTGTATTATCACCTACATATAATATTTACTACCATATTATATGTATCGTTACTAATATCCACACATATATCATACGTGTATCCATCCTTCCGAGTATACCCTCACCGGATGATTCCCTCTAAAATGCTATCTCACTAGGTGTGCTCACAAAACCTAGTTTCCCTGAGTTGGAATCACTCACTAACTCGGCCCAAAATATAAACGTGATGGAGGCGGTCATATTCCTTCCCTGAAAGTGAGATAAATCCCTCACCCATACATACCGGACGCTATGACCTGGGCATATACTCGCCCTACTCCTCAAGCTAGGGGATTTACCCACATCGCTCAACCTCCCTTGATAGCATTAGAGTATTTAAATTGAATAAATATCTAGTCACTGATATTTAATATCACACATAATATAAACACGTATATATAATACATGTATATATATACGTGTATATATTATGTGGGATTTTGAGTACACGGTAAAGCTGGGGTTTATATATATATATATATATATATATATATATATATATATATATATATATATATAATATAAACCCTGGCTTTACCGTGTACTAAATATCCCGTACACTGCCTGAAATTTCCTGAGTCTGTGGCCCGACTCAACGTAGTTAATTTTCTCACTTAATAATTTATCGTTTTTCCGAGTCTATGGTCCGACTCTAATATATTCAACTCATACCTCAATATATGTATTATTTTCCCTGAGTCTATGGTCCGACTCCAATTAAATTAATTAACACACTTATTAATTTAATACCTCCCTGAGTCTATCGTCCGACTCTAATTAAATTAATTAACACACATATTAATTTAATACATCCCCGAGTCTATCGTCCGACTCTAATTAAATTAATTATTACACCCATTAATTTAATACTTACCCGAGGCTACAATCCGACTCTTATTTAATTAATTTACACATTAATTAATCAGCACAAATCTGAGTCTGCAATCCGACTCTAATTAAATTAATTATCACATTTATTAATTTAATCCTACCTGACTCTAATTAAATTAATTGTAACATTTATTAATTTAATCCTACCCGAGTCTATAATCCGACTCTAATTAAATTAATTATCACACCCATTAATTTAATTCTACCCGAGTCTATAATCCGACTCTAATTAAATTAATTATCACATTTATTAATTTAATTCTACCCGAGTCTATAATCCGACTCGAATTAAATTAATTATCACATTTATTAATTTAATAACTTGGTGTCACCTAACCATTATCCCCGGACTCGCTCACTTGGCCCGTACCTCAATATTTCCCGAGTCAATGTTCCGACTCCAAATTAATTACTTTCTCTCAATAATAAATTTACTACTTTGATGCCACTTAACCAATATCTCCGGACTCGCTCACTCGGTCCATTTTACATCTCATAATTTCATTCTCACATTTTCACCCACAATGTGTCACACATTTATTTCCATAATTTCCCCAATTATATTTACCTATAATTGTTAGAACCCCCGGACTCACCCACTTGGTCCATAATTAAATATTTCACCTAAATTCCTTTAATAATGTAGTGTCACCCAACTACAATTCCCGAATATCATTCTTCGGCCCAATATCAATAATTGAATTATTTCTCCAAATTCGTTCATCTCATGACATACCGTTCACACCTTCCTAAACCCAATTATATCACCCTATAATTGTTAAGGAAACATATGTCCCATATAAATTTATCACCAAATAAAATTAAGGGAATTAAAACTTAAATTAAACCCTCATTATAAACAAGCTGGCCGAACTGCCAATTTCCTGGGACCTTCGATCGATCGAAAGCCCCCGATCGATCGATCGATCCTTCCTGCGCAACTCTTCTTCCCCATTGCATTACACCATTAACGAAAATTCAAGGTTTGTAAACCTTAATTTCAACCACTGATCAAGTCATCCCATCACATAAACATATGAACTTGGATCCTACACATCATATACACCCTCTAGTATATAAATTTCTCAACTTATCTCACAATTTTCGAAATGAGTTTTCCATTAAAATTCATAAATCTTGTTCTACAACCCAAATTCCAAATCTATAATTTCCCATGTTTATACTCCGAATTCTTATTCCAATTAAACATCCATACTCAGATATGTTCAACAAAACCATTTTTACTATGAATCTCATTCAATAGTTTCATGAACAAAACCCCCATTTTGTACCCATTTATCCCCAAAACGAATTTTGGTTTACACATCACTATAATATGAATTGATTATCATACTTTAAGAATCAAAACAGTTAACCACTTGCCTGAAAGTGTTCGTAGTGTCTGATCCGTTGGCGTAGTCCCTCAATTTGGCTCCAAAATTCCCAAATTGGCTTTTGCTAAGCTTTCTCCCAATTTTCCTCTCAAGCCCTAGGCTTAGAATTATGTTGGCTTCCATTCCTTAATCTCCCAATTAGGTTAAAAATCCTTTATCCCTTTTTTCACCTAATGGGCTTAATTAAAGTGGCCTAACTCGCCCCGTGTGGGCCCGGCTATGCCCAAAAATACCCTGAGACCCAATTACTACCCCCGGGTACTCTTTTCTGACTATCTCGACCCATTCGGACTCAACCGTGAACTCAGAATTGACATCTGAATTAATTTATAAAAATCCTTATCTCACACCCAATTTAGTCTATACCGACTCCCGACTGGGATAAGTGTATACCTCGTCATTAATACTCGAAATGACGTAATTAAATTATTACTATTCACTTAGTAAATAAATTTCCCTAAACATTAACCATTCACTCCCCGATTAATATTTAAATATATATATTTCCATAATTAATTCAATTAAAATTACAACACACAAGTAATTTAAAATTCCCGATTTAATTAAATATTAAATGTACAAAAATACGAGGTGTTACACTTAGCTCATCAGTGTTCGAGATCTCATGTACTGAATGGTTTTCACAATTGGAGGGCTCAGTGTGATGAGAGGACACGATATGTGAAGAGGTCTCAGCAGCCTCAGACTCCTCTAGATTAGAGTTAGGAACCCTTATTACCTCTTGGAAGGAATCTTCAATCTCAAATTGAGCGAAAATATAAGTACTGTGTGTGAAGAAGCCAATGACTCAAACATTGAATCAAAGACCTCGGTGATGGGAAGGTGTATTTCATCTAATGGTACTGGGTGAATTAGATATATAGGGTTGTATTCGGCCTTGCATTTAGCCTCGGCCTTGGCTTCACACTTACGTAGCTCACTGAAGAGGCTCTCCCTAAGGTTTGGGTATTGGTCAATTAACTCGTATAGACTTCTTAACATTAAAAAATTTATAAATTTGACCTAAGTTGACTTTTGGATCAAAAGGGGGAACTCAAAGGTTTTTTACCAAGAACACGGAGAACATTAAAACTTCACTCACCGGAGAAGGCAATCGGAGTTACACTGGTAAACCTCACAGTGGACAAACAGGGAACCAAACCTCCTTAAAATACCACTAAAGCAGCCCTAACCTCCTATAAACCACTATACCACTACCAAACTTCCTAAAGATAAACCTATAACCACCTGGACAAGTCGTCGAAAAAAATTAAAAAACTGACCAAAAATTGGAGAACAATCAATGGAGCTAAATAATGGACGAAAACTCAAGAGAGAGGTAATGTAATTTTACTTGAGTGAAGAGGAACACCAGAGACGATTAAAGGACTCTGAAAAGCAATTGGGAAGCACTAAACAGAGGAGAAAGAAGTGGGTTTATTTGCAAAAGTTTTGGGTGCGAAGGAGAAATGTTAAAGAAGGAAAAGAAAGTGAAAATTTCAATCCTATTTCAATCACCTAATCATCATGCACATTTTCCCACAGAACCATTATTAGGGAACATTTCCCCTAGTCAAAACTATAGTCGTCATACTTGGGTAACATGCCAAAGCACATAATTGATGACAAGTGTCTAACCATGGACACTTAAAAGTCACTTTAGCCTAGGGAATTGAAACGATGTCCTCGCCCTCAGCCAAGTTGGTTTCTATCCTATGCATCAGATATTAAAGGGTAAAAAACTATACTCCTCATCCTTCCACTGATATTGAAGACTAAAGGCTAAGGGTGATTGATACACATAAGTATGGTATCGTCCTTGACTGGCATCTATCTGGACAAAACAACCTCACTCACTCATCAAGTTAGATAATCATAGGTTGCCCAATGTGGTGCATCCTCAGTAGTCTCATCTGCGGTCGCCTCTATTATCTCGGCATTGTACAAAGATAAGGGTGGAGATACCTATCAATCGTACCAAGGTCAACTTCAACAGTCTCATCTCGGCCTTGTATCACCCTGGAAAGCCTAGACCACGCTTTGACTCAGCTTCATAATTGTCCACAGTGAAGGTCTTCTATCTCAGACTCAGCTAGGCCGGGACTACTAAAGACGACATCTACCCCACGTGTGACATATGGTTCCAACACAATTAATCCACGTGGGTATGCATTTATAATAGATCTTCGCACGTGAGGGAATATTTCATCATCATGACTTATATGTGACAGGGATCAATGGTCGGATCTTAATGATGACCACACCCTATGCATGCTTATTACATGCTTGGGGGGGGGGGGACAGTGCACCCCCAAGGCTATAAATACCATTCATCTTCTTCCTTGAGGAGGATCGAATATTGAAACCTTAATGTAAACTCTTCCAGATATACAGTAAAGAGATAAAACTTGAAAGTTATATTCTAAAGGTCATTAGTGCCTCATTTTATAGTGAAAATACCACAAAACACCTTGCACAATGGAGTAGGCTACAACTGAACCACTTACGGCAGTGTGTTATCTTCTTTTTTTCATCTTCTTCGCTTGTATTTACTTTATCGCACTCTTATCTCCATTACTATATATGGTTAGATTGAGCTCTATACAAGTTTAAGTGGTGATATCTATAGTATCATCAGTAAGATTTGTCGTTGGTTAATCTAGAGTACCTAGATATGCTTATTTCCTGTCTAAGTTGCCTATCCCCATAGGGTGCTTGGGGCAATATTTTTAAAATGTCTGAAATTCTCTGTTGGTGTCTAAATTTGGTTTGATGATTTGGATTAATCTTAGTTTAATTGAAAAATTAATTATAGGAACATATAAAGTAAGAAATAAGTAAGCTAGAGAGAGATGAGAGAAAATAAAAGGGACACAAGGGTTTATGTGGTTCAACCTAATGAGGTGCATACATCCATGGGTACAATGTCATTATTCCTTAGGTTTTAGTGCATGCCTCTCAGGAACTCTCTAAGGTTTCAATAAATGTTTTTAGTTTCCTTTAACTGAAAGAGGTAGTGAACTATTTATAGTAGTAGGAAAATCAAGAGATTGAATACCTTTATACATTATCTATTGACATATTTACATTATAATTAGCATATTGATGTTCTTCATGTGAATACGCATGGTGACTGTTAAGAGTCTCACGTGTGTATGTTGACATTAATGTACACTATTGAGATAATGGTGCTGACCATGATTGCTTATTTTTTATGGTCCCATTATGACGACATTTGTCACCTTTTTATTGGTCCACTTGATCGTGTTATTTTAGGTTATAACATTCCCCATTAATTTTGGTGTGGGAGCTGCGAAGGGAAACCAGGTGGAAGCATGAGAATGATGCTATACCTCGATCGATAAAGTGGAAAGAAAGAATTTATCTCAAACTTATTAGATCGAGACACTAGATCCTCAGGATGAAGATAAGTTGGTAACAAGGGAAGCCATTGAGAAAATAAAGCCAATAACTCTAGACAGTGAGTTCCTATGAGCTAGAAATAAGGTTTTTGGTGGAGCCATGATGACATTCCTGGAAGTGATAAAACCATTATTATACACAGGTCAACATAATGAAGGAAGAAAATCCAATAATGAAAAAGCGACGAGTATTCTTGGAGGATAAGAACATAGCAATTCAAGAAGAAGTGGACAAGCTAAAGAAGGCCAATTTTATTGAAGATGTGAAGTATCCCAATTGTCCAGCAACTGTGATGATGATACTAAAGAAGAATGATAAGTGTAGGATGTGTGTGAACACCACAGACTTGAATAAGGCATGTCCCAAGGATTTTTATCCTTTGCCTCAAATTAATCAACTTGTGGAAGCAATATATAGGCACAAATTATTGAGCTTCGTGGATACTTACTCTAGTTATAACTAGATTATATTAAGGTAGGAGGACAAATAGAAGACCTCCTTCATCACTAGCTGAGGTACCTTTTGTTATAATGTTATTCCCATCGGGTTGAAGAATGGAGAAGCCACATTTTAAAGGTTGATGAATGAAGTGTTTGAGAAGAAGATAGGCAAGAATATGGAAGTTTATGTAGACAAAACGCTACAAAAAATGTGAAGGTGGACAACCATATCCAAGACCTCGGTCAAACCTTTGACAAACTTGAGAAATATCAGATGAAGTTAAATCCAATCAATTGTGTGTTCGGAGTTAAGGCTGGAATTTTTTTATTAATTAAAAGGGAATACAGGCCTACCCTAATAAGATCTAGGCACTGATCAATATGCGGCCTCCAAAGAGCAATAAGAAAATTCAAAGCTTAATAGGTAGGGTGGAGATTTTAAATATATTCGTATCCACATCAATCGATAAATGCCTCCCTTTCTTCAAGGTGATTAAAAAACTTTTGAATGGACTGAGGAATGCCAAGCTTCTTTCCAGGATATGAAATATACCTTGGATTGGCCCCATTGTTATCAAAATCAATCCTGGGGGAAAAGTATATTTGTATTTAGTAGTGCCAGAGTAAACAGTTAACTCGACCTTGGTCAAAATTGATTGACGAGTGCAAAACTAGTGTACTACTCGAGCAGAGCTTTTGCAGTTGCAAAGTAACATACTCAAAAATGAAGAAATTAGCTCTATCTTTGATAACGGCATCCATAAAGTTGAAACAATAGTTGTAATACCACACTATAGTGATCTACATTGATCTCTGACTTCGTAATACCATTCACAAAGCTAAAAAATTTGGAAGATTAATGGCATAGGTGATAGAGGTGGGTGAATATGATATCATATATGAGATAAGGATTGTACTCAATGACTAATCCGTAGAAGGTTTTATTGCATAATTCACCTATAAGGAGAAAGGACTTGTTGAAAAAGCTATTGTAGTTCTAGTTGACCACGTCCAAAGACCAGCGGAGTCCTCGTCCGTGAAAAGTAACATAGGGCAGGGGGTTGAATATTCAATAAAACTATTTAAAGACGATTCTGTTGTATAAGGAGGATTTAAAAAAGAGCTTCATGCATGAAAGATATTCGTGGATGGATCATCATGTTCAAATTATCGCAGAGATGGACTGATAGCCAACACACATGATGGAGCTGATATTAAATATATTCTTCGGTTCAAAATTCATGCATCTAATGATGAAGATGAATACGAGGCTTTGATTATTGGATTGGAGGTTGCCGTTCACTTGGAGCCGAACGGATAATGTCCCACATTGATTCACAGTTTAGTGATGAATTAGGTTTTGGGAGAATATGAAGGAAGAAAGGATAACATGTTAAAATATTTGGGGAGGGTGAATGTTAACGTCCAAAGGTGGAAGCAATAAATAATAAAGAAGATAATCATAGAGAAATAATAATTATGGTGAATGGGGATGAGAGACAGAGAAAACAAAATGATTTTACATGATTCAGACCTTTGAGGAAACCTATGTCCATGGTGTTGTTGATATGCTATTGCACTTGCTGACAACTTTATAATTAGGTTCCTAGTACAACTGGTGGCTTGAGAAGATATCAAGGGGAATCATTTTCTTTCACGAGCTAAGGCCCTATTTATAGGTGATTTGAAGATATTTATAAAAGAACAAGTGGATTGCCTTTATAAGTGGAGCAGTTACACCTGGAGATACATATTTATCATAATAACTTAAGGCACCTTAGATCACGGACTGGCCTTAATGATAATGATAATTGATGTATAATAGATACGTTGTTATAATCCCACATGTTTAATATGGGACGTCTTAGGTGTATGCTCTCACATAAACACAGTTGTATCCAATCTTATATAAACAGTTCAACCGAGCAGATTGACACTGAGATGACCTCTCTTTGGATCAGAGCTGAGCACATTTATTAATTCTTTTGTTGCTTTAGAGCTCATTTTCTTTTGGGGTTATATGGGTATAACAGAAAGTCCCCAAGATATCTTGCATGAACTATTTAGCTTGAGGCTGGGTGAGTGGAGTAGGTGTTATGTGATGCTCGTACTGAATCGTTTGTGGTCAAATCACTTTGGTCGGCCTAAGACGAGAAAATTTCCTTTAGGATTTTCCTATGATATTTCAAGAAAACATAGCAGGTAACCGAAGAGTCTCCTTTGTAATGATGGCGACTGGATATGCGCACTGATACTTTGTACTATCATTTCAATTATGTAGATTTTCTGACGTTTGGCCTGCAGTGTCTTTTTAATCTTTCATCAAAAAGTATAAATACATACTACTTCTCTCATTTTCTTCCTTTGGGTATTTGCACAGAGCTAAAGAGAGAGAAATATTTAAGCGCCATTTCAATCGTTTGTGAGAGCTTAATATTTTTTCCACTAAAATAACTATAGTGCCTCTTTCTTTGTTCTTCATAGCTTAACTCGCCATTAATTTACTTTATCAGGTATGCCTTCCTTGCTTTAGTTCGGGTTTCATCGTTCTAGTAATTTGTTCGATGGTTTCTTTCAGTTATCTGGTGATTGCGACGTAAGACGGTTGTTGAAGTGGTTGGCCAAGGTTTAGTAGAAGGGAAATAGGAGGATGCACGATTTTCCCCCATCACATTCAAATAATTTATAGTTTCATTCATGGTATTGAATCAGAGTGCCCTGGCATTACAGAGAAGAGGTTTCCCCATCCTCTTAAAGTGATTAGACTGGAGGAGGAGCCTGGTTACCCTCTTTATACTCCCAACACTCCTTCTAGTTATGGTTTTTCCATTGACCCTGACATTCCTTATATTTCTTTCCCCATTTTAGAAACTTCTGATAATGTCCCTGCCACTCCTCCTTCTTATGAGGTAGACTTTATGAATACTGTTTCTATGGATCCCTTAAATCCTAATTCTCTTTTTAAGGAGCCTGTTATTGATAGGGAAGAATATATTAGATCGAAAAGCATGGGTCCCCACCTTTCTACCGAGGGGTCTCATGCTGAGACTTCGGACGAAAAATAATAGGACCCTACTAGGTCTTTTAATATTTATAATCAAGCTAAAACTAATGCTAGTTGGTATCAATGTAATGTAATTGAGGAGGAATTTGATGCAATGAGAGAGAGATTTGCATTTCCCATAGCTATCCAAATCAGAATGCTCGATGTGTCAAAGAGATGTTACTCTGTACAATATTCTAAAGAGATTTTCCTCCCCTTGTGGGATATCCAAGTAAGGTTGAGGCTACATATTAATCCCACTATCCACTCAATTTTGAGGGGTTATGGTGTAACTCTAACCCAACTTCCTCCAAACGTGTATAAGACCATACTGGTGGCAATGATGTTTTGGAAACATAGGCGTGATTTGATTTGACCAAGGATATCTTTAGGTTTGTGTATAGTTTGAAGGTTAATGCCAAAGGCCCCGGATATTACTATTTTCTACTCGAAAGCCCCAATATAGGATGGTTACTGTAGTTCACTCTAGTAGCATAACTGGAAGGGTTTATACGTGTTCACAAAATGAGACTGGGAGTGTAGAGACCGTGAATGGGACGGGTCTTGTAAAGTTCCCAGGGAATGGAATGGGCATAATGACTTGTAAAGCCCCTTTCTATGATTTGATATCTCACTCTTCAATCTAGCTATCTTTTTTGCATTGACAATATTGTTCTATTTTATGTATTTCAATGAAGCAATCCCCCAGGCTGCCTAAGTCTCTGATTGACCTGGTTGTCTCTTATTATGAAAAGAAGCCTCCTAAATTTGAGGATTTATTTACCATGGAGAAGTTCATTACTACTGGGTACCATGCTCCACCTGGTGGTAGGGTCCCATTAGAGTGTAAGGTGCCTCAAGAAGGTCGGATGGGACAAGAAACCCATTTTGATTCAGGTGATCAGTTTGCAGGTAGGGAAGGTAACTTTGAAGCAGAAACTTTATGTTGGTTCTTCACTTACTATCCTCTTATGATTTAAATCAATACACTGATGTATAAATTTGTTATTTTTCCAGGGGTAGAAGATAAACCATCCAAAGAAACCTTGGTTATGGCTCCTCGTCCTATCAATCTCATGGCATTAGTTGAACCTCACCAAAAGCGAGACGATATTGGATAAAAGCAGACAGGAGCCGAGCAGGATATTTATTCTAGGGCAGCCGATCAAGATGCTCATCATCAGGAGGCTACTTCTGAGCCCAATCACTCTTCAGGATATTTATTTTAGAGAACTTGGTCACACTTTGAGCCCAATCACTTTTCAGTCCCAAGTCATACTTCCCATTATGGGAAGGTCCCCGGGTTTGAGTTTAACCCCGAGCATAAAGTTACTTATGAAGACTTGAAGTTTGATCAGGACTTTATTTTTTTATCATGTTAAAAATGCCCTAGATCTGGTCGGCTATTGGAGCCATATGAAGGATTTAGAGTTTTTGTGTTGTTCTGATCCAGACTCCCTGTGGACTTTGGATCAATATCGATTGTCGGTGGTATGTACATCTTATCCATTTTTCATTATAATCTTTAGGTTCCTGATTATCGTATCTTGAGCATGTTCTCTTATTCGTCTTCCTGGAACCTATGGCTTACACTGTCTTGCGAGAGAAATCATTGGTGAACCACGTATCATATTATGAGCTTTCTAAGGAAAATAAGACATTCAAGGCTGGGTATGATAAGGTTTCTATTGAATTGAAGGAGAAGAATGAGAAACTAATGGTCGGTACAGAGGAGTTGAGCAAGGTGGAGGGCGAGAATGTTGCTCTCAAGGATAAGTCTGATACTGACGATGCCAAAATTCAGAACTTAAATAATGTTATTGTTGATGAAAAAGAAAATTTTGAAAAAGAGAAGTCCACTTTTTCTTCTGAGCTACAAGCTGCTGGTACTACAGTTGTTGAAGCTTTCAAGTCTTCTCCTGAATTTAACACCGGCTACCTTGGCTACTTTTTGGATGGGTATGTAGATTTGAAGAAGACAGTGTCCACTCATTATACAGACATCATCGAGATGATAAATGGGTGACAAGGATATGATGAGGAGGCCACAAACTTGGATGGAGAAAAAGACAATGACCTACCAGCTGATGCATGTCTGATGAACTTTTATAGATATGTTGTGTTTATCTTATTTTTCTTTAAGAGCATTCTCTAATGTTAGACACCCCATGTATGACATCAATCTGACTGCGTTTTAGCCGATGCATGTCTGATGAACTTCTGTAGATCTATTGTGTTTATCTTGTTTTTATTTAAGAGCATTCTGTAATGTTAGACACCCCATGTATGACATCAATCTGACTGCATTTCTACTTCTTTATTTGAATATGGCTTTGTTAATTTGCGTGTTTACATCTTGTTTCTTTGTTAGAAATACTATTTGGTTCCTCTATTCACAACCCAAGAAGTCGCACAGAGTGTTTAGGTTTCACATCTATAATAACAATTTTGAACAAGTATAACTATTCGTGACCTATAAGGTCGTACACCTTTTTAGCCGACCACATTATTCGCGACCTGTGAGGTTATACAATGGATGCAGCTGACCATCTCATTCGCAACCTATGAGGTCATACAAGGGTTGTGTAAAATTGTGAAAACAAGTCGTATAACTATTCGCGACCTATGAGGTCATACAACTTCTTTAGCAGACCACATTGCTTGTGACCTGTGAGGTCATACAATGGATGTATTTGACCACCTCATTATCGAGATATGAGGTCGTATAAGGGTTTGTTAAACCAATGAGAACAAGTTTATACAAGTTTGACTGTTCGTGGCCTATGGAATCATACAGTCTGATCCAATATTTTTATTTTGACACTGTTATTTTTGGCAGCACAATTTAGATGTGTTCACCGTATCTCATGCAAAGAAAAAATCAATGAAACGAGAGATGAAAAACATCATTTCAATAATTGCAATGGTTCTAACTACATAAACGAAATGACTAACAAGCTACTGATAATATTTCCTAAGTTGCTCTGAATTTCAGGGGCTCTTGAATTGTTCGCCCTCCAAAGTTTCAGTGTAGTAAGTCCCTGGCTTCATGACGCTAGTTATCCGGTATGGACCATGCCAATTGGGTTCGATCTTATTGTTCTTATGTATCACTTTTTTAAGGATTTAGTCCCCTTCCTTCAATATGCTCATCTTTACCCGACGGTTATACTAGCGTGCAACCCTTTGCTGGTAGTCAACCATGCACAATGTTGTATTTTCTCTGACCTCTTCCACCAGATCAAGGTCCAATCTTCTTACCAAATCACTTCTTGAGGAATCAAAATTGAGTACTCTATGGCTAGTGAGCCCTATCTTCATTGGGATAACCGCTTATGTGTCGAAAGGAGAGCATATATGGTGTTTTTCCAATGTCTATTTGTGGAGTGGTCTTGTATGTTCAGAGAACACTATGGAGTTTGTTGATCCAGTTCCCCTTTGTGTCATCAAGTCTCTTCTTGATCCCATCTAAGATCGTCCTATTGGTGACCTCAGTTTGACCATTGCATTATGGGTTCCCTAATGCAGAGTGTAACTTCCAGTTCTTGGACCTGGTGCAGTGGTCTTCGAAGTCTTGGTTCTCAAGCCGCATGCCGTGATTAGTGATAAATGCTAAGGGCATGTCGTAGCGGCATATGATGATTTTTTAGATGAATTGGAATAACCTTTCATAAGGCATCTCCACAAAGAGTTCGACTTCCACCCACTTTGTAAAGTAGTCCACTACCACTATAAGGTACTTGTATCATCCTCTTATCCTCAACAACGGGTTGACCAGATTTATTCCCCATATAGCGAACGGCCACGGTGATAAAATTTGAGTGAATGGGGCTCCAAGGGAATAGTGGATCTTTGCGAACCTTTGACACTTATCACATTTCCTTTCGTAATCTATGCAATCAACCTTCATGGTCGGCCAGTAATATCCTTGGGTTTCTATTCGTTTTACCAACGATCTCCCAGCAAATAGGGCTCCACAACATCCCTCGTTCACCTCCATAATGAGCTTGTTGAGTTATATTAGGTGAATACCCTTCAGCAAAGAGACAGTTTAACCTCACTTGTATAGTATTCATGCTTGCATAACATATTGGGTTGCCATGTAGTGCAGATTTTTGGCCTCATTTGAATCTGTAAGGATCTTTCCATCCTCAATATAAGCACGTATGGGGTCCATCCAGGAGGGCCCCATATTTACCTCCATTATTTTGTGTGGATCTTCCTCAATGCTCCTCTGCGCGAGTACTTCAATTGGTATTCTTCTTCTTAAAGATGTTCTCATCGATGAGGCCAGCTTGGCCAGGGCATCTGCTCGGACGTTCTCTAATTTGGGGAATTTTACTATTTTTGCCTCCACGAATCCTTCTAACCTTTGATGAACAATTGCCAAGTATTTCATCATAGACTCCTCCCTAGATTCGTAAACTCCCAATATGTGATTAACAACTAATTGGGAGTCGCTATGTATTGAAATGTTGTTTTCTCCCATGGATGAAGCTAGGCTCAACCTAAAAATTAGAGCCTCGTACTCTGCTTCGTTATTGGAAGCTTCAAATTGAAAATGCAACACATATTCTACATCTATCTCGTAACGTGTGGCAATGATAATGCCAGTACCACTTCCCATCAAACAAGATGACCCGTCAACATATAGCTTTCATATGGCGTTGTCTTGGTCAAAATTTGGTTCCTTTATTTTACCGAACTCGAAATGTTTGTGATGAAACTCATCACACTATCCCTTGGCTTCGTTTAAGGAGATCTCTCCCTGGGGAGTCTACTCGGTGCTTCTAGGGTTTATGGTATCCTCTGGGTGTCACTATTCATTACTACAAACTGATCGCCCTCCCTAAGGAGCCTGATTGGATGGTTTTTCATCGTAAGTGAACTCTGCAATGAAGTCCGCTAATACCTTCCCTTATATAGCGGTCCTTGGTTCATATTGTATATCATACACCTCTAGTTCAACAACCCAAGACATGAGCTAACAAGATTTTTCTAGTTTATGTAAGACTTTTCAGAGAGGCAGATATGTATAGATCACGATAGTGTGGGCTTGGACATATAATTTCATCCTTCGCAAAACTTCTCTTAACCCTAATGCCAATTTTTCTATTCGTAGGTAGCGAACCTAAGCCCCCTGGTACGCTCTGCTAGTATAATAGACTAGTTTTAGAACCCCCACCTCCTGCCTCACTAGTGCCGAAATAACGGCGGCTAATTCGGATATTGCGAGATATAAGTATAGTTTTTCGCCAACAACTGGTCGTGATAAGAGAGGTAGGGAGCCCATGTAATGCTTGAGTTCTATGAACACATTTTTTCATTGCTCATTCCATTCAAATAACTTTTGTAAAACCTTCTTAGAAAGGCAAGAACTTATTAGTGGCTCCGAAAATGAACATGTTCAGCATAGCTACTCACCCTGTTAGCCTCTGCACGTCTTTCTTCATCGCAGCAGACTTCTTGTTAAGAAGATCCTGGATCTTATCGGTATTAACTTTGATACCCCACTGATTTACGATAAATCCCAAGAATATGTCTTTTTTTACCTCAAACCCACACTTGGTGGGATTCAACTTCATCTGGTACTTTTCCAATTTGTCAAAGGTCTGACCGAGGTCTTTGATATGGTCAGCGGCCACCTTTCTCTGGTTGAGCATTTTGTCAACGTAAATCTCCATGTTGATGCTGATATGGTCCTCAAAAATTTTGTTCACTAGTATCTTGTAGGTCGCTTCTGCATTTTTAAGACCAGACAATATAACATTATAACAGCAGGTACCTTGGTAAGTTATAAAAGACGTCGTTTCCCCGTCATAGGGCTTCATTCTAATCTAGTTGTAATCGGAGTATGCATCTATGAAACTGAGGAGCTCGTGTCCCACCATGGTGTTGATTAATTGGTCAATCCATGGTAGTGCGAAATAATCTTTTGGGAAAGCTTTGTTTTGGTCGGTAAAGTCGAAACACATCCTCCATTTGTCATTTTTCTTGCAAACCATGTCCACATTAGCTAGCCATTCTGGGTACATGACTTCATCGATAAAGTTAACTTTCTGCAATTTGAGAACTTCTTTCTGAACAACAAGGTTCTTGTCAGGATCAAAAGCCCATCACATTCAATTGTGGCATATGAAGTCAGGATCTATCACCGACATATCCTCGTGACTCTATGAAAACATGTTCTTGTACTGTTATAGGAAGCTTATAAGTTCTTTATTTAAAATTAGATCTAAAGATAACCTGATTTGAACCATTCGTTCTTGATGACTAGCGTCAAGTGGTTCTATCTCGATCTCTTCAGCAGGTTGCCTATTGACCATTTTTGCTCCATCTCGGGGATCGATTATTTCGATATGACATGTGGTCATCAACTTCTTCTGCTCTTCTGGTCTGCTGAAATGAAATAGCATTCACGTGCCACCTTGTGATTGCCTTTGACAACACCTACTCCGAAGTGAGTTAGAAACTTCAAGCACTGATGTACATTAGATGGGACGACTTCGAACCTTTTCAGGTTAATCCTCCCAAAGATCACTTTGTAGGCTGAAAGCACATTCTTATCAAGGACAAAGAACCGTATTTTCTCCGTTTGGATAATTGGCCAGGTGTAGACCACTACTTCTAGCTCCACCATCCTCGGGGGTACACCATTTCTCCTAAAAACCCGATTAGCGGCTGATGATAAGGTGTGAGTCCTTTGTGCCGGGGCTTCAACTTTTTATAATAATTGTATAACATATTTATAGATCTTCCATTATCCACCAGTATCCTAGCCACCCGGCCTTCTTGGATGACCATTGTGATAACCAGAGGATCGTTATGGGGATATAATACCCTAGACAAGTCGTCTTTTGAGAAGACGATGATTAACTTTTCCTTATTGACCTTATGGGGTCATTTATCATAACCTATTGTAAGGTTAACCTGTGTTGACTTTCAAGATTGGGCCTTATTCAGATAAGCCTTCCTTTTTACGGGGTCTTCTCCCCACTGGCTCCACCTCTGGTGATGAAATGATAGTCAAAGGATATTATGTCGACATCGTGTATAGGTTCTTATGTTTTTTAGGAAGATTTGTCCCATCATTTGAGTCATCGTCCCTAACCCTTTTCTTGTCGGTCATCCTCCGACAAGGCGATTCTAACTATCTCCTGAGTTCGCTCTCATCGGGATTTGATCGGCTTCTTCCATCCACATACTTGGATAGCTTGACCCTCTTGATTAAGCCTTTGGTCTTGTTCTTAAGAGCTATACAATAGTCTGTATTGCGTCCATGGTCCTTATGCAATTCGCATTAATTTCTTTTGTCCCTCTTATTTGCCAAAATTTTCATCTTTCCTATCCATCGGAGGTCTTTGCTTTCCCGAATTTCATCCAGGATATGGTGGACGCCAACTGCGAGGGGCGTGTACTCAATGTACTTCCTTGGCTTGTTGGCCGTTTTATCCTTTTGCTCATGTTTTCCATTGTTCTTCCCGAATAATATCCTTAAGCCATCCGATTATTTGACCGCCATTGCCTTTTCTCTATTCATGATTTTCCCTGCTTTGGCCAATAATTCAATCATGGTTTGGGGTGGATCCTTAGCTAATGCCTAGAATAATTTTCTTGGTCGCAATCCACTCATCAGAGCCATGATGGAGGTTGGATTATAGTAATCTACCACCTCAAGTTTCTTGGTATTGAATCGAATAATGAAATCGCGTGTGCTCTCATTCGCCATTTCGTGAACATCGAGCAGATGGGAAACTAGCTTCCCTGGCTTTGCGCCAAAGCAGAAATTACTGATAAACAGCTCGGCCAATTTTTAATTTTTTTATCTTCCCCATTGGCAGACTGTTATTCCAAATCTAGGCAGAGCCAGTTATGGTTCTAGAGAATGCTCGACACCTCATTTGGTCTGGGATGGAGTTATCTGTAGTGGCTTGGTATTTTTTTATATGCAAAATGGGATATGTCTTCCCATCATATTTTGGTGTGATAATCGGTGGCATGAATTTTTCCAGAGTGGGGTATGCCACGACAAAGGAGACAAAAGGGGATCCTTTTGTAAAATCCCACTGAAGGGGGTTATCTGACTTGGCCATCTCTCCCAGGAGGTCCTCTAGATGTTGGATGGAGCCTTTCCATGGATGGTTATCGCCTTGGGTACCGCATTATATTGACTTTTCTACTCATCCTCGGCTTTCGGCCTAGATCTATTCCTGGGAAGTTTTCTCACTTTTACCCGATTCTCGAGTAGAGTGACAGGAGCCCCTTGTGGTCGACTTGCCTAATGAGATCCTCCAAGAGTAATCACGTGAGTCTGTTAGTTCTTGCCAATGGTTGCAACATGAGCCTAGTCAATCAAATACTGAGCCCCTACTCAGTCCTTCAAGCACGTTGGGATTCTCCTATGAATATGACTCGTCATCAAAGTGGTTGGGTGACTGAATGGAAGAGGTTGTTTCGGGGCGGTATGTCCGATCCTTTTATGACCCGATTCATGGAGAGTCACTGGTGTTTCCACAGGATCCCAGGTGTAGCCTCCTAGGATTGTCCATCGCCTATCTACGATCTTCTTGCTGCATTATTTATGAGGAACTCGAGGAAGTTACTTTTCTCCTCTTCTCGATATATTGAGTTTGTGAGTCATAATATGCAGATTAGGTTACACCGGCCTCATTTGGAGGGTGTGTGTCAACTGCCTGGCACTTTCATGCATCATTTCTTGCCTTTTAGAGAGACTCGTTATTATACTGTGTAGGTAACCCGCCCTGATAAGGGTAGGTAGTGTTTAAAATTCTGTCACGTGACTGCTCTCGGGGTTATCCGCCATTACAGATTGTCTCTGCTAAGTATCTGAATAAGTTATTTTGGGTAAGAACAGCAATGGATTATTACGAAGTTCCCACAGACCGCGCCAAATTGTTAATGTCCAAAAGTGGAAGCAACAAATAATAAAGGAGATAATCATAGAGAAATAATAATTATGGTGAATGGGATGAAAGACAAAGAAAAAAAATGATTTTACGTGGTTCGAACCTTTGAGGAAACCTACGTCCACGGTATTGCTGATTTTCTATTGTACTTGCTGACAACGTTACAACTAGGGTTCCTGATACAACTTGCGGCTTGAGAAGATATCAGGGGGAATCTGGGCTAAGGCCCTATTTATAAGTGATTTGTAGATATTTACAAAAGAACATGTGGATTGCCCTTATAAGTCGGGCACTTACACCTGAAGATACATGTTTATCAAAATAATTTAAGGTGCCTGGGATCACGGATTGGCCTTAGTGCGTGGATAATTGATGTATAAAAGATACATTGTTGTAATCCCACGTGTTTAATAGGGAACGTCTTGAGTGTTTGCACTCAAAGGAACACAGTTGTATCCAATATTTTATAAACAAGTCGATCGAGCAGATTGACACTGAGATGACCTATCTTTGGAATAGAGCTGAGGACATTTATTAATTCTTTTATTTATTCTTTTGCTTATTCAGAGCTCATTTTCTTTTGGGGTTATATGGGTATAATAGTGAAATTCCTTCTTTCAAATATAAAATCACTTCAAATGATTAGAATCCCCGGAATTAAAAATATAAGAGCAGCACATTAGCTCATCTTACATTAGCCATGAGGGCTAATCTGAGGAGAATTGTGACCATAGTGATACTGTTGCAGAGAATCATTGACATAGAGGATGTCCATTTTGGAGCTGACTATGGGCCCATCATGGATGGACCCGATTAGAAGATACTTAGAGGAAAGTACTATGTCAGACGGTAAAAAATAATAAAAAAGAGTTCGTTACAAGGCGATTAAATCTGTTATGGAAAATAGAGTGCTATACAAAGGTGGTTTTACCGTCTCAATAATGAGGTGTATTCACCCCATGGAGGTACCAAAAACCTTAAAATAAATACACGAAGGATCATATGGTGCCTATACATCCGGTCTGACCTTGGTAAAAAGAATATCAATCCAAGGATATTGCTCGCCCATAATGAAGAAAGATTGTAAATAATACATGCAGAAGTGCGACAAGTGTTAGAGATTCAGATTAGTGCACAAGAGATAGGGATAAGAGTTGGTGCCAATCATATCACCTTGACCTTTTTACCTCTACAGTATTGATGTGATCGACCCACTATCGAATACAAAAGGAAGATTTAGGTATTTGGTAGTAGTGGTAGATTATTTTACAAAATGGGGAGGCTGAACCATTCGTAGAAATGACCTATGTAAAGGTCTTCCATTTATATGAAAAAGGTGATATGAAGATGTAGTATCTTGTACACCTTTGTTGCCAACAATGATACCCAGTTTGACAATGAGGAATTTCAAAATTTTGTGATAAATCCAAAATTACAATGTTTTACTCATCACTAGATCATCCACAATGCAATGGGTAGACATAGGTCACGAACCAAACATGATTGGAAGGAATGAAGTAAAGGTTGGATTCAACCTAAAAGGAATTAGATAAATGCACCACAAAGCCTGCTTAGGGCCTATATGACAACATCGTGAACAATAATGGGATAAACATCATATATGTTGGCTTTCGGTTGTGAGTTCATAGTCCCAATTGAGGTCTTCCTTACAAGCCACAAGGTTCTCAACTTCGAATCCACTAAAACTAATTTTGCGAGAAAGTTGGATTTAAACCTCGTAGATGAAGTCAAGGAAGCAACAATGGTTAGAGTGGTAACTTATCAACATCGCACAAAATGTTTTATAACAGAAGAGTCAAGGAAAGTACTCTCAATGAAGGTACCTACATCTTGAATAAGGTCACAGAGAAATTCAACAAGTTAAAGGCTATTTTCCATGGTGCCTACCGTGTGGACGAAGTCGTACGACCTGGTACTTATTAGATTGAAGCTTTGGAAGGAGAATTGTTCAAGAAAAAATTGAACTCTAAGCACCTCAAAAGGTATTATCACTAAAGAAGTATTTTAGTTAGTAAAAAATATGAATACAGTGGGATGTTAAAAATCTTGTATGAACATAAGTCATTAATGAGCATACATTTATTTTCAAATTCTTTTTTAGCATCATTTAAAGTTCATTCAAATAGATGGCAAAGAAGCTTCAGGTGAAGACATCTTGAGTTTAGAGCTCATTACATTACAAACTCAACACATTTTTTTAGGAAATAACACAAGGTTAAGTAGACTTAGGTCGACCCAATTAACCAAAATACGTCTTTGACTGCACAAAAACCTTTCAAGGCCAGGTGGGCTTAGGCTAACCAAATTAACAAAGGCACATCCTTAATTGCTCAAAAATATTTCAAGGACAGGTTTACTTAAGACAACCCAATTGATAAAGCACATCTTTGAATGTTAAAAACCTTTGGAAGATGGTGTTTAGGAGTTCTGAGAGATTGCAAACATACCTTTCCTAATTGGATAACTAAACAGTTCGTCCCTAGGAAGCTAGTAAGCCTAGGTTGTGACGACAAGATTCAATAATAAAGACAAAAGGCTAAGAAATACTAGCAAGATCAAAACAAAACATTAATTAAACTAAAAAGTTGACTAGATCCAACCATGCAAATCCATGAGCAAAAAAACTTGGAAAATAAAATATAGAATATTCACGATGAACAATATAAACTATTTTCATTGATGCTAACTCATTAGATTTTTTACAGAAAGAAAATAAAAATAAAAATATACTTTTCCCATTCAGTTATAGTTCATAAGTGGGTGCAAGGACAATGTTTACAAAAAAATATAAAAAGATAAATGGAAGATAAGCTAAGAAACTCCATACTCTGGGTCCAAAACTAGTGGTTTCAGCGACAGGGAACTTATAAACATCAACATGGATGTCCTCAAAGCTATGACGTGGTTCTCCTCACCAACTTGGAGGTCATCCTCAGATGATGACCCTACCTATGCTTTTATTGCGGCCTCTTCCTCCTCTTCCAAGGAATTAAGCTTAAATCTAAATATTTTCAAATTTTCAACATATCCTCTAGCCATGAGTCCCGTGGCTAGAGATCAGTTCTTACGAGTTACATTGTTCTCGTGCGAGATGTTCCTGCCTCTTACGGCGCTATTTGGGGACTGTTTTGGGTTTTTTCCTCTATGGGCATGTTTTTAAGCCTAAGTATAGATATTTGCAGATTTTTATCATACTCACAAATCAAGAATCTCGTGACTAAGCGGTCGGTTCCTATGAGTTACATTAATATCGTGCGAGGTGTCTAAGACTCTTACCGGACTACTTTGGATTTCATCCTCGATGGACATGTCTTTAAGTCTAAGTAAAGTTGCTTTCAAATTTTCATCATTATCTCAAATCGGGAGTCCTGTGACTACGCGATCAATTCCTACGCATTACATTGGTTCTGCGAATTGTGTTAATGCCTCTGACGGTGCTGTTTAGGGGTTGTTTTGGGTTTTTCCCTTTATGGATACATTTCTAAGTCTAAGTGTTGATATTTTAAGTTTTCATCATACTATCAAACTGAGAGTCCCATGATCATATGATCAGTTACTACATGTTACATTGGTCCCGTGTGAGGTGTTCCTGCCTCTTTTGGGGTTTTTTTAAGTTTTTGCCCTCTGTGGACATATCTTTAAGACTAAGTGTATATATTTGCAAATGTTCGTCATTATATCAAACCGAGAGTCCCAGGACTATGTGTTCTGTTCTTATGCGTTATATTATTCTCATGTGAGGTGTTCGTGTCTCTCCTGGTGCCATTTGGGGGTTGTTTCGAGGTTTTACCTTTGTAAATTTTCATTGTATTCTCAAATCGGGAGTTCCTTGATTACACAATCATTCATAAGAGTTAAATTGGTCTAGTACGAGTCTTCATGCCTCTAATGGGGCCGTTTTGGGTTTTTTCCTTCCATGGTGTAGAGGTGTACACACTTGATAGCTCAAAGGCTTGGGCGAGAAGGCCTAATTGGCGCGGAGATACCACTAAGAATTAGAACTTGGGAGAGGAGTGATAGACAGGGTTTTGCCGCGGCCCGAGAGTCACCTACGCGCCGGTCGTTTTGAATTCGGCTCACTTGAACCATACAAAAACCTAAATTATGACTACACTCAACGGGTGAGTATAACGGTAAGTCGGGTATCGAAAATCCACAGAGACGAGTTGCTAGAATTTATATGATTTAATATTCCGAAATAAAAGTGTAAAAGGTAATTTTAACAAAAAGGAAAAGATAATAAAGAGAAAAGATTAAACTAGGCGAGTGTAATTAAACTATGTTAACAAAGTGAATAAAAACTATAGGTTGCGTCGAATATCCCTCACCCCGAGTTAATTAGCATAAAATGGTTACATGGGTCGACGAGTTATTAAGATCGCGTCTCGTTTCGACGGTTAATTAAATCAAGAGTTTTCACACCCCTAAATTCACATAAAAGTCTAATAAGATTTTGGTGTCAACAAATATCCCGAAAATTACGCATGCAAGGTCGTAAGCACGGAGCATACATGATATACCCCGTCAAATCCCCTAGGCGTAATAACTAGGACAACACACCCGAAATAGACCCGTAAACTCCATCACCAAAGCAAAGCAACACATCAACCCTAGGTGAGTTCAATCCGACACAACCTAATTTAACCTAGCTACAAAGCATGGTAAATAGCAAGAAATAAATCAAAGAAATTAAATCTACACTAGAAGGAAATAAATGGAAAGCAAGTAAATAAAGCAATAAACCTAAATTAGAAAGCAAGAAATGAACAACACAAAGCTTAAACAAATAAACAACAATTAATAACAATGGAGAAGATAATGAATAGTTCTTACAATACCCAAATGGGTGCAAACCCTAGGAAGAGAAGCTCCACCCAAAAATCCCCTATCTCCAACCTAAAATGAAATATATCTTACAAATAAAAGCCCCCAACATTTTATTTATACCCCAAAAGAAACCCCAAACAAAACCAAGACGAAAAACCCAAAATAAGTAAATTTTTGTCCATATCTGATGGGACCGGTCGACCTCCATTTTGGGACCGTTCGACCGCACTTTTGGAATTTGCCTTGGGCTGGAGGCAGCCCACTTTTCCACTTTGAACCAATTTTGACGCGTTGCATGGAAACGGCTATAACTCCCTCATTCGGAATCGAAATGAGGCGTGGTCGGAACCGACGCGAAGCTAATTCAATTATCTACATGATTCGGTTTTGAAAACCTCCAAATTATGCAGTTTGAAATTACCAAAATTCCCTTGAAGTAGAAGAAAATACCGAAACCTTTCAGAAATGGGCATAACTTCCACATACGGAGTCAGAATGACGCACGGTCAGTGGCCACGAAAGATAATTTGATGATCTACATGTTGGTAACTTCATTACATAAAAAATAGTGAGTTTGAAAAGACCAAATTGCCCTTGTAGTAGCATTCAACGACGGAACTTCTTCGAAATGCAACCGAACCTCACTTTTAGCGTTCCAATACCTACAAAAACACAAATAACCCCTGTAAAGCATGTATATATCCAAAACAAAGGTTGTCTGGTTAATGAGCATAATTATAGCCATTTAGGACCGTAAAAGTGCTAGAATGCATAAAGATAAAGGGCAGAAATATGCAATATTCGATACAAATCAAGGAGGGCCCGACAAAGGGCTCCTCACCCCTAACTTTCCCAAAGTTCACAAAATTAGAACTTGGGCGAGGAGGTCCCCAGAAAAGTCTCCTTGCCCCCAATTTTCCAAAAGTTCACTCCCAAAGTTCACATAATTCGAACATGGGCGAGGAGGGCCCCAGAAAGGGCTCCTCACCCCTAACTTTCCCAAACTTCACAGAATTAAAATTTGAGAGAGGAGGGCCCCAGGAAGGTCTCCTCCCCCCAATTTTCCCAAAGTTCATAGAATTAGAACTTGGACAAGAAGACCTAGAAAGGGCTCCACACCCCCCATTTTCCTTCAGGTCACAGACTAAGAGCTAGAGCGAGGAGGGCCCTAGAAAGGGATACTCGCCTCAATTTCTACAAAGTTCACAAGATTATAATTTGGGTGAGGAGGCCCTCCAGAAAGGGCTCCTCACCCCAAAATGACCAGATGTCATAAACTTGGAATTTGAGTGAGGAGGACTATTAGAAAGAGCTCCTCATCTCGAACAACATAGAAAACAACAAGAAATGATGTTTGGGCGAGGAGGCCAAACACTAGTGGCTTTTCGTCCCAAATATTCCAAAAGTCATAAGAATAAAGTATGAATGAGGAGTCCCACCATTAGGAGATCCCCATCCCCAGAAATCCTTCTTCTTACAAAATAGAACTAGTGGGTGAGGAGGTCCACCTAGAGTGACCTCCTCCCCAAGATTAACTACTCACATGAATGTCAAAGAACTAACATGTTACTTTCTTATACAGGTAGCCTAGTTGAGCAAGCAGGGCTCAAAAAGGAAAGTTGGGATCTCTTGGGAGTTTTGGCTTGGCAGATCAGGAACAAGGTCTTTTGAGCAAGCTTAACCACTTAACAATTTAAGATTGAGAGACCACTAGTAGATAGACCCTAGAGGTCACCCAGTCCTTACGCAGTACACCCAGTCATAATTGAAGTGAGCAACTAAGGGGTTGCTAAAAAAAATGAACAGTTTATAAAATGATTTCAGAGAAGGTGATCCTTGAGACCTCCCTTTAAGTTTTTAAAAGATTTTAGAGGAGGTGGTCCTTAACCCAATCCTCAAGTTTATAAAGTTAGTACAACAAGTTTCCGTTTTAAAAGATATTTGCCAAATCAGATATTTTGTCTTCAAGCACAGACATATTTTCCTTTTGACTTTGGTTCACACTAGGTGGCACTTGTCATAGGGGACATATGACTGCACACAGATAGGGATAAAGGTACATTGCAGACCTTGTTCCTCACCACCCCCTAGGTTTTGGCACCCAAAATTTTCCAACTCGGCCCTAGTGCCCAAGTATAAATAGGACCCTTGGGCAAGGTCAAGTAAAAATCACAACTCGTCGTACCGTTACTCTGTCAAAATCACCCCAGATACCTAGTGTTCTCTCCTCTCTCTCTAAGTGTTGAGTACCTTGTTATTTCACTCCACATTGACAACCATCATTCTAAGGATTTTTTCTTGAGAAAAAGTTACTATTATTGTTGTGAAATTCATCTTCTTGCAGGGATCAGTTCTTACTTTGGTTCCATTTTTACCAAAAGGAGAATGTTTTACCAAGTGCTTCTCTAAAATTTCTTAAAGGACTTTAAGGCAGGGTCCATTGGAGTGAGTTACACCTCACCCTTTCCAGTTATTCATAGACCTGAGTATAGCTACCCTCTTACATTTATTGACTCCGCTAGGGAGGTATCCTTGCTTCAATGGACAAAGAAGGTTTTAACATTTCTCAGTAACTGGTTTTTTAATACATTACACCTGGGAATGGAACTCAAATGATCAGACCACACAGGAAGATGTGGTGGTGATCGGAGCTAAGACACCTGCTCCTTAGGGAGGGCAGGCCTGCTCACTAGCAGCAGCTCTGATGACAAGTATGAGCCTTATGGGCATGTTTTTGAGTTTTTGAAGAAAAACAATGTAGATCTGACAAGTTTGGGTTAAGGTTGTGTAACACAAGCAGGTGCCCCCTCTAGAGGGGCAACCACTCCAGCAGCGATTCCGATGGAGGTGGATCCGCTAAGAAAAGTGGTGTCGGAGCAAGTTGTGGTACCATCAGGTTCACCAGTAGCAAAGGACATAAGTTTAGTAGAATCCCCTTCCAAGGCAGTTATTATGGAGGAGGTGAGAAAGATACTCTCCTCCACTCAAAGAGAAACACCTCATCAGTATAATGAGCTGCAAGATCCTTATCCACAGGCTGTGAATGAGAAACCATACCCAGAGGGGTATATTCTTCCAAAATTTGTTAAGTTTAATGGCAAAGGAGAAAACCCAATAGAGAACGTGAAAAGGTTCGTTAAATACCTAGGGGTGCATGGAAATGGTAAGAACTTGAGGTTGAGGAGGTTCTCTAAGACCCACACAGGAAAAGCCTACACGTGGTATTCCCACCTGGTGCCCAACAGCATTCCCTCATGGGAAGAAATGTAGAGATAATTCTTCCAAAAGTTCTTTGTAACATAAGATGAGTTCACATTGAGACACCTGACACAAGATGTGCAAAAGACTGGGGATGAGTTAATGCAATATATCAAGTTCTTTCGCAAGAGAGAACTTGATGTGCATGAGGAGGTAGCAGAGGAAATGTTGCTTCAAATCTGTGTCGAAAGGCTCTTGGAGGAATACAAGCTCCATCTGACCAATGAAACTAGAGATGGAACCTTTAGAGAGTTCACTAAGGCTACTAGTAATATAACTATGATAATCAAGTTGAGGTTCTTGAGCTGGAGGACACAGGTGCCATTGACTTCTAGAATATTTGAAGTCTTGAGGAGACAGGTAGTCAACTATGTGGATGGGAGCCCCAAAGGTAAGAAGTGAGGTTACGGATCCAAGAACAACATCCCAGGTAATAAGATAAAGTTTAGAGAAGATGCTCTGCCACCGTTACCTTGCAGAGTAGAGAAATCTATGGATTATTATCGTACATTGGTACGAGAGGGGGTAGCAGGGCCCCCTCACCTGAACGGGGAAACTCCAACAACAACTGACAAATCCAACCATATTTATTGTGAGTTACACCAGCGGGTTCAACACTCTACCAAGGACTGTTACTACTTGAGGAGGATCACTGGAGATCAGGTGGGCAGTGGCACTTTGTAGATACCTCTAGTGGATGTGAACGAGAACCCACTTCCAGCTCATCATTATGCCACTACGAATATGGTAGTAGCATATGATGAAGAAGCATCCCAAGACCCAATGTAGTGGGAAAGTGATGAGATAATATGTGAGTAGTTGGGAAGGCTATCACTGGGTAGCAAGCAGAGAACTGAGCTAGAAAGAAAGCGCGAGGAGTTGTTTTTCACCACAGACCAAGAAGAGGAGGGAGATGAAGAACTCGATTAGGTCAACATCCTAGAGTGCCAGGTGGATGTCATCCTTTATCTAGATGAGGGGGAACATCTGAGGTAGAATATGTCTGCAATGCCTAGACATATGAAGTGAATCTTGATTCTGAATGCGAAGCCATAGCGAGGAGCCTTAAGTTCAAGTGGTTTTTCGACCAAATAGGAGTAAAATATGACACCAGGATAGTCATAACAAGAAAAGTCTTGGAGACGGTTCAGCAGAGAGGAGATCCCTCAATGAATTGGCAGGGGCCGTTTGGCAGGCTGATCAAGAGGTATACTTCTGAAGTGGTATTTTCTGAGGCAGATAAGTAGGTACTTTACTTTCATAACCTCCCGCTATATGTCAGAGCTATGATCAATGGAGTCTCATTTCCTAGAGAATTAATGGATGGAGGAGCATCCATTAACATTATTCCAATTGGAATGTTATACGGGAGTTTAATTGATCAAGAGAAAATAATGTTTGTACCACTAGTGATATCGGGATTCACTAGCACCGGAATGAAATCCCTCAAATATGTGAATGTAGGAATTAAGTTGGGGAATTTTACTTCCCAGATAAAATTCCATGTCATTAATGCCAATACCATCAATGGAACATATATCATAATTAAATCCGTAGAAAAGCCTTTTTTTATTTGAGGAGGCCTATCCGGTAGATTTAACATTCTATACTAGGATGAGGAAAGAAAGAATTCTGCGAGAAATCTAGAAGTAAAGCAAGTGGTTGGAGGAGTCGTCCAGCTAATGAAATATATACATGATCATTTGGGGGGGGAGGGTGATTCCCCACATAGAAAAAGGCAAGAGAAGGGTGGAGAAGGTAGTTAAACATCCTTGAACCTACAAAAAAGTGGTCCTACCCGATGGAAAAGTTATTTACCATTTAAAATGGTCTGCGCGGGTGGTGTTCTGGGTTGAGAGCACCGACCCGACGCCAGAATATTTTATTGTGGACGAATCCCATGTTATTGAGCATATTGAGGAACTAAAAGAAGCTCCAGAATGCATGCAGGATTGACTTAGGGAGCAGCTACAAGAATTAGAGGAGATCAACCTTGGGGTGGAACGGGTAAAAGTAGACCCATTTTAATCTCCAAGAGTTTGAGCCCAAAATATAAGGAAGAGTTGGTGGGCTTGCTCATAGAGTTCACTGACCTATTTTCCTAGAAATACATGGAAATGCCATGGATAGACCTAGAAGTGAGCTCTCACAGATTAAATGTTCTTCCCAATGCTCTCCTAGCCAGGCAAGCAACATGCACGTACAAAGCTGACCTCAATCTGAAGATAAAAGCAGAGGTAGAGAATCTTTTGCAAACAGGGTTCATCAATCCTATTCAGCATCCTGTGTGGATCTCCAGCATAGTGCCGGTGGCAAAGAAGGATAAGAGACAAATTCGAATTTGTGTGGATTTTCACAACCTAAATTGGGCATGTTCCAAGGATGAGTAGCTTACTTGATGCTAATGCAGGCCATGAGATGTATAGCTTCATGGATGGGTACGTTGGCTACAATCAGCTTAAGATGGACTCGACGAACGTGGAGAAGACTGCCTTTCGCACACCCCTAGGAAATTTCCACTACACAATCATGTCGTTCAGATGGAAGAATGTCGGGGCCACGTACCAAAGGACCTTGATGGTAATTTTTCATCATTTATTTCATGACATACTAGAATTTTATGTGAACAACCTTGTGTTTAAGTCCAAGAAAGAAGGAAAGAACATACAGGACCTCTGAAGAGTATTTGAGAGGTGTCGCAGGTATAAGATGTAGATGAACCCCTCGAAGTGTGCATTTGGGGTCACTGCAGGAAATTTTTTGGGGTTTTTTTGTGAATAGACATGGGGTGAAAGCAGATGTAGAGAAAAAGAAATCCATCGTGATGATGCCACCTCCAAAGAGTCAAGGGTAGCTCAATAGCTTCTTAAGGAAGGTGTCCTAGCTAAGAAGGTTCATTTAGGGAGATGATTAAAAGAAGGCTAGCGCAGGTATGAACCTTCTTAGCTAGGACACCTTCCAAAAGATAAAGCCAGGTGGATTTAGGGAGATGATTAAAAGAAGGCCTTTTAAAATATCAAAGAAATTTTATCCTCCCCATCCCTACTGCTCTACCTTACTTTAACAAAAAGATCCATAGGAGCACTACTGACCCAAGAAAAGGAAGGAGAAGAAAAATTAGTGTACTACTTGTCAATAGTGATCTCGGGTATAGACTCTAGATACACTAGCGTAGAGAGGTACTGTCTTGCCCTGATCGTTGTTGCTCATACGTTGAGACATTATTTACTAGATTTCACCGTTCACATATTCACTAAGTGTGACCCCATTAACAACTTCCTCACACGGACGGTACTTGTGGAACAAGCAGCAAGATATTTTTTGATTTTGTCAGAGTATGATTTAAAATGCATAGTGCCAAAAGCCATTAAAAGTCAAGTGGTATCGGATTTCCTTGCCCATTTTCCAAGTGGGAATTTCAAGCCCCCAGTGAGGAGCTACCTGGGGAGAACTTTCAAGCATTCATGGTGGAAAAAATGGAAAAGTGGGCGATGGAGTTTGATGGCTCCAGTGCTCAAGGAACAGGAGGTATCTCTCCTTCATGTTAGATTTTCAATGCTCAAACAAAGAGGCTGAATATGAGGCCCTCATTTTGGGGATGTTGGAGGCACTCAAAAGAGGGGTCAGAGTGTTGTGCATACAAGGTGACTCCAACCTAGTAGTAAAATAGGTTAATGGGGAGTTTTCCCTCAAACATGCCAACCTAGAACCTTATAAATATATTATTCAGAGATTGCTCGGACAGTTCTTGGAAGTAACTATGGAAAGACATGCAAGAACAATGAATAGGCACCCCGACGCACTGGCTACGATAGCACATAATTTATACATGGATGAGAAAGAAGCAATAATCATAGTACGATGAACAACAGTGCCTACTAAAGTAATATCTTTATTCCCAAGTAACGAGCTAGAAGATTGGAGGCACATAGTTGTGAAGCAGCTCGAGACTATATAGGTGAAAATGAAGATGTCAGAGCTAGATAACTACCACCTGCTGTAGGGAACACTTTATTTCAAGATCCCTAGAGGGTTCCTACCAAGATGTGTGGGAAAACAAGAAGCTAAAGAAAGGTTGAGAGAGATGCACAAAAATAATTACGGGGACACTAATATTCCTCTTTACCGTTGATTTTAGCGAGGGGGCTACTACTGGCACACCATGAGTGCAGAGTGTACTCGTCTGCAATCAGGTCGTTTAAAGTGCCAGGACCATTTTGAATAACCAATGGAAGCTAACTTTGTGGAAGACTTCGAAGATTGGAGGCATCCATACATAGCATATCTAAATGATGGTGAGATACCCACATAGAGAGCGGATGAAATTTATCTATGAAAGAGGATAACTCATTTTTACTTGGTGGAAAAAGATCTTTATAGGAAGGGGTACAATAAGAAGGCACTGATGTGAATAGCTAAGGACGACATAGGGAGAGTGATAAAAGAAGCCCATAAGCCCTCCCACTTAGGGGTGCCAAACTGTATGATCAGTTGATAACGTTGGGGTACTACTGGCCACCATGGATACTGATTCCATTAGTTATGTGAATAAGTGTAAAGCCTGTCAAGTACATGTCAATGTGGTACATGCTCCTTTAGTCAACTTACAAAGCCTAGTATCTCCCTATCCCTTCCATACATGGGCATTGGACCTAATTGGAAAAATCAACTTAACTTTTCAAAGTCAAAGCTTTCATCATTGTGGCAACAGAATTGTACACTAAATGTGCAGAATCCATCCCTATAAGGAGACTGACTGCCTAAATGGTAACCCAATTTATCAAAGAGTATATCATATGCACGTTTAGTATATTTAAGGACAAAGAGATGTCCCTCCTCACAGACAAGTACAAAATTATGCATAATATCTCAACCATCTCCTACCCTAAGGGTAACTGTCAAGCAGAAGTCACCAGTAAGAAGCAGATCAATATCTTCAAGAAGATACTGGAGGACATACTAGGGGTATGGGATGAGAAACTGCCCATGGTGCTATGGGCTTATCATACCTTAAAGAGAAAACCAATCAGGTTCACCCCATCTCATTGGAATATGGAACTAAAGTTGTATTACTAGTGGAGTTGGCAGTACTCTCAGCTAGAGTTTCTCTAAGCAACGGACTCATCCCTGACCCACGATATATGCAGCTAGAGGTGTTGGACGAGTATAGAGACAAGGTGAAAGAGAACTTTAAAGTCTACACCCAGCAGTTATTCAGAGCTTGCGAAAATTTGGTCAAGCCCAGGGATTTCCAGGTGGGAGACTTAGTCCTATGAGCATCCACTCACTATCTCCGCAGCATGTTAGCGTCAAAGTTCAAACCTAACTGGGAAGGCCCCTTTGTTGTGAGAGGGGTAGTCAAGTCGGGTTATTGCCAGCTTTTAGAGCCAGAGAGTGATTGCCTTCAGTCTATTAACTGCAAGTGGCTAAAGAGGTATTATGAGTAACATTGTTAAAAAAATTCATTTATGTTAAAGAATTTGATCGACTTGCTCTAGAACAAGAAAAATTCTTTTTTTGTAAAAAAAATGATAAAGCGGATCAATTTTGTAAATGATACAGAAAATGAAAAGAAATGAATAACAACTCTTTTTGTTTTTGAGCATTGCATGATGATTCTTATTTCTCTTGTTTGCCTATGGCATAAGGTAGATCAATCAGAATATATATATATTTCTACTCTCTACTAGACTAGAATAGGGTCCAAGATAAAGATAACTTTGCTCAATTACACATGGGGGTACATCCATCTCGATTGAAAAGTATATTAAGCAAGTATCTCCAGGCATGTTAGACAAATGACTTTAATCTTGTCACCATACCATTAGGAGGACACCATCTAAGTCATATTAAAAAAATATATAGCAAATTTTTTTTAGAGAACAAGTTTTGACATTCGTTCTCAAAGAAATAGCCTTACTTGACCAGTCCACGAAAAATATAGAGAAAAGGGGACTTACACTCCCCTGCTCTAATTTTTTTTTTAAATTGAGGGAAGGAGAAGAGGTAACCCTTTATCTCCAAGTTATTCCCTAAGAAATGATAACCTTGATAAAATACCCCGTAGTTAGAGGGGATCATTCTAAAAATGATAACTTTCTCAGATAATGTGCAAGTACCCTATAGTTAGAGGGGACAGTTCTAAAAAATGATAACTTGCTCTGATAATATGCAAGTACCCCACAGTTAGAGGGGATGGTTCTAAAAAATGATAACTTGATCAGATAATATGCAAGTACCCCCAAGTTAGAGGGGAAAGTTTTAAAAATGATAACTTGCTCAGTTATATGCAAGTACCCCGTAACTAGAGGAACAATTCTAAAAATTTTACTTGCATAGACAAAATACAAGTACCCCACAGTTAGAGAGGATAGTTCTACAAATGTTGCTTGCTCAGATAATATGCAAGTATCCCATAGTTAAAGGGGACAGTTAAAATAAATGAAGTGGTCGCAGAAAATTAGAGTAGGTCATAGTAAAAAGATATCAAAGTCCATATAGAAACATATGAGCAAGATGATAGAAACCAACAAAATACTTTTTCATTAATAATGACCAAGTTTTTTACATATGAAGAAGTGTACAAAAAAAGTCTATGCAACAAAGCTATCTACCCACTACAAAACATGAAAAATAAATCCTAGAAGGAGCGCAGGTCCGTATAATAAGGACTAGCCTCCCCAATAAGCTGCTCCTCTAATCTAGCCATTCGAGCCTCATCATCAGCAACACTAGCCTCTAGCTTGGCTAACTTATCTTATAGGGACTGAATCTAAGTCTGAATCTGAGAAGCCTCAGCCTGACGCTACTGCTCTCTAATCTTCCTGAAAGTATGGAGCTTCATCATTTTCCTAAAGGTGGTACGAAGAAAATGACAAACTAAAGCTTCGATCCAATCCAATTGGAAATGATAGAAACATTGAAGATCATGAAGATCCTCGAGAAATAGTGCAACCCTCTAAGTAGTCATGTCAGAAGGCGGGGTAGATAAAATGTCATGCAGATGGCTAGCTAGGTCCTTCAAGTTGAATACCGTAAGGCTATCGATGTTGATGCTCTAGGAAGTAAAAGTCTCAGGATGGTGCTCCAAAATCATCTCCAACACCTCGCGCTCATGAGCATGAAAGCGAGAAGGCAACTCTGAATGCCACAATTCTCTCATGAAAGACCCAAGAGCCTCTACCTCTATATCATCATAGCCTATGTTATGAGACTCAAAATCTGAAAGAGGGATGGTATAATACTCGTTATAGCCAATATCACTAGTGGCCTCACAACTCTGGTCAGCCTCACCAGTGGCCTCAACAGGCTCAACAACTGGATCCTACGGTGTGAAAAGAAAAAGGAGATAAGTTACAAAGAAGATAAGTAGAAGAATGTGGGTTACCTATACTCTAATTGAAATAAAGATCACGAAAAGCTAACCACAAAGTCCATGGGAGCCAATATGCTATCACCTAAGCGAGGGGGAACCATATGACCTTGAGCACCAGCCTAACAGAAATACAAGAGTTAGTATTTTTTTTCTTTTGGTTAAGGAAAAAGATAAATTAACTAGCTTTAACAGATAGTAATAACCCAAGTATGACAATTTAATACTTGGGGAGTGCACAGTATAGCACTCACAATAGGTCCTGCAGAAATTGGGAAGACCGCCTCACTAACATGAAAATAAGGAAACAAGAATGTGAAGGTGAGACAACTTGCATAGTAAAAGAAAAAAGAAAAAAGGGGAACAAAGAAAAGAGTAAGGTATGAGAGTATAATACCTGACTCATAGTAGTTCCCCTGGTTGTTCCACAGTCAGAGGAATAATCGTCGCGCCAATTAGAAAACAGGGAAACAGATAAATTCCAACAAATATTTACATAGAAAATGTAAGCTGAAAAGATCTAAAAAGATTAAGTATTTACCTGAGATTTCCTCACTGCGATACCTTTTAGAGACTCCTCAGTAGTCAAAGCAAGAGTGGTACTAACCGAAGGGGTGACCAATGTTTCCTCAAGTACAGAAACTGGTGGACTACTCACCTGAGGGTCCAAATGTAAGACCCGCAAGTAAATGGACCACATCCAGAGATATCTTAAAAAAATACAGAATATAAAGATATGTAACTAAGCTATCCGGTGGAGTTTCCAAAGACTGAACATACCGATGAAGCTGGTCCTACAAAGCTGAGAACAAGCCCCTTAGACAAGGGTACTTCGACCAGGCTGGCTGAAGCAACCCCCTATAGAAGATAATGGGAATCTCATAGGTGCTACCTCAGGAGCTGTCTTTGAGACCTTCATCACAGGCACTACAGGTGAGCAGCTCTCACTAGCACTACCCTGGAAGAGAAGAAAGATATGAAAATTTATAAGTCTTTTGTAGTAATGAAAAAGGAGGCATAAAATATAAGTAAAAAAAAGTTGGAATAGTTACCGGGAAAGGTGCTACAATAATGCGTCCCACAGATACGATGGTTGCAGTAACTTCCCCAGAGGTAGCAGGGACTACTAAAGGGGGAACTGAAGATGTTGGTGGAGAAGCAGTTGTGCCAACCAACTGGCATAAAAACAAACAGAAAGGGAGTATGAAAATAGAATCCCAATGGCACAGGAAAATGAACAAAAAAGACAAAAGATTCAATGCATGCGTACCTGAAGCCCCTCTAAAGAATAAGGAGGAAAGATGGTCGGCGGGATAGTAGCAGCGGATACAGCAGCCTAGTTATAGAAAAATGGTCAAAAAACCCAAACATAAACAAAGAAAGAGATGAAGCCTAATGAGAACAAGCAAGACCTGAGAGGTAGAGTTAGCCTATGTAACAAGTCCGGTAGATGAAATAGTGAAAACTGGCATGGAAGATAAAGGCTTAATGTGAGGCCTATTGTCCATGGGCACAAAGACTCGGGAGATGGTAATCCTCCTTGAAGGCGATAGACCTGGGGCATTGCCTCTCGTAAGCGGGGATATTCCCCCAGTAGATGAAGGGCCACTAGAAGAAGGTCCCATGTAATAAAATAGATAAATATAATACAATCATATATGTATAAAATATAGTATAATAGAGAAAGACCATAAAGAAGATAGGCTCAAAGTACCTTAAGCAGTCCTATAGACCCCTCACCACCAAGGATTGGTGAGGAGAAGAAAGTCATCCAAGAGAAATAGTCACTTACGTGTGTAACAATGGTAGAATTAAAAAGATATGCCTCAAAATATAAAAAAATAAAAGTACGAGACTCAGAGGAGCTAGTGTTTACCTAGACTGAAGAGGACACAGAAGAAGTCCTCACTGTCATCGGGAATACAATAGATAACTGAAAAAAGAGACAAGGGAAGAGAATATATTAATAGAATAGAAAATAAAAGAGAATAATGACTGAGTACAGGTAAATGACAAACCTCCCTAGTAGGCCCAAAGATGATACTAACATAGAACACCTAGCCCTAGGAAAAGGCCCCCGGGCAGGAGGCGGAGGCGCTGGATCACTTACCACAACGAAGTCACCCTTTGAATGCCGCAATAGATAAAGACAATTCATATTTGAATTATGCATATGAAAATAGACAAAAAAATAGGACTAAATGAGTTAAGAGAGAAAACTTACAACGATAGAGTGGGCAGTTTGTCGATTTGGTAAATTTCTGGTAGTGGGGTTGCTGGCAGACAGAGAGCCTATGAGAGCATCTTCGCTAGAACACTCCCCTAAAATTGGTAACAAAGAAGAAGTATCAGTATGTTAATCACCATAAGGTTCAGTGACACTTATCTCATTTGAAGAAGAACCATCATCATCATCATCATAGGAGGGAGTGCTTTTATAATCGACAAGTTCCTCTTCAAATGATAGAGAAGGGGAACCAGCAAGTGAAACCCTGAGAAAGACAATTTCACTAGAAAAAGAGTGTACTACCTTCACATATAGGAATGGAAGTAACAGTAGGCTCTTCAGCAGATAACTCAAGGGCCTCATAGCCCTGATCTCGCACAGTCCTGTACGTCTCCTCTACCCCAAGGTCATCAGTATCAGACCCCGGGTTTGGTGCAGGAGAAGGAGCAAAGGTCCTAGTACTAGTCTTCTTCTTCATCCTACTCACCCTAGTTCTTACTGGCGAGGGGGGAGTAGGAGCGAAAGTGGAAATAGTGGAAGTAACAGTGGTAGCAAGGGCACTATTAACTGGAATAAAGCTAGAAAATATCCACATCCAATGCTTCCTCTTTGAAGCAGTGGAATATCTTGGCTTGCCCCTCAACTTAGGTCTATCAGGTTGAGGCTCAGGTTGCTTGGAATAAATAGACTCATCGAGCAGAGGCCTCACCAAAATTGGAGTGAGCTGCTCTAGAGGAGTCTTAGGGATGGTACTCTGGTGCCACACTAACCTTTGGGTCCTCTTACCCAGTTTTGGATCAACAGAACCTGGTTCTGCCAAAGGGTGAACCATAAGCTGGTGAAGGAGGGAAATTAATCTGGAGAAGGTATAAATAAATTTCCCAAATAACCAACCCTGTCAACCATCCCCTCAAATGTAAAGTTGGTAAAACCCTCAAGGTATAGCTCGGAGGGGGAGGTGATCGAAGGATAAACAGGGGCATGAACCCCCTGGTTATAACTAAACTGCCTCCTCAATCTCTTAAAGTGGTAGAACTCAATACCTTAACCCAAGTTAGTGAGAAAAGTCAAAGTGTAAGGAAGAATCATAACAACCACAGAAATATGGGGCACTGTAGGAATAAACTCCGTATCAGTAGGGCAGTCGAAAGTGCCCCCCAGTAGATGAGAATGAATTCCAAGAAAAATTACCTCCAATAGTATTGCAGTAGGGCCTGAAGGAAAAATCATCGATGTTGTCTATCAAAGACCCCAGAGGAGTCTTAGGAGTCTTCTTGTGCCATCTCATAGCGCAAGCAACTCCAATATGGCAAGATCTAGCCTCTAGCTCAAGTTGGGAAACCTCTAAAATAATAAATACATTATGATGAATTTGTTAGCTAAGTTGATAGCGTCATAATGACCACAGGATCGCTCAACATCCACATGATCCCTATCTAATCAAGTGTATAAATATCCCAAATTCAAAGATGTGAGGGGGATTACCCTCCCTCGAGCAAGCTTCATAGAAATCTTGGACAAAAGTTCACGAGGAGAGTCATCTGGTCTCCCAGGAAGAAGAAATATACTCCAAAAAGTGACAAAATATGCTGCCAAGTATAAGGGGGATTTAATCTTTGGGCCCTCATGGCTCCTCAAGGTCCTGCTCGAGCTCTCACCCTTGGGCAGCTGCTCGAAATCCTTAAACCAATACCTCTGTTATTTGGTCAATGAGTGTTTGGTGGTCCCGGTCAAGTTGATAGCTACAGATTTTGAGCACTCACCCATAGTAGAGTGTAGCTCCCCCATAATCTGGTCCTCGACCTCGTCCTCAAAACCATCAGTAAGAATATAGTGCCCCAAGTAGGACAGAGTGAGCAACTCACAAATGTTCTCCAAAGTGATAGTAAATTCCCCAAGCCAATAATAAAGGTATGGGAATCCTACTCCAGCGGGAAGTTAGCAAAGTAAAAGCATGTTTTTTCTCAGAAATAGAGCAAGCCTTGAGACTGCTAATAATGGTCAGAAGACCTAGCCCCGAAATAGCAGCTATGTTTGAGGAGGTGGACAAGACATGATCCACCCAGAGACCTCATTCCTCTGTGGTACCCCCACATGCCTTGACTTTAATATTGGAATGGGGAAAGTCACCCCTCTCTACTCGTACCCAAAGTATTGAATTAGGTCAAATAATGGGAAAGTCAGAAGACTCACCTAGACCCACTTGGGGTTGCTCGTTGATCCTAGCCACGAACTCCTGCTCAAAATTTACAAGAGATGTCATAAAGGTATCCTCCTTGCCAAAGTAAGGCGCCGGATGATAAAGTCCAAAATCTCTCTGTAGGCGAGTAGTAATATACTCCCTTTGGGATTTGGAATAAACCACGGGCGAGGAGGACAAAGTATCTCATGTGGCGAGGAGCCCCTGGACGAGGAGACTCAAGTTGGGGAAAGCACTCCAGCAAGCGATAAAGTCTCAGCAGCGAGGGACCCCCTAGACGAGGAGGACCATATGACAAATGTGGTGACAAATGGGGGACCCATCCTCACAGACATCCCAATGGATGTGGAGTCCCTCATTGAAGACACTCCAACAGATGAAGAGGTCCCCAAAGAGGGCATCTTAACAGACAAGCCTCAAAAACTCCCCAAAAATAGAGTTCAAAATTTCAGAAGAAGCATTGGTGGCTCCAGTGGCCAAAATCGTCGAGATGGTGACGGAGATGGGCATCGCACCCATTATCATCTCATTGGTGGAAGTGGTGATGGTGAAAGCAGGGTTTTGAGAAGATGAAGAGGCTATTTGGTTTGGTAAAAGAAGGAAGCAATGAAGGTGGCTATGGAAGATTTTGACTTCTTCTTCTCTCTCTCTCTCTCTCTAAAGAACTTGAGTTTTGAAAAAAAATGACAAAGCAAAAAGGAAGGAGAGTTAAAAAATGATTTTTATACCTTATTAAGATACACGTAGATTGCCAATCAAAAAAAGGATTGAATATTTTCCAAATGATGAGATGTGGGTTCCCAAGGTGACACATGCTACCTCGAGACCATAAAATTAGGCTGAAGTGACATGCCTAATTAACGCAACAGTGAAGGTTCATATTCCATGACATAATGAATCATTAGGTACAAAAACCTTTGGTATACCCAACACACAATTTTTTTCACGAGGGGACTAATGTAGAGGTGTACACACTTGATAGCTCAAAGGCCTGAACGAGCAGGCCCAATTGGCGAGGAGGGACTCACCACAAGCACCACTAAGAATTATAACTTGGGGGAGGAGGGCCCCGAAAAGGGCTCCTCGCCCCTAACTTTCCCAAAGTTCACAGAATTAGAACTTGGGCATTGAGGGACCTAGAAAAGTATCTTGCCCCCAATTTTCCCAAAGTTCACAGAATTAGAACATGGACGAGGAGGGACCCTGAAAAGGCTCCTCACCCTAATTTTCCCAAAGTTCACAGAATTAGAACTTGGGCGAGGATGGACCAACAAAGTTCTCCTCGCCCCTAACTTTCCCAAAGTTCACGAAATTAGAATTCGAGTGAGGAAGGGCCCATAAAGGGCTCCTCGCCCCAATGCACACCAAGTTTGCAAATGTTGAACTTAGGCGAGGAGGCCCATTAAGAAGAGCTCCTCACCCCAAAATGACCATATGTCATAAACATAGAATTTGAGCGAGGATGCCTATTAGAAAGAGCTCCTCATCTCAAACAGCTTAGAAAACAACAAGCAATGAAGTTTGGGTGAAGAGGCCTAGCACAGGTGGCTCTTCAGCCCAAATATTCCAAAAGTCAAAAGAATAAAGTATGAACGAGTAGTCCCACCATGAGGAGATCCTCATCCCCATAAATCCTTATTTTTATAAAATAAAATTAGTGGGTGAGGAGGTCCACCTAAAGTGACCTCCTCCTCAAGATTCTTTATTTACATGAATGTTAAAGCACTAACATGTTACTTTCTTATACAAGTATCCTAGTTGAGCAAGCAGGGCTCAAAAAGGCAAGTTGGGATCTCTTGGGAGTTTTGACTTGGCGATTGAGAAATAAGGTTTTTTGAGAAAGCTCAACCACTTCGAACTTTAATATTGAGAGAACAATAATAAATAGACCCTAGAGGTCACCCAGTCCTTACAAAGTTCACACCCAATCATAGTTCAAGTGAGCAACCAAGGGGTTGCTCAGAAGAAATGAATAGTTTATAAAATAATCTTAGAGGAGGTGGTCCTTGAGACCTCTCCTCAAGTTTATAAAAGATTTTAGAGGACGTGGTCCTTGAGATCCTCCTCAAGTTTACAAAGTTTATACAACAAGTTATTGTTTTAATAGATATTTACCAAAGCATATATTTTGTCTTCAAGTGCAGACATATTTGATTTTTGACTTTGGTTTACACTAGGTGGAGCCTGTCAGAGGGGACATGCGGCTGAACACAGATAGGGACAAATGGTACATTGTAAACCTTGTCCCTTACCGACCCCCTCAGTTTTGGCGCCTAAAAAGTGCTAACTCGTTCGCCTTAGTGCCCAAGTACAAATAGGACCCTTGGACAAGGTTAAGTATGAATCATAACTCAATTTATACCGTTACTCTGTCAAAATCACCCCAGATACCTAGTGTTCTCCCCCCGCTCTCTCTCTAAGTGGTGAGCCTTGTTGTTTCACTCCACACTGACAACCATCATTCTCAAGAGTTTCTCTTGAGAAAAAATTACTATTTTTGTTATGAAATTCATCTTCTTGTAAGGAGAAGTTCTTACTTTGGTTCCTTTTTTTCCAAAAGGAGAAGGTTTTACCAAGTGTTGCTCTATAAGTTCTTGAAGGACCTTAAAGGCAGGGTCTATTGGAGTGGGACACGCCTCACCCTTTCCCATTGTTCATAGACCCCAGTACAACTAATTTTTTACACATGGGAATGTTTTTAATGCTATGTCTATATATTTTCAAATTTTGATTAATCTCTCAAAGCGAGAGTCCCACAATGCAGACAACTACTGTGAGTTATATTGTCCCGTGCGAGGTGTTCGTGCCTCTTACGGGGCCGTTTGGGGGATGTTTTGGATTTTCACCCTCTATGGGCATGTTTTTTATGTAGGTATATTTATCAATAAATTTTCATCATATTCTCAAACTCGTAGTCCCATGACTACGTGGTTGGTTCCTACGATTTACAATAGCCATGTGTGAGGTTTTCATGACTTAAAAGAAGGTCACTTGGGGTTATTTTAGATTTTTGCCATCTATGGGCATGTTTTTAATCCTAAATCCCGATATTTATAAATTTTCATCATATTATCAAATAGAAAGTCCCGTAACTATATGGTCAGTTCTTATACGTTACATTAGTCTTGTGTGAGGTGTTTGTGCCTCTTAAGGGGCCATTTGTGGTTGTTTTGTGTTTTCACCCTCTATGGGCATGTTATTAAGTGTATGTTTGGATATTTATAAATTTTCATCATGCTCTTAAATCGAGAGTCCCATGACTACGCGATTAGTTCCTCCGAGTTATATTAGTCCCGATCAAGGTGTTTATGCCTCCTACGGGGCCATTTTGAGGCTATTTGGGTTTTCGCCCTTATGGGCATATTTTTAAGCCTATGTCTAATTTTTGCAAATTTTCTTCATATTCTCAAACCGAGAGTCCCATGACTACGCGATTAGCTCCAACGAGTTGCATTGGTCTCAAGCGAGTTGTTCGTGCCTCTTACGAGGTCGTTTGGGGGTTGCTTTCGATTTTTTCCCTCTATTGGAATGTTTTAAGTCCAAGTGTAGATATTTGGAAATTTTCTTCATATTCTCAAATCGAGATTTCCGTGACGATGCAGTCATTTTTTACTAGTAACATTGGTCTCGTGCAAGGTATTCATTACTCTTACGGGGTCGTTTAGTGGTTTTTTTGCCTTTTTTCTTTCTATGGGCATGTCTTTAATTCTAAGTGTAGCTATTTGCACATTTTGGTCATACTCTCAAACTAGGAGTCCCAAAACAACACCATATGTTCCTATGAGTTAAATTGGTCTCGTGTGAGGTGTTATGCCTCTTATGGGGCCATTTGGGGATTGCTTTGGGTTTTATCCCTCCATGGACTTATTTTTAAGATTAAATGTAATCTTTTGTTAATTTTTTTCATACTTTCAAATCGGCAGTCCCATGATTATGCGGTCAGTTTATACGAGTTATATCGATCTCGTGCGAGGTATTCATACCTCTTATGGGGTCATTTGGGGGTTGTTTTGGATTTTTTCCCTTTATGGGCATTGATATGCCAAGTGTGGCCTCGTCCATGATCACATAGCCTCGGCCATAGTCAACCTTCGCTAATTGTCCAGAAGCGAGGCGTTGCAACTCGACCAGACTGACTCACCCCGATGGAGCAGTACAGGGTGCCTCGACCTCGGCCTTCGATAACCAGCCAACATAATTAATTGTATTATTTCCATGGATTGGTTACCCTCATCCCCGTCCACTTGTAGGCCGACCCTAGGACAAGGTCAATGGGATCCATAGGTGTTAACTCTTTGGTGGTTCATAGATCTACAAGTCTAACCTTGTCTATAGTGGTCAGCCGAGGTCACATCGCCGACAGAGTGTGTGCATTGGCAGACACGTGGAGATGGGCACATGGATGTATGACACACGTGAACTAAAACCGTTATACCCAGATCACTCCCTCACGTGAGGGAATATTTGATCATCATGATATACATGTGATGGTGCCAGGTGTGTTCTCCAAATTAGCTAACTCATGTAGCACATGCTCATTGTATGCCTGGTGTTTAAACTACACCTCCCAAGAGCTATATATAATGTTCATGTTCTACCTTATAGAGGATCGCTTAAACGAAACCCTAGTAAAACTCTGCTCATTTGTATCCAAAAGAGAGAAATCTTGAGTGTTGTAACCCAAGCCATTAAAGCCATATTTGATAGTGGATTTGTCACACACACATAGTGGATGTAGGCTCTGGCCGAACCATTTGAATTCTGGTATTTTTCATCTTCTCCTCATCTCTCTCTACTATTATATTGCTATATTTCTGCTGCATTTCTGCCATTTTTGTACTGGTGTGAGCTTATTCATCACTTTGACCTAGTGGTGCTATTTTCAGCATCATCAGTCTAGCATCATCTGTGGGAATGAGAATTATTATCTCTTCCCTTCTCCATCTCATACTCACCAGAGTCTTTGATGGTGAACCAGTCCTCCCTTTTTATGGAGTTATTTCACCATTGAAAGAGCTCTTGTTGAGATCATAAGCTTTTACTCTCCGGTTTAAAACTCATCCATCAGGTGCAAAACATGGCATCAGAATTTCTAATATCAACTGACTGTCATAGGTCTAGTCATGATCCTCCTCAGTCAGAGATGGTGGAGGTGGCGGCAGTATAGAAGTCATTAATGGCTAGTCAACAAGCGATACAGGAGTAGCCGACTGCCTTGAGCCAAAATGTGTTGGTAAGACCCGCAGGAGTTATGCCAGAGATGATTACTTTGGCAGCCTAAGAGCAGCACCCAGATGCCAGGGGACCACCCCAGGCGCTATGTAAGGAGTTACCACATTTTCAACGATGGAGGGACGTTAATGACCCAGGCATTTAGGCATAGGGAGGTAAGGCCAACCCTGCCTAGAGGATCGGTATAATGACTATGAGGCTGAAGATGCTCAGACCGACTGCTGAGATCCATATGAAGTATCAGGTAACACTGTACGCCCCATTCAAGAAAGTCGAGGTCGCGGTAGGAGGTCGAGTCGTGATGCATAACCAAGGGGCTAAGACTTTGATCGGCTAAGTAGAGGGTCGGCCTTTGAGAGGCTTGACCAAGTTGGTGATCTTAGAGATAAGCTATCCAGATCAAGGAGTATTTCCATCTCCAGAAGAGAAGAAGCAGGATGCCAACCCCAATGAGGCTGAGAAGAGGGGTTGGGGGAAGTGAACAATATATAGAGGTCTGTGGCAAGGGAACCTTTGGTTCATTTGACCAAGGTGGCAGGGGATCATATCGTCCAGGCTGACATTGTGGTAGCAGTCGATAGGCCATGTAATGACTCAATTCAAATGTTAGAGGATAAAATTTGAGACATCCTCAAAATCTGAGATCCCTTATAGAGGGGAAATTTAAAAGGCTCTCCCTTCGTGGCTAGGATTGTCAACTTTCCAACCCCACCAATTTTAAGCCACCAATGATCACTCCCAAGTATGATGGGAGAACTAATTTGGTTCACCACATTGAGATGTACCAGTTGATTATAGACATCCACTCACTCTTAGATGAAATGAGGTGTCGTGCCTTTTTAAGAAATTTGACTAGAGGAGCTCATGTATGGTTCACTTCACTCACAAATAGTTTAATTGAGAATTTCAAGAAAGTCACAGAGAGATTCATACACAACTTCTTCTATAGGGCGAGGTTTAACAAGGAAAAGTTAGAAGTGGAGGACTATGAAGAAAGCATTGCAATGAAAGCATTGATAGGAGGTCTACAGAAGGGAAAATTTCTCTAAAATATTATTAAGGACCCACCAAAGTCTATGGATGAGGTATTGGCGGTGGTCGGGAAGGTCATGAACGCCGAGAAAGCTATGGAAGCAAAGTATGAGAATGAAAAGGGGACAAGCAGTGGGGGAGACTTCCAAAAGAAGAGCGAAAATGGAAAAAAGACGTAAGTAGACAATAAGTTTACCGACTACACTCCCCTCATGGTCATCTGTGAGCATATCTTAATTGATATCAAGAATGATCGGTCCCTGAGGTGGCCCAAAAATCTAAAAGCTCCCCCTCATAAGAGGAAAAAAACCTATGGTATGAATTTCACTAGGACCACGGGCGCCTGGTCGACAAATGTTTTGATCTGAAGGATGAGATTGAGAGATGGTCAAGACTAGGAAGCTGAGAAAATATGTAAGCAGTGGTAGTTCAAGGGGAGGTCGATACGACCCCAGAAAAATAATAGATGATAAGTGTAAAGAGGATGCTCTTGGGAAAAGAATGATGCCTTAGATAACGATGATGGGGATGACCAAGACCTGCCACCGAAGGACGATGGTCCCAAAGTTTGCCATCATATGATATCGTTCAATGTAAAGATGATTTGTGGGGGGCTAGCAGGGGGAGGCTCAGAGGTGGCTGACAAAAAGGTACACACTACAGAGGTTAAATCTCTTCCCAAAGTTGAAGCGATTAACTTGGCTGCAGTAAGCACTAAGTTAGAGAAAAGGAAGAAGGTGGATATGGACCCTTTGATTGTGGGTTTTTAAGACTTGACTTCAAAGTTATCCTAGCTCCCCAAGATGACCCTCTAGTGATTACAACCAGAGTTCATGGGTATGATGTGTCGTGAATACTGGTCGACGAAGGAAGTTCGGTCGATGTTATGTTATGTCCATAGTTCAAAGGCCTGGGACTCAATAAGAAGAGGCTCATGCCTTATCATCACCCCATGCTTGGATTCAGCGATGAGAAACTCCATCCATTGGGAATGTATGAGATGGACGTCAGGATTGGAGATGCTTGGCCGAAGAGGCTCACAAAGAAGGTCAATTTATTTTTAATGGATGAAAGCGTATACTCAGCTTATAACATTATCATGGTAATAGTGGCCCTCAAAGAGTTTGAGTTCATTCCCAACACTGTACACCAAATGGTGATATTCGCGACTCCTTACGGGGTAGGGGAAGTCGAAGGTGATCAAGTTTTGGTACATGAATGCTACTTCAACTCAGCCAAGGAGAGGGAATCACTTAAGAAAGTCACCACAACATACAACGTTGATATGTTGGATCCTAGAGATGAGACAAAATTAAAAAAAAGGGGAAGCTGTAAAAGAGGTAGAATCCACTGGCCTCAATGAGGACGAGAAAGAAAAACCATCCAAGTTAGCAAATACCTAAAGAAAGAGGTCAAGGAAGAGCTGATTAAACTGTTAAGGAAGGGACAACACATCTTTTTTTGGAGCCACGAAGATATGCTCAGCATTGACTCAAAAATTCTCTGTCATAAGCTCAATGTGACTGACGATGAAAGGCCGATCTAGAAGAGAAGAAGAGTCTACTCGCAAGAGAAATATGATGTAATCCGGGAGGAGGTGAAAACATTCAAGAAGGCAGACTTCATCAGAGAGGTTATCTACCCAGACTGGTTGGCAAACGTTGTCATCATCCCCAAGGCCAATGGAAAATGGAGGATATGTGTTGACTTTATGGATCTGAACAAAGAATGCTCGAAAGATAGATTCCCCTTACACAAGATTGATCAGGTGGTAGATGCCATAACTTTCCATGAATTAATGAGCTTCATGGATGCCTACTCAAGCTACAACTAGATATTCATGGACATGTTCGATGAAGAGAAAAATTTTATAACTAACAAGGGGACCTACTACTACTATAAGGTCATGCTGATGAGGCGTAAACTTTATATTTAAAACACGTCGTTGGGTGTTTACACCCAATACAAAACAAATACCACAACTTGGTGCACACAATGGAAGTGTAGTGGCAAGTAGGGATCGAATCGATAGGGAATGTCATATAGATTTTAATTGATTTATTGTTTCAAGGATATAAATGTAAAAGGTGATATGGGGTTATAAAGAAAATAAAGAAAAATAGAAGTTACACCATGTAAAAGTAAAGAGAGGATTGGGATCTCATTCGCACCACACGGGTCGAAATACCAACAATTAGAATTCAATCTCGAAAGCCATTAAACTGAGCAATATATTTAAGCATAAACATCATGCAATAGGAATTTAACCCAAAGTGGTAAGATTGAACATTTAATCAGAAATGGTCACACGTGGATTAAATTCGACTTGTCATTTTAAACTCTAACGTTGCATGACAAAGAAAGATAAACGCATAACAATCCGGTTTTAATACACGAGGTTTTAATTAAATGCAATTTTACCCAAAAGCCAACTTTCGGAGCTCGAGGCTCGTTAGTGGAGGAACACAACCCCGGCCCTATTTATCTAAGGGCAATACATGAAACTAAACTAATTTACACTGAAAAAAAACAATAAATAAATGAAATACAAGTTAATCTAGGCAAGAAAAGTAAATGACAACAATGGAAATAAACGAAAAACAAGACAACTATATTAAGGAAGATAAAGAAATAAAATTTAACTTACAGACCAAGGGGAAAAACACCCAAATTGGGAGAAGGGCTTAACTCCCACTAACCAAAGCCTAAAACTAGAACAAATAATAGATATTTACAAAGGAAAACAAAGTCTCACTTATATAGTAAGTGAGAAAAGAAAATAGAAAAGAAAAGGAAAAGGAAAATCAGAACCAAAAGTCGGCCAAAAATAGGGGATCAATCGATCGATCCCTTTGGTCGATCGATCGATCAAACAAAAATGAGCCCGCTGTCTTTGGTCGAAGAGTAAAATCTGAGAGGTCGATCGATCGACCCTTTTGGATGATCGATCGACTGAACAGGTCTTAGCCCAGTGGTTATGATTGAAGGCAAAATATGAGGAGTCGATCGATCTCAGGTATGCAACCTCCCCTGCTTTAGGTTGAATGAAATCCTCTTCCGCTCAAAGTCTTGTAACTCCTTCATTCTAGATCAGAATCGTGCATCGTTTGCTGCCACATGATCGCTCAGAGGGCTAAAACTTTCATGAAGATATTGGGCCAGTTGCCCAAATTATGAAATGACAAAAATTTCCATTGGGCGTGCGGATTTGCATGAAACTTCACCGGAATGCGTCTGAACTTCATACTACGCAAGGAAATACCGATAAAAGCTCAATTAACCCCTGCAAAGCATGTATATATAAAAATTCAAGATTTTCTAGTTAACGAGCATAAATATAGAGATTTAGGTACCCGAGGGAGCTAATAGGCGTAGGTTAACGGGTGAAATATGCAATATTTGCATCGTATCACACGCCCTAAATTACACATTACTAGTCCCTAGAAATGAAATAGGATACAACAAGAACTATAAGTAAACCAAAAGCAGGATACAAGTACAAAAAGGGGATAAAAAAGGATAAGGCTAGTTTCGTGGGCGAACGGTTGGATTTAGCGCATGCAATAAGTCGTTAAACCCCTAGGTTACCCTAGTGGACGAGTGTTGTCTCGTGAGGGTTTTCAAGGATGAAACCCACCAACATCAAATAGTTTACTCAAAATATGCCCAAGTCAACATGCGACAAACTCAACAACAACAAAAAAGATTTCAAACGCATTTTTAGCATATTTAACGAATTCAAGCTAAAGTCCGTTGTTATTTACAGGTTGAATGCACCTCGTAGAATTAAACTTTAAAAGAGGGAGGGGGAGAGCACATGCATAGTGTTATTTGGGAAAAAATTAAATAAATTGGATAAGCGTTAAAGCAAGAATATATTCAATCCTCATGGGCATCACGCTCATCAAATGAATTCACTCGAAATAGGGAGGTAACACACGAAACATGCAGGCATAAAGAGTAAATGTGAATGGAAACTAGGACGCACACATGTCACAAATGAAGAACGCTATATAGGAAATGAAAAACTTAAATCTCAATGAAAGATATCGCACATTAAAAGAGGCGATATGTATTTTCACAGATTATCAAAACTATTTTGACTTTTAAATTAAATTCACCCTAAGATCACATAGGACTTGTATATGGTTGTAATGTAGGCTAGGTCAGGGTAAGAAATGAAGGATATATATACAGATTCAAAATGTTCGGAATGAAAACTTGGGATAATGGAATATACGGGCAATTCCTAAAATGGAAAACAAGTTCCATAATCAAGCATTAAACATAACAATTGGAGAGCAACAAGGATTATTGAACTATACATAACACATCTAAACAAACTTTCTCTTTTATTTTCTTTTTTTCATTTTCCCGTGTTTTCTTTCTTTTATTTTATTTTTCACTTATCTTTTTCTCTTTTCTTTTTCACTACACTTTCCTCTTCACTTTTCTCACTCTTTTCATATGCTTAAATTGCAACCAAAATACACAACATCATTCAATACCAAGTAACATTCCAAACAAAGGTATGGAAAGTAATATGTATGGTTTATAACTCCAATGTGGAGTAGGCTATGGGATTTTGGGTTATGAAACGAAACGCTATATTAAGGCTCAAAGGGGTTGACTAGGGAAAACATGTAAGGTGAGGTCTAGGCTAATATGGATGATATAACAAAGATTGCCTATGATCATTTCATAAAGTTTACGCAATTCTCAAGTCAAAACAAACTTCAAAATCATGCTCAAGTAACACATTTCAAAAAATTAACTCAATTAATGAACGATTAAATGAAAGAATAGTGAGATTACCGACGAATTCAACATTTTTAAAGAGAAAAGAATAGTGTATACAATCACAAATAAAGGAAGGTACAAATCTTACTCGGTTTAAGTATATACAATGCAACAAGATATTACCAAGTTATAAAAATCTTTAACCAAATCAATAGAACAAGAAAAGCGCATGTGCTCATGGGATAAAGTTTAATTCACGAAGTTATTCATAATATCAATGATGTGAGGACTAAAGTCTAATAACTTTTAAAATCGAGAACATGCATCGTTGAGTTGTCTATTGGATCGGGCAATTATTGAAATTTATCATCGAAAACAAGGCAAAATGCCCAACAAAGGAGAAAAAAGAATGAAAATTTGCAATTTTTCACAAAAAGGCATACTTAGTAACTAACAAGTAAGAAAATCAATGGATTACACATAAAATGGATAGAATATCCTACACCCCCTAACTTAAATGTTGCATTGTCCTCAATGCTAATCAAGAACACAACACAAAGGTAGGAAAAGAATTATATTACCCAAAATTGGAGCGATTCTCGGATAAGTACAAGTCCAAAGAATCTACAAAACAAGTTAGTACCAAGAATAACAAAAAGTAATAACAAAACGTTTAAGTAATTACACTAGACTAAATTAAAAGGAAAGAAACTAAAAAGAAAGAAATAATAAAAAGCAAACTATTTACAACCTACTATATGGACTTCACACTAACTATAAACTAGAAGTCTAAATAATTGAGGGCCCACACAAACAACATTTTGACTTTAGAAGATCAATAGTGTACCCTCCATAGCATGCACGCCTCCCTAAAAATAGGAATTCCATTTGAACAACGGAAGGCATGTGTAAGGCATAAGAAATGAACCATCGCCAATTATCAATTTTGGGCGGACGATGGGGGATTTGGATAACAAGGGGGAGAGGTACACTTGGGATCCAAGAAAAGTAAATTTGCCTCCCCATGGTTTTTCAATTGGAAAGGAAGGTGGTGCACACATGGGGATACAATCCATCTTGGAAAACAAGTACGTCAAGGAGTCCTCATCGACAAAAGGTGTATAATTTTTAAAAGTTTCTACCGACTCATAGGAATCAATTGGTAATTGTATAGGTTGAATAACAGAAAACAAATATGGTGATGAAATAAATTCAATCTCAATCAACTCATCCTCGGAAGGAGACTGAATTTTGGGGGAGAAAGATTCACATTTGATGAGAAATTCTTTCAACAATTGAGGTGAAACACAAGTTTCCACCTCCACGTTGTTTAGCGCCAAAAAATCAATCTCATTACAAAGTGCTTCAAGTCTCAATCCAGTACTAATAAGGCTTTCCAAACCTTGGGAGTAACAAAGAAAAGTTTCTTCCAAAGTAGGCTTCGTCGGCTTAAGAGCCTCAGACTCCTGATTTGGTTGAAACTCGTCTTCGAAATTATCGAAATAAAAATCATCATTTGATTCGAATAATGAATCCAACTCAAGATCCCACTAAAGATTTTCATTCCGATAAATGTTTTCAAGTCTTTCATTGTCAATAAAATCTTTAAAATGGAAAACTTGAAAACTATCCCCAGAGTAAGAATCATTAGAATGATCGTCGAAACTATAATAGTAGGACATGATTAACTCGGTGTTTGTAGATGGAGAATCCGAGCAAGAAAGTGAGAAACAGCGAATAAAAAGTTCTTAGCGCTCAAATATGCTATCCAGTAAAAAAGGTTAAAACAAAGAATACAAATAGAAAAGAAAAAATACTACGAAATAATAAAACAATTACAGTCTAAAACAAAACATTCCTCGGCAACAGCACCATTTTTTATGAGGCATAAACTTTATATTTAAAACACGTTGTTGGGTGTTTAAGCCCAATACAAAATAAATACCACAACTTGGTATACTAAATGGAAGTGTAGTGGCAAGTAAGGATCGAATCCATGGGGAATGTCATATAGATTTTAATTGATTTATTATTTCAAGAATAAAAATGTAAATGGTGATATGGGGTTATAAAGAAAATAAAGAAAAAGAGAAGTTACACTATGAAAAAGTAAAGCGAGGATCGGGATCGCATTCACACCACACGGGTCGAACTACCAATAATTATAATTCAAGATTCGAAATCTATTTAACCGAGCATTTTAATTAAGCATAAACATCACGCAATAAGGAATTTAACCCAAAGTTATGAGATTAAACATTTAATTAAAAATGGCCACACGCGGATGAAATTCGGATTGTCGCTTTAAACTCTAACGTTGCATCACAGAGCAAGATAAACGCATAACAATCCGCTTTTAATACGCGAGGTTTTAATTAAATGCAATTTTACCCAAAAACCAACTTTCGGAGCTTGATGCCCGTTAATGGCGGAACACAACCCCGACCCTATTTATCTAAGGGCAATACATGAAACTAAACTAATTTACACTAAAAACAATAAATAGATTAAATACAAGTTAATCTAGGCAAGAAAAGTAAATGACAACAATGGAAATAAATGAAAAACAAGACAACTGTGATAAGGAAGACAAAGAAATAAAATGTAACTTACAAACCAAGGGCCAAAACACCCAAAATGGCGGAAGGGCCTAGCTCCCATTAACCAAACCCTAAAACTAGAATAAATGATAGATATTTACAAAGGAAATGTGACACCCCGAGTAATTAAATACCGGGTAGCTACTCCTTTATTAAATCAATACAAAATGCCAAGTTGGTCCTGTTAATAGCATCACTGTCGAAAACATTTTAATAATTACTAACCACCTAGTATTTAAAAAGTAAGTTGCCAAATTTTAAGTTAAGTCTGATTAACATGCAATAAAAGAGTAATGGAAGAACAACATAATCCATTCACCATAATGAAGTAATGAATAACTAACAAAGTAAATATAAATCCGGAGGAAAACTCCTCACCACAATCCCACAACTGAAAAATAATACGACAAGTCTGAATCCTGAATAATTACATGCCCGAAGTCTGAATAACTGAAATAAATGAAAAGTCTCTAAAAGCAATGGGCGACATGCCCTACAACTGATAACTGATAAATATGGAGTCAAGGTAGATGAAGCGTCTACAAGCAAAGTCCTGTAACTTCCATAAACAGCTACAGCTCGTCACCTGAATGAGAATCCTAAGCATGGTGTCCTTGTGGCTGGGTACCTAAAATGGTTTTTACAAAAATAGATTTGAAAGCAAATGGGTCAGAGCCTGAAAGTGGAAATCATTTTAAAAATAGCAATTGTTTTAATAACATTAAAACATTAAATGCAAAATACATGTTAGGACGTGCACTCACATGAAATTCTCACCTCTCGACTACATGTGCACTCCTAACGTACCGTACCCATCTAAATGACCTACATATCTAACCAAACCGTAATAAGTTCTACCCCTTACTACTCGATTCCCATATTACATTCTAGCATTATCAAATAAATAGAGGGCTTCACTTAAACTCAGATTCTCAATTAGTAATACCATTCACTATCAGTTAACCCGTTATGTTCTCTCACTACATTACCATAATATTATTCACAAAACCAATCATGAAAGTTCCCATTAATTAAGTGTATATTATTCACGTCATAAATATACAATACAAGCACCCCGAGACTAGCTGCGGTGCACACATACTCTGCTATCCATCCCGGTACATCACGTACATAAGGATCACATATTTCGAATCTCTCAGGAATAGTTCTCAGATAACAACATCACAAATAATGGAGGCGAACACAGTCACATCACATGGGTCACGCACATAACTGCGCTCCCACGATCAGCAGACTTATTAACATCCCAATAAGTCCTTCTCTGACCTATGTTCATCGAGGTAACCAGTCTAAATCCGGGTAACACAAGGATTAGAGGGCCCTAAGCGAACGTAAACCTCCTGTGATAGCAAGTATGGTAGGTATGTCATACACATAAAATTAATACATATAATAAGTATTCACACATCTTAGTAATCACCATAATATATTGGTGGTACACTTCTCATTCTCGTATCGACATATAATACTATACAATTTATATGTTCTCGGTTAATATAATAAATTGGGTCGTCAATAGTTCTCACAACGTAATAGACACTCGCGTCCTACTTCACATTTACCCTTAGATTCAATCTACACTTCTAGGTTTGACTCCTCATTATATCCCAAACATCCCAAATATCATAATTAATCATCAAGGGAAGGTTATCTCTACATATACACAAGGTTACGGGACACTCGGGATAAAAACAGGCTAAAAAGCCTAAACTGTCAACTCGTTCGAAGTCTCGTTCGAACGAGATTATCGAACAAACTTCACCCTCGTTAGAATTCAAAGGTCAACTCGTTAGAAGCTCATTCGAACGAGCTTATTCGAATGACCTGGGCAGGTCTTCTAATGAGTGGCCAGTTTCGAGCCCAGAAATCCTTATTTCGTTTTTCCCAATTTTCTTCACTCCTAATCCCACATAAAAATCGACCCAACATCATTTTAAGGTTCATAATTCATACTAAACACTCATAGGTCATAATCAAACGTTTATATAGGGCTAACTCATCTTAAATATTATCAAATCTTCAAATCTCTTCATTTATCCCCAAATTATATGAACATGAACCCTAACATTTATAAATCATCATTGAACCTACTAAAATCCATTTTTGTTTCATCCAAGATATTATTAACATCAGAATAATCGCCTACATATAATGCTACATGCAATTCCTCATCAATATGTAAGATTCTATTTCCAATTTAATGGGTTTTTCATTAACTCCCAAGAACAATCAGATTTTTATCAATTCCTACACATGGAAGAAACATTCTTTGCAAAATAACGAAATTAAACACTTGCCTTATTGGAATCTCTGATTTTGATGTCGATTTGATGGAGTATTATCTCTCTCTCTGCAGAATCCTTCTATCTCTTCCGCTCCAAGCTCTTCTCTAATAGTGGCAATGGAGGCTAGGGTTTGTCTTAGGAACTTTTGGGCAATTTCTAATAACCCCCGTAGCCCTCTAATTAGTAAATGGATGGTAATGGGTTAGTGGGTGTTTTAATTTTCCATTTAAAACTCCTAAAATTCGTTAATAAAAAATCCCAAAATTCTAAAATTACCAAACTGCCCTTTTGGGTTGCCGATATGGCCTAAAAATACCCCGGGACCCAAACCAACCCCCCGGCTAGTGTTTTCTGACTATTTCGACCCTTCTGGATGCGTTGGCGCACTCAAAACAACCATACGGATAATAGAACTAAAATTCACTTTTTAATTAGAATAAATATTTCTCTGACGCGACTGTCACACGCGTCTCAACAAAATTTCCAAATTGCCGTATTTCAATCTCACGACAAATTTCATAATTAACTATTCATATATAATCATATATGCACATATAATCAAATACCAACTCGCATCTCGCTAGTATTTTTAACCCGGATTAATTTCCAATTAATACGCATTTAATTTAATTAATCCCATAAATAAATATCACAAAAATACGGTGTATTACAGGAAAATAAAGGCTTGCTTATATAGTAAGTGATAAAATAAAATATGAAAGAAAAGGAAAGGAAAAAGGAAATCAGAACCAAAAGTCGAACAAAAATAGGGGATCGATCGATCGACCCCTTTGGTTGATCGATCGATCAAACAAAAATGAGCCCACTGTCTTTGGCCGAAGAGTAAAAACTAATGGGTCGATCAATCGACTGAATAGGTCTTAGCCCAAAGGTTATGATTGAAGGAAAAATATGAGGAGTCGATCGATCGACTCTTCTGGTTGATCGATCGATTGATCAGGTATGCTACCTCCCCTACTTTGGGTTGAATGAAATCCTCTTTCGCTCAAAGTCTCGTAACTTATTCATTCTAGCTCAAAATTGCACACTTATGGAAACGTGAAGCTCGCTTAGAGGGATACAACTTACATGAACACATTGGGCCAGTTTCCCAAATTGTGAAATGACAAAAATGCCCTTACACATGCAGATTTGTATGATACTTTTCTGAAATGCGTCCGAACTTCTTACTAAGCACCGAAATATCTACGAAATTCCAATTAACCCTTGAAAAGCATGTATATATAGAAATTCGAGGTTATCTGGTTAACGAGCATAAATATAAAGATTTAGGTACCCGATGGGGTTAATAAGGCGTAGGTTAACGGGCGAAATACGCAATATTTGTATCGTATCACATGCCCTTTAGGTTGAAGAATGCTAGGGCAATGTATCAGAGGCTAGTCAATGAAAATGTTTGAGGACCATATTGTGAAGATAATGGAAGTGTACATCGACGACATGTTGATGAAGAGCCTCAAGGCCGACACACATATGGCCGACCTTTCACACACTTTTAATACAATGAACAAGTACATGATGAAACTTAACCCTGCCAAATGTGTCTTCAGTGTGGGTGCAGGAAAGTTTTTAGGATTCATTGTTAATCAGATGGGAATTGAATCCAATCCCGAGAAGATCAAGGCCTTATTAGAGATGAAGAATCCTACGACGATAAAGGATGTGCAAAGACTGACTGGAAGAGTGGCAACATTAAACAGGTTTTTATTTAGAGCCACTGATAAATGACTTCCTTTCTTTAAAGTATTAAGAAAAGCATTTGAATGGGATAATGATTGTGATAGAGATTTTAAGGATTTGAAGTCCTATCTCGGCTCTCCACTCTTATTATCTAGACCAGTTCAAGGGGAGAGGTTGTACCTTTATTTAGTAATGTCAGAGTGGCCATCAGTGCTACTATTGTAAGAAAAGAGGATGGATTTCAAAAACTAGTGTATTTTAATAATAACACACTCCAAGGGGTCTAGAAGAGGTGACCCAAAATGGAGAAATTGGCCTTTGCACTTATCTATGCCTCGAGGAAGATGAAACCCTCTTTTTAGGCACATACCATGGTGGTCCTCACAGACTCACCCCTCAGACAGGTCATTCACAAGCCTGAGAAATCAGGTAGACTAAAGGTTTGGGCAATTGAATTGGGATAGTTCGACATCATCTACCATTGAGAACGGCTATTAAGGGACAAGCCCTAGATAAATTTGTGGTCGAGTTCACCTGGGATGAGGCTAACCCTAATGATAATGAAGATGTTGAAGCTACTGCTTATGAGCCAGAAAACAAATTGTCTCCTCCCCCGAATGAGGCCAAGATGAGTTCAGTAAAAAACAAAGTGTCTGAAAATGAGGAGTAAGGGTATCTTTTCAAGAATGGTGCCCTAGAAGATGGTAATGTTTTGCAAAATAGTATTACATGGAGCCTCTGTATTGATGGGTCTTCATGTGAAAGTGGAAGCAGGGCAGGATTGATAGTGTCAGCACTAGATGGGATCAATATTGAATTTCCAGTAATGAATATGAGTACAAGGCCCTCCTAGAAGGTATCTCCCTTTCCCGGGCACTAAATGTTATCCAACTCCTTTTTCATAGTGACTCTAGGTTGGTTGTTAATCAAATCTTGGGGGCATACAAGGATAAAGATGATAGAATGGCAAAGTAGCTGGAAAGGGTTAGGATAGCATTAAATCATTTTTCTAAAGTAAAACTAAAGAGGATACCTTGACTGGAAAATGGCCAAGCCGATGCTCTGGAAAGGTTAGCTTCGACCACCCGAACTGAAATTAGGAGAACAGTCTCGATAGAGATTTTCCATTGGCTAACGATCAAGGGAGAAGAGAATACCGTGGAATTTTGTTTCAATGTTAGTTTGGGAGCCTCCTGGATGGACCCTATAGTCTGTTACATTAGAGATGCAGAGCTTCCTGAGTCCAAGGGAGAGAAAAATAAATTGAGTTACAAAGCTCCCAAGTTCTCCATCGTAAGAGTAATCTTATATAAGAATGGTTTCATGCTTCCTCTACTCACATGTGTCCATCCATCTGAGGTAGATTATATATTAAAGGACGTACATGAAGGGTCATGTTTCAACCACATTGGAGGAATGTCGTTGGCTAAGAGGATCATTACACAGGGCTATTGGTGGTCGACGGTAGCCAAAGATGCAACTGTATAAGTGAAGAAATGAGACAAATGCCAGAGATTTGCTACAATACCCCATCAACCATATCATACCCTTACCTCTATTACTTATCCTTGGCCTTTTGATGTTTGGGGATTGACCTAGTTGGACCATTACCAAGAGCTACGAATAACTATTGTTACTTGATCGTGGCAATAGATTATGTTTCAAAGTGGGTAGAGGCCGAGCCGATGATTAAAATCATGAAGAAAAAACCCTTTCAGTTTATCTGGAAAAATATCATCTATAGGTACGCCCTACCCAATACTCTAATTTATGATAATGGAACGTAGTTCAAGAATGTCTGCCTGGAAAAATATTATGAACGAGTCAGTATCAAGCGGTTCTTCTCTGCTCCTAGAAGACCCTAGACTAATGGGTAGACAGAAGTAACAAATAGGACAATCCATAATGGAATTAAGAAGAGATTAGAAGACGCCAAAGGCGGTGGGTTGAAGAAGTATATGTTGTCCTTTGGGATTTCAGGACGATGAAAAGGACTCCCACTAGGGAAACTCCATTTATGTCCGCTTATGGTTCAGAGGCGATAGAGCCAATAGAGGTAGGTCTCCTTACCCACAGGGTTCAGGCCTATGACCTGGAAAAGAATGTTGTTGAAAGAAGGCTTGATTCAAATCTTGTGGAAGAGAGAAGATAAAATACTACTGTTAGGCAAGCTTCCTACTAGTAAAGGACAACGAAGTTCTACAATAAGAGAGTAAAGGCATGCCCACTTAAGATATGAGACCCGGTGTTGAAAAAGGCATGGAAGAAGCATAACAAGCTTCATCCAAATTAGCATGGATCATATAGAGCGATTGAAGAGGTATTACCAGGGACATATAGGTTTGAGAATCTGGAAGGAGAGCCATTCTCCAACCCATGGAACGCCAACCACCTCAAAAAGTATTACCAATGAGATTTCAGTGTTGTTAGTTTCTTTCCAATTCCATTGTAATACATGACTCAGATGGTGAAAGAAATATCAATAAAATTCAATAACAACTCAAGTGTTCCCTCATATGTTGTCCATTTATTTGAATGCTCATTGTTTGTATGCATCAACTCTTCTTAAGATACAAAACATCATTCGTGGTGAAGTATACGTAAGTTTCCCTCGGTGATACGACAGTCCAGACGGGGTCAACCTCGTCCATAAGCTGTCAATAACATAGAAAGACACCATTAAACATTATAAATTAGTGGATCCAAATTAAAAATAACTTAGTTGTGGTTCATTATCAAACATCGTTAATTTAGTGGATCTACTCTCTCGATCAAGACGACAGTGCATGGACAAGACAACACTCATCCATACACTCTCAAAATATCGAGATGGAACTTATGCTTAAACACCATAATTTGGTGGATGCAAATTAAAAATCACTTAGTTGGGGTTCATTATTAAACATCATTAATTTGGCAGATCTACTCTCACGATTGAGACGACAGTGCATGGACGAGATTACACTCATCCATACATTCTCAAAATGATGAGAGGGGACTTTATGCTTAAGCATCATAATTTAGTGAATGTCAGATCACTTGATTGTGATTGATATATAACATCATCAATTTGGTAGAGACAAGACAAACATCATTAACTTGGTGATCATATATTTATAACATCATTAATATGGTGGATAAACTCTCTCGGCTAAGACAACAGTGTGTGGACGAGGTGACCCTTGACTAGGCACTCTCACAACGATGAGAGGGAACTTGACACAACATCATAATTTGGCGACATCAAATTTCATAGTTTGACCACTATCATCTCATCCAAAGATGAGACGATGACATAGTTTGAATTTATGGCATACAAACAAATTAAGACGGGATGCAGATCAATGAACAACAAAAAATATTCCATTCATTCACAAATTAAAATATGAGTACTCAGAGGATGATAAAAAATTTGGAATTTCACCCCATAAAATAAACTGTTCAAATGAGGAAGATTACAAGCAGATTAGGGTATCGACCACAGACGGACACCCTATGGAGTTGGCTTAATAATGATGGTGGTAGACCCCTTAGCATTAGTCTCATTATAGACAACCCCATCCTCAGCACGAACCATCTAAACTTGGCCATCTATCAGTAGGGTATCAGTTCGCATGGCCATGACCTTAGCTGCGACCATCAACTCAACAAACTCCAGTGACACATAAAAGAGAGGATTCGACATGTCTGGTGCCTCCAACACAGGTCGTATGGAAGAGACAACCTCAGAAAATTGAGTCGTGATTCATCGGTAGGCCGACTTTACACCCCTCTCAAGGTATATGATGTCGTAGCTACCAAAATCTTCTGAAGCCTTAAAGGATTCGACTACCTCGGCCTTGATCCTCTCAATTGACTCTACGAATATGGCATTATTTTTGTCCTTTTGCATGGCAACTACAAGTTCTCTGGTATAAGCAGCCAACTGTGTGATCAGGTCCTGTTATTTTTCTTTGAGGTCGTTATCCTTTTTTATCAGGGCATTTTATCTTAGATTCAAATCATTATGAGATTGTTTAAGGTCGACCAGGCATGCCTCTAGTCACTTCTTCTGCTTTTCCTCAGATTTAAGAACTCTCTCAACCTCTTAAATCTTTGGATAATTATCAACCATCCATTTATTGGCCGAGGCAAAGGAAGAAAGAAAAAACACAAGTGTTAGTACTGACAAACAAAGTAAAAGATAAGATAACAAGCTATTCACTAAAATAAAATACTTGCACCATCAGATGAAGGACTAAGTTAAAGACTTGAGGGGTAGGCATCTTCTTCAAGAACTCGTATTCATCCTTGGTTGGGACTCCTAACATGACCCTCTTTGATCTTGTGGCCAAGAGAAGAATTGAGCTTGGGCAGTTCCTAAGTTGGGTTATGTTGTTTTGCCAATACTCCTAGAAGAAGTCCCTAGAGAAGGAACTCGGCTCAAAATTGCTCGGCACTGATTGGTCGGGAGAAATCATCCTCATCCTCTAAGCATCTCGCTCAGACCGAATCTCAGAGGGAACCTATTGGTGGGTTCTCTTTTAGCCCACCTCTGTCAATGTCGGCTCGGTAGTATCCATATTCTTCATCTGACTTTTTCCAGTCGCCTATTTTTTCTTGCTAAGATCATTGTGAAGAATTGGTACATTCATATTCCAAAATTCCTCAAATATATGAGGAGTAAAATCAAGAAAATAGAAATGACGAATCATTAGTCACAAGAACACGAGACGAGGAAACACTTGAACAAAAATCAAAGAAATATTTCACTTATAAAGGTCATCCAAGGGATTAACCTCCAGCCGAGATTTCTCTAGGAAGTCAGGAGACATCAAGTCTTCAAAGGTAGGGAGTTCGCCATTCTTCCCTTGGCCTTTGAGAAATTTAACTCTATCCCTATTTGCTACACTGAGGTCAGGATCTAACTTGAAAGACATTAAAGGCTTCACCCAGGTACAGAAAACCCTCGGCCCACTTTCTTTCCACTCTTGGTCGACATCGACTAGAAATTACCAAGCCCCGAAAGCAAAAAAGAACCTCTCTTTCCAACTATGGTTAGAAGTCTGACTGATATGAAGATCTTATTCTCAGACTTCCTAGATCCTAGGCAATATTAGCCAGCTTGGTTTGTAGAGGACGAGACCTAGTAGCAAACCTTAAAGATTTCAACTAATGGCTCATACTCATACTTATTTCTCTAGAAATAAACATAGCCTAGTATAATCCTCTAGGAGTTTGGAGCTATCTAAGTAGGGTCAAGGACAAGACTAGAAATAATGGCTCGTATAGCCGGGTCAAAGGGAAGATAAAAGTTAACCCTGAACATTTGATCGTAGAGGGAAATTTCTCCCTCTCGTCCATCATACACTCTCTCTTCCTCGTTCGGTACGTGTAGGACGACATCATGTTTGATGCCATACAAATATCTAAAATAAAGAAGGTCAAGTTCCTTGATGGATGATTGATACCACTCGGTGTATGAGAAGTCTACAAGCTCATCAGCCACAGAATATTCCTCAACCTCTCCCCCAGCCTCTTCATTATCATCATCCACATTATCGGTGAGAGGCACAATAATGGGAGCACCATAAGGATACTTTTCCTAGAACTATGCATCAATCATAGCAGATAGAGGAATAGTAATTGGGGGAAGCTCTGTATTGACACTCGTCTCGGTGGATTCTGATAGGATCTCAATAGAAGAGTCATCTAGCTCGGACGCCTCGGCTTAACCATGTGATAAGGCCCAACATGTGGCATCAGGTTCTCCCTTCCCCACAGGTTGAGTTGGTGAAAACCTAATTGGCCTCCTCATATGAATCTTTATTATCGTCCCATGCAGAGGATGAGCCGACCATATCTTTGGCATAGGGAAAAATTATCTTTAAAGGGATGGGAAAAAGAGGTTGTCTCCAAACTGGCTCGGCTTGAAGCGTGACCTCGGCCTCTTCCTCTAACCTACGTATCTCGTGAAAATACCTCTCCCTAAGGATAGGATATTGAAATGCTAGTTCATAAAGGGTCTTTAACATTCAAAAGCCAAGGCTTTGAATAAATTTTACTCAAAGATCAAAGGGGAGAAATGAATCAATTTGTGGGTGAAGAATCAAGAATTGTTTATAGGTTCGCCTGAGAAGATGATTGAAATGTTGCCGGAGTAAAATGAAAAACCTTATTATAGGATAAGAAACTAAACAATATTGAAAGAAATGTAAACAAAGAGTTACCTGGAAGGAAGTGAGGAACGAGGAAGAAAGAATGGCCTTGGGAGATGGTTGGGAACATAGGAACAGGAGGCGGGTAACTCTGGTTCTAGAGAGAGGACGCACGAAGAATTAGAATGCAAGGGAAGGAGAAATGGTTTTAGAAAAACCATTTAAATAGTAGTAATGATTTGTGCACATTTTACAAGGCGGCGCATAATTACCCATATTCCTCATCATGCCAAGCGCAAAACTCGAAGTGTTTAAGCCATCACTCATTCCTCGATTAGATACAACCCTATGGGAACTGTGAAAGTTGTCACCTCAGGCTTCCACTCACTTGATAGATGCTATGTGTCCTCCCAATATATCCGATCAGTGTCATCATATGACATAACATCATTACCCCTCAACCTCATCCACTCGTAAGAGACTAAGGTTTAGGGGTGGTTGATATGCCAATTGTGGCCTCGTCCATGATCACCCAGCCTCAGCCATAGCTGACCTTCGCCAATTGTCTACAAGTTGGGCCTTGCAACTCGGCTATGTAAGACTCGATCAGACTAACTCGCTCTATGGAGCAGTAAAGGGTGCCTCGGCCTTGGCCTTCGATAACCAGCTAACATAAGTAACTGTATTGTTTCTAGGGATTGGGTACCCTCATTCTCAGCCACTTATAGTCCGACCCTAGGACAAGGTCAACGAGCACTATAGGTGTCAAATATTCGATGGTTCATAGATCTACAAGTGTAACCTCGTCTGTAGTGGTCAGTCAAGGTCACATCGCCGATAGAACGCATGGATTGGGAGATGCGTGGAGATGTGCACATGGATGTGTGACACATGTGAACTAAAATCATTATACCCAGATCACTCCCTCGTGTGAGGGAATATTTGATCACCATGATATACAGGTGATGGTGCTAGGTTTCTTCTTCAGATTGGCTATCTCATTTACACATGCTCATTGCATGCTTGTGGGCTACACTACACCTCCCCAAGAACTGTATATATTGTTCATCTTCTACCTTGTAGAGGATATCTTAATCAAAACCCTAGCAAAAATCTGCTCATTTGTATCCATAAGAGAGAGAAAGCTTGAGTGTTGTAACCCAGGCCATTAGTGCCATATTTATTAATGGATTTCACTCAAACACACATAGTGGACGTAGGATCCGATCGAACCACTTAAATTCTAGTGTTCTTCCTCTTCTCCTCATCTCTCTCCACTGTTATATTGCTATATTTCTACTATATTTCTTCCATTGTTATACTGGTGTGAGCTTATTCATCACTTTGACCTGGTGGTGCTATTTCCAGCATCATCGGGCATGTTTTTAAGCCTATGTAGAAATTTACAAATTTTTCTCAGACTCTCAAATCGAGAGTCCCTAGACCACGCAATTAGTTCGTACGAGTTAGTTGGTCTCGTGTTAGTGTTCGTGCCTCTTACAAGGTCATTAGAAGCTATTTTTGGTTGTCATTGTCTGTCGGCATGTTTTTAAGCCTAATTGTAGATATTTGAAAATTTTCATCATGCTCTCAACTAGGTAGTCCCGTGAATATAAAGTTTGTTCCTATAAAGTGCATTGGTCCCGTGCATGGTGTCCGTACCTCTAATGGGGTCGTTTGGGAACTATTTTCGGTTTTCTCCCTTTATGGTCATATTTTGAAGTCTAACTGTAGGCATTTGTAAATTTTCTCCATGCTCTTAAATAGAGAGTCCCATCGATATTCGATTAGTTCCTATGAGTTCTATTGGTCCAGTGTAAGGTGTTTGTGCATCTAACGGGGACGTTTAGGTGTTGTTTTATGTTTTTGCCCTCCATAGTCATGTTTTTTTACATTAAGTGTATTTATTTGAAAATTTTCATCATGGTATCAAACCGGGAGCCTTATGACTACGCGGTCAGTTCCTAAGATTACATTGATCCCTTGCAAGGTGTTTGTGCCTCTAACGGGGCCGTTTGAGTTTTCGCCCTCTATGGGGATTTTTTTGGCCAAAGTCTAAATAATTACAAATTTTAATCATATTCTTAAATTGAGAATCTCATGATTATGCGGTGAGTTCTTATGAGTTATATTGGTCCCGCGTGAGGTGTTTGTACCTCTAACACAGGGCTATTTGGGATTATTTTTGGTTTTTTACCCTCTATGGATTTGATTTTAAGCCTAAGTCTAGATATTTGTAAATTTTTGTCATTGTCTTAAACTAGAGTCATGTGTCTATGTGATCAAGTCCTACGAATTACTTTGGTGTCGTATGAGGTTTATGTGCCTCTTACGAGGTCATTTGAGGGATGTTTTATGTTTTCTCCCTCATTGGGAATTTTTTAAGCCTATGTCTATATATTTAAAAAAAAATCAACAGAATCTCAAACCTGGTGTCCTGTCTCCACACAATCAATTCCTACGAGTTACATTTGTCTCGTCTTATAGGACCATTTGGGGGTTGTTTTAGGCTTTCACACTCTATGGGCATGCTTTAAAGCTTAAGTCTATTTATTTGCAAGTTTTCATTATGCTCTCAAACCTGAAGTCCCGATATTACACGGTCAGTTCCTATAATTTACATTGGTTTCGTGCGAGGTGTTCTTAACTCTTACGGGCCGTTTGGGGGCTATTTGTTTTTTCACGCTCTATGGGCAGGCTTTTAAGACTAAGTGTATATATTTATAAATTTTCATCATAATCTCAAATCAGGAGTCCCATAATTATGCATTCTATTCTTACGATTTGATTTGTCCCGTGAGATGTGTTCGTGCCTCTTACAGGACTATTTGGGGGTTATTTTTATATTTTTAGCCTCTGTGAGAATATTTTTAAGCCTAAGTGTAGATATTTTTAAATTTTGTCATACTCACAAATTGGGAGTCTCGTAGCTACGTGGTAAGTTCCTATAAGTTACATTGATACCGTGTGAGGTGTGCATGCCTCTTACGAAGTAGTTGAGGGGTTGTTTTGGGTTTTCTTCCTCTATGGGCTTGTTTTTTAAGTTTAAATATAGATATTTGCATATTTTTGTCATACTCTCAAACATTGAATCCCGTGATTATGCGATCAGTTCCTACGAGTTGCATTGGTCCCTTGTGAGGTGTTCTTGCTTTTAACGGGGATATTTGGATATTATTCGGGATTTTCTCCCTTTATGGACATATTTTAAGCCTAAGTTTAGATATTTACTAATTTCATCAAGCTCTCAAATCGAAAGTCCCATGACTACGCGGTCAATTTTAATGAGTTACATGGACCCGAGCAAGGTGTGCGTGCCTCTTATAGGTCCATTTGGGGGATGGTTTGGATTTTCGCCCTCTATGGGCATATTTTTAAGTTTAAAAATAGTATTAGTAAATATTATCCATATTCTCAAACCCGTAGTTGCATGACTACGCGATTGATTCCTACAAGTTACATTGGTCTTGTGCGAGGTGTCCATGCATTTTATGGGATAGTTTGGGGTTATTTTTGGTTTTTTCCCTCTATGGTCATGTTTTCAAGCTTAAGTCTTGATATTTATAAATTTTCATTATACTCTCAAATCAGGAGTCTCGTGACTACACGGTCAGTTCCTACGAGTTGTATTAGTCACGTACGAGGTGTTTTTGCCTCTTAGGGAGCTGTTTGGGGGATATTTTTTTCCCCTCTATGGGACTGTTTTTAAGCCTAACTGTAGGCATTTGCAAACTTTCATCATGCTCTCAAATCGCGAGTCTTGTGACTATGCAATTTTTTCTTATGAGTTACATTGGTCCCACGCGATGTGTTCGTGGCTTTTCGAGGCCGTTTGGGGGCTATATTGAGTTTTTACCCTCCATGGACATGTTTTTTTAGCCTAACTATAGATATTTATAAATTTTCATCATGCTTTCAAACCAGGATTCTTGAGACTACATTGTCAGTTCCTACGAGTTATATTGGTTTCGTGCAATCTCTTCGTGCCAATAACATGGGTCCATTTGTTTTTTGGGGTTTTCACACTCTATGGAAAGGTTTTTAGGCCTACGTGTAGATATTTTCATCATGCTCTCAAACCAAGAATCACGTGACTATGCGATCACTTTCTTCGAGTTATATTTATCACGTGCGAGGTGTTCGTGCCTCTTTGAAGTCGGTTGGCAGTTATTTTTGGTTTATCCCTCTATGGGAATGTTCATAATCTTAAGCTTATATATTTGCAAATTTTTATCATACTCTCAATTATGGAGTCCTATACTATGCGTTTAGTTCCTATGAGTTACATTAGACCCATGTGAGGTACCCATGTTTCTAACACAGGACCTTTAAGAGGAACTTTTGGGTTTTTGCCCTCTTTTAAGCCTAAGCCCATATTTTTACATATTTTTAGTTCGTAAGAGTTACATTGGTCCCATGGGACGTGTTTGTGTATCTTGGGGGCTATTTTGGGTTTTCCCCTCTATGGACATGTTTTTAAGCCTATGTGTAGTTGTTTACAAATTTTTCTCATACTCTCAAATTGGGAGTCTCGTGACTACACGGTTAATTTCTACGAGTTACATTGGTTCCATGCGAGGTGTTCGTGCCTCTTACAGGGACATTTGTGGATTGTTTTGGGTTTTTTCCCTCTATGGCCATGTTTTTAAGCCTAAGTAAAAATATTTGCAAATTTTTGTCATTATCTCAAACCGGGAGTCTCGTGACTATGCGATTAGTTCTTATGAGTTACATTGGTCATGTGCGGGGTATTCATGCCTCTAAAATGGATGTTTGGGGGTTTCTTTGGGTTTTCTACCTCTCTGGGATGTTTTTAAGCGTAAATCTAGATATTTATAATTTTTTGTCATATTCTAAAATCATGAGTACTAGTTCCTAGGATTTACATTGATCTCGTGCGAGGTGTTCGTGTCTTTTACGGGGCAATTTGGGGACTCTTTTGGGTTTTCTCCCTCGATGGGCATGTTTTTTAGCCTAAGTATAGGTATTTGCAAATTTTTGTCATACTCATAAATCGAGAGTCTCGTGATAATGCGATCAGTTCCTACGAGTTACATTGGTCCCGTATGAGGTGTTCATGTCTCTTATGGGGACGTTTGGGGTCTGTTTTGAATGTTCATCCTCTATAGGCATGTCTTTAAGCCTAGGTATAGTTATTTGCAAATTTTTGTCATTCTCTATAACTGGGAGTGGTGACTGTGCGTTCAGTTCTTACGAATTACATTGGTCCCGTGTGTGATATTCATGCCTATGATGGGTCTGTTTGGGGGTTGTTTTCGGTTTTTCCCTTTATGGACATGTTTTTAAGTCTAACTGTAGATATTTGCAAATTTTTGTCATACTATCAAACCGGGAGTCCCGTGACTATGCGGTCAGTTCCTACGAGTTACATGAGTACCGTAATAGGTGTTCGTGCCTCTTACGGGGTTATTTTAGGTTTCCCCCCTCGGTAGACATGTCTTAAAGCCTAAGTGTAGATATTTGCAAATTTTCATTATTCTGCAAATCGGGAGTCCCGTGACTATGTGGTTAGTTTCTTCGAGTTATATTGGTCCAGTGTGAGGTGTATGTGTCTCTCACAGATCCATTTAGGGGTTGTTTTGGATTTATTTTTCTTTGTTATTATTCATCATATTCTCAAATTGGGAGTCCCATTATTACGCGATCAGTTCATAAGAATTACATTGGTCTCGAGGGACGCATTTGTGCCTCTTATGGGGACATTTGGGGATTGTTTTACATTTTTTCCTTCCATGGGCATGTTTTGAAGCCCAAGTGTAGGAATTTGCAAACTTTTTCCATGCTATCAACTGGAAGTTTTGTGACTACGTGGTGAGTTCCTACAAGTTACATTGGTCCCGTGTGAGGTATTTATGCCTCTTATGGGGCCATTTGGGGGATGTTTCTAATTTCACCCTCTATGGTCATGTTTTTAAGTCTTAGTATAGTTATAAGAAAATCTATCATATTCTCAAACCCTTAGTCCTATGACTATGCGATATGTTCCTATGAGTTATATTGGTCTCATCCGAGGTGTTAGTGTCTTTTACGGGTCCATTTAGGGTTATTTTGGGTTTTTGCCTTTTATGGGATTATTTTTAATACTAGGTCTAGATAGTTATATATTTTTATCTTATTTTCAAATCGAGAACTACATGGTCAGTTCTTACGAGATACATTAGTTCTGTGCGAGGTGTTTATGCCTCTAACATCAGTCTGTTTGGTGGATATTTTGGGTTTTTACCCTCAATGGGCATGTTTTTAAGCCTAAGTTTAGATATTTATAAATTTTCATCATGGTCTCAAACAGGGAGTGACATGACTACAATGTCAGTTCCTAATAGTTACATTGATCCCGTGTGAGGTGTTTGTGCCTCTTATAGGGTTATTGGCAGGATGTTTTAGGTTTCCACCCTCTATGAGCATATTCTTAAGCCTAAGTCTAGATATTTATAAATTTTCATTATACTCTCAAACTGGGAGTCCCGGACTACGCGATCAGTTACTACGAGTTATTTTTGTCCTACTCGAGGTATTCGTGCCTCTTACGGGGCCGTTTGGCGACTATTTTTTGTTTTCATCATCTATGGGCATATTTTTTAGCCTAACTATAGATATGCACATTTTCATCATGCTCTGAAATCAAGAGTCTCGTGATTACATTGTTAATTCCTACGAGGTACATTTTTCCGTACGAGGTCTTAGTGCCATAACACGGATCCATTTTGGGGTTGCTTTGATTTTTCACCTCTATGGGAATGTTTACAAGACTAAGTGTAGGTATTTTCAATTTTTTATCATGATCCCAAACTTGGATTCCTATTACTACACGGTTAGTTCCTACGAGTTACATCGGTCTCATGTGAGGTATTTGTATCTCTTATAGTGTTGTATAGGGGTTGTTTTGAGTTTTTGCCCTCAATGGGCATTTCTTTAAGCCTGTGCAAAAATTTGCATTTTTTTCTCATACTCTTAAGCCGAAAGTATCGAGAGAACGCGGGCAGTTTCTACGAGTTAGATTATTCCCGTGCAAGATATTTGTGCCTCTTACGGAGCCATTTAGAGGCTATTTTTGGTTTTCGACCTCTATGGGCATGTTTTTAAGCCTAATTGTAGATATTTAAAAAATTTCTCCATGGTCTTAAGTCGAATATCCCATGACTGCATGGTTTGTTCCTATGAGTTACATTGGCCTCGTGCGAGGTGTTTGTGCCTCTAACGGGTCTGTTTCGGGTTGTTTTGGGTTTTATTCTCCTACGGGCATGTTTGTTTAGCCTAACTGTACTTTTTTGCAAATTTTCTCCATGCTCTCAAATCGAAAGTCCCTTGACTACACAATTAGCTCCTATGAGTTACATTGGTTCCGTGCGAGTTGCTTGTGCCTTTAGCGGGGCCGTTTGGGGGGGATATTTTGGGTTTTCACCCTCTATGGTCATTTTTTTGCCTAAGTGTATTCATTTGAATATTTCCATCTTGCTCTCAAACCGATAGTCCCGTTACTACTTGGTCAGTTCCTATGAGTTACAATGGTCTCGTGTAAGGTGTTCGTGCTTTTAACAAGGCCGTTTAGGGATGTTTGAGGATTTCTCCCTCTATGGGCATGTTTTTATGACTAACTCTAGATATTTGCAAATTTTCATCATAATCTCAAATCGGGTGTACTATGACTGTGCAGTGAGTTCCTACGAGTTATATTAGTCCCGCACGAGGTGTTTGTGCTTCTAACATGGCCTCGTTTGGTTTTTTTTTTGGTTTTTTCCCTTTATGGATTTATTTTTAAGCCTAAGTCTAGATGTTTTTGTAAATTTTTTACTTTCTACCAAACTGAGAGTCACGTGATTACGCAATTAGTTCTAACGAGTAATAATGGTCCCGTATGAGGCATTTGTGCCTCTTATGAGATCGTTTGGGGACCCTTTTTGGTTTTTGCCCTTCATGGGCATACTTTTAAGCCTAAGTCTATATATTTGAAAATTTTCACCACGATCTCAAATCGGGAGTTCCATGACTATGAGGTCACATCCTATGAGCTATAATTGTCCACTGCATAGTGTGTGTGCCTCGAACGGGGCCATTTGGCTGTTTTGGGTTTTCGCCCTCTATGGGCATATATTTTATCATAAGTGTAATTATTTGAATATTTTATTCATGCTCTCAAACTAGGAGCCTCGTGACTATGCGGTCAATTCCTACGAGATAGAATGGTCCTTGTAAGGTGTCCATGCCTCTAACATGGCCGTTTGGGTATGTTTTGGGATTTTTCCATCAATGGGAATGTTTTAAGCCTAAATGTAAATATTTTAAATTTTTCATCATATTATTAAATAAAGAGTCATATGACAATGTAGTGAGTTCCTACGAGTTAGATTGGTCCCATGAAAGTGTTCGTGCCTCTTACACGACCATTTGGGAGTTATTTTTTTATTTTTGACCTCTATGGGCAGGTTTTTAAGCCTAACTATAGATATTTTAAAAAAAAAACATAATGGTCTCAAATCGGGAGTCTTGTGACTACATGATTTGTTCCTACGAGTAGTGTCCTGCGAGGTGTTATTGCCTCTAACGGGTACGTTTGGGGGTTAGTTTGAGTTTTCTCCCTCTATGGGCATGTTTTTTAGCCTAACTGTAGTTATTTGCAAATTGTCTCCATGCTCACAAATTAAGAGTTCCTTGACTACACGATCAGTTTTTATGACTTGTGTTTCTCCCGTGTGAGGTGTTTGTCCCTTTAATGGGACCGTTTGGGGTGTTTGTTTTGGGTTTTGGCCCTCTATGGGCATATTTTTTTGCCTAAGTGTATTTATTTGACTATTTTCATCATGATCTCAAACTAGAAGTCTCAGTTCCTACGAGTTATAATGATTCGATGTAAGTTGTTCGTGCCTCTAACGGGGCCGTTTGGGGCTATTTTAAGATTTCGCCCTCAATGGGCATGTTTTTAAGCCTAACTCTAGATATGTGTAAAATTTCATCATATTCAAACCGAGAGTCTTATGACTCTGTCGTGAGTTCCTACGAGTTATATTGGCCCCGGGTGAGATGTTTATGCCTCTTACAGAAAGTCATTTGGGGTTGTTTTGGGTTTTTGCCCTCTATGGGTTTATTTCTAAGCCTCTGTATAGATATTTGTAAATTTTTCCACTCTCTCAAATCGGGAGTCACGTGACTACGCGATCAGTTCCAATGAGTTTTATTGGTCATGTACGATGCTTTCGTGCCTCTTATGAGGCCATGCATATGGAAAGTTTTAATTATTTAATTTTTATTAGGTTAAGTTTTTACTACACATGAATATATAATTGCACACAGGTGGAAATTACCTTTTTTTATATCCATGCACTAAATCATTTGTTGTGCAATTTCTCGTATGATTTTAGGAAATTTCGTTCTTGTACCTTCAAAGGGAAAATTGTAGACTTTAGATCATAATATATAGAATACATATAATCAAAGAAGAAGAATTCGATTAATTTTGTATGTACTTACTCCCTCAAATCCTCAACTTCTTCTTGCGATTCGAAGGCATAACGAGTTGCTTGCTCATATTGTAGATTAGTGAGTTTCACCTTTTTAGGGTTACCAAAAGGCAATTCATCCCCAAACTCTCCAGGCTCCTTGATCACTCATTATCCATGAGGATTGGACATCCTTAGCTTTTGTTTTAGCATATATTACTGAGCGTATGGAACTGATTCCACATTTATATATTCTTCAGGAATTAACCCTCCAATATACCATATATTCCTTATGTAATCTTTGAAAGTTTTCATCAAGGACTCAAAATGAGACATCCAATATAACTAATGGGACCACACAATAAAGCCTCATCACATAAATGCGAAAGCAGGTGGATAATGATATCAAAGAACGATAAAGGATATATTTCCCTAATACACAGATTGCCCAACTAAAGTTAATTTCACAAATTCAATGTTTTTTTTATTTACCAGTTTTGTCTAAAGTAGATGAAAGTACAAACTTTTTTGCATAATTTCCCCACAGAGATATTTATTCTCTGAAAATAAATGCCTAAATAATAGAGGTATTAATTGTATGATGACATGCTAGTCATGACATTTTCACTATTTCAAATCATTTGTTTGGTAGCTTACTACCTCGCAAATTACCCTAATAAGCAATCAGAATCTTCAGGTTGACAAATGTGTTTAGGTTGATCTTTTTTCACTAGTAGTCAAAGTGAAATCATCCTAGAGATAGAAATTCTTCCTGATGTGGGATCAATTTTTAACCATAATTTCTTCTTTATTTTCATCTTCTGCAAATCACAGCATGCCCACTCTCCATATTTTGAATGATATCCCCCAAAACATGTTCTAATCAGATGTTACGAAACATTCTTTTCCTTGAGCAACACATCAATTACAAGCTTTACACGTTGATGTTTCCAATACGGGAAGTCAAAAAATATTAATTGTCTTAACCATGCCTTCATTTTACTAGGGTCATTTAGAGTATATTTATGCTTTAGGTCTATTAAATGAGGGTGTTTGCCTACATAGTATTACCCGAAGGCATAGACTTCTCCTTATCCTCGATTTATTGACCAATAAAACGAGCAAGTTTCGTCATACCCTCATGGTCGACAAGTTAGAACTTATACTCGTCTATCCTAAAAGTGTGATTGGTCAGTAGAAATCTATGATGACCCATAGAAATCATCTTAGCACTATGATGTATTCAAATGGATTCAGTTTTCTCCCCACATATGGGACATCCATATTATCCACACACATTATAACCAAACAAGGTGCCAAAATAAGGAAGGTCATGGATTGCCCACATCACCATTCCTTTAAGTGTGAAATCTTCACCCTTATGAGAGTCGAATACCCTTGCACCTTTATCCCATGAATCTTTAAGTTCTTCGATCAATGGGGATAAGAATATATTAATATCCTCCTCGTAAGCCTTCGACTTGGGTATTAATAAAGACAATAATATTAACTCCTTTGGTATCAATAAAGACAATAGTTTTAACTCCTTAAGGATAAAGTTTTCATCATACTCTAAAATTGAGAGTCCAATGACCACACGATTAGTTCCAATGAATTACATTAGTCCAGTACGAGTGCTTGTGCCTCTTATGGGGCCCTTTGGGGTTGTTTTGTGTTTTCACCTGTTATGAGCATGCTTTAAGCCTAAGTCTAGATATTTGAAACTTTTCATCGTACTCTCAAATCGGGACTCCCCTGACTACGCGTTCAAATCCTACGAGTTATATGGGTCCCGTATGAGGTGTTTGTTCCTCTTACAGGACCGTTTAGGATTTTCTCCCTATATGAGCATGTCTTAAGCCTAAGTGTAAATATATATAAATTTTAATCATATTATTAAATCGGGGGTCTTGTGATTATGTGTTTGGGGGGGTTATTCTGGGCTTGAGCCCTTTATGGGCATGATTTTAAGCATAAGTGTATATTTTAAAATTTTCACTATGCTCTCAAACTGGGAGTACCGTGACTACACGATCAGTTTCTATGAGTTACATTTGTCTCGAGTGAGGTGTTTGTTCCTCCTATGGGGCCGTTTGGGGGCTATTTTGGGTTTTCGCCCTCTTTGGGAATTTTTAAGCCAAAATCTAGATATTTGTAATTTTTAATCATATTCTCAAATCGGGAGTCCCCCCGACTACGACGTCAGTTCTAACGAAATACATTGGTCCCGTGCGAGATGCGCGTGCCTCTTATAAGGCTATTTGGGGGCTCTTTTGCATTTTCTCTCTCTATGGGCAGGCTTTTAAGCCTAAGTGTAGTTATTCTCTAATTTTCATTATACTCTTAAATCATGACTCCTGATTTGGGAGTCCCATGACTTCACAGTTAGTTTCTACAAATTACATTAGTCCCATGCAAGGTGTTCGTGCCTCTAACAAGGCCTTTTGAGGCCTGTTTTGGGTTTTCACCCTCTATGGTCATGTTTTTAAGACTACATCTAATTTATAAATTCTCATTATATTTTCAAATCAAGAGTCTCGTGACTGTGCGGTCTATTTCTATGAGTGACGTTGTCCCGTGTGAGGTGTTTGTGCCTTTTATAAATCCGTTTAGGGGATATTTTGTGTTCCAGACTCTATGGACAGGTTTTTAAGCCTAAATGTAGATGTTTACAACTATTCATTATTCTCTCAAATCGAGAGTCTCGTGGCTATGCAGTGAGTTCCTATGAGTTACATTTGTCCGTGCGAGGTATTGAAGCCTCGTATGGGGCCATTTGGGGGTTATTTTAGGTTTTCGCCCTCTGTGGGCATGTTTTTAAGTCTAATTGTAGATATTTTCAAATTTTTGACATATTCTCAAATTGGGATTCCCATGACTAGGTGTTCAGTTTTATGAGTTACATTGGTTGTGAGGTGTTGTGCCTCTTACGAGGTCATTTAGGGGTTGTTTTGATTTTTGCCCTCCTTGGGCATGTTTTTAAGCCTAACTATAGATATTTGAATTTTTTTTCATTGTCTCAAATCGAGAGTTTCGTGACTACATGGTTTGTTCCTATTAGTTACATTGGTCTCGTGCGAGGTGTTTGTGCCTCTAATGGGGCCGTTTGGGATCTGTTTTAGATTTTCTCCATCTCATCGCATGTTTTTTAGCCTAAGTGTAGGTATTTGTAAATTTTCTCCATGCTCTCAAATTGAGTGTCCCTTGACTATGTGATCAGTTCCTATGAGTTACATTGGTCCCATGCGAGGTGTTTATATCTCTAACGAGGCCATTTGGTGGCTATTTTTTATTTTCGCCCTCTATGGGCATGTTTTTTAGCATAAGTGTATTTATTTGAATATTTTCACCATTATCTCAAACTAGAAGTCCCGTGTCTATGCGATTAGTTCCTACGAATTATAATGGTCCCTTGTAAGGTGTTTGTGCCTTTAATAAGGTCGTTTGGGGCTGTTTTCGAATTTCGCACTCTATGAGCATGTTTCTAAGCCTAACTCGAGATATTTGCAAATTTTCATCATATTTTCAAATCGGAGGTCATATGACTATGCGGTGAGTTCCTACGAGTTATGTTGGTCCTGCATGAGGCGTTTGCGCCTCTAACACGGTGCGATTATTTGGGGATTTTGCCTTCATAGGTTTATTTTTAAGCATCAGTCTAGATATTTGTGATATTATATCATGCTCTAAATCAGGAGTCCCATCATTTCACGATCAGTTCCTACGAGTTACAATAGTCCAGTGTGAGGTGTTCGTGACTCTTACGGGGACTTTTAGTGGTTGTTTTGGGTTTTCACCCTCCTGGGCATGATTTTAAGCCTAAGTCTAAGAATTTCAAATTTTAGTCATACTCTCAAATCAGAAGTTTCGTGATTATGCGGTCAATTTATATGAGTTACACTGGTCACGTATGTGGTGTTCGTGCCTTTTACGGGTCGTTTGGAGGTTGTTTGGGTTTTCTTCCTCTATGGGCATATCTTTAACCCAAATCTAAATATTTGCAAATTTTCGTCATACTCTGATTAACCCCGTGCCATCCTAGTCAATTTGTAAATCATACTAAATATTCATAAATCAAACCAAACATGAATAAACCAAATTAAACTTCTAATATATTGCCAATATCATAATAGGATACAATTTAAATAGAAATAAGATTGTCATGGGACAATATAATAATAGGATATAAATAGGATTGTCAAGGGTAAAATAATATTTTGACACTCAATTTTCCTCTAAATCAACTAAAATATCCTTCAAATTAGGGTTGTCATCAAGAGTAGACTGGAACTCTTTAAGAGCCTTTAATGCATCCGATTTAGTTGACATACCCTTTGGTGGATGAAGAACAATAGACCAATTGCCATCGTTTATGCACTTTGAGTGGAATATCTTCTTTATGTTGTCAAAGACATAATAAGGAGCTCGTAGACTATGCGATCTTTACTCTTCATCTTTGATAAATCTACCATGATAACTTTTAAGTTAGGATCAACTTTATAAACATTCATTAGCATTGTATCTTTTGTATTTTTATCGATTTTTCTAACAAAACGGGTAGTCAAGGAAAAAAAATTTAATTCCGTTGTTTTGCATTAAAATCTTTTCCTGACATGCATATGAAACAAAATCATTACTGTTGGTGCGAAATTTATTAAACTCTTTAGCAAAAAATGTGGGACCTTTTGCTAGGCATGCAAGCCTTGAAGATACATCACCTCTTTTTTAAAAGCTCCATTTATTAATGAATTTGTATTAGGGAAAGTTTTTATCACACAAGAATATCTAACTACACACATAAAAGGTGGAAATTACCTCTTTTGATATCCTTGCCCTAAATCATTCGTCGTGCAATTTCTCCAATGATTGTAGAAAATTTCATTCTCATACCTCCTAAAGGTAAATTGTAAAGTTTAGATCATAATGTAGAGAATACAAATAATCAAACAATAATAATTCACTTAGTTATGCATGTACTTAATTCCTCCAATCTTTAACTTCATCTTGCGATTCGAATGTGTAACGAGTTGCTTGCTCGCCTTGTACATTAGTGAGTCTCACCTCTTTAGGGTTACCAAAATGAAATTCATCCTCAAACCCCTCACTTTCCTCGATCACTCATTCTCCACGAGGATTGAACATCCTTAGATCTTTTTTTAGCATATATTACTGAGCGTATTGCATTGATTCCACGATTATGTATTCTTTAGCAATTGACCCTCCAATATACCGAGTATTTTTTGACATAGTCATTGAAGGTTTTCATCAAGCACTTGAAAAGATACATCCAACGATTTTCAAGGGGACCACGCAATAAAGCCGCATCATATAAATGCACAAGTAGGTGAATGATGATATTGAAGAATGACGAAGAAAATATTTCTCTAATTCACAAATTGCCTCAGCTAAAGTTAATTTCGCAACTTTAATATGCTTTTTGTTCACCACTTTTTCACAAAGAAGGTAAAAAAAACTTATTTGCATAATTTCCCCACCGATATCCTTGTTCTCGGAGAAAAAATGCCTAAACACTAGAGGAACTAGTTAAATGATGACATGCCAGTCGTGAGGTTTGCACCGTCTTATGGTTTTTGTTTACTAGCTCCTTACCCTATGCAAATTACCAAAATAACTAATCAGATGCTTCAAGCTGTATAATGTGTCTAGGTTGATCTTTTTTCACTAGTAGTCAAAGTGAAATCAACCTGGAGATTGAAATTCTTCCTATTGTGGGATCATTTTTTAATAACCAATTCTTCTTTATTTTCATCTCCTGTAGATCGCGGAGCGTTTGATCTCCATCTTTCGAATGATATCCACCCAATTATTTTCTAATCAGATGTTCGACAACATTCTTTTCCATGAGCATCACATCAATTACATGCTTTACACATTGATGTTTCCAATACAGAAAGTTAAAAAGTATTGATCGCCTAGACCTTGCCTTCATTGTGCTAGGGTCGTTCGGATACTCCCTATATTTATGCATCGGGTTTATAAAATAACGGTGTTTGCCTTCATAGTATTCCCTGTAATCGCAGCCTTCTCATTCTCCTCAATTTATTGAGAAAAAAAACCCAGTAAGTTTCATCCTACACTCGTGATCGACAGGTTAGAAGTTAGACTCGTCGTTCCCAAATTGTCATTGGTTGCAGAAATCTAGATGAACCATATAAATCATCTTTGCACTATGATGTAGTCAAGTGGTATCTATAAGATCCATTAACATTGCAATCGGATAAGGTCCAATAAGTAGGACGATCGTGGATCGCCCACATCACCATTACTTTAAGTGTGAAATCTTCACCCTTATAAGAGTCAAATGCCCTCACGCCTTTATCCCATTACTCTTTAAGTTCTTAGATTAATGGGGATAACAATATATCAATATCATCCTTGGGAGCCTTCGACCTGGTTATCAATAAATATAATATTGTGAACTCCTTAGTGATTAAATTATCAAGACTTAAAGTCACCGTGAGAACTGGAAAATAGCTTGAATTAGTGATTATATTATTGAAAGGGTTAAACCAATCAGTTGAAAATGCAAGATGGACATTGAGTAGTTCCTTTGAAAATTTATGGTGTCGTGCATTTGAAAGTTACCAGATGAGTGAATCGATCGGCTGGCACATGATATTCTTACCCACCTCCAATCGAGCGTGCCATGTCATAGCCTTTACTATCCATGGTACAGTGAAAACCCATTTTAACTGTGACTTGAAGGAAAACTACTTCAAAACTTTATGTGGAACTTGTGAGCACTTACGATATTTTGCACTCTTGTCTTTTTCATTCTCATAATCCACATATCTAGGCTCGCTGCATACAGAACACTCATCCTTTTCTTCATGCTCGTTGCGGTACAATATGCAATCATACTTGTATACATGAATAGATTTGTACTTCAAACCTAAACCCTTTAATTTCTTCTTCACGATAGGATAATTGTCTGGAAACGTGTTCTCTTTGGGAGAATGTCTTTAAACCACTTAAGAAATCTGGCTACGTTGATGCCCAATAAACTAAATTGACTCTTCAAATTATATAAACTAATCATTGCATATAATTACTACAAAAGGTAATCAAATTTTGAGTCCCTAAAACACACTTTTTGGGATGGGTAAAATTAATGGTCTTAAAACTACTATTATTTAAAATCCCTTTTAGTATCTGTCCTAAAAAGTAATACTATAGGAACTTTATATTAATAGCCATCCGAAATAGTATTATGACACAGCTAAAACCAATTTTTATTCCCCTTTAAAAAAGTTAACTCTCCTGCTTCTAAATTTTCTATTAGCATCTTCTAACTATTAGAGTAAGAAAACAAAAAAAAGGAAAACAAACTAGAACCCCACCCCCACCTCAACTTCATTTCTTCACGGGGACAAATACTCTCCACCCGTTGTTGTTGCCTTATCATCCCTAATACCTCACTCGCCCTCATCCCTCATTCACCTTCAACCCTCACTCGCCCTCAATAATCCTAGACATATCCCTCACCACTAGTTAAGTTAGTAAGACATGGTAAGTTGTATTCTTTCTTTCTTTCTTTCTTTGTTATGGTGGGATTATGGTGGTTTAGGTGGCTCACTACGTAGAATTTAAAAAATTGGAGTTTTATATTTCAAGACATCAAATTAGTTTTTATTATCTATTGATTGTAAATTTCATTATTTAATGGTTGTTAAAATGAATGGAAGGGTAATGGAAAAGTAATCCGTTAGTTATTGGGATAATTGGAGTTTTTGTTATAGTATACTTATAATCAGATAATTATAATTTTTTCTGCCTGGCATAATAATCATGTTCTTTTAGTAACAATCATAAGTTTTTCAATGATGGGTATTTGAAAGGGTTCACTAGCATTTAAATATTTGATCTAATCCCGAGACTTTAGTTCTGGTATCATCAAATTATAATGGATAAAAGGTAATTTTAATTCTTGGTTATTTATTACTATAATTAGTCTTTGTACTCATTTGATTTGTGGTGGTGGTGATAGGAGGTTAAGGGTGAGCTAATTGAAAACCCGAATTGTCCAATTGGTTGTTGTAGTTTAGTTAGAATTATTGATGTGTTTATTTGTGTTAATTAATTCAGGTCCTTTACAAGTATTTTGTGCCATTAATTATATTTACTATTCAATTATGATTCTATTTTGTGATATATATGATGTACCCAATTAATTCAAACATGCATCACCTTTGGGGAAAAAACACAATGCTATTCAATGCCATATTGAATGTTAAATATTAACATTCAAATCACTAAGTGTTAGGACACAAACTCCAAGATATGTGGTTCTAATCGAAATCAATAAATAAAAAGACAAGCATTAGTTAAAATTCTAGTTTAAACTAAAATTTAGTAAACACAAATAAGTAATATCATGATCTTTAAGGAATCTAAAAATATGAACTTGATTTTTCACTATCTCCATGCCTCATTCATTATCTAATTACATATGTTTTATCAAAAAATGTATGTAACAATGAGAGAGTATGAGAGGAAGAAGAAGAAGAAGAAGAAGAAGAAGAAGAAAAAGAAGAAGAAGAAGAAGAAGAAGAAGAAGAAGAAGAAGAAGAAGAAGAAGAAGATAATAGAAGAGAACAAAGAAAAATTGAAGGAACTGGGAGTCCATAAATTATATTTGGCAATACGGGACCGCGCTAAAAGTAATAAAAGTAAGTCAAAGAGTAATCAAAAATCGGTTGACGATAATGAAACGTATGTGCCATACAAAGCAGAAGATGATCATAATGATTCGAACGGGGATGAAAATGGGTATGTTGGCTTAGAGTTTTTTAATGTATAAATGTTTAATTATAAAGATGCTAAAATATTAATTGTGTGACGTTTTAATTGCGTAAGATACTTTACTTATTGTTCTTTAGTGCATTAGTACTTCACTAGTCTTAAAATTATAGGTTTGAATTATTGGATTTAGTTTGCTATGTTATTTCTAAAATTGATGCATTGAATTATTGGGTTATTGATTCGTCTCGAATATTACATTTTTTTACCCTTTATACTTTTTCATTTTGGTCCCCTTGGGTATCCTAATTCCTATTTTTATAACCATTAACCACATATCCTTTTTTATGTATGTTTATATGCTTTATGAGGTATAATTGAGCATTTGTAGGTATGAAAGTACTTAGCATGAAGTTTGGTCGCATTTCGGGAAAGTTTCGTCATAAAGGGTACATCAAGGGCATTTTAGTTATTTCATCATTAGGTATTATGTTCCAAAGTCTCAATGGATGTTTTAGGCCTCGTAGCTTTCGACCATACCTAATTTTGGTCTATAACGAAGAAGTTATGGCATTTTTCGTATATTGATCCAAAATGAAGATTTAAACCTCTTAGGGGCGAATTGATTCGACCATTTGGGGGAATCGATTTGCGCAAATATCTATTTTTTTGTGTTGGGGGGGGGGGGGGTCCTTGGGTATATATGATAGAACATTCCCTTAAGTTGGGGCATTCATTTGACATTATTTGAGATTAGTTATGGAAGAATAGCTTTTTCTCCATTATCTCTCCTATGGTTTGGATTGTAAGTTATAATTCAGTATCTCCTACCATTTATTTTTTTTCCTTTTACTTATTTTCTTTTCTTTTAAATATTTTTGAGTCAATATAATTAGTTTTTATTGGTTTAATTCTTGTTTTCATTTGTTAATTAGCTTTATTTATTGTTCTTAGTATGTGTAGTAGCTAGTTTAAAGGTTGGGGTCATTTTTCCACCATTAATGGGTATTGAGCTTTAAAAGATAGGACTTGGTTTAAAAGACTTTTAATTGAAACCTTGCCTATTAATATTGTAATATTAGGCATTAACTTATGTTGTCATGCAACGATAGTGTTTATAGCGATATGACGACATTAATCCATTTGTGACCATTTTCGATTGAAAGTTCAATCTTTCATTATTGAATTAGATTTCTTCATGTCTAATGTTTATAATTAATTGAATATGCTCGGTTAATTTTTTTCGAACCAAATTTCTTTTTACGTGTTGTTAGCCCACTATGGGGAAATAATCTTAATCTCATTTTTGTAACTTAATTTAGTTTACTTATTGACTAATTTTAATTATATTCTCCTATATCATCATATATTTTCCTCTTTTTCTAAGTGCTAAACCAATTTAATCCTAAACGCCGTTCCCTGTGTATTCGATCCCTACTTGCCACTACACTTTCATGTACAGAATGCCAAGTTGTGATATTTATTTTGTATTTGGCGTAAACACCCAACGACACATATTTTACATACGAAGTTTACCCCTTATAAAAAATGGCATCATTGTCGAGGAGCAGTATATTTTAGGATTTTATTGTTTTTGCACTTTGTGTATATATTGTATATTCTCTTTACTTTCTTTTTGACTTATAATAAATTATTTCAAGAAAATTAAAATTTTGGTGCTCATCACGAATTTGAATTACATGCTTTGAATTGTCTCATTCTAACTCTTTAGATAATTTTATTTGTTATAATAAAAGTTCTTAAAGTTACACTCCCAAGATTATGCATGAATTCTTCCAAATTCTTGAAAATTAAATAATTGAACGTGAAATTCAAAATTTTAAGGTAATGAGTCATTATCTTGGGAATAAACTATACGAAATGGGGAATCCTCTAACTATGAGAAAACCTCCCAAGAAGATGTTATGTCTTCTTGTTGGTTTGATCAGGAGTTAGCGAAAAAAGGAATTGAATAAAAAAGTTGAGAGCCATAAAGCTTAATCTTAGAAATACATTCCCAACTTGATGAAATGATCTCTTCTTCCACAAGATCGGTTCAGGTTGAAACTTGCGTTTCACCTCCACCCATTTTGCAGAAGAAATCATTGAGAGTTATCCAAGCACTTTTGAATTTTGACCTCTTCTCAATATTTCAAATTCTATTGAGGTTGAAGGTCCTTTATTTCCTTGGTTCGCCACCATTATCGAACCATTAAATAAATAAGAATCAAATGAAAGTCATGAGGACTTTGAACCAATTCTTGAACAGGAATGTTACTTTGAGATGCTTCATCCTATGGACTATTCACTCAAACTTTCCCCCAGCTCTCATTCCAATTGAAAATTATTGCGAGGCGATTTTGATTTTCTTGGGACCGATTTAGTCTTGTCCCTCGTCTTATCCAAACCCCCTATTATTCGCCTAAAACTTTTAATTGATGATGGTTCATTTCTTCTGCCTTACACATACCTTTCGTTGTTTAAACAAAATTCTTATCTTCCAGAAGGTATGCATGCAAATAAAGGACCACCATTGATTCCTCAAAATACAATCGTGTTTTGGGTGGACCTGCAAAAGTTTTGGGTGGACCTGCAAAAATTTTAACTTCTAGTATAGTTAGTTAGAATTTAAAATTATAAGTTATAAATAGTTAGTTTTATTATTCATTTTAATTATAATCTTGTGTAATTATTTAAGGTTTTATAATTTTTCTTTGTTATTCTTGGTACTAACATGTTTTGTAGAATCAATGGACTTGTGCTATCAGAAGATCGATCCATTTTGGCTAACATCCTTATTTTCCTCTCTTTATGTTTTGTTCTTGATTTGTATTGAGGACAATGCAACATTTAAGTTATGGGGTGTGGGTTATTCTCCCTATTGCTTTTTGAGTTTCACTGATTTTATCATAAGTTCATTCCAAGCATGATTTTGTTGAAAATTAAAAAAAAATCAAAAATATTTTCTTTCTTTTTTCCCCTTATTGGTGCCTTTGTTTTCAATGATAAATTTTAATAAATGCCTGATCCAATAAACAATTCAAAGATGCATGTTCTCAACTTTAGAGGTTATTAGACTTTACTTCTCAAATCATTAATATTATGAGAAACTTCATGAATTAAAATTTAAACACATGAGAACGTGCACTTTTCTTGTTTAATTGATTTGACTTAATATTTTTATAACTCATTAATCTTTTATTGCCTTGTATACACTTACACCAAGTGAGTTTTGGGATTTTCTTCATTGAGAGTCTTTATACATTACTCTTACCTCCTCGAAAAATGTTAAATGCATTGGTAATTTCACTTTTCTTTCATTATTTGTTCATGGATTGAGTCCATATGAAATGTGTTGCTTTGTCATGATTTTTAAAATTATGTTGACTCAACAATTGCATAAACTTTAGGAAATGATCATATTCCTCTTTATTATATCACCAATATTGACCTTGACATCAGCTTATATATTTCCTTGGTCAAACCCTTTTAAGGCTTAGTATAGCCTTTTGTTTTAAAGCCCAAAGTCCCATAACCAACTCCACATTGGAGTTGTAAACCATATTTATCACCTTCCATATCTTTGTTTAAAAGGATACTTTGGATTGAATTATGTTCTTATTATGTGGATGTAATTGAGCATGTGAGAGTGAAGAAAAAAAAAAGTAAAAGAGAAAAGAGAAAGAAAGGAAAAGCAAAAAAACAAAAGAAAAAGAAGAGAGGGGAATAAAATAAAAGAAAGGGAAAGTATTTCCATATTATATATAGTGTTCAATAATCTTGATTACTCTCTGATTTCATATCCAATGCTTGTTATGGAAATCATATTTCAATTTTGAAATTGCCCACAATTTTTCATTATCTTAAGTGTTTCTTCCCCAAACACCTTTAAATTCATAAATATCCTCTTCTTTTATAACCTCAACCCCAAACCTACATTACAACTCTATAAAATTCTTATGTGATCCTAAAGTGAATTTGATTAAAAAGTCATAATAATTGTGATAATCTGTAAAAATACATTTCATTTCATTTAATGATGATATCCTTTCATTGAGATAATATCCTTTACATTTTATATATAGTGTTCCTCATTTAATGACATGTGCACGTCCTAATTTCCATTTACATTTACTCTTTATGCTCGCATGTCATGTGTATTACCTTCTATTCTTAGTGATTTCATTTGTTAAGTGTAATATCAGAAGAAGATTGAATATGCTTTAATTATTATTATCCGATTTATAAAAGTTTTTCCAAGTCAAACTTTTTCCATGTGGTCGTATTTCCTTCTATTCTTAATGTTTCAATTGTGATTGAAGTTATTCTATAATGTTAATAATAGCGAAATTTTGTGTGAATTCAGTAACTTTTCTAATAATGTGTTTGAAATCCTTTTCATTATTATTAAGCATATCTTTTTGATTGATTAGGCATACTTTTTTAGGAAACTTTGATGTTTGTGGGCGTCATCGCTCAAAACCCTCACGAGACAACACTCGTCCACTAAGATAACCAAGTTTTTTAACGGCTTATTACATATGCAAATGCAATCATTCCCTGAAAGTGGCTTTTATCACTTTTTTACATGTCTTTTCTCTTATGATACTACTTGTAGTCTTATTTCTTTCACTCCATTGGTAGGAACTAGTTTTGTGTAAGTAAGGGGATGTGATTCGTCTCGAATATTGCATTTATTTACCCTTTATATTTATGCATTTCAGTCCCCTCGGGTATCTTAATTCATATTTTTATGCTCATTAACCAGGCAACCTCTTTTATGTTTTGTGAGCTATATTTGAGCTTTCATAGGTATTAAAGTGCTTAACGTGAAGTTTGGTCGCATTTTGGGAAAGTTTTGTCATAAATGGCATAATCAAGGGAATTTAATTTATTTTATCATTTCAAATTCATACTTGAAATTGTATCCCTTTGAGTTAGCCTCGTGTAGCTTCTGACCGCGCCTAGTTTCAATCTATAACGAAGAAGTTATAGCATTTTTCGTATGTTAATCCAAAATGAAGATTCAGACCTGTCAGGGGAGAATCGATTTGGCCATTTTGGGGAATCAATTCGGGCCCTGTTAAGTCCACAAATATCTATTTTGGGAGGGGGTTTCTTGGGTATATATGGGAAAACATTCCCTTAAGTTGGGGGATTCATTTTGCATTATTTGAGATTAGTTTTAGGGTGTGGTAGTTGGTTTTTAAGAGCTTTTTCTCCATTCTCTCTCCTACGGTTTGGATTGTAAGTTACTATACATCATCTCCTACCTTGTATTTGTTTCCTTTTACTTGTTTTCTTTTATTTTTAGCTGGTTTTGA